>JAQPPZ010016363.1:4800000-7200000 GCA_028583015.1 Wollemia nobilis | reverse complement strand
ATTTTCGCGGCTTCAAAAGGTCTAAGGTAAAAGTTGCAGCGATGCGCTGCATGTCTCAAAATCACGGGCAGTGGTTGTAAAAGGGAGTCCAACGCAAAAAGTGCAGCGATGCGCTGCACGTTCCATTTTCGCAATGTGGATAGCTTCAAAGACCTAAGTGCTCGAATGTGTAGCGATATCGCTACACCTATCAAACAAAAGAGTCTAAGGAAAAGTGCGCGATGCGCTGCATGGTTTCAAATCGCGGAGCATTGGTTGAAGAAGAGTCTAAGGTAAAACGTGCGGCGATTCGCTACACTTTTAGAAAAGAGTTCCGGCAAGGTAAAAGATGTCGCATTTTCGCGACGAAAAGTGGCCAATGGTACGGAAAGGGAAAAATGTAGCGATATCGCTACACGTTCTAAAATCGCGGTCGTTTTGGTTCAAAGGACAAAAGACATGAAAGTGGTAGCGAATCGCTACACTTTTGACGATAAGGCTGAGCGAGATGAAGACGTCGCGAAAGCGCGACAGGGAATAAAAACCGTACAAAAAACAACAGTGAGATGGTAGTGATTTCATGCCACGTTGTTAAAGATGACTAAGTGTTCTTATGTGTAGCGAAATCGCGACAGGGGTAAGGTCGAAGACATTTCAAAGAGCAAAAGTGTCGCATTTTCGCGGCCTATGAACAAGACCGTACAGAGTGTAGGAAACATGTAGCGATATCGCTACATGTTCCATTTTTGCGGGTTCCAGCAGCAAAGGTGTACGGCACAAAAAGATGTCGCGTTTTCGCGACCTGCGATAGTTTCCCGCCCAAGCGCAGTATGAACGGCCGAGAAGGTTTTTTCGATTTTCGAGGATTAAATGCCTGCCCGAATTTAATGTTTTGTGGATTTCCAAGGTAGTCAAGGTCGAAGAAGCGCCCAGGCCACCAAAATTGAAGATTTTATTTGTTCGAAGCTGCTATTCGTGGATTGTTCTAACGGTTTCATGCACATGTTCAAAAACGAATTTAATGAAGGTGACCGCTGATGTCAAATTGCATTCAATTTTGTGCTTCTTCAAGGCTGCGATTAAGGGGATCATGCTCCTAGTTTCCGTGGCATAATTGTAGATCTCAAGAAGGTCGGTGGCAAATATTAAATGTTGCAAAGAGGACGGCCCTCTATAAAAACCAATGTAAACCTCATTTGAAAAGGTTGGGAGTTTTCTGCTAGAAACTGGAAGTACATTTGCAGGAATAAAAGAGTTGGCTTCTAATTTTCAAGCGTTGTATGGGTGATTTTCCTTTCTGTCCTTTCGCATTTCTAATAGCATTTATATTTCTTAATGGCTATTCCATTTAAATTCTGCATAATTGGATTTAAATACTGCTGTTAAGGTATGATTCCTGGAGTGTAGTTTTGGAGGGATTTTCTGCATATATCGTGCGAGAGAGTTAAGTTAATGCTTTCTATTACTTGCTGTTGTTGTCCTTCAAGTTTTCTGTTGTTGTTCTCCTGATCTTATAACTTCGGCTACGGCCATATTTCCCATTTCTTTCCGCAATTTCTTAATTTCTTTCCAGCAACCCTTATCTTCAAACAAATTTAGAGTAGTAAAGGGAACCAGCCCACTCTAGAGATTGGTCTGGGAGCCATCTCTTGCTTCCAGCCTTTCAATGTTGGCCGGGTCTAGGGCGCACTTGTAAAATCCTTTCCTGTGGCAGATTCATGACCAACAGGTCTCTTCTTGGGAATATCCTGTAGACTTCTTAGTGTTGCAGCCTAGAAAATCAGTCAATGGATACCCTATTATTCTAGGACAACCTTGGTTGGCTATTGTAGATGATTTTATAAACTGTAGGTCAGGGGAAATGACCATTTCTAATGGTGTTGACCTAAAGAAAATTTATTTGTATCCACCATCTCAACCTTCAACTAAATTTTTTGGAAAAATTTGGTATCCAGAATTTGATGAAGAATAGGAAAACATTGCTAGTTTGGCTACAGTTGTAGTAAAAGAACATATTGAGGAAATCACTAAACTTGAGAGAGAAATATTCGAGAATGAAACTATTCTAATTGAAACATTACAATCGAAAGGGCTAACTGATGATCAAACTCTTGTTCATCGGTTGTTGTGGCAAGAAGAGGAACAAAATTTAGAACTTCTGTCATCCATGCCTAATCAGGAAAGATCATTCATTCTACCACATGGATGGCATCATCATCCTTAACACCTTCAAATGTCCTCTGATTCCACCAAGTATCATTTCTAAGATAGATTCTAGAGTATTTCATACTCTATAGCCACATCATTGTCCATTAAATGCATTAATCAGTAACTATGAAGCATCTAGTTCTATCTATCCAGGGATCAAACAAATTGAAATCTAGCCAGGTAAATTTTTAAACATTAATAGCTGGCTAACTGAGGACCAGGAAACCAAATTATTTGTGGTCTTACAAAGACATGTTCAAGGTTTTATATGGAACTAAAAAGACATGACAAACATTCATCCTGAGGTATGTACACATAGGATATACATAGAAAACATAAAACCAGTAAGGCAACCTCAGAGACACTTGAATCCTGCTCTAAAAGAAATTGTGAAAGAAGAAATTAAAAAAATCTTAGATGTTGGATTCATTTATCCAATTTTAGACAGTAAGTGGGTTTCACCACTGGTCATTGTTACAAAAAAAAATGGTAAAATGAGAGTATGTGTGGATTATAGGGAGTTAAATAAGGCCACACATAAGGATCATTTTCCATTACTATTCGTAGACCAAGTATTGGATACCCTTACTGGAAAGAAATTTTTCTATTTTCTTGATGGTTTCAGTGGGTATAACCAGATACAAGTTGCCCTAGAAGACCAAGAAAAGACTTCCTTTACATGTCCTTGGGGAACCTTTGCTTACTGGGGTTTTACCCTTTGGTTTATGTAATGCTCCAACAACATTTCGGAGAGTTGTTTTAGCAATTTTTTCTGATTTAACCAATGAAAGTGTTGAAATTTATATGGATGATTTCACGGTGTTTGGAAATAGTTTTGAATATGCATTAGAACAACTTGAAAAAGTGTTGATTCACTGTGAAACATACCACCTCTCTCTAAATCCTAAGAAATGCTTCTTAATGATGGAGGAAGGAATTGTCCTTGGACATCATATCTCTTCTTATGGAATCAAGGTTGATCCTAAGAAGGTTGAAGTCATCAAAAACCTCCCTCCTCCACAAACTCAAACTGATGTACGTAATTTCTTAGGGCACATTGGTTTTTATCATAGATTCATTGCTAACTTCAGTACTATAGCAAATCCTATGTTTGCTCTACTCATGAAGGATTCTGAATTTGTTTGGTCTTCTGAATGTCAAACTTATTTTGAAGACTTAAAGGAAAAGTTAACCACTCCACCTGTATTAAGAGGTCCTAATTGGGAGTTACCTTTTCATATTCAAACTGATGCTTCCAATACTGCTATTGGAGCTGTGTTAAGAAAGATTGAAAATGGGGAACATTATGCTATTTATTATATTAGTAAAAACTTGATAGGATCTGAGAAAAACTACACTACCACTGAAAAAGAATTCTTGGCTGTAATCTATGCTATTAAAAAATTCTAACACTATATCATCGGGTACCAAGTATTCATCCATATAGATCATACTGCAATCAAATATTTGATGAATAAACCATTGGTTAGTGCACAAATTATTCATTGGTTGATTTTGTTGCAAGAATTTGATGTTACCATAGTAAACAATCCTGGGAAATCTAATGTAGTTGCAGATTTCTTGTCAAGAATACCAAATGCAGATACAGGGGAAGTTGTGGAAGATACCTTTCCAGATGAAAAGTTGTTTGCTATCTCTGTACAATATCCATGGTTTGCAGACATAGCTAATTACTTAGCTACAGGGAAGATTCCTCTTCACTTTACCCCCAAACAAAAGAAATAGTTAATCAAGAAAAGTTCTTTTCAATGGGTAGAGGGCTTACTGTTTAAATGTAGTCCTAATCATTTTTTACGTAGGTGTATCCGCCTGGATGAAGTATATGATATCCTATGGGCATGCCATGATGAACCATCATGAGGGCATTATTCAGTCAAAAGCACTATTCGCAAAATCTTGGGAACCAGATATTATTGGCCATCTTTGCATAAAGATGTAAAGAGGTACATTAGACATTGTGATGCCTGCCAAAGAATGGGAAAACCTACCTTTACTAATGAAATGCCATTACAACCTCAAATAGGAACAGAACCATTTGAAATATGGGGTTTAGATTTTGTAGGACCCATTAATCCCCCTTCCCAAGGCAAAGTGCATATCTTGGTATGTACTGATTATGTTACCAAATGGGTAGAAGCTCGTGCCTTTAAACATGCTAGAGAAGAAAAAGTTGCTGATTTTTTGTATTCACAGATTTTTTACGTTTTGGAGCCCCACAATCTATCACCAGAGATCACGGACCCCAATTTACTTCCAAAATTATTGAAGCCTTCAATCACCTCTATCAAGTCAAACACGAGAAAATCCTCACCTTATCATCCACAAGACAATGGCCAAGTTGAAGTAACTAATAGGGAATTAGAACGAATTCTAACCAAAACCATAGCAGTCCATAAAAGAAATTGGCTGGAAAAATTACTAGAAGCTATTTGGGCTTATAATACCACTTGGAAATCTACCACTGGATTTACGCCCTATGAATTGGTCTATGGAAAAAAACCACTTTTGCCTATTGAGTTTGAATTACTAACTCTTCGAACTACTTTGGAAGTAGGTATTGATCTGTCACAGGCACAAGAAGATCGTATTCTGCAACTTGATGCATTGGATGAACTGCACATGGATGCACTACATCAGTCGAAGATAATCCAAGCACAGTGGAAGATGTGGCATGATAGTCACATAAAGCAATAGAAATTTCAGCAAGGTGACTGGGCCTTGTTGTTTGATTCACAATACAAGGATTTCCCTCGAAAGTTGTAGACCAAATGGCTTGGACCTTACCAAATTGAGGAAGTGTTTGACAATGGAGTTGTTCATCTTACACCTATTGATGACTCACAATGCAAGTTGGTGGTGAATGGACATCATCTTCGTATGTACCACAAACCATACAATATTTCTCAAGCAAGTGGAAAGTTTGGATGTACACATTTGGGAAGAAAACACTTCTTCCATCCCAAATTCAGCAGATTGACACAAGATATATATATATATATAATATATATTTTTATATATATATATATATATATATATATATTTTTTTTTTTATAATAATTCAGGAAGTGAAAACCTCTTTGAGGCACTCCTGAGTTGGGTTTACATGAAAATCGATTTTTCGGCATGTTTACCTAGTTGGTTTCACTATCATTGTTCGGTCTTGTCTCATGACCGTGGTTTTGTCTATTTTTAGATTGCACCTACCTTAGGTTAAAGATTGATTAGCTGGAAATCTCAGTAGGAGCACCTCGAAATGTAGATAAAATGGTTATAACAGGTATGTGTCTTTTTCATTCTCTGAATAATGTAAATCATTAGTATATAGTGTATATATCCTTGATTAGTATAAAAGCATGTAAAAAGGGGGAATCAAACATGGAAAGTCCTTGTCAGTAATGCCTCTGCCTAATTCTGCTCTAGAATGAAAAAACAAAAGTGCACAGGAATAACCTGTTATATTCCAAAGTGCAAGAATAACCTGTTATATTCCAAAGCACAAGAATAATCCATAAAGCGTAGGAATAAACTATTTATATCCCAAAGCGTAGGAATGATTGATTAAGCGCAAGAATAAATCACTAAGTGCATGAATGAAATTATGTGTAAAAATTGTTTATGACACGTGGCCTGAGGTGAGTTAATTGGTTTAGAAGGAAAAATACGAGTCATCGACTCACGGTTGCATGTGACAGCTAGCGTCCATAACAAAAATGAGTGAAGTTACAGGTGGTAACTTCACATGCACTGCCACATCATTATGCTGCAAGTTTCAAAGCAGTTCTTGTGTTGCTATTATTCCTACTATGGCGATTGAAACCCTAAACCAGATGCATGCTCGTACTATCCGCCAATTTACAGAAACTACAGAATAGAAGGCAAGAAATTACGCCATGGGGGGAAAGAAAATCAGAGCCGAACCTAAAAATATTAGCTACCTAGAAAGTGACCCTGCATCCCTACAAATATTCGCTGATGGAGGATTTCTGTCGTTCCTAAGCAAATTTGATGGCTATTCTAAGGGCTTGGTGGAAGAATTCTCACGCACCTTCCGCAACAATCGAGTGCACATTAACGGGATGACTATCCAGGTAACTCCCAAAATACTCAGCCAAATCATTGAATTACCTCTTCAGGGTTTGCAGATTGTAAAAACTGGGAGAAATATTTTAAATGACCTAGTTAATCAGTTTAAGGAAGAAGGGGATGGAGAAATTGAGTTCTTAATGCATAGAAATGTTTGTAAGGGGGTAAAAAGACCTAGTTTACCAGTCCCTTGGAATGAAGTTGCAATGTGGGTTATGAGGTACATCACTTGTGACGACCAATTTCTTGTTGTATCTGGCCCACACCTTCGTATCCTCAACCATCTGCGCCATGGAGCAGTTAAACCAGAATGTAGGGTTAATATGCCCTTATATCTTTATCAGGAGTTAAAGGCTATGGCCATCAAATACCAAGTAGGGAAGGGAAGCCCTAAGCACCATGGGCTCATCAAATTGATTTTCCAGTATCACTTTAGGGGCAACCCTAGGAATTTTGACCACTTCTTCGCCCCTTGGGAAGAAACAAATGACCCTAATCCTGCATCAGAGGAAGAAGTAGAGGAAGAAGAAGCAGAGGAAGAATCCATAGGAAACCCTAGTCTAGAACCCTCTGAAATCAAAATTTCTCCTTCTCCAGATGGTCCCCCATCTTCACAAACTCAAAAATAGCAAGCGTCCACATCTGGTTCTCAGTCAAAAAGAAAAAGGGTAACATTTGTAGATACGATACAATCCAGCAGGGAAATTGGAAGTGCAAGTGAACATGCACCTGCTCTAAAATCTGCTCCTGAAATAATAGCAACATCTGCAGTTGCTCTAGAACATCCAAAACCTACACCTTCTAAGAAGTATCCAGGGTCTACAGGGTTAAGAAGGTCTGCTAGACTTCAAAAAACTAAAACCCTGCCAGAATAACTAATAGATATCACAGACCCAAATGAAGGAGAAATTAGAATAGAGGATGCACAGGAACCAATTTTTGAAATGGAAATGATAGACACAAGGATACAGACAATGGAACTGGATACAACTATGGATGAAACTTCAATAAGCCCTATATGTCCATTAGTTGATTATACTGACTCTGATTCTGAGGAGCCACTAAAATTTGATTCTGAACCAGTTGAGGATGATGTGCATGTTTTAATGCATGATGATTCTGAGCAGTATTCTGAGTCTGAGTCTGAAGAGGAAATCGATATCCACACTCAATTGCATGCTGCAAAGAGTGTTATTAAAACCCATACCCATTGGATTGAGCAAGCTGAAGAGACCATAAAACAAAAGGATCAACAAATTGATCTACTTCAGCAAAAAATTCAAGATTTGCAGAACCAGTTGTCTCAACTAGAATATCAATCTACAGAGTTACCAGAAGCATCACCTGATGAATGGGCCTAGATTCTCTTAGATTTAGCTAAACATTTTGAGCCAAACATAGCACCTGCATAGAGATTACCTGACAGAGAGGAAGCAGGAATGGCAATATCTGATGATGAGAGTCCATCAAGAATTCTGTTGACAAATGATACTACACTTCAACAAGAAACACATACACCTTCTATAGAGGAACAAGAGGCTGCAACACAAGATCAGGTATCCACACTCTCTCCTCTCATTGCTATTACAATAGAACAAGGAACACAAACAGATTTTCCTGTTGTAATACCAACTATGGAAGTTGGTGTACAAGTGAATATAGTGGCACAAATGCAACCTATTGTAAGACCCCCAGACACAGTGCCTTTAACTAGGTACAATGAAGACCTGGCATATTGGATGACTCAGTGTCACCAGTTAGAGGGCAAGGTTGCCACTTTAACCTCTGAAGCAGCCAAAGTAGCAGAGAAGGAAACAGAGGTGAATAGGTTAAAAACACAGGTGCAGGATGTATGTCAGATTGCAGAATATGCAATACAGTGTAGAAGACCACCTAGGTTTTATAGCCTCCTACTCAAGGAGAGATACCTTCACTGGAAAATCATGAGATTTGCTTCTGAGCTGCCTCATCAGTTGAACACTCCTGAAGAATTCATAGAGGCATTTATGTAGAGTCCAGCAGAGCAACAAAACCTGTTATGTGAGTTATTTTTGCATAATTTCTTTTTGCCAATAGAAAGTATGTTCTCGCCTCACATTTATACAGGTGACTTACAACTTAGAGCCTTCATGTCCACTCTGCAAAATCAGATTTACTGGGACACAGAAAAGAAGTTCACTAAGGAATTGGAATCATAGGCTGTTTTACTTATCAGACCTACTCCTCTAAATCACAAGGATTGTACAAATGTTCATTATACCTTCATGAGGGATAACAAAATGAAACAAATCTATCTAGGGAACCTTCAAAAATGTATAATCCAGTTTCAAAATTTTTGTGTAGATTTCTTTGATGATGTTGTGGCAGCTTGTAAAAATAGATGGGGTGAGTTATCTATCTCTCTATAGAAAAGAGAGCCAATTTCTCCCACTAATTTGCTGTGGTCAAGGAGAAGGGCAGAGGGCATTGTCCAAATTATATCAAAAATCAAGGAGCTTTGGATAGGTCTGAGATATAGGATGCCCATAATTATTACTCCTGTCCCCTACTTCTTTGATACTGACCCACAACCTAATATGCACTTCCAACAGTGGTTTCAGTCCATCAAAGTAGTTAGTGGATTCTATAAAATTGGTGGCGCATTACTCAAATTTCATGAAAGATGTCTAGACTTGGATCTGTGTGTCACTGTCGCTATACAAAATGCATGAGGGCATGCATTACCATAAGTTGGGGGGAATGATGAGGCCAAGAATTGCCTCATCCATGAACACTCTTTGATACATTTTAAACTATTTGACTTACCCTTTTTACTATGATTTTATGTTAATTATGGAAAAAATGCATTATATAATGATGTTTGCATATTCTGAAATGACAAAGTGCATATACTCTGTTTTACTATTTTTACTGCAATTTCACCTATTTTTTAGTTAATTAATCAGTAGTATTATAGCAATTCAGACCTTGTTTGAATATCTGATGCTTGGTAATATTGTGTTCCTTTGGTTAAACTAATTCAAATGGAAAAGGGCACCAAGAATTTGTCCACTGTAGCTGACTGTGCAGGAAAACAGGCTGTAACTGTGATAGTTCCAACCAGCTGTACATATATAGCAGGGCTTGGAATTAGTCACTCCAGCACATGCCACCAATGTAGAAGGGTGTGCAAGAGAGAGTAGAAAGTCAACACGTTACTCCCTACGCATTTGGACCACAGATCAGCAACAAACGGTCACCTTCCTATTGTTATAGAGAAGTGCAGGAATAAGCGATGCAGGAATAGGGAATAGCGTAGGAACAACTAAAAGTGGTCAAAAAGCGATAAACCGGTGGAGGAAATTATTGGAAATTGACCAGGAGGTTGTCCCAACTCATCTTAATGTGATTTCCTCAACAAATGCAGCCCAACAATAATGAATGGATAAAGTTTTGACAAAGTAAATTCCTGTAGTCTAGGAAACAATTATGTAATCAGTTGTAAATCCCTACAAAGCAGTAACCAAGCATATCAGTATTATATTATAAATAATAAAGCTCCCATATGGTCGAGCATATATAGACATATAGATAGATAGGCAATAGAATACCGAAATTAGCATAGAGTAAAGTTTTTTCTGTAGTAGAACAGTAATTTGCAGGTTTTTCTTGCATTACTGTAATGCATTTTTAGATTGAATAAAAAGGTGCAATATTCAGTTTTCAATTGGCATGTTGAGGTTGATGATTAACAGCTAGATTCTCTTAGCATAACTCCTCACCTTCTTCTAGTTCTGGAAGCAAGGGCCACTTGCAAGCTAAGGGAAGGCAGTTTCTGATAGAATTTCTTGCTGAATTCTTGTTGCAGCAGGTTAGCAAAATTTTGCTAGTTTTCATTTCTTTAGTAGTTTTCAATACAGTTTTTAGCAGTGGACAACATTTTTTGTATTTACAACAATTCCCAAATATTTTGTCATTTTGTAGTTTTATAGTAATTGTTGATTCAATTTTGCATTACACAACAATTTCCAAATATCTTGTCATTTTGCAATTTGGCAGTTTTTGTTGATTCAGTATTGTAGTAGTTGAAATTCCATTTTGACATTCTCCAGTTGATTTAATTTCATGCAAGAGTGTGTGTGTTTTAAATTCTGCACTTTACTTTTTTGTCATTTCAATTTAGCAACATTTCATTTTCTATCATTTTCAGATTCTGCAATTTCATTTCCTACAATTTTGTTTCTGCAAAAGTAAATAGGAGTTAATTTCAATTCTTAGGAGTTAAAGGTCACAACAAAACCCCCAAATGCTAACTGATCCACCAATAAAACCTGTTCTTGGATAAACTGAACCTGCAACTATGACACTTCCTATCGTATACAACCTCTGGACACCGCCCTGGATTGACACACATAATGATTAAATGATGAATGATCAACGACCCTCATAATTGCTTAATGCAAAAATTCCCACATCAAATAGTGCAAAATATAAACCACAAGTCATAAATCACATCACCATAGTATACCCTCAATAATGGTGCTTAAAACTTTAGCTTTGAAAAATTAAAACAATAACTATTTATTCTTTGAAAATTGCGACGATGGGCATATCTTAGAAAATAAAATATTTTTCAGCTTCGAAGAATGCGATGATAGCAAACCATGCAAAAATGGGTTTTGGGTGACTCGAACCCAAGACCTACAGTGAGTGCACCTTTGCACTCCCTTCACCCACCAAGTGGGCTAAGATTCCCACATGGAAGCTATTCCACCTTGTGCTCCTTATGCTTCTTCTTTTTACCCATGAGTTTTTAAACAATGAATAGTGCTTCAACCAATACAATGCTAAAACGATGCTCACGAGAATTGAAATCATGACCTCCGTGCTATCAACACCTTTGCATAATCCAAGCTGCCACTAGGCCACACTGCCCAATGTGATTTGGGAAGTGGTCGATGTCTGCTTTTAACCATTCGCTGCATCACATAAAACAAAACACAAGCTCTTTCCTTCGCATATCCCATGCAAGATTATCAATGAGCAAGGATAATCGATTTAAAAACTTGGTGGCATATTTATATGCCTTTCCCTTCACTTGGAAACGTTGATGCTTTTAAAACTGCCCTCATGACGTCAGTAGACATGGTGGAAAACTTTTTATTTAATTTTAAAATTTAATTTAAATTTTAAATAAATTAAAATTTAAAACTAAACCTTTAAAATTAAATTTCTCCATCACCATGGCACCTTTTTCGATGTAACGAAAAACCAACTTGGGTTTTAAGAAAAACCCATTTCAAATTTGCCATCCATGGTTTTAAATAAAACATTTTATTTTACCTACCTTGGTTTTTATAAAAACCCTTCCTTGCACTTTCATAAAACATAGTGCATACCATCATAGATCCTTTTGACATCAAATAACCTTTTGACATCAATGACAATATTTTAGTTTAGGGAATCCTATTCTATTTGTTGTTCCATATGTATCTTCTTTTTGCATTTTTACTCTCTTTGTTGAACTCTTTGTTGTCCAACTCATCCTTTGATGTCTTACTTTCATTTAAACTGTCTATGTATCTTCTTTTGAAGTTTCTTCTTTATAAAGACTTGAAGTAGATTCTTTTTCCTGTTTCTTTTGAACCTTTCCAAAGCCAAGACCTGTTGAACATGATGTTTGTTGTTGTCCATAGATGAACTTATCCAGGTTATTAGAGCTATTTGTGAAACTCTTCATCTTGATATTGGGGTTCTTTAAGTCTTATTTTAGAGTAGCCACTTCTTGTGCTAACTTCTCACAGTCCAAAATATTTGCTTCTAACTTATCCTTGAACTTGCTTGCCTTAGCCTTTGACTTTTCTAAATAATTTATGAGCAATAACCTTTCTTCATCACATTCTTGAAACTAACTTTCAAGCTTGGAGTGTTGCTTTCTAACCTTCTTTATTGTGTCAAGGGCATAAATAAGTTCTCCCTTGATATCATAGCCATTATCTACTGAATAATCCTCTATTTTTTTGCCTTTGTCCATGTTATTTCTTTCTTTTGACTTGTCTTCTATAGGATCATCTTCTTTATCTTCCAAAGCCATTAGAAGATTCTCATCTGGTCTTTCAAGTGCATCTTCAAAATCATCATAACTGAAACTATAACCATCCCTAGTGCAATCATATTAAAGATATCCAAATTTACCACATCTAAAATACTTGATAATAACTAGAGTCCTTTTCTTAACTAGATCTTTCTCTTTAACCATAAATATGACTTCATCTCTATCATTGTCTAAAAAACTAGCATCACTGTCAATTGAGTACTTATAGTATCTTCTCTTTTGTCTCTGAAAGAACTTCTTTCTTTGTTTGCTTTGTCCATCCTTGCTTTTATTTTGGTAGTTGTGTCTTTCTGATTCCCTATACCCTTTGTTATTATTTAGAACTAAGTCCTATTATGGTGACTGATGACTTTTGTGCATTGATAGTCCTTTCCAAGGTCTTTGAATTTTCCTCAAACTTGTGTAGCTTTTCCTTAGAACCTTTTACTTCCAATATTAGTGAAACTATCTCATGCTCTAATATTTCACACTCTAGATCTTTTGTTTTTAATTTTTTAGCCTTACCTTCTTCAATTTTTCTTGTCTTTTCAACTTTGATTTTTAATTTAGTGAGTTCCTATAGAAAACTTGCTTTTTCTTTCTCATCTTCTTGAGCTTGATCCCTTAATCCTGAGTTATTCCTTTTTAGTTATTCAAGAGTAATCATAAGCCTTTCACATTCTATATCTTTTGTCTTTGACTGTTTAATCATACCTTATTTAACTCTTATTGGTTTTTCAACCTTATCTCTAAAGTCAGAGATATCCTGTAGAAGATTTTTCTTGCATTTCTCATCTTCTTGTATTTGAGCCTTCAATTCTAAATTCTCTCTTTTCAATTCAATAAGCTCCTTAAGAGTGGATTCATATTTTTTTTTTGAAGCATCTTCTTTTTCTTTTATTACTAAAAGTAGAGTTTCTTCTTCATACCTGTTTTGATTGTCCCTGTTATCCTTTCTTGAACCAATCTCTAGGATTTTATTTATGAGAATATCATATTCATATTCACTGCTATTAAACCCATTATAATATCTTGCATCATGGTCAAGTTGACCACAAAAAAAATATTATTGTGGACAATAAGCTTCATGGTGACCTATGTTCCCACACCTGGTATAGAACTTTATTAGTTTGGCTATTTATCCATTACTTGATTCATCTATTGAATCTATTTCCATGTGTCCTCCAAAAACAACAATATTAAACTCATTTTTCTTTTCTTTCATGACTATTTTATTATTATATCTCATGCTTCTACTCTTGCCTTTATTTGTCATTTATGTTCTTTTAGGATCTTCCTTCAAGTTGTTAAACTTCTTCTAAAGGAACTGACTCCGATACCAATTTTAGAACACAAGCTTATATTGAGAGGGTGGTGAACAGTATAATACCACTTCTTACTTTTACTTTCAATTCAATATTATGCAGTGTATAAATAGCAGTATCAATAAAACACCATACACAATAGAGACACCATAATTTATGTGGTTCACCCAATGTGGGCTAATCCATGAAGAAAATATTTTACTAAAATTTTCTAAATCAATCTCTTTGGGAATCCTTATCAATTACAATGTTTATGGATCTTTATCCAAAGGAGATGTTGATCCCCTAATCTCAAGTACGTGGGTCTCTTCCACATGAGAACTATTTCCCCTTCTACTCTGGCTAGTGATCTTCTAGAAGACTCTATCTCTTTACTGCAATGACTAGTGGATCTCTTTCCACTTGAAGACTCCTCACTCATATCTATCTTCAATTGTCCTAGATGCTGGATCTCTATCCATTGAGACTCTATTCTCTGTACTTTATCACCTCAAAAGCTCTGTTTCAATAGGTTCACTCAGAACCTTCTCAAATATGCTCAACAAGCTCACTTAGAACTTATCCAAATCTACTAAGTAATTCATTCATGATGGTCTTGTATGATTTCAATACTGAGCATTTATTTTGGTAGATTTATTTTACTTGATTAAATATGAGCAAGGAGTCACCAAATATTTTGAGTCTTTTGACATTCATGGCGATAGTTGGTTGAAGGTCCAAAAAGAGGGCTTCATATTCAGTGTTGTTATTAGTGTAGGGGAAATCAAGTTTGAATGAAAAGGGAATAGGAGCTCCTTGTGGTGTTAAAAAAATATTTCTTGCAACACCCTTTTGCTTGTATTTTAAACCATCAAAGAAAAATGTGAGATATTCTTTGTGCTCTAGTTCTTCTAGTTCTTCTAAGCTATATAATGAAAATATTGCATCATAAGGTAGCTCAATTTTTAAGGGCTTATCATCATGAAGCAGTGCTTCTGCTAGCTAGTATGCAATGAATTGACCTTTATAGCACCCTAAAATTGACTCATGATAATTTGCACTAAAGACAAACAACTTGTAAAAATTAATTTTAAGCTGATTTCTTTGATTTTTGTGCCCTCATGGTGAGATCAGAGTTAATATGGATGTGATTGTACGATACGATCCTTGATCGTACATACAATCCCTAATTGTATGATATGATCACTAGTCGTATGTATGATCTTATTCAAAAATAGAAATTACTCAGTTTAGCTAAGTGATAAATTGGTTATAACTTGTTTTGTCTTCACTTGTGCAATCGTGCAATAGTTATGAGATCAGATCCACTGATCAGTCCCATATTGAAAGGAGTTGCAACCAAATTTTTTTTCAACCTATTTTCAAATCCTACTATAGCCTATTTAATAAGGCATCCCTCCCCTCAAATCCCCCTGATGCATTTGACATATTTTCACATTCGAATTGCTAAAATTTTTACATTAGACCTAGGCATTTTTTAGTTTTATGTAGGATCGAAGGATACGATCTTGCGATCAAAGGATATGATCTTACGATCGAAGGATATGATCTTACGATCATGATACGATCTTGCTCTGTCTATGTATGATTTTTCTCTGGTGTTATGATCTTGCTTATAGGTCACTTGGGGGAAACCCCAAGCTCTGGTTTGCATTTCTTGACATCTCATTTGCATACTTATCATTTAATTTACCATTTTCCATTGCATACAACATTAGATTTAATAATTTGCATATATGGAGTTCACTAATTTGCATTTAATTACACATTTCATATAGTTTGAAGCATTCATATGTTGATTTATTTTATTTTTTAATTCAATAGCTTATATTTAATCTAGTTTATGCTTAAAAGGATCAGTAGCATTCCCTGTTTTTTTATTTTTTGCACTATACCCATGAAATTATAGGTTTCTGTAAAAATTGGAACTCTTGATATCTAATCGATAGGTATGATATTGTGATCATAATACGATATTGCTTATCATAATACAATCTTGCAAACTATAATACAATATCGACTCTGTTGCATACGATATTATCTGCATTAAAAAACTAGAATCTTCTTCAGACTTTCGGATATAGTTCAAAGTTTCTAATCACTTTTTAAGCATTACATTATCCATTAAAGCTATGTTTTCTATTGTTTGTTATTTTCATACGAATCAAAATTGCATATAGATTAGCATAGTTGCATATTGGCCAAAAACTAGGTGTACATGAGATTTTCTAAAAGGAACACATCAAAATAAACTCCAAAACCTAGGCATGAAAACTACCATAAAATGTTTTTGAGTGAACCCCAAATAATTCCTCAAAAAATCACCAAAGAAGACACGAACTCAAGTTTCTCTCTTCAAAATGTAGACCTATCATTCTCCCATTCCCCTTTGAGGCACATATCCATTAGCCTAAAGGAAAGAAGTGCAAGAATTTTAGACCTACATTCTTTGGTGAACCCGACATGAAAAGCTTAGGCATATTTATAATTTATAAAACACAAAAAATCATAAAAATTACAAAACATAAAAAAAAAAACAAAAAAATAAATAAAACAAAGTCATTAGTTAAATTTGCACATTTTAGTGAATTTCATAGATGGTAGATTACAATAGTAGAATAGTTGTACTCATAAATGTTAGGGTATTTTTAGATACACAAGAAATTTCTCAAACACTTGGAAACTCCAACACTCTATCCAAAGAATAGTGGACTGAACTTTGGAGAAGATTAGAGATCATAAAATATTACAAACCAAGACTTAATCAAATTATAAGGTTTGACCTAGCTAGAATCCTGGATCCTGAAATTGCTTCTCACTACTTTGATATTCAAAGGGCATGTGAGAGGTGGTTGGAAGATAAAAGAGCTAGCATTTATTCAACCATTTACACCTTTGATGACTACCTTGAGAATGCTATAATAGTGCACAAGTTCTTGGCACACGTAGAAGATCAAGAAATAGTCTTGGATAATAGGACAAGATTTTACAAAACTCCTAGGGCAGTACATTATCGTGAATATTGTCATAAAATATAATTTTATGGTTAAGACATTGAAGTTGATAATATCACCATATCCCAATTTTTTAAGTTTTTGAAAGCTAATTTTCAGTTTGAGGAAGAACACTATATGACCCTAGAGGAACTGGAACTCATTAATGATATCTATAGACTCTTTTAGTAAGACTAATATATAATATTTAGGATATTATAATTTTGTTTTTTGCTTTGTTTCAAAAACATAAAAAACCAAAAATATAATATATACGTATTTTCATACTTAGTTATTTAGGTATATATAACATATATACCCCAAAATTTTAAGCATATATATAACATATATATTTGCAAGAGAAAAATCCTAAAACCAAAATGCCTAAAGTCTTAAGGAACGGTAAACAAATAGAGACTGATGAACAAGACCAAGAAAATATTGATGATAGGGTACTCATTGAAGATTATATACCTTCAAAATATGAAGAAGATAATAAAGAAGATGAAATGGATAATCCAACTAGACCTTATACATATGAGGAAGGTAATCTCACTTTTAAGTCTACCCTGCATTTCACTGGGTTTTTAAAAGATAACATAGATGTCATTAATCATGTAATACAGATAGAAGGTCAACTTCCTATGGGATATTATTCAATGGAGGCTGCTATAGAAGCTACTCTTCGGTTAAATGGAAATTCATTAACATATATGAACAAAAAAAATCAAGATCAAGCTGGTACATCCCAAAATGTGAATCAAAATCCAAATCAAAACATAACAAAACCACCACCAACAATAAATCCAAAATTCCAAACAAAATCAAAATTCTTCTACTTCTCAAGCTCCTAATAAAAAAATAGCTGCATCACAAAAAATTAAGAAAACTTAAAATGCCAATCATTATCAATAAGAAGTTCAACAAAAAATAATACCATATAAGCTCCATAATACTGTTCCCACACATACTTTACACAATAGTGTTTTAGTTGGGAATCCATACACAACAACATCAACCTACCAAATGTACAACAACATGGTGCAACAAAATCAATTTGGTGGACAATCATAGAACCTTAAAGACATTAATAAAAAAATTAGCTTCAATAATAGATCAAATAGATCCCTACCATCCCTCATACAATTATAGAGAGATGTGTAGCCAACCTTGGATCCTATTGTGGTTGCCCAATCATACCCAAAACATTTCCCTATGCCGATCCTTTCAATATATAAAGGGACCAAAGATCCTATTGAGCATATTCACGTATTTATGACATGTCATAATATTTCTCGTGATGACTTGTTGTTGCTAAAAATATTCCCTAAAAGTCTCGGAGGCATGGATCTAGAATGGTACTATCAACTACCTACAAAATATTTAAGGAACTTTGAAGAGACAACAAATATGTTTGTCGACCAATTTAGTGCTTATATAGAGAGACATGTAACTATTGGAACAAAATCTGCCTTTGGTTAATTGTATTGCACCTTAGACCTTGCCAACATTGAATAGACGAATCTAGCTTGGGAATATCCGTCTAATATCCAAATTAGGTTGGTTCCTTTTTGCTTTGTTTAGAGAAAAGAGAGCAGAAAGAAGGGAAATGATTGTAAAGGGAAATATAGCCAAGGCTAGAAGCTTTTCTCATGGTGCAGTTTAGACAAAAACTAGGATATGGTGTCTGTATTATTGTTACAAGTTTTCTTTAACTCCTTCATATAGAAATCATAACTTTCTAAGTGTGATTTAGATATTTCATCTAACACATATAAGCATACTTAATATTAACTCCAATAATATAATTCATACATGCACAGTTCAGATTTAGAATAGATACAATATAGAATTTAATAATGTAAATAGAAGTCGAGAACAAGATACATACACTTGCACACAGAAAGTTAGAAGCCAGAAGAAGAGTAAATTTATTTGCTTGCATCCATAATGATGTACATCAATCTTGTAAACTTCTAAGAGATGACCCTTTTTCAAAATGCGTCTACCACTATATATATCCAAAATGGGTATCTTTTACAACTAGTACATCTTATATTCTCAAATCAATTACAAGCAATTAACTTTAGTTTCTAATAATAAGCAAAAGATCTTCTACAAATTGGATTCTAACAGATATGACACTTCATTTACATCTGACACCTCGAGAGATCAAAAATTTGGTGTAAGGGCATGTTTTAGTTGTTAAGAATATATCTTGTTAGGAACAACTATCATGTCATGAAATCTCAACGTCTTCAAGTGTTCTACTCAATCACCCTCTTGCTTATACGAAAACAAAAGATGTCATGAAATCGTGACACTTTAGCCTCTTATATTTTATTCTCTCTTTCTCGTGGTGAAAAACTAACATGTTGCGGAATTGCGACATTCTCTCTTCTTCTACCCCTTTTCTAATTTCTTAGCCATGAAAATGCAACATGTCATGAAATCATGACATCTTTATATTTTCAGCTCCTTTTGGTCTTTACTGCCATGAAAATGCAACATGTCATGAAATCATGACATTATTTGTCTTGGATTTGTCTTCTTGATTTATCGACAAAAAAATAACATGTCGCAAAATCGCAAAATTTTCATCTACTTGACTTCCTTGCACCATTTTACCATGAAATTCAGACATGTCTCAAAATAGTGATATCATATTTCCTTAGCTTATTTTCTCTTTCTATAGTCCTTCAAAAATAGACTGCATCAAGCCTCTCAAGATGGCACCCTGCTGCAAAATTTTGGTTGTCTCCTAGAGGTAGTCTTTTTAGACTAACATTCTTGGCACCTTTTGGGGGATTTTTTGCTAGCAAAATATTAGAATCCAGGCCCTTCATCCATTGGGAAATAGAGTAAAAAATACAAAACAAGACATTTGCAAAAAGCAAAGAGTAAGGAAAAATTCACTTCAGATGAGTAAGCATTACCTTGTCAAAAAATCTTGTTACAACTTAAAGACTTATTACTAAAATACATAAAATACTTTAGAAGGAAAATCTAAACATTTGTCTTAATTCTGGGCACTAGTCCTAGCTTCAGTTAGCTGCTTCTGACTGGTATGCTTTGATTGTATAATTTTTTCCATTGCAGCTACTACTCCATGATAGGTTTGGCAAACATATTTCCAATCTTCATCATCCAGGTCCAAGGAATCAATGAATAGTTGGTAGATATACTGGAGCTCTTCCACTTTATCATAGAAAATCATTTTTTGTCTTAATATCAGTTCTTGCAAACATGTTTTAACCTGTGTGAGCTTCTGCACCATCTTCATTACTTGTGTATCTTCTATGGGCTCACCCCAGCTTTCTATCTCAGATTCATCTTCAACAAAAAACTTCAAGGATGAGGAGATTGCACTTTCATTAAGAAATTTTGAGTTATCATCCCAGATATATGGGATTCCATTTTGGATAGCCAAATCAAAAGTTTTTAGTAACCTTTTTGCTTCGGTCTCTAGATCCTATAGGAGTTTATTCCCTTGGGTCACTAATTTAAACTTTCTTAAAAAGTTCTTTGCTGCAATCTTAGTTTGGGACCAAAATTCACTTTGTACCTTTGCTGCTATATTCTCTGGCATTTTATTAGATAATATCTAGATTTTAGTGGCAGTGTATTCTCTTTTTTGCAAAAAATTAATTGCAGCTTTGAATTATTCACCCACTACTTCAATGATCTCCTTGAATTTGGCCAAGTATAACAATAAAGGTTGTGTTTTCAAGCCTAATACTAATAAATATTACAACAATTTTTTCCTCATATCTCTCACTTTTTCTTTTGAAAATCCAGATGGGGTATTCTACTGATCTGCTAATTGTTGTTGGAGTTCCTGAACCTGGAGACTTAATGCCTGAATCTGTGCATCTACCTGTCCCAATTTTTCTTTGTATTTAGCTGCCTCATTGGCAGCAACACTGAATTTATCTTCCCACATTTTTACCTTCAAATTCAAAGCCTTTTCCATCTGTTTTTGTTTTTGCAAAACTGATTCCAACTCTCTCCTCTTCTCATTTTCTTTCAAAAATTTCTCTAAGTAATGCCCTCGATGCAGATATATAGTGCCTAGATGTGCTTGAGATTTTACCATTTCATCTTGCATAGGCAACCGAGTGATATTTTCATTGATTTCTTTTGCATGGTAATCCTCAGCAGTCATTTCACCTTTAGATTTCTTTGTTATTGGAGTTAACTTTACTTTCTTCCTTTGAATAGTAGCAGGATCTAGAGCAATAATTTCATGAACATTGGTAGGCATGTTTGGATCCTCAAAGGATTGGGAACTCCACTAGTCCAAAGCACTCTTATTAACTCTTCTCAAATTTTCTCTTTGTCAGAGTCGGATGACTCTTATCAACTCGGGAGGATGTAGCCCCAACTGTTGGAATACTGATGTTGGGAAAGAAAGGGATGGGGACGAATGCAGTGTTGATGTCGACTTGAGAATGGTAATATGTTGCCTTTTATGGGAAAGTAAATCATTTTTTAAAGGAGAATTACGTCTTCATATCAAAAAAGGAGGGAGAGTAAAAATAGGAACAAGTATAAGAAACAAAAGAAAAGAAAATAGACATACCTAGTCCTGTTTGAAGTTGTTGTTGATATATGTCTTCTTCTTCTTCAATATCATCATATTTTGTTAGAAAATTATTCATCTCAAATTCCACCATCATCATGTATCTCAGTATTTTCATTTTGCTCACTTTCATAATCAATCCAGATTAGTTATTTGTATATTTTGGGAAAATTCCCTATGCTGTCCTTTCTCAACTTCTGTAACTTCTTGCTTTACTAGCACTTCATTTACAATATCTGGGTTCTGGCTTTCTTGAACCGAACATGGTAAACTACCTATGTTTTCTATCTAAGAATTTTCTTGCTCAGCTTACTAAGCACCAGTTTTATTACCTTATTTACTTTATCCTTTCCATTTTCAGTAGAGTCTTCAACTATATTTTCTTGAATATCTTGAACATTTTGTTCATTAATAGAAATTTGAGTAACATTATTGCCTTTCTTGGCATCAACCAGGGATTTTAATATTTTCATCTTCTCAGCTACAGGTTCTTCATCAGATTCTAAAACTGAGTCATAGGGAGGGAGAAACTTCACAACTTTAGAAGTGTAATCCTTTTTACTGGAAGCATCAGCCCCAAGAGCTAGATGTTTTTCCCTTACTTCTACTTGTATATGCTTAGTAATTCCTTGTCCCCATATCCCCAGACCTTTCCCTTCATACCCCATTTTAAGCATCATCTGAGCATCTTTGCCATAGTTTTGTCCCTGTTCTTGGGTAAAAACTTCTTCTATTGACCGCTTCCTAGAAGTCTTGGGTTTTGTCTGCACTAGGGGTAAATTTTGTTCAACTACTATTTGTTTTTGCTTACCCTTATCAGTTTCCTATATCTGTGGCACTTTAGGGCTGGTTCTGCTACTACATCCAACAATAAGAGGTATTATTATAGGAAAAACCCCTTACCAAGATGCATGATGTAAATTATACTGAATACTAAATTCATTATCATTTTTCACTGGGCACCTTGAAGTAATCATATTTTTTTGTACCCTCATTAACCACCATTCACGAGTTTTTGCAATGGTTCAGTCATCACCTCTCTTTTGTATATTTCTAATCCTTTCATTGGTTAACTGATGCTTTCTATTATTCAGGGGATCATAATTCACTACTTAGAGGACCTCCATCTCATTATTATCAACCAGATCTTGTATTTTATGTTTTAATATTTTACAAGAGTTGGTAGCGTGTCCAGGTCCTCTATGAAAATCATAATGTTATTCAGCTCTGTATCCGGGTATGGTTGGATCAGGTTCCTGGATAGCTGGTAATTGGATCAAGCCTCGTGCTAGTAATTGCAGGAGAATGGTTGATAAAGGTTGGTTTAACCTAGTAAATTCTCGGGGTGGTTTATCAAGAGGTTTCAATATAAACTTCTTTGTTGTTTTTGCAGTATTAACATTGGCTACAATTATGGGGACTACAATTATGACCTCTTTGTTATGCATAAAATTCTTCTCCATACTGATCCTCAGTGTTCCAGTGTCTTTGGGAGTGATTTGGCATAGGAGGATTTGGTTGGCTTTGTCTTTCCAATAGTTGGGTCACCTTTGTATTCAAGTTGGTCATACTTTCCAATAGTGTTTGTATGGCCTTGGCAGTGTTAATAGGGATCCCTGTTTCCTCTTGTGTGAGTTTCTCATGGGAAGAGTTTGGGGAATGATTGGATGCCATATTGTTAAGCAAAGGATGACCTAGATCAAAACTATTAATTCTTAAAGGAGAAGAATTATGTTTACCTTTGTTTCTAGTAGCTCTTCTTGAGGGCTTCAGGCACCCTTCGCTAAGTAAGAAGAATTAGGTTTGCCCTAACTTGGCAGAGAGTTCCTGATGGTCTGCACCCTACTAATGACCAAGTAAAACTTTTACCCAAGAGTTTTACTTGTAAATTATACTGAATACTAAATTCATTATCATTTTTCACTGGGAACCTTGAAGTAATCATATTTTTTTGTACCCTCATTAACCACCATTCACGAGTTTTTGCAATGGTTCAGTCATCACCTCTCTTTTGTATATTTCTAATCCTTTCATTGGTTAATTGATGCTTTCTATTATTCAGGGGATCATAATTCACTACTTGTTCATAAAAATTATGCCAAGGGGGAAGAGGTCCATTCGCTCAATGTGCCATTCCAAAGCATCATCTTCGCTATTATTTCTTTTTTCTTCTATATCTGGTCTAACCCTAGCAAGATATTTTTTCATTTCCATTTTATTCAAAATAGCTTGTCTTTCAGCAAATCGATCCAAGGGATCATACTTACACCTTTGTGGAATCTCAATTAGTCCCAACTCCCTTAAATATTGAGCAATCTGCTCGTTCTGACCTTTTTTTGTTACAATTATCCCTTCAAAAGTAAATGGCATATTATAGGTGCTAGTCTTCCCAATACCTGAGCTGAATTTTACATTTATTTGTTCAATTTGTCAAACATATTCTAAAGCAAACAATCTGTCCGTAACATAATGAGGGAGTAAAAATGGTTTCTAAGTGAAACCATACAATCTAATACAAACCCCTTGTGTGAGGATAAAACAATCACCTTCTTCAACATATTTGGTTTACAAAAAATTATCTCCCTTAGGGGTTAGTCTTCTAATATTCCCATACATTATTTTCAGAGAACGACCTAAGAATTCTCTATTGAAATCATAAAATGATTCTGTTTTATGCAACACATTTGTCCATTCACAAATGGGTAAAACCCTGCCTTGCTCATCTTTATCTTTTACTGAGATAAAAAATAAATATTTAGACATAAAAAATAATAATAACCATATAAAATATGATGAGAATCAAAAAGAGAACTAAGACCCTTTTTCAACGTCGACAACCCTTCATGAATTTCTGAACACAAAAACCCTAGCCAGTCGAAAAATATAGGATTCACACCCTTGATCATGAAAGAAGTATTATAAATTTTAGGGTTATATAAACATTCAACCAAGGAAATTTGCCATTTCTGAATCTTTTCATCAGTTTTGAGACCTTCTATCATAGTTGTAATAGAGTACAACTTTGGATTTTTGAAATTAGTGATATCAATAGGAGACTCAAGTGGGTTTTCTCCTGCAGGTAACTCTTTCAGCTGGGAAACAAAAAAAATATTTATCTTTTTAGAAGGGCCAAAGTATTTAGCTTGATATTCGATGTCAAAGGATTTTGGCTCAAACACAACGATATGACCCAAGGCGAATGCAAAAACAAAAGCATATTTACTTAAAGTAAATAAAACCTTCCCATTACAATCTCTTATATTCATCCATTTTTCATCATAAAAATTAGCAATTGCCCTTACCAACTCGGGGTAGGGGTGTATAGGAACATATACGTACCAGTATAGAAAAGAATAGAAGACAAAAGTGGAAGGAGAAGATGTTGAGACTCTGGTAGCCACCCAGTCTGCTATGTTACTTTCAATTTTTCTAGGGTCCTTCTAGGTCACAATCGTATCACTTATTTGTGCATCCTTGTCAATAAATCTATTACTTATCTCTTCTCCTTTTCTCACCACTAAATCTCTTGGAGATGATGCAACCGCTTTTTCTTGCTTCTTGCCTTTTCTAGGAGCCATGAAAAACTTACAAGCAACAAATATTCTGAAATTTCTTTTTGAAAACTGCTTCAAAGTTTCCTTTTGTTGAGAAAAACTAAAAATTCTAAGTATCACAGTAGGGGTTTTCTCTGTTTCTTTTGAGGGAGCTGGAAAATATCAAGTGACAGTATGAAACTTCACTGAAGCAAAAAATTAGCTATTTAATTCTCATGTTATTCCAAAAAAACACATGATGAATTGCATTAATTATGGTTGGTGAAAGCGATTCTCTCAGGATTTCTTTAGAATTTGTTTCTACCACCTTTCTTAGAATGTATTTTCTTGAAACATTAACCAGCTAATTAATTGCGTGTAAAAAAAAAGCAATAAAATTCGATGGACTCTGCACTACCTGACCGATCAATTACTTTTGCTCATTTATTCCTCAGCACGTGGCTACCCGAGACATTCTCTAGGTGGTCGATTTAGAAGCTTCTTGTATGGAGGAAAATACCACTTCTCGAGAGAATTCTCTAATGATTTTGTCTGCCATCCTTTTAGAACCATGCGTCAATTTTGAATTTGAGATTTCAAAATAATGAAAAATGAACTTTTCTCTCCACCTTCTACTGTAATGTTGCACTGTGATTGGTTACAACAAAAAATTTTATTAAACCCGACAAAATAAAAAATATTTACAATCTTTATAACGCCCCTACTATATTTTACATAAAACTCCAAATTTGTATTTTATTTGAAATATAACTTTAGGTGAAACACGTTCATCGTGATAGGAAGAATCCAACCATACTGATATTTCAGTTGAAAAGAATTAAACTATTTTTCTAAAATGATTTCAAACGGTCCTTCCCAAAAAGCATCAAACTTGTCATGATTTCTTGGCTTAGCTTTCTTTACATTCCACTCCAAAACTTGGTCTCCAACTTTGAATTTTTTGAAAGTAGTCTTCTTATAAAACCATCATGCTGTATCAATCATGTGTTTCTGGTGGTGGTCATAAGCCTATTCTCGGGACTTTTCTAATCGTAAAAGTTGCATAAATCGGACATCCATTGGTTGACCTTTTTCATCTATCTAATTTAGTATTTTTAATGTTGGTATATCCATATGAATAGGCAAAACAACTTCTTTACAATAAACTAGAGCATAGGGGGATGTATTAATGGACTTCTTTATTGATATTCGATCAGCCCATAAAGCTTGGTTAAGTAATGAATGTCAGTTTCTCTTGTTATATTCCAGCATTATTTTCAAAATCTTGAGTATATTCTTGTTGGTAGACTCAGCTAAACCATTACCTTGTGGATAATAGTTAGAAGATGTTTTCAAATATATTATATATTTGCTAGCAAACTCAATCATTTTGGCTCTAGTAAAAGAAGATCCATTATCTGTGATCAATGAGTCGGGTATGCCGAACCTAGTAATTAGAATTTCTATAAACTCTATCATATATGAGTCAAATTTCTTTGTAGGAACTACCTCTGCCCATTTTGTGAAGTAATCTGTGGCGGTGAGTATATATTTGTGGCCTGCTGACGAGTTTGGTTTGATTATTCCCACAAAATCTAACCCCCATTGCTGGAAATGTTCTTCAACTTGTATAGACTTCAAAGGCATATGAGAATTTCTGTTCCTTCCTACATACTTATGACACTGTTCACATTTCTGAGTTACTTTATAGGTATCCAAAAAAATAGAAGGCCGATAACAACCAGTTGTAAGATTCTTCAAAGCTGTTGCTCTACCTGAATAATTTCCACCAGAGAAGCCTCCATGGAATTCTTCTAATACTTTCTATTTCTTATCATTACCTATACATTTTAGTAGTATACCATCAATATTTATTCTATTCAACCCTTTCGTTCGAAGAGTATACTTCAATGCTTATGTTCTAAACCTTATTCTTTGGGAAGAATTCAAATTTTTAGGACATATATCAGTCTAAAAATACTTCACCAAATCATCAATCCAATCAGTATTTTCTCTAACTTGGTTTTGTTCAATATTCACCATTATCATTTGACTTTCAACATTCTCGGTTGCTGCTTGTTTGGCCAACTCTTGGCATAGATATCTACCTCTGACTATCTTGGTCGAAAGTATCTCCACATCATATTCCTGTATGCGGGTTACCCATCCCACTCTTTTTTCACCAAGTTCTCCTTGTATTATGAAGTTTCTAACATCAGGGTGAATCACATAAATAATGGTGCAGCTTTGAGAGAGAAAATTCTTGAATCTATTCAATGATTCCATGATAGCATAAAACTACTTCTCGATAAAACTATATCTCTCCTCATGCTTGTGCATGGTAGAACTTAAGAATGCTATGGGTCTTTCTTCTTTATCTGCTCCCTTCTGAGTAAGAACTGTAGCATAGTTGTCTTGCTCTCCAACAACATATAAAATAAAACCTCGGGAGTAGTCAGGGTTAACTAAAATGGGAGCTCGAGCTATAGCCTCCAAGATTTTCCTAAAGGTATCTTTCCTTGGTTTTGTCCATTTAAAAGATGCATATTTTTTCAATAATTCAATCATTGTTTTAACAAATTGAGAAAAATCAATGATGAATTGTTGAACAAAGTTTATTTTTCCAAAGAAATATTGCAAACCTTTCTTATTTACTGGTAGTGAAAGTTCCAAAAGTGCCTTTACTCTTTCAGGATCAATAGACAACCCAGATTTAGAAATAACATGGCCAAGCAATATACCTTCCTCTACAACAAATATAGATTTCTTTGGGTTCAAAAATATCCAAAATTCTTTGTATTTTTCAAATATTTGTTGTAGATGAGTGGCATGATATCACTTATCATGGGAAAAGACTATCATGTCATATAGATAAATGACAATGATCTTATTTGTGATTTCACCAAATGCTACATCCATAGCTCTTTGGAACATGGCTCCAACATTTGATAATCCAAAGGACATTATTTTATAGGCAAACGTTCCCCACTTGGTTGTGAACACAATATTATATTGATCTTCATTTTTTACCAAGACCTAGTTATAGCCATAAAAACCATCTAGTAGAGAGAACCTCTCTGTTCCTACCACTATATGAAGGATTGGGTCAATTTGAGGCAAAGGATAATGATCCTTTAGTGAAGCTCTGTTCAAATTTCAAAAATCTACACACAACCTGATTTCCCCATTATTTTTCCTAATCGAAACTAGTTTTGCCACCCAGGTAGAATGTTTAATGGGAAACACTATTTTAGCTTGTAATATTTTCAATAATTCTTGCTTCATCAAGGCTTAAATTTTAAGATTGACAAGCCTCTGTCTTTGCCTGAAGGGTTTAGCTCCTTCTTCCAATTTGATGGTATGATGGATCACCTATTTTCTATACACTTTCAAATCACTATATATCCAGGCTATAATATCTGGATATGTCTTACACAACTCTTTTATTTAACTCAACTCTTCTACTGTACAATTGGTATCTACCTTGATCATTTTTCCTAGCTCTAATTCCACATCCTTATATCATCACTTGTCAATTTTAATTCTTTGACCAGTGGCTCTGTCATTGTTGTCAAAGAGACTCTCAAGGGTGATCAGTCCCTTGGGAATGTGGTTATTTTTTAATTGAACCAGGCTCTCTTTATCCTCATATTGTAATGCTCTATCATTAGAGTAGTTCATATCATGGATTAGAAAATCCAATATTTGTTCGTGATTCTCAAATATTTGCTAGAAAATGTATTTTTCAAGCACAAAAGACCGGTATATTAGTCTCACTATTTTGGAATTCTGGATAACATTACTGACTAGAAAGAAATTTGACCCTACTAATGCCAAAAGATCTGCATGAGTGTTATTTTCTCTTGGAGTTGATTTTATGTTTAGAGCTTCTAAATTTTCCAATGTATCTAACACTTTATTCTTGTAAGCTCTTAGATAATGTTGCTTATAGATACATTTTCCAGTGGCTTGCTTCACAATAAGATTTGAATCTCCATAAATCAACAATTGTTTTGCACCTATTTTTTTGGCCTTTTTGAGTCCCAAACACAATGCTTCATACTCAGCTACGTTGTTAGTGCAACTCCATGTCAATCTGTATGAGAAAAATTTTTCTTGTTCTCTAGGAGAAATTAAAACTATCTCGACACCTGCTCCATTTTTGCTTCTGGACCCATCAAATTAAAGCTTCCAAAGATGGCTGGTGGAAACATTATTTTTAGGGACATAAATAGGTAGATTTTTTGGTTTCTCAATAGAGTATCTTCCTATCTCTTTTTCTATCATGACATTGAAATTTTTTAAGAAAAATTGATCTTTAGATTGAAGTTCTTCTAGGGTTTCCTCCATCAAATGTATGTCTCCTATATCTTCGGTCATCATATTCATAGTACTGGTTTCTTCTAGTCTTGCTACGTGAAAAGTGGATATTTTCTCATTAAAATTTTTGATCTTCTTACCTTTGAAAGGTATTTCTAAATGAGAATAATCTAAAGATAAATAACCTCCCATTTTTGCCATAAATTCTATGGATTGGAACATACCAAAGTATGGTTCCAAATCTACAATTACCACTTCCTGTATAACAACTATTTAGGGCATCCTATGGATTTTACTGGAGTACCATCTAACTGCAACACTCCTAGATGACTTATGGTATACTCCATTCCCATGATGTCACATACTACTTTAGGCATAAATGTAGTAGCTGCTCCTGAGTTGATCATACAATTATGTACTATCCATCCTTCCATCTATAGAGACAAATAAAATGGAGGTGGTCTATTTTTTCCTATAGCATAAGTAACATTAGCTTGTATAGAATTTGAAAAGGAAGGCACTTTGCTCTTATGATTCATCAACCTTAAAGATTCTTGAAGAAGATAGATTTATCTTGGGAACTGCAAAGCATCATACATGCTAGATTTTGAGGGAGTCTTTTTCATCTCCTCAATGATATTGAATGAGGGTGTCTCAAAAATTTTCTCCTTTTCTCTAGAAGATGGATCATATTTATTCCTATAACCCTGAGTTGCTTCTGTTCTTTGCCTTATGGTAAAAGAAGGAAATTTGAGTTTCTCTTTCGCTTGATCTTGAGTTTCACTCTCCTTTCTAGGAGGAAACTCTCTCCTTGGTGCTAGGAAAAAACTCTAAGGAGAGTTGGAGTATTTATTTTCACTCGACTGATCCTTTTGAGGAGTAACTCTGGGAGCTGGAGGAAAATTTAATGGCTGAAGTTCCTTTAGATCAACTTGTAAGTGTTTCCTTCATGATCTTGTCAAGACAATGATATGTTCTACAGATGGTATGGATAGATTATGATCTACTTCTATGATCATGTTTACATGCCCCTTCATTGTTTCTTTCGATTTTTCATTAATTAGACTCTACACATGATGTTGGTGAAACATACACGAGTATTCTCCATGAGGATCGTTACATGTGGAACACTAATAATCCAAGTTAGAATGATCTCCATTATCTCATTGTAGCACCCTAAAATTGGCGCAGTAAAATTACAATAATTACATTCACCTTAGTAAATAATTTAAAATTCAAATTTAACCTCCCAAACCGCCCGTTAACCGTCGGGTAATCCGTTTCCCCCTTTTTCGTGCCAATTTTAGAGGTTGTTTTGACCGTTTGACGATATCGTCGCCGATCAGACGATATCGCCCTAGATTTGACGATTTCGTCTGGACTAGGACGTCCAGACGATCTTGTCGCAAAACTGATTTTGCAAAGTTGGATTCTGTTCCAACGGGTCTCCAATCCGGCGTAAGCGTGTCTACGCCGTTAGGGACCCTCCCCCGTTGGAGATCTCCCAAATTGGGATGATCTCCAACCTCCTAACTACTCCCCTAAGCCTATTTAATCCTAAGCTATTCCCTTAGCACCCCCTGGCTGAAATTCTCTACAATTAACTCCATCTACGTTGAATCATCCCAATTTTCCATTTGCACTGGTCCCATACCAATTTTGTTGCAGGTACATCACTGTTTTTCAGCCGAAGCCAGCACACATCGTCGTCGATGAACCTGTTCAGATCGGAGGCGAACCTGTCGAATTCGAGGCGATTTCATACTGATGCGAGACGATCTCGACTGCAGTCCATATTGAGGCAATCAGTGCCTGAAGTTTGCACTTCTCAACCTTTTCTCTACTGTTTTATTCTGCAAATTAGATAATTTATTCAGTGTTTATGTTATTTTGCATTTGGAGTTCACCCATTTAGCTTAGATTGCATACTAAGATCATGATTTGTCATTAGAATATCATAATTTGCTTGAATTTCTGTTCATAACTATTATCCAATATTCATACATTCATTTGGTGTTGTTTCCCTCTGTTAGCACAATAGTATTCGTTGTATTTTGTATCTATTTTTCTGCTTGCAGGTCTCTGACGAATTCGTCTGACGAATTCGTCAGATCTCAGACGATTCTGTCAGATCCCAGACGATTCTGTCAGATCTCAGATGAACCTGTCGAATTCCAGACGATCCTGACTGCTTCAAACATCAGAATCATCACCAGACATCCGGATCAGGTATTCCTCATTTGCATTCTATAAATTCTCTATTTTTATGTCTTTAAATCTATTTTCTGTACTCATTGAATTTGCATTTTCATGTAGATTAATCTAGATTCATTTGGCCAAACCTAGGATATGAATGCTTAAAGTTAAAAACGAACACATTAAAACACATTCCAAACCTAGGCGTGGAAACTGCCCTTAAATGTTTCCTGGTGAACCCACCATCCGTCGAAAAATCATCAAAATACACCTCCCTTGAGAGGCGGGACCTTCGCAAAGTCCTCTCAGTCCGAGGTACCACGACATCCTTTTCCCATCCTCCTTCCGGGCACGGATCCAATAGCCTGAAGGTAAGGATGCGAAAAATTTGGAGCGATACATTTTGGTGAACCCGACGTGAATGCATCATAACCTTTTGAAAAACAAAAACAAAACAAAAACATATATAGAACAACTAAAACATAGATGCATTTTAAAACATTTAAGTTTGAAATCATGTTTAGATGGTAGCTCCTAAGAAAAGGTTAGCAGTTACTATAAACGTAGAAAACCAATTGGCAGCCATAGAAGTCAATTCTGTCCTTAGTGTGCTCGAAACAAGTAGACATCAATTCTTGTGGAACGAACTTGATAGAAGACTTAGTCTCATCTCATCTAGGTCCACACAACTTAAGCAAATCAAGAGGCTAGTCCTAGATAGAATCCTGGATCCTCATCAACTAGTTTTTTATCATGAACTTCGGAGAGCCTCGCCATAGATGGTTAGCTTATAGGAGAGCTCTAGTATCTTCAGAATTGTTCACCTTCGAGGAATACCTCGAGAACGCAGCCATTGTGCACCAGTTCCTAGGTTGTGTAGAAGACCAAGAGGTTGTTCTTACAGATAGGGAAATATGGAATAGAGTTCCGCGAGCTGTGTTATATCGAGAGTATTGCCATGAGCTTTACTTTTATCAACCAACATCTGAAACAGACAACATCACTATAGCTCTTTTCATCAAATTTTTAAAAGAAAACTTTCAATTTGAAGAAGAACACTTCATGACTCCTGAACAACTCGAACCTATTAATGATATTCATAAATTGTTTATAGAAAACTAGATTATTACTTCAGTATTATTTCTTGCATTTATTGTGTTATTTGTTGTCTTTATTATATTATTTCAAAAACAAAAAAAACTAAAAAACTAAAAAACCAAAAACTTAGCAAAAACTTAAACATTTCATTTTCAAATATTGTAGTAGGTATATAGTAAATATATACCTCTTAATTTGTTGCTATATATATATATATATATATATATATATATATATATATATATATATTTGCTGAAATCAAAACTTAGCACCATGCCTAAACTTAGGAATGGTAAAGAAACTTTAGGAGAAGAAGAAGATTGGTTACAAGATACAACTAAAGACCCAAATGTCCTTCTTGGAGATTCAAATCCGGAAGGAGAAACTCTAGGTCAATCAGACGAAGACTTAGGTGAAGATAAGGAACAAGAAGGAAGTGTTAAAGAGGATGGATCCTCATCCCCTAGAGTAGCTCCAAATGGAACTATTGCCTTTGACAATGCAGAGCATTTCAAGAAATTTCTCATGGATAACATTGATGACCTTAATGTGGCAATTCGCCTTGATAAAGGGCAAATCAGTAACACTCAAGCAGCCATGGAATATATGTGCAATATGCGCACTAATCCCTTGTCTTTCATTGATCAAGAAAGTGACAAGGCTGGGCCATCCAATACGGATATGGTCACTATGGCTCAAAACATGTCAAAACAACAGGTTACCCAACCTCCTAAGGAACCTGTTATTCAACCTAAAATCACTCCCACACAAAAGAAACCTTCCTTCACTACTTTATTCCGCCAAACTATTGAGCAATATGCTTCAAGTAAACAAAAACCTAAAACAAAGCCAAATACAAACTTTCAACAATCCGGAATACAACATAATACAACTTCAAAATTCCTCCATAATACTTTTCCTACCAATACTTTACACAATAGTAACATGGCATCTAATCTTCATGTTCCTCCATCATATGCCCATAAAACCCATGTCAATGCCCTACCGAACCAATATGGGGGGCAAACTAGTAATCTGGAAGCCATGGTGAAACAATTAGCTTCACGTATGGACCGAGATAGATCCCTACCGTCCCTCGTATAATTATCGAGAGATCTTGTAGTCAACCTTTGGATCCCATAGTTGTAGCTCAACCATACCCTAAGCATTTTCCCATGCCCATCCTACCTATATATAAAGGAACCGAAGATCCCATAGAGCATCTTCGCATGTTTAGGATAGCATGTCACGACATATCGCATGACGACTTGCTATTACTAAAAATGTTCCCAAAAAGTTTAGGTGGAATGGCATTAGAGTGGTACTATCAATTGCCCACTCATTCTTTGAGAAACTTCGAAGAAACAACGGAATCATTTGTCCATCAATTTAGTGCCTACATCGAGAGGCATGTAACTATTAAAGACCTATACAATTTAAAACAAGACAAGGATGAATGTTTTGCCGATTTCTTAGCTAGATGGAGGCAATTGATAGGAAAACTGCACTTTGTGCTGCCTTATAGGGAAATGTTGGACATTTTCATCAACAATTTACAAGAACAGATATCTTATGAGCTATCAATCGCTACTTTAACTACCTTCGATCAAGCTATAGATTTAGCTCGAAGAGTAGAAGATGCCCTCATTAGGAGAGGCCAACTTAGGAAGAAGGATGATGAGAAAACATCTAGAAATCAATATAAAAACAAACAAGTTGTCGGTGATGGAGTCACTGACAGCAGGAATGTTGCTAATATCAATGCAACGAAGACAACAGAAAAATTCATATTGAAACCTCCTGACAAGCCTCCTCGAGAATTCACTAGATTAAACCAACCCTTATCAACTATTTTACCTCAATTACTCGAAAGAGGTTTGATCCAATTACCAGCTATCCGGGAACCTGACCCAACTATACCCGGATACAGAGCTGACTTGCACTGTGATTTCCATAGAGGACCTGGACATTCTACCAACGCTTGTAAAAGGTTGAAACATAAAATACAAGATTTGATTGACAATAATGAAATGGAAGTGCAAGCCTTCCAACCTAAACAAAACCCTCCCAATAATACTCAAAAGACCATTCCCCAAAATCAAAATCAAAATGCCAATCAAACTCTAGACATATTTCAACACCCTTTACCAAGACATGGTAAAGAGGTAGCCAATCAAATCGAACATCATAATGTTCCCCCTCCTACCCGATATGTAGGAACCATTAGCGGACAATTACCTGTTCAGGATCCTCAAATATTTGACACGACCTTATCCCTGGTTACGACCAGGCCCTTACATAATTTTCAAACTTCCGATTCTAGTGATATAGAATCAGATAGTGAAAGTGAACTAGACATTACTTCAAACCAATCGAATAGTTCTGAAAATGAATCAGATCCTATTCAACCCGTCACAGATGCTATGGTTCCAGAAGAACCATTTCCTAGAAGAGTCACTACTCGACCTTCTTCTAATATATTCCTTTCTAATGAACAAGCCATTAATGCTCAACCGAGACCAGTTCAGCGTCTTCACTATAACATTGTAGGTACCATTGGAGTCGTTACTCGACAACAAGCTCAAAACTCTCAACAAGAACCAAACCAGAATGATGGATCGGTTCCATTCATTTTGAAAAACCCCAATAAAGGGAATCATGTTCCTACTGTTCAATCTAAACCCCCTTACAATATTAATGAGCAATTGTCCAATACTACGGCCATAATTTCCCTCTTAGATTTATTAAGATCCTCTCCCACCCATAGGGATGAGTTGATGCTTACATTGAGCCAAATGATGGTACCTCAAAACATTCAACCTGAAGCTATGGCCAATACTATCATCACTCGAGAGATTGATTGTATTGACTTCCGGGATAAAGATATCCCACAACACAGTTTACATAAGGACAATCCCTTATACATTACTGCTCTAATTGGAGATGTAGTCATCAAAAGAGTTTTGATTGATAATGGCTCATCTCTAAACATTTGCACTTTTGACTTCTACCAACGATTTGGCTTTAGAAGTGATGAAATGAAGAAAACTGATATGATTATCAAAGCTTTTAATGACGAAACACAAGAAACGTGTGGAGTTATTACCCTCCCATTGCAAGTTGGCCCTAGAACCCTAGAAACAACCGTGTTTATTGTACATTGCCCAACATCGTACAATATACTTTTGGGTCACCCTTGGATCAACGCCATGCGAGCGGTCCCATCAACCTTACACCAATGTGTTAAATTCGAGTTTAAAAATCAGTTGGTCACTATTCATGGTGACCCTAGACCTTTTGATATGTGTGCTTTGGCAGAACCCGTTGGAGTGCAATTTTGCCCTGCTTCGTCATCCACACATCCTAGTTCTTATTTTTCATCTAAAACTATGAAACATAAACCCATAACTTCACCTATTTCCCCTCCATTAATTTCATCCTCCTATATAGATCAACAACCCTCTAAACAAATCATTTTAGAACCTCAAAAAGATCTTAAGTCTACAACCAATCCTTCAAGTTCTATCCCTATAAATTCAAAACCTATAGACACATCTATCATACCTTCCACATCTAAAGATATAGGTAATAAGCCTTCTACATCTTATGCCCTTTTTGATGAACTTTTACCAGATTTATCTACAACCTTAATATCAGAAAAAACAAATGCTTTCATGCAAGATTCAAACCTTTTAAATAACTTGCCGCCATCTCCTCGTACTTTGGGCCTCCCACAACCTATGGGAAGTACTTACCAAGTCGGGAGTTGTGCCTTCATTTATAAAGGATATGATCTGGGAAGAATCCCTCGGAATATCAAAACTCATCATGAAGGATATGCTCGGTGTTATTTTACCAATGATTATATTAAAGCTAAACCCATGATGCTTAAAATGGGATATGAAGGGAAAGGCTTGGGACCTTCCCAAAATGGCATGAAAGAACCTTTCGAGGTAGAACCGTGGCCTGCCCGCTGTGGTGTGGGCCTATTTCCTAGTAAGGGTCAACCCTTTCCTTTTGAGGATGATGATCATCTCATATGCTATCAAGATTATTTGGATAGGCATGTTGATTTGCCTCTTAAAAATCAGTCGTTTTCATGCAACATGCTATCCATAGCATACCCTGAAATGATTGTCGACCCCGATGAAGAGTTGGAAGGAGATATCTTCCATGATGTCTCTGTTGAAGAGATGTTACACAATGGATTTTATTTTGATGGTTCTATACCAACTATAGCCCAACTTGAGGCCACTGATCCTCAGAATGAATTATCTAAATTAACCTTACAAGAATTACAAGAATTGGGCGTTTCACCCGCCCCACCTAATTTTGAAAGAGATCTACACATGGAGGTAGAAAACGTCATTAAAATTAATATTGGAACTGAGGACAATCCTCACATAATCAATATTGGATCAGAATTAAGTCAAGAAAAACAAGAACAATACATTGCATTCCTTAAAGAGTATGAAGATGTCTTCGCTTGGACATATGAAGATATGCCAGGTCTAGACCCTTCTGTAGTCATGCATCATCTAGTGGTCCATCCGGATGCTAAACCTGTTAAACAAAAACTTAGAAAAATGCATCCCAAAGTGGCTCTTCTAGTCAAAGGGGAGTTAGAAAAACTCCTGAATGTTATCTTTATACAAGCTATTGATTATGCTGAATGGATCTCAAATGTAGTTCCAGTCACCAAGAAAGAAGCTACCAAAGTTAGGGTTTGCACAGATTTTAGAGATATTAACGCTGCATGCCCTAAAGATGACTTTCCTCTTCCAAACATGGATCAAATCATTGACTTCACTGTCGAAAGTGGGATGATGTCCTTAATGGATGGATTCTTCGGTTATAATCAAATTCGGATAGCTCCTGAAGACCAAGCTAAAACAGCCTTTATTACCCCCTGGGGTACCTTTTGCTGGAAAGTGATGCCATTTGGCTTAAAGAACGTCGGTGCAACTTATCAACGAGCTATGACCTACATTTTTCATGATATGATGCATGATATCCTACATGATTATGTGGATGATATTATAGCTCACTCTATTATTGAAAATAATCATTTAGATGATTTGAGGAAAGTCTTTAATCGATTACGAGAATATCTCATTCGATTAAATCCAGCAAAATGCATATTCGGAGTTAAATCCGGCAAACTATTAGGGGTTTTAGTTTCTTTACGTGGTATTGAAATCGACCCTCTCAAGATTGCGGCCATCACTGATATGCCCGCACCTACTAATATATCTGAGTTACGAAGTTTACAAGGTAAACTTCAAGCCATCCGTCGCTTCATCGATAAGCTGGCGGATAAAACCGGTCCCTTTCTTAAACTCCTTAAGAAGGATGTCCCCTTTAATTGGGATACAGAATGTAGAGAAGCTTTTGAACTTCTCAAACAATACCTCCTTAATCCACCTGTGCTTTCACCACCTAAATCCGATCGCCCATTTCTCCTATATATTTCCGCTTCAGATTCTGCCTTAGGGGCTATGTTAGCTCAACTTGATGATGAAAAGCGAGAACGTGCTAATTATTATATTAGCCGAACCTTCATCAGTTATGAAACCCGCTACACAGCATTGGAAAAACTATGTCTAGCAGTCATATTTGCTACGCAAAAATTAAGACATTATATGCTTAGTCAAAAAACTTATGTCATTGCTAAATATGATCCCTTAAGGTATCTCATGAGTCGACCTTATTTATCGGGTCGCACAGCCAAGTGGGTTCTTGCTCTAAGCGAGTTTGATCTCACATTCATAGGACAAAAGTCTGTTAAGGGTCAAATCATAGCAGATCAATTAGCTGCTGCACCCTTAGAGTCTACCCATCCCCTCATCATCGAGTTTCTGGATGAATGCCTTCAATTAGAGGCAGACCATACCGAACAATGGTCCTTATACTTTGATGGAGCCCGATGCATGAGTGGGGCTAGTGCGGGTATTATTTTAATATCTCCGCAAAAACATCTTATTCCTCTGTCCTTCAAATTGACATTTGCTTGCACCAACAATATTGCTGAGTATGAAGCTCTAATTCTTGGATTACGAGCTGCCCTAGCACTAAAAATTAAACACCTTTTAGTTTTTGGTGATTCCCAACTGGTTATAAACCAAATTAATGAAGTTTATCAAACCCGAGATGATAAACTACGCCCATATAAGGCCTATGTTTTACAATTAATGTCTTTATTTGATCAAGTTACCTTGGAAGCTATTCCTCGAACTAGCAACCGTGCAACTGATGCTATGGCCGCAACTGCATCTCTCCTGCCCTTGGAGTTAGATGACGAATATGCCACTATCATTATTCGTCGACTCCAGGAACCCGCTTCAAATAAGTCATGCTTAGAGCCTTTGGATGTGTTTCTAATCAATGAAACTACTCCCGAACCTTGGTATACAGACATATTTGATTTTCTTCAAAATGGGACTTTCCCTGCCAATTCTAATAGAAACCAACGTCGGTTATTACGTCGACGAGCAAGTCGATTCGTAATAATTGGCAATACTTTATATAGGAGATCTTTTGAAGGTATCCTATTACGATGTTTAAACTTAGAAGAGTCTAAATCAGCCTTGAGTGAAGCCCACGATGGATCTTGTGGAGGACACTTTAGTGGTAGTGTCATTGCTAAAAAGCTCCTTCGGATAGGATACTTTTGGCCTACCATGGAAACGGATGCACATGAGTATGTGCGCCATTGCGACAAGTGTCAAAAACATGCTGACCTTGTCCATGCGCCTGCACAAGAGCTGCAGGCTATTTCATCTCCTTGGCCCTTTTCTAAATGGGGCTTGGATATTATTGGCAAAATCAATCCTGTGTCATCTGATGGACACAAGTTCATCATAACCGCCACTGAGTATTTCACGAAGTGGGTCGAAGCTATGCCTTTAGCTTCCCGCACCGGCACACAAGTTTCTAAATTTATTTTTAATCAAATCATTTGCAGGTTCGGAATTCCTGCCAATCTCATCTCTGACAATGGAACTTGCTTCAAAAATAAAGATGTTAAAAAATTATGTCAAAAATATAAGATTCAACATCGCTGGTCCACTCCCTATTATCCTCAGGGTAATGGTCAAGCAGAAGCATCTAACAAAACCTTAATCAAAATTCTCAAAATATTGGTCAATAAAACTGGCCGTGACTGGCACATTCAATTATATCCAGCCTTGTGGGCCTATCGAACTAGTGTTCGAACCCCCACGGGAACTTCACCATTTGTTTTGGTTTATGGTGCTGAAGCAGTTTTTCCATTTGAATTGGAAGTTCCTTCTTTGGCTCTGCTACTTCAAGATACCGAAGTAGGAGATGAATATCGTGCTGGCAGACTCAGTCAGCTGGAACTCCTAGATGAAAAATGCATCAATGCTTTGGAGCATCTCCGTGCTTACCAAAACAAGCTTAAAAGATCATATGCTAAGAAAGTTCGTCATCGATCCTTTGAGATCGGCGACCTTGTTTTAAAAGAAAATAAAAAAAATACAAATGCAACTAAGGACCTTAAAGGTAAATTTGAGCCCAATTGGCTTGGACCATACATTATTACTGCCAAATTTGAATCAGGAGCATACAAATTATCTACCTTAGATGGTAAAGAACTTAAAGAACCCATGAATATTTTGCATCTTAAACGTTACTATGCATAAATTTGGTCACTTCATCCTTGTATATAATTGTTTAAAATATTTCAAAATTTTTATCTTATATTTCTTTCAAATTTATAAAAATCCAAAAACATCAAAAATATTCATAATCATCCAAAATCTTCAAAAACTATCTATTGCATTTATTTAAAGCACTTGTTAAATTTTTTTTGCTCAAAAACAAAAATAAAACCAAAAATCAAAATAATGATAAAAATATAATAACAGCTATATGCTTGACTCTTTCGAAACCAAAATAAAATAAAGAAGAAAGAGAGAGTCAACATTCTCAAAACTTCTCAAAAGTGTTTATATATATTTTCTTACAATTATTGCAGTTATATGTTTCAAATTATTTTTGGATAAATTAGCATTTATTTGGAATCCCTCACTTGCACACTCACAACAATAAATATCTTGATTTTATCTGGCATGATTACTAATCTCTCTTATATCAAAGTTCACAAAATTCAATTAAATAAAGTTTGAGCATAGAGAATTGATCTTGTTATTTACTTAAACCAAGCACATCTTTTCACAATAAAATGATTATATTTGTAATTTCCATGTTTTGCTACATAGTAGAACTGATTTCTTGAGCGAAAAGTTTCCCTCGCTATCCTATCATGCACATGGTCTAGAATCTTTGAGAATTGGCAAAAGGACAAGCTCACCCCTACCCAGAATAAAAATCCCTTGCTCTACAGCTAATCCGAGCAAGTATCCCTAGCAAAGAAAAAGAAAAGAAAAGTTCAAGAAAAAAAAAGAGAAAAGAAAAATGTTATTTTATATCATTACAGCAATATTCCAAGCATTATCAAGCAAAAATACAAAAAGAAAAATAATACAAAGTTCAAAAGAAAAACAAGAGAAAAGCAAAAGCAAGAAAGAAATAAAATCCCTTTCCCTACCCTTTGAAAAGAAAAGAAGGGTTGATGAGCTTGAATCCCTGGAATTCTCAATTATTCGAAAACTATGAGGTAAGCCCCATAACAGGTGGTTTGTGCCCAACCCGCTTGGCCTTGGGTAACTCCTAGCATGGTGATATGTCCGTCACATTAGCGACCTTCTTTTGTACAGACCTATGTCCGCTTATGGATTAGCTAGCTCTTGATAATCCGACCTACATAGTAGTCTAGTATGGTTATATGCATCTACATCATGGTTAATGAACACTTATTTGGTTTCTTCAAATCACTTGTATCATATTATCTTGCTCAAAACTGGTAAATGAACAATGCAATTGCACACACATTTGTATTTGAGAGATTTTGTGTATCATTATGATAAATCAAGATTGGAAATGAATTCACATATGCACATGGGATTCCTTATAAATCTAACTTTTGTCTTCAAAATAATTTGAAATATTATTTTTGCAACTTGTTTGGAATAAATCAAGTACAGTTGTTTACCATAAAGACAACTATATAATAGAAAAATCAAAAATTTCTTTCAAAATATACAATCAAAACATATACATATATATCTGGTTGACTTTCGCGACGATGGTATAGTTTCAAAACCAAAATTGGAATTTTATGCCTAGCGCAAGTCCTCATTTTCATATTTTCTGTTCATCAAAAATCAACCATGCAATAAAACTATCTTTTTTGATTTTCGCGATGATGGTATAAGTCTATACCTACATATTCTATGCCTAGCGCAAACCATTGTAACAATTTTTATTCCCCATTTATTAAAAATCATGAAAACCATATGACTTAATTCATTATGTTACACAAATTATGCTTTTAAAAAGCAAACAAATTTTCATTATTTCATGTCATTATGTCAACCTTCAATTTTGCAATGATGGTATAATTCCTAAAGAATTATCCAAAAAATTTATCACACTTAGGAATTTATGCCTAGCAAAAAAATCATTTTAAACATTATTTCATGCACAATATTTTTTATGAAAATCTGAAAACAAACCATCATCATCATCATTTGCACTATTGCACCAAAGTCTTAAGACAGTCTCTTAAGCACTCTTTTACTTTTAACAATATTTCTATACTGGGATTAGCTTGACGACCGAGTGAGCAACGACTCCATGAAATGGTCTATAATAGCGACAATGTCCTTTGAAATTATTGTTAGAAGTCTCTTTTTATTTTTATTATTATCACATCACAAACAACCAATTTGTTACATCAGATTATTTCATTTAAAATATTACAAGCATGACATTCAAATTATAATATTTCCAAACGACATAATTACATGAAATCAATCAATCAAACATTAAAAGCATCATAAGCATCACATAATACAAGTCATATGATCAAAAATATATCATATATATATATCAACAACATATATACATCATCAAAACTGGATTGGTATGCCACAATCTGTACCTCGGCATACTCAATCCTCTATCAAAAAAATAATCATATAATACAATGTCAGTCCAGCCCTCTAGCCTCGAGAGCCCCTCGAGCTCTCTGCCTCATCTCCTCCCCCGCCCTGAGGTGGACGAGGTGGCCCCATCGCCGTCTGTGTAGTCCTAGTCCTCGATCGGGACGTGGTCCTCGATGACCCGATCCTGATCGGATCTGCGATGTTAGCTGGCAGGGGTAGTCTATCCGCCTCTGGCACCAGCTGGAAGTATAATGTCTGGTAGAATGTCAGCTGGGCGATAGCCCATGTCAACTCCCCAGAGCTCGCCCCTCCGCCCCGTGCCCTGAGGCATGCAATCTCATCCCGCAACTGTGACACCTCAGCCCGGTGGCATGCAGCCTCATCCTGTAGCGTCTGCACCTGGGCCTGGAGATGATCTCTCTCCGCCCGAAGAGTAGCCATCTCGCTACTCTCTCCCGTGTCGACACCCTTGCCCTTATCGGGCGATGGTGGCCTCTATGGAGATGGGGGTCTCGCCTCCCTCCTCTCCCTCTCTCTCCGTCGTGGCCTCTCCTATGCCTGTGGCCTCCTCACCTCTCTCCCACCGTGACCCTGGGCTGCCTCCATCGCTGCCTGGCACCGCCTCCCTATCCGATGCACAACCACATGGATCGGACCCTGTGCCCTCGTCATCCGAGGAGGGCGGATGCCTAGCGTACTAGGCATCATAGCCATCGGCTACTCCTACGTCGTCCCCATCCACTGGCTGGATGGGGGCATCATCCGTGTCCTGGCTCCAGAACCGCTGCATGTCGGGAGCCCCGCTAACCGTAGTGTTATCCCGGATAGTCCGAGAAAACTCGTAATCCCTCAGAGATGGGATCCCCTGCTATAGACCGAACTGCCTCAAAACTCGATCATACCGATGGAGCTCCACCTCTCCCCTCTCCATCCTTAGCCAGCAGACTCGCCTAATGCGAGCCAACTCCTGTCCATCCTCGGCCCACCCTGGATGCTCCCTCCATGGCCTCCAGGTGATCTGGTCCAGGACTAAGTCATCTAATAGCCTCCGGGACATCGGCAGATCTATCCATCATTGTGCCCCTCTCCGGAGCCACCAGTAGAAGACTCGGGGCCTCTCCCCGTCAACCCCTATCAAAGGAAGCCCTACCAGCCTCCGCACCACAATGTGCTCCCAAGCACCAAACCTGTAAGAGCGATGTCATAACCAGACATCGGCCGCCCTTGTACACGACCCCATATAGGATCCTGTACAATCGGCATAGAACAAAACTGCCCCAAGAGAATCTATAGCCGTGATCCCGCATATCATAGATCACATCTGCGAGCATCCACGACACCCTGCACCCGCTCTGGTGGCACAGCAAAAGTCCACCAACTACTCCAGCTAGAACCCGTGTGAGTGTAGATGCCCTAGGCATCTGGCGTAGTGCCTCGATATTAACTCCGCCCTTCTCCAGGGTGAAGCTCGGGTCACCACACGCTCGTCCCATAGCACGGCCCTGATTGGCCGTAGGAGTAATCAGCCATCCTTGTATGGGGATTCTCAGAATCCTCCATACATCCTCCAAAGTGGGAGTCATCTCCCCTGTAGGTAGCCAAAAACATGAAGACCCCGGATACCACCTCTCTGCTAGGGCTGTTAGAAGCCCCATATCTGTGGATACTTGTGGCATCTCCGCCACATGCTGCAAGCCGGCCTGTGCCAGCTGATCCCGCTCTGCCTGTGTGAGAGCGGCCAAGTCATCTCTCAACCCGCCGTATTTCCATTCTCTGCTCTTTAGTAAACCTCTCTGCAAACATAAACAACAAAACAACAAACAATCATTAATAAACAATTCAAGTAATTAATAATGCAAGTTAAAAATTCAATTTTATGCAATTGATGATATCGCCCACTATTGGACGATATCGTCCCAAATTTGAGCATAATCGTCTCCGATTTCGCAATCGAAATCGTCCCTAATTTGACGAAATCGTCCCCCTTTCGACGATTTCGCCCTCGGGCAAAATTGAGACAATTTCGTCGAAATCGAGACGATTTCGTCCCGACGACGTCGACGGCCCAAAAACGGCCGCGATGCTCAAAAATCACCTAAAAATTACCTACAAAGCATGTAAAATTAAATTAAAGCATCCTAGATAAGTCTAGACTCTTACCCGTAGACCGCGCCGGACCTCTGTCGATCTGTGCGTCGTCTCCACCATTTTTTTCTTCAGAGCTCTAAAAACCAGAAAATGAACAATAAAAATGAATTAGGGTTTTACCCTATTTTTCTTAATTTTATTCAAAAATAATTTTTTGCTTTTTCGCGTTTTTACCTCAAACGTTCGATTTGGGTAAAAACACGGAGGGGGCACCATAGTAAGTCGTCGTACGATTCGACCAAGAATCGTCGCCTAAAAATGGGAATAATTTTTGCTTTCTCGTAGATCGAGAAGAACTCATCTTTAACGCATTTTCTTCGGAAAATTCGCTAAAGAGGGGGCAAAATGTAGCACCCTAAAATTGGCACAATAAAATTACAATAATTACATTCACCTTAGTAAATAATTTAAAATTCAAATTTAACCTCCCAAACCGCCCGTTAACCGCCGGGTAATCCGTTTCCCCTTTTTCGCGCCAATTTTAGAGGTTGTTTTGACCGTTTGACGATATCGTCGCCGATCAGACGATATCGCCCTAGATTTGACGATTTCGTCTGGACTAGGACGTCCAGACGATCTTGTCGCAAAACTAATTTTGCAAAGTTAGATTCTGTTCCAACGGGTCTCCAATCCGGGCAGAAGCGTGTCTGCACCATTAGGGACCCTCCCCTATTGGAGATCTCCCAAATTGGGATGATCTCCAACCTCCTAACTACTCCCCTAAGCCTATTTAATCCTAAGCTATTCCCTTAGCACCCCCCTGGCTGAAATTCTCTGCAATTTAACTCCATCTATGTTGAATCATCCCAATTTTGCATTTGCACTGGTCCCATACCAATTTTGTTGTAGGTACATCACTATTTTTCAGCCGGAGCTAGCACACATCGTCGCCGACGAACCTGTTCAGATCGGAGGCGAACCTGTCGAATTCGAGGCGATTTCGTACTGATGCGAGACGATCTCGACTGCAATCCATATTGAGGCAATCAGTGCCTGAAGTTTGCACTTCTCAACCTTTTCTCTGCTATTTTATTCTGCAAATTAGATAATTTATTCAGTGTTTATGTTATTTTGCATTTGGAGTTCACCCATTTAGCTTAGATTGCATACTAAGATCAGCATTTGTCATTAGAATATTATAATCTGCTTAAATTTCTGTTCATAACTATTATCCAATATTCATACATTCATTTGGTGTTGTTTCCTCTCGTTAGCACAGTAGTATTCATTGTATTTTGTATCTATTTTTCTGCTTGTAGGTCTCTGACGAATTGTCGATGAATTCATCGGATCTCGGACGATTCTGTCGGATCTCGAATGATTCTGTCGATCTCGACGATCTCGTCGAATTCCAGACGATCCTGATCGCTTCAAACATCGAAATCATCACCAGACATCCGGATCAGGTATTCCTCATTTGCATTCTGTAAATTCTCTATTTTATGTCTTTAAATCTATTTTCTGTACTCATTGAATTTGCATTTTCATGTAGATTAATCTAGATTCATTTGGCCAAACCTAGGATATGAATGCTTAAAGTTAAAAACGAACACATTAAAACACATTCCAAACCTAGGCGTGGAAACTGCCCTTAAATGTTTCCTGGTGAACCCACCATCCGTCGAAAAATCATCAAAATACACCTCCCTTGAGAGGCGGGACCTTCGCAAAGTCCTCTCAGTCTGAGGTACCGTGACATCCTTTTCGCATCCTCCTTTCGGGCACGGATCCAATAGCCTGAAGGTAAGGATGCAAAAAATTTGGAGCGATACACTCATATTTCATTAGTATAGACTACATTTTTTCTTTCCTACCCTTTATTATGTGTCGAAGCTCCATATTTAGTTAGCTAAGGAAATATCCTCAGCTGGAAATGTCTCTCGGCTTCTCTCTTTTCATAGATGACATATCATTTGATAAATTTTTCATCGAATCTAATATGGTTGTCATCTGATTATCTTGGGGGACTTCTCAGAGAGGAATAGTAGGCAATGCAGGAAGGGTAGGAATAGGAGGTAATGCTAGCAGATTCTAGGGTAACTAAATGACTGGAGTTGCTGGTATTATAGGATTCAAAGCAGGTGCTTGGGGAAATTTTGGAAAGATAGGCAATGGGGCCTTTGGAGGATATTTCCTAGTGGCAATAAGATTAGCTTCTCCTTAAGATGCTTCTAAATAAATAATGGATAAATTTAAAACGTGTGATTTTCATATAATCATGCTAAGGTCTGAATCAAAAGCTCTCAAATAATAACATATTGCTTTCTCTATAGTAGGTTTTAAAATAGCAGACACTCTATCCCAGGTGCATGTGAACCTAATGTTAAAATCTATAATCTCTTCTTGTGGATGTCTCCTGATGATTGTGAATTGATTGAGTAATGAGAATGAATCTGCATGTACATTGAATTCATCAACCAAATGACTAGCAAGTATTTCCCAAGAAGTAATAGATCCAGGAGGGAGTGCTCTATACCAATGGAGCATTTTTCCTTTTAAGGATATGACCAGTAACCTAACCATCACATCCTCTTGGGTGATGTTATAAACTGCTACCAATGATGAAACATCTAGGTAATGTTCTTCTATTGTTTTACCTATCCCATCATATGATGGCAAAGCTTTCAATGTTGCCTGGGGAACTTGATTCTGGGCTACCAAGTTTAGCAGGCCAGTTTTGTTCCATACAAGATGAGCTAGGATGGGAGGAGCAACCATGATAGCTATTGTATTTATTGTTACTATGGAGCTATTTGAGGATACTCCAATGGTTGGTACGATGGAACTTGTACTAGTACTAGGTGGATTAAATATTGTAGCTAGCACACGATGTGCTTTCAAGATACCAAGGTGTAACTCAAAGAACTCGATGGGCTCTTCAAATTTTCTTGCTTGGGATCTGGTTATCATATGCATAGGCACTCATGAGCTTATAACCATATATTTTTAGACAAGGTATTACTTGGGTCTAAATCCTCTGAACGGAGTCACCAGGTGGTATTTTTTGCTTTAGATTTAAAATAGAAAGGCTTTTTAAATAAAAACACCAAAACTTATAGAATACTATGGGATTTTAGGTCCCACCGAGCATGCAAAAAACTGTTGGAACAAAATCTGCCTTTGGTTAATTGTATTGCACCTTAGACCTTGCCAACATTGAATAGACGGATCTAGCTTGGGAATATCCATCTAATCTCTAGAGTAGGTTGGTTCCTTTTTGCTTTGTTTAGAGAAAAGAGAGCAGAAAGAAGGGAAATGCTTGTAAAGGGAAATATAGCCAAGGCTAGAAGCTTTTCTCATGGTGCAGTTTAGACAACAATCAGGATATGACGTCCGTATTACTGTTACAAGTTTTCTTTAACACCTTCATATAGAAATCATAACTTTCTAAGTGTGATTTAGATATTTCATCTAACACATATAAGCATACTTAATCTTAACTCCAACAATATAATTCATACATGCACAGTTCAGATTTAGAATAGATACAATATAGAATTTAATAATGTAAATAGAAGTCAAAAACCAGATACATACACTTGCACACAAAAAGTTAGAAGCCAGAAGAAGAGTAACTTTATTTGCTTGCATCCAGAATGATGTACATCAATCTTGTAAACGTCTAAGAGCCGACCCCTTTTCAAAATGCGTATACCACTATATATACCCAAAATGGGTATCTTTTACAACTAGTACATCTTGGATTCTCAAATCAATTACAAGCAATTAACTTTAGTTTCTAATAATAAGCATAAGATCTTCTATAAATTGGATTCTAACAGATCTGACACTCCATTTACATCTGACACCCCGAGAGATCAAAAATTTGGTGTAAGGGCATGTTTTAGTTGCTAAGAATATATCTTGTCAGGAACAACTATCATGTCACGAAATCATGACGTCTTCAAGTATTCTACTCTATCCGCCTCCTGCTTACGTGAAAACAAAACATGTCATGAAATCATGACACTTTAGCCTCGTATGTCTTCTTCTTTCTTTCTCATGGCAAAAAACTGACATGTCATGAAATCGTGACATTCTCTCTTCTTCTACCCCTTTTCTACTTTCTTAGCCACAAAAATGCAACATTTCACGAAATCGCGACGTCTTTATCTTTTCAGCTCCTTTTGGTCTTTACTATCATGAAAATACATGTCACGAAATCGCGACATCTTCTTCGTCTTGGATTTGTCTTCTTGATTTATCGATGAAAAAGTAACATGTCATGAAATCATGACATTTTCATCTACTTGACTTCCTTGCACCATTTTGCCATGAAATTCGGACATGTCTCGAAATCGTGATATCATATTTCCTTAGCTTATTTTCTCTTTCTATAGCCCTTCAAAAATAGACTGCATCGAGTCTCTCAAGATGGCACCCTACTGCAAAATCTCGGCTGTCTCCTAGAGGTAGTCTTTTTAGACTAACATTCTTGGCACCTTCTGGGGGATTTTTTGCTAGCAAAATATTAGAATCCAGGCCCTTCATCCATTGGGAAATAGAGTCAAAAAAATACAAAACAAGACATTTACAAAAAGCAAAGAGTAAGGAAAAATGCACTTCAGATGAGTAAGCATTACCTTGTCAAAAAATCTTGTTACAACTTAAAGACTTATTACTAAAATACATAAAATACTTTTAGAAGGAAAATCTAAACATTTGTCTTAATTCTGGGCACTAGTCCCAGCTTCAGTTAGCTGCTTTCGACTGGTATGCTTTGATTGTCTAATTTTTTCCACTACAGCTACCACTCCCTGATAGGTTTGGCAAACATATTTCCAATCTTCATCATCCAGGTCCGAGGAATCAATGAATAGTTGGTAGATATACTGGAGCTCTTCCACTTTATCATAGGAAATCATTTTTTGTCTTAATATTAATTCTTGTAAATAGGTTTTAACCTGTGTGAGCTTCTGCACCATCTTCATTACTTGTGTATCTTCTATGGGCTCACCCCAACTTTCTATCTCAGATTCATCTTCAACAAAAGACTTCAAGGATGAGGAGAGTGCACTTTCATTAAGAATTTTTGAGTTATCATCCCAGAGATATGGGAGTCCATTTCGGATAGCCAGATCAAAAGTTTTTAGTAACCCTTTTGCTTCGGTCTCTAGCTCCTGCAGGAGTTTATTCCCTTGGGTCACTAATTTAAACTTTCTAAAAAAGTTCTTGGCTGCAATCTTAGCTTGGGACCAAACTTCACTTCGTACCTTCGCTGCTATATTCTCTGGCATTTTCTCAGATAATATCTGGATTTTAGTGGCAGCGTCTTCTCTTTTTTGCAAAAAATTAATTGCAGCTTTGAATTCTTCACCCACTACTTCAATGGTCTCCTTGACTTTGGCCAGGTATAACAATAAAGGTTGTGTTTTCAAGCCTAATACTAATAAATCTTGCAACAATTTTTTCCTCATATCTCTCACTTTTTCTTTTGAAAATCTAGATGGGGCATTTTGTTGATCTGCTAATTGTTGTTGGAGTTCCTGAACCTGGAGACTTAATGCCTGAATCTGTGCATCTGCCTGCCCCAATTTTTCTTTGTATTTAGCTGCCTCATTGGCAACAACACTGAATTTATCTTCCCACTTTTTTACCTCCAACTTCAAAGCCTTTTCCATCTATTTCTGTTCTTGCAAAACTGATTCCAACTCTCTCCTCTTCTCATTTTCTTTCAAAAATTTCTCTAAGTAATGCCCCCCATGCAGATATATAGTGCCTAGATGTGCTTGAGATTTTACCCATTCATCTTGCATAGGCAACCGAGTGATATTTTCATTAATTTCTTCTGCATGGTAATCCTCAGCAGTCATTTCACCTTTAGATTTCTTTGTTATTGGGGTTAACTTTACTTTCTTCCTTTGCATAGTAGCCGGATCTAGAGCAATAATTTCATGAACATTGGTAGGCGTCTTTGGATCCTCAATGGAATGGGAATTCCACCAGTCTAAAGCATTCTTACTAACTCTTCTCAAATTTTCTATCTTTTTTAGAGTCGGATGACTCTCATCAACTCGGGAGGATGTAGCCCCAACTGTTGGAATACTGATGTTGGGAAAGAAAGGGATGGGGACCAATGCAGTGTTGACGTCGAGTTGAGAATGGGAAGATGTTGTCTTTTCTGGGAAAGCAAATCATTTTTGAAAGGAGAATTACGTCTTTCTTCATATCAAAAAAGGAGGGAGAGTAAAAATAGGAACAAGTAGAAGAAACATAAGAAGATAAGAAAAGAGACATACCTGGTCCCGTTTGAAGTTGTTGTTGATCTCTGTCTTCTTCTTCAATTTCATCATCTTTATCAGACAATTCTTCATCTCGAATTCCACCATCCTCACGTATCTCAGTATTTTCATCTTGCTCACTTTCATCATCACTTTCATCAAGATTAATTATTTGTATATTTTGGGAAAATTCCCCATGTTGTCCTTTCTCAACTTCTGTAACTTCTTGCTTTACTAGCACTTCCTTTACAATATCTGGGTTCTGGCTTTCTTGAACCGGATTTGGTAAACTGCCTATGTTTTCTATCTGAGAATTTTCTTGCTCAGCTTCCTGAGCATCAGTTTTATTACCTTCCTCATTTACTTTATCCTTTCCATTTTCAGCAGAGTCTTCAACTATATTTTCTTGAATATCTTGAACATTTTGTTCACTAACAAAAATTTGAGTAACATTCTTGCCTTTCTTGGCATCAGCCAGGGCTTTTAATATTTTCATCTTCTCAGCTACAGGTTCTTCATCAGATTCTGAAACTGAGTCGGAGGGAGGAACAAACTTCACGACTTTAGAAGTATAATCCTTTTTACTGGAAGCATCAGCCCCAAGAGCTAGATGTTTTTCTCTTACTTCTACTTGTATAGGCTCAGTCATTCCTTGTCCCCCTCTTCCTAGGCCTTTCCCTTCATACCCCATTTTAAGCATCATCTGAGCATCTTTGCCATAGTTTTGTCCCTGTTCTTGGGTAAAAACTTCTTCTATTGACCGCTTCCTAGAAGTCCTGGGTTTTGTCTGCACCAGGGGTAACTTTTGTTCAGCTACTATTTGTTTTTGCTTACCCTTATCAGTTTCCTATCTCTGTGGCACTTCAGGGCTGGTTCTGCTACTACCTCCAACACTAGGAGGTATTCTTACAGGAAAAACCCCTTCCCAAGATGCATGATGCAAATTATACTGAATACTAAATTCATTATCATTTTTCACCGGGTACCTTGAAGTAATCATATTTGTTTGTACCCTCATTAACCACCATTCACGAGTTTTTGCAATGGTCCAGTCATCACCTCTCTTCTGTATCTTGCTAATCCTTTCATTGGTTAACTGATGCTTGCTATTATTCAGGGGATCATAATTCACTACTTGTTCATAAAAATCATGCCAAGGGGGAAGAGGTTCCATTCGCTCAATGTGCCATTCCAAAGCATCATCTTCGTTGTTATTTCTTTTTTCTTCTATATCTGGTCTAACCCTAGCATGATATTTTTTCATTTCCATTTTATTCAAAATAGCTTGTCTTTCAGCAAATCGATCCAAAGGATCATACTTCCATCTTTGTGGAATCTCAATCAGTCCCAAATCCCTTAAATATTGAGCAATCTGCTCGTTCTGACCCTTTTTTGTTACAATTATCCCTTCAAAAGTAAATGGCATATTACAGGTGCTAGTATTCCCAATACCTGAGCCAAATTTTACATTTATTTGTTCAATTTGTCGAACATATTCTAAAGCAAACAATCTGTCCGTAACATAATGAGGGAGTAAAAATGGTTTCTGAGTGAAACCATACAATCTAATACAAACCCCTTGTGTGAGGATAAACCAATCACCTTCTTCAACATATTTGGTTTGCAAAACCTTTTCTGCCTTAGGGGTTAGTCTTCTAATATTCCCATACATTATTTTCAGAGCAGGGCCTAAGAATTCTCTGTTGAAATCGTAAAATGATTCTGTTTTATACAACACATTTGTCCATTCACAAATGGGTAAAACCCTGCCCTGTTCATCTTTATCTTTTACTGAGATAAAAGCCAAATATTTAGACATAAAAAAGAAGAATAACCATATCAAATACGATGAGAATCGAAAAGAGAACTGAGACCCTTTTTTCAATGCCGACAACCCTTCATGAATTTTTGAACACAAAAACCCTGGCCAGTCAAAAAATATAGGATTCACACCCTTGCTCATGATAGAAGTATCATAATTTTTGGGGTTGGATAAACATTCAACCAAGGCAATTTGCCATTTTTGAACCTTTTCATCAGTTTTGAGACCTGCTATCATAGTTGTAATAGAGTACAACTCTAGATTTTTGAAATTGGTGATATCAATAGGAGACTCAAGTGGGTTTTCTCCTGCAGGTAACTCTTTCAGCTGGGAAACTAGAAAATTCTTTATCTTTTCAGAAGGGCCAAAGTATTTAGCCTGATCTTCGGGGTCAAAGGCTTTTGGCTCAAACGCAGGGACATGACCCATGGTGAAAGCAGAAACAAAAGCATCTTTGCTTAAAGTAAATAAAACCTTCCCATTACAATCTCTTACATTCATCCCTTTTTCATCATAAAAATTAGCAATTGCCCTTACCAACTCGGGGCAGGGGTGTACAGGAACATACACGTACCAGTATAGAAAAGAATGGAAGGCAAAAGTGGAAGGAGAAGATGTTGAGACTCCGGTAGCCACCCGGTCTGCTATGTTACTTCTGATTTTTCCAGGGTCCTTCCAGGTCACAATCGTATCACTTATCCGTGCATCTTTGTCAATAAATTTGTTACTTATCTCTTCTCCTTTTCTCACCACTGAAGCTGTTGGAGATGACGCAACCATTGTTTCTTGCTTCTTGCCTTTTCTAGGAGCCATGAAAACTTACAAGCAACAAATCTTCTAAAAATTCTCTTTGAAAACTGCTTCGAAGTTGTCTTTTGTTGAGAAAAACTAAAAATTCTAAGTATCATAGTAGGGGTTTTCTCTCTTTCTTCTGAGGGAGCTGGAAAATAGCAAGTGACAGTATGAAACTTCACTGAAGCAAAAAATTAGCTTTTTCCTTCTCACGTTATTCCAAAAAAATGCGTGATGAACTGCATTAATTATGGTTGGTGAAAGCGATCCCCTCGGGATTTCTTCAGAATTTGTTTCTGCCACCTTTCTTAGAATGTCTTTTCTTGAAACGCTAACCAGCTAATTAATCACGTGTAAAAAATAGCAATAAAATCCGATGGACTCTGCACTACCTGACCGATCAATTACTTTCGCTCATTTATTCCTCAACACGTGGCTACCCAAGACATTCTCTAGGCGGTCAATTTTAGAAGCTTCTTGTACGGAGGAAAATACCACTTCTCGAGAGAATTCTCTAATGATTTCGTCCGCCATCCTTTTAGAACCACGCGTCAATTTTGAATTTGAAATTTCAAAATGACAAAAATGAACTTTTCTCTCTGCCTTCTACTATATTGTTGCACTGTGATTGGTTACAACAAAAACTTTTATTAAACCCGACAAAATAAAAAATATTTACAATATTTATAACACCCCTACTATACTGTACATAAAACTCCAACTTTGTATTTTATTTGAAATATAACTTTAGGTGAAACGCGTTCACCGTGATAGGAAGAATCCAACCATACTGATATTTCAGTTGAAAAGAATTAAACTATTTTTTTGAAATGATTTCAAACGGTCCTTCCCAGAAAGCATCAAACTTGTCATGATTTCCTGGCTTAGCTTTCTTTACATTCCACTTCAAAACTTGGTCTCCAATTTTAAATTTTCTGAAAGTAGTCTTCTTATCAAACCACCCTACTGTATCAATCATGTGTTTCTGGTGGTGGTCGTAAGCCTATTCTCGGGACTCTTCTAATTGCAAAAGTTGCATCAATCGGGCATCCATTGGCTGACCTTCTTCTTCATCTATCTGATTCAGTAATTTTAATGTTGGTATCTCCATATGAATAGGAAAAACAACTTCTTTACCATAAACTAGAGCATAGGGGGATGTATTAATGGACTTCTTTATTGATATTTGATCAGCCCATAAAGCTCGGTTAAGTAATGAATGCCAGTTTCTCTTGTTATCTTCCAATATTCTTTTCAAAATCTTGAGTATATTCTTGTTGGTAGACTCAGCTAAACCATTACCTTGTGGATAATAGTTAGAAGATGTTTTCAAATATATTCCATACCTGCTGGCGAACTCAATCATTTTGGCTCCAGTAAAAGAAGATCCATTATCTGTGATCAATGAGTCGGGTATGCCGAACCTAGTAATTAGACTTTCTACAAACTCTATCATGACTTCTGAGTCAACTTTCTTTGTAGGAACTGCCTCTGCCCATTTTGTGAAGTAATCTATGGTGGTGAGTATATATTTGTGGCCTACTGATGAGTTTGGTTCGATTATTCCCACAAAATCTAACCCCCATTGTTGGAAAGGTTCTTCGACTTGTATAGACTTCAAAGGCATAGGAGCATTTATGTTCCTTCCTACATACCTCTGACACTGTTCACATTTCTGAGTTACTTTATATGTATCCAAAAAAATAGAAGGCCAATAACAACCAACTCTAAGAATCTTCAAAGTTGTTGCTCTACCTGAATAATGTCCACCCGAGAGGCCTCCATGGAATTCTTCTAATACTTTATGTTTCTTATCATCACCTATACATCTCAGTAGTATACCATCAATATTTATTCTGTACAACCCTTCCGTTCGAAGAGTATACTTCAATGCTTGTGTTCTAAACCTCCTTCTTTGGGAAGCATTCAGATTTTTAGGACATATCCCAGTCTGAAAATACTTCACCAAATCATCAATCCAATCGGTATTTTCTCTAACTTGGTTTTATTCAGTATTCACCATTATCCTTTGACTTTCAACATTCCCGATTGTTGCTTGTTTGGCCAACTCTTGGCATAGAGCTCTACCTCTGACTATCTTGGTCGGATGTATCTCCACATCATATTCTTGTATGCGGGTTACCCATCCCGCTCTTTTTTCACCAAGTTCTCCTTGTATTATGAAGTTTCTAACATCAGGGTGAATCACATAAACAATGGTGCGGCTTTGAGATAGAAAATGCTTGAATTTATTCAATGATTTCATGATAGCATAAACCTGCTTCTCGATAAAACTATATTTCTCCTCATGCTTGTGCATGGTAGAACTTAAGAATGCTATGGGTCTTTCTTCTTTATCTGCTCCCTTCTGAGTAAGAACTGCAACATAGTTGTCTTGCTCTCCAACAACATATAAAATAAAACCTCGGGAGTAGTCAGGGTTAACTAAAACTGGAGCTCGAGCTATAGCCTCCAAGATTTTCCTAAATGCATCTTTCCTTGGTTCTGTCCATTTAAAAGGTGCATCCTTTTTCAACAATTCAGTCATTGGTTTAACAGTTTGAGCAAAATCAACGATGAACTTTCGAACAAAGTTTATTTGTCCAAAGAAATATTGCAAACCTTTCTTATTTACTGGTAGTGAAAGTTCCAAAAGTGCCTTTACTCTGTCAGGATCAATAGACAACCCAACTTTAGAAATAACATGGCCAAGCAATATACCTTCTTCTACAACAAATATGGATTTCTTTGGGTTCAAAGATATCCCAAATTCTCTGCATTTTTCAAATATTTGTTGTAGATGAGTGGCATGATCTCGCTTATCATGGGAAAATACTGTCATGTCATCTAGATAAACGACAATGATCTTATTTGAGAGTTCACCAAATGCTACGTCCATAGCTCTTTGGAACGTGGCTCCAGCATTTGATAACCCAAAGGGCATTCTTTGATAGGCAAATGTTCCCCACTTGGTTGTGAACATAGTCTTATATTGATCTTCATTTTTTACCCAGACCTGGTTATAGCCAGAAAAACCATCTAGTAGAGAAAACCTCTCTACTCCTGCCACTGTATGAAGGATTGGGTCAATCTGAGGCAAAGGATAATGATCCTTTAGTGAAGCTCTGTTCAAATTTTAGAAATCTACACACAACTTGATTTCCCCATTTTTTTTCCTAACTGAAACCAGGTTTGCCACCTAGGTAGAATGTTTAATGGGATACACTATTTTAGCCTGTAAGAGTTTCAATAATTCTTGCTTCATCAAGGCTTCAATTTTAGGATTCACAAGCCTCTGTATTTGCCTGAAGGGTTTAGCTCCTTCTTCCAATTTGATGGTATGTTGGATCACCTCTTTTCTATACACTTTCAAATCACTATACGTCCAGGCTATAATATCTGGATAGCTCTTACACAACTCTTTGATTTGACTCAACTCTTCTACTGTACAATTGGTACCTACCTTGATCATTTTTCCCGGTTCTAATTCCACCTCCTTATACCGTCGCTTGTCAATTTTAATTCTTCGACCAGTGGCTCTGTCATTGTTGTCAAAGAGACTCTCAAGGGTGATCAGTCCCTTGGGAATGTGGTTATTTTTTAATTGAATCAGGCTCTCTTCATCCTCATCTTGTAATGCTCTATCATTAGAGCAGTTCATCTCATGGATTAGAAAATCCAATATCTGTTCGTCATTCTCAAATACTTGCCAAAAAATGTCTTTGTCAGGCACAGAAGGTCGGTATATCAGTCTCACTATTTTGGACTTCTGGATAACATTACTGACTGGACAAAAATTTGACCCTACTGATGCCAAAAGATCTGCATGAGTGTTATTTTCTCTTGGAATTGATTTTATGTTTAGAGCTTCAAAATTGTCCAAGAGATCTAACACTTTATTCTTGTAAGCTCTTAGATAATGCTGCTTACAGATACATTTTCCAGTGACCTGCTTCACAATAAGCTTCGAATCTCCATAAATCAGCAATTGTTTTACACCTAATTTTTTGGCCTTTTTGAGTCCCAAACACAATGCTTCATACTCGACCATGTTGTTAGTGCAACTCCATGTCAATATGTATGAGAAAACTTTTTCTTGTCCTGTAGGAGAAATTAAAACTATCCCGACACCTGCTCCATTTTTGCATCTGGACCCATCAAAGTAAAGCTTCCAAAGCTGGCTGGTGGAAACATTCTTTTCAGGGATGAAAATAGGTAGCTTTTTTGGTTTCTCAATAGAGTAGCTTCCTATCTCTGTTTCTATCATGGCATTGAAATTTTTTAAGGAAAACTGATCTTCAGACTGAAGTTCTTCCAGGGTTTCCTCCATCAAATCTACGTCTCCTATATCTTCGGTCATCATATTCATAGTATTGGTTTCTTCCAGTCTTGCTACGTGAAAAGTGGATGGCTTCTCATTAAAAACCTTGATCTTCTTACCTTTGAAAGGTATTTCTAAATGAGAATAATCTAAAGATAAATAACCTCCCATTTTTGTCGTAAATTCTCTGGATAGGCACATACCAAAGTATGGTTCCAAATATACAATTACCACTTCCTGTATCATGACTATTTGGGGCATCCTATGGAGTTGTATGGGGATATCCTTGATCACTCCTATAGATTTTATTGGAGTACCATCTAACTGCAACACTCCTGGATGACTTCTGGTATACTCCATTCCCATGATGTCACATATTGCTTTAGGCATAACTGTAGTAGTTGCTCCTGAGTCGATCATACAATTATGTACTATCCATCCTTCCATCTATAGAGACAAATAGAATGGAGGTGGTCTATTTTTTCCTATAGCAGAAGTAACATTAGCTTGTATAGAATTTGAAAAGGAAGGCACTTTGCTCTTATGATTCATCAACTTTAAAGATTCTTGAAGAAGATCGATTTGTCCTGGGAACTGCAAAGCATCATACATGCTAGCTTTTGAGGGAGTCTTTTTCATCTCCTCAATGATATTGAATGAGGGTGCCTCGACAATTTTCTCCTTTTCTCTAGCAGATGGATCATATTTATTCCTATAACCCTGAGTTGCTTCTGTTCTTTACCTTTTGGTCAACGAAGGGAATCTGAGTTTCTCTTTCACTTGATCTTGAGTTTCACTCTCCTTTCTAGGAGGAGACTCTCTCCTTGGTGCTAGGACAGAACTCTGAGGAGGGTTAGAATATTTCTTTTCACTCGACTGATCCTTCTGAGGAGTAGCTCTAGGAGCTGGGGGAAAATTTAATGGTTGAAGTTCCTTCGGATCAACTTGTAGAGGTTTCCTTCCTGACCTTGTCAAGACAATGACATGTTCTTTAGATGGTATGGCCAGATTATGATCTACTTCTCTGATCATGTTTACGTGCCCCTTCATTGTTTCTTTTACTTCTTCATTAATTAGACTCTGCACATGATGCTGGTGAAACATACATGAATCTTCTCCATGAGGATCGTTACATGTGGAACACCAATAGTCTGAGTTAGAAGGCTCTCCATTATCTCCTATTTCATTAGCATAGACTACATTTTTTCTTTCCTGCCCTTTATTACTTGTCGAAGCTCCATATTTAGTTAGTTGAGGAAATCTCCTCGGCTGGAAATGTCGCTCGACTTCTCTCTTTTTCATAGATGACATATCATTTGATAAAGTTTTCATCGTATCTAATATGGTCATCATATGATTATCTTGGGGGACTTCTCGAAGAGGAATAGCAGGCAATGCAGGAAGGGTAGGAATAGGAGGTAATGCTGGCAGATTATGGGGTAACTAAATGATTGGAGTCACTGGTACTGTAGGATTCAGAGTAGGTGCTTGGGGAAATTTTGGAAAGATAGGCAATGGGGCCTTTGGAGGATATTTCCTAGTGGCAATAAGATCAGCTTCTCCCTTAGCTACTTCTAAATAAATAGCAGGGAAAGTTAAAACATGTGATTGTCGTATAATCATGCTAAGGTCTGAATCAAAAGCTCTCAAATAATAACATATTGCTTGCTCTATAGTAGGTTTTAAACCAGCAGGCACTCTATCCTAGGTGCATGTGAACCTAATGTTAAAATCTGCAATCTCTTCTTGTGGATGTCTCCTGACAATTGTGAATTGATTGAGTAATGAGAATGGATCTGCATGTACATTGAATTCATCAACCAGACGACCAACAAGTATTGCCCAAGAAGTAATAGATCCAGGAGGGAGTGCTCTATACCAATGGAGCATTTTTCCTTTTAAGGATATGACCAGTAACCTGACCATCACATCCTCTTGGGTGATGTTATAAACTATTGCCAATGATGAAACATCTAGGTAATGTTCATCTGTTGTTTTACCTATCCCATCATATGATGGCAAAGCTTTCAGAGCTGCCTGGGGAACCTGATTCTGGGCTACCAAGTTTAGCGGGCTAGTTTGGTTCCATACAAGATGAGTTGGGATGGGAGGAGCAACCATGATAGCTACTATATTTATTGTTACTATGGAGCTATTTGAGGACACTCCAATAGTTGGTACGATGGAATTTGTACTAGTACCAGGTGGATTAGATCTTGCAGCTAGCACAGGATGTGCTTTCAAGCTACCAAGGTGTAACTCAAAGAACTCGATGGGTTCTTCAGATTTTCTTGCTTGGGATCTGGTTATCATATGCATAGGCACTCATGAGCTTATAACTAGATATTTTTAGACAAGGTATTACTTGGGTCTAAATCCTCTGAACGGAGTCGCTAGGTGGTTTTTTGCTTCAGATTTAAAATAGAAAGGCTTTTAAAGAAAAACACCAAAACTTATAGAATACTATGGGATTTTAGGTCCCATCGGGCGTGCCAAAAACTTGTTGGAACAAAATCTGCCTTTGGTTAATTGTATTGCACCTTAGACCTTGCCAACATTGAATAGACGGATCTAGCTTGGGAATATCCATCTAATCTCCAGAGTAGGTTGGTTCCTTTTTGCTTTGTTTAGAGAAAAGAGAGCAAAAAGAAGGGAAATGCTTGTAAAGGGAAATATAGCCAAGGCTAGAAGCTTTTCTCATGGTGCAGTTTAGACAACAATCAGGATATGACGTCCGTATTACTATTACAAGTTTTCTTTAACACCTTCATATAGAAATCATAACTTTCTAAGTGTGATTTAGATATTTCATCTAACACATATAAGCATACTTAATCTTAACTCCAGCAATATGATTCATACATGCATAGTTCAGATTTAGAATAGATACAATATAGAATTTAATAATGTAAATAGAAGTCAAAAACCAGATACATACACTTGCACATAGAAAGTTAGAAGCTAGAAGAAGAGTAACTTTATTTGCTTGCATCTAGAATGATGTACATCAATCTTGTAAACGTCTAAGAGCCGACCTCTTTTCAAAATGCGTATACCACTATATATACCCAAAATGGGTATCTTTTACAACTAGTACATCTTGGATTCTCAAATCAATTACAAGCAATTAACTTTAGTTTCTAATAATAAGCACAAGATCTTCTGCAAATTGGATTCTAATAGATCTGACACTCCATTTACATCTGACACCCCGAGAGATCAAAAATTTGGTGTAAGGGCATGTTTTAGTTGCTAAGAATATATCTTGTCAGGAACAACTATCATGTCACAAAATCGTGACGTCTTCAAGTATTCTACTCTATCCGCCTCCTGCTTACGCAAAAACAAAACATGTCATGAAATCATGACACTTTAGCCTCGTATGTCTTCTTCTTTCTTTCTCATGGTGAAAAACTGACATGTCATGAAATCGCGACATTCTCTCTTCTTCTACCCCTTTTCTACTTTCTTAGCCACAAAAATGCAACATGTCACGAAATCGCGACGTCTTTATCTTTTCAGCTCCTTTTGGTCTTTACTGCCATGAAAATACATGTCACAAAATCGCGACATCTTCTTCGTCTTGGATTTGTCTTCTTGATTTATCGACGAAAAAGTAACATGTCGCGAAATCGTGACATTTTCATCTACTTGACTTCCTTGCACCATTTTGCCACGAAATTTGGACATGTCTCGAAATCATGATATCATATTTCCTTAGCTTATTTTCTCTTTCTATAGCCCTTCAAAAATAGACTGCATCGAGTCTCTCAAGATGGCACCCTACTGCAAAATCTCGGCTGTCTCCTAGAGGTAGTCTTTTTAGACTAACAGTAACCATTAAGGATTTATATAATCTAAAACAAGGTAAAGATGAGAGTTTTGCTAAATTCTTGACTAAGTGGAGACAACTCTTAGGTAAACTACATTTTGCATTACCTCATCATGAAATGTTGGACACATTTATTGGTAATTTTCAAGAACAACTATCTTATGAACTTTCTACTACTATAGTAACCTCCTTTTATCAAGCCATTGATCTAGCTAGGAGGGTAGAAGATGCCATTATTAGAAGAGAACAATTTAGGAAGAAATATGAGGACAAAACTCCTAAGAAACAATACAAGAACAAGAAAGTAGTGTGTGATGGAGTTACTGATAGCAGAAACAACTCAAATGTTAGCCTTGCAAAAGCTGTAAAGAAGTTCGTATTAAAAATCCTTGATAAACCACCAAGATACTTTACAAGATTAAATCAACTGTTGACTATGATTTTACCTCAATTATTGAAATAAGAATTGATACGGTTACCTAGGGTAAGACAACCAGATACTATTGCAACTAGATACAAGGCTGATTTACATTGTAATTTTCACTAAGTAGATGGACATTCTTTAAATTCTTGTAAAAGGTTAAAGCACATGATACAAGATTTGATTGACAAAGGTAAGATGGAAGTACAATTTTTTGTAAACAATAATACCCAAAATTAAACAAATCAAAATGCAAATCAAAACCTAGATAGTTTTTCAATATCCCTTACCTAAGCATGGTAAAGAAGCAGTAAACCAAGTAGATCATCACAATGTTCCTCCTCCAACATGGTATGTGGGAACCATTAGTAGTGTAGACACCTAAAATGCGTCATGCCGAGGTGACTACTCATATGGGACATTCTAGAAGACCATATGGAAGACCTTTGGACATTTCCAAGGTATAACAATGGTTTTTACCACTCATTTAGGGCATATTTGCCTAGTCAGTGCTAGCCATTGCTGACACTCATGGTTAGTAGTACTGACCAATGTTGAAACATGTGGTCAAGCCTTAGAATTAGTTGGCCTTCATCCAAAACAAAATCGGTTGCAATGACCAATTGATTATGGATTAGAGCAGTTTGAGTGAGGAATGTTCTAGATCCTTCCATCCAACTAGCTCAACCACCCAATATTGATCTTGGCTTCATGAGGAAGCCACCCCTAGCCCTGGGAAAATTCTATAAGTACCCCCTCCAAATTGGGGAAATAAAGAGAATGAAATTTATCAATTGAGCAACAAAGCCCTATCGAATTGCATAGCCAACTATATGCATTGAGAGGGACTCTTTTGCTACCAATTGAGCATCAAATTATCATGGAATCCCAAAGAGCCTAGGAGAGCCAAGAAATACAATTTCATGTAATATGTGCACAAACTAAGCAATTCAACTTCCAAACCTATTAGAGGACATAAAGGTGACCCTTGACCATCAATTTGGAAAGGTGGATCAGAGAAAAATCCTAGATTTGAAGGGCAAGTTTACTCAAAGCTCCAGTGTGATTGTTAGCCACGATGCATAGTGCCAATTGCTCATCAGACCCACAATGAAAAATTTAGGATAGATTCCCTTATTATTATTTTTTTAATCAATTAAATAGGGTAGATTAAGAATATTAGTGGTTTACTTAGACATTTAGAGACTCTGACGGATAGATTTAGAGTTTTTATGCATGTTATTTTTACTGTAGCAATTAGCACTCTAATAGTTTCTTTTCATGTTTATATGCTTTCAATTTCATGATTAAGCCATTAGATAGATATATTTGCATTAGTTTATGTGATTTGTAGCAAACTTTACATGTTTTACATAACTTTAGTATCTTTCTTGCATTTTCTTGATTATTGTTAATCATGACATCTTTTTGTGCAAATATCCCTTAAAAGCCTCATCAAGAGAGGCCTCCTTTGTGTCTAATATTTCCTTTTTCTTATTGCACACAAAACTAACAGGGTTTTGAGATGCAAGGCAACAAATTCCTCTAATCATGGAGGTCATCGACACCTTGGATCTATTTGTGTCCATTTAGAGAGCCTACATATTGCGCCTACCTCATTGGGGCTTTCAAATTGTATTAATTGTATCAACATTTGGGTAACCCTAAGAGGGGCATGATTGTAACTGAGATTCATTTCAAAGTTAATAAAAGAAACATTCATTTTATTATCAGATGCAATCATGTATCCAATTTCATGCTTTAATGTTGATTTAAATTGATGTATTAGTTAGGTGCATGCTTTCTATATTAGGTCAAAAGGTGATCATAGTGGAACTCCACATTTTTTGTCATGTTTTACTGATTGTGGTTTGGTATTTCATGACAAGTGCTCACTACGGTTGATAGCCACGGTCAAAAAGTTAGCCCACAGTTGACAATCACAGTCTATAGTGGCAACCGTGCATTAGAGGTACGGTTAGCAACAGACATAGTAGATAGCAGGGAGTCAAAGCTACATCGGATGAGGACCTAAGGTAGGTCCTATTCTCAACCTCTATTTTTGTTTTCACTGTTTGTATTTTTCCATAATGCATGAAAATAAATCTAATTAGGACATCTTAAGGAAAAAGAGAAAATGGATTATGTCCTAGGATTTCATTGTTTTTATGCTTTATCTAGGTGCTGCTAGGAACAACAGACCTCTGAGTGTAGTCTGCCCTAGAATCTAGTGTGCTAGAATAATTTGTGTGATAGTTTTGCATGCTTCAGGCCCAATCAGAGGCTATATCATCATAACTTGCATTATCGTAATATCATGTAGGATGTAGCATGCATACTTTATGAATTTTTGAAATATTATTTTATGCATATCATGTAGGAAATTATCATGAATTTTTGTATTATGTGATGCGTTGTCGTTAAGCACATCATTAAATCTCAAAGATCTTATCAATCCAGGGTGGTGTCCAAGGTTGTCTACGATAGAAGGCTAGGGCAGAGTACAATTCAGGCATTCAGATTTCAAGCATTTATTGGTGAAGCAGATTTTGGTTTAGCCTTTTGGTGTCACACTAAACCTAGTCTGCAGAATGGAAACTAAAATAAATTACAGGAATTGAAAACTAAATCTAAATTACAAAATTTAACAATTAACTACAATTGCATGAATTGAAATTGCTGAATTGAAATCTAATCTACTTTTGCAGAATTGAAATTGCTAAATTGAAATGTTGCTAAAATGAAATCCTAAATTACACTTGCAAAATTGAAACCTATTTTACTCTTGCAGAATGGAAGTGATGCTTGGAAATAAAACACCTGTCAATGCCCTACCACAAAAGGTCGTCAAGCTTATGCTATAGGAATTGACAACAAAATAAAATCTGCTGGAAATTGAAAGCTACTGAAACATAAAAATAATAGAACATGGAAAGCAAAGGAAACAAGAAATAAATGTTTAATCTAATTTTTTAGCTGACACACACATAAATATTGTACACAAACATAATAGAAAACATCAATCACATAATACAAAATAAAAACAAGAAAATGAAATCTGGCAAGCAATCTATTAATTCTGCTGCAGCAAAATTACAGATTAAAACCTGCCATAAAATCCCTCCTTCTAGATCTGAAAGTGGGCCCATACTTCCTGATCTAGAAGGAGGTAAAAAGCACTCCTTAACTAATTAACACTCAGAACAGAAAATGATAAAATAACTACACTTTTATTGATGACAAAACATGCTAAAAACTATTACAGAAAATTGTTGTACAGTCCTAATTACTGCTATTGAAAACTCTCCTCTATTCTAATTCCTAACTGGCTCAACCAAGGAGGGAGCTGTGTTATTTATATAAATATTTACAACATATCCCATGCTCAAATCAGCCTATGTGCTACTTTACAGTGATTTGCCAATAATTCTAGATCTAAAATAAATGCAAATCTGGACAGTTTGTGTTGCAATAGTAGTCATTGGCCCTTAGAAAGCATCTTCAATGGTGGGAGTACATGGGAGAAGTCTAGAAATATCTCACACATCTTTCTTCACTTTAGAATATGCCATTTCTATCTTGCAAACAACTTCCTATTATGCTGTAGTTATTTCTGTGTTTATCCTAGAAGAGGATCAAAATTGATCTTTTCCATGAATGGTGGCTTTGGATGACAAGGACGACAAAATCAGATGGGAGATATTTTCCCTTAACCTTCTCAACCTTCTTTCCCTTTTTCCATCATCAAAAAATAGTCAAAAAGTCAAAAAACACTTTCTGTTCTCATTTCGAAGATAAGTGGCTCATTCCGAAGAGACTGTATTTCTCATTTCGAAGATGTCCGCTCATTTCGAAGAGACTGTATTTCTCATTTCGAAGATGTCTGCTCATTCCGAAGATCTTCGAAATGACCAACTATGTGCTCTTCAAGTGATTTTAGCTGCATTTCTCAGGTGGATTAGCCCTCAGGATCAGATTGCAATAGCCTTCATTCCTCTCCATGTGTGAATTCCATGCCTTGCCATTCATTGGTAGCTTGCTGGAATTTACATGGTAAATTACTGCATTTTCCAACTCTGCTGCACAGTTGTAAAATATTGGCATTTCTTGCAAATTCAAACAAATTAGAACATGGAAAAATTATTCAAATATCAACATGAAGGAGTACATCAAGTTGCTACTAAATTTATACACTTCATTCACCAAGTAACAATGCTGAAATAGTGCAATAATGCTGCACAATTGTCCTTGCTCTGTTATACCCTATTGCTGCCTATTTAGACCATGTGGGAATGCTTCTAAATAGGTCAGATGTCTTCTGTAGTCCTTCTAAACTCATTCCATCCATATCCTCATGCTTTGCTTGACAACTTCAAGGTGTTCCTATAAAGTGACAACTTGCTGATTTTTATATGGCTATTTTTTTCAGATTTTTAGATTTATGACAATCCTAATAATTTGGCTTCAATGTGGACTTCAAACAAGTTGAAGGGCAGGAAAACATTCATAAACCATTGTGAATTTAATGGATATCAGCATACCACATTTGGTTAATTGAAATGCATGTTTTTACTTGCTACTTAATCAAGCAAAATCAGTCACAAAATGCTGAAAATAGTCAAAAACAAAGATATAGTATTCCTAACATAAAATCATGCAAACACTTAACAAATATATATTCTAATCAACTATTTGGCATTTAACTTAATAATATGACAGTTTTTATATGTCAAACATAGTGTAAAAATGAGGCATTTTCAGGCCTCATCATCCCCCCCAGCTTGAACTGATGCATGCCCTCATGCATCCTAGTAGGCCATAGTAATATGCTGGTTTTATCCTTGTGAAAAACATCCTTTGCCACCTGCTACCTAAGAAATTTCTCCTTGCTGCACTACACCAAGCATTTTTTAATTTAAGCACATGTATTTCACTTTTCTACAACCTTGCAAAAAAAAGTTTTCAATCAATTTTTTTCAATTTTTTTTTCTATTTTTTTTTCTTTTCTTGCATATCTTTTTTTTCATTTGCAACTTGCAACTTTTTAACTTCTGCACTTTCATCCTTCAATATTGCAATTTCTGCAACTACTGCAATTTTAACTCTTTTTCTGCCCTTCTACAAGTTTTAGTGCTGCAAGGTACCTCTTAAAGGCTTGGTATCATGTGATTCATCTTGCAATAGCCTTATTGTGGAACCATATTTGGTAGATGCACTACTACTGGTGAAATTTTCTGTTCTTAACAACATTTCAGCCTGAATGCCTATTTCTATTGTTTGCACCTTTTGAACAAAATTGATAAAATTTTGATTTTGAAATGCTTGAGGGATGTACTTACTTGTGGTAGAGCCTTATGAACCTCAATATTTGATGTACCCTACTCTTTTTGCTATTTTGTAGCATTTTCAGCAATTTTGGTACAGTTTTTGCTCATTTCGAAGATATTATGTTCATTCCAAAGATGCATCAAAAAATGCAGAAATGACCTCCTATGCAAAAGTTAGCTACAGATTCTATTATGGGCCCATCTCTAGAGTGTATAAGCCTTCCATAACATCAAAAATCCCTCCTTCATCCTTTTGTTTAGATGTTATTCTTTGTTTTGTATGTTGCTATTTTATTCCAGTAGTACTAAAATAGAACCTTCAGGTGCATTTTGCTGATTATCCTCCTTCAATTTATCAGACAATTGTGAGATATAAACTTGCAGTTCTCCTTCTGAAACTTGCCCTACAAATTGAAATAGAATTGCTGCCATGTCTATCCCAAAATCAGGTTTTTGCATAGTTTTGGAATTTCCATGCAATTAAGGGCATAAGGGGGTGTTTCTTGACATCTTGAACATGTTCCATTTTCAACTTGCCAATATTGTATGAATAGTTTATGCCAAATACCGATTATCATACACTAAATGCTAAATGCTTACTATGAATTAAATGCAAGAAACACATACCTTACTGTCCTAAAAATTGGTCATGCACCTTACAAGCTGCTTCTGATGATTGTTAGCAAGCTATCTGAAAACATAAAAATAACACATGTGCAGTGTGAGATTTGTACAATGGTGGAATAATGATGGGTAGATCAACAAGGCAATGCATGCCAAAAAAAATGCTGTCGAAAAACTGGTTTTCATGCAAGCCAACTCAGTAGCGCCTCCAAGAAGGTTTTCACTACTGAATTATTCATTTTTTTTTCTTTCTTTTTTTTTTCATTTTTTTTTCATCTCTTTTTTTTTTATTTATTTTTCATCAGAAGAGGCTGCCATTTCTGGTTTTCAACCAACTTCTGTCCCTTTTTTTTTTAAGTGCTTCAATGAGAGAGAACATCTCTCACTCTTATTTGGATAAGACCAATCCTTATTCTGCAAAAACATGTCAATTGTTGTATGAAAACACCATCTCTTTCTGTTGAAACCTGCAACATTGATGCAACCTTCCTTTCTAGATGAGAAGTAAGAATCTTCATACATCATAATTGCCTCCTTATTGCTAGAAATGAAGTATTGGCTCCATTGTTCCTCTTCCTTGCTGAAATTGATGCTTATCCTCATGTATCCCCATTTTGTGGGACATGCCTTTGCTGCAAAAAAAAAATTCTCTCTTTTTTTTTCAATTTTTCTTGTCTTGCTTGTACCCAAGAAGGAAGTTCACAAACAAGACTATTCTTCTTTTTGCTTTTCTTGTATTTTTTTTTTCTTTTTTTCAAACTTTTTATCATCACTCTGAATCTGATATTGAAGAGAAATTCTCTTCCATTATGTGTACATCCAATGGAATCTCCTTCAAGAACTCCTCCTTAGTTAATGGTGCATGGTATACCCGAAGGCAATGTCCATTCACCACTAACATCCTCCATGAATTACCAATGGGAGAAAGAAGCACTGCTCCATATCTGAAAACTTCTTCAATCAAGTGTTGTCTATGCCTCCTAGTCTGCAAAATCTTGTCAATCTGTACTTGAAACAATTAAATACCAATTCCCAAAAGATGTTAAGTGCTTACATCAAGATAAAATCTTGATATACCCTTGTAATTCCATGTAAAGGGATTGAAATATTGTTTCAAAATAGCAACAATTTTGCTTTTTGTTTATAAGTCAGCTAGCTAATAATGTTCAAGAATTTTCTTGGCTGCACTTCAATTTGTTTCATTCCTAGGAGGATAGAATTTACCCCTTTGTAATTTCTTACTAAGGAGTTCAATGGAAGTAAATTTTCTATGTGCAGTTTTTCTAGTTTTTCTCCTTTATCCAAGGCTAATTTCTGTGTGTTTGGACTAAAGGTTTTCTATGTATCTCCATTGATTTTTGTCTCTTCAAGCTCAGGTAAGTTCTTGTTTGAGCATAGTTGGATGTTGCTGCAGTCAATAACATTTCCTACAGTTTTTTTTTTTTACCATATTCAGCTACATAGACAGGGGTTGCCTATCTTGTATTATTTAGATTGATCATAGGTTGGGCTAAAAAAAATATTTTTGGTTTGCACAATAAGACAAGAAGTGTACAACTTTAGCAGATCAACTACTTGTCAGGTAGGATCACCTCTAATGAGATCAACTATTGTCTATGTAGGCTAAGAATTGCTAGGTTGCGGTTTAGCATGGTAAAATCCTAACAATATTTAAGTAATAATGGAAAACTCTAGGATCATCATTAAGTTGTAAACTCCTATTTTGATTGTGCAAAAGTTTTTGTGATTTTTTTTTTAATAGATTCAGCTTACATAGACAGGGGTTGCCTGTCTTGTATTATTCATATTGGCCATAGGTTGGGTTGAAGGTGGTGGTTGATTTACTTGCCTCGTTTGTTGTTGTTGGGATCTCTCTTTGAGAAGAATTTAGATTAGGCAACAAATTTTGCATCTCTAAGTTGTGGAAGTAAATGGCATTTATCAATGATATGTCCCTATGAACAAATGCTACAAGTAGCTGATATGACTATTATGTTCAAGGGATAGTCTTGTATATCTACCATGATATCTTCCCAACACCTAGTACAAATTTGTTTATACTACCCTGATGATATGGATATAAAAATGGCAGTACTAGCGAGATGGCTCCTCTAAATATTTTAAGAGATCTTATGTTTCTTGATAATGAGGATGATGAATTCTTTCAATTTTTATCAAGAATTTCAAACATAAGCAATTTAACCCCTAGGTGTGAAGATCACCTCCCTATGGTTGCTTGTTTTCTAAATGGACTAAAATGCAATTTACCAAAAACTATTACTAATACCAATCATTTATCCAGATTTTACTTTGAAGTTCATAATTTAGTATAATTAACAATTATTGGGCTACTTTTACCCTCTAACAACACCGTGTTCCCCGACAACGATGCCAAAATGATGCGTTGTCGTTAAGCACATCATTAAATCTCAAAGATCTTATCAATCCGGGGTGGTGTCCAAGGTTGTCTACGATAGAAGGCTAGGGCAGAGTACAATTCAGGCATTCAGATTTCAAGCATTTATTGGTGAAGCAGATTTTGGTTTAGCCTTTTGGTGTCACACTAAACCTAGTCTGCAGAATGGAAACTAAAATAAATTACAAGAATTGAAAACTAAATCTAAATTGCAGAATTTAACAATTAACTACAATTGCATGAATTGAAATTGCTGAATTGAAATCTAATCTACTTTTGCAGAATTGAAATTGCTAAATTGAAATGTTGCTAAAATGAAATCCTAAATTACACTTGCAAAATTGAAACCTATTTTACTCTTGCAGAATGGAAGTGATGCTTGGAAATAAAACACCTATCAATGCCCTACCACAAAAGGTCATCAAGCTTCTACTATAGGAATTGACAACAAAATGAAATCTGCTGGAAATTGAAAGCTACTGAAACATAAAAATAATAGAACATGGAAAGCAAAGGAAACAAGAAATAAATGTTTAATCTAATTTTTTAGCTGACACACACATAAATATTGTACACAAACATAATAGAAAACATCAATCACATAATACAAAATAAAAACAAGAAAATGAAATCTGGCAAGCAATCTATTAATTCTGCTGTAGCAAAATTACAGATTAAAACCTGCCATAAAATCCCTCCTTCTAGATCTGAAAGTGGGCCCATACTTCCTGATCTAGAAGGAGGTAAAAAGCACTCCTTAACTAATTAACACTCAAAATAGAAAATGATAAAATAACTACACTTTTATTGATGACAAAACATGCTGAAAACTGTTACAGAAAATTGTTGTACAATCCTAATTACTGCTATTGAAAACTCTCCTCTATTCTAATTCCTAACTGGCTCAACCAAGGAGGGAGCTGTGTTATTTATATAAATATTTACAACATATCCCATGCTCAAATCAGCCTATGTGCTACTTTACAATGATTTGCCAATAATTTTGAATCTGAAATAAATGCAAATCTGGACAGTTTGTGTTGCAGTAGTAGTCATTGGCCCTTAGAAAGCATCTTCAATGGTGGGAGTACATGGGAGAAGTCTAGAAATATCTCACACATCTTTCTCCACTTCAGAATATGCCATTTCTATCTTGCAAACAACTTCCTATTATGCTGCAGTTATTTCTGTGTTTATCCTAGAAGAGGATCAAAATTGATCTTTTCCATGAATGGTGGCTTTGGACGGCAAGGACGACAAAATCAGATGGGAGATATTTTCCCTTAACCTTCTCAACCTTCTTTCCCTTTTTCCATCATCAAAAAATAGTCAAAAAGTCAAAAAGCACTTTCTGTTCTCATTTCGAAGATAAGTGGCTCATTTCGAAGAGACTGTATTTCTCATTCCGAAGATGTTCGCTCATTCCGAAGAGACTATATTTCTCATTCTGAAGATGTCTGCTCATTTCAAAGATCTTTGGAATGACCAACTGTGTGCTCTTCAAGTGATTTTAGCTGCATTTCTTAGGTGGATTAGCCCTCAGGATCAGATTGCAATAGCCTTCATTCCTCTCCATGTGTGAATTCCATGCCTTGCCATTCATTGGTAGCTTGCTGGAATTTACATGGTAAATTACTGCATTTTCCAACTCTGCTGCACAGCTTGTAAAATATTGGCATTTCTTGCAAATTCAAACAAATTAGAACATGGAAAAATTATTCAAATATCAACATGAAGGAGTACATCAAGTTGCTACTGAATTTATACACTTCATTCACCAAGTAACAATGCTGAAATAGTGCAATAGTGTTGCACAATTGTCCCTGCTCTGTTATACCCTATTGCTGCCTATTTAGACCATGTGGGAATGCTTCTAAATAGGTCAGATGTCTTCTGTAGTCCTTATGAACTCATTCCATCCATATCCTCATGCTTTTCTTGACAACTTCAAGGTGTTCCTATAAAGTGACAGCTTGCTGATTTTTATATGGCTGTTTTTTTCAGATTTTTAGATTTATGACAGTCCTAATAATTTGGCTTCAATGTGGACTTCAAACAAGTTGAAGGGCAGGAAAACATTCATAAACCATTGTGAATTTAATGGATATCAGCATACCACATTTGGTTAATTGAAATGCATGTTTTTACTTGCTACTTAATCAAGCAAAATCAGTCACAAAATGCTGAAAATAGTCAAAAACAGAGATATAGTATTCCTAACATAAAATCATGCAAACACTTAACAAATATATATTCTAATCAACTATTTGGAATTTAACTTAATAATATGACAATTTTTATATGTCAAACATAGTGTAAAAATGAGGCATTTTCAGGCCTCATCATTATGCATCTTTCTTTTTATGAAATTTAAAAAGAACCACACACACCACATTCCAAAGTAAACACTAGTGAGTTGGAAGTCACATCCAACCAGTAGTAGGGTTTCAATGACGATGGAGGTGATTTCCATCCATTGGTTCAACTCCCACGTACCCTATATTCTAGACCAATATCGAATCTGAGAGCCTTTCATAGCCTGGAAAATTTGCATATACTCCTCTTTGCAGGGTATGACATTGACTAGGTGAAAATGGGTGAGGATCTGAGAGGACATGTAATCTCTGACAGTGTGTGGGCTTCATTACCACACATTATAGGTTGGATTACGTGATCATGAATTTCATTTTCAGTTGTCGAACTGTGAGTATATAGGTGAAATCCATTAACAATTAAGAAATTCATCAATGCTATGCAAAACACATCAAGATTTCTTTACTGATACAAAAAATTGAAAACACATCAAACAATTTAGGATTCACAAATAAAAATTAAAACAAGATAATCATTATTGTATTATTTGCATGCTAATAAATCTAAATATATACATAGGATACACATAATGGTTCAAACACGGAGGGGTCGGTCTAATCATAGACTTGATATTGAAGCCCAAGCTCCACCTACTTCATAACATGATGTAGAACACCCTCAACCACATAATCCTCTTGGACAATGTTTAGTGAGCATTAGAGGGGATAACGCTACATGAGGGTATTTCATTGAGAATATCCCAATTAGAGGGAGTATCAAACACTCTTCTAAGATTAGATCAGATCATGGAGCCTCCTAGGATGGGGGTTATGAGGATATGAGCATTTATTATGAAAACATTATGGGTGCATCCATGGGATCTTCTGAAGAGTATGGCATTGAGGGATCCAAATTGGTACCCCTTAGACTTATCACTAGGGGAGGCGTAAAACCTCCACAGTCATATTATAGATAGGTTCAGGATCTACCCATTCAAGGGCAAACAGAGAGGGCTAATTTTGAGCATAGGCCCGCACAAACTCCTTCTAGATGTGAACCTTGCAAGTTCACTATAGATATATCCAAGGTTGGAGCCAATGATATTCCACCTAATGAGCCTTGGTGTAGCAGTCAGTTATACAGACTAGATAGAGTCCTAGGATAGTTGGATTACAAGCCTACTCCTACGCCTTCTCCCCTAGTGAGCGTGCATGGTGGTAGTACCATTAGAGCTATCAGAGAACCTAAAGATTGCTCCAAGAATTTTTAATATATGCATGCTCCCTCATCTCATGCAGGCATAGAGTACATGTGATAACCTAACACAAATGCCATCTTCATAGATAAGGGTAGGAGCGTGGCAAATCAGTCTATTGGGATGCATACTCATAAAGCCGCTCGTACAAAGCACATAGTCCAAAGACCTTAGACAATCGATCATGATGATCGATCACATAGACTAATATCTAAGGAGAGATGACAGATCCTTCAAGACCAATCGAAGGATGTTCACACAGAGTAAGAGCACCTCAAAAATTATAACACTTAGAGGCAAAGGTTCATTAGATAGAAATTATATGAACAACACATGCGTGAACAATGCATCCTTGATTAGAAGGAGCATATAGAGAGGGAGGATCGATTGGCTAGCACCAGTTTGCATCCCCCTAGTGAGCATAGGGAGCGTGTTGATAGATGAGTTTCTTTGTATCTTGTTCTGCACCCTAAGAATATAGAAACACATACTCGCCACACAACTCAATACAAAGATCGATGCCTAGCATCTAAACAATGTGAGAAGAGGTAGTATGAAGAATAAGTGGGAGAAGAGCTAGAACAAGAATATCCTAAGATTTCCCAATTCAATGAGGAGGGAGAGCCTAGTCCACCACCTCAATCGAAGAATAATTTACCTTCGAAACTGCCTCCAAGATGATCTAGAGAAGACGAGATTATTTCTTCACAAGACTATAAGGCTTTAGTAGAGAAGGTTCAAGTCATAGAGAAGCAAGGGACAACTTGTCAAAAGCCTACCTTGAACAAATTTTATAATGAACCTCTATGCACGTTGATGTCTATTTTGGCCTATCCATAGCATTTCAAGATGCCTAGGTTGGAAAAGTTTCAAGGAGAGGAAGATGCACAAGAGCATGTGACTAGTTTCCTAGATATATGATTTCAAATTGAGAGCAACAATGCTTTACTCTTGCACAACTTCATCATGAACCTATTAGGCCCAACTCGAGAGTGGTTCATTCAATTAAGGAGGCACAATATCACTAGTTTCAAATAACTAGCTAATGTATTTCTTGAACGCTTCTCCTTCGGTGTCAAGAAGAAGGTAAACTTATCTAACCTGTCCACTCTAACATAGCATGATGATGAGCCAGTGATGGATTATGGAAAATATGGAAGAATATTATGGCAAAGCTATCATTCTCCATCCCATCCTCAGAATTAATGTGAATTCTCATGAAGAGTTGCGCTAAGAATATTTTGTTATTGCTATAGTTCCAATAGTACCAGATATTCAAAGAGGCTTTGGTGCAAGCCAAGGTGATTGAGGACATCAAGTTGTAGGAGGGCAACTTGAATCTTAGAAATAATAAGGATTGGAACAAGAAAGGTACTAAGAGACAATAGGCCAAGCCAACCCAAGGTAGTGTTGAACCTTCATAAAGGGGATAAGGGTCAGCAAAAGCAAAATTATTAGGACCAATCTTCTCTAGTGTAATATGAGTAGCGCAACAAGAATCAGAAGGGTAAAGAGAAGGAGCAGCACCCGTCTCACATTTTCACTAAGCTATCAAAGTCATTGACTTTAATTTTTCATCAATTATGCAAGGATAAGGCCATAAACTTACCCAAGATTAATATTATAGACCCTAATCAACCTAAGCCTAAGGGCTATAAGAACAATCAATATTGCATCTTTCATTGAATGAAAGACCACGACATCAAGGTATGCTGGTCATTCAAACATGTTATGAAATTTAAGATCGAAAGAGGTACACTTCTTGTGGAAAATACACAAGAACCTAATAATAAAAATATGGATATTTTCAAAAATCCTCTACAAAATCATGAGATGCCTAAGAATAGTGTTGGCCAAGTCAACCAAGTACGCATCAAACCACCAACCCATGGGTTTGTCGGAATGGTCAACATTGTCACAAGACATACGAGGTATGAAAATCCAAATCAACCTCCAGTGCCTATTATGGTTTAGGTTGTGCCTCATCTAAGGCTAGTCAAAAATGTGCTAGGCCCACCAACTAGACCGGTGGTGACCATCAAGAGTAGGTTGGTTCAAAACCTATAGATGACTCCAACAAAGTTGTCTATTTATGAGTTGATTCAGTAGTCCCCTAAGCACAGGGAGATGCTTATGGATATTTTAAGGTCCATAGAAATGTAATACCAGGATCTTGAAGCATTTACACTTTTTTTGGGACGTGTGCAATAGTGTCAGAAACTGGTCATATAATTTTATGATCATGAAGTCAAGATGGTTTCCAATGTTACAGTGGACTCGTCGTTCCATATCATTGTGGGTGTGAATCACATACCTTTCAAGTGGGTTTTGATTGATACAGGATCATCAATAAAAATTATTACGACCAAGGCATTGATATATCTGAAGTTGCTAAAGTCACATATTGTACCTTCCATTTTCACCTTGAGAGCATTCAATGATGTTTTATGCTCAATGGTAGATACTATAGCTATGCCAATCTAGGTTAGACTGAATACCATCCCTATGATGTGTCATGTGATCGAAGGCACTATGTAATATAACATCCTTTTGGGGAGGCCTTGGATACGGGAAATGCATTGTGTCCCTTCTATTTTACATAAATGTATCAAATACATGCATGAGGGATAGGTTCATGTGGTGCCTTTAGATGAAGAACCATTTAAATATGTGAACCTAGAAAATTTTTTGGGGGGTTTTGTTCTACCATCAATGCACCTAGACATATGGCTTGTGTCACTGATCAGAGAGTTAGGAGGTAAATTAAAAGAAGTGTGTGCTAGACCTGCAATGTCTGCATCTCAACGATCAGAGCACATGAAAACTAATTTTATTAGATCATATGCATCAATGATACAATGGTATGATAGTAAATTGAAATAAAATATGGACAAAAAGAATATGAAGCATGCACCCAAGCCAATTGTTATTGAGGTACCTACTCCCATGGAAGTATAGGGTTCTCATGAAGAAGTCGAAGAGGCACCTCAGCCTACTTCACCTACGTCTTCAGTAGGGTTATCTGCACCATAGGTGGCCATACATTTGGTTAATCCTAGATTAGGGGAATATATTATGCAGAATGTGACATTTACGTTGATCATCAAGACTACACAGGACATGGGCCAACTGCAAGCCCATCGCTTTCCTATAGGGATGGTGGTATCGATAGGGGTGCCTCCTAACCAAAAAAACTTTATTTATCGAGGAATTGATCAAATTGTACCTTGCACCCCCATGGATGAAGATGATGGTGAACCATTCATTGTGAATGTTCATTGTATTTATAACCTAGATTTTTCCCTATGATATTTCAAATGTTACGATTGGTTTGGTTACGGTCTTGGATTGTTCGAGCAGGGGTGCAAGAGGCTTATCAAACCACAATATTATTTGCCTACTAATAGGTTTGGGTTAGGATTGTACATTGGAGGATAGGCTGACCTCCTCGTGGCATCTTTAGACCACCTATACCTCAATTTGGGGGGTGAAGTTGATTTCAATCCTTATCACCCTAATCCTTCCACCTTTTGGAGGGATAACCAAATTGTGTCTTACATCACCATAGCTCTGTTAGTCTCACTATGACACTGAGAGGGGGGGGGAGGGTGAATCAGTGTAGCTCTTTAAAAATTAAATCTTAAACTCTTAAATCCAAAACAAAGAGAACTTAAAACCAAATAAAGCAAATATAACAAGAGAGAATCACACAAAACAAGATGTACTGAGGTTCACCGATTTGGATACTCCTCAAAAATTGACTGTTTGGACTACCATCCAAATCCAGCCCTTGCAAAGCACAACTTTACAATCAATTTACCAGCACCAACCCCTGATTTATCTGCACCAACAGAAAAGAACACCAACCCCTGATTTATCTGCACCAACAAAAAGAAACACCAACCCCTGATTTACCAGCACCAATTGGAAAGAGCACCAATCCCTGATGCCAAGAACCAACTTGGACTTCGATTCTAAAACTAGAAGATTGGCATAGAAATGCCTTCACTTTTACAAGACCCTGATTGGTCTATTGCTTACTCAACCTCTCTCACAATTCACCCAACACACATCCTTCTCGCTCGCCTCTCGCTCACCTCTCGCTCTCCTCTCATGCTCCTCTCGCGCACTTCGCCGAATAAATTCCCCAACTAAAATTCTCTGAGCAACACTCCTTTTATAACCATCCTTTCTCTTTGTAACTCTAGTTGTAACTTCTTCTTTCATATTCTCATGCACCACTTGTCAATTGTAATGCCTTCTTTATGTAACTCCTTTTGTATATATAGAGTAGGCATTTCGTCAAACACGTTACATGCAACGAATTGACACCATATACTCCTACCATGACTATTCGTCTTCTCGGTCATGACTATTCGTATTCTCCTTAGTGACTGTTCATTTTCTTTTCTGTGCATGCATGCATTTTTGTTTCTATTTTTACGACTGTTCATTTTCTCCTTCCACGACTATTCATTTTCTCCTTCTTCGATTGTTCATTTTCTCCACATGGGCATGCGTTTGTTTTCTCCTTTGATTACTATTTGTTTACTTTCCATGACTGTTCATTTCTATTTTGAGGCTTTTCTTGAGTCACGAAAATGCGACATGTCACGATATCACGACACTTTTTTTACTCTACCTGCCTGCCCTTCTTGAGTTACGAAAATGTGACATGTCACGATATCGTGACACTTTTGTTACTCTGCCTGCCTAGCCTTTTTGAGTCACAAAAATGTGACATGTCACGATATCATGATACTTTTTCTTTCTCTTCCTTCCTGCCCTTTTTGAGTCACGAAAATGCGACATGTCGTGATATCGCGACACTTTTTATTTCTCTTCCTTCATGTCCTTTATGAGTCATGAGAATGCGACATGTCATGATATCGTGACACTTTTTCCTTCTTGCTCTATCTCTTCGTTTTGGACCGCAAAAATGCTACATGTCACGAAATTGTGACACTTTTTCTTCCTTGCATTTTCTCTTCACTTTGGACCACAAAAATGCTACATGTCGCGATATCGTGACACTTTTTCCTCCTTGCATTTTCTCTTCGCTTTGGACCGTGAAAATGAAACATGTCACAATATCACAACATTTTTTTCTCTCTCATCTTTCTCTTTGCTTTGGCCCTTGAAAATACAACATATCGCGATATTGCGACACTTTTTCTCCTTGCTCTTTTTCTTTTCTTAGGCCCGCAAAAATACATGTCGTGGTATCATGAAATTTTTTCTCCTTGCTCTTTTTCTTTGCTTAGGCCCATGAAAATACAACATGTCGCAAAATCACGACACTTTTTTTCCTTGCATTTTCTCTTCTCTCTTGGCCGTGAAAATGCAACATGTCGCGATATCGTGACAATTTTTTCTTTTGCTTTTTTTTCGCTTCTCTTTTATCTTTTGCATATTGGCCACTTCGGTCTTCTTGGACAACCTATAACAACTTCACCCAAACATCAAAAACATATTCATAAGCATTTAACTGCACTGTACATACTCTGAATAACCTCTGAACTCCTATCCACTACATCAACCGATCTTTTTGACTATGTTGATAACAATGACAATACTATCGCTACACCTTGCTCAACAATCTCCCCATTTGGAATTGTTGGCAACACACATGCAATGTCCTGTAACTCTTCTTCAATTTCTTGTAACTCTTCTCCCCCTTTGACAAAAATATCAAAGGGCTGCTGCAAAATCCCCTTGAGTCCATGAACAACATTCTCAGGCAAAAATTATTACACTTAGCAAAAATCACAAATATGAGCAAAAAGATAAACAAATACACAAATGCTCCCCTTGAGAATGTGGTCCCGATAGCTAGTCAATTCTTGGGAAGCGTGACCACTCCCAATTTGTTGCAAAGGTACTCAAAGACTTCCTTGGGAAATGGTTTTGTGAAGACATCCGCTACTTTCTCTGTTGTTGGAACAAAATCCAACTTTACCTCTCCTTCCGCAACTTTCTCCTTCAAAAAGTGATACCGGATAGCAATATATTTTGTGCAAGAATGCATAACCGGATTCTTTGAGATGTTAATGGCACTGGTGTTATCACACTTAATTGAAATTGGCTCACTAAAGTTAATACCAAGATCTTTTAGGGTTTGTTTCATCCATAATACCTACGTAAAACATGTTGTCATTGTAATATATTTTGCCTCTGTTGTGGATAAGGAGACTAACTCTTGTTTCTTACTGTGCCACACGACCAACCTGTCTCCAAGATAGAATGCATCACAATTGGTACTATTTCTTTCATCTACACATCTTGCCCAATCTACATCTGAATACACAATAAGGGTGAAGTCCTTACCTTTTGGATACCATAACCCATACTCCATAGTACCCTTGAGATACCAAAGAATTCTCTTCACTGTTTTCACATGAGTCTCCTTGGGACTAGCCTAAAATCGTGCTACCATGCATACTGCCTACAAAATATCTAGTCTGGTAGCTATCAGGTACAGTAATCTCCCAATCATAGATATGTACATGGTTTGATCAACATGTGGAGATTTGTCATCCTTGCTCAACTTGCAACCTGTCGTCATGGGTGTGCTAACTGGCTTACAATCCTCCATTGTGAACTTTTTTAGCATCTCTTTCACATATTTAATTTTGGAAATAAATATGCCCTTCTCATTTTGATTAACTTGCAACCCGAGGAAATACGAAAGTTCACCAATAATTGACATTTCAAATTCTTTCTGCATCTTATTTGCTAAATATTTACACCACTCATATTTGCTACTACCAAATATGATATCATCAACATATACAACAAGAACAATAAGATGGCAATTTTTTGTTTTGACATACAAATTACTATCCACCATACCTTTCTTGAACCCTTGTTGAGTAAGATAGTTGTCTAGCCTTGCATACCATGCTCGGGTGCCTGTTTTAAGCCATATAATGATTTCTTCAACTTGTAAACCAAGTTGGGATCATCACCAAGTTGGAAACCATCTGGATGCTCAATATAAACCTCTTCTTCGAGTTTCCCATTCAAAAAAGCTGATTTCACATCCATTTGATAAACTTTGAAATTCTTGTAAACTGCTAAAGCCAGAAACATTCTAATTGCCTCTAGTCTAGCCACAGGTGCAAAGGTTTCGTCAAAGTCAATTCCTTCAACTTGTGCATAGCCTTTACATACCAATCTTGATTTATTCCTGACTACCTGTCCGTATTCATTCAACTTATTTCGAAAGATCCATTTAGTATCGATTATATTTTTATTTGCAGGTCTTGGTACTAACTCCCAAGTTTTGTTTTTCTCGATCTGATCTAATTCTTCATTTATTGCCTTCATCCAACTTTTATCTTTGCTTGCTTTAGTAACATTTTTGGGCTCAATGTTGGATAATAGAGAGTAGTTTCTTACTACTCTTCTTCTTGTCTGAACACCAACTATGGGGTCTCCAATTATTTGCTCTCTAGGATGATCTTTCTACCAGCTACTTGTTTTGAATTTCTTATTTTCTTCCACTTCTGAATCACTGTTTGAATCATATGAGCCAATTTTTTTGTTTCTTTTTCATTTCCTTTTCCTCATTTCCTTCTTCATAAATTGGGTATTTCTCTTCATAGCTAATTACTCATTCCCTACCTTCATCAACTTTGACATTGACACTATCCACAATTTTCTTTAGCTTCTTGTTGTAGTATTTGTAAGATTTTATTTTTGACGAATAGCCAAGAAAAATACCTTCATCAGCTCTATCTTCAAACTTACCAAGGTTTTCTTTAGTTCTTTTAATTTAACACTTGCTACCAAAAACTTTAAAGTATCTTATTGTTGACTTTTTACCAAACCACAACTCATAAGGAGTTTTGCTTTCATGCGTCCTCAACATGCACCTATTTTGGATGTATATCACAGTATGGACTCCCTCTTTCCAAAATCTGTCTGCTACTTTGCTCTCTATCAACATAGTCCATGCCATTTCCTGCACTATCCTATTTTTTCTTTCTACCACACCATTCTGCTGAGGTTTCTTGGCTGCTGAAAACTGTCTTCTAATACCATATTTTTCACTATACTCTGTAAAATCCTCTAAAATGAACTCTCCTCCTCTATCTGATCTTAAATATTTAATCCTTTTTTTTGTTTGATTCTCAACTTGGTTTTTGAAAACCTTGAACATCTCAAAAGCTTCTGATTTGTGCTTCAAAAAAAATACCCATGTCAACCTGGAATAGTCATCTATATACAAAATAAAATATTTGTCACCATTTATACTTTGCGTTCTCATGGGTCCACATAAATTAGTATGTATTAGTTTCAAAGGTTTGCTTGTGTAGTACTCTTTTGTTTTAAATGAGACTCTAGTTTGCTTCCCCTTTTGGCATGAAGCACAAATGCTATTTGATGGTTTTATAATGGTGGGAATATCTCTCACTACCCTTTTTGAGCTAATTTTTACTAGATTGTCAAAATTGATATGACCGAGCCTCTTGTGCCACAACCAATTTTCTTCTACCTGTCCAATCAAGCAAGCTCCTTATGAAGTCTCTGAGAGAGTGTACAGGTTTCCAGATGTCCTTGATCCAGTTGCTATCAACTTTCCACAGTTCGCTTTTCTGACTTCACAACCTTGCTTCTTAAAAATCACTTCATGACCTCTATCACAAATCTGACTTACACTCAACAAGTTATGCTTCAGACAAACCACAAACAAGACTTCTTTTGACTTGATTTTTCCATCACTAATATTCACTGAACCTTTTCCAACTATCGTAGCTCCATCATTATTTCCAAATTTTACTGAACCACCTTCATATTGCTGTAACTTCTCAAATTTATGTTTGTCACCTGTCATATGATTGGAGCATCCACTATCAAGTATCCATGGTGCAGATTTATTCTGTGCTTTAAATGTTGTTTGTACGATCAGGGATTTCTTTTCTTCCTTGGATCGATCTTTTTCTTTCCACTCTTGTTTTATTACAGTTTTGGGATCTTGTTTTGACTTTTCTTTTTCAGTAGCTTGTACATGTTTTTCGAGAAATTTTCTATTTTGTCTCATTCCATTTGGTTGAGATTTTCTTCCCTAAAATTGCTTTGATGCAAATGTACTTCAAAAATTTCTCGCAATGTCCCAAAACATATGACAGTTATAAAATTCTACTACATAATCCATCAAAGGTGAAAAAACATTTCTACTGGTAAAATTCCTTGGTCCTACGTTATACTTGTAATATGAAATCTTATGTCCATAACCATTGCATTTAAAACAGTAACCATAAAAGAGATGATTGAACCTGGGTGATGGTCTTTGCCATATTTTCATAGGATTCATAAATCTTCTTCTTCTTTGATGTGTGACATTGATGAATCCATCATTGTCAATTCTTCTTTCATGCCTTGCATTATTGCTTTCTTTTTCCTGAGTCAATTTTTCTTGATCAACCTATTTCTTATCTTCATTATTTGATCCATTTGATTATTCTCCTTTGACAAAGCCTAAACCAAATTTCATGCCTGTAGTCCTTTGGATATTTATGATCTTATCCAGCTTCATAGAACTTTCTTCACGTTTGTGATGACAACTAATTTTAAGATTCATCTCTTCTATTTGCATTCTTAAACCAACAGTCTCTTCTTCTAGTTTGCAACAATAATCTATTTTCATGGTTATTTGCACTTCAAGATCTTTAGATATTTTTTTGGATTCTTCTATCTGTACTTTCAAACTGGTTATGATTTCATTTGCATCCTCAAGCTTTCTTGAAATTTTCTTATTCTTTTTTATTTCTATCTTCACTTCATCCAGAGCTGCAATTAGTTCCTCTTTCAAATTTACTTATGCATCACTTTCTTCTTCATCACTTTCCTATTCTTTTTCTATTTTTTCATCTATGATTGCCATGAAAAGAGCTTCACCTGTTTCCTTTTTAGAATCCTCACTGCTGCTGTCTTCTGATGAACTGACATTCTTGGAGATGAAACTTTTCTTCTTAAAGTTGCCTTTTCTAAAATTTGTTTTCTTCTTCCAGTCACTTCTTTCTTGGTGCGATCCTTCATCAATTTTGTTCTTCTCATTAAGTGGACATTTAACTGCAAAATGCCCGATGCCTCCACAATTGAAACATTTAAATGGTAACTTTCCTCTATATTTTCCTTTTCCCCTTTTTAGTTTTCGAACAAAGTTTGCTTCCATTTCATCTGATGCCTATTCTTCCTTGGATTCTTGTTTTGCTTTCATATTTTTATGGGCTTTAAAAGCAGCTTCTCTGTTTGTGGGTTTATATTTTTCCTATTCTCATCTCATATGTAGTCAAAGAACCATGCATCTCATCCATACTAAAAGAATTTAGATTTTTAGCTTCTTCTATAGCTGAAACTTTAGAATCAAATCTTTGGGGAAGAGATCTTAATACTTTTTTTATGATGACAGAATCTTCGATTTCCTCGTCGAGTCCTCTAATCGCATTAATGACTTCATTAACTCTCAGCATATATGCCTCTATGTTCTCATCGTCATTCATCTTTAATACTTTGAACCGAGCTCGATGTGTTTGTAACTTGGCCTCCTTGATCTTATCGTCTCCTTCATGAATGCTCCTCAGTTTGTCCCATATTTCTTTTATCGTTTTACAACTCATAATTTTTACTAGTTCTCTATCCACTAATCCGCACATGATAGCATTCTTTGCTTTTGAGTTATTCTCAAACAGTTTCTTACCAGTAGCATCGGTTGGAGAAGTGGTGGGTATTGTGTATCCACTATGTACTGAATCCCAAATGTCGTATCCCAAAGCACAAAGATATATCTGTATCCTGAGTCTCCAATATACGTAATTAGTTCCATCAAACTGTTGAGAAAGATGCAGCAAAAGAATTGCAAAAGTATTGTCATTGTTGTCAACACGCATGCATTGATGCAGTTGATGCAGTTCAGAGGTCAGTAAGATCAAGTGCAGTGAGTTTCAAGACAAACAGAGGTGACCTAGATTCAAAAATTGGCAGAAAAAGACAAGGAAGAAAACTATCGCGATATCGCGACATGTTTTCTGTCGCGATATTGTGACAAAATAGAAGAGAGATAAAATGCAAGGAATATTGTCACGATTTCGCAACATTGTCGAGGAGAGAGAAAGTGCATGCCAATTTGTCGCGATATCGCGACATGGCAGAGGAAAGAGAAATTGAAAGGTAAACTGTCGCAATTTCACGACATGCTGGAAGAGAGGGAAGCAAGGTGAAAAGATGTCGTGATTTCGTGACATAAATGGAGGAAAGGAGCTAGCAACGAAAAGTGTCATGATATCGCGACATGCCGAGTTTTCACGACCCGAAGAGGAGAGAGAATGCTCAGCAACAAAGGTGTAGCGATATCGCTACATGTTGAAATGAATGGAAACAAAGGTGTAGCGATATCGCTGCATGATGAAAATACATGGCACAAAGGTGTAGCGATTTTGCTACAAATAGGAAGTGCAAAAAACAAAGGTGTAGCGATTTCGCTACAAGTGAAAAGGCACAAACAAGAAGATGTAGTGATTTCGTTGCATGAAAAAATGTATAAAAACAAAGGTGTAGCGATTTCTCTACCATTCAAAGTTGCAAAAATTAAAGATGTAACAAGTCAAAAGCACAAGGCACAAAGTTGTAGCGATTTCGCTACTGCACGAAACAAAGAGTGTACGGAAGCGAGTGAACGTCACGATTTTGCGACATGTTCCATTTTCACTGGAGTCTGCAAGGAGAGTTGTATGGAAGAGCAAAGTGTCGCGATTTCGTGACATGTTCCATTTTTGCTAGAGTCTGCAAGGAGAGTTGTACGAAAGAGCAAAGTGTCGCGATTTCACGACATGTTCCATTTTCACTGGGATTTGCAAGGAGAGTTGTACGGAAGAGCAAAGTGTCACGATTTCGTGACATGTTCCATTTTCGTTGGAATCTGCAAGGAGAGTTGTACGAAAGAGCAAAGTGTCACGATTTCGCGACATGTTCCATTTTTGCTGTTGCTGGCAAAGGAGAGTGTACGGAAGCCAGAAGCAAAGTCAAAAAGTGTCACGATATCGTGACAAGATGCAGGGAAAGCTTCCAAGAGCCAAAACGATCATGATTTCATGACATGCTTAAGGATGACGTCAGCAAATGTTGAAAGTGTCACGATATCGCGACAAGATGCAGGGAAAGCTTCCAAGAGCCAAAACGGTCATGATTTCGTGACATGCTTAAGGATGACATCATCAAATGTTGAAAGTGTTGCGATATCACGACATGAACAGAGGGAAATATTTCAAAGCCAAAATGGTCACGATTTCACGATAGCAAGGGCATGAAGTGTACGGCTTGAAAAAGTGTCGCGATATCGCGATAGGTAACAGTCAGGCAGGTAAAACTCGCAGGAGCGTGCAAGGTGACACGTGTCGAAAAATCCTACAGAAAATCATGCAGCCTGTTACATAAAAAGTAACTGATGTCAGTTACACGTTGACAGGTGTCGGACATGCATGGGAACAGATGTAAATGCATGATTGAAAAGCATTCAAAGTATCGTATTGACTGTATCAAAAAAGCATTCGAACGGCCTCAGTGCAGCATTCGAACAGCCGATTGAAAATGCATTAGAACAGCCGATTAAAAAAACGTATTTGCAGCATTCGAAACATAAAATAGGAAGGATCGAAAAGCTTTCTTGAAGAAGGATGTGCAGCATTCGAACAGTCGTATTTGGAAGGATTCGAACAGCCGCATTGGAAAGGAGAAAATAATTCGAACGACTCGAGAATGTAATCTGACTGCATGCAGGATTAAAACGTCATGGAAGACAAAGAGTTTCGATGAGAAAAATAGATTATAAAAAGGATAGTCGTGCAGAATATATTGTTGCTGCTGTTAGAGAGAAATTGTTGTAAAAGGAGGGTTAGAAAAGAATCAAGAGAAAAATTAGCAGAGCCGTGAGAGTGTGTAGAGTTGGGTTAATTGCAGACCAGTCAGGGTCATGCATGAAGTGAAGACATTTTTATGTCATTCTAAATTAATCAGAATTGCAGTCCAAGTTGGTGCTTGGTACTAGGAGTTGGTGCTCCATCTGTTGCAGTAGAAAATTATAGGGGTTGGTGCTCCTTCCAGTTGATGCTGGTAAAGTATTTATAAAATTGATATTTTGCAAAGACTAGATTTGGATTGGAGTCCAAGCAGTCATTTTTGAGGAGTAGCCAAATTGGTGAACCTCGGTATATTGAGTGTTGTGGTGTGCTCTCTTGTTCAAGTTATTTTTTAGTTGTCAAGTTCTCTTTATTTCATATTAAATGTTGTAGATATAAAAATTAATAGCTACACTGATTCACCCCCCCTCTTAGTGTCATTGTGTAAACATCAATTGGTATTAGAGCGAGGTTCCTTGTTCAAGCTTAATCAGCTAAGGAGATCTTGGAAGAAAAAATGGCAGGCGGTGAAGGATTCTCATCCAACAAAGCTCCCTTATTCGATGGAACAAATTACACTTTCTGGAAACTTAGGATGCAAACATATCTGAGTGCATTGGGATATGATATTTGGGATTCTGTAGATAGTGGATACACAGCACCCACTATTCCAACATATACATTTGAGAAGAAAAAATTTGAGAACAACTCCAAAGCTAAGAATGCCATAATGTGTGGGCTTGTTGACAGTGAACTGATAATAGTCATGAGCTATAAATCAGCAAAATATATGTGGGATAAACTGAAAAGCATCCATGAAGGAGACAGCAAGATCAAGGAAGCAAAACTGCAAACTCATCGAGCATAGTTCGAAGCACTCAAATGATTGAATATGAGAACATAGAGGCTTATATGCTGAGAGTCAACGTAATCATTAATGCAATCAGAGGACTCGATGAAGAAATTGATGATGTAGTTATTGTGAAAAAGGTTCTCAGAACACTGCACAAAATATTTAACTCCAAATTTTCTATAATAGAAGAGGCAAAAGATCTGAACAACTTCAGCTTGGATGAGATGCATGGTTCTCTGACAGCATATGAAATGAGAATAGGACAAACCATGTCTATAGATAGAGAAGCAGCTTTTAAAGCACACAAGAATATAAAAGCTGAACATGAATCCGGGATGAAGAGACTCTGGATGAAACGAAGCTAATTTTGTTCAAAAACTCACAAAAGGAAAAGGAAAATATAGAGGAAATCTACCTTTCAAATGCTTCAACTGTGGAGGAGTCGGTCATTTTACAGCCAAATGTCCAATGCATGAGAAAACTAAAAATGGTGAAGGCTCACACCAAGAAAAAAGTGACTAGAAGAAGAAACAAAATTTTAGAAAGAACAACCTCAAGAAGAAAAGCTTCATATCCAAGAATGTCAGTACTTATGAAGAAAGCTCAGATGAGGATTCTGAAGAAGAAAAAGGTGAAGCTCTGTTCATGGCACTTGAAGAAGAAAGAACAGAAGAAAATCAGGAAGGTGATGAAAACTTTAAAGATGAGGCTGAAGTTTATCCGGAAGGAGAATTGGTTGCTTGCACTTGAAGAGTTGAGTGTTGAAAGGAAAAAGAACAAAAAGTTTTCAAGAAAACTAGAAGATGCCACTGACATAATAAACAGTTTAAAAATACAGACAGAGGAATTCAAGAAAATGTCTGAAGTTCTTGATGAACAATTAACTGTAAAGACAGTTGAATGCAGCAAGCTAGAGGAAGACATTGTTAAGTTAAGAATGCAGCTAGAGGAAATGAATAGAAAATTGAACTGTTTTCATAAGTTTGAAGAAAGCACTGTAAAGCTGGATAAAATGTTAAATAACCAAAGGCCTTCCGGCATCAAATTTGGTTTAGGCTTTGATGAAGGAGAATCATCAAAGGATTCAAAGAACTTGAATTTAGAACCCATAAAGAAAGAAGAAAAGATCAGGGTTGAACTAGAAAAAACAAATCATGCCAAAGAAAACAATAATGCCAGAATCAAGAAGAATACTGACAAATATGGATTCACAAAAGTCATACATCCAAGAAAGAGAAGATTCATGGCTTCTACTTCAAACTGGAAAATACCGGCACCCAGGTTTAATCACTCCCTTTCTGGTTATTGTTTTAAATGCAATGCTTATGGCCATAAGATTTCAAATTGCAGACATAATGTATCTCAAAGGAATTTCACTAGCAGAAATGTTTTTTCTCCTTTAATGAATTATGCGATTGAATGTTATAATTGTCATAATTTTGGACATATTGCTAGAAACTGCAAGCACTTTTGCATCGAATAATTATCAGGGTAGAAAATCTCAACCAAGTGGGTTGAAACAAAACAAGAAATTTCTTGAAAAACAAGCACAAGCTAATGAAAGGACAAAGGGAAAACAAGTAGCTAAATCTGCTATCAAACCAGAATGGAAAGAAAAGGAATATTTGATTTTTCAGACTGCCTTTAAAGCTCAGAACAAATCTACACCTTGGATTCTTGACAGTGGTTGCTCCAGTCACATGACAGGTGACAAGCAAAAATTTGAGAATATGCAGAATTATGAAGGTGGTTCTGTGAAATTTGGAAATAATGATGGAGCAAAGATTGTTGGAAAGGGATCAGTCAAGATCAGTGATGGCAATATAAAATCAAAAGAAGTCTTGTTTGTGATTGGTCCGAAGCATAACTTGTCGAGTGTCGACCAAATCATGACGAGAGGTCATGATGTAATCTTCAAGAAGGAGGGCCGTGAAGTAAGAAAGACAAAAAATGGAAAGTTAATAGCCACTAGACTGAGAACTTCTAGAAATCTGTATACACTTTCAGAGACTTCAGAAGGAACTTGCTTGGTTGGTCAGGAAGAAGAAAACTGGTTGTGGCACAAGAGACTCGGTCACATAAGCTTTGATAATCTGGAAAAAATCAGCTCAAAAGGGGTAGTAAGAGACATACCAACTATTGGTAGACCTTCAAACAGTATTTGTGAGTCATGCCAAAAGGGAAAACAAACCAGAGCCACTTTCAAAGCAAAAAAATATTTCACGAGCAAGCCAATAGAATTAATTCACACTGATTTATGTGGACCCATGAGAACTGAAAGCATAAATGGACACAAATATTTTATGCTGTGTATAGATGAATACTCAAGAATGACATGGGTACTATTTCCGAAACTTAAATCGAAGCCTTTGAGATGTTTAAAACCTTCAAAAATCTTGTTGAGAATTAATCGAGACAAAGAATTAAATGCCTAAGATCGGACGAGAGGAGGAGAGTTTATTTCGGAAGAATTTGCGAATACTATCAAAAATATGGGATAAGAAGACAGTTTTCAGCAGCTAGAACACCTTAGCAGAATGGAGTTGTAGAAAGGAAGAATAGGACAGTGTAGGAAATGGCAAGGACAATGCTAGCTGAGAACAAAATAGCTGACAAATTTTGGAAAGAGGCAGTACATACTGCAGTTTACATTCAAAATAGGTGCATGCTAAAGCCACATGAAAGCAAAACACCTTATGAGCTGTGGTTTGGTAGAAAGGCAACAGCAAGACATTTCAAAGTATTTGGCAGCAAGTGCTACATCAAACGGACTAAATATAATCTCGGTAAATTTGAAAATAGAGCTGATGAAGGTATCTTTCTTGGTTACTCAACAAAAAGCAAAGCCTACACATGTTTCAACAAAAGGCTAAAGAAAATTTTTGAGAGTGTTGATGTGAAAGTTGATGAAGGTAGAGAACAAGAAATTACTTATCAAGAAAACTACCCCATCTATGAAGAAGTCATTGAAGGTGATGATGAAAATGAAACAGATAAGAATTAGAAAATTGATCCAGATGGTGTAAAAACTGAATTAGAAGAAGAAGAAAACAAGAAATTTAAAACAGGCAACTGGCAGAAAAATCATCCAAGTGAACAGATTATTGGGGATCCCAAATATGGTATTCAGATAAGAAGAGCAACAGTGCGGAACTATTCTCTGTTATCTAGCATTGAACCTAAAAATGTTGTTGAAGCAAGCACTGATGAAAGTTGGTTGAAGGCAATTAATGAAGAACTAGATCGGATTGAGAAAAACAATACCTGGAATTAGCACCTAGACCAACAAATAAAAACATAATTGGCACTAAATGGGTTTTTCGAAATAAATTAAATGAAGATGGACAAGGTTGTCGTAAATAAGGCAATATTGGTCCGTAAAGGCTATGCTCAGAGTTGAAGGCATTGATTTTGAGGAAACTTTTGCACCGGTAGCCGGACTAGAGGCAATCGTAATGTTTCGGCATTAGCAGTTCATAAAAACTTCAAAGTATATCAAATGGATGTAAAATCAGCATTTTTGAATGGAAAAGCTGGAAGAAGAAGTTTACATTGAACGACCGGATGGCTTCCAACTTGGTGAAAATCCGGATTTTGTTTGCAGGTTAAAGAAAGCATTATATGGTTTGAAACAGGCACCGCAAGCATGGTATGCAAGGCTGGATAATTATCTAATTAAACAAGGGTTCAAGAAAGGTTTGGTGGACAGCAACTTATATGTCAAAACAGATAAGGGCCATCTTATTGTTCTTGTTGTTTATGTAGATGATATAATATTTGGCAACAACATGGATGAATATTGCAAAGACATATCAACTAAAATGAAGAAAGAATTTGAGATGTCTATGATTGGTGAACTTTCTTATTTCCTAGGACTACAGGTCAATCAAAATGAAAAAGACATTTTTATTTCTCAAGTTAAATATGTAAAAGAAATGCTGAAAAAGTTCACAATGGAAGACAGTAAACCGGTTAGTACTCCCATGACAACCGGTTGCAAGTTGAGCAAGGATGATAAATCCCCAGATGTAGATCAAACAATGTACGGTGTCTATGATTGGAATCTGTTGTATTTAACAGCCACTAGACCAGATATATTACAAGCAGTATGTATGGTTGCAAGATTTCAGGCCAGTCCCAAAGAAACTCATGTAACAGATATAAAGAGGATCTTCAGATATCTCAAGGGCACTATGGATTATATGTTGTGGTACCCAAAAGGTAAATATTTCACTTTGATTGCATATTCTGATGCAGATTGGGCAGGATGTATTGATGACAGAAAGAGCACAAGTGGAGGAGCATTTTATCTTGGAGACAGGCTGGTAGCATGGCACAACAAGAAACAAGAATCAGTATCTCTATCCACTGCAAAGGCAGAATACATTGCAGCAACAACATGTTGTACTCAGATATTATGGATGAGACAAATGTTGAAAGATATTGGTATTCATTTCAAAGAGCCAATTTCAATTAAATGTGATAACACTAGTGCTATCAACATATCCAAGAATCCAGTAATGCATTCGAGAACCAAACATATTGCAATACGATATCATTTCTTGAAGGATAAAGTTGTAGAAGGAGAGGTTAAATTGGATTTTGTTCCAACTACAGAGCAAGTATCTGATATATTCACAAAACCTTTGCCAAAGGAAGTATTTGAATACCTTCAAAAGAAGTTGGGAGTAGTCACACCACCCAAGCACTGACTAGCTATGGGAAACACATTCTCAGGGGGAGCATTCAAACTTTTTAAGTCTGAGAATGTTGTGTTGTTAGGATCTCATCCTAACCCTTAATGTAATAACTTCCATGATGTAATAATTCCTAGTGAACGTGGGTAGTACCCATGATTAATATTTTGTAATGTTCTAAGTTTTAGATTAGGTAGTGCCCATGACAAATGGCACCCTTTTTATGTAACACATGGTAGATAGGTGGCATTGTGCATGTAATTCGTGTGGAATTATGCATGTAATTCGAGTGGCCTTGTGCATGTAATTCGAGTGGCATTGTGCATGTAATTCAAAGTGGCACTATGCATGTAATTCGGGTGGCATTATGCATGTAATCCAAGTGGCATTTTGCATGTAAGCCAACCTTGGAAGGAAACTCCTTAAATACCCGAAAGGGCACCAATGTAACCATCTTTTGCAAAATTAATGAAGTATTGAAGGAGGTTGCCCCCTCGAAGAGGCCCGCGATTTAGTTCTATTGTGAGATTGTTCTTTATGCAAATTTTTGTTATATTAATGTGATGTTTATGTGAGTTATTTCCAAGCAATTGTGTGAGAGTGTGTTATTTGAGTTTATTTTATAGCAGGATCTTAACAAGTGGTATCAGAGCGCTTTCCAGGGCCAAGTTCTACTGCAATTGCAACGATTCTTGCCATCCAATCCACCTGTTAGGTATAAATTCCGTGTGTTTTTTCCATTCTATTTTTCCTTATTAAAAAAAATCCAAAAAAAAATACAGTGTTTTTTTTTCCAGACCAAAAACAAAAAAAATACATTATTAGTTGAGTAGGTAGAAACCCTGTATCGGGGGTTTTAAAATATCGCGAAGGATCTATCGTTATTGGCTAAGCTAGATAGCCCATAAAGCGTCTAGTGAAGTGAGGGGCGATCAGGATCCAATACCCAGGCCTCAGACAGAACTCGCGCATGGACTTGAGCTCCCACGTATCTTCGGGTATATCGGGAGACCATCTAGGATTAAACAAACTTTTAGCCATTAGGAAGCTCTTCAGCCTTGTATTACTCATAGTCTATGGGACACAGCATCCTGGACGATTACCCTCCCGTATTATCAGAGAGGCAAGTAGTGTGCTCAAGGGTATGTGTGGAATCCTCCTTGAGTAGTGGCTTGAAATATTGGTCCGAGCACTATTGTTCGTCACTGTCGGTATATTAGAGGGCCTATGGGTGGTACATACTCCTATACTTAGCATTCCCTGGTTTTGTTAAAACTGCAACCTATAAAAAATGCAAAAATAAAAATCAAAATAAGAATCCAAACACCCCCGTTCGTAAACCTGCATTTCAAAAGTGAGCATATGAGAAAGAAGTCCTCTACCAAAAAAATAACAGAAGGGACATGCATTCGGGATAAGCCATGAGGGTGACACTTAAGTTGAAATTCTGGAGAGTAACAGTCAAATTTACAGTGGCAGTCATAGTTAGGTCAGTCAGGTCAGAGAGGTCAGCACAGTCAGGGCAGAATTCACGATCTTCGTAGTCGAACAGAATCGTCATATCAGTCACCTGCAAAATACAGAGAATCTTGAGTGAAACACGGCCAGTTTTAGATAGTGCTCCAGTACCCAACTTTTGCTCAGTAGCTCAGAATCAGAATCTGTAAACACCGTTAGACTCAGAAAAAAAAAAAAAAAAAAGTCTGGGGTGCCAAAAAGTAGTGTTAAGAGATATAGCTCATTGTGACCACCTCCTCCTACTGATCATTTTGATATATAGCACCCAAGCACTTTTTTGGGCACTTACTAAAAATAGTAAGTAAAAAAAATTCAATTCTATTTTTAGTAACTGGTCACAAAAGGTCAAAAAATGGCCCAGGGTACTCGTGGACACCAGAAATAACTAGAACACTTGGATTCCCTAACAAAAGCCATTGAGAACTTGAACTCGACTTTTCAATCCATAAGGGAAGAAGTCCAAGGTCTTCGCCTAGAGCATGAGGCCACTAGCAATCGCCTAGAAGAAGCATTGACTGAAGTGGACAGCAAACTGAGAAGAGAACCACCCAAATCAGAATACCAAGCTGAGAGTTCTACAAGGAATCGTGACCATGATACACCCTTCAGAATGCCCAAGTTGGACTTTCCCAAATTTAGTGGGAAGGATGTTGATGGGTGGCTATGTCGGGTTGACCAATTCTTTCGACTTCATAATGTACCAGTATTTCATCGAGTCCAGATGGCTTCCTTTAACTTGGAATCTGAGGCTCTACACTGGTTTCAATGGTTGCGTCTTACCTACCCAAATCTCTCTTGGGAGGATTTTGAATCCCAAATACTCACTCGATTTGGTCCTAGTGAGTTTGAGGACTTCACAGGAGCCTTATCCAAACTACAACAAATAGGGTCAGTTCGAGAGTACCAAGCTCAATTTGAAAATTTGGCCAACCGAACAAGAGGATTGAGTGAAGGGTTCTTCCAGAGTTGTTATATCAGTGGGTTGAAGATGGAACTCCAAGCGAAGTCAAAATGTTGAAACCACGAACTATGATGGAAGCTATCGCTTTGGTCCGTCTGGCCGAATCTAAACTCTCTCGCCCAAAGACGCCCATCAAAGTTTTCTCAAGATAGACCTTCATTTCCCCCGAGAGCCCAACACCCAGATGATAATAAACCTGCTGCACCCAAGCGCCTCACCACCGAAGAGATGGATGCACGTCGTGCCCAAGGATTATGCTATAATTGTGATGAAAAGTTTTTCAAGGGGCATAAGTGTGCACACAAAAAATTTTTCTTGATAGATGTTGGAGAACCTGATACCGCTGACGAGAGTGATGAGGATGAGGACCCTCCAGAAACACCTCCTCCACAAGAAGAATGGAAACAGGAACCTGAGACATCAATTACAATCCATGCCCTTGCAGGCATTACTACTCCTCAAACCATGAAGGTTACAGGATGTTTCAAGGGCCAACATCTTTCCATCCTTTTGGATTCGGGAAGCACGCACAACTTCATTGACCCTAGAGTTGCTCAACGGGAAAATTGCTATATCCACAATTGTAGTTCCTTTGAGGTCATGGTAGCCAATGGGGGAACCTTATCTTGTCAAGGAAAGTGTCGCAATGTTAAAATCAAGATAGGGGACTATGAACTCAAGCAGGACATGTTTGCCCTCCATTTGGGTGGATGTGATATTGTTTTGGGATGCCAATGGTTGAGTACATTGGGCACTATCAGTTGGAACTTTGCTAAACTTTGGATGTAGTTCTTCCAGAACGGACAAACACACATCATCAAGGGCTCCCCGATAGGAACACCTCAAATTATCAGTTCAAACGACATGGAGAAATTGCTAAAGAAATCATCACGTGGGGTCATTGCACAACTATTCTCCATCCAACCATCCACATCTCCAATGGGTGAAATCCCACAAGACATGCAACAGATTCTCCACAAACATGAGGCCATCTTTTCAGAACCCATCACACTACCACTACATCGCTCTCACGACCATGCCATTCCATTATTTTCGGATAGTACACCTCCCAATATCAGACCACCTTATGAGCGACTCAAGCGCACCTTATTTTGGAAAGGTAGGAAAAAGGACATTCGCTCTTTTGTGGCAAACTGCGACACAGGTCAAAGGATGAAAAGAGAAACAATGCACTCTTCGGGCACTCTTCCCCCCTTGCCGATACTGGATTAGGTGTGGACTGACATCTCTATGGATTTCATAGAAGGGCTACCTAAATTTGGAGACAAGTCTGTTATTTTTGTGGTAGTGGACCGCCTTTCAAAGTATGCTCACTTTTGTGCCCTAACCCATCCTTACACAGCATTCACTATTGCCCAAATTTTTCTTGACTCCATATTTCACCTTCATGGCATGCCAACCTCCATTGTATCTGATCATGATCCCAGCCTTACTAGCAATTTTTGGCAAGAGTTGTTTAAGTTGTAGGGGACTCAGCTCACAATGAGTTTAGCCTACCATCCGCAAACGAATGGTCAAACAGAGGTTGTTAATAACTGCTTGGAAACCTACCTTCGTTGCTTGCCTTCGATCATCCTACTCATTGGGAAAAATGGCTTTCTTTGGCCGAATGGTTGTACAACACTTCCTATCATACCGCCACCAGAGGCAGTTTACGGGCACCCTCCACTCACGCCTCCCTCCTACATTTCGGGCAACTCCAAGGTACAGGTTCCATCAACACTTCCCGAATTGGATGAAGAAGGCTCCATCTTACTTGCACCAAAGTAGCTGTTGTATCGTCGAACTCGCAACCGTACCATCACAGGGGTCTTGGTTCAGTGGCGTGGACTTCAACCTGAGGATGCTACATGGGAGTCTCTCTATCAACTTCAGCAACAGTTTCCTCATTTTCAGCTTTGAGGACAAAGCTTCTTCAAGGAGAAGGGCATGTTAGGATCTCATCCTAACCCTTAATGTAATAACTTCCATGATGTAATAATTCCTAGTGAATGTGGGTAGTACCCATGATTAATATTTTGTAATGTTCTAAGTTTTAGCTTAGGTAGTGCCCATGACAAATGGCACCCTTTTTATGTAACACATGGTAGATAGGTGGCATTGTGCATGTAATTCGTGTGGAATTATGCATGTAATTCGAGTGGCCTTGTGCATGTAATTCGAGTGGCATTGTGCATGTAATTCAAAGTGGCACTATGCATGTAATTTGGGTGGCATTATGCATGTAATCCAGGTGGCATTTTGCATGTAAGCCAACCTTGGAAGGAAACTCCTTAAATACCCGAAAGGGCACCAATGTAACCATCTTTTGCAAAATTAATGAAGTATTGAAGGAGGTTGCCCCCTCGAAGAGGCCCACGATTCAGTTCTATTGTGAGATTGTTCTTTATGCAAATTTCTGTTATATTAATGTGATGTTTATGTGAGTTATTTCCAAGCAATTGTGTGAGAGTGTGTTATTTGAGTTTATTTTATAGCAGGATCTTAACATGTGCATAGACTCAGGGGGAGTCTGCAGCAGCCCTTTGGTATTATTAGCAAAGGGGGAGAAGAAATTAAGCAAGGTTGCAGTGTGTTGCCAACAATTCCAAAGGGGGAGATTGTTGAGCAAGGTGTAGCAAAAGAATTGCAAAAGTATTGTCATTGTTGTCAACACGGATGGATTGATGCAGTTGATGCAGTTCAGAGGTCAGTCAGATCAAGTGCAGTGAGTTTCAAGACAAACATAGGTGACCTAGATTCAGAAATTGGCAAAAAAAGACAAGGAAGAAAATTGTCGCGATATCGCGACATGTTTTCTGTCGTGATATCGCGACAAAACAGAAGAGAGAGAAAATGCAAGGAAGATTGTCACAATTTTGCGACATTGTCGAGGAGAGAGAAAGTGCATGCCAATTTGTCGTGATATCGCGACATGGCAGAGGAAAGAGAAAGTGAAAGGTAAACTGTCACGATTTCATGACATGCTGGCAGAGAGGGAAGCAATGTGAAAAGATGTCACGATTTCGTGACATAAATGGAGGAAAGGAGCTAGCAACGAAAAGTGTCACGATATCGCGACACGTCGGGTTTTCACGACTCGAAGAGGAGAGAGAATGCTCAGCAACAAAGGTGTAGCGATATCGCTACATGTTGAAATGAATGGAAACAAAGGTGTAGTGATATCGCTGCATGATGAAAATACATGGCACAAAGGTGTAGCGATTTTGCTACAAATAGGAAGTGCAGAAAACAAAGGTGTAGCGATTTCGCTACAAGTGAAAAGGCACAAACAAGAAGATGTAGCGATTTCGCTGCATGAAGAAATGTATAAAAACAAAGGTGTAGCGATTTCACTACCATTCAAAGTTGCAAAAATTAAAGATGTAACAAGTCAAAAGCACAAGGCACAAAGTTGTAGCGATTTCGCTACTGCACGAAAAAAAGAGTGTATAGAAGCAGTGAATGTCGCGATTTTGTGACATGTTCCATTTTCGCTGGAGTCTGCAAGGAGAGTTGTACGGAAGAGCAAAGTGTCACAATTTTGCGACATGTTCCATTTTCGTTGGAGTCTGCAAGGAGAGTTGTACGGAAGAGCAAAGTGTCACGATTTCATGACATGTTCCATTTTCGCTGGAATCTACAAGGAGAGTTGTACAGAAGAGCAAAATGTCACGATTTTGTGACATGTTCCATTTTTGCTGGAATCTGCAAGGAGAGTTGTACGGAAGAGCAAAGTGTCATGATTTCATGACATGTTCCATTTTCATCGTTGCTGGAAAAGGAGAGTGTACGGAAGCCAGAAGCATCGTGATTTCACGACAAGAATAATGATGACATCAGCAAAGTCAGAAAGTGTCGCGATATCGCGACAAGATGCAGGGAAAGCTTCCAAGAGCCAAAATGGTCGTGATTTCACGACATGCTTAAGGATGACGTCAGCAAATGTTGAAAGTGTCGCGATATCGCGACAAGATGCAGGGAAAGCTTCCAAGAGCCAAAACGATCGTGATTTCACAACGTGCTTAAGGATGACATCGAAAAATATTGAAAGTGTCACGATATCGCGACATGAACAGAGGGAAATCTTTCAAAGCCAAAATGGTCACGATTTTGTGATAGCAAGGGCATGAAGTGTACGGCTTGAAAAAGTGTCACGATATCACGATAGGTAACAGTCTGGCAGGTAAAAATCGTAGGAGCATGCAAGGTGACACGTGTCGAAAAAGCCTACAGAAAATCATGCAGCCTGTTACGTAAAAAGTAACTGATGTCAGTTACACGTTGACAGGTGTCGAACATGCATGGGAACAGATGTAAATGCATGATTGAAAAGCATTCAAAGTATTGTATTGACTGTATCAAAAAAGAATTCGAACGACCTCAGTGCAGCATTCAAAAATCCAATTGAAAATGCTTTAGAACAGTCGATTAAATAAACGTATTTACAGCATTCAAAACAAAAAATAGGAAGGATCAAAAAGCTTTCTTGAAGAAGGATGTGCAGAATTCGAATAGTCGTATTTTGAAGGATTCGAACAGCCGCATTGGAAAGGAGAAAAGAATTCAAATGGCTCGAGAATGTAATCCGACTGCATGCAGGATTAAAATGCCATGGAAGACAAAGAGTTTCGATGAGAAAAATAGATTATAAAAAGGACAGTCATGCAGAATATATTGTTGCTACTGTTAGAGAGAAATTGCTATAAAAGGAGGGTTAGAAAAGAATCAAGAGAAAAATTAGCAGAGCCGTGAGAGTGTGTAGAGTTGGGTTAATTGCAGACCAGTCAGGGTCATGCATGAAGTGAAGACATTTTTATGTCATTCTAAATTGATCAGAATTGTAGTCCAAGTTGGTGCTTGGTACTAGGAGTTGGTGCTCCATCTGTTGTAGCAAAAAATTACAGGGGTTGGTGCTCCTTCCAGTTGATGCTGGTAAAGTATTTGTAAAATTGATATTTTGCAAATACTGGATTTGGATTGGAGTCCAAGCAATCATTTTTGAGGAGTAGCCAAATTGGTGAACCTCGGTATATTGAGTGTTGTGGTGTGCTCTCTTGTTCAAGTTGTTTTTTAGTTGTCAAGTTCTATTTATTTCATATTAAATTATGTAGATATAAAAATTAATAGCTACACTGATTCACCCCCCCTCTCAGTGTCATTGTGTAAACATCACAAACAATGGTGATTTGTTTGATGAGAAGCCTTCACCACCTGCCATTGTGTCACTTCCAAGATCACCCTATTCGGTTAAGCATGTTCAAGAACTTGGCTCTGATACCAATTGTTAGTCTCACTATGACGCTGAGAGGGGGGGTGAATCAGTGTAGCTCTTTAAAACTTAAATCTTACTCTTAAAGCTAAAATAAAGAGAACTTAAAACCAAATAAAGCAAATATAACAAGAGAGCATCACACAACACAAGATGTACCGAGGTTCACCGATTTGGCTACACCTCAAAAATTGACTGTTTGGACTACCATCCAAATCCAGTCCTTGCAAAGCACAACTTTACAATCAATTTACTAGAACCCATTGGAAGGAGCACCAACCCCTAATTTATCTACACCAATAGAAAGGAGCACCAACCCCTGATTTATTTACACCAATAGAAAGGAGCACCAACCCCTGATTTACCAGCACCAACTGGAAGGAGCACCAACCCCTGATGCCAAGCGCCAACTCAGACTTCGATTATGAAACTAGAAGATTGGCATAGAAATGCCTTCACTTTTACAAGACCCTGACTGGTCTATTGCTTACTCAACCTCTCTCACAATTCACCCAAAACACATCCTTCTCGCTCGCCTCTCGCTCTCCTCTCACGCTCCTCTCATGCACTTTACCAAATAAATTCCCCAACTAAAATTCTCCAAGCAACACTCCTTTTATAACCATCCTTTCTCTTTGTAACTCCAGTTGTAACTTCTTTCATATTCTCATGCACCACTTGTCAATTGTAATGCCTTCTTTATGTAACTCCTTTTGTATATATAGAGTAGGCATTTCATCAAACACGTTACATGCAATGAATTGACACCATATACTCCTACCATGATTGTTCGTCTTCTCGGTCATGACTGTTCGTATTCTCCTTAGTGACTGTTCATTTTCTTTTCTATGCATGCATGCATTTTCATTTCTATTTTGATGACTGTTCATTTTCTCCTTCCATGACTGTTCTTTTCTCCTTCTTTGACTGTTCGTTTTCTCCACATGGGCATGCGTTTGTTTTCTCCTTCGATTACTATTCATTTACTTTTCCATGACTGTTCGTTTCTATTTTGAGGCTTTTCTTGAGTCACGAAAATGCGACATGTGATATCACAAAACTTTTGTTACTCTACCTGCTTACCCTTCTTGAGTCACGAAAATGCGACATGTCACGATATCGTGAAACTTTTGTTACTCTACTTGCCTGACCTTTTCGAGTCGCAAAAACATGACATGTCACGATTTCATGACACTTTTTCTTTCTCTTCCTTCCTGCCCTTTCCTAGTCACGAAAATGTGACATGTCGCGATATCGCGACACTTTTTATTTCTCTTCCTTCCTGCCCTTTTCGAGTCGCAAAAATGTGACATGTCACGATATCATGACACTTTTTCCTTCTTGCTCTCTCTCTTCGCTTTGGACCGCAAAAATGCTACATGTCACAAAATCATGACACTTTTTCTTCCTTGCATTTTCTCTTCACTTTGGACCATGAAAATGCTACATGTCGCGATATCACGACACTTTTTCCTCCTTGCATTTTCTCTTCACTTTGGACTGCAAAAATGAAACATGTCGCGATATCGTGACACTTTTTTCTCTCTCCTATTTCTCTTTGCTTTGGCCCATGAAAATACAACATGTCGCGATATCGTGACACTTTTTCTCCTTGCTCTTTTTCTTTGCTTAGGCCCGCGAAAATACAACATGTCGCGATATCGTGACACTTTTTCTCCTTGCTCTTTTTCTTTGCTTAGGCCCATGAAAATACATGTCATGAAATCATGACACTTTTTCTCCTTGCATTTTCTCTTCTCTCTTGGCCGTGAAAATGCAACATGTCGTGATATCGTGATCCTTTTTCTTTTGCTTTTTTTTTGCTTCTCTTTTATCTTTTGCATATGGGCCACTTTGGTCTTCTTGGAAAACCTATAACAACTTCACCCAAACATCAAAAACATCTTCATAAGCATTTAACTACACTGTACATACTCTAAATAACCTCTGAACTCCTGTCCACTACATCAACCAATATTTCTGACTGTGTTGACAACAATGACAATATTGTCGTTGCACCTTGCTCAACAAGCTCCACCCGAGGCATATCACAAAGATACCTTGGTGGATGCTAGCCTAGATAATATACCAAGATAAAACTTGGTTCAAAAAATCCATGGAGAAATTGACAATATGGGTATGTAGGATCAAAATGCTATTGCAGTGATAGATTTTGAGTTGGAAGAGCATTTCAATGAAGACATAGAAGAATCCATCTTCGATATAGGTGGAACAAGCTGAAATTTAGAATATGATAGTGATTCCTCACCCAACGATCAATAGGAGGATAAATCTGAGCTGGTTTATGTGGTAGTATCATATTTATGATATTTATACCCAGTTTTACCAAATAGTGATGATAGTGTTTAGGAGATAACCTATATGGGGCCACATTTTCTAAAGCATCCCACTCCTATGGGATAAAATGAAGGATTGTGGCTTTCTGAAAGTGACGAGGAAGATGAGACAGAGAGGGCCTATCTTGGTCCTCACTATTTAAATCACTGTCACTAGCCCATCAATATAGAAGAGGTTTATCATCATATGCATGTTGGTCCTCGCTTAAGGGAGGGATGACTAACCTTGGATCAAATCTATCGATTGGTGTTTCCTGATCCACCAACCTACATGGAACTCCTTGAGCCAAATGATCCTATTTTGCAATGAGTGCATAGGGGAGATATGATCATATTTGTGGCACTTAGAGAGGATCCATTTATACATATATCACGAGAGCCAGATCTTGGGTATGGAAGTTGCACATATATGGAGTCACTTGCACATGGTCCTGGAGACATGTTCCATTCCATAAATATGATCTCCATTGATTTGACCACTCCACTCCATAATCCAGTTGATCCGTCCAAACTATTATATCTAAATATAGATGTTATTGATTGGAATCACACTGATTCACCATTAGAGCTTGAATATTTCTTCCCTAACAAAGAAATGTTGCAACCGTTTCATTTTGTGCTAGGATATGCACATGATGTCTACCATGTTGAGGATGATTTCGATGCAGAACCTATAAACCCAACAGATGACATCCACATGATCCCTACACCTCATCAACTTGTGTAGGGATCCCATATGTTAGTGGAGGAAACATTCAAAGTGCATATCAGTAGTGATCCCACCAATCCAAGGAAGGTTAAATTTAGAGAGACTTTATCTCTTGATGAGCATGCCAACCTCATCCCTCTATTGAGAGAGAGACCTGATCTCTTTTCCTAGTATTAAAAGGATATGTCGGGTCTAGATCCAATATTGGTTACTCATAACCTTTCACTAGATCTTTCAAAGAAACCAGTAAGGCAAAAACTCAAGAATATGCATCTAATAGTAGCCTTAATGGTTAAGGACGAGTCACAAAAGTTGTTGGATGTAGAGTTTGTCATCTCTATCGACTATCTAGAATGGGTATCCAATATGGTTCTTGTAGGAAAAATTGATGGAAGTATCCGTATTTATATGGATTTTAGAGACCTAAATAAGGCAACACCCAAGGATTCATTTTTGTTGCCAAATATCGATACTCTTGTAGATGCAATTGTAGGTCATGAAATGCTCTCCTTAATGGACAATTTTTCTAGTTACAATCAAATTTAGATTAAGTCTTAAGACCAGCATAAAACCGTGTTTATAATTCCATGGGAAAATTTTTTTTATAAGGTTATGCCATTCGGCCTTAAGAATGTTGGTACCACATATCAGTGGGCTATGACATATATTTTTCATGACTATGCATAAGATATTAGAAGATTATATTGATGAATTTTTGGCAAAGTTATTATTGCATTCTGAACATGCAAAATTCCTAAGGAAGGTCTTCGATCACCTAATAGAGCATAATGTCAGGTTGAATCCTAAGAAGTGTGTATTTGGCATAACTTCAGGAAAGCTCTTGGGATTCATAATTTCAAAGTGAGGCATCGAATTTGATCCAATGAAGGTTAAGGCTATTTTAGAGATGTGTGCCCCATAAATATTGTAGCATAGTGGTGGAGTATTCCTAGTGGGGAGGTGTTTTCTAGAGGTCAGAATGATTATTAGGCTAAACCCAACTCACTTGCCAAATCGTACGGTCTCATGCTCACTCAAACTACCCTTGTACGAACTATAATCACCTTGTACGACCCTTAATTACCTACACTGTATGATCTCAAATCATACAGTGTCAAATATGGTATGATATTGCACTCAAAAAACTGACATATGCTGTTTTGGAGGCTGTCGTACACAGTTTTGTAATCGATCAAGTCGATTCCCCAAAACTACCAAATCGGGTAAGTTTCTATCGATCGCCTGTTTTACCAAATCGGGTAAAAGTGCTTTGTACGATTTTTATAGAAAATAGATGTACGATATGTATGAACTAATGGTACAACATGGTGTTATTTGAGATGCTCTACTACTCCAATCTCTCTCTGGGATGTTTTGTAAAGGTTTAATAGTCCAAACAATGCAATCTCCTTCATAGGCAAAACATCCTAACCAGGTTGGTGAGAGATTCCATGCGCTTGACTACGCCCAAAAATCATACAATGCTCTTTAATACATCTTTATAAATTTCCTCATGCTCCTAAATCATTCTCCATGATTCACCAGTGCCAATTTCCTTAACCAAGTTGCAACAATGCATAAAACTAACATATAACAGTAAGATAGAAAACTCAATTACACAATATCCATCCACAATTCATTGTCCATCATTATCAGGATCGTACACAATCATCCACAACATCATTATGCTCATTAATGTCTGTAGATTCGATTACAATGTGGAAAACTATCTCAATGTAATTGCAATAACTCAGGAATCACAACTATAAGTACTTAACTCTCTATTCTAGCAACCAGTAACTCAAGAAACTAGTGCCGTACCTATAAATTTGAAAATGGGGCCTTATATAACATTTTCTAGGCCATTCCAAAGTGGTTCTTGAGACAATTCGTTATTCACAACTGCCCATGTACAACTGAATACATTATTTTGGATTTTTCCTAAGTCTAATACCTTAATTAGCAAATCCATGTGCCATTTCATCTTGAAATTACATTTCCTTTGCATTTGAGTGAATTTCGATGTGCCCTGTATGATTTTCTACTGCCCTGTACGATTTTCCAATCCAGTTGTATGATTTTTCCCTTCACTGTATGATTTTCTCCCCACTGTACGGTTTTACAAAACTTGAGCAAATTGTCACAAAACTATCAAAATTGAGCAAATCACTTCTTCTTCTTCTGGGAGGTGGATTTGCTGCCTACATCTGCCCTCCCCTTTACTTTTGTTGGTGTCCTCATCGACTCATTCTATTTATTCCATTGGGCCTCATATTTTGCTACTACAGCCTCCAAGTCCTTGACTTGTGACTTGTACATCTCTCGTTCATTCTTTAGCTTGGCTGCATAGCTCCCCATTTCGATGGCTTTGGCTCCATGAAGGTTAGCCTTCTCCTCGATAGCTTTCATGAAGTCCATCATTTGCTTTTCCCATTCGGAGGCACTCTTCTTCAACTTCTCCTTCCAATGAGCTTCTGCTTGAGCAACTACCTGAAGTTCTTCATTCTTCTCTATAATGGTCTCCAGGTGGTGTTTGATATCTGCTTCTAAAGCTCGAACCTGGTCTTCTTTAATCTTCATCTGAGCTTGCTTCTCTAAGACCATCTCATTCAACTTCTTGTTGTCCTTTGTCAGCTCCTCTATCTACTTGGCTTGTGTAGCCATCTGCTCACTCTTTTCGGCCAACTGAGCTGTCATCTGCTCATATTTTGCTTTGAGTTGTACCTCCAACTCCTTAATTTTATCCTCTGCCATCTGGGAGATCTATCACTTTTCCTCTTCAAGTGTGTTAATCCTGGCTTCAGACTCAGTTCTAAGGCCTGATAGATCCTCCTCCAACTTCTTTATTTTCTCTTCTGCCATAGTTCTACTCTTCTGTAGTTCCTCTTCCATTGCGGCCAATTCCTGTTGAGCGGTTGTAGTCTCTTCCTTTTGTGCCTCCTTGAGCTGATGGATTTATTCCAATCCAATGCTCAGCCACTCTATCCAGTGTGTTAGGAAGTTCAACTTCCTCAGGGTGATGGTCACTCCAGTAGCGACCCTCCTATACTCAACTTCTGTCGTATTGGTGGGGCAGGTTGGATGACTCACTCGATCCAAATATATCCTCGGGTCCTTCTTGTAATTCGTGACCACCCCTTCTGGCAAGTCTTCTCTTCCCAACATTGTCGGTACCTCTTCCTTGGGTAACCTCCATGGATGTTGTGCATGAATATCTACTATCTTCCTTATGCACTCCACACTATTCACCCATTCTGTTATCTTCTCCAATTTGAGAGACACTTGTTCCTCCCACAACTTTAGTTCTCCCACATGGCCGATGCTAAATTCCAATATGGCACTATTCATCACATGGCCTAACTGAGAAAAGAAGTGTTCCACCTTATCTTCTACTCCACGTGCCTCCTCTTCCATTGTAATTCTTTGGAACCATGGTATTTCTAGAAGATAACTGGATTGCATGCCCCATCGTTCTTCTTCTGTAGGAGTTCTTAAATCTTCTTCCTCCCTAAGGTGGCTAGAGCTTCCTCCCAGCTCTCGAAGTGCTCCCTCTATATCTATATTTTCCTGAGGTGGGGATATTTTATTACTTTCTCCTCCTCACTATCCATAATATTCACAATCTCCTCTTGATATTGTTGCTACTCAACTTGTTCTTGAACCTTTTTCTTTGGTCGAGCCCCTCTGTTGCTCTTTCATATTTTCTTAGGCTACTTCCTATTCCATGCTGCCCACCTATTGTTCCTCTATCACTTCTTCTTAGATTTGTTGTGCATCCCTTGTTGTGACTTGTTGAGCAATAATTTATTTTTCCTGTGGCAGTTTTGTATTCTCTGGGACATATTTCTTACTGGAGCTTCCTGTTACAAACTTGTAATGAGGCTTCTTCTTGGGCTCTTCCTCTATGGTACTTATTCCTACTCCCACTTCATCTTGGGTAGTGGCTACTCCATCTTGCCCTACCTCAATTCCCTTAAAGAAATCAGAGGCATCCATCTTCTCAAAATGTGCAAATATTTCTAGAGATTTCATTATTTTCTTCACCTCTATCCAATACAACTCCTCCAGTTTCGTCGCTTCTGAATCTGACTGTTCCTTCTCCTATACTTCTAGAACTGGTTTGCTTGCCATTCTCTCCCATTGCCTTCTCATCATTATTTGTATGGGACTTCTCTCCCTTTCTTGAGTGAGAGGCTGCTCCTGCTGCCTTTGTGCTGGTACTTGTTGTTCTAGCTCCTATTTCAGCCATCTAGGCCTTTTTCCTTGATGGTGTACATTAACATCCTCCTCTAGAGATGTATCTCCTCTTGAGCTTCACTCCGATGTCACTCACTCCTTGTTCATGGTTTCTTTGGAGTCCCTTTTGCTATTGGCACAACCTTCACCCACTTCAATATCATTGGCTGTCTCGGCCTGATTTCTTTAGGCGGTGTCAACCCTGGGAATTGCATTCTCACTTTTGTGACTGCATTCAATAGCAATCCAATTGCATGGAAGGCCATCCCAAAATTCTTTGATCTCTTGGTCAGTGCCTCATGCATTCTTCTTTCTAGATAGGTACCCCAATCATATTGAATTCCCTTTGTGATACCTTCTGCATATTGTGCCATCCACATTGGCATCTCTGTCGCCCTTATATCCCTTGATAGTCGAGCCATGATTGTATTCATTGCACATGCCCAATGTTCTCCTCGTAACTGGCTCTATTTGATTTCATGCATTCCTGCACCTAAAATATTTACCTCTGTCAATGATTTGACATTGGTCATGGTGGTGACAAGACGGTATGCCTCTATCGGGTCTACCAATTTTTTCACTATCTCCATGCCTTCCTTCGGCAACCCAAATGTTTTTTGGAATGCCTCTACCAAAATTTCCACCCTCACTGACCTCTTGCCCACATTGACGTAGGCATCCAAGTTGTCGCATTATATGCCTGAACTATCTATAAAATATAGTTCTGGAAGAATATTCGATGGAATGGTAGAATCTATGCAATGACCACCACATGCGCATCCTCGAATGTCTTCCTCCAAGGATGATCCCTGTTCTTCTCATCATTCCACCACTTCCTGCATGCATCTGCTCCATGTTGTACAAATGTGATTTTTGACACTTCCACCTGGCATTCCTCCTATCCACTGCTCAGGTGTTCTTCCTGTTCTTGCACATGCACCTCACTCCTCAATTCCCTCTATGAGGTTCTTTCTTGGGCCATTCTTCCCTCTCTGTGCCTTGGTGGTGTTCTATCTAGGTGTGCCTGCCAATGTCATTGTCCCCTCCATGACCTATATCCTCCTCTCCTCCAAGGATGATTACCATGCCTTCCATAGGACTAAAACTATCACCCTTGTTGCTATCATGGGTATGCCTCCCTCTCATGCAATGGACCTAGTGATCTCTCCACCCTATTAGCTGCAATCCACCTTAATCGACATCCAAATTCTTCTATTGAGATCATTCCTTCAACATCTCGCTGATTAGCTCAACCTCCTCTTCTGCAATCATAAGTGTACCAAAAATCATACAACCTCCTGTAAAATCATATAGTATTCATTTATGTCCTCCTTGTATGATTTTACCTTCCTCCCTCCACTCCTAGATCGTACAATGATTTGCAGTTCTTTTCCAACCCATTAGTCTTCAAATCATCCCAACTTCTTCAAATCATACAATTGCAACCTAAAATCATACAGGGTGATAGTACTCTATACGATGTTATTTTTTGGCTGCCCCCCCTTTACAATTTGTACGATTCCATACAATTTCGTACGATCTTCTTGAAAACTATCAAAAATGGAAAAAAAACCTCTGAACTGCACTATTCTTTTTGGAAATCATACAAGCTGCCCCCAAATCATATAGTATGACTTCTCCAACCCTAAAAGATAAAAAATTTAGGATTTCTACCTCCTTTGTCAAATCCTCCACCGACCCAGTTGTCGGAATGCCCCGATCTACTTTTTCAATGCTTGTCTTTAGCAATTCTTCCACTCCTTCAACCCTGGCACAATTTTCTTTAACTTGATAAAATTTTGGCTGTATTGTATGGTTGTACGGACTTTATTTTCCTTCCCCCATGATTCTTAGCTCGATTTTTTCTAGATTCCTCTATTTTTAGGGTTCTAATCTTCCATTCTTTTGCAATTTCAACAATCTAACCACCAATTTCTACTTCCTCCAGCTCTAACAGCAATATTCCACTCCTAAATCCATACAATGATGTATTCTGATGTATTTTTTTGTTATTCCTTTGAAAATTTTGAATTTCCCCCTTTTATGGAGAAAAACCCTAATTCCTCTCTCTCGGGTCAATTTCTTGAAGCTGAAAAGATCTCCCTGGTACAAAAATTTAAAATGGGTCTTCAATTTTAGAGTGCTGGTGAATATTTATCATCCATGTAGTCTTCTTTCATCAATTGTATGCTTTCCCCCTTCAATATCCTAAAAAATTCGAATTCTGCTTGGTAATTGTGAAATTGTCAATTTTCTTTCCTTTTAAAGAAATTTTTAAAACCCTAACTGAAACCCTAACCATCAAGAAAATATAAAATGGTACCATATTGCATGCTTTTTCATCTCCACTGTTAGATGATTGCCAACTCAGTAGTTGGTTTAAAATTTTTGTCTTTTTCCCCTTCTTTTTCCTCCAACCACTTTTTTTTCACATGTTGCATTAAATGGGTAGTTGAAAATCGTACGACATGGGTCAAATCATACACTGTATGATCTAAATCATACAATATATAATTTTGTACGATTTCCATGTCATTAGTCAATTTTATTTGTACGATCTTCCAATTTTTACGATTTCATCTTATAATTTTTCTATGTACGATCTCTATACTTAGAAAAATTTTGCTTTCTTTTTCTCTGGAGAGGCCGTCATTTCCGGTTTTCAACCTCGCCCTTCCTAATTGCATCTCGAGGGATTTTCACAACTAAGGCACATTTTTTTCAATTTTTTTTTTTTTTTTTTTTTATTCTTTTTTTTCATCCTAGTCTATTTATACTTACCTTCTTGGTAATCGTATAGTGACATTCACTTGTATGATCCCATCTAAATCTTGACCTCGAGGTTTGACCATCACATTTCAGTTAGTGGTATCCTCTTGTACCTCTTGTTCCCTTGGTTGGCTTGTCTCTACCTGTGATGTTGTTGCCTGTTCAGTTCCTCTCCTACAATGTGTACAATTTGGAATTGTATAATGGCAAGTTGGAGTCTCTTCCCTTGGTAGGCCTTCTTCTCGTTGTGTAGGTAATTGATCCCATGGTGGTGGTGTCCTCACCACTCTACTACTATTTGAGTGACTTCTTCACCTATCTCTACATGGATCATTTTTGGCTCCAAACTTGGTGATCGGATCCATTGTTGGCCTAGGTTTCTATCTTCTATGAAGTGTACCCTTCCTCTTCTAGCAAGGTTTCGACCATGTGGGTATCTCCCCCTTCCATTTCCTCTTGGCATGAAACTTCCCTACACTATTGGTGATTCCTCTCTTACTTGGGGTAATTTCCAATTACCCACCTCTCATTGGGGTCCTTGTCTGATTAGGGGTGGTTGCCCCCATGTGTATCTTCTTATGAGTTTGGTAACATGCCTCTTATTCTTGGTATATCTCATTGGTTCCTTACCCAATTCATACATGCTAAAGGATTATCTCCTGGCCATCTAGGAGTAGGGGGTCAAAATATTCCTCGTCCTCTACCTCCTCTATTTGCAACATCATCATGGTCTCGATTATTCTCTGGTCGCCTACCTCCTCCTCTTCCTCTTGTTCCTCGGTTATCAGGAGTAATTTCTACCAACTCAATATTAGCTAGTGGACTCTGGTTAGGTGACAACTATTGTAAGGTTTTGATTCTTCTATCAGCCCATACCAAGCGATGCCTCCATATTCTTTCCTCAAAGGATCTCTGGGGGGATGAAGATGCCAATACTTCTCTATATTCATCAAAAAAGTCTATCTCAGAGCTAGAGTCGGTCTGACCCTCTTCCCTCTATTCTACCCAATCGTTTGGAAAATTCATCACTCTCTCCAATCATTGAAACTTCCCTTCTTTGTCTTCTCAGTTGTTGATGAGCTATTGTATATGCTTGTGTATCACTATCGGGTCTATCCTCTTGCACTCTCTCGGCTTGCCTTTGTCTCAATGCTCTAGTTGGAATATTATGATCTCTCTGAGGATTATGAGGATTCTCTGGTTCATCATCATCTGTACTAGGCTCTCTTACCAACCATGACATTCCTTCATCACTAGAATCCATCATATCTAATATGTTTCCTTGAGATTCAGGTGATGTGGTGGTCTCCTCTATGTCTCGCCAAAGTACTTCTAGACCTTCATTTATCATTGGTTGCTTGCTTGGTGGGAGTGGTGAACTTGTGCTTGCGCCTTCATTTCCTCCACCATTTCTTGGAGTTAATCCTTCAACCTCCTCTGATTCACTTTCAATCTCTTGCAGTCTAACTACCCTCTGTTCATCCAGTCTTCGTATGGTACCATCCAACTCTTGGATGACTTGTGCTCTCAACCTCGCATTGTGACTCCGCAATGTTTGATACTCTTCTTGTAATTGTTGAGTTTGCATTCTCATCCTCTGCTGTAATAGCCCTATCTGAGCCAATGGTGAAAGTTCTGCTAGTTCCTCATCTATCATCTCCTCCCTAGCATCCTCTAGAATTTCCATCTCAAACGTGTCCACTCTATCTTCATTGCGCACTGTTAACCTTATCCTTCTTCGTCCTTCTGACTGTCGAGGTAGTTCCCTGTGTTCTATTTGTGGGTACCTCATATTTGAAGCTCTTGGTAATAGTGCTATCTCCTGATAGCCTCTTGGTGCTGGAGAAATCCACTCTTCTCCTTCTCGTATGGTCCCATCAACCCTTCTGATGTGTACTCGTAACCTTCTTCTTTCATCGGGTCTAGGTGCCAACTCTTGTTGTTCAATTATTGGTTGCGTCTCCTCCCTTTCTACAAATAAATGTGCGAGTCCCAAATCAGGCTCCTCTTGTGATGGACCTGGCTCATGATGAGCCTCATCTTGAGCTTTCGCTCATCTTCTTCATTCAATCTCTTCTGAAGTAATGAATAAACACTGTACTTTATAAGGCTTCAACTTTGAGCCATTTACAGTGTTGGGTACCTCTGTCCCATTCAAGTTCTATAGCCTGACTGCTCCATTACTCATTACTTCAATAAATTTATAAGGACCAAGCCATAACATCTTCAGCTTACCTAGCTTGATTTCCCTCTTCCCATTAAACTTTAGAACTAAGTCCCCCGGACTAAGTTCCAACTTCCTCAAATGCTTGTCATGCCACGCCTTTCATCTTTTCTGAGCTATCTCAATTGCCCATTGTGCCATGACTCTTCTTTCATCTAACTTGGTCAATGTCATCAGTCATTCCTCCAAACTTTCTTGATCCCCCAAGTGATGCTCTACTGCGACTCTCAAACTTGGTATCAAGAACTCGACTGGCACCACTGCTTCTTGACCATACATCAATTGGAAAGGTGTATGTTTCCATTGTTGGTTTAAAAGTTGTTCTGTATGCCCACAAAATGGATGGTAACCTTTCCTCCCAGTATGCTCCCTCTATTCCATAGGTTTTATACAGAGTAGATACTAAGACTTTATTGGTTGCTTCCACCTGCCCATTTGCTCTAGGGTAGTACGGACTAGACAGCGAGTGTAAAATCTTAAACTCTGTCATCAATGTCTTGATAATCTCATTAACAAAGTGTCCTCCATGGTCACTCGTTATTCGTAGCGGAATACCGAATCTTATGATTACCTGCTCGTACAAAAATCTCATTGTACTTTTGGCCGAATTATCAGGTAATGCTCTTGCTTCTACCCATTTTGTTAGGTATTCCATTGCCACTATGATATATCTACACTTCCGCCTCTGAGATGTCTTTAATGGTCCTACGAAGTCCAAGCCCCAACGTTCGAACAACTCCTGTGGTTGCGATGGGTGTAAGGGCATAAAGTCCCTCTTGACCGGTTTACCTACTCTTTGGCAAGTATCGCAAGCTTTCACATGTTCCTTTGCATCATTATACAGTGTGGGCCACCATAGACCTGCTAACAATATTTTCTGCACAGTCGCATCTGGTCCCATATGTCCCCCTGCTAAGCCTGCGTGGGCTTCTTTCAATGCCACCTTGACTTCTTCCTCCATTACACATCTGTGCAAGATACCATCACTTCCCATCTTGTATAGTAATCCTGCTATTATCTGGAAGGGTGCTGACTTCATGATTATTTTCTTCTTTTCGGTTGTCGTCATCTCTTGTGGCAACTCGCCTGTGGATAGATATTGGCCAACCAACTTGTACCATGATGGAACAACGTTGATGGCAAATAATTGCGCATCTAGAAATTCATCAGGAACTCCTGTTCCTACCAGCTCCCCTGATCGTATCCATGACAACTGGTCTGCAATCACGTGCTTCTTACTAGGTCTCACCACTACTCGAAATACGAACTCTTGGAGGGTGACGAGCCACCTACTAACTCGTCCTTGTATTATTGGTTTGTTTATTAAGTACAACAGAGCTTGATGATCAACGTAGAATGCAAAGGGGTTTTCCAGTAGGTAATGCCTAAACTTTTGGACTGCATATACCATCCCCAAGGCTTCCCTTTCTGTTGTACTATAGTTTCTTTCTGGCCTTGACAAAAGGTGACTAGCAAAGAAAATCGGCTGATCCAGCTTAAACTGTCCTTCTTGTGCTAACGCACATCCAATTGCAAAATTTGAGGCATCAACATGGACATGGAATTCCTTATCCCAACTAGGAAACACCAAAATCGGACTACTCACCAACTTAGCCTTTAACTCCTCGAAGGCTCCTTGGTGCTCCTCTGTCCATCTGAAAGGAATATTCTTTTTCATCAAAGAATCTAATGGGTAGGATACATGGGCATAATTTTTGATAAATATTCGGTAATATCCTATCGAACCAAGGAAGGTTTTGAGTGAACTCACATCAAAGGGTTCTTCCATGTGTAATATCACACGAATTTTATCAGGATCTGTCTTCAATCCTTCACTACACACAATGTGTCCTAACAATTTCCCATATGGTACCATCAAAAAACATTTTGTTGGGTTTAATGATATCTGTGCATTTTTGCACCTACTCATACATTCACTAAGGGTAGGAAGATGCTCCTTGATCTTCCCATAGATGGACCAATCATCCAAAAATGCTTTGAAGTTCCCCATTGCCAGCTGATCAAATATATATAGTATGATGCACTGAAATGTAGTTGGGGCATTACAGAGCCCAAATGGCATTCGATTATATGCGTAGATGCCATTCTCCATAATAAATGTGGTCTTCATCTTATCCTCCTCGGTGATGCTGATTTGATTGTATCCTGAGAATCCATCCAAAAATGAATAGATCTCATGTCCTGCAACTTCTTCCAAGATAGAATCTATGAAGGGAATGGGGAAGGGATCCTTAATGGTCACTACGTTTAGACTCCTAAAGTCTATGCACATATTCTGATCTTATCTACTTCCTTCTTCAAGGTGATCACTATAGGTGAAACCCATTCACTATTTGTCACCCTGAATATGATTCCTACTTCCAACATCTTTTCTATCTCCGTGTTTACTAATGCCACGTACTTTGGGTTCATTCTATATGGCCTTCTCCTTACAGGTTGAGCACCAGGCATTAGTGTGATCTTATGGACACATAATTCTGGTGGGATTCCTTTCAGATCCTTATATGTCCATGCGAAGACATCCTTGTACTCCAAGAATATCTTGAAAGTTGTTGCCTTCAATACCGGATTCCAATCATCACCACAATGGACCATCCTAGGTTCCTCCTCCATTCCTAGATTGATGTCCACTATCTTAGGTCCTTCATACTTGATATTTTTTGGCTCACTCATAGCTTTCATTACATTCTCAGGGTGTGTCGGTCTTGTATCAATCTCTGCATCTCCTACTGTATACTCCACAAAGCTTTTTGGAAATGTCCACTTCTCTTCTGTTTCCTTCTTAGTTTCTTTACTGACTTTTGGTTTGTCTTATTTTTCCTTGATCTCCTCTGACTCAATACAGAGGCAGTTGGGCTGAAACATTTCGTACTCCTCCATTTTCCAATGAAGAAGTCCACTATCATATCGAGCTTCATCTTCACTACATTCATCTAGGTACAACATTCCCTCTCCATCAGGTTCATGCCCTTCATCCCCTAAGGAATTTTTTGATTCATCGGTTGTAGCTACATCTTCACTAACTCTTTGATTAGCTAGATTAATCATGTATTTATGTTGTCCCTTCTTAAAAGTGATCTGATTCTTTCCCCAATTGTGATTAACTTTGGCTACTCGTAGCCATCCTCTCCCCAAGAGGGCATCGTATGCAGGTTTCTGCATTGTAATCACAATAAAATCCAAGACAAATTCTTGTTCAGCTATCATTACTTGTTGTGTTGTTAAGACTCCCTTTATGTCAATACCATTCTGGTCAGCCCCATATAATTGGAATCTCGGTGCCCATAGGGATGGAGCACCTAGTTCTAGCCAAGTTCTCTTCGGTAGCACATTGACACTGGATCCTCCATCCATGATAACTTGTGTCAATTTGTGCCCCAAGATCTCCATATGTACTAATGCAGGTTTCTTTCCCACATCAATCATTAGTATAGTAGGATCCATAAATTGATCTTTTCGTTCTTCCTCTAAAATTGGTTGGCTCTGTACCTCCATCACCTTCTGTGGTTGTAATTCTTCCACAATTGCCTTCTGCAATTCTGGGATAGCTTCTAGCAAGTCGGATACTTTAAGTTCCACTATGGTATCCAAAACTTGTGCTGCCAGATTTTGCACAACTATCTCCTGATCTGATGGTTTTCTCAATTCCTTTCCAGCTCTCGACTCTACTTGCTTAGTTTTCTCAGCTTCTTCTTGCAATATTTTCTTTGCTACTTGCCAACATTGCTTTTCTTTTGCTGGCTCTGGATATTTATCCTTTTTAGCCTGATTCCTCATCATGACTAAAACTTCCTGAGTTTCCTCCTTAACTTGAGGAACTTCGATGTCCAAATAACTAACATTCTATGGGTTACTCGAACTCGCCTACTTTGGATAATTCTCTTCTTTGTGGTTCCTCGGACCACACCATCTACACATGTGTGTAGTGCTTGTTTGTGGTGTCCCTTGCATCGGAGGTGCAGGATAATTTTTTACAAAATGCCCCCACTCTTGGCAATTGTGACATTGTATGATCGGTCTACCTTCCGAGTCATACTGTAAATGACTTTGTCCTCCTTGTCGATTACCTTGGTTTTGTCTCCCACCTCATCTGCTATTTCTGTAACCGCCACTTGTTGCTTGTTGCCCACCTCCTTGGGCCTTTGGTTTCTCTTCCTGCTCCTGGATTGATAGTACCTGTGGGCGTACTCTTGCATTATAGGGATAAATCATTACCTCATGCCCCATCACGTTACAAATATGGCAATAGTCATTCTTCGGACATTTCATATTTGTATGTCCCTCTATTTTGCATTCTGTGCACCACAACTCATTCCTATCCGGCTTGATCTTTTGTTCTTTTACCATCTTATCAAACTCTTTGTGGAATGATGCTACCATCCTCTGTATAGTGTCATCTTCTTCACTATCTAAATCCTTCGACTTGGGATGAGATAAGATTCTCGTATACGTCTATTTTGATTCACTCTCAAAGTTCTTTGCGTGTTTAAGCACTTCCTCATATGTTTTGGATGGTACTACCTTCATATTTTTCTTATATTTTGGTAGTAACCCATCTACGAACCACCATTTTACTAGCACATCTACCAATGGCATCTGCATCTTATCGACTAATTGCTTCAGTCGACGGTTGTAGGATTTCACATCCTCATCAACTTTCTATTTTGTCATGCAAAGCTCGGTAACAATGTCTCCATCATCCTTTAAAGGTCAAAATTCTTCGATGAACTTCTCCTTTATCTGATTCCAAGTCTGAAAATCAATGTTATTTTCTCTCTTTAGGTACCAATCTATTGCCAATCCTCTCAAGGTAGCAGGAAATAGGATTACCCAATCCTCTAGTCTATCTACACCATTTTCTCTCCAAATGGTTATGCAAGTCCCTATATGCCATGTGGGGTCTTCCTTACCCTCACCTGAGAATGGTGGACATCTTTGTTTGGCTGCTCTGTTAGCCATCTTAGGAGAGTCATCGCTCTCACTTGAGGTATCTCATGGAATCTCTATCGAATTCCTCCTTGGAGGTGTCTTACTCTCGTTGTCATCAGAAGTGTCAATTCGAGGTATCTTGTTTTGTCCCACCACTCGATGACCAAATTCTCATGCATCTTCACTTTGCGACCTCCTTCGCTGGTGTGATGGAGATGGTCTTGGTCTGTCCTCCTGAGTCCTCGCATCCTGTTGCTCTGGTGCCTGACTCCCATCCTCTACACCCCCTTGCAACCCTTCTACCACTTCCTCAGGTCTTACCATCCACTCTCCATCATCTTGCACTTTTTCTTTGTCAACCTTCTCCTCTACGCTTGGTGGTTCTATATCCTCATCTTCTGTCTCAATCAACAATGCCTCAAAGTCTCCTTCTTCGGATGTCCAAACTTGCTCTATTTTTGGTTCGTGCGTACTCTGATCTGAGTTACTCATGTTTCCTCTTTGAGAAATCCTCGTGCTCCTTCTTACTAGAATGTTTTCTCATGGTTCCCATCTCCCATGGCTTCGTGTACTGGTGTCCATCATAAAAATCACCTCTAGTCTTTAGTCAATTTCAAATTTGACCCATTTTAACAAGAATGCTAGATTCGATAAGGCAACGATGCCAAATGTAGCACAGTGATGGAGTATTCCTAGTAGGGAGGTGTTTTCTAGAGGTTATAATGATTATTAGGCTAAACCCAACTCACTTGCCAAATCGTACGGTCTCATGCTCACTCAAACTACCCTTGTACGAACTGTAATCACCTTGTACGACCCTTAATTACCTACACTGTATGATCTCAAATCATACAGTGTCAAAGATGGTATGATATTGTACTCATAAAAACTGATAGATGCTGTTTTGGAGGCTATCGTACACAGTTTTGTAATCGATCAAGTCGATTCCCCAAAACTGCCAAATCGGGTAAGTTTCTATCGATCGCCTGTTTTACCAAATCGGGTAAAAGTGCTTTGTACGATTTGTATGAAAGATGATGTATGATATGTATGAACTAATGGTACAACATGGCGTTATTTGAGATGCTCTACTACTCCAATCTCTCTCCGGGATGTTTTGTAAAGGTTTAATAGTCCAAACAATGCAATCTCCTTCATAGGCAAAACATCCTAACCGGGCTGGTGAGAGATTCCATGCACTTGACTACACCCAAAAATCATACAATGCTCTTTAATACATCTTTATAAATGCCCTCATGCTCCTAAATCATTCTCCATGATTCACTAGTGCCAATTTCCCTAACCAAGTTGCAACAATGCATAAAACTAACATATAACAGTAAGATAGAAAACTCAATTACACAATATCCATCCACAATTCATTATCCATCATTATCAGGATCATACACAATCATCCACAAACATCATTATGCTCATTAATATCTATATATTCGATTACAATGTGGAAAACTATCTCAATGTAATTGCAATAACTCAGGAATCACAACTATAAGTACTTAACTCTCTATTCTAGCAACCAGTAACCAGTAAACTAGTAGCCAGACCTATAAATTTGAAAATGGGGCCTTATATAACATTTTCCAGGCCATTCCAAAGTGGTTCCTGAGACAATCCATTATTCACAACTGCCCATGTACAACTGAATACATTATTTTGGCTTTTTCCTAAGTCTAACACCTTAGTTAGCAAATCCATGCGCCATTTCATCTTGAAATTACATTTCCTTTGCATTTGAGTGAATTTCGGTGTGCCCTGTATGATTTTCTAGTGCCCTGTACGATTTTCCAATCCAGTTGTATGATTTTTCCCTTCACTGTACGATTTTCTCCCCACTGTACGGTTTACAAAACTTGAGCAAATTGTCACAAAACTGTCAAAATTGAGCAAATCACTTCTTCTTCTTCTGGGAGGTGGATTTGCTACCTACAAACATCAAATAATTAAGAAGCCTATAGGGTAAAGTAGCATCCATAAAGTGATTTATCACACAGTTATCAGATAAATGTTGACCCATGAATCAATTGCTACACAAGGAGGTCCCATTAAATTGGGATGAGGACTATAGAGCAGCCTTTGTTGAGATAAAGTAATACCTGGCAATGCCAGCAGTGCTAACTCCACCAAGGCTAGATGTACCATTTTTTCTATATATATTGACAACCGACTTTGCATTGGAAACCATGTTAGCCCAAAAGAATGTGCAAGGCAAAGAACAGGCCATATATTACATTTGCAGAACCTTGGTGAGTTATGAGCTAGGATATGCATATGTGAAAAAGTTGTGTTTAGTAGTAGTGTTCGCTACCAAGAAATTATGGCACTATATGTTAAGTCATATGATGCATGTCATATCAAAACAAAATCCTTTGCAGTATATTATGAGCAAGACATATCATAATACATGTACTACAAAGTAGATCATGCTATTGACAAAATTTGATTTGGAATTCATTAGCCAAAAGTCCATTAAGGGACAGGTCATAGCTGATCAATTGGTTGATGTGCCTCTTGAAAATAGTATGCCCCTCACCATAAAGCTTCCCGATGATGTAGTCTTTGCCTTATCAAAAGCATCCAAACCCAAGGAATTAGATAACAAAGCTGATATGACCTTGTTCTTCAACGGTTCAAAATGTGAGCAAGGGAGTGGCATAGGAATAGTGTTGTTTATGCAACAAGGTGCTCCAATGCCTTTGTCGTTCAAACTAGATTTTCCTTGCACTAATAATAATTTTGAATACGAAGCCCTAATTTTGGGTTTCCAAATAGCTATCGCCATGAAGATTAAGAGGTTAAATATCTTTAGTGATTCACTTCTCATTGTTAACCAAGTTAAGGGATTATTTCAATTCCGATGTCCGGTATTGAAAGCTTACAAGGTCCATTTTGACATTTATCTAGCTCGAATGGAGTGGTATGACATTGAGGTAATCCCTCGTTCATCAAATAGATTCACAAATACCATGGCATCATTTGGATATTTGATCCCCCAGAATCCTTCTGCTGATTTTACTACCATCCATGTAAAAATGCTATCACATTCTACTGTGTAGTACGAAGCATTGGATAATAAGGAATCAATAAAGATGATTCATGTGGAACCAAATCATGAATGGTTCTACAGAGCCAGATACTTTCTCAAGGGATCATCTTGGGTGTCTTTGATCTCGTAAGATCCAACGACGAGTGGCACCACCATTCACCACAAGGTTATTTCCCAGTTTGCATTTGCCAATGTGGAACTATAGGGAGAACATGTTATATTGATAGTTAAGGTCGAATCTTATCATAACTGGATGTCATAGATACATGAATTCCTTAAACTTGGTATAATATCTTAGGGATTGTCATGTGCCGCAAAACACACTTTTAAATAGAAAGCAATGAAGTATGTCTTGTTAGCAAACATCCTATATTGTAGAAGCTATGATGGAGTTCTCCTTTATTTTCTTGATCCCCAAGAGTCATGTTGTACAATTTTAGAAGCTCACGATGGTACGTGTAGTGGCCATTTCAAAAACATGGCTATCGTCAAGCAAATCCTTCGTATGGGTTATTATTGGACCACTATGGAGAAGGATTGCAATGTGTATGTAAGGAAATTTGTTAAATTTCAACATCATACTAATATTACACACTTGCCATCACATGACTTACAACCCATCCAAGCGGCTTGCTCAATGGGGTTTAGATCTTATTGGTAAGATCTCTCCTCCATAATTAGGCTAACATACTTTTATTATTACGACTACTAAGTATTTAACAAAGTGGGTGGAAGCCATTCCCTTAACAATGACAACTGGAGTGTGTATTCCTGAGTTTATACTCACCAATATCATAATTCATTTTGGGATACCATCCAAGTTAATTTTGGATAATGGAACAAAATTTAAGAATAAAACTATGAGAGATTTTACATCTAAGTATAGAATCAAACACATTTTTGCAACTCCATATTATCCGCAAGAAAATAGACAAGTTGAAGCTTCAAACAAGATAGTGGTTTCCATATTGAAAAATATGGTAAAAGAACACCACAAATATTGGCACATCTAGCTGCCCCTTGCATTATGGGCTTACAGGACTAGTAATCGGACATCCACTGGGGCTACTCCATTTTCACTAGTATATGGTACTAAGGCAATTATTCCCCTAGAGTTGGAGATTCCAATGTTGTGCATCACATTGAAAGGATTCATCAATGACGACACCATGTGACAAGCTTGCCTGGATCAATTCACATTACTTGATGAACGTCACGTGAATGCTCTTGAGCATCTCCATGTTTATCAGGAGTGCTTAAAGAGAGATTGCAATAGCAAATTCCATCTGAGAGACTTTGAGGTTGGTGATCTTGTGTTGAAAGAGAACCAAAAGAATTTAAATTTATTGCGAGAAAGGCGAGACAAATTTATGGCCAACTGGTTGGGTCCTTTTATGATCTCTAAGAAGATCGAACCTGGGACATATCACTTGACATCACTCAAAGGAATTAAGGAGCCTGAACCTCTCAATATCCTTCATCTTAAAGTGTTCTATGCCTAGAACCAAAAAAGTCTCCAAAGGCATCTATAAGCCCTTTGTTCAATTTTAGAAAAATCTCCAAGGGCATCTGTAAGCCCCTTGGTCATCCTGTAAAAGCTCCAAGGGCATTTGTAAGCCCCTTGGTCATTTTGATAAAATCTCTAAGGGCATATGTAAGCCCCTTGGTCATTGCAGTAAAAAGGCTCCAAGGGCATCTATAAAACCCTTGGTCATACAAGATGAAAGGCTCCAAAGGTGTCTGTAAGCCCTTTGGTGAAACCAAAATTTCAAAATCCCTAAAAATTGTAAAATAATAAAATAAAAATAAAAAATAGAAATATCAAAAAATAAAAAATATTGTGCATCATTGCATTTTCAATTACATGTTGCATCCCATTTGCATCATTGCATTTCATTTCATTGCATTACATTAGGCATTTCCATCCGGTGTCCTTGCATTAGGATATGTTATGTTTTGCAATCTTACAAATGACACCATGTTTGTGTTTCAATCATGCATCTATGCATTAAATTACCATATATCATTCACCCTTGTGAGTAATTGTGTTTTTCAACATAACCCATCTTGTTTCTATAAAGAATATACTAGAGTTTTATGGTCATTCAACCATACCTAGTGGTCTTCTCAGGAGTTGATAAGAAAAATTGTTTTGCTTTTGCAGTTGAGGTCTAGTTAGTATAGCCCTCAGCATATCATAATCCTGTCACTAATCAAAAAATTAAAAAATCCTAATAAGTACTAGGGGAATATGAAAGACACAAAGTAGGACTGGGTTTCCTAAGGTGAAAAGAGTTATTCTTGCTTATCCCTTTTTGTGGATGGTACAGGAAATGTGGGTAATTAGAAAAATGATAGGTTTATTCCCTACCCAGAATACCTTGCTTATGATAAAATGAGAAATATCCCAGAGTAATATCCTAGAGTGATATCCTAGATCAATCCTCCATATTGATACCCTAGATTGATATCATAGATCGACATCCCATATTGATGTCCCATATTGATACCTCAAATCCATATTTAGGTGTCATGCATTGCCTAGTGGTCTAATCCAACTGAAATCCAAACCTAGGATTGGGTAAAATATGTGTGGACCCCAAATCATAGCAATGGGCTGAAAGAATCCTGCCTGACATTGGGGTATGCTTATGCTTTATCAAATATATTCACTTGCACACATAGGGGTGATGAATATTTTTGGCCTATCCTAGCAAAAGCCTTATGTTTTAGAAGTCGTGTATGGTTAGTATACAAATTTTTATTATACAAATGGGGTGTTTGAGCATCATGTAAAACCTCAAAAAATCCAAAATAGCAACAATCATTCAAAATCGCAATAAAAAAAAATCAATTTCTTTTATGGGAGTTTGTTTATTAGAATTTTTTGTAATATATGTTATATACTAGATGGATGTCAAAAATTATATTTAGATAGCCACTTATTATATTATCCACATTTTTTTAATTTACAAAAACTTATAGATGAAAACATATATCATTGCATCTCATATATGGGTGTACACCTTATCAAATATTCATGACAGAGAAATTATAATACATGATTGTTATACATTATGTGGTGTCATCCATTAAGTTGTTAAATTCAATAACATTATTACATTATGTTTTAGGTGATTAAAGCATATATGTTCATTTGCATAGCATTCACCATAGAATAAAAAAATTATGCAATACATACATGGCATAAATCATGTCATAACAACATAAATTAAATGCATACAAGTAAATCAAAATATACGTGCATTTAAAATAAAAAATTGCATTCATATAAATCCATAATGAGTAGTCCATATACACACATCTATATCATAGAATATAATCATACATAATATGGCTATCTAGTGCATGTCATCCATACATCACATCATATAGCATTAAATCGATATAAGCATTGCATCTATGTGCATAACATAAACATAAAACACCAAAAATAAAATACACATGTAATGAGATGAATTGCCATATCATAAATATATATGTGTCAAATGTACATAATATCAGGGTACATCAAAATGCCCACAGGCTGCAACTGTGTAGGTCCTCGACCATACACTCAAAAATGGTACATAAATCAAAATATGTGCTACAATAGTATAGTAGCTCTACCCTGCAATCCCTGATCAACTAGCATTGGAACCCTCTTTGCCTCCCTCAGCTCCATATATAGGAGCCTACTCTAGAGCCTATTGTGGATCTTGTGATCAACCCAAACTAAATATACCCAATGCATGGGATACAACCCCATTTATCCTACGAGTCCTATGGCTAGAGCTAGAGGACGACTGCCCTATCTCTATAATTTTGGACCTACTCTTGTGGGTCCCTATAGTATGAGTATCAGCTAGAACCTCCCTGCCTATCAGCCTGATGTAGCCCTCTAGATAGGATATCTGAGCTACACTAGTTGTATGCCACTCATTACCCTCCTCCATGAGGGAATGAAGCCTCTTGATCTCCACCATGGGGTTACGACCTCTTGACAGTAAAGAAGATGGTGTTGTAGGAGGTGCCATGATAGCTTGTGTAGATGAGGGTCCCCCCATTACTACCCTTAGTAGATCTCACTCAATTATCATGATAGATAGTTGTGCCTATAGAAGATCATGCTTGCTAGTGATATTCCTAATCTTAGTATTGACTGTAGTTATTTGTGCCTAGAGATATAGCCTCTCATCCTTGTAGCTATGCCACTAGCTCTGGCCATGATATAAATTCACCTCTATGACGATGATAGTAGTGTCCCTCTATAAAATCTGAGTCTAAATCCTCCTAACCTGGATCTAGAGATCTACAATCTGGGCTCTCAACTGCCCAATATCATTTTCTAGAGGTACCTCACCCTCCTCTGATGCCTCCTCCTCTACCTCTACCTATGGTCCCTCCTCTATAGTGGCCCTTGCACCCCATGCACCCTTTGTCCTCTGGTAGGTCTTACACCCCTAAGGGTCTACCTCTGTGCCCTTTGCTCCCTCCACTACAAAACCACCAATTGGTTTGCCCAGAGGACCCTATCTATGCCACTATAATTTAGCCCACCATCCATTGTAGTCAGGAGTAGTACCTACATCTGACTGGCCTGAATCTTGAAATTCATCGTCATCATCCCCTAGTGGAGTCACCTAGGGCTAGGTAAGGTCCCTATCTAGGACCATACATCTATAGATAAGCAAAAAATCTGAGACATCCGACTAGATCGACAACTCTGGGATATCCTACCAGATCCCAAATTGCCTCAAGATGTGAGAGTAGAAGTGATACTCACATATGTCACTCTTTTAGTCGATGAGCCATCTGTATTTGCACACCCAATGCAGGTCCCTATCTGCATGTGGCCAGGTTTGACAGTCCATTTATGGTCACCATCATATCTGATGAGGGTGGAGCTATGTGAATCTAGAGATGTAGTGGTCCAGGTCTCCTATATGAGACCTACTCCTAAAGCTCTCTTGCTTTTAGGGCCAATAGGTGGCATAGCATTGACTCCCCTTGTTAATGTCAGTAATAGTCATAGGTAGATCAATAGGACACTCAATCATAATGTGTTATTAGCCCCAAAACTAAAGGAGGATGCTATAGCTTATGCCAAATTTGCTTCGATGGGTGATATGATACAACTCATGGTAGAGTTGTGCCAGTAGGTCATTCCCCCATGATAGAATGAGAGACCACATGATCGAGCTCACCATCACCTCTTTGGTCTGATCTAGGAGGTTCCAAGGGAAACTCACACTTGAATATTCCAAGAGGACTACTTGTATGATAAGATGCATAAACATAGCCTCTCGCTATGAGAAGAATCTGACCTCAAACCACTCCCCGACATGGATGCCTCCATGGGCATTATGGTCCTGAGCCTCAATGCTCTATCTCTCGAAGATGGCATCGAATACAAACTTCCTAGCCATGGTAGGAGAAGATGTGACAGGCTCACCATATATGGGAAGGTAGAAGATGAGGTAGATATCCTCCAAAGTGATAGCCATTTCACCTATTGGTAGGTGAAATGTGTTGGTCTATGCATCCCAACAATGAGCCAAAGCAGTCAAGTATGCTTGATTAATTTAGATGGTGGGGAGGTCTAAGATGTAACCGAACCCCACAATAGAGAACCACTCCTTCTAACCATCTATGAGATCGTGATGAAGGCTACAAAGGAGAAAAATATCCATCACTTTGTTGGTCAAGGTCTGAATAGCAAAAATAAACAAAAATAATAATGAAAAATAATTCTAAAATGCAAAAACAAATAAAAAAACACATAAAATCACAAAACATGTAAAAACATGATTATAAATTCCAAAAAAATCAGAAAATAATTCCAAAAATGCAACAAATGGCATTAAGTGCCAAGGAAAATCAATAAAAATTAGAAAATTTGAATTTTTTTTCTAAAGTTTGTGCATCGCGGGTCCAAGCAGTGGTCAACACAATGGTAAAAAATACTACTGTTGGGATTTAAATCCCATTGCGGCTGATAGAAATAGTCCCAAATCTGTCAATTAGGAACCACATTTGCCACCCGCGGCTAGGGAGTATGACCCTTTCAAGGTCATGAAATACCCATAAAAACCCCAAAATGCTAAAAATAAAAAGTAACCCATCCTCTAATCTAACCTAAGATAAACCTAACTAGGGTGAGGTTTGTTATCGATAGTTTAATGTGATTCATTAACGCATTTTTTTAGTGTTGTTAATTTTAAAACTGATAATGTGAATGCATGGTCTTGGTTTTCGAGTTACCTTGGAGGCATCGACTCCATTGGTTGAAGCCTCAGATTGATCGACCATCGGTGTGGATAAATGGAATTGGGTCGAGTTTTTGGTAGTGTTTCGTGTCAGAATGAAGGTTTTACCTCACAAAGATCTCAAGTTTTACTATCACTGTTAGGTAAATAATTAATTTTTTAAATTTAAAACACCTTATATAATTTTCAAAATTGGTGCAGCCCATGCCTAGCAACCGTGGTCCCCGAATTAGGGTTTTCCACCTACGAATGTCAGTCGCAGTCAAAGACATGGTCTGCTTCTGATAGACATGGTTAGAAAAATACATTCAATGCTTCAAATTCCCACCATGGAGAGCCTTCAAAGGTAAAATCAAACATGCTAGCTAGATTAGATAATTCAAAAAATTTAAAATTTAACAAAAAAATCAAATAATTCAAAAACCAAATGCACCTTCTATTCAGTTATTTACCCTATACACTTTGTGGTTACAGTGACTTGCGATCCATGCAATCCAAAAATATGAGTAAATTACCATAAGGACATTTGGGGAAAATTCATCATCGTGGAATTGATATACCTCATCTTAGCCCCTAAGAAGGCTCAGGCAACCGGATTGCTTTGAGGAAATGAGGTATTCATTGCAATTATCCTATGATATTTTTAGTAGATCATTAATAATATGATTCAACACAAGCCTAATTGACTTGTCTTCATTTCAATTCCCTAATAAAGCCTTCATGGTTGGATCACTCCATGGGATAGGAAAAGACAATGGCTATTAATAGTTGTAGTCATAGCTGATTAGGCCTTGCAAAACATTTAAATGCTAAATCTTAAATTGTTCAAAGGTCAGTCATAGTGGTCAAGCAACATCATCTCTTAATTTCATTGTCATTACCCTCATCGACTCGTCGCTTGAGGGGGTAGTCATAATATCAAATCATAATAAAATTCAATAGAATATCCCTTGATTGTAGATCCCTAGATCTTTTCAAATTGCATTCGTCTTACAAATCATTGCTAACGACTATCATAAGCTTACCCTTCTGTTGGGGCAAATAACATATATGAAAGTTTGTTTGTAACTCTCTTCCTTTCGAATTGATAGGCATGAAAGCCTACTTGGCATTAATTCTATCTGAATGTATGATGACAAGTGCAAACTATTTCGAATTTAAGCCTTCCATATAGTTGGAAGCAATGATTCTAGGATGCATGTGTTAGAATATTATTATTGTTATAATGTGCACTATGCTTATAATTGACAGGTTGACATTTATCTTTTGCCACTTGTCCCTGTCTTCAGTTTGAGTTGGAGTGGTGTCTTCTAAAAGACACTTGGAGTGGAGCTTATGACACTTGTTATATCTCCCTCCTAAGCTTGATGCTTATATATTGTAAGATAACTTGTAAATGAAGTGTGCCTTATTTTCAGTCCCAACATAAGGTATCATATGTTGGGACTAAAAAATAAGGCACATTTTATTTACAAGTTATCTTACAATATATAAGCATCAATCTTAGGAGGGAGATATGACAAGTGTCATAAGCTCCACTCCAAGTGTCTTTCAGAAGACACCACTCCAACTCAAACTGAAGACAAGGACAAGTGATAGAAGACAAATGTCAACCTGTAAATTATAGAAATAGTGCACATTATAACAATAATAATATTCTAACATGTTCTTTTGGCAGTACTTGGGCATCTAATGTTGATCCGACTAATGATCATCATCCAACCTATGACATCATTTTAGGAGGTCTATTTTTTCTCATCATTTTTCTATCTCACAATGCATCTCAAAAGGGGCATCTATAGACACCTAAAACGTGTCATGCCAAGGCGACTACTCATATGGGACATGCTAGAAGACCATATGGAAGACCTTTGGACATTTATAAGGTATAGCAGTGGTTTTTACCCCTCATTTAGGGTATCTTTGCCTAGTCAGTTCGAGCCACTGTTGACACCTATGATTAGCAATGTTGACCATTACTGACACTCGTGATCAAGCCTTAGAATCAGTTGGCCTTCATCCGACCCAAAATCAGTTGCAACAATCAATTGGTTGTAGATTGGAGCAGTTTGAGTGATGAAGGTTTTGGATCCTTCCACCCAACTAGCTCAACCACCCAATATTGATCTTAGCTTTATGAGGAAGCCACCCTTAGCCCTGGGCAAATGATATAAGTACCCCCTCCAAATTGGGGAAATAGAGAGAGTGAAGTTTATTAATTGAGCAGTGAAGCCTAGCGAATTGCATAGCCAACTATATGCATTGAGAGGGAATATTTTGCTACCAATTGAGAATTGAATTATCATGGAAGCCCAAGGAGTCTAGGAGAGCCAACAAATGCAAATTCATTCAATACGTTCACAATATGATAAATTCAACCACCAAACCTATCATAGGACACAGAGGTGACCCTTGACCATCAATTTGGCAAGGTGTATCAGAGAGAAAGCCTGTATTTGGAGGGCAAGTTCACTCAAAGCTCTGTTGTGACTATCAGCCATGGTGAATAGTGCCAACCACTCATCAGACCCACGGTGAGCAATTTAGGGCATATTCCCTTGTTTTTATTTTTGTTAATAAATTAACTAGGGTAGATTAAGAATATTAGCGGTTTACATAGCAATTTAGAGACTCTAATAGATATATTTAGTTTTTTTATGCATGCTACTTTTATTGTAGCAATTATCACTCTAATAGTTTCTTTTCATGTTTATATGCTTTCAATTTCATGATTAAGCCATTAGATAGATAGATTTGCCTTAATTTATATGATTTGTAGCAAACTTTACATGTTTGGCATAGTTTTAGTATCTTTCTTGCATTTTCTTGATTATTGTTAATCATGACATCTTTTTGTGCAAATATCCCTTAAAAGCTTCATAAAGAGAGGCATCCTTTGTGTCTAATATTTATTGTTGTTTATTGCATGCAGAACTAACAGGGTTTTGAGATGCAAGGCAAAAAATACCTCTAATCATTGGAGAATAAGGTCATCGGTACTTTGGAGTAGTTTATGTCCGTTTAGAGAGCTTGCGTATTGTGCCTACCCTGTTGGGCCTTTCAAATTGTATTAATTGTATCAACATTTGGGATACCCTAAGAGGGGTATAATTGTAATCGAGATTCGTTTTAAAATTAATAAAAGAAACATTAATTTTCTTGTCATATGCAATATTGTATCCTATTTCATACTTTAATTTTGATTTAAATTAATGTATTAGTTAGGTGCATGCTTTCTAGATTAGGTCAAGTAGCTTTTTATCACAACAATATTTGCAAACCTCCTATGTACCTACTTTATCTATAGTCACAACTAGACCAATACAATATTTTTAATATTCATCTTCGAAAGATACTAAAAGTGACACAGAAAGTGAAACAGGAAGTGAACTAAAGATTACCTCAAATAGTTATGAGTATGAATCAGATCGAGTTACTCCTATTACAGATTTAATAGTTCTAGAAGAACCATTCCCTAAAATAATGATCATTCGACCATCATATCAACACAAGATTACAAATGAACAAGCAAAAATGCTAGACCTCATTTTGGTTATATGAGAAACAATATTGTTGTGGGTATTATTGGAGCCATCACTAGACAACAAATCCAAAATCAAAATTCTCAACCACAAACTCAAACTCAAAATGAGAAAACAACTCCATTTGTACTAAAGGCACCAACAAAAGGGAATAATATATCAAGTTCACAATAGAAATATCCATATGATATGAATTAAAAACTAGCAAATATCACAACTAGAATATCTCTCTTGGATATTTAAGAACGTCATCTATCCCTAGAGAAGAACTAATGGGTACCTTAAGTAAAATTATGGTATCACAAAATATAGAACCTGATGCTATGGTTAATGCTGCAAACTCTAATGGAACAATTTACATAGATTTTTTAGATAAGAATATTCTTCTTCAAAGCATGTATAGAGATAATCCTTTATACATCACAACATTAATTGGGGATGTAGGTGTGAAAAGAGTTTTAATTTATAATGGATCATCATTAAATATATGCACATGTGAATATTTTCAAAGATTTTTATATAGGAATGAAGATCTAAAAAGGACTGAAATGATTATAAAAGCATTTAATGATAAAACTCAAGAAAACTATGGAGTTATCGATTCCATTGCAAGTTGGTCCTAGGATTTTGGATACGACCGCATTTTTATACATTGCCATGCATCGTATAACATACTCTTGGGTTGACCTTGGATCAACGCAATGCGAGCAGTACCCTCTAAATTACATTAGTGTGTTAAGTTTAAATTTAAAAATCAACTAGTTACTATACATGGTGATCCTAGACCATTTGATATGTGTGCCATGGCAGAATCAATAGGAGTTCCTTTTTGTCCTACTATGTCATCAACTTATCCTATCCCACATTCATCATAAACACCTTCATCACCAACACCTTCATCATATAAAACTACACCATCCAAGTCTACAACTAAACAAGATAGTCCTTCTACTTCATATCCTACTTCGGATGAGGTATTATCAGGTTTATCTTTGATACTCACAACTTCAGGACAAAGTAATAATTTTGCCACTCAAGACTTCCTAATACTAGCTAAGTTACGACCATCTCCTTGAATGATGGGCTTGCCAGGAAAGTTGGGAAGTATCTATCATTTTGGGAGTTGTGCCTTTGTCTATGCAGGGTATAATTATGACAATTAATATTGTGAGTATCACAATTGATCAAAATGGTTTTTATAAATGTTACTTTTCTAATGTATATGTAAAATCAAAACAAATGATGTGTGATATAGGTTACAAAGGTAAATTTTTAGGACCTACTAAAAATGGAATACAAGAACCTTTGGAAGTTGGAGAATGGCCTGCCCGATGTGGTATTGGCTACATTCCTACAAAACCCAACCACTCCCATAAAAGGATGATGATCACCTTATAACATATGAAGAATATTTGGTACAAAAAGAATTTCTTAAATCAAGAAGAAAGATATCTTCTTGCAATATGTTATCAATAGCATACTTATACATGATTGCTAAAGATGAATATTTGAAGGGAGATATATTTCATGATATTTTTGTTGATGAAATTTTGAAGAATCAATTCTATTTTGATGGGTCTATACCATGCATAGCCCATGTTGAAGAAACTTCCCCTTAGAAAGAATTAGAAAAATTAATTTTAGAGGAATTACAAAAAATGGGGGTGTCACTAGCACCACTCAACTTTGAAAGAGAACCAAATATTGTGATAGAAAATGATTTGAAAGTTAACATTGGGATAGAGAAAAATCCTCGCATGGTCAAAATTGGAGAAGAATTAAATGAAGAAATACAGAAATAATACATAGCATTTCTCATAGAATATGTTGATGTCCTTTCTTGGACATATGTAGATATGCCAGGCCTAGATCCTTTTGTGGTAATACACCCTTTAGTAGTGTGCCCTGATGCAAAACCTGTAAAGCAAAAACTTAGAAAAATGCATCCCAAAGTAGAACTACTAGTTAAAAATGAGCTATAAAAACTTTTGAATGTATTTTTTATCCAAGCTATTTATTATGCTAAATGGATATCAAATGTTGTTGCAGTAGCCAAAAAATAAGCCACTAAAGTTAGGGTTTGTACTAATTTTAGGGACATTAATGATGCATGCCCTAAGGATGATTTACATCTCCCTAATATGGATCAAATCATAGATTTTATAGTTGGGAGTGGGATGTTATCCATCATGGATGATTTTTTGGGGATACAATCAAATTAGAATAGCTCCTGAAGATCAACCCAAAACATTTTTTATTACACCTTGGGGTACCTTTTGTTGGAAAGTAATACCTTTTGGTTTAAAGAATGTAGGAGCAAAATATCAAAGAGCTATGACATACATATTTAATGATATGATGTATGATATTATGCATAATTATGTAGATGATATTAGAGCTCGTTCAACTAAAGAGGAAGAGTATATAAATGATTTAATAAAAGTGTTTGATAGATTAATCAGGAAAATTATTGGGGGTTATTATTTCTATGCATGGTATAGAAATAGATCCTCTAAAATTTAAAGCTATCTTTGATATGCCACCACCTAAAAAAATATCAAAATTAAGAATTTTACAAGGTAAATTATAGTCTATTCATTGTTTCATTTATAAATTGGTGGATAAAATAGGACATTTTCTTAAATTACTTAAGAAAAATATCCTATTCCAATGGGATAAGGAATGTCAAGAACCTTTTGAGAGTCTTAAAAAATATCTTCTTACCCCTCCAGTGCTTGTTCCTCCTAGACCAGATTGTCCATTTATTTTATATATTTCTGCCTCGAAACTTGCACTTGGAGCTATGTTGGCTCAAATTGATGATGAAAATAAAGAACAAACCACATACTATATAAGAAGAACATTAATAAGTTATGAAACCCACTATACTCCATTAGAAAAAAACATTTAGCGGTTGTGTTTTCTATGTAAAAGTTGCGTCACTATATGCTTAGTTAGAAAACATTTGTTATAGCTAAATCTGATCCATTAAGATAATTTATGAGTAGACCTTACTTGTCAGGATGTACATCTAAGTGGGTTCTTGATCTAAGTGAGTTTGACCTTACATTTATTGGCCAAAAATATATTAAAGGCCATTTTATAGCTGATCACCTAGCTGTTGCACCTTTAGAGTCTACTCATCTTATAACCATAGAATTTCTTGATGAGTGCCTTAACTTAGAAGAAGATTTGTCTGAGTCATGGTCTTTGTATTTTTATGGAGCTAGATGCATGAGCAGTGTAGGTGTCGGTATTATACTAATATTTCCATAAAAGCACCTTATTCCTTTATCTTTCAAATTACAATTTGCTTATACTAATAATACTACAGAGTATGAGGCTCTAATTATTAGGTTACGAGCTGCTTTACCCTTAAAAATTAAAATATTATTAGTCTTCGGAGATTCTCAATTTTTTTTTTAAGCAAAAAATCCCTTGCGGGGCCGCCTTGGTCTAAGAGACCATGAATAGAGGGTTTTACACCGTCAAAGTCACCCGGGAGTCACACCTGACCCTTCCCGCACCAACATTATTAATTGGATTTTGGACACAAAATTTAGATTTTTGGTATGGTGGAGATTTGAACTTGGGACCTCCCTTGGAGGATTGCCCTGTCCTCTCTAACTCACCTACAACAGTTGGGTTGGATATTCTCAGCTTCTGATAAATAAAATTAATGAAGTTTATCATATACGAGATGAGAAGCTCTACCCTTATAAGGAATATGTTCTTAAACTTATTTCATTGTTTGAGAAAGTGACTTTAGAAGCCATCCCTTGCAATAGCAACTATGTCATTGATGCCATGGCTACAACTACTTCTTTGTTACCTTTGAAATTGGATGATGAGTATGCTACTATCTTTAAATGCCAACTCCAAGAGCCTGCTTCCTTTAAGTCATATCTAGAGCCATTAGATGTGTTTCTGATTAATGAAATAATCCCAAAAACTTAGTATACATATGTATTTAAATTTCTCCAAAATGGAACCTTCCCATAATGATTAGATAGAAACCAACATAGGTTATTACGTAAGCAAGCCATTTACTTTGTAATTATTGGTAATACTCTATAAAAAAGATCCTTTGAAGGTATACTATTAAGATGTCTTAATTTAGAAGAGTCTAAGAAAGCCTTAAGTGAAGCCCATGATGTATCCTATAGAGGACATTTTAGTGGAAATGACATTTCCAAGAAAATCCTTCGAATGGGATATTTTTGGCCTTCCATATAAAATGGCACTAATGATTATGTGCATCATTATGACAAATGTCAAAAACATGTAGACCTTGTTCATGCTCCTTCTTAGGAACTTCAAGCTATTGCATCTCCTTGGCCCTTATTTAAATGGGGTTTAGATATTATTGGTAAAATCAATCCTATTTCATTTTATGATCATAAATTTATAATTGTAGACACCCAAAAGTCACACATTGCTATACCTACATACTTGTAGATCCTTTTGGACACTTTTAGGTTTACATATACGATCCTAGATACCCCTAGGCTATCGTAAACCAATGTAGACTATTGTATATCCTCCTAGACCTACATAGACTATTGTAGATATGCATAGACATTCATAGACTACCATAGATATGCATAGACTAGTGTATATCACTCTAGATTATCATAGCATTGTGTAGACTTCCACACACCACTTCACTGGTTATTAGGTCCAAAACCCTATTAAACTACCTAAATCTCATCATGAACACATTCCATGCATCTGAAAACCATAAACTAGCCTTGTAAGGTGATACAAGACTCTTTTATGCTTAATTGAAGTCCCCATGGGGCTATTAATTGGCAAAAGTATTAATTGAGTCAATTGTTAAATCTAATTCTAAAGTGACTTCACTTAAGTTCACTTTTAGGGCTAAAAAAAAGGTTAATTAGGTTCTTAATCCCTAATTATCACTAATTACTCCCTCCCACATGTGTGTGCACTAGGTTAGTTAGGATATTTCCTAAAAAACCATAACCTAACCCAAAATCTAACCTAGAGTTGATTAATCCTAGTTAACCCTAATCTATCCTCATACATGTGTGAGGATAAAATATTTCCCCAAGGGAATGTGAGGATGCCACCTCACAAACCCTAACTTAACCTTCATGGGATATCATCCTATGGTTTAGTTCTCCTAACTACCCCCACTACACCTTAGGTTTTCTTATAAATAGTGGGCCCAAACCCTCATTTAAATCGCTCCATATTATTTCCAAAGTATAGAAACTCTGCCAAAATACGTACAGAAGCATAACAAATTAGATATGAACCTGCACATAAGTAGTACAATAGAAAAGGAACCACTCCATCGAAGTATTTATGAAGAACAACAGTTATAGTCTGATTCATCCCCTACCCTAAGAATCTGGTACCATTTCGCTCCTCGGGTGGCAAATTGGATCTATAGGTCCCAAATCAACCCAAATCTTGGAGGTAAGCTTCATTTGGTGTTTTTATGAGGTTCTACATCATTTATTTCAGTTTTTATCATGTTTTATGAGTTGATTTATCTTTCTTACTATGGGGCCTAACTAAGGCAAGCCCCTAAACCCACTAACATCCTTTTGTAGGCCTAGCATAGGAGCAAGGAGGGAAAAAACTACAAACTACAACCACACGGTGGTACGCAAGCCCATATACATTGATGAAAGAAAAAGAAGGCATCAGGCCTATTGTAACATTTGTGAAAAGAAAGGAAAAGGGGAATTCTCCCTATTTGTAACCTATGCAAATATTATCATGAATAAAATACATTTTTTTGAATAGCATATGTCTTTAATGTGTTATTAGAAAAAATGCAATATTGTAGCTATTTCATTTTGGCATGCTCGGTGGGACTCGAACCCACAAAAAATACTATTAGGTTAACTAATCTCATGAATCTAATAATATCCTCTATTTTTGTGTCTTCTAGGTACTAAATTTTACTGTTACAAAGACCTCTAAAACCCTAGGAACCACCTCAGGCCTTCAAAATCCATATCTAAAGTCTCCAAACCTGATTCGCTCCATGCCTTATGAAACAGATCTCAATTTGCCCCCCAGGTGGTGAATTCAACTGGGTAGCCTAAAAAAACCCTAAAATTACAGGGGTGAGTAGCAAATGGGTCAACCATACCACCTACAACATTAGAGTTTAGGTATTTTTCTTTATATGCTCTGTTTACCAATTTTTTGTATGTGTACAATGTTTACTAGTCAAGGTGCAATAGCTGGTAATAAATTTTCCCCTCCTTCGCATCTCCATTTAGGTTGAATGTTGTTGTAATTACAAAACCTGTCAAATCAACTTTAAATTTTAGAATTTCATGTAAATCTTAATTTTCCTTTTCTAATTTGCATGTATAAATATCCTGTGATTGTTTGTCTATACTTGTATAAATCTTCATTGCAATTACAACATGTTGTCACACATATTTAGGGTCACATAAACTCCTTTCTTCACAGTTCCGCATTGCATGCTTCTATGATTTAAAAAGTAGAATCAATTTCCTTTCCTAAAATAATCTAGGATTAGATTATTTTTTAACAAAAATCATTTCATTCTTGTCTTTTGATTTCAAAAAATACATACAAGGATAGATTTAAATTTGAAAAGGCAATTAGCTAGATTTCCTTTTTTACATAACATCATTAGCAAAAAAAAAACCCACACACACACATGTGGTATTGAAAATAAGTGGTGATATTGGATTTCATCCCCAATCCATCACTCAAGACTGGTGCTAATGGATTTTTACCCTCCACCAGCTCTCAACCCCCCTAGACACCTAACAGCCCCATAGGAGTGGTTTTCTAGACCTCATCATTGAAAAACCCCCCACTTTTGAGATTGGGCTTCTGGAATTTATCACTAGTAGTTACCTTCAGAGTGGGATGGGATTAGATGTCTTTGTCCATAAGGCTAACATAATTTGTGGATACGATAACTGTCATTACTAACTAAGCCCACCCGAGGGTGAAGCGAAAGCATGGGGTAAGATAACCATACCTAACACATCATAGATAGTGCCACCTATTTTCATGAGAGGATATAACAAAATTACTTCATCATAGTGGGTTCCCCCCCTTTTAGGATATCATTTTACTACACCTTCCATTGAGATCACCATTTACATGTTGATATATTATTCTATTTTGTGCATCTTTGGGTGTTGTAGGAGGTTCGATACCGATGATATTACTGATTTACTAGAGTATTCACTCCACTACCCATGATTCTATTTAGGAAGAATAAATAGTGAAACACACATTAAAAAAACACTTTTATTTTCAACATTTAGAACTGATTCTAGTTTACCGTTGTTTGCATGATCACAAACTGGTTTCAGAACAGTACACCACTTGTCACTTTATTGTTCGAGCTACACACAACACATTATTCTTTATTTATATATTAGATATAGTTGATTCCACACTATACAGGGTTATTCCTAAACCCCTTCACACAACACACATAGAACTACATGTTTTAATTCTTGTCTAGTTCTAAACCTTCACGACACCGCACATGCTATCATGCCTGTTTTCACCCATAGTCGAGAATGCGAGCAAGAACACCTTATAGAGTAAGTGCCTACCACCTCCTCTAGTCACTCCACTTCTACTCCTTAGATCATGAAGGGGAAGGCCATACACACACTTGATCCACTCACAGAGTTTGATCTATAGTATACACACACGACACCTCAGGATGAGACGTCCACTTTGAGTGAAGCCCTTTCTACTTCACTTGTAGAGGATTATCCACTTCTTTCATCCCCATCCTCACCTAATCCATCGACCATTTTTTGTGACCATGTGATATACATAGTGGCAGGACAACCTCATCCATTTGTTACCATAGAGGAGGAGGTCACACCTACTTCCCATACCTTTGCACATCCCTTTTTCCAGAGTCTATCTCAATCCCTTTTTGATAATGACTCCTCCCTCTTGAACTGCACTCACCTAGATGTCACATCATTTACCCGTACTGTAGGAATAATTTTTGACCCTTCCTCTTCCATCATGGATACCTAGAGGCTAGCATTCTAAATTGTGCAACAAAAACCAACTCTATAGGAATAACAACCCCTTAAAACATCATACCCATACTCTTCCAAAGATTCCCAACCATTAGCATATCAACAACTATTTTTTACAATGTTTGAGGAATTATCATAAGAACCTCTCCAAACCTAAACCACCCAATGATAAAAACATTAACTAACAACCCAAATTCATTCAGGAGGGGACATAGGCACCACCTCCTATTCCCAAGCTCCTACTTTGGAAGCTTATCCTTATTTTTCTGTTGCATTCCCATCTACGTATCAGGTCCTTGGAATGTACAATACCCAATCTTGCACTCTACCCTCATCGTCACTGAACTTTAGGATACATCTTCCTACTCCTTTCCAAGTTCTTACCACTAATATTCCTCCTACATATTAATCAAAAACCATAGCTTATATACCCACTTCCCCAAGCTATTCCACATAGTTTAGCTTCACCACCACCCATCCTTTAGGACAAAGATAGGTCACAACTTTTGACACCTCACCTTGATCATCCCTAGCACTAGTAGCATCGATACCCCACTCCTACCTACCAAAGCTATATTTTTACATCTCATTTTTGGTCATCACCTCCTACAACCCAACCATTACAGTAGGTTCCTACCAAATAGGAATCCATGCCTCAACAACACACATCCCAATCACAATATTACCACCCCCAAAAAATAGGTATTCCATAGCCTAGTATCCTGCTAGCCCCTACATCACATGCTACTCAATACCCATCATATCAGGACCAACTAGAATAATTTCCCTCATAATACAAGGAATAGCAGTAACAACCTCATTATCCACTACATTCCCAGGCTTAGCCAACCCTAGCTCAATCACCTACACCTTTAACACCTAGAATTCAGCTCCTATAGGATGAAGTCGAGATGTTAAACCTACACATCGCAAGCTATGGGCCATAAAAACCATCCTAATATGAACTCTATAATGATACAGTTCATCCATCCATCCCTACCCCACCTTACCCCTACTACTTTGATATCCCAAATTTTGATAAGTAAAAGGTAAGAAGGATCCCAGAGAGCATGTCAATAACTATCGCTCAACCTGCTACCAGCTTCATAGTAGCAATCCCCTTATGTCACATACCTTATCACTCTCCCTTGTAGGACAAGCCTTAGATTGGTATAACATGCTACCATGACATGGCCTTTATACCTTTAAGAAATTAGCAAATAAATTTTTAGAACATTTTTCCATTAATATAAAAATTAAGATAACCTTTTTAGATGCCTATGCCTTACGACAGGTTGATGACGAACCTATCACTGAGTTTGTATCTAGATGGAGAGTGATCATCCATGATCTTACCCATAGCCTCCCCACTAGGAAGCTAGTAACACTCTTTTCCAAGAGTTTTCATAAACACATCTCTACCTCTATACAACTTCACCAAAGCTGCACCTTCGAGGAAGCCATTTTATAGGCAAAGGTTATCGAAGACATTAAAGTCCAATATGGAAAAATTAAGTTAAGATCGAAGCCTAACTACAGTTTAAACTTCCATTTTAACAAAAACACACCCAACCAACATTATCCTCAACCTCAAAATCCAACTAAGTGGCAGCTACTACCCTATCACCAGTATCAAGTCCACCACCTTATGTTCCACAACAACAAGTATTCCAAACCAATGTGCCTTCCCCACATAGGCATCAGTAGTCTCATGGCATGCACCCGTAGGGTCCAAAACATAACCTTATACCACTATCCAAATCCTTAACAGCATTATTCCATAGGTTACATGATGGTGGACATCTTATTCTACCCGAGATTCAACTGTTAGATCCAAACATAACTGTATGCCAAAAATGACCACATACTTAGTAAAATTTTGTATAATTTTTACTAAGTGATAAAACTGCCATTCCACTAGGCAACAAGGTTGATAAGACAAATCCGCTCAACTAGCATATAGTTTTTCTTGTTTAAAATAATTTGGAGAACTCCATTCTAGGTTCGGATTGAAGAAGGATCACAAATCTATAAAATTTTGTGAAATGTGGTGATGTCAGCAGAGAAAAAGTATCGAATGGCCCTTTTACATATACCTGATTTCGAAAACTCTTTTTGCTCTCTGCCCCATATTAGTGCTATCATCAAATCCATAAAAGTCTCAAGGAGATGATGATGTAAGCAGCAAAAAAGTGTGGATTGACAATCCAAATAATGAACGAGTCTTTTTCTATCCATAATGAAGATAAGGCGGAATGGCGAAATGATGTAAGAACTTAACTCCAAATTTGGACTAAAGAAAACGCTCATTCTATCTGGAATAGAATCCAAAAAATTTATAAGGAATATGTGACATCATCAAAATTTTAATGCGTATTGGAAAGGATAAGGTGAAAGATAAGGTTCCTAGAGTGGATTCAAGGTTCAATTTCCAAGATTTGGATTGGATGTTCTGCTGCTAAGTAAAATGACATCATCCAGTGGATGGGATTTCAGCTTATACCAAATCTAATATGGATCATGGGATAAATAAGATCAATGGTAGAGGTTAGTCTACTAAATCTAGGCCATTTAAAAATATGTCCCTACACCAGAACTATAACATATTGGATGGAAGATGAAGCATCAAGATTTTCTAAGAATATCAAACTAGAGGCAGTTACAGATCGACGATGGCGTTCTATTCCAAAGAAAGATCTATGAAAGTGTGTGATCTGGAATGTTATGAATTGTAGTTCTAATGAGTGACTAGCAAGTTACAGAGAACCCATGCTACCATGGAAGTTTCCCTTTCAATAAATTTCTTGGAGGTCTGACCAATCAGCTAATGCCAGCTAAACTCTTTGTTGAGATGTTGTAACAAGATTTGATGTATTGTTTCTTGATTATTGTAATATGAAAAAATATAAGTAGAGGTCGAACCCTCATTTTTAGAGGTTGGCTCTAGTGTGTTTGAATGTACCATTGTAAATATTTTTGAAGAGCTGAATGAAAGGAGCAATACATTGATCTTCGCCTCAAGGCTGCATTTCCATGCTTGATGTTAGAGGTTTGGATTTCATAGTTGTATTTTTGTGAATACTTAGATGGTTAGTTTGTGCCTATCTTAGATTACTAGCTGTTATGAGTAATTGAAATTTTCTTTAAATTTTGTTCTGTGTTATTAGTAAGTACATTTATGTAAAATCTAGGTTTTGGTGTATTTTGCTATTTGGATTATCATTCCCTGGATATTGAAATTGCTTGCTATAACATTTCTCTGTTACGCTTTAATATCTGAAATGATCTATCTTGAGATAAGAGTTTATTTGAATGTATGTATTTAATATGGTTTTTTGGGAGATTTTTATGGTGATGCAATGCTATTAACCTATCCATCCATTGATATCTACATCTCTCTAACCCTAACCTTCTATTACCCTAAACTCCAAGCCCTAATTGAGCATAATTGTGTCAACAATCTGCTAAGTTGACAAGGAACTAGCCTACTCTGGAGGTTGGATCGAAAATCCCTATTTTGGTCCTTCCAATTTTAAGTGTTGAGCTATAGCTATCGGGTGCAAGCCTAAAAAAAATTTAGGAAGATAGACAACTGTAGTATCAAGTAAAACTTGGTTCAATTTAGTGCCCATCAGTTTTTGGCACGCTCGGTGGGACCGTTCACAAGGAACACGAAATCCATCTAGAAGAGTTATTATTATCTCATCTCGAAGGAATCAAGATTTGGTGAATTTTCTTGACCTTATTAGTGGAGAAAAAAAAGTTCACCTGGTGACTCCCTGGTTAGAAGACCCTAAAAAAGTATTGTAGACTAGTACCCTTTCATGTATACCAAGTATTTTAAGAAAAACAACCCTGATTATTTATTTCATTGTGAGTTACCTCCAAGAGGGGCTGCTGTTATCAAAATTTTGGATCAAGATTTTATTGAAGAAGAAGAGCTTTTGGAAGAGTACCTAGTAGTTCATCAAAGAAGACCTGAAGACAAAAATATGGCACAAAATGTGGCTCCCAATCAGCCACAACATAAGTACCCTAACTGGGATTCAACTGGGCTCCTTAGATTAGCCCAAATGGATGCCATTCCCCAAGATATATCTAAGGTGATCCCCACATATGATGGATTTTGGAAGATAACTTATGAGCACTGCCAAGATATATTGAATCTGGCAGTAATCTACAACATAAAAGAAGAAAATATTATTGTCAAAATTCTAGCCCTATCATTTCATGGAAAGATATTGAATTGGTTTAAAACTCTAGAAGATACGTCTATCACTTCATGGTAATCATTGGCTGAGCCATTGATAGAAGAGTTTAATGAGTCTATTGATCCATTTTCTCTACTAAATCAGTTTACAACCATGCAAAAAACTCAACAAGAAACTATCTCAGACTTTAATTTGAGATTTAGTAGAACATGGAAGAGAATTCCCCTCACTGCTAGACCAGCTACTTGTTTGTCTTATATGTATTACATTTGTACCCTGGGATCATAGGTAGGTCTACAAACATAACAATATGGAATTGAAACTTTCCCCCAAGTTTATAATATAGTCCATGCTGAAAATATCCTGATAAATGTAGGAAGAATTCCCGTGAAGACCGTGTTGCCCTACAACTCAGAAACTAGTAGTAGCCATGAGCAATCCATAAAATATTCCTACATGGACCCCTTTATTTACCATATCCATCTCCTAAGATAAATCTAATTCTTGGATCTAAACCTGTTTCCTCCATACCTTATTTTACCCCCTTTCTTCTCAACCTTATCAAGACTTGTCTACTATTCTAGACATACAAAATACCATGAAAACTCTGAGTAATAGAATGAATTCAATAGAAAATAGAGATCAGTAAAGGTCACAACAGAGGAGATTCCAATATGTAAACAAATATTAAAGGCCTGGCCCTAGTAACAGTACCAAGGTTAGGGTGAATGCAATATATGAAGATCCGAAATGCTTTACAGATACCACTCTTACAAATGTTTGGTGTTTAGTGTGTAATGACCCCTATGACTCACAGTATTGTGTGATGTATCAACACCATGTTCAACAAGCCATGGATCAAGCTAAAAGAAACTAGAAGGGGAGAGTTAATATGCTATGGCAACCTGATCAGATCATGGTTGGAAAAGAGTTGGAGGAAGAAAGCCCAATTGTTGTTATGACAAGGTCTAGAAACAAAGCTTTACAAGTATACCCTCAAAATATGGGACAATTCTAGGTCCCTTCTCAAAATAATGCTGACTTCCTTCCATAGAACAGTGACACTTTTCCTATTCCTCGGGGAAAGGAGAAAACTGATAATTTCCCTAAAAATCCAAAAAGAGTAATGGAAAGAGACAAAATTAAATCCAAGGGTGAAGAATAAGAAAGGCTCAGGTTCCCATATATTACCAAAAGATAAATGTTAGAGGTAACCCAAAAATACAAAAGGAGGTATGGTGAGCTAGACAGAGGACTGGAAAGACTATCCTTAACCAAGTCTGAGTATAACATTGTGGAAGAGATGAAAAGGATTCCATAAAAAGCTAGCCTATATGATACTCTTTTCATCCCAGGCAATATTGACCTACTTAAATCTTCCCTGATCAAAAATCCTCAAAATAGACTATCAACTACTATCCTCAGTGTACCATCATAAAAGAAAGAAATGACACCTACTATTCTAAAGAATAAACCTCATCCTTTTTATATATCCCTAAGAATGGAGGGATGGGTAGTCTGGAATTGTATGATTGATTCAGGAGCATAAAACATAGTTATACCTAAGGCAGTCTATGAAGAAATGGGTATGGAATATACTCGGTCTTATCCTGGAGTGATACAATTAGATAGGACACCTGTAAAGATAGTTGGGGTTATTAAATATTTACTGATGAGGTTGCATAGAGCCCTTGAGGTGACAATAGTACATGAAATAGTGGTGGTGGATTTAGAACCCTATTTTGGGTTATGTCTCTCAAGAGAATTTACTGCAAAGCTAGGAGGATGTATGTATATAGATTATTCTAACATGGTAATACCTTTTAAGAGAAAGAGGATAAGGATAACTCCTAAAAAACCAGTTGCTTATCATATTGAAAAAATTGAAGAAGATATGTGCAACCTTAACCCTTTGGAGGAATTTGAGCTAGCAGAAAACATTGAGGAACAAGACATTGAAGATGAGTTGCCTTTCAAAGAATATTATAATCAATTTGGAAATGGTATGGGTACATACAACATCACAAATGAATTGGAAAATAAAATCCTTGCTATTTCTAATCAATCCCTAAGAAACAATAAAACATGGGTTATGCACTTTGACGGTGCTAAATGTAGAAATGGTGCAAGGGCTGGTGTGGTTCTACAATCACAGTCCAAAGGAACAAAGATTTTTTATTATAGATTGACATGGTCATGTACCCACAATGCTATAGAATACGAGGCTTTGTGCCTTTGGATTAATGCAAGCTGAAAGCATGGGAATCAATATTTTGAACATATATGGTGATTCTATGTTAATAGTACATCAAGTAAGGAATAAGTGATTATGGTGATTACTTAAATGCTTATATGAACAAATTATGGGACCTAATGGATTTATTTGATGCCCTGAACCTAAATTTTGTGCCTAGAGAAGAGAATCACCTGGCATATGCATTAGAAACAAAGGGAGCTAATTTTAATCCTCCTATAGATTTTGGAACTAAGAAGACCAAGGGAATTAAAATGGTTTTTAGACCTACAATGCCGGATAAGCAAATATTTTGGCAAGTTTTCAAAAGTTTTAAAAATATTCTAGACTTTATGATAAAATAAGCATACCTCACAAATATCCAAGAGGAAGACTTGGAGGAGATAGATCAGCAAGACTTCATCCAGCTGAGACACAATCATATCCCAAGGGGATTGGTCACCCTTGAAATTTTATTCGATAATGAAGATAGGAAGAAGGTTGGAGCTATGAAGGTTGGTGAGAATATCTATAAGGAGATAGAATTTGAAATAAGAAATAAGCTAAATATTGGGATCCAATGTTCTCTTGAGGAAGTAAAAGAAATCAAAACTTTATGCTTAAAATACCAAGATACTATGGCTTGGTCATATGAGGACCTTAAATTTTATGACAAAAGGATTATCCAGCATACTATTGAGTTAGAACCTGATGCTAAACCATTCTAATAAAAATAGAGGCCTATCAATCCAAGGATAGAAGCCATTATGAGAGAAGAACTTTTAAAGCTTCTAAAGGCTAGGATAATATATTCAATAAAACATTCCACTTGGGTAGCCAATTTGGTACCCGTAAGAAAGAAGAATGGAGATATACGTCTATGTGTGGATTTTAGAAATTTGAATCAAGATTTTCTCAAGGATCACTATCCCCTCCTTCATATTGACCAGATCTTATAAGTGGTAGCTGTAGCAGAGAGATTCTCACTATTGGATGGTTATTCTGGATATAACCAAATTTGGGTAAAATATCAAGATCAATACAAGACAACATTTACTACAAAATGGGGTACATTTGCCTATCAGAGTATGCCCTTTGGTGTATCTAATGCAGGAGCTACATTTCAAAGGGCCATGGATTATGCCTCTGGTACACTTATAAAAAAAGTTATTATGATTTACCTATATGACATGACTGTGTTTTCTCATGATAAAAATGATCATGTATTTCATTTGGAACATGTTTTTCAAAAATGTAGAGAATTTGGTATTTCACTAAATCCTAAGAAGTTGTTCTTTGTAGTACATGAGGGAAAACTACTAGGACATGTGGTCTCAAAGAAAGGTATGGCCATAGAGCCAAATAGAATTAGAGCAATTCTAGCTATTTCGTTGCCTACTAATTAGAATATGCTACAATCTTTCTTAGGTCAGATCAATTTTGTCAAGAAGTTAATTTATGATTTTGCACAGAAGGTGAGGCCTATATCTGAACTACTCAAGAAAAATATAGAATTCAAGTGGATTGAGGTTAGGAAGCAATCTTTTGAGATCATCAAGCAACCTATTTCCACAGCCACAGTCTTGATAAATCATGATTTCAACAAATATTTTATTCTATATGCTTACGAAGCTAACCAAAGTTATGCTTCGATGCTCACCCAAAGATATGATCAAGGGGATGAAAACCCTGTATTATTTTGGAGTCAGAATTTACACGACTATCAATTAAAATATAACTTTATTGAAAAACAAGTGTTTGTTGTGATGAAGTCACTTAAGAAGTTTAGACAATATCTGGTACAAAGCAAAACTTTGGTGTATGTGGTTCATCCAGATGTGAGAAGTTTTATCTTACAAGGTGACCTAAGAGATAAAAGGGCTGGTTGGATTACAAAGATCCAGGAGTACGACGTGGAAATACGTCCCACCAAGCCAGTAAGAGGTAGAGCCTTGTGCCAAGGATTGATAGGTGCTTCATATTTGTGTGCAATAACAACTTATCAGGTAACAAAAGAGTATCAAGTAGAGATTGTCCAAACTCCGGATTTTGATTGGATTGAACAAATGACTAGGTATTTTCAAACTGGTATCTGCCCACCTAATCTGAATTCTTCTCAAAGAAGGAGGTATAGAATTCATGCTCTAAAATATGTGTTACTACCTGAGGGGTTGTTCAAAAGAAACTTGGATGGTATTCTCCTAAAATTTTTGAAGGAGGACCAACAAAAAAGAGTCCTAGAAGAATTTCATGGAGGCCCAGTAGGAGGTCATAGCTCAGGTAGAACTACAACTTTGAAGATAATAAGGGTGGGCTATTATTGGCCTACTATTTTCAATGATGCTTTCAAAGTTACTCAGGCTTGTAATAAATGTCAGAGGTACGTTGGAAGAGTCAGAAATGATGCATCCCCCCTAAGGCCTATTCAAGTTGAGGAACCTTTCAAAAATGGGAATTAGATTTCATAGGAGTTATAAATCCTAATTCCTCGATAGAACACAAGTTTATATTAACACTTACACAATATCTTACCATATGGGTAGAGGCCATTCCTACAAAGAAGGCAGATCAAGAAGTTGTGATCAGCTTTATGGAGAATTTGATTTCCAAATTTGGGGTCCCAAAATATTTTATGAGTGATAATGGTCCTACTTTTATAGGAGCCAAGTACATTGAGTTTGCTAGCAATTATGGCATCGCTCTCAAAAATACTTCAAATTATTACCTACAAGGTAATGGAGTTGCCGAATCTACTAACAAGAACTTGTTAAGGATTTTGAGAAAATATCTTAAAGGTAATAAAAGGAGTTGGCACATATTGCTCAACCATGCTCTATGGGCAGATAGGATTACTATTAAGAAGTATATAAATTTTTTTTCTTATGCACTGGTATATGGAAAAGAGGCAGTATTGTTGATTCACCTAGAGATTCCAACACTTAAGCTTGCTAGTTCGAAAGAATATTTAGAGGAATATCTAGTGAAAATCAGGTTGACACACTTGCTACAACTGGAAGATGTGAAAGGTGAGTGTGGTTGAAAAAGAACTAATTGCATTAACCTTCAAACTTAGGTTACATAGATTAAATAGGCGGTAATTAACCTATTCGAGAAAGAAAGGGAGAAAGGAGAAATTGGGGGAAAAGAAGGATGGAAGGAATTCTCTTGCCGCCCAAATGCTGCCGTCCACTGCCGTCCAGGTAAGGTAAAAGGTAAGTTACCTTTACCCCAAGTAAAATCTATTTTTTTAACTTTTACTGATGGTAATTTCCAACATTCTCCCCCTTAAAGTTGAGAGGACTAACTATATAGTCTCTCAGCTTTATAAATTGAGCTTTAGCCATGCCTTTGGTGAAGATGTCTGCTAGATTATCCAAAGTGCTACAATATTGAAGCTCAACTGTCTGTTGTTCCACCATATCTCTTATGAAGTGATACTTCATATCAAAGTGTTTTGACCTTTTGTGGTGGATCGGATTATATGCCAACTGTATGGCACTTATATTATCACAATTCAGTTTGGTTGGACCAATTTGTTTTTCGCCAATCTCTTCAAGGATTTTCCTCAACCAGAGGATCTGAGTACTTGCATGAGTAATGGCTATGTACTCAGCTTCTGTAGATGATAATGCTACAACAGATTGCTTCTTGGAACTCCAAGTTATTAGTCCTGATCCTAGACTAAAACAGTTCCCTGATGTAGATTTTCTGTCATCTATATTACTGCCCCAATCGCTGTCACTATAACCAAATAACTTCACAGAGTTAGACTTGTGGTAATGGATTCCAAAATCCAATGTACCTTTTACATATCGTAAAATTCGTTTGGTTGCTTGAAGATGCAGCTCGGATGGGCATGCCATAAATCGTGATACAAGAGAAACAACATATTGTATATCTGGCCTAGTGTTGGTGAGAAACATTAAACTCCCAACCATGCTTCTGAAATTGGTCAAGTCAACTTTTGGTGCTCCATCTTCTTTGCTTAGTTGGATTCCATGTCCGGTTGGTGTTGCAGCTGATTTGCACTTCTTGCATAGCAAATTTCTTGATCATGTCATGAGCATATTTCTGTTGACATATGAAGATCCCATTCTTTGATTGATGTACTTCCATTCCTAGAAAGTATCTCATTAATCCGAGATCCTTCATCTCAAACTGATTCATCATGGAGTTTTTGAACTCCATATTCATTTTATCATTACTACCCATGAATATTAGATCATCCACATATAAACAAACTATGAGGATATCTACTCCATTTTTAGGTAGTATAATGTTGGTTCACTCTTGCTTTTTGTGAAACCATATTTGCTGAAATAGCAGTCAATTCGTGAGTACCATGCTCTTGGTGCTTGCTTGAGGCCATAAAGTGCTTTTTTCAATTTATAAACAAGGTTCTCTTTTCCTGGTTCTTGGAAACCTTGAGGTTGTTGAACATACACCTCTTCTGTCAGGTATCCATTTAAAAATGCACTTTTCACATCCATGTGTTGAATTTTCCATCCTTTATGGGCTGCCAAGGAAAGAACAGTTCTAATTGTTTCTTGTCGAGCAACTGGAGCAAAGGTTTCCTCATAATCTATTCCATATTTCTGAGTAAAACCTTTAGCTACTAATCTCGCCTTGTGCCTTTCAATGCTCCCATCGGCATTGAATTTGGTCTTATAGACCCATTTACATCCAACACATTTTTTTCCCTTGGGAAGCTTCACAAGCTCCCAAGTATCATTCTTTTTAATTGAGGATATTTCCTCTTCCATGGCATCTTGCCATATATTTTTAGTGCATGCTTTTTCATAGCTAGAAGGTTCTAGTTGTGCAGCAGCCAACAAAGCATAATTGACTACATCACCCCTTGGTTCATGAGACTCATCATCCCCTGACATTTGAAGATTTTCAAGTCTTGACAAAATGTCATCCATCTCACTAGCTTGACTCCTAGTGTATCTTTGTTGGAAATTCCTATCCAACATTTGAGAAGATGGATGACTCTGTAGTATGCGCTTTCCTCTATTTGTCTCTTTCCTTTGAGAAACTGAATCAATATCCATCGGACTTGGAGCGCTTACAGATCTTTGAAATCGTTTTGGAGAATTTGGGGGTGCCAACAAATTCCTTCTTGGACTTGGTGTACCACTTGATGTACTTGATGAAGTTTCCTGATGTGGAATTTGTGGAGGAGGACTTTTTACACTGCTTTTCTTGGGTTGTACCATTATGGGAGGTACTAATGTGGTACTTTCTGAATTAGAGTCAAAATCAACAAATTTTTTATGACCCCATTCTCCCCCTTCATCAAAAATTACATCCCTGGAGATAATGATTTTATGTGTTGTGGGATTGTACAATCTATACCCTTTGGTTGAATCACAATACCCTACAAAAACACATGCTTGACTCTTTGGATCAAGCTTCTTTCTCGTCTCGTCAGGAATGTGTGCATAAGCTAAAGAACCAAATACTCTGAAATGTTTGACATTTGGTTTCTTACCGTACCATCCTTCATAAGGAGTGATACCATCTAAACTAGAAGTCGGACTTCTATTTAGAATATATGCACTTGTTCTCACTGCATCTGCCCAATAGCTGTTTGTGAGATGTTTTGCCTGAAGCATTGTTCGTGCCATTTCAACAAGGGTGCGGTTCTTTCTCTCAGCCACACCGTTCTGTTGTGGGGTATAGGCAGTGGTGAACTGCCTTTTTATCCCATTTTGCTTACAATAATGAAGAAATTCATTTGAGGAGTACTCTCCTCCTTTATCAGTGTGAAGACATTTGACATAGTAGTCACTTTGCTTTTCTACATTATTTCTGAAGTCTATGAAGCAATCAAATGCTTCATCTTTGTGTTTCAGAAAATACGAGCCAACACATTCTAGAATAATCATCTATGAATGTTAGAAAATAAGAATTGTTTCCAAGGCTCTTTGTTTGCATTGGACCACAGATGTCCGAATGTACTAGCTGAAGAGGATAGCTTGCTCTCCACGCTCGGCCTCTTGGAAACTTCGTTCTGGAGTGCTTTCCCAAAGCACATGCTTCGCATACCTTTTTATGTTATGGAATTTTTGGTAGTCCTGTCACCATAGCTTGTGATGTTAACATTTTCAAGCTAGCGGAATTGAGGTGACCATATCTCAAGTGCCACAATTCACTTGGATTTGAAATAGCAATGTTTGCAAGTTGAGCTCCCCCTGGCTCACCAAACTTTAGAGGGAACAACCTATTCTTTGTCATAGGGACTTCTGTGATGACCCGGTTACAATTGTTTTTATCAAAGATTGTACATTTTCTTTCATCAAAAACTAATTTGTAATGCTTCTCCATCATTTGGCCAACACTTAACAAATTGTGTTGTAGCTGTGGAGTATAGTATATGTCATTCACATTTTTAATACCTTCTTTTGTGGGAACTTCCATAGCTCCTATGCCTTCAACTTGCAAGGATTTATTATCCCCTAACTTAACTTGAGATTTGTAATTTGAATCTAATGTAGCAAAGAGATTTTCTTTGCCACTCATGTGGTTGGAGCAACCAGTATCCAAAATCCATGTATCATTTAGATTTTGATCTGACTGTCCATAAGAGAGAAAAAGATTTGGTGGACCTTCTTCTTCTCCGTAGAATGAGCCATATTGACTGCTTTGATCTTTTGAAGACTTTGACCAGCAGTCCCGAGCGAAGTGGCCTTGTTTCCCACAATTGAAACAAGCTGTTTTAGTCTTGTTACTTCCTCGTCCTTGATTTCCACGGCCTGCATTGCCGCTTTGGTTCTGATTGGCTCCTCTGTTTTGATTTCCACCTCTGTTTTGATTACCTCCTCTGTAGGAGTTGCTTTGGCCCTTGCCTCTTTGTTGTTGTCCTCTGCCTCGGCCTCTTCCTTGTCCTCGTCTTGCACTTTCATTCGAAGTGAAGGCTTTGTCATCACCTCCATAGCTTGTTGAAGGTGCACCTTGAAGTCGCTCTTCATGTGATGTTAATGATCCAATCAAACTATCAAATGTAAGAGTAGAAAGATCTTTGGATTCTTCAATTATGATTGCAATGTGATTCCACTTAGGAAGAAGTGTTCTCAACACTTTCTTCACAATTGTTTCATTTTTTGTGTCTTCACCTAAAGTTTGCATCATATCAACTACTGCTTTAACACGAACACAATAGTCTCCAACTCTTTCATTTTCCTTCATTCTGAGATTTTCAAAATCTCTTTTCAAGGTCTGAAGCCTGACTTGCTTTACTTTATCACTTCCTTGAAATCCTTCTTTCAAGGCATTCCATGCATCTGTAGCAGTTAAGTAAGATGCAATTCTCGGAAAGATACTTGGATCTAATGCTGATTGAAGATGGTATAAGGCAAATGAATTATTTTTCTGTGCATCTTTGTAGATCTTCTTATCATTTGCACTTAAGGTAGTCCAATCTGTTGGAGCAATGTAACCGTCTTCAATAATATCCCATAGTCCTTTTTCGATGAGTAATGTCCTCATCTTGATGGACCAATACTCATAATTATCCCCACTGAATTCGGGAATTGGTAGATTATTATGTGATCCCATTTTTATCTACTAAAACAAAAAACCTCTCTTTTATAGTCTTATTGCAAAAAAGACTTTACAAACTATCAAGCCCTGCTTGATTTACAATCATAAACAACTCAAACTTGTTCAGCAATTACAAAATTGTCAGCGACTTGTTCATCATCGTCACTGATCAATATTATTTCAGGAGAAGGAGGTTGTAGGATTTCAACTGAATTACTATAATGAGTATATTCGGATCCTTGTGAAGCAATTGCAACTGTGTCGGATTGTTCAAACTTGCTGCCAAAGGAGTTATCTTCTGAATCTGCTTCGTATCCTTGATCAGGATTTCTCTGGTGTGCAATAACCGCGTTTTGCAACTGTGAAAAAACTGTATTAAGTCCTAGTGTTTTCACATGCCTATCAAAGTTTTCAGGAGTTGTTCTCAGTAACAACTTGCAGAGGGCATGATAACAACCTTCCGATCTTATCATTTAAGAAAATTTCCCAGAAATTTTCTTTTACAAAGATTTCCTCTTAGGAAATAGTAAAAAAAAAATTAACTTTCTAAGTTTTTTTTTTAAAAAAAAACTTTACATTTATTTCCTCTCAGGAAATTTCAATCAACTAAATTTTTTTTTTTTTTTTATAAAAGCTAATGAACAGTTTAAAAAACTAAAAAAATTATTATATTTTTTAATTTTAAACTATTCCTTAGTTTTTTCTTATAAATTTTTTTTTAATTATCTATTGACCCCGCCGAGAGTCGATCCTGCGACCTCGCGGGTGTCAGGTCTGAGGGTAGCCGCTGCGCTACCCGGGCTGATCCGGGAGCTAAGCGAGCTCCCCGACCCTTAGCTTTCGCGTCGAGCGCGAAGCTACTGTTGGCTTCGCGCTTCGGCGCGAAGCTAATGTTTTTATTGGGACTATTAGTCCCACATCGCCCACAGGGCGATGTATTTGTTATATAAAACAAACAAAGCACACACAGTGCTTTGACTGCCTGCGGGCAGTCACGAACACGCAGGTTCCTTTTGCCACGTCGCCACTCGGGCCGCGCGCCAGCGCCACGTCACACACTTTGCGGATCGACACGTCACCCTCCTCGGGCCGCGCACCAGCGCCACGTCACCTCGCCTCGCGGATCGACACGTCACCCTCCTCGGGCCGCGCACCAGCGCCACGTCACCTCGCCTCGGGCCGCGTGCCAGTTACACGTCGCCACGCATCGCGCCACGTCGATCTCGTGCCTCGGGCCCACGTCAACAATGCCCTCGAGAATCGTGCCTCGGGCTGCCACGTCAACAGCGCCTCGGGAATCGTGCCGATCTGCTGCTCCTACGGGCCGCGTCGTCCAGTTCCACCAGCGCCTCAAAAAATGCACCGGTCAGCTCCTGCGGGCCGCCTCGGGATCCGTGCCGCCTCGGCTCCTGCGGGCTGCCTCGGGATCCGTGTCGCCGCCTCGAACTGCGGGCCCCACCGCCTCGGGAATCGCGTCGCTCTGATACCAAATGTGAAAGGTGAGTGTGGTTGAAAAAGAACTAATTGCATTAACCTTCAAACTTAGGTTACATAGATTAAATAGGCGGTAATTAACCTATTCGAGAAAGAAAGGGAGAAAGGAGAAATTGGGGGAAAAGAAGGATGGAAGGAATTCTCTTGCCGCCCAAATGCTGCCGTCCACTGCCGTCCAGGTAAGGTAAAAGGTAAGTTACCTTTACCCCAAGTAAAATCTATTTTTTTTAACTTTTACTGATGGTAATTTCCAACGGAAGAGAGTAGAACTCAAGCATATGATCATTTTTAGAAGCATTCATAAGACATTAAAGCATGGTTTTATAAAAATTCTAGGTTCAAAAAACTTCAAATAGGAGACTTGGTTTTCAGGTGGAATGTGGATAGAGCAAAGCAGGGCAAGCATGAAAAGTTTGATTCCTTTTTGGGATGGTCCATTCAAAATAATAGAAGCTAAAGAGTCTAATGCATTTTAGTTGAAATATCCAGAGGAAAACATCCAACCAATTTCGGTGAATGGTTTCCACCTCAAGCTTTACTATATCTAGACAACAAGCCCATTGTAACATATGTATATACATTGTAAAAATAAAAAATAAAAATAAAAAATAAAATAAAAAATATTTCCCCTTCCTTTCTGCACTTTGTATCTGATTTCTTTCCCACACTTTGTAAATTGTTCTGCTCAAAGAAAATTAAAAAAAAAAAAGGTAGAAGAAAATTTGTAAAAACAATGACTAAATGTTAGTTGAATACATGGTGATGTTCCATTCCACACATGGTATTGTAAGAAATCCTTCAGAATGACATTTCGCCCTCAAACCCGCATGATCAGATCTAGATTGGCGATTCTGCAAGAGTGGTGCATCAAAAGAGAAACAAGAATGGCACTAATCTGGGAACCTCTCAAAGCTGGAGATAGCCAGAGCAGAATCAAGGTAAAGCAACGTGCTTACAAGCTTAATGGACTTTGAAGGATCTTAATACATCGGAGCGGAATCAGTTTAAAATCGAACAACAAGTTCTAAGTTGACACATGGAGGCTAAAAATTTCTCATGCATTCAAATCTAATAAAATTACACATGAACTAAAGAGTACCTGAAAGGGTGTGATGAACTAGAAACATGATTTAAAAATTTGGCCAATGAGAAGGGAGGATGCCACTTTTGAGCCACCAAAGAAATAATGGAAAGGATGGTGAAGTGTGCCAACAAGATGTCGCGTAGCAACTACATTTATGACAGATGATACGCACGTTCCAGATGATAAAAGTGATGAAGTCCTATGCTGGGTTCATTTTGCAACCACTAGATTGTAGAGAAGCTTAGCAGTGTTCTGAAGCCCTCCTTGCTTACCAAATGTGCAGAATCTTACTATTACAAAATGGCTCCTAAGAAATCTCCCGCATAAGATACAGAAGATGTCCCAAAATTTGAAACTCTAGATGAAAGAATATCTGTGCCTTACGTGGACAAATCCAAGGCAATAGAAAATATAGAAATGACCATCATCGAAAGGATAAAATTAAGGAGTGTGAACGATAGAAAAAATAATGTTGCTCTATCGGTAGAAGGTAGATGCTCCATTCTTTGTTATTTGTCCTTTTACATTTGTGATTTTGTCCATTCATGTCCTGAATTGATAGTTGTGATAGTGAAATACTACGACCCGCTAGCTAAGGCGGTAAAAACCCATGAGGGCGAGACCCTTTTTAGCATCATCACCTCTTTATATCATGAGATTTTTTCTTTAAGGTCAGACACTCTAGTACCACCAAAACCTTTTAGTATTGGTGAACAAACTGGGTTTTATTCCATGAAAAAGTGAAAAAATGATGATGAGGCATTTAGAAATTGGGTTTATAAGCAGCTAAATAAAGAGCCCCAAGAAGAGTTTCCTGAAGTTCCCATTTCTATCAAAAATTTTGAAACCCCCATTCTATTCTCTATTTCCCTATATGGAGGGTTTGGATTCTGATGAAAAAGTTCATGGTTGGAAAATTGCTACTGCATACTGCATTGCTAATGAAAGGATGTATGAGAAAGAGGCAGCGAAGAACAGAATAAGAGTGTTTTATTTCGACTGGCCAAATTTTATTGCTTAAATAATTCATGAGAAATAGTAAGCATGAAGAGGGGCATTAACGTTCCTAGCTTTAGCCATTGCTCGAACTTAGTATGGATGTTTTATTCTGCTGTAAAGGATATAATGTCATGGATTCTGGTCAAAGATAAGGATGACCAAAACAAACTCATGCCATTTTACTATTGGAAAAGCCATCTGAGAGGCACTGATTCTCAGTATAGATTCAATTTGGAGTTTCTTGGGCCAGCCCTCCAAATAATGTATGGTAATTTCTCTAGATTTCCACCTCTGGCCAAGGGGATTCTGAGGACTAAAAATGTAGAAGAGGGAGACTGGTATTTGTTGATTGAAGATATAGTCATTAGCTTATATGGTTTCATGGGTAAACCTTTTCTTTTGCCCCAATTTGTCATGGAGAGACTCTTTGCCTTGGAATATTTGAGGCAGGAAGAGTACATTGACTCGAAATATGGTTCAAAGAGGAAAAGGAAGTCTTTGCTTTCTCACCGCACCGTGAGTGATATCACTATTACTATAAAAGGGTAAAGTCAACAAATCGATCGATATTTGGATGGATTAGGTCTATTTTATATTCAATAGAGGTGGAGTTATGATCCGAATGACATCTTCACTACAAGAAATAAAACCCTGAATGGAACCAAGGCCTACAAATTTGAGAAGAGGCCCAAGGCTAATTTTGAACAGGGAAGAAACAATGATGAGACTACTCTGTTGGAGTGGAATGTATCCAAGATGAGCTAGTTACCTCCATGGTTGGATTTTTATGAACATTTTGAATATTTTTACCCTGACTACAAGCCTGACCATTAGATTACTGAGGAAATGATTGGTAAGATCAAAGTGGAAACTAAAAATAAAACCAAGCCCTCCTCCAAGTCGAATTCTATAAAGAAAAAGGAAATACCACCTAAAAATGGAGTTGCAAAAGAAGAAGAAGAGGAGGATTATAAGGTGCAATGGGAGGATACCAAGATTATTGATTGGTGGTGTATGAGAATTGAGATTAAAAAAGTTGAATCAAATTTTGGAATGCAGATTGATAGAGTTTTCAAAAATATATGATGAAAATGTTGATACTTGGAGGCTAAAATATGTGAGGCACATTGTATTAATAGGCGATTCTGAACCTCTTTAGCCTCCTACAGATCAAGAGGATTATGTAAAAACCTCTGGAGTATTAGAAGCTTTTAATCCTACTATTGAGCAGGTGGAGAAATTCCCTAAGGGGGCTAGGATGATGAGCAAAATGAGAGTTTATAAAGAAAGAGTTGTTAGTACCCCGGTCATCAATGCTAAATCTAGGCCTGTATATTTAGATCTAGGAGGACATCCTAAAGATAATTTTTTTGATAAGAAAAGGAAATATAAGAGCATTGGGTTCAAGACACTTTATTTTACTCCTACAGCTTCAACAAATCCGCAACCCATTACCAAACAATCATTACGTTTTGGGTGAGTACAAGGAGATTTATCAGAAGAAGATTCTGAAGCTGAGATAGAAACTTTTTGACTAGTTCATAAAAGGACTAGGGGGACCCCAAAAATAGAGGGGAAAGAAGTTTTTAAGAAATATAAAGTGGGAATGGAAGTAATGGCTGAGGAAGTAGTTGTTTCTGCTATAGAAGGGTTAGCTGAACAAGAGCAACAACTTGAAATAGAAACTAAAGAAAAATACCTTACATCTTTAGGTGAAGGTATGGTTTCTAATACTTCTTCTCCTTCTCATATTCATGACTATCCAAAAGGCTTTCCCTCCATTTCTAATCAAGAAAATGTAGCAAATTTGCATCCTTCATCTCACAGTTTTCTACTCATTCAATCAGTAGCTATGGAGGTGTCGGTTAGTTATGTTGTATCACAACCTCCTCCAAACCTACCTTCTAATTCTAAGTCATTTACCTCAATATCCACCATCATTACTCCAATATCCCTTTCATTACCACTACCCATGGGACATTACATTCTTAGTTCATCCATCCCCTCCACTATCAATTTGGTCCCGATTTATTTGAATTTACCTATATCATCAGTAACAATAGCCATAGAATCTACTATTTTAATAGAGGCTACCATCAAAGTGTCTTCACCCCTAATGATAACAAGTCAATCCACCCTCATATTTTTGATGCCATTATCTCCTTTGGCTGCTGATATTTCAAAATCTATGGCTATATCCAAAGAGCAAACAACCACTCAAAGCATAAATCATTATTGGGTAGAAATATTACTAAGCCTTCCAAACGGATGGCTGTAATAAGGAAAAGCATGTATGTTAATCCCATCACTAGATAGAGGATTTGAAGATCTTTAATTCCATAGGTGAGCAAGCCCTAAAATGAAATGACTACTCAGGATTATAGGGTAGAAGAAATCATAAAATATATTGACAAGCTTCCTGCTGAAGATGAATTGGGGATGGCCAAGGCTCACCTAGAGACATTTTATGTGAAGACTGATATAGAAAAAGATAGGGTAGATAAGCTGAAGAAACAAGTGGAAAAGCTTAATAAGAGCATCCATGATCAAAAGGAAGTATAGAAACCCCTGAGGAAAGAGGCTAAGGGTTGGCAGGAAAGGTTCCAAAAAGCTAATGAGTTGAAAGACCAGTTGGAAGAATAAAAGAAACTAAATGGAGATCAAGTCAAAGAAATTCAAAATTTAAAACATCAACTTTAGATTGAAAAGGCCAAGTTCACCATATATTCTAAAGATAGTTTGAAAAGGATCAAGAAGGAATTGCTTTATGAAATTCAATGAAAATGCTCGGTCCTTCAACTTATCATTGACTACTTGAAAGATGCCAGCCAATTGCTATCTATCATTCAGAAGGACTTAGATTAGATCACTACAAAGTTACAGCCTATGGTGATTTCGGTAGAACAAATGTACAAATTGGTTGGTAGTAGGCTCAGTGCTACCACTAAACTAATTCCTAGTAAGGAATGTAATATAGCCAGGGTAGCCTCCAAGATAGTAGTAAAAGAGCACAGAGAAACTAAGAAAGCTTGGCTATTGTTTGATAGAATAGACATGGGGATTAAATAAATCATTGAATTAAATAAGGAAATGATTAAGGTCAGTTTCAGAGGACTCTGGAAGGAAGATCACAACTTGTTATCTATGGAAGAAGTCCAACAAATCATTAAAGATAGCTTACAATATGAGGCTGGAATCGGTTCATTAGAAGAGACACTATCTCAAGAACAAGTTGCTAAGCTAATTATGAGCTACACATGCCTAAGAGATCTCATGGAAGATCTAGTGATTAGAGAAAATGTTATTGATTATGAGGATGTGGAAGAATTACAATACGTTTATAAGCAGCTTAAAGAAACATCAAATCCTTATGAGCAAGCCTAGAAGTAGGCTCTTCAATATTTAGAATAAATGATTCAAGTGTTTAGGGACACCTTTGGAAAAGATAATCAAGAAGTATAGACTCCTGGAGAGGATGAAGAGGAAGAGGCTATATAGAATAATGAGAGTAAGACTGAGTAGTTACAGGCCCAAGAGGGGCTCATGCTTAAGACATTCTACTTTTCTATTTGTACATATAACATAAATTTTGTATTTCTATATATCAGTTTTGTATTTCTATTTTTACTCTGACAACTATCAAAAATGAGAAATAAAGGCATGAAGCCTATAGTACAGGTTTTCAGAGGGTAGGGTTTGTATGGAAATAATTCTTTAAAAAAATATATATTCAAGGATGAGCATTGTTTTGAATCTTAAGGCCAAATGGATAAGACTCTGGATTCAATTGGCTTTGCGAGCAAATCCACCCGAGAGGCACCAGAATGTAGGCCCAAAATGGCCATATACTTAGTAAAATTTTGTATAATTTTTACTATTATAAAACTGCCATTCCGCTGGGGAACAAGGTTGATAAGACGAATCCGCTCAATCGTCATACAATTTTTCTTGTTTAAAATGATTCAGGGAACTCCATTTTGAGTCCGGATTGAATAAGGATCACAAATCTGAAAATTTTTGTGAAAGGTGGTGACGTTAGCAGAGAAAAAGTGTGGAATGGCCCTTTTGCATATACCCAATTTTGAAAACTCTTTTTGCTCTCTGCCATAGATTAGTGCTATCCTCAAATTCATAAAAGTCTCAAGGAGATGATGAAGTAAGTAGCAAAAAAGTGTAGATTGACAATCCATAGAATGAACGAGTCTTTTATATCCAGAATGAAAATAAGGCAAAATGGCAGAATGATGTAAGAACATAACTTCAAATCCATACTAAAGAAGATGCTCATTCTATTTGGAATAGAATCCACAAAATTCACAAGGAAGAGGTGACATCATCAATATTTTAATGCATATTGGAAAGGATAAGGTAGAAGATAAGGGTATCAGAGCGGATTCAAGGTTTGAATTTCCAAGATCCAGATTGGATGTTCTGTTGCTAAGTAAAACGATGTCATCCAGTGGATGGGCTTTCAGCTTATACTAGATCTAATCTGGATCATGGGATAAAGAAGATCAATGATGGAGGTTAGTCTGCTAAATCTGGGTTGTTTAAAAATATGTCCCTCCACTAGAACTATAACATATTGGCTAGAAGATAAAGCATCGAGAGTTTTTGAGAAGATCAAACCAGAGGCAGTTGCAGATCGATGGTGGCATTCTACTCCCAAGAAAGATCTACGAAAGTGCATGATCTAGAATTTTTTAAACTACAGTTCTAATGAGCAACCAACAAGTTGTAGAGAACCCATGCTACCATGGCGGTTTCTCTTTCAAAGAATTTCCTAGAGGTCTGACCAATCATCTAATGCCAGCTAAACTCTTTGTTGAGCTGTTGTAACAAGATTTGATGTATTGTTTCTTGATTATTGTAACATGAAAAAATATAAGTAGAGGTCGAACCCTCATTTTTAGAGGTCGAATCTAGCGTGTTTGCTTGTACCATTGTAAATATTTTTGAAGAGTTGAATGAAAGGAGCAATACATTGATCTTCGCCTCAAGGCCGCATTTCCATGCTTGATGTTAGAGGTTCGGATTTCATAGTTGTATTTTTGTGAATACTTAAATGGTTATTTTGTGCCTATCTTGGATTACTAGCTATTATGAGTAATTGAAATCTGCTTTGAAGTTTGTTCTGTGTTATTAGTAAGTAAATTTCTATAAAATCTAGATTTTGGTGAATTTTGCTATTTGGATTATCATTCCTTGGATATTGAAATTGCTTGCTATAACATTTCTTTGTTATGCTTTAATATCAAAAATGAGCTATCTTGAGATAAGGGTTGATATGAATGTATATCTTTAATTTAGTTTTTTAGGAGCTTTTTATTGTGATGCAATGTTGTTAACCTATCCATCCACTGATATCTACATATCTCTAATCCTAACGTTCTCTTACCCTAAACTCCAAGCCCTAATTGAGCATAATTGTGTCAACAATCTTCTAAGTTGAAAAGGAACCATCCTACTCTAGAGGTTGGATTGAAAATCCCTATTTTGGTTCTTTGAATGTTGAGTGCTGAGCTGCAGCTATTGAAGAACACAAGCTTATACTAAGAGGGGGGTGAATAGTATAAGACCAGTTTTTACTTTTTCTTCCAATTCAATATTATGTTGTGTAAATATAGAAATATCAATAGCAGTAATTAAAGCAATGCACATAAACCATACATAATAGAGACACCATAATTTACGTGGTTCACCCAATGTGGGCTACTCCACGGAGAAAATATTTTTCTAAAACTTTCTCAATCAATATCTTTGGGAATAACTCCCAATTACAATGTTTATGGATCTCTATCCAAAGGAGATGCTAATCCCCTAATCTCAAGTTCGTGGATCTCTTTCATAGGAGAACTTTTTTCCCTTTTTCTCTAGCTATGGGATCTTCTAAAATACTCTATCTCTCTGCTGCACTAACTGGTGGACCTCTCTCCACTTGAAGAATCCTCACCCAAATCTATATTTAACTATGCTAGTTGTTGGATCTCTATCCAATGAGACTCTATCCTCTATACTTTGTCACCTCCAAAGTTCTATCAATAGGCTTACTAAGAACCTGCTCAATAGGTTCACATAGAACCTGCTTAACAAGCTCACACAGAACTTGTACAAAACTAAATAACAAGCTCACATATAACTTGTCCAAATCTGCTCTAGCAAGCTCACCAAGAACTTACCCAAATATGCTCTACCAAGCTCACCAAGAACTTGCCCAAAACTGTCCACAAATTTGTCCCAGCACTGTTCTCAAATCTATCCCAAAGGCCTTCTCAAAGGCTCAATCAATCATGCTTAAGTATTACTCAAAATGAACTCAACAATGAATGGCAATCTCAACTTAAATCCGCTTCATATAAGCATAAAGAGAATTGTTAGAGACTCAATATGTTCTAATATCACTCTCAACCCAACTCAACTCAAATCAATCTCAAATCAACTCAAGTAAATATCATAGAAGCATAAAGAGAATTGTTAGAGACTCAATATGTTCTAATATTACTCTTAACTCAACTCAACTCATATAATCATAAAGAGAATTGTTAGAGACTCAATATGTTCTAATCTCAATCTCAACTCAACTCAACTCAAATGTTTCCAACAATGCTCAACCACAAATCTCACATAACAATGATAATCATGTTCTTTTCTAACTCAATTTCTTTCACAACCAATGGGCTTCAACCACTACGCTTATAACACAAGGTTTAAACACAACTCTCAATTCATAAAAACTTGAAGAATTTAACCAACCACTTTCAAAAAGGAAACCACAAACAATATTTTTCCCTCCAATGATATTTCAGAAATCAACCACCATAAACAATCAATAGGAGAATGTGCCCATACCTTTTATGAAGATGAAAAAACCTCTTGTAAATCTGCCACAATCACAAAATTATTTTACCAATCTTCACAAGGGTTAGTAGATCACAAAATAATCAACATTACTCCACTTTTCAATAATCATCACCAAGGCTTTTAATTGCACAACTTCCTTATCTCTCCTAAAACCACTTTTACCATAAAATAAAATAAATCAAAACATTGCATAACCTTTTCACTCCCAAAACCACTTATACCATAAAATAAAATAAATCACAATATTGCATACCTTGTCACCTCATGAAAGAATTAATCCTCTTGAAAAAGAACAAGGCAAACTTCATTTTTGGAACCCCTTTGAAAAATCAGAAATATCTCTTTACACACACCTTATTTCTCCTTCTAAATAAGTTAGTCAAATATCCCTCAAAATAAGATTTCCGACGATATATAATATGATATACTTTCAAAAGGAAAAACACCAGAAATTTCTTTTTTTCTAACCATGCATCAAGCTCGTCTCAAATAATATCCAACACCATGGGATATTTAATTTCTTCCTTAAAAAATATTCAAAATCATAGAACAAATACCTTCCTCCAAAATATAATTGACATCAAAAAAATTCTAAGCATTTAAATCATCATCAACACCATACACCCTTTTCTCTCCATTACACTTTAATAAAACCAAAAAGATAATATTAGTTTTTCTAACCTTATACCTCCCAAAGCAACTTTGGAAATACCATAGACAATGTAAAATATGTTCTATTCACTACCCTTCCATATAAATTTGAGTTCATGAGTGTACCTCTTACACCCCTAAATAGGGGATTCAGCATGATTTGATCCATCGTCTCCTCTAGCCAAGTCGTTCGGCTAAACAACGTGGGCTATCCATGCCCACATGAGGAAGGGAGAGGGGACTCCTTCTTATCTCTGAACAAGTCTCTTCCTTGGTGCAAAAACCAAACCCTATTCCCTCTTTGACCACAACACAATCCACGCTCCTTTTACTCGCACAAAAATTGAGGTGCATGCATTAATCAAATTACCTTCGTCCACTTTCAATATTTTGGGGCTTCCTCCTTTTATACTCAAAGGAGTATTTTTCTTTTACGTCGATGATTTTAATCATATTTATTCACCATGTTTTGTCCTTATGCTCAAGGGCTTCGATGACGTCGGCAATAATAAAACATTAATTTTAAATTTTAATTTTAAATTTAAATTTTAATTAATTAAAATTTAAACTTAAATATTTAAAATTAAATATCTCCATCATCGGGACACCTTTTTTGATGAAACGAAATCCCAAACCAAGTTTTAAGAAAAACCCATTTCAAATATGCCATCCATGGTTTTAAATAAAACCTTTTATTTTTCTTGCCTTGGTTTTCACAAAAACCTTATAAATTTCCATGCTTTCCAAAATATCATAAATGCTTATTTATGAAATATTTTGGCCACCAAAACTAAATATGATCCATGTGACATCAATGAAAATATAAAATGCCTCAAATTAAATCAAATTTCCAATAGCTATCGGGTGCAAGCCTAAAAAAAAGGGAGGAAAATAGATAGTCATAGTATCAAGTAAAACTTGGTGCAATTCAGTGCCCAACAATACCTAGATCTCATGGATACAACGAGAAAATCTATTGTCCATACCATAGATAGTGCAACCATGCCATTGATTCATGTTTCTCCTTTCGTGCTCAAGTGTAGGACCTAATAGATAGGGGTTACCATTAAAGTATCGAACCCTTTAGCCCCACAAAACCAAAATCTAGGGATCCAAAATCCTCTACCAGACCACATAGGAACCAATCCCCAAAGACCTCCAAACAATCCTCTAGGACCACCTCACCAAGTGAATAGTGTCCAACATGATCCTCAATCACATGGAGTAGTAGGAATGATAAACCTTACCACATGAAACCAATGCTATCTATCACATCATACCACACCTATTGTCTCTCCACTTGTCCAATTTACATCGCCACAGGTCTCCCAAACTCCTAGTGTTGTACCACCTCCACCCCAAAATGTGATCACAATTCATGGTAGCCTCACCCATCAATTATGTAATGTCCCCACATGATTATCAAATTTTAACCTTTTACAACAATCTCAACCCCATTACAAGGTGTTGAATGATATTTTATGCTCTATAGATCTAGAAACGCATGATACAAATGCATTTGTAAACTTTTTAGGGAACATCCCATGATGCCTTTAGCCATCCATTAGTTTCCACGACCATGAGATAATAGAACTTGTAGGAGGAGTGGATCCCCCTCTCCATATACAAGCCACTATCAATGACATCACCTATAAGTGGGTCCTCATTGATATGGGATCATCCATTAGTATCATATCTATGATAGCCCTACACCATTTACATATACCACCAGCCCATTTTGCCACACCTTCCCTCGACTTATGAGCATTCAATGGCTCTATGATACCTATGGTACGATCCATAGTCCTGCCTATCTGAGTAGGTGTTCATGCCATTTTCATCCTCTTCCATATAATCTAAGGGGAGATGTAGTACAACATTCTCCTTGGTCACCCATGGATTAGATACATGCAATATGTCCCTTCCACACTAATCCATTACCTCAAGTACATCCACAATGGACTTTTCCATTGCATCCCAGCTGATGGGGACCCATTTAAGTCTTGAAACATCATAGATCTCCCACTTGCACCTTCCTTCTCATCGATGCAATGCTTACCTATTTATTCTCATCAGTTAGTTGGAGCATCAAAATCCTCTCCTACATCAACCTCATTACCCCAATCCTAATCAAGGATACATGCTTCAGTGTCAACACCTTTAGCACCATTATCTATAGTGCCTAATAACACTACCATATTGTTATCGCCTCTCGTATTATGGCCACCATGACTATCCTAATATTCATCCTATACAAACCCACCGTCGGTACCACAACAAACATCACCACCCACATTGTGTCCTATCGCTCCACCTCAATAGTTCTCTCATACAAAAGAACCCATACTCCCTACACTATGTACACCTATCCTTTATTTTCATCCATGTCCTAGGTCATTCACTTCCCCTTGTAGGCCAACACAAAAAACTATGCCTCTGCCTTTATAATTCCCAAAAGTTGATCATCCTATACCAGCTACCATAGTTGAATACCATGAGTGGGATCAATAAGCATCTCATCTAGATGACCAGTTGCTACACCCTTCTACTACTACCATTAGAGAATATCATATTTCACCTTCATCATCTGATTTGGATTCACCACCTCGTTCACCAGAATATGTGACATCACACATATCTATTTTTATGATAAAATTAGATCCAGGAGATTATAATATGTATGATGCCCATGTATGCCCACATATTATCCAATCCACCCGTGACTTTACCCTCCCTTCAACTTTAGTATTGACTATTGAGATAGTCATAAAACTAGGATCCCCTAATAATCATACTAACTTTGTTTACATAAAATTTGATTCCTCACTCCCCCCAGGAGTTTCTCCTCCACCATAATCTAGATTTACTAGTACAATTGATCACCTAGCTAATCCCTACTTTACCTTACACTATCTTTGATGCTTCCATTGGTGTGGGTTCGAGCTAGGCCATTATGATCAAGGGTTGCATGCACCCATTAACCCTCATGTCCAATCACCTACTGACAAATATAGCTTAGGTTATTGCCCGGTCATTGTCCATATGCTAGAGGAAAAACTTTAGGATATTTCCTTGCATCCATCCCCTCTCCCAATACATAATTTAGAAGAATACATCGACATGGATATTCTAGAACATAACACATCCCCTCACTCCACTATCACAGTCCCCTGTAACTTTTTATAAGAAGACCCTCCTTTCGACACCACATCATCATGTTGTGTTTATGAGTTCACAAACCAATTCGTGGTGCTATCCTTAAAAATACACTACCTAGAGAATGACATGGTATATCCACCACCATTGCCAACATACCTAATAATATTCTTTCCTATCCATAGGTAGCTACACTGATCATTTACTCGACCATGATCCCCATCGATTATACTACACCCTCCCATAAGTATTCTAAGGTGCTCATAGGTTGTCGAGTCATCATCACTAGAATCTTCACCACTTACATCCCCCATAGTGCCAGTTAATATGGTTGAGGTGGATATTTTCTCTCCACTATGATACACACACCAACCAACATGAGATGATACACCAAACCCCAACTTTATCAATCTCATGAACATATCACCCAAACCCCATGACTTCTTGCTCTCACCACATGTCTTACATGCTATAAATGCCCCTTCATAATCTATGCCACCTCATATATCATAGGTACATCACATAGACATTTACTTAGATGACAAATACAAATTTATCAAGGCCACCAATGACCGCCATCATATTATGATTATAGAATAGTTGTGTGATGGTTCCCATATGCTTATTGATGAAACCATCAATGTTGACATAATGACGATAATAAAACCCCTCATATAGTTAAATTAGCTGCTAGCCTATCACCCTAAGAACACATTCTATTCACAAATTTCCTTTGCAAATACATCTAACTCTTTATGTTGTCATACAAATATATGATAGGACTTGATCTTGCCCTAGGAGTTCACAACCTCACACTCGATCAAAATGCTAAACTAGTAAGGTAGAAGTTACGATGCATTCACACAAAAGTTGTGTTAGTAATAAAAATTGAGATCCAAAAGCTCTTAGATGTAGACTTCATTGTACCCATCAACTATCCTTATTGGGTATCTAATATGGTCCCCATACCCAAGCCATCTAGCAAAGTTTGCATATTCACAGACTTTCATGATTTAAACAAAGCTTGTCCTAAAGACAACTTTCCTTTACCCAAAATCGACTCTCTCATCGATTCCATCATATGCCATGAGATGATATATCTCATGGATGGATTTTTAGGTTACAACCAAATCAATATCAACCCTACTAATCAACACAAGACATCATTTACAACCTCCTAGAGGATCTTCTACTACAAGGTCATGCTATTTGGCCTTAAAAATGTTGGGGTAACCTACCAACGTGCAATGATCTATATGTTCCATGATTACATGCACAAAATAATGGAAGATTACATAGATGACCTCATTGCTAAATCCAAGAAACGCTTAGAACATCTTGAGGATCTCCATCAGATCTTTGACCAATTTTTAGGACACAACGTCTGCCTCAACCCAAAGAAGTGTGTCTTTGGTGTTCCCTCAAGCAAAATCCTAGGATTTATTATCACCCAATGAGGCATTGAAGTTGACCCTAGCAAAGTAAAAGCCATCACTGAGATGTCTCCACCTACTACCTTGAAATAATTATGATGCCTCCAGGGAAAAATCACTTCTATCCATCGATTTATAGCATAAATATCAGACAAGTGCAAACCATTCAACCACCTCCTACAAAGGGAGTAAAATTCAAATCAGACGATAACTACCAATATATTTTTATGACATCAAAACATATCTTACTATTGGTCACTAAATTACATCAAGCTTTACTCAATACTATGGTTGTTTATGTTCCTACTTTCTATCTAGGCTTACACCCAATATCTACAGTTCAAAACTCAATATTGGATGGAAAAAAATAGGGTTTCCAATCCATCCTCCAGAGTAGGTTGGTTCCTTGTCAACTTAAACATGGTGTTGACAAAATTATGCTCACTTAAGGTTTTAGAGATTAGGGTAAGAAAATTTTAGGGTTAGAAAATGTGAACAACAGTGGACGGATAGACTAATAACATTACACTACAACAAAATAATCCAAAAAATAAAATTAAATACACATCACTCAAATAAAAATTATTCCAAATTATATGTGTTTTTATTCATTAAATAACAATAGAGAAATATTGCAGACAACAATTTCAATATCTAAACAATGATAATCCAAATAGCAGAATTCACCAATATTTAGATTTTATAGAAATGCACTCCCTAAAAATAAAGATCAAATTTAGAAGTAGATTTCAATTACCCTAGCAGTTAGTAATCCATTAATTTGGCACAAACTAACCATTTAAGTATTCACATAAATGCAATTAAAGAATTCAAACCTCTGATATCAAAATATGAACACATAATTTGAGGTGAAAAAAAATGTAATGCCCCTTTCATTAGCCATTGGAAATATTTACAGTAGCACATGAAAACACACTAGAGATGACCCTTAAAAATGAGGGTTCAACCTCTATTTATAGTTTTTCAAAATTAAAATAATAATGAACTTTACAAGTATTAAAATTTGACAACTCAACATAGAGTTCTTATTGGCATTCTCTTACTAGTTCAACCTCCATGAAATCTACTGCAAGTGGAATGCCATGGTAGCTCAAAACCTCTGCAATTTGTTTGTTGTTCGATGTTAACTAGAGATATATCCATTAGATATTGCTTATACATAATTGATTTTTCTTAGAAGACCTCTGCCATCATCAATCTACAACCATATTTGGTTCATGTCTTCTTGAAACCCTTGACACTTCAGCTTTCTCCTCCAACTGAATATTTTAACTCCAACAAGAAATTGCTTTTATATGCTTCATAATTCTTGGAAAAATATCCACCATCAATCTCTCCCATCGTATGGCTACAATTTAATCTGTTATAAGATTGATATGATGGCAGGGAGAGAACACAGTGCCATTCTGCTTTTAAAAATGATGATGTCATATTTCATGCTTCAAAAACAATTGATCACCAATCTGACACTAAAATGCTTTGAAAATGAAGTGGGATGAAATTCGCTTCCTATCCTTCATTTTTCTTCATTGGCAATGAAGCATTCACCAATCTGCACAAAAAAGTCGATGACATCATATCTCCTTCAAAACTCTATGGATTCCATTCCGGACCTAAGCAAGTGCATTGGCCTATGAACACCATTATGGACCTATTGCAATGTAAAGTGAATCTTCCTCCATTCTGCACTGGCTTTAGAGTAAAATGCTACTTGTCACCATTCCGAAATAAAGTTAGTAAAAAATACCCTTCGTCATGAATCTGCATCTCTTATACTTAGATTTTCACTTTTTGGCACTGTTCTGGGTAAAAATGTTCAATGTGCTCTCCAAAATTATGTTTTCGAACACTTAGCCACTCAAAAAGATATCAAATAATATGAAGCAGTCGCTAATCTGCACTTATTTTACAATGATGTCATCCTTCTTTAAAAACTTTTACAGATTCAAGATGCATCACCAATATATAGCCAAGAACATAAGAAACTATGTGGAATTGCTCCAAGTGCAAAAATTCACCAAGTGTTGGATGGATTTGTGGCCTTTGTTGCTGATCCACTCCAAAATACACTTCAAAGTGTGCGAAATGAGATTTTCATATCTTCGAAAAAATTTCCAAAATTTTCCTATGTGGCCATTTTGGGCCTAAATTCTAGCGCCTCCTGGGTGGATTTGCTTGCAAAGCCATAGAACTCAAATTCTTATCCGTTGGGCCTTAGGATTCAAAAAATATGCTCATCTTCAAAAATATGTTTTAAGGAATGATTTCCATATAAACACTACCCTCTAAAAACTGTTGGTCTTCTTAGAGGGTAAAGGTTCATATAAATACTATGCCAAAAATATAGGTTTGCTGCAGTTATCTTTAAAAATTAGGTATTGCTATACTCCTCTTATAAGACCTTATTACAAAAATACCTTCACAAAAAAATTTCTACTCTTTATGCCTCTATAGGCTTCATGCCTTTATTGCTTATTTTTGACAATTATCAGAGCAAAAAAAACAAAAATGCAAAACTTGTGTATATGTACAAAAAAAAAATGAACTAAGTGTGTGCCCCTTTCGGGCCTATAACAGTTCCATCTTGCTCTTCTTCTTCGTGGGCCTCTTCTTCATTATCTGATTCTTCTTCATTTTCTTCTTTTGGAGAAGGTTGTTTTTTATTCCTTCCTCCAGAATGGTCACCAAACAACTGAATCATCAATTTCAAAGTTTGTAAAGCCTATTTATAGGATGCTTCAGAGGGGTTTGATATTTCTTTGAGCTGATTATAAACATATTGTAATTCTCCAATATCCTCATAACTATAAGCATTTCCTCTATTCACTAGATCTTCCATGAGATCTCTTAATCTAGAAAAAATCAACAATCAATTGGGTAGCTTGCTCTTGGGGTAGTGCTTCTTCAAGAGAATCAATTCTAGATTCATCCAGTAAATTTTAATCAATGCTATTTTGGATCTCTTCCATAGATAGCAAGTTGTGATCCTCCATCCATAGGCATTTGAATCCAACTTAAATCATTTCTTTGTTCACATCTACGACATCCTTGATCGCTCCTTCAATCTTATCAAATAAAAGCTAGACTCTTTGAAGTGCCCTATGCTTCTTGACCACGGTTCTAGAAGCAAGCAAGATTCCATTCTTTATTGGAAATTGGTTTGGTAGAATCACTGAGTCTACTATCAACCAACCTATTCATATATTCTACAAAAATCACCATAGGCTAGAACTATTCAATGATCTGATCTAGATATTTTTGAACATTGGGGAGTAAGTGACTAGCATCATAAAGATAATCAATTATAAGCTGAAGCCCTAAAAATTTCTCTTGGACCTCAAAGAGCAATTATTTTCTAATCTTATTTAATCCAGCTTTAGTAAAGCTAGAAGACTTAGTTTTTTTTGCTTGAAGGTACTATTTCAAACTTTGAATTTCCTTTGTTTGTTCTTCATTGAGTTTATTTTTCTCTTCTAGTTGGTCTTTGAGCTTACTAGCTTCTTGAAACTTTTCTTGCCAGACCTTGGCCTCTTTTCTTAGGGTCTTTTCCACTTCATTTTGACTGCTCAGAGTCTTCTGAAGCTTTTCAATCCGTTTCTCCAATTTACCCACCTTCTCTCTAAATATATCATTCTTCACATAGAATGTGTCTAAGTGGGCTCTGGCTATGATCAGCTCATATTCTTCAGGAAGCTTATCAATATCTTCTGTGACCTCCTCCACTCAGTAATCTTAGATAGTCATTTTAGTTTTTGGTTTACTTACAAGTGGAGTCATAGATCTTGATATTCTCTACTTAGAAACTAGATCAACATACATGTTTATTCTAATAGCCATCCTACCGGAAGACTTAGAAAGCTTCTCTTCCTAGAAATCATTTGTTTTCTGTGTGGATGCCTACTCTTTTGGAAAAATTATAGGACTTGAAAAACTGGAAGCCAAGGGAGATGAAGATACTATAAATGGAAGGGTGGACTAAACCATTGATAATGGTGGTGTGGAAGTAATTATAGTAGTCTCTGTGATAATAGTGGGCTCTGTAACTACTGCCATGGTTGCTATTGGTAAACTCATAGCAATAGATGCATGACTAACAACTGGATGAATGGTGGTACTTGGAACTATATGTCACTTTGATGGTGGTGGTTGTAATAATGAATATGAAATGATGGGAGATGATGAAGTGGGAACCTTAGATGCTGAAATTAGGATTTGGGGTGAATTTTGGGGAATAGGGGTGACTTATACTTTAATAAAAACCAATGAAACATGGGGTGAACCATGAGAGGGAGAAAGTACCTTTGTCATATTTTACTGACCAAAAAGGGAGGGATACTTCTTGGGGGATTTAGTAGGATGAAGAGGAGAAGAGGTATTAGAGACCATACCTTCACCTACATATGTAGGGTTTTCTTGTTCTGCCTCTATATCCTACTACTACTCATAATGAGTCAATTTTTCTACAGCTGAAATAACTATCTCTTTATCGACTTCCTCCTTATATAACCTCTATTTTTTTAAAACTTATATTTTCCTTATTTCCTATTTTAGTTCTTCTATGAATTAATTGAAAGGAATCCATCTCACTCTCTAACTCTTCCTCTGATACATCTCCTTGTACAGCTCCAGCAAGCAAGACTTGCTTAGAAATAGGACACAATTCTACTAATGTTATAGTGATAAAAGAAAGTAGGTGTACCTAAAAATCTCATCATTATATATATAATCAATATTTGTATCTAGAGGTTGTCCCTCCAGAGCTAAGAATTTAGGCCTAGGCACTACTTCGATAAGTGGAGTGTTGACAACGTTTTCATTGGAATATTTTTTTTGCTCAAAATTTGTGCTCCCTTAGGAAACTTCTCCACTTGTATAGTGTTAGGATGAAATATTTTCAAGACCTTAGCTAATGTCAAAGGAGTTTCATACTCCTCTGCTAGATCTTCTTGATTTGTGGGTAGAGAGAGATTCAAAACCATCTTGGGACTTTTTAATTGTTAACACTATGTTTCTGATGTCCTTATGCTTCCAGGATCTAATATTTTCATCATATTTCTTAGAAAACTCTTTATCAATATTCATGCCAAACTTGGAGTAAGGTTTTCCAATGTTGATTCTCATTCTCCACCAATATAATATTTTTGCTACATTCCATTGTTCTTCTTCTACCTCTTCAACAACATTCTCATCAGGTTCGGGGTCCTTTTTATTTCCAATTTTCTCTCCAATGTCACGAATGGTGGCTTCTATATGCCGATGAATTTTATTTTTGTCATGATCAAAGTCCACAATCTATTCATAGAAATCCAACCATGGATTTAGTTGACCTATTTTTGAAACATTCCACTCCAAAAGAGTGGTCTCATCATTAAAATTGCCTTGTTTGAAATGAGCCCTAGGCATATTTTCAAATTTGTAAGCTTTTTCTCCATTTAGGGCTACATTTCTTACAGTGAAAATACCATTAGGGTCATAAATCCACCTTTGGGGAATGTAAAATAGACCTAAAATATCAAGGTATTGGTCAATTTTCTCACTCTACCCCTTCTTTGTGATAGTAATGTCCTCCACAGTGTCGTATGTAAGCAGAGATTTTATCTTTTTTCCATAATCATAATTCAAATAAATGTACTCTACTTGCCTCAAGTATTCCAAATCAAAGAGCATTTAAAAAAAAAAAATTGGTAGAAGAAAAGGTTTACCCATGAAACCATATAGTCTAATTACTGTGCCCTTAGTCAAAAATACCAATATCCTTCTTCAGCACCCTTTGCTCTTAGAATTTTCTTAGCCAAGGGTGGCAATCTAGGTCAGTCTCCATATATTATTTTCAAAGCATGTCCAAGGAATTCCAAATTGAATCTATAAAAAGACTCACTACTTCTCAAATGGCTTATCCAATAATAAACCAAAAAAGGTTCCCCGTCATTGGTTTTATCCCTAACTAGAATCTAAGGCATCTTGTCCTTAATGGCAACATAGAACATTCATACCAGACTTGACAAATGCTTGAAACTAGGAGCATCAGAGCCCCTTTTCATCCTTACCAACTGTTTGTGTATCCTTTGTATAAGAAAGGCTGGCCAGTCAAAGTATATAATCCTAGTCCCTTTTTCCTCCATGCCTTCCTCACACATTATTTCATTGGAAATGCAATAGGTTGTAGAAGTTTTCTAGTTGTACACCATTCTATTGGAATCTAAACCCTCTATACATGCCAACATAGAGAATAGTACAAGGTTTGGAAATTCATTAATAGGGATTGGGATTTTAGGTAATTTCTTCCTGGTCTTAGCACTGAGCTATTTATAAACCCATATCTTAAATGACTCATCATAATTAGCTCATTTCTCTAAAGAGTAATACCCAGCCTAGTCAATTACCCTAAATTATTTTGGTCTCACTGACGATTCTGACCCTAGGGTGAACATATTATGACAAAAGGAGGCAGTGATACTAAAGAGGGTTTTGCTCTTAGAGGTTTTTACTAATTTGGACATTGGATCATAAAATTTAAATATTTTAGCTATTAATTATGGACATGGATGAATAGAATCACAAATATAAAAATATAGGTAAGAAAGGACAACACATCTACCTTCCATAGACAAAGTAGCTCCCTTATTGAATCTATCATTAACGCTCCTTCTGAGCCTTGTTATTTCTGTGAGAACCATTTTAGTATCTAACAAAGCCTCTTTTCTATCGATGTATGGATCCACTAACCTTCTCTTTGGGGTTTCAACTTCTTGGGTATCTTTAGAAGACATATTGATAGCAACAATACTATGTTATCTTTGTAATTCACAGTGAAAGCTTCTAAGTACTATTTCACTCTTTTTTGCTCTACGAACACGATTTGCTACTAAATGAAAATTTCTCATGCCTTTTGATTCTTTTATTTTATAACACGCATGTATCTTCTATCATCAATGTGGTTGATGTGCAATCTACCCGTTGGCACACTTTCCAACTTCCACTCATTCCTTTCGGTGGCTCAATGGTGGCATTCTAAATTTCCATTGGTCAAAAATTCAAACTACACTGCCACCTCACTACATCTCTTTGGCTACTCTTTGATTTGAGCATGGGTTCATTAGCATTTAATGTGGGATTTTTCCTTTTTCTCCATGTGGCACAATCATGAAATAACTTCTTTGCTCCACCTTAGTTATTAAACCGACGGATTGAAGATATCTTTGATTCCGTCAAAAATTAACAAATTCCATGCATGGATTATCACCTTGGTTCTATTATGCTACACTTTATCTTCAAAAATACTTAGATTGGAGATGCCTTTGCTTCTTTTTACACTTGGCTCTTTTCATCATGCAAAAAAACACTTGCACCATTCCACTAGAAATTTAGTGCATTATGGTGCGGATTTAGAAGCGTTTGTCGTTATGCTATAATTTACATGTATTTGAGTGTGGAATGGAATCTCACTGAATAATTTGTCAACACGGCCATTTTTTGCAAATATTTCTCAATGAGCTAGTACAAAGTGTATAAAGAAACTAAATACAAAGTACATAAAGAAAGGGAAATATAGTACAAGGTATATACATATGTTACAAGGAGCTCATATTTCAAACATAGTAGAGTTTGATATGAAAACCATTTACTAGAATCAGTTGTATTTTCCCCTATGGATCTTCAAGTTGGAACACATTGGACTACTTGGCATCTACTATTTTGAAAGGACCATAAAAAAAATTAAACTTTTCATGCTTTCCTAGTTTTGCTCTATCAATATTCCACCCAAGAACTGCATCCCTGACTTGGAATTTTTTGAATCTGGCCTTCTTATCAAACCATGTCTTGATATCTGGGGCATAATTTTGAAAATTATCATATTCTTGAGCTCTATTCTCTTCCAATTGTAGCAAGTGGTTCAACATGGTCTTTATTGGATTTCCCTTTGACTATTCCTCTATATTGACAAGCTTAAGTGTTGGGATTTCCAAATGGATAGGTAGAAATTCCTCTTTTCCATACACCAGTGCATAAGAAAAAGTCTTAATGGAATTATTTATAGTAATTCTATCAACCCACAGAGCTTGGTCTAGTAACAGATGCTAACTTCTTTTGTTACCTTCAAGAGATTTTCTCAAAATCCTCAATACATTTTTGTTGGTAGATTCAACAAGTCTATTATCCTATGGGTAATAATTAGAAGTGTTCTTGAGAGTTATGCCATACTTTCTAGTAAACTAAATATACTTGGATTCTATAAAATTTGGGCCATTTTCACTCACCAAAGCTTCTAGAACTCCAAACCTTGAAATCAAATTTTCCATAAAATTGATCACAACCTCCTGATATAATTTCTTGGTAGGAATAGCTTCTACCCATATGGTAATGTAATCTATGGTAGTTAGGATGAACTTATGCTCTTTCTAGGAATTAGGTTTGATGACCCCTATGAAGTCCAACCCCCATTGTTGAAAAGACTCTTCAACATGTATCAGATTGAGGGGGAATGAAGCATTCCTTGTCCTTCCAAAATATCTTTGATATTTGTTATAGGCCCTAGTCACCCTGAAAGCATCAGTAAATACCATAGGCTAATAATATCCTACTCTTATGATTTTCAAAGTAGTAACGCTGCCTGAGCTATGTCCACAAGCCAGTCCTACATGAAACTCTTTAATGACCCTCTTTTGCTGATCATTTTTTAAGCATTTCAAAATAACTCCATCCAAATTTATTTTGTATCGACATTATTGTAGTAATACATATTTTAAAGCATGAACCCTATATCTCCTTCTTTGGGATACATTAAGATTGGGGGGCATACTCCAGTTTAAAATTACTTGATCATCTAGTCAACCCAATTAGAGTCTATTGTCTGTACTCCTTCCACCTGATCCTCTTCTGCTACCTGGAAAGAAATCACTTATGCTTATGTTATAGCTTCTATTAGACCTTGGCATAGGGCTCTACCTCTCACAAACTTGATGGGATGTATTTCTACATCATATTCTTAAATTTTGGTAATACAACCAACTCTTTTATCTTCTAGTTCACCTTGAAGGATAAAGCTTCTTACATCTGGATGAAAAATATATACCTGGGTCTTACTCTGTACCAAGTATTGTCTAAACTTCTTTAGTGACTTCATCACAACAAATACTTGTCTTTCTATAAAGTTATTGTAGACACCTAAAAGCAACACATTGCTATACCTGCATACTTGTAGATCCTTTGAACACATGTAGGTTTACATAGGCGATCCTAGATATCCCTAGGCTATCATAGACCAACGTAGACTATTGTAGATCCTCCTAGAAATGTGTATATTGTTGTAGTCATGCGTAGATGGTCATAGTCATGCATAGTTATGCGTAGATAACAATAGATAATCATAGCATTGCGTGGACTTCCACACACCAATTTACTAGTTTTTAGGTCTAAAACCCTAATAAGCTATCAAAATCACATCACAAATATTTCCCATGCATCAAAATACCCTCCATCAGCTTCCCAAGGTTATATAGAGTCTTATTGTACTTAATTGAGGCCCCCACGGGGCTATTACTTGGCAAACATAATTATTAAGTCAATTCATAAATCTAATTTTAAGTTGACTTCACTTAAAGTCTACTTTTAAGGTTAAAATGATTAATTAGGTTCCTAATACCTAATTAACTCTAATTATTCCCTCCCACATGTGTGCGCACAAGATTAGTACGGATATTTTAGGAAACCCTAATCTAACCCTAACTTAAGCTAGGGACCACCTAACCCTAGTTAGACCTAATCTCTCCTGACACATGTGTGAGGATGATATATTTCCTAGAGGTAATGTGAGGAAGCCACATCACAAAACCTAACTTAACCTTCATGGGATCTCACCCTAGGGTTTAGTTATCATAAATACCCCCATTACACCTTGGATTTTATTATAAATAGTGGGACCAAACCCTCATTTTATAGAGCTCTCCACTTATGTCCAAAATATAAAAACTCTACCAAAATGCATACCGAAGCATAACAAAGTATATCAAAACTGAACAACAATAGTATAATAGCAAAGGGACCTCTCCACCAAATGGTTTTTGCAGAATAGTACTCTGAGTCTGATTCACCCCCTACCCCATGAATCTGACACTAGTTGACCCCTTGGGTGGCGAATTAGTCCTATAGGTCCCAAATCAGCTCATATTTTTGAGGTAAGCTTCCTTTTACAGTTTTATCAGCTTCCACATACTTTATTTCAAATTTTATCATGTTTTTATAGTCATTTTTTCTTTCTAAATATGGGGCTTGACTAAGGCAAGTCCCCTAATGAACTAACCCTTTTTTGTAGGTTCATTCTAGAGATAATGAGGGAAACAACAAACAACTACAACCTCGTAATGGTACGCAAGCCTATCTACACTGAGGAACATGAAAATAAGGCAATGGGCCTATTGTAATGTTCATGAAAAGAAAGGATAAAAGGGGAATTTGCACCCCCATTGTAACCTATGCACTATTTACATGAATAAAAATACATTGTTCTGAATAACACATGTTATTAATATGTTGTTAGATCAAATACCAATTTTTTTTTGTTTCATTCTGGCATGCCTGGTGGGACCCCCACAATGAATGGTGTCAGGTTAACTAGTTTTTGTAAATCTAATATTATCCTTTGTTTCTATGTTTTCTAGGTACTAAATATGACTATAACATATATTTTTAAAGCCCTAGAGAACCCTATCAGGCCTTTAGAATATATATTTAGGGTCTCTAAACCCAATTCGTCCCTACCCCGTGAACCATATCTCAATTCACCCTTGGGTGGTGAAGTCAATATAACAGCCTCAAAAGTCGCCAAAATTATAGGAATGAGTAGTATAAGACCTAACCAAACCATACACAACATCAGATACCAGGTATTCATTTGTATTTTCTTTGTTTGCTAATTTTTGGGTACATGTAAAATGTTTACTAGTTAAGGCATAATAGCTAGTGACAAATTTCCCTCTCTTCACATTTTCATTTGATTTGAATATTGTTGTGATTACAAAACCTATCAAAATTCTAGCAACTTTAAATTTCCAAAATACCATGTAAATTTTAATTTTCCTTCTTTTAATTTACATGTACAAATGCCTTGTGATTGCTTGTCTATACTTGTATAAACATTCATTCCAAGTACTACATGTTGTCACACATATCTAGGGTCACATAACCCCCTCATTTCACACCTTTGTATTGCTTGTTTCTATGCTTTCAAAAATAGAGTCAAATAATTTTTCTTAAAAGCATCTAGGATTAGATTCTTTGTTTACAAAAAGTATTTCATTCTAGTCTTTTTCTTTCGAAAAATGCATATAAGGCTAGATTTCAATTTGAAAAGGAATTTAGCTAGATTTCCTATGAAGAACACAAGATTATACTGAGGGGGGGGTGAACAGTAAAGCACCCACTTTTTACTTTCTTTCCAAACCAATATCATTTAGTGTCCTTAATTGCAATATCCAAATATAGAAATGTGCATTAATGAAATAGATAGCAATAGTAAGCAAGAGCACAAATCACCACACACAATTGAGACACAAGATTTAACATGGTTCCCCCAACGTGGGGTACTCCAAAAGATAATCTCATTATAATATTTCACAAAAAAATAGGAATCCACAAAGTAGCACTCAAATATCATCCACAAATCTATGAAGGCAAGGCTCAATGATGAACTCAACAATGAATGGCAATGCACTCTACAATGGATGACAACAATGATCCACAATGATCTCAACTCAAATCAGAATATAGAATAGTTTGTTTCATGGAACTTGAACAACCACTTCACTCATTCACTTGACTAGGCTCAAACAACTCTACTCAACCAATCACCACAAGGAACAACTCTTTCTCACAAACCCTAGTCCAAGCATGTATCAACCAACTCAAAATGTTTCCAACAATGCTCAACCACAAATCTCACATAACAATGATACTCATGTTCTTCTCTAACTCAAGTTCAAGTTCTTTGTACAATCAATGGGCTTCAACAACAATGCTTATAAAACATTCTTCACATAACAATGATACTCATGTTCTTCTCAAACCCTATCTCAGGTTTTTCACACAACTAATGGCTTCAACAACAATGCTTATAAAACAAGGTTTAAACACAACTCTCAAACCAAAAAACCTTGAAGCATTCAACCAACCACTTTCAAAAAGGAAACCACAATCAATCCTTTTCTCTCCAATGATATTTCAGAAATCAACCACCATAAACAAAGTCAATGGAGAATATTGCTCATACCTTTTTGATGCCTTATTAGTTGTCCACTAAATCTGCCACACTCAACAAACTTTCTTTTTCAACTTTCAATAAGGGTTAGGGATCATGATTAATAACACAACAATAATATCCAAATAACACCTTATTACTCCTACTCAATAAAATACATCATGTCCCCTCATGAAAGAATTAATCCTCTTTGAAAAAGAACAAAGCAACCTTCACTTTTGAACCTCTTTACAAAATCAGAAATATCTCTTTACACACACCTTATTTCTCCCTCTAAGCAAGTTAATCAAATATCCCTCGAAATAAGCTTTCCAACGATATATAATATGATATACTTCCAAAAAGAAAATCACCAAAAATCTCTCTTTTTCTTAAGGTGCATCATAACCCTTATTTCTCCTAGGGCAACTTTAGAAAAATAAAATATTAAAAAAATATTAACTTGCCTCTGTCCCTGATGGGATTCGATCCCTTGATGCCTCCTCACTCAGCGCCTTAACCATGGCCAAGCCACCATTGGGCCACACGCCCTCACGTGTTCAAAGGGGCACGAACCAAAACAAATACCTCAATATTCTACGCCCTTTGAAAACTCAAAAATGCTTTGAGCATTTCAACACAACAAGCATCCCCGGTGAGACTCGATCGTAGGACCTCCTACTTCTTACACAACACATGAACCACTAGGCCAAAGGTGCCTATGCATTTGGTTATCCTCCGTGAACGATTCTTCAATGGACCCAAATTTCGTAAACCCTTCACACGCCTCTTTACACACGCTTCAACACACATGCTCTTCTCGCATTACGTTATCAATTCGAATGCATTCAAAAATCGAGGACAAGAATTTATCAAAGATTTTGGTGGCATATATATATATATATATATATATATATATATATATATATATATATATATGCCTTTCCTCCTTTCTTTAGACGTCGGCGCTATAATTTTATTTTTAATTTTAAAATTAAAATTAAAATTTTAAATAATTTAAAATTTAAACTAAATATTTAAAATTAAATATCTCCATCACCGGGGCACCTTTTTCGATGAAACGAAAAGCCAACCTGGGTTTTAAGAAAAACCCATTTCAAATCTGCCATCCATGGTTTTAAATAAAACCTTTTATTTTTCCTACCTTGGTTTTCACAAAAACCCTGTATATATCCATGCTCTCCAAAATATCATAAATGATTATTTATGAAGTGCTGTTACCACCAAAACTCAAATGTGATCCATATGACATCAATGATCCATGTGACATCAATGACAACATAAAATAACTCAAATTTCCAACAATCTCCCCCTTTGTCATTGATGGCAACACCTACCACAATCATTGCAAAAACCATCTCTGAGAATCAAAGTTGCTCCCCCTGACTCAATACTCTCTATGGAGGCTTCTCCCCCTAACTCAATACTCTCTTTGGAGGCTGCTCCCCCTAACTCAATGCTCTCTTTGGAGGCTGCTCCCCCTATCTCAAATCTCTCCCCCTTTGACATCAATGGCAAAAGGGACACCTATGGGGCTAAAAGATATGACTCTTAAGCTTAGCCCCCTCACCACCTTCTCTCTTGAGGTGATTAATTTTGGGGTGGGAGTACTTTTACTCCCAGCTATTCTCTCAAATGCTCAAACATTTCTCTCGGTAATGGTTTTGTAAATATGTCTACAATATAATATTTTGTAGGAACATATTCCAATCTTACTTGTTGCTCTATAACCTGTTCTCTTAAAAAGTGATACTTGATTGGAATGTGCTTTGTTATGGCATGCATTACTAGATTCTTCGAGATACTTATAGCACTAGTATTATCACACATAATAGGAATGGGATGATCATGTTCTATACTAAAATATTTGAGAGTCTATTTCATCCATAATACCTATGAACAACATGCTTCCGTTGCAATATATTCTACCTCTATTGTGGAAAGTGACATTGATGGTTGTTTCTTACTTAGCCAAGAAACTAGGCAATCACCAAGAAAGAATGCTCCTCCACTTGTGCTTTTTCTATCATCAATATTTCCTGCCCAATCTGCATATGTGTATGTTGTGAGAGTAAACTTACTACTTCTAGGATACCATAGACCATACTCCATTGTTCCTTTGAGATATCTGAGTATTCTTTTCACTACTGTCACATGTGATTCTTTTGGAGCTGCTTGAAATCTTCCCACTAAACCAACTGCCTGTATTATATCCGGTCCGGTGGCTGTAACATATAATAGGCTACCAATCATAGATCTGTATAGAGTTTGATTTGCATCAGGAGATTCATCATCTTTGCTTAATTTGCACCCTGTAACCATTGGAGTACTAACTGGCTTACTATCTTCCATTTTGAATTTCTTCAACATCTCCTTTATATACTTTGTTTGTGAAAGAAATGTCCCTTTTTCTAATTGTGAGATCTGTAATCCGAGGAAAAAGGTTAATTCACCAAGCATAGACATTTCAAACTCATTAGTCATGTTTCTTGCAAATTCTTGACACATTCTATCATTGCTACCCCCAAAAATAATATCATCCACATAAACTTCCACAATCATCAAATCATTTCCCTTATTTTTAATATACAGATTGCTATCAATTGTTCCCTTTCTGAAACCTTGCTCTCGAAGATATTTATCCAGTCTTGAATACCATGCTCTAGGAGCTTGCTTTAAGCCATAAAGAGCCTTTTTCAATCTGCATACATAATCTGGCTTATCTGCTTGATTAAACCCATCTGGTTGTTCAATGTAAACTTCTTCTTCTAAGTGACCATTCAAAAATGCTGATTTGACATCCATCTGATATACTTTGAAATTCCTATAGCTTGAAAGTGCCAAAAACATCCGTATAGCTTCCAATATTGCAACTGGTGCAAAGGTCTCATCAAAATCAATTCCTTCTACTTGTGCATATCCTTTACACACCAATCTTGCCTTGTTTCTGATGACTTGACCATCTTCATTCAGTTTGTTCCTGTAGACCCATTTAGTACCAATTACATTTTTTCCCTTTGGTCTTGGAACTAATTCCCAAGTCTTACTTTTTTCAATCTGATCTAGTTCTTCCTTCATTGCTTTAATCCAACATTCATCATTTTTTGCCTCTCTAAAATCCTTTGGTTCTATCTTGGATAGTAGTGAAACATTTGCTTGTTCTGTTGAGCCTATGATTCCTCTTCTTGTCCGTCTTACATCAGGGCTGCCAATGATCAAGTCCTCTGGATGATTTTTTTGAATATATCTTGATGAAGTTTTGGAAGGTATATTCTGCAAATCTTCTTCATCTGAATCTTCACCCATTTCTTCCCGACAACTTTCTTCTTCTTCAAGAATATCTTCTTGAGATGGCTCATTTATTCCTGTTCTTTCATCAACTCTGACATTTATACTTTCCACCATGGTATGTGTTCTTTTATTGTAGCATCTGTAGGCCTTACTCTTTGTAGAGTATCCAAGAAAAATACCTTCATCGCATCTAGGATCAAACTTGCCCAAGTCCTTATCCTCTCTTTTGATATAACACTTACTTCCAAAATTTTTGAAGTAGTTTACCGTGGGAGGTCTTCCTTTCCAAAACTCATATGGAGTCTTATGTTGCTTTGTTCTAACTTGAGCTCTATTCATAACATAGATTGTTGTACTGATTGCTTCCTTCCAAAACCCATCTGAGATTCTTGATTCATTTAGCATTGCTCTGGCCATATTTTCAAGAGTTCTATTCTTTCTTTCTACTACTCCATTTTGTTGAGGAGTCTTGGCTACTGAGTATTCTTTTTTGATTCCATGTTCTGCATAAAACTCAATGAATTCTATAGAGATGAATTCCCCTCCTCTATCTGATCGCAAACACTTGATCTTCTTTCCTGTTTCATTTTCTACCATTTCTTTGAATACTTTGAAATGCTCAAATGCCTTTGATTTCTCTTTCAAAAAAACAACCCAAGTCATTCTAGAATAATCATCTATGAACAACATGAAGTAGCTTTCACCTTGCAGACTTTTGGTTCTCATAGGACCACATAAATCAGTATGAATCAATTCTAAAACCTTGGAAGAGGAATATTATTTTGCCTTGAAACTTGATCTTGTCTGCTTTCCATACTGACATTGTGCACAAATTGTATTTGAAGGTCTTTTTATCTTTGGTAGATCTCTGACAATTTGTTTGTTGCTTATCCTTACTATGTTGTCGAAGTTCAAATGACACAACCTTTTATGCCATAACCAACTTTCTTCTTCTTGAGATAGAAGACATTTTTCCCTTTTTATTTCGTTGAGCATGTAGAGATTGTTATTGGTTCTTTCTGCATTTGCAACAAGCTTCCCTATTTTTGTTTCCCTGATTTTGCATCCTGTAGAGGAAAAAATAACTGTGTACCCTCGATCACAAAGCTGACTTACACTTAGTAGATTGTGTTTTAGACCCTCAACATAGAGTACACCCTGTGTAGTAGTCTTTCCATCATCCAAACTTAAAGTTCCTCTCCCTTTGATTTTAGTTGAAGCATTATCACCAAATCTCATAGATCCGCTATTGTTCCCTTTTAGAGAAATGAACTTATCCTTATACCCAGTCATATGACTAGAGCACCCACTATCAATATACCATTTGTCCATCCTATAACCTAGTAGAATCTACCCTCAAGTTGTTAGCCTTTCTGAAGGAACCCACTCTGATACCAATTGAAGAACACAAGCTTATACTGAGAGGGGGGTGAACAGTATAGCACCCACTTTTTACTTTCTTTCCAAACCAATATCAATTAGTGTCCTTAATTGCAATATCCAAATATAGCAATGTGCATTAATGACATAGATAGCAATAGTAAGCAAGAGCACAAATCACCACACACAATTGAGACACAAGATTTAACATGGTTCCCCCAATGTGGGGTACTCCACAAGATAATCTCCTTATAATATTTCACAAAGAAATAGGGATCCTTATCCCAATACAAATGATTACTTTGATCTGCTCAAAGCTAGGCTATCCACTGATCTACTCAACAAGGCAATCCACTGATCTGCTCAGCTAGGCAATCCACTGATCTGCTTAGGTAGGCAATCCTAATCTACTCAAGTAGGCAATCCATTGATCTGCTTAGCAAGGTAATCATGATCTACTCAAGTAGGCAATCCATTGATCTGCTCAGCTAGGCAATCTTGATCTACTCAGGTAGGCAATCCATTGATCTACTTAGCAAGCAATCACGATTTTTAATCTACTAATTTAGCAAGCTCACCAAGAACTTGCTCAAATTTGCTCTAGCAAGCTCACCAAGAACTTGCTCAAATATGCTCTAGCAAGCTCACCAAGAACTTGCTCAAATCTACTCTAAAAATCTCACCAAGAACTTGCTCAAAATATGCTCTAGCAATCTCACCAAGAACCTGCTCAAATATGCTCAACAAGCTCACACAAGAACTTGCTCAAAATATGTCCAAAAATCTATCCAAAAGCCTTCTCAAAGGCTCAATCAATCATGCACAAAAGCTACCACAAATCTATCCAGAAATCTATCCCAAAGGCCTTCTCAAAGGCTCAATCAATCATGCTCAAGTAGCACTCAAATCTCATCCACAAATCTATGAAGGCAAGGCTCAATGATGAACTCAACAATGAATGGCAATGCACTCTACAATGGATGACAACAATGATCCACAATGATCTCAACTCAAATCAGAATATAGAATAGTTTGTTTCATGGAACTTGAACAACCACTTCACACAATCACTTGACTAGGCTCAAACAACTCTACTCAACCAATCACCACAAGGAACAACTCTTTCTCACAAACCCTAGTCCAAGCATGTATCAACCAACTCAAAATGTTTCCAACAATGCTCAACCACAAATCTCACATAACAATGATACTCATGTTCTCCTCTAACTCAAGTTCAAGTTCTTTGTACAATCAATGGGCTTCAACAACAATGCTTATAAAACATTCTTCACATAACAATGATACTCATGTTCTTCTCAAACCCTATCTCAGGTTTTTCACACAACTAATGGCTTCAACAACAATGCTTATAAAACAAGGTTTAAACACAACTCTCAAACCAGAAAACCTTGAAGCATTCAACCAACCACTTTCGAAAAGGAAACCACAATCAATCCTTTTCTCTCCAATGATATTTCAGAAATCAACCACCATAAACAAAGTCAATGGAGAATATTGCTCATACCTTTTTGATGCCTTATTAGTTGTCCACTAAATCTGCCACACTCAACAAACTTTCTTTTTCAACTTTCAATAAGGGTTAGGGATCATGATTAATAACACAACAATAATATCCAAATAACACCTTATTACTCCTACTCAATAAAATACATCATGTCCCCTCATGAAAGAATTAATCCTCTTTGAAAAAGAACAAAGCAACCTTCACTTTTGAACCTCTTTACAAAATCAGAAATATCTCTTTACACACACCTTATTTCTCCCTCTAAGCAAGTTAATCAAATAGCCCTCGAAATAAGATTTCCAACGATATATAATATGATATACTTCCAAAAAGAAAATCACCAAAAATCTCTCTTTTTCTTAAGGTGCATCATAACCCTTATTTCTCCTAGGGCAACTTTAGAAAAATAAAATATTAAAAAATATTAACTTGCCTCTGTCCCTGATGGGATTCGATCCCTTGATGCCTCCTCGCTCAGCGCCTTAACCACGACCAAGCCATCGTTGGGCCACACGCCCTCACGTGTTCAAAGGGGCACGAACCAAAACAAATACCTCAATATTCTGCGCCCTTCAAAAACTCAAAAATGCTTCGAGCGTTTCAACACAACAAGCATCCCCGATGAGACTCGATCGTAGGACCTCCTGCTTCTTACACAGCACACGAACCACTAGGCCAAATGTGCCTATGCATTTGGTTATCCTCCACGAATGATTCTTCAATGGACCCAAATTTCATAAACCCTTCACACGCCTCTTTACACACGCTTCAACACACAGGCTCTTCTCGCATTACGTTATCAATTCGAATGCATTCGAAAATCGAGGACAAGGATTTATCGAAACTTTTGGTGGCATATATATATATATATATATATATATATATATATATATATATATGCCTTTCCTCCTTTATTTAGATGTTGGCGCTATTATTTTTAATATATGCCTTTCCTCCTTTCTTTAGACGTCGACGCTATAATTTTATTTTTAATTTTAAAATTTAAATTTAAATTTTAAATAATTTAAAATTTAAACTAAATATTTAAAATTAAATATCTCCATCATCGGGGCACCTTTTTTGATGAAACGAAAAGCCAACCTGGGTTTTAAGAAAAACCCATTTCAAATCTGCCATCCATGGTTTTAAATAAAACCTTTTATTTTATTTTCAAAACCAACCTAGGTTTTAAGAAACCCATTTCAAATATTCCATCCATGGTTTTAAATAAAACCTTTTATTTTTCCTGCCTTGGTTTTCACAAAAAACTTGTATATATCCATGCTCTCCAAAATATCATAAATGATTATTTATGAAGTGTTGTTACCACAAAAACTCAAATGTGATCCATATGACATCAATGATCCATGTGACATCAATGACAACATAAAATAACTCAAATTGCCAACATATTATTTTACATAACATTGATAGTAAAACAAAAACCCACACACATGCATGTGGTATTGATAACAGGTGGTGAGATTGGATTTCATCCCCAATCCATCACTCGAGAATGGTTTCTATGGAGTTTTACCCTCTACCAGCTCTCATCCCTCTAGACACCTAGAATTCCCACAAGAGTGGTTTTCAAGGGACTCATCACTAGAAAAAACCCACTTTTGAGATTGGGCTTATGGATTTCATCACCAGTAGTTACCTTCGAAGTGGGATAGGATTAGACGCCTTCGTCCACAAGGCTAACATAATTTGTGGGTATGGTAACTATCATTATTGACCGAGCCCATTCAAGGGTGAAGCGAAAGCATGGGGTATGCCAACCATTTCTAGCATGACATAGATAGTACCACCTCTTCTCGTAAGAGGATATAGCGAACTCACTTTAGCGTAGTGGGTTCCCCCATTTAGGATATCATTTTACTACACCTTCCATATAGGTCACCGTTCGCATGTTGCAATATTGTTCTATTCTATGCATATTTGGGTGTTGTAGGAGGTTCAATACCAATGATATTTTTGATCTACTAGAGTACTCACTCCACTACCCGTGATTCTATGTAGGAAGTATCAACAACAAAACACACATAAATGAACAAAACACTTTTATTTTCAAGTATTTAGAATTGATTCCAGTATACCATTGTTTGCATAATCACAGACTAGTTTCAGCATATGACACCACATATTATTTAGATATACACAGTACTTTGTTTCTTTACACTTATACTAGACATAGTCAATTCTACACCACACAATATTATCCCTAAACCTCTTCACAGAATACACATAGGACTACAGGTGTCATTCCCTATCAAGTTCTAAATTATCACAAAACCACACATACTATCATGCCTATTGTCACCCATAGTTGAGTGCACAAGCAAGCACACCTTATAGAGGAAGCACCTACCACTTTTTCTAGTAAAACACCTCCCACTCCTTTGATCATGAATGGGAAAACCATAGATACATTAGATTTACTCACAGGATCATATGTACAATTCACACACACGACACATCATCATGAGACGTCCAATTTGAGTGAAGCCCTTGCTACTTCACTCATAGAGGATTATCCACTACTTGCATCATCGTCCTCATCTAATCCACCTACCACAATCAATGACTATGTGATATACATAATTCTAGGACAACCTCATCCATTATTTATCATAGATGAGGAGGTTACACCCACTTTACCTACGTTTGCACATCCATTTTTATAGAGTCTATCTCAATTCCTTTTTGAGAATGACTCTTCCCTATTAAACCATACTCACCCAAAAGTCACATCATTCACTCCTATCATAGGAATTATTTCTAACCCTTCCTCTTATACCACAAGTACCTAGAGGCCAACATTTCAGATAGTGCAACAACAACCACCTATACAGGAACAACAAACCCTTCCGTAAGCATCACACCCTCACTCTTCCCTAGATACCCAACCACCAATAGCTCATCAACCATTGTTCATAATGTTTGAGAACTTATCACAAGAACCTCTCCATACTCAAACCACCCAATGGCAACAAAAACAATAAAAAATGATCCAAATTCATTCAGCAATAGACATAGGTGCCACCTCTTATTCCCATGCTCCTACATCAAAAGCTCACATGTCTTTCTTCATTGCATTCCTACCCAACTCTCAGGTCCCAATAATGTACAATGGCCAATATGGTACTCCACCCTCACCATCACCAACATTTAGGATACCTCATCCTCCTCCTTTCCAAGAACCGACCGCTAATATTCCTCCTACCTATGAATCCAAACCCCTAGCTTACATGCCTACTTATTTAGGCTATTCCACATAGTTTAGCTTTACTACAACCCATCCTTCAATATAGAGATAGGTGCCATTTTTTGATACCTCACCTCGACCATCCGTAGTACCAGTAGCATAGATACCACCACCTACACCTACTAGGGTGACATTTTTCACACCTCATCCTTCATGGTCATTGCCTCCTACGGCCTAGTAATTATAGCATGCTTCTACCCAACAACAACCTCTACCACAAAAACTTGTATTTCAATCACAATACTACTATCCCCAATAAACATCTATCCCACAACCTAGTATTCCACTATCTCCTACATCATATTCCATCCAATACCTCACATACCAAGACCAATTGGAACAATTCCCATTACAATATGGGGAAGAACAACAACAACCCCACTATATTCCACACTCATAGGCTCAGTCGACCCTAGCTCAACCACCTACACCCTTAACACCTAAAATTCAACTCTTACAAGATGAATTCAAGATGTTAAACCTACGCATTGCAAGCTACGGGCCGCAAAAACCTTCCTAAAATGAACTCTACAATGATTCAATTCATCCTTCCATCCCTATCCCAACTACCCTTACCACTTTAAAATCCCAAAATTTGATAAGTACAAAGGTAAAGAGGACCCTAGAGAGCATGTTAGCAATTATTTCTTAGCTTGCTACCAGCTTCATAGTAGTAACCCCCTTATGTTACACATATTTTCCCTCTCCCTTGTAGGGAAAGCCTTATATTGGTATAACATGCTACTGCAACATAACCTTTATATGTTTAAGCAATTAGTGAACACCTTCTTAGAACACTTTTCAATTAACATCAAGAAGAAGATAAACTTTTCAGATGTCTATGCCTTATGATAGGCTGATGACAAGCCTATCATCATGTTTATGTCTAGATGGAGAGAGATCATCCATGACCTCACCCATAGCCTCCCCACCACAAAACTAGTGACACTCTTTTCCAAGAGTTGCTATAAACATATTTATACCTCCCTTTAACTTCACCAAAGCCACACCTTTGAAGATTTCATAGGAAAAAGTTATCGAGGACATCAAGGTCCAATCTGGTAAAATCAAACTTCAACAAAAGTCATCTTACATTGCAAATCCTCACTTTAATTGCAACACACTGAATCAACCCTTCTATGAACTACCATAGACCAATCAAGTAGATGTAGCCTCTCCATCTTCTTCATCAATCTCACAACCTCCTCCTCCACAACAAAAATTATCTCATACTAATGTACCTCCTCCATCCAAACTACAACGAGCTCGTGGACCCCATAATCCATGTCAATATCATGATTAGAATCCACTTTCTACGCCTCTACCTACCTTATTCCAAAGGTTGTTTGAGTCTGGTCATGTTACATTACTAGACATTCAACCCGTAGATCCAAATCAACCCAACCCTCATGGGCACATTGAACATACCTTTTGTGTTTACCATCGCCAGCCAGGTCATGACATCCACTCTTATCGCACCTTTTATGACTTAGTTGAGGACCTTATCGATCATGGTACTATTCAAGTCTTAAACCCCATCATACCACAAAATCAAAATTTGGGTAATTATCATAACAAAAGAGGAGGGCGAAAGTCCCTTTCACCTATTTTGGGGGTGAATGTAGATTTTAAAGGAAATGAGGTAGTTGTTAGAGGTGCTTTCACTGTAAGGTAAAAGGATGATTGTTGTTGTGATCGAGGAATACATAGAATCTACTAAATCAATAGAGGCACCCTCTCCACCAATGAACATGATTGAAAGGGTAAATGTGCGTTCACTTATTGCTAAGTTTGGGTGAATTTTACTATCAACGATGTCAAAGATTTTTTTAGAGTGCTCGAGATAGGTGAATGGAAAGCATTAAATGTTTGTTGTGAAGAGTGACTCAGGTTGTGAATCTCGAGAAAAAGGAGCTACAATATTAAAAGTGCAAGGTGATTGTCATGATTTCCAAGCATAAGCATATTTTTTGGGATGGAAAATGTATCAAGTCAATGACCAAGCCTTGCAGTTTTCCATGCATCAACACCCAAAGATGCTACTTTTTTGGAGGAATTTCCTTAAAATCTGGATAGCTATCCCAAAAGGATGGATGTTTAGTATTTTCAAGAAGGAATTTTCTTGTTGTGGTTCCTAATCTGTAAACAGTTTGTCTCCATGTGTATTTATTGAAAGAGGTGAAATCCTCTACAAATACTAATCAATTTCCATTATAATAGGAGGTTAGACATTCTATAGAAAAATTATTCAAGTTCTCTGCATCAATAGAAGATACTTAGCTTCTAAATTTGCATGTGATCTTGTGTGTGATTTCCTTCTATTTTATGCTCATATACATTGTCTGTTGTTAAGTTTAAAATTTTCCTTTGAGTTTGAACATTGTTGGTAAGGGAGTGATTTTTGGAATGTGATCCTGAAGGTTGTCTTCGTAATGTTGTAATTAAATTATATTGTGTTATTTTATTACATGATGCTTTAATATTGTGTGCTTGTTTGCTGCCCCAAGAAGGAGCATGATTGTCTTTATCGAAGATTCGTTGAACGAATGCAATTCACATAATTGAGTGTGTGCTTGCTGATTTGGACTGAGTATGACTACCCCCTCAAGCGATGAGTCGATGAGGGAATGACCAATGAGAAAAGCGACGAGTCGCTTGACCCAATTTGACTTAATTTTGGTGGGTTTTGGACCTTTTCTTTAGCTTTTTGTGTTGTTTTTGTTGTGTTTTAATTGTTTTAATTATTTTTGAATTTTTGAGTTTTGATGAGATTTCATAGAAGAATACCTCATCAACATTGGATGCCCCAACCATGGAAAGGGTATGCCTCTCAGAATTAATGCCTTCGACAAGTTAAGGAACTTGATTTTGGTGTTCTTTGGCATATTGGCAAACAAGCTTAAGTCTAATCCTAGCCTTGGTGGCAGTTGGAAGACGAGCTCAAGTCTACGCTTTAGCCTAGCCTTGATGGCAATTAGGAGATAAGCTTAAATCAAATCCTAGCCTTGATGGCAATAGGAGATAAGCTTAAATCAAATCCTAGCCTTGATGGCAATAGGAGATAAGCTTAAATCAAATCCTAGCCTTGATGGCAATAGGAGATAAGCTTAAATCAAATCCTAGCCTTGATGGCAATAGGAGATAAGCTTACTAGTTTGCTTGAATTTGCTTTTGATATTTTTCTTATTTGCCCCAAGAAAAGGGGGTGCATGACTATCTTTGGCAATGATTCACAAGATGAACACGATTAACTTGATTAAGTTATCCATTGTTGATTTGGATTAAACATGTTGTTATTATGACCAATGGACTTAGTGGATGCCATTGGGGCATTTGGGGTGACCAAAGGGTTTATGGATACCTTTGGAGCGTTTGGGTGACCAAAGGGTTTATGGATACCTTTGGGGCTTTTTGAGGTTGATTGCTTAACTGTTTGATTGTTGATTAGGGGAGGTATGATACCAATAATGCCCCAGTGGATGTTACAAAAATGTTTTCTTGATTTGCAATTATGATAATTTGGAGCGTTAGATGCATTATGTGTTATGATCTATGGATGCATTGATGGATGCATGTGTTGTACTATGATGTTATTTGATGATATGCAATGTGTGTATGCATAATGAAATGGATGATCTATTGATGTGTATTGATGGAATATGAACACTATATGACATACTATGTTAGCACCATAGACTGTATAGAATTCATCAATTCATGTGGAATATTGTCATGAGACTATGTAATGGATTTGTGCAAATGGAAACCGACATACATGTGATAAAATGGAATGAATAAAATGAATGTTCTAGAAGGCCTATGAGGTTTTCATGAGACTCAAACACTCTAGTCAACTGATCAAAAGTTGTATACTAACCATGCAAGACTTTTTGACAAGGTATGAATCTGTTAGGATGACCAAGATACTCAATATCCCTGTGTGTGCAAGTGAGTTCATTCCTGTGAGATGCATAAAGATACCGCCATTGACAAGTAGGCTATCCACCAAACCTGTAATGAGGATCACTCTATGAATGCCACAATCTAGAGTTTTGTACTTAGTTGGATTAGACCACTAGGTAGTATAGGTGACCAAAAGCTAGCTCATCCACATGCAAACATTGGTCTACACACATGCAAAGCTAATGTGGTAGACATATCATCATGCGTTTAGGATACCACCATTGCCAAGTAGGCTATCCACCAAACCCGTAATGAGGATCACCTAAATGGTTTTTCAAATGCTTGAGAATTCTAGGGATTCAAGCTCAAGCACCTTTCTTTTATTCAATTTTTTGGGATACTTGCTCTCATATGTAGTGATGATAATCACTTTTATTTTTTTTTTAGTGATATAATCACTGTTTATTTTGATTTTTTTTCTTTTTCTTTGAGCAAGGGATTTGAGTAGTGGTGATAACCACTGTTATTTTTTATTGTTGCTTTTTGAGGATTTTGATTTCAAAGTTGAACTTGTGGGATTTTTGGCTTGTGAATGGCATTGATCCTTTAGGCCTTGGGGATGACTACCCATCCTTCTCAGGGGCGTGTAGTACGAATCCTTACGACTTTAGGGATCAAAGGTGTTTGGAAATTTTGATGGGAAGATTTTGGGATTTTTCTTTGGAATGGTATTGATCTTTTAGGCCTTGGGGATGACTACCCATCCTTCTCAAGGGCGTGTAGTACGAATCCTTACGACTTTAGGGATCAAGGGTGTTTGGAATTTTTGATAGTGGTGAAAACCACTATTTATTTTGGGGAATTGGGTAGGGAAGAGCTTGTCCTTTTGCCAATTCTCAGCATCCTTGAACCATTCGCACAGGGGGATGAGCAGGATAAACTTTTCGCTCAAGGTACCCTAGACCACTTTGTGGGTTTCATATTTCTTTTCATAAAACTTGGATTTATTAGTGTGAAATATTTTGGGATTTGATGTATACGAGGCACAATCTAAGCAAGACTCTACCTCCTAAAAATCTCACTAGCCTTCTACAAAATCTGAGAAGAAACTAGATATGGCTAAGTGACCGAAAACCCTAATGACATTCTAAAAACAAATGACTAAGTGAAGGGAATGGACACGACTATGGAAATGTATGAAATGTAGATGGAAATGATAAGTAACTATGGAATGAGGTGAATGATGACCTTGACAACATTGATTGTGAATTGTGACTAGTGTACCATCTTAGTGCTAGACATGTATGAGCCACTCTAAAATGCAAAGTGTAAATGATGATTATGCCTAAATGCAAGCGATGATAAAATGCAATGGGATGCAATGTGATGTGATGCAATATTTTTTTTTGAAATTTTGATAATGCCCTTCTTTTTGAAATTTGGATTGGTATATATGTATGAAAGTGCAATGCATATGTTTTATTTTTGTATTAGATGATAGATAGTTTAGAAGCATTTTTGATTGATATAGATGTTGAAATATTGGAGCCTTTTGGTGGACCTAAGACATGGAAGTGTATATGACCCTAGGGGCATTTGGTGTGACCAAAGGGCTTATGGATGCCTTTGGGGATTTTTGGGTTGACCTAGATGATCATAGATAGTCTAGGAGCATTTTTAGGTGTGACCTAGATGGTGAAAACCCGCTAGGAGCCTTTTGGGTGACCTAGATGGTCATCGACACTTAGAAAGTGTCTACGATTACCTAGGGGTATTTGGTTGTGACCAAAGGGCTTATGGATGCCTTTGGGGCTTTTAGGGTTGACCTAGATGATCGTAGATAGTCTAGGAGCATTTTTACTTGACCTAGATGGTGAAAACCTGCTAGGAGCCTTTTGGGTGACCTAGACGTTCAACGACACTTAAAAAGTGTCTACGACTACCTAGGGGTATTTGGTTGTGACCAAAGGGCTTATGGATGCCTTTGGGGCTTTTAGGGTTGACCTAGATGATCGTAGATAGTCTAGGAGCATTTTTACTTGACCTAGATGGTGAAAACCTGCTAGGAGCCTTTTGGGTGACCTAGATGTTCAATGACACTTAAAAAGTGTCTATGACTGCCTAGGGGTATTTGGTTGTGACCAAAGGGCTTATGGATGCCTTTGGGGATTTTAGGGTTGACCTAGATGATCGTAGATAGTCTAGGAGCATTTTTACTTGACCTAGATGGTGAAAACCCGCTAGGAGCCTTTTGGGTGACCTAGACGTTCAGCGGCACTTAGAAAGTGTCTATGACTACCTAGGGGTATTTGGTTGTGACCAAAGGGCTTATGGATGCCTTTGGGGCTTTTAGGGTTGACCTAGATGATCGTAGATAGTCTAGGAGCATTTTTTTTGACCTAGATGGTGAAAACCTGCTAGGAGCCTTTTGGGTGACCTAGACGTTCAATGACACTTAGAAAGTGTCTACGACTACCTAGGGGTATTTGGTTGTGACCAAAGGGCTTATGGATGCCTTTGGGGATTTTAGGGTTGACCTAGATGATCGTAGATAGTCTAGGAGCATTTTTCTTGACCTAGATGGTGAAAACCTGCTAGGAGCCTTTTGGGTGACCTAGATGGTCAAAGGCACTTAGAAAGTGTCTACGACTGCCTAGGGGTATTTGGCTATGACCAAAGGGCTTATGGATGCCTTTGGGGCTTTTAGGGTTGACCTAGATGATCGTAGATAGTCTAGGAGCATTTTTAGGTTGACCAAGCGGATTGTAGACACCCTTGGAGCCTTTTGTAACTTTGCTTACTTTGTGTTCTTAGGAGGAAGGTGCAATACCTTATATACCCCCAACATTTATTGTGATTGATGCGATGTTAAATAGGACCTATCCTAATGCAAGTATAATGGCTGAAAAATACCTAATGCAAAGCAATTAAAGTATGCAAGGGTACATGCCAAATATTTTTGTGTTTTAATGTTTTGCAATATTTTTGAAATTTTGATTATTTTGAATGTTTATGGATTTTGACATTTTATGATTTGTTTGGATTTTTGGTGTTTTAAATTGTTTTTGAATTTTGAGTGTTTTGTGAGGGGGAAGGCATGATACCTTAGGCACCCCCAGTATGTGTGCTACTCAATGAAGGTGAGAAAGGTGTGATATCATTAGAGTTCTCAAAGTTCTCACTATGATTCATTGGTTGTGATGTGGATGGTGGGGAAGGTATGCTACCTTTGGGTTGCTCAAAGTGGTTGGCAGATGTTGTGTTTGCTTCGTGTATGGGCCAAAGGTCTTGGAAGTCTCCTATCGGTTGGTTGCTAGGAGCAAGAGGATTGCCCACTGGAAGCTCTCGCCTCTCGATCATATCCTGAACTAAATCTCTAAAAGGATAACATGTCTGGATGTCATGACCTCTTTGTCTATGGTAAACATAGTATAGATCTTTCTTGTGTGCCTTTGATCTACGTTTGTTAGGTTTCAATGGATGGATCTCGGGAAGCATGATTGCTCGTGCCTCATACAATCGATTGAAGATTGATGCTAAGGGCTCTATAAATGAGTATATTGTCTTTGCTTTTGTTGCAGATGGTTTTTGGCCAATGGAGGCTGAGCCTAGTAATTAGGTTGCACTAGTAATTGTGGTGGGGGAGCTTGGTTTAAGGGTTCAGGGATGCTTAGAACCACTTGATTGATTGGGGCTACATTTTGCTGTGTGTTACCACCTTTAATGTTCTTGTTTGGTTGTTCCCCTTTGTGGAGTCATACATCACCCTCCTGGACCTTGATGTCCTCAATGATTTGGGCTTGTGCTAAGGCCTCCTCGAATGTTTGATATCGTTGTAATTGTAAAAGAAGTGAAATCTGCTTTGAACAACTTCTAGTAAACATTCGGATGAGTTCCATTGTGGGTAGGGTGAAAGGTAGTTTTAACATCACCTTTCTCCATCTATTACCATACTCCATGACTGGCTCATCATCAAGTTGATGAAGGCTAGACAAGTCGGTCAAGTTTATCCTTTTCTTAGCGCTAGAGGCAAAACGTCCCAAAAATGCATCGGCCAATTGCTCAAAGGTGTTTATGCTATGACGTGGTAGATGATTATACCATTCTAAAGCATCTCTAGATAATGTTGTAATGAATATTCTCAACATCAAAGGGTCATAATCTTGAAGATGAGAGCACTTAAGAATGAAGCTTGTCACGTGCTCTTCTGCATCTTCATCATCTTTGAAATCTTCAAGCTTGGGCATCTAGAAATTTGATGGGTATGTCAGTGATGACACTGATGGATGTACAGGCTGATTACTAAGCTGCTTTAGTGTGGGTTTTTGATAACCCAAAATTTGATCTGGCTTTTCTAATGCCTTCAACCGATCAGCTAGCACTTTGTATGGCCCTGACGACATAATATGATCATCCTGTTGTCACCCTTTATTAGATGAAGGAGGTCACTTTTGATGTTGAGGTGGATGATAAGTATGATCATTAGGTACCTCATCATAATTGGGTTCAGGGTAGGCATCTATTTGATCCTGATGTTCCCATTGGGACTCTTCATATGATTCCTCCTCGTATTGATCTTGGTACTGTTGAGGAGTATGAGGCTTTTGATGATAACTAGATAATGGCCTTTGATGTTGAATGCGAGTTTGGCATGGCCAAGGGGGAATATTTTGAGATTGTATTGGGCATCTTGCCCGTTGTTGCATCCTATAGGTGCTAGGTGTAAGCACAACTTTAGGTACTGCATTATGTAATTTCTCTTGTTGTATCTTTTGTTGTTCTTGTATCTTTCGTTGATACAACTCTTGTAGGTGTGCTCATTGTGAGTCCACCCATTGTTGATGTACTTGTTGTTGAGCCAACTGGAGTTGATCCGTATGTTGTTGCCTATTAATATTTGGCCTAATTGCCTGATGAGTATGATCTGGTTGCTCCGTTGCATGGGGTTTGTGTATCCTCATATTTGAAATATGGATGGGTTTATCATGTCTTTCCCCCCTAGTAGGGTCTAATGCTTGTTTTCCATGCTCCCTAAGGATCACATTACCTTGAGACTCTGATTTATGAATTGGCTCTGTATAGTCCGATGATGTAGAGCCACCATATGGTTGCACCAAGTACTCTTCACGAGGAGTAGGTAGATGGTTGGGATCTTCTCCCTCATCTATTAGGAAAGCCTCATATTCAGTTTTGGATGTAAGCTCTATATATTCAGGCTGCACAGAAGCATGATGTGTGGATGTTGAGTGCTCTCTGTGAGGAGTATGAGGGTGACTTGCTCGATCAAATGGGGTGGTTTGCTCATCCAGGCTAGGCCATGGTGTACTCTCATGTTCATATTCTGATTGATGTATAGAGTAAGTTGGGGTGTGAACCCGTGATATTGATCTATTAGACCCCTCAATGGGCAGATTATTTGCTATATAGAATTCTATCAAGGTATCCCAATCAGGGAGTTTTCCTAGAGGACCTATGGGTGCTTCCCTAGTAGGGGTATCTCGAAGGTTTGCCCCCCTAGGGATGATTTTGTTGTTATGATAGGACCTAGGATGCCATTCAGGTATGGGCATGTCCTCTAGAATTATTTGGAGATATTCACTGGCTATGGAGCTTGAATCTCTCACTAAATTGGAGGTCTTGTTTTCAACCGCCTTTGGACCAAATTGGTAAAACGGGGGTCCATCGGCCATTTTTAGAAAATTTTGACTTTCCCAAAAAGGTTATAAGTGTTATATATCAAAATGATCAGTGCGACGAGCTGATCATAATGGGCTAGGTCTCCAAAATTTGATTTTTGGGTCAAAAATTTGTATTTTTGAAATATTTGGCCCATCGGGGCCCGTGGGGAAATGCCCACTTTTAGGATTTTTTGGGAAATTTTGAACCGTGAAGAGTTAGGACTCAAAATTTCTAGGAGAGGTGCCCTAGGGGCTAACTAAGACAACAAAACAAATTTGGCACTTTTTGGAGTTGTCTAGCCCACTATATGACCATTTTAGTGCAGTTTTTCTCTATTTTCGGCGTCGAAAATAGAGTAAAAATAAAACCAAAATAACTTTTTCGTTATAGCTCCGTTTTGCACGATTCTTGAAGCATTGGATGCAGAATCAAAAAGTAGATTTTTTTTTTTTGAAACCCTATTTTTTGAAAAATTAGGGTTAGGGTTTTGTCCCAAATAACAAAGAAACACACAAAGCATACAATATGATTATCTTTTTACTGATTAAATGTGTGTCCTAAACTAGTTTTAGTGTGTTTAGATTTGTTGTTGCTCTTTGCTCTTGTTGTGGAATTAGAATGAGGGAACTCAACCAAAGTGGTGACTAGGGACACTAGTGCCAAACATGATTTCTCAAAAGAGTCTAGGGTACACCGCTTAAATCCCAGTGGGGGGTTCGCCTAGCTCTTCCACTCTGAAACAATGTTTCCAATAGTGGGAGGCAGTTTGAACATTAGTGACCTATTCCATATTGAGAGAGTGCCCTATTATATTTAAGGAATATATGGGCAAGCTGGTGGAAGGAGGTGAAATCCAACGTCACCAGTCTGAATTGGGGGTTGGTGATGAAATCCAACCTTACCAATGTTATAGTGGAACGTGCAAGTGTGTGTGGTTCCTTTTAAGCCCAAAGAAAGTAAGCAAAGAAGCATTCAATGATCATTCACTAAATGCATGCAATAGGTGTGTTTTAATTTCAAAAATCTAGGATAAAAGGAACCTACAAATGTCACTTATAGATGCAAGCCCTAAATGCTAGCTTACCCAATGGGTAAGCCACAAGCAATCAAGCCACAAAGATGCATTGCTACTTCAAATTTCTTTCGATTTTTCTTCTTCCTTTTGCTATGTGATGTTATAAGAAAAGAAAAAATGTAACTTTTAACCTTTCTATGCAAGCAAATGAAGCAAGAAAACTGATTTTTGATAGTCTCTAAAAATGTAGCAAAAAAACAGAGGTTTTAGGCACTTACTTTGTCCATTTTGAGCTCTCCAAATTCTAAATTTTTGGGCAGAAATCTCTCTGTTTCACCACCGCTCCAGGGTGGGATGATTAGAAGCCTCACCACCATCCCAGGGTGGGACGGTGAAGCCACCATCCTAGGGTGTGCTAGATAAAGGCTCTGCCACCGTTCCAGGGTGGGGAGGGGAGCACCTGCAACACAAAAAGGGCAAAAATTGCAAAATTGAGGTCAGATTTTCACCCAAATCATAAGGGACAAGGGTCCCACCATGATCACCACTGAATTAGGGAAAAATAGTGCACCAAATTATGTAAAAAAATATGTGTATCTACCCCATCTCGCTCATGAGCATCAAAAAGGAAGCATGCATGTGAAAATGAAAGAATACCAAACAAAAGGAAATGAATTAAAGCAAGTTTCTTCTCATTAATTTGTTGGATCAGATCCAAGGTTACATAGAATTCCCCTTGAGGGCTCAAAATGTGATACAATTGTTACAATATTGGGTGCCCAAAGACCAAGTCTTTCACGGAATCAAGGTGCACATCCAATGTTTCTCCGCATACCCACAATCAAGGTGGGCGAGCCAATGCCACCACTGCTTGTATATTCAATATATGATGTCTGATATTCCTTCCCAATGCCTTATAAGAACCTGCACCTGCACACAAGGAAGCCAAAGGGGTCAAATAGCAAGGGTGTATGGTGAAAACATGCAATCCCCATAGGGTAAAATAGCGCATATATTAAAACTATATCAAAACATGTCCAAATGACTTGAAAATTTGTAGATATGTTAAAGAGGATGTTTTGGGAGGATATCACTAAAAAAATATCTGAAATTACATCTGTAGACCCCTCGATTTTGCGTCGCCCGCTTGCAACCTACGAAAGAGAAGACAAGCAAATCCCGAACCTAAACATATCCAAAACTCATGAAATTTGGTCAGTATGCATAAATTGACATTTCAAGACAACCCATATGATTATATTTTCAAATTGGAGCCCAGATCCACCTGCATCAAATTGGGGTGCCCGAATGGGCCCTACGAGCCTACAGAAACTTAAAAATGCTATAACTCTTTCATTTTAACTCCAAATCACTTGAAATTTTAACTGTAGAATCATGGGATAATATAGAAAATTAATAATTAAAAATAGTAATGAAATTGTTTAATAATTTACCCTCATCCCGGGGGGACAGTGGTGACTACAACTATTTAGGGGGCACCCTAGGAGGGGATACCCACCAAATCTAGCCACCCTTTGTTACCAAATCACTAGAAGATGTTCCTAAACAATATAAGGTGTGTTTCATTGAATTTGGTGAATAAATTCACCCGGATGGAAAAGTTATGCTCAGATTACCTTCTTGAAGTCACTCGGTAACCTCCTTGGCAAAAGGGAGATTTCGAGGGCAAAAAGGTGCAATAAGGTGAGGGGAAATCTCAGCAGAACTCCATTGCATATCCTAGAACTCCTCTCTATATTTTTATGTGGATATTGAATCCATTTTATAGCCCAAAGGGGCTCATGTGCAAAAAGGCATGCAAGGGCATGCATGGCAGGAGGTGCCACTTGTCAAATGGGAGGCATGCAATGGGTGTGGAAGAGAATATCCAATTTGGGCCTCCATTAAGAAGTGTGTCATAAGGCTTCAGTGCCCTCTGACCTGCATGCTCCATATGGCATGCTAAATGGCAGTTTTTGGGTGCCAAATGTCCCAGATTTGACTTTTTTTGGGTCAAACCTGCTCATCGTCCCACCCTGGGATGATGGCTCACCACCATCCCAGGGTGGGACGATGGTGAATTTTGGGCCAAAACCTCCCAAAATTGGGCCAGTAGCCTCCAAAAACCTTTCCAGAGTGGCTAGAACCACTGTGAGCCTCCTGAGGGCTGCCCAAGGGGCCATATGATGTCAATTTGATCCTTGTTTGTGGATGCTTAATCGGGTTTACCACATTTTAGTGTCTACACCATTGTCAATAAATTTCATCACATGATCTATTGAAAGATAAATTTCTAACCCATATCGGGTCCCTTGCAACATGTCTTGCTAAAATATTTAGAAAAAACCATAAAGATATTGGCCACTAGGGCTCGAAGACCTCGAAAAACAACCTTTGGAGTTGCTTGCACTCAACCCAGATGAAACCCTTGCGTAGTTGCTTTCCAAAAATATCGTTCACACATAGGGATGCGCTAGGATCTGTGTTGCTCCAAATAATATGAAAATCAATGGAGATATTCTAGAAAATTCATATCTTATTAGCAATATAGTTTAAAAATAATAAATAATCAAGTGGTGATGGTATATTATGAAAAATATGGCTTCTTATGCATGATTTATACTTGGAAATCCCACAAAGGATGACATATAAGCAAATATTATACAAGTTATGAGATTTGATGTCTACATGCACATCCCATATTTCATAGTTGCATTTAGATTTTTTGATAGTTTTGTTTTCTTTTCATGATTCATAATTAGTTATTTCTTAAAAATATCATTTTTTCTCTCCACTTACTCTCACACATGTTTATCTTCTTGATGAGTGGAAGGATTATATGATCATGGATCATATCAATCCTCACCACACATATTATTTTCATGGTCCTTGATTCTCAAGAGGAGATTTTGACCTTTGTTTCTCCATCCCTTACACCATGTTTTGTGAGCATTATTAATTTTTATTTCAATAAGTGTAGCCCTTATTCTAGTTATGAATTCAATTGGTTTATTGATCAATTATCTAGATGATTACCTTTGTTGCAACATACCTTACATCATGTTTTATGAGCATTTTTTATTTTATTTCAATAAGTGTAACCCTTATTCTACTCATGAATTCAATTGGTTTACTTATAAATTATCTAGATGGTGTTGGAAATTCCAAATAATTAGGCTTGTTGTCTTTGTTCTCAATTTCTAGTAGTGTTATATGGTAAAAGAAGGTGAAAATATTGTAGAGGAAGGTAAGATTAATGCCCTTCCCAAAATTTTTAGCCCTGGTATTAATGAATATCATCACTTGGAATATTAAAGGAATCAAAGGGAGTGTTTCAAAACAAAATGAAATTAGAAGAATGATTTAGATAAATCATCCATATCTTGTTTTCCTTCAAGAAATGAAGATGTCAATGGAGGATATGGACTCAATTGTTAGTAAAATTTGGCTAGCTAAAAAAGTGATTTTCATCAGTTCCCAAGGGACTTCTGGTGGTATTATTTGTCTTTGAGACCCAGAAGAGGTAGTTATTCACCATATGGTTGGTAGGTGGGGTCTATTGGTTATAGCTATTGAAAGTAGACATTCCAATTAAATTATGCTATGCATTACTATTTATGCTCTGATTTCTTTTGAGGAAAAAATAAGATAGTGGAAGGATATAAATCATATTATCTCTCATTTTTTTGAAGCTTAGATTTTGATCGGAGGATATTTCAATACCATCCTCTCTCTGGATGAGAAAATGGGGGAAAATAAAAATTTGGATAAAAGCACTGACCTCATGAGTGAATATATTGCAAACATTCATCTTGTGGACATCCAACCAGATAATGGCCTTATGACTTGGTATAATAGAAGGTAAGGCTTAGCTTGTATAATGGAGATATCGGATAGGTTTTTGCTCTCTAAAAATTTCTTAATCCATGGTCACATTTCTAAAGTGGAGACTTTTAACAATGTTGGTTCGTATCATTGGCCAGTCATGGTGGAAATGTGGAAAACCAATGTGATTTTCTCTCCTTTTCATTTTCAATTAATGTGGCTTAGAGACAGTTCCTTTAGAACTCATGTGCAACAATGGTGGAAGGAAGGTAAGCCTAGGCATGGGACTAAGATGTTCTATTTTTCCAAAATATTGTAATCCATTAAATCCAAAATCAAGACTTGGAATTGGAAGGAGTTTGGGGATGTTCATAAAAAAACATGAAGTTATTGCTCACCTTGAAAATTTGAATAATAAAATATGTTTAGATGGACTCACAGAGAATATAAGTGTAGATAAAATTAAACTCACAACTCAGTTAGAGGAATGGGAAAAAAGAGAACTCTTATGGAAGCAAAAATCTAGAATTCAATGGCTCAAAGAAGGAGATCGAAACACATATTTCTTCCAAAAATTTATTCTATCTCGAAGATATCACAACTTTATTTCTTCCCTGAAATCATATTCTGGAGATGTTATCTATACTTGGGATGGCATGAACTCTATTGTTGTCAATTACTTTTCCAATATTTTTGCTGCTAATCCTCTTGACTCAGATTCTCAACAATTTTTTCTTCAAGAAATCCCTTTTATTATTACTTATGAGGAGAAATCTATTTTGAATGTTCTTTTTAATATGAATGAGCTTCATCAGGTATATTTTAAAATGCAAAAAGGGAAAACCCCAGGTCCTGATGGTTTTCCCATTGAGTTCTACCAAGAGTTTTGGGATATCCTTCATGCTGATTTATTAGAGGTGGTGGAAGAAGCCAGGAAATCCAAAGAAAATTTGAAGGTTATCAATAAAACTTATATTACACTTATTCTAAAATCTCAAGAGTTTGATCATATCTCAGCTTTTAGACCAATTGCTTTATGTAATGTTATTCTAAAAGTCATTACTAAGATCATGGCAGAAAGGTTGAAGCCTCTTTTGCATAAGATTATTTCCCCTGATCAAGGGGGTTATGTGGAAGGGCATCAAATAGTAGATAAGATAGTTCTTGCTCAGGAAGCCATCCATTCCATGGATATGCAAAAATATCCTTCCATGTTCATTCGGTTAGACTTATCCAAAGCTTATGACAGAGTGGATTGGCACTTCCTTATCAAATTTTTGAGGCAATTGGATGGATGGGATTATGGGATCTATATCTTTATTTTCCTACTTAGTTCTTTTCAATGGTAGGCATTTTCAGTCATTCCCAACTTCCAAAGGTAGTAGGCAATGTGACCTGCTATCCCCTTATTTATTCATCATTCTTGTTGAATGCTTAGGTAGGACTATAACAAAAAGAGGGATAAAAAAATCCTTGAGGAAGTTACCATTGTTCATGGAGCTAGAACTATCTCTCATCTTAAATTTGTGTATAAATATACTCTTTTAGGTAAAGCTATAGTTAAGGAAGCTTCTAATATTAAGCAAATAATTAGTTATTTTTCTAAGGCTACTGGGCAGTTGATCAATGAAGACAAATCCAAAGTTAATTTCTTTCACTACTCTGCACGACATGAATCCATGGTCTTGGATAAATTAAGATATAAGAAGACCTCCATTTCGATCACTTATTTAGGTATTCCCATCAATATTCAAAGGCAAAAAAATAAATATTGGAATTGGTTTTTGGACAAAGTCAAGAAAAAATTGGAAAGTGGACCAACAGGTGGCTTTCTTCTAGGGGTAGAATCACCTTGGTAAAATCAGTACTTCAAGCTATTCCTATTTATGTATCTTTCATGTTGAATATCCCAAAGATTGTTCTTCGAGAACTGGATCAAATAAATCATCGATTCCTTTGGAGTGGTACTAAGGAGAAAATAAAATGGGCCTTGGTGAAATGGGACACTTTATGTCTTTCTAAGAATGAAGGGGGGTTAGGATTATGGTCTTCTATTAATAACAATAAATCTTTAGCTGCTAAATTATATTGGAGGATGTTTCATAACCCCAATGCTCTTTGGGCCAATAATATCTGTGCTAAATATGCTGAGAACAAAAGTCCTGAAGACCTTGTTCGCTATCAACTTCCTACCAAAGGTTCTCCCATTTTAGAAATTCTTAAGACTGGTGAGGATTTTATAGAGAAAATTTTATTTTGGATCATTCATAATGGTCAACAAGCAAATTTTTGGACAGATTCTTGAGATGGTCACAAGCCTTTGATAACTCAGTTTCCTGATTGGAGTCCTTGGATGGAGGAAATTCACCGAGCTAACTGGATAAAGGTGGCTAATTACTGTTGGTATCATACTGGTTATTCAAAGGTTGGTAGATATTGGATCCTTATTGAGGATAGGCCTATTCAAATCCTAGAAAGGTAAAGACAAGATATCCAAGGCATCCTTCATATGAGATCTCTCTCTTGGTCCCATGAAAAATATTGTTTTGGTTGGAACAACACTCCTAAAGGTGATTATTCAATTGCTCAAGGTTATTTGACCTTATGCCATAATAATCTCAATGAATCTTCTGACATATTTTCTCAGTTATGGGCTCAAAATATCTAGCCTAAGGTGAGGTTATTTACTTGGCTTTTATTGCATCAAAGGGTGCTTACTAGTGAGCGACTTATGAAGCATGGTTTTCATGGCCCTTTTAGATGTGAAATGTGTGAAGAGAATGTAGAAACTCTCAATCATATTTTTATTGAGTGTACTTTAGCATTTGAGCTATGAAGGAGAATGGCTACTTTACTTGGCTTACAGTGGTCCAATTTTTTTACTTTTGAACATCTTTTGAGGGATTGGCCTAAGCAAGAGGGTGTTGATCATTTTATTAGGCAATTAGTTTGGATGGGTTCTACCATTCTTCTTTGGAATATCTAGAATGAAAGCAACAAACAAATTTTTAATCAATATAGGAAGCATATTCACTATATTTTGCCAAAGACCATATCCAACTTAGTTGAATCAGTCCATCAACTCCTTAATCACCCCCAAAAATCCCACCAAAGATGGTATCAAGTGATGTAAATATTGAAGATTAAATATTCTATGCGTAACCAACTTAAATGGAATGTGAGTATTTTTAATATGGGTAGAACAAAAAAATGGCAACCTCCTTCTAAGAATTTTGGAAAATTCAATACTGATGGTGCCTCTAGAGGGAACCCTAGAAAATCCAGTGCGGGAGGAATTGGTAGACTTTTAGATGGCTCCTTGGTTTTTACTTTTGCTAAGAATTTGGGTATTATTTCCAATAACCTTGCTAAGGGGTATGGTATCCTCAGAGGCCTTCAAGATGCTACTAAGGTTGGATGGGAAAATGTGTTAGTTGAGTTTGACTCTTAACTCATGATTAATATTTTGAAGACTCCATAAGGTTGATTGGAGAATAAAAATAATTATTGAGAAGATTCAATTAATCCAGATAGGATTTTTGAAAGTTGATTACAATCATGTGGTCAAAGATCAAAACAAGAGTGTTGATACTTTAGCTAATTGGACTTTGGACAAATGTGATCTTACTTGTTATGGCAACCCTCCTAGATGGGGGGCGGGCCTTTTTTTTTTTTGTGTTGTGTCTTTTTTTTTTTTTTTTTTTTTTTTTTTTTTTTTTTTTTTTTTTTTTTTTTTTTTTTTTTTTTTTTTTTTTCTTTTTTTTTTTTTTTTTTTTTTTTTTTTTTTTTTTTTTTTTTTTTTTTTTTTTTGTTTTTTTTTTTTGTGTGTGTTTTTTTTTTTTGTTTTTTTTTTTTTTGTTTTTGTTTTTTTTTTTTTTTTTTTTTTTTTTTTTTTTTTTTTTTTTTTTTTTTTTTTTTTTTTTTTTTTTTTTTTTTTTTTTTTTTTTGTTTTTTTTTTTTTTTTTTTTTTTTTTTGTGTGTGTGTTTTTTTTTTTTTTTTTTTTTTTTTTTTTTTCTGTTGTGGTTAGAGGTTGTGTTTATTTTTTACGGTTTTTTTGGTTATGTATTTGTAGTGTTCTCTTGTTTTTATCATGTTTGTGTTTTGTTATGTTGTTCCTTAATTTTTTCTATGTGGTTTGTGTTGTTATTTTTTATCTTATTGTGTGTGTTTTTGGTTGTGATTTTATTTTTGACACACTCAAGAAGCATGTTTTTTATTTTATTTTACTATTTTTATTGTTATTTATTTATTTATTTTTTGAATTGTTTTTGTGTGTTTGTTTGCTCCTTGAGTATGTAAAAGGTGGTAGGCCAGGTTCGAGTCCTGGGCATTTTTGGTGGGATGGATACCCCTACCTCCTTGGGTATTACCTGAAAGTGGCATTCCTTCTGGGATGTTTTCCATAAATAAAAAAATTCTAGTAGTGTTTAATTTCCTAGTTTATAATATAGCAAATAAAAGTCACTTGGAGTCAAGAACCCACCAAGAACTTGCATAGAAATTTTATATTTATCAATACCTAAACATGAAAATTCTTAAAGAAAGATATATTATATATTACATTTAACAAAAATATTTTTAATTCATGAATTATATATAAAACTATCATAAACAAATTAATTAATTTAATTTAAAAATAAATTTGAATATTAAGATGGAATTAGTTCATAATTATCCATATATCATTGAAATCAAGAGAGTTGTAAGTAAAATATAAAACAATTTTACCATGTATGAAAATATATATTACAAAGTAAAGTGTTTGATAAGTTCATAATGTAGACACCTAAAACACGTCATGTCGAAGGTGACTACTCATATGGACATGCTACAAGACCATATGGAGGATCTTGGATAGACTCCAAGATAGAGCAGTGGTTCTAACCACTCAATTTGGGCTCCTTGGCCTAATCAGTCTGAACCACAGCCCAGACCTATGGTCTACAGTCTGAACCATGGCTAAGGCCTACGGTTTACAGTCTGAACCATAGCTGCAACCTGTGGTCTTAACTAAAGTTTAGTTGGCCTTCATCCGAGCCAAATTGGTTTGAACGACCATTTGTTCTAGAAGAAGGTGGTTAATGGATGAAAGATTCCAAAGGCTTCCATTCCAACTATCCTAACCACCTCTTCTTGATCTTGGCTTCTCCATGAAGCCACCCCTAGCCCTAGGGCATCCTATAAATACCCCCTCCAAATGGGGAGAGAATATAGAGAGTTGATTGATCAAGCGAGCAACGAAGCCCTATCGAATTGCATACTGAATTCATGCATTGGAGAAGGCCACTTTGCTATTCACCCAAAGATCAATTTTCCATGGAGGTCCTAGGAGCCTAGAAGAGCCAAGAAATGCAAATTCGGGCAAATGAAGGCCCCTCACAGTGAATCAACCACCAAAATTGTCATAAGGACACCGAAGGCGACCCTTGAACATCAATTGGACAAGGAGGTCAAGCCCACTGCCCTTGATTTTGAGGGTAAACTTACTTGAGTGCTCACCATGGCTTTCAACCATGGTTTATAGTGCAGACCACCCATCAGTGCTACGGTTTGCAATAGAGGTATCACCACCTTACTATTTTCATTTCTTCCCATCTAATTAGATTAGATTAGTCATTTGCATGGTTTAATTGTAGTTTTAGAGACTTCTGACCAACATAATTAGTGTTTTTACTAACTTGTTCTCATCATAGTAGTTTAGACATTAATGGCTTCTTTTCATGTTATAATGCTTCATTTCAAGTAATTGATTCCATAGATTGATAGTTGTACTCTTCATTTACATATTTCCATCAATCTTGATAGGATTTGCATATGTTTAGCATAGTTTACGTATTTTCTTGATTTTATGTCATTATGCTATTCTCATGCTATTTGTCTTTAAAGGGCCTCATCATGAGAGGCTTCCTATGCTTTTGACATTCTTGTGTTGTTTCTTGATCGTAGGAAATAGGTTTTTAAGGAGCTACAACCATTCATTTCCTTCCTCAATGCGAAGAAGAGGGTCCACTCCACCCTAGAGCAGTTCATGTCACCTTAAGGGCTTGATAGTGCATTTCATCCTTGAGGGGAATTGAAATAATTGTAATTGCGTATCAAATAGAGTATCCCTAAGAGGGACTTACTTGTAATCAGACACTTATTGATTTTAATGGAATAATAGAGGCATTTCTTGTAATTTCCATTTGTTTTGTCCATTTATGTGTTTGAATATCAATTTTACTTTGTTTATGCAATTACAACATTTTGGGTGCACACCTTTTTGGTCGTATAGAAGGTGATCATGATGGAACTCCACATAAATAGCATCTGACTATGTGTTCTTGAATTTTTTGACTTGTAGGTATAGACCATAACTATCAGCTATGGGCCAACAATTGAACCATAGGTTCAACGCATGGTCTATAGTCAGAACTATAGACCAAACCTATGGTTTCTAGCTGATAACATAGATAGTAAAAATTAGAGAGCCAATCATTGTAGGACTTGAGGTAGGCCCTATTTTCAACCCTCTATCATTTTTCTTCCCTCTATGTTTTTATAGCATGTATGATTTCAAATGCAAATTAGGAAAAACCACTAAAAAAGGGTAATCAATCGTCCTAGTTTGCTTTCGCATTTACTTCCATAGAAAGGCGTTGCTAGGAACAACGGACCTATGATTGCAGTCCACCCTAGGCTACAACGTGCTTGATAGAGTGTCTTGTTTGGTTTGCATGTGTGAGGCCCAATTAGTGGCCAATTATCATCGTAATGTGCATTGTCTAAAAGAGCATCTAGATTAGTTTGCATTTTTTGAATGTAAAATGTTCTTCATTTTGCATAGCATATAGAAAATGAGCATGTGTGCTATATGATGCATTTCTTTTATGTACAATAAAATGAACCACACACACCACTTGGCACTTAAATGCTAGTGAGTTGGGCTTGACATCCAACCACTAGTAGGGTTCAATGACGGTGGGCATAATTTCCATCCGTTGGCCCAAATCCTACGAACCTTTGGATACTAGACCAATACCGGATCCGAGAACCTTTCGTACCCTAGAAAATTTGCATGTATTCTCTTCAAAGGGTATAACATTGACTAGGGGAAAAATGGGTGAGGATCTGGGAGGACCTGTGCTCCCTAACCATGTGTGGGCTTCATTACCACACATTATAGGTTGGATTACGTGACTTGGAGTTCATAGCCAAGTTGTCGAGCTACGAGCATACAGGTGAAAGCCATTAAACTGAGAATAAAATCCAACAAGTTTTGCAAAACATGATAAGAGTTTCTACATCGATACAACACATCTTGAAAACACATCAAACAGTTTAGGGCTCACTTTCAAAATTTAATACGAGATAATCATCATTGTATACCTTGTTTTCTTAATAATAAAAGATACATCTAGATGCTAGGTACACAATGGTGGATACACGGGGTGGTCGAAAAAGGTCTAAACTTGATGCCAATGACCAACCCCTAACCAATTCATAGTAGCACATGTCAAGTCCTCACCCACATGAGCGAACCGAACGTCGTTCGACAAGCATTAGAGGAGATAACTCGACATGAGGGGAGCCCGTAGAGCATACCCCAGATAGAGGAGCTTCAGTACACTCCTCTAGGCATATGATAGAGTAGGGAGCCTCTCAGCATGAGGGTGCTCCACTCAAAATCCATTACCAAGACCGCACTACACGTGCATCCACGAGATCGACCAAAGAGTATGTTGTGCAGGGGACCAGGTTGGTGCCCCTATGTACTAAGTCCATAGGAGGATCCATGCCTCCACCTTCTGAGTATATAAGGACTAGAGATCCACCCATTCAGGGGTAAGCAGATAGGCTCACTTTCGAGCATAGGTCTACCCATACTCCCATGCGTGGTCCACCATGCAAGATCACCATTGATATATCAAATGTGGGAGCTAATGGCACACCACCACATGAGCGGTGGTGGTCTAGATAGCTAGAGGGTCTAGGTAGTGTCTTAGAGTAGTTAGGCTACAAGCCTTCTACTCCACCCACTCGTGCCCCGAGTGAGCATAGCGTGAGCATCGTCAGAACTACTAGAGAGCATGGAGAGGCTTCTAAGCACCCTCATGTCACACACCCACTATCTGTGCATGGTGGTTCATAGTATAGGACATAATAGGATGCCAATGTCATCTTCACAGATAGAGGCAAAGGTGTAACACATCATTTTGATGGGTACAGAACCCATAAGGTCGCTCGTATAGAGCAAGGATACCAGAGGCCTCCCATGATCGATCAGATCGATAGATCACATCGACTGGTATCGGAATAGAAATGCCAACTCCTCCAAGATCAATTGGAGGATGCTCACCTAGAGAGGCAATGCATTGAATATGAAAATCTTCAAGCATAGAGGCTCATTAGATAGAGGCTATATGAGTAGCGCATGCATGAAGAGTGTATCCTTACCTAGAAGGAGCGTATGGAGTAGGAGGATAGGCTAGCTAGGGCTGGCCTATATCCTCATGATGAGCATAGAGAGCATGTATATAGGAAGGCTTTGTCACAAGCTGATATGCATCAAGAGCGTAGAGATGCTCGTACTCATGCTAGTGCTAAATAGAGGGAGCGACCACCATCGCTCGATGATCAAAGGCAGAGGCAACATGAAGAAGAAGAGGGAGACGGATACGAGCAAGAATATCTTGAGAGCTCCCGAGCTGAGGAGGAGGAAGAGCAATGCCCTCCATATCGTACGAGGAAGATAGTACCTCCTAAGCCACCTCCACATCAACTTAGGGAGGAGGACTTTCTATCTTCGGAGGCCTATAAGGCCTTAGCTGAGAAGATCAAAGCCATCGAGAGACAAGGCACGACTATTCAAAAGTCGACATTAAGGAAAATTCATAATGAGCCTTTGGATCCTTCGGTGCCTACTCCAGCTTACCCTGAGCATTTTGATATGCCCAGGTTAGACAAGTTTAAGGGTGATGAAGATGCATAGGAACATATCATGAGCTTTCTGGATGCTTGTTTTTAGATAGCAAGCAATGATGCATTGTTGTTGCATACTTTCATCATGACACTTTTTGGTCTAGCCTAAGAGTGGTTCAATCAGCTAAAGAAACATAGCATAACTAGTTTCGAGCAATTAGTTGATGCCTTTCTTGAATGCTATTCCTTTGGCATCAAGAAATAGGCCAATATTTTTGATCTGGCTATGCTAGCTCAGCGCGATGATGAGCCAATTGAGCAGTATGAAAAGATATGGAGGAGACTAATGGTGAAGTTGCCATTCCCTATTCCTACCATAGAGTTAACCCGAATGTTTACAAAGAGTTGTGCCAAGCACATCTCATTACTACTATAGCTACAGTAGTATCCTACATTCGAAGAGGCTTTGGTGCAAGCCAAAGTGATCGAGGACATCAAGTTGCAGGAAGGCAACTTGAAGCTCAAGAATAGGAGAGAGGGACAAAAGAAGAGTGCCACAAAACAATAGGGCAAGCAGGCCCATGTGAATCAAGTGGTGTTGAATCTCCAAAGGGAGGACAAGGGGTAACAAAAATAGAATTATCAGGCCCAACCTCCTCCTATGCAGTATGAAAAGTGCAACAACAATTATAAGGGCAAGAACAAAGATCAACGCCCACCTCGCCAGTTCACACCATTGATGGAATCACTGACATCGATTTTCCATCAACTGTGCGAGGCCAAGGCAATTAGATTGCTCGAAGTCAAGCTGATAGACCCCAATCAACCCAAATCAAAGGGGTACCAAGAAGATCTATTTTGCATTTTTCATCGAACGAAAGGCCATGACATTGAGGTGTGTTGGACTTTCAAACACATGGTGCAAAATATGATTGACAAAGGTGAGCTTGTAGTGCCACACAACCCGTAGGCACTCGATAATCAGAATATGGGGATTTATAAAAATCCCTTGCCAAATCATGAGGCACCTCGCAACAACGTTGGCCAGGTCAACCAGGTGCGAGTCGAACCACCTACCCAGGGGTTCGTAGGCATGGTGAACATTGTCACTAGACATGGGAGATATGAACAACCGAATCAACCTCGTGCTCCCATTCAAATACAAGCCACGCCAAATCAATGATCGATGCAAAATATTCTAGGCCCACCAACAAGACCGGTGGTGACCATAAGGAGCAGGTTGGTCCAAAACCTGTAGACAACTCCTATGAAGTTGTCGATATATGAGCTAATACATTAGTCCCCTAGGCATAGGGAGACTCTTATGGATATTTTGAGGTCCATTGAAGTACAGTCCCAGGATGCACAAGCATTTACTAATTTTATGGGACATGTACAACAATGTCAGGAACCGATGATCCAATTTTATGATCATGAGATAAGGATGGTTTCTACAACCATGGCTGACCCACCATTGCATATAATCACATGTGTTAATCACATGCCATTTAAAAGGGTCTTGATCGATACCAGCTCATCGATCAACATAATAATGACCAAGGTACTGAGTCATTTGAAGCTACCTAAATCACACATTGTGCCCACTACATTTACATTGAGAGCATTTAATGATGCACTATGTTTGACTATTGGCACAATTATCCTACCCATGCAGGTAGGCCTAAAGACCATCTCTATGATGTGTCATGTGATAGAAGGGGCCATGCAGTACAACATACTACTCGGTAGGCCTTGGATTCATGAAATGCATTGCATTCCCTCGATATTGCATCAGTGTGTGAAGTATATTCATGAGGGACAGGTTCACGTAGTGTCATCGGATGAAGAACCTTTTAAGTTCGTGAACCTAGCAGATTTTCCTAGGGGTTTCATACTCCCATCAATGCACCTGGATGTTTGGCCATCATCATCGATAAAGAAGCCAGGAGGTAAACCAATAGTACATGCTCAACCAATGCCATCTATGTCACATAGATCGAAGCACACCACTACCACTTCCTTGAAACCATCGGCATCAATCATGCATCGGGATGAAAGGAAGTTGAAGGTAAAAATGGGTGAGAAAGAGAAGGAGCGTGAGCCCGAGCCAATCATCGAGGAGGTTCCCACTCCTATGGAAGTTGAGGAACCCCAAGACAAAGTCGAGGAGGCACCTCAACCTACCTCACCTACATCTTCAGTAGGATCATCCACACCATGGGTGATAGTACATCTCGCCAACACTAGATTAGGTGAGTACCTTGTGCAGAATGTAACCTTCGGACCAATTTTGAAGACTACGCAAGAGATGGGCCGACCATCCACTCATCATTACCTGGTTGGATCAGTGGTTCCATTGGGAGAGCCACCTAATCAGACTAATTTTATCTATGCAGGGCTAGATCAGCTTCCAACATGAGAGCCCATGGATGAAGATGACGATGAACCTTTCATAGTAAATATTCATTATCTATCCAACCCAGAGTATGCCATGCATATTTTTGAGTTATATCATTGGCACAGATACGGCCTTGGTCTCTTTGAACAAGGATGTAGGACTCCACTGGAACCACGTTATCAGTTAGTCATTGATAGGTTCGGTTTAGGGTTACAGATATGAGGGCAAGATGATTTGCTCATAGCATCCTTAGATCATCTGTACCTTAGTATGGTGGATGATGTGGATTTTAATCCATATCATCTTGATCCTTCTAGTTTTTGGAGGAATCACCCTATGATATCTATCATCACCACTGAGCCACTCGAAGATCATCATGAAGGGCTCCTTGAGTAGACTGAGATAGAACTGAACCCCAAAGATAACCTGGGACACCAAACCCATGATGCAGTCGATGACACAGACGTGTAGGGGTGTAACCCCATTACTGTAGGTGATCTCGAGCTAGGAGATCTTTGTAATGAATATGGAGCGGAGTCCACCTCCGATATGAGTGGACCAGGCTATGACGCAGATGAGGAATCCTCAAATGATGATGAATCTGGGGATGAAGTCGAAGGTGCCTATGTGAGGCCCTGGTATGCACATCATTTATTTCCTATTGAATCGATATAGGTTATCGAAGAGATCCTTCCCAACATTGATCATTCAGAGGAAGAAGCAGAGCTAGATTTCTTGGTGATGTCACACTTGCGATATAATTATCCGGTTTATCTAGATAGTGATGACAACAATCAAGTAGTCATATTCATGGGGCCACACTTGCTAGAGCGCCCCCTAGGAGTAGGAGTGAATGAAGGATTCTATTATGATAGTGATGAAGAGGATGAGTTAGAGAGAGCCTATTTTGGTCCTCCTTATTTGTGTTACCATCATCTTCCCATCGACATAGCTGAGGACTTACATAGAGAGATTAATCTTGAGCCTCATCTCAGGGGAATAACATCAAATTTCAATGTGATTTATCACTTGTTATTTCCCCTTCCATGCACATACATGGAGCTCCTTGAGCCAAATGATCCTATTTTGTAGTCAGTGCATAGGGAGGATCCAGTTGTTCATAGTCCTCATAGAGAAGACCCCTTTGTGCCTGTGCCATTAGAGCCAGATCATGGGTATGAGGACTATGTAGATTTTGTAGAAGTTGGTCCGTGTGGTCCTGGAGATCAATTCCATTCCATAAACATGGTCTCCATTGATTTGACCACTCCACTCCACAATCCAGTAGATCCATCCAAACCATTGTATCTTAACAAAGATGCTATCGACTGGGATCGCACTGATTCACCCGTTGAGCCTAAAGATTTCTTCCCTAATGAAGAAATGTTGCAACCTTTCCATTTTGTGCCAGGCTATGCATACGATGTCTATCATGCCAAAAATGCTTCCAATATGGAACCTATCAACCTGATTGATGACATCCATTTGATTCCTACACCTCATCAGCTTGAGGAGGGATCACATATGTCAGTAGAGGAAACCTTTGAGGTGGATATCAGTAATGATCCCACCAATGCAAAGAAGGTTAAATTTGGAGAGAGTCTCACTCCAGATGAGCGGGCCACCCTCATCCCTCTACTAAAAGAGAGACCAAATTTGTTTTCTTGGACGTACAAGGATATGCCAGGTCTAGACCCAAAATTGGTTATGCATAACCTTTCACTAGATCTGACGAAGAAGTCGGTCAAGCAAAAGCTTAGAAAGATGCACCCAATAGTAGCCTTAATGGTGAAATATGAGCTACAAAAGTTGTTGGATGTGGAATTTGTGATCTCCATCGACTATCCAGAATGGGTGTCCAATATGGTACCCATGGGAAAACCTGATGGAAGAATCCGTATTTGCATGGATTTTAGAGACCTAAATAAGGCAACACCCAAAGATTCATTTTCGTTGCCCAATATTGATGCTCTCGTAGATGCAACTACAGGTCATGAAATGCTCTCCTTAATGGATGATTTTTTTGGTTACAATCAAATTCAGATTAAACCCGAAGACCAACATAAAACCATGTTTATAATACCATGGGGAATATTTTGCTACAAAGTTATGCCATTTGGCCTCAAAAATGTTGGTGCCACATATCAGCGGGCCATGACATACATTTTTCATGACTATATGCACAAAATTCTAGAAGATTATATCGATGACTTGTTGGCCAAGTCATTGCTATGAGAAGAGCATGCAGAGGTCTTAAGGAAGGTCTTCGATCTCCTGATAGAGCACAATGTCAGGCTGAATCCTAAGAAGTGCGTATTTGGTATAACTTCTAGAAAACTACTAGGATTCATCGTCTCTAAGCGAGGCATCGAAGTTGACCCAATGAAGGTCAAGGCTATCTTGGAAATGCATCCTCCCACCAATATTAAAGAGTTAAGGAGCCTTCAGGGCAAGGTAGCATCGATAAAGTGATTCATCACTCAGTTATCGGATAAATGTCGACCCATGAATCGACTGCTACATAAGGGGGTCTCATTCAATTGGGATGAGGACTGTCAAGCAACCTTCACTAAAATAAAGCAATACCTAGTGACACCACTAGTGCTAGCTCCACCAAGGCTAGAGGTGCCTTTTCTACTATATATATCGACAACTGACTTTGCACTGGGAACCATGTTAGCCCAAAAGAACATGCAAGGCAAAGAACATGCCATATATTATATTAGTCAAACCTTGGTGAGCTATGAGCTCGGGTATGCATATGTGGAAAAATTGTGTTTAGCAGTAGTGTTCACTACAAAGAAATTGTGACACTATATGTTAAGTCATACGACATATGTTATATCCAAACAAAATCCTTTGTAGTACATGATGAGTAAGACTTATCACAATACGTGTACTACGAAGTGGATCATGCTATTGATGGAATTCGATCTAGAATTCATAAGCTAGAAGTCCATTAAGGGATAGGTCATAGCGGATCAATTAGTTGAGGCACCACTATCAAATAGTAGGCCTCTAACCATAGAGCTTTCGAATGATGCAGTCTTCATCATATCTGAAGCTCTCAAACCCAAAGAACTAGAGAACAATGCTGATATGACTCTGTTCTTTGATGGTTCAAAGTGCGAGCAAGGGGGTGGTGCTAGAATAGTGTTCTTCATGCTGTAAGGAGCTCCAATGCCCTTGTCATTTAAGTTGGATTTTCTATGCACCAACAACAATGCTGAGTATGAAGCCCTACTTTTGGGCCTCCACATAGCCATCACCATGAATATTAAAATATTAAACATCTTTGGTGACTCCTTGCTCATAGTAAATCAAGTTAAGGGGCTCTTTCAGTGTCGATGTCCCATATTGAAAGCCTATAAAGATCTAGTTGCCACATATTTGGCTAAATTTGAATGGTATGACATCGAGGCAATCCCTCGATCATCAAATAGGTTTGTAGATACCATGGCTTATTTGGGATCTTTAATCCCTTAGAATCCATCTATTGATTTCACTACCATCCATGTCAAGATGCTCTCACATCCGAAAGTAGAGCGTGCAACCTATGATAACAAAGAATCGGTCAACATGATCAGTGTAGAACCAAAATTTGAATGGTTCTACAAAGCTGAAGACTTTCTTAAGAAGGCACCCTAGGGGTCATTAACCTCTCAGAGTCCTATGGGGAGTGGTACTACCATTCACCACAAGGTTGTTTTTGAGTCTGCATTTGCAAAAGTAGATACGTAGGGGGAGCAAGTCATCTTAGCAGTCGAAGCTGAGGCTTATCAAAATTGGATGTCACAAATCCATGACTTCCTAAAGCTTGGTATAATCCCAGAGGGATTATCGCATGCCATGAAGCGCACATTTAAATATAAAGTGGCTAAATATGTCTTAATAGGAGACATCTTGTACCGACGAGGCTACGATGGAGTTCTCCTTCATTGCTTAGAGCCCCAAGAGGCATCATGGGTAATTTTGCAAGCTCATGATGGTACGTGCGGTGGCCATTTCAGCGGCATGGCCATCATCAAGCGCATCCTTCGAATGGGCTACTATTGGCCCACTATGGAGAAGGAGTGCAATGTGTATGTCAAGAAATGCATTAAATGTCAGCATCATGCTAATCTTATGCACTTGCCATCGTAGGCCTTACAACCCATCCAAGCGGCTTGGCCATTTGCTCAGTGGGGATTAGATCTTATAGGCAAGATCTCTCCTCCGTCATCGGGCTGACATACATTTATAATCATGGCTACTGAGTATTTTACAAAGTGGGTGGAAGCAATACCCTTAACAATGACAACTGGAGCTCGTATAGCAGAGTTTATACTAGAGCATATCATAAGTCATTTTGGGATTCCATCCAAAATAATATCGGATAATGGAACGTCTTTCAAGAACAAAACTGTGAGAGCTTTGACATCTAAATATAGAATCAAACACAGTTTTGTGACTCCATACTATCCACAAGCAAACGGGCAGGCTGAAGCTTCAAATAAGATAGTGGTGGCCATCTTGAAAAATATGGTACAAGAAAACCACAAAGACTGGCATATCCAGCTGCCCCTTGCATTATGGGCTTATAGGACTAGTATTCGGATGCCCACTGGGGCAACACCATTCTCACTAGTATATGGCGCTGAGGCCATTATGCCCTTGGAATTGGAAATTCCAATGCTGCGCATCGCATTGAAAGAGTTCATCGATGATGACACCGCATGACAAGCTCGACTGGATCAACTGATGCTACTTGATGAACATCACGTGAATGCCCTGGAGCATCTCCATGTTTATCAAGAGTGACTAAAATGAGCTTACAATATCAAAGTCCACCAGAGAGACTTTGAAGTTGGGGATCTTGTCTTGAAAGAGAACCAACAGAACTCTAATTTACCACTAGATATGTGAGACAAATTTATGGCTAATTGGCTAGGACCCTACATCATATCTAAAAATATTGGTCCAGGTACCTATCACCTAACATCGCTAGGAGGTGTTGAAGAGCCTGAACCTCTCAACATCATCCATATTAAGGCATTTTATGCTTGAAGAGCATAGTAAAAGGCTCTAAGGGTTGCTTGTAACCGCTCGGTCATCCTAAAAGGCTCCAAACACTCTCATAAGTAGTTTGGTCAATCAAAAAGCTCCAAAGGCATCTGTAAGCCCTTTGGTCAAACTCAAAAAGCTTTGAGGGTTTTTTTGAAAATCTCTCGATCATCCCAAAAGGCTCCAAGGGTTCCTAAAACTACTTGGTCATGTCAGTCAAAGGCCTCGAGGGTTTTCTTATAATCGCTCGGTCATCCTAAAAGGCTCCAAGCTCGTCTGTGAGTAGTTTGGTCAATCAAAAGGCACCAAGAGTTTCTGAAAAATTGCTTGGTCAACCCAAAATCTCCAAGGATTCTTAAAATATCACTTGGTCATCCCAAAAAGTCCCAAAGGTGCTCATAAACCCTTTGGTCAAACCCAAAAGGCTCCGAGGGTTTGCTTAAAACCGCTCGGTCATCCTAAAAAGCTCCAAGGATTTTGCTGAAAAATTGCTTGGTCAATCTAAAGGCTCCAGAGGCATGTACTCATCGTTTGGTCATATATGAGGCTCAAAACTCATAAAAATTATAAAATCAATAAAATCCAAAAAAAATGGTAAAGCATAAAATCCAAAAACATTTGCATTTGCATTTGAATTTTGCATTGTCTTTTTTTGCATTTACTCATGCATCCGCTGCATTATTGCATTGCATATAGGCATTCATCATCCATTGCATTCCGTAGTAGGAGGGATTATGTTTGTCAGTCTTACAAATGACACCACGTTTGTGTCTAAATCATGCATCTCTGCATTTATCATAAATCCATCATTCATGTGAGTAATTGTGTTTTTCAACACAACCTATTTTGTTGCTATGGAGATATACTAGGGTTTTCTGGTCATTCAACCATACCTAGGGGTCTTATCAAGAGTTGATAGAAAGCTTGCTTTGCTTTTGTAGCTGAGGTTCAGTTAGTATAGCCCTTAGCATATCAGAAGCCTATCACTAATCAACAAATTAAACAATCCTAACAAGGACTAGGGGAAGATGAAAGCCGTGAAGCAGGACCGGGTATCCTGAAGTGAAAAGAGTTATTCTTGCTTATCCCTCTGTGCAGACGATATGGGAAATGTTGGTAGTTGGCAAAAGGATAGGTTAGTTCCCTATTCAGAATCCCTTGCTTACGATAAAATGAGCAATATCCCAGAGTGATATCCCACATCAATCCTCAATATTGATACCCTAGATCGATATCATAGATCGACTTCCCAGATTGATATCCCATATTGATATCATAAGATCGATATCCTCAATCGATATACCAAAAATAGTTTTCCCAAGTAAATCCCCCAAAGGAAGGTTTCTGAAGAAGATTATCAAGTATAAATGCCAAAAAGTGAAGATCAAATGAAGATCAAAAAATAGGCTCAAATCAAGTTCAAAGTGAAGATCAAATGAAGATCATAAATCAAAGTTCGAGTGGAGATCAAATGAAGATCCAAAATCCAGTTCGAAGAGAGATCAAATGAAGATCCAGAGATAGTTCAGAATGAATATGGAATCGACTCCCTTGCTTCACTACATATGAGCAAGTATCCCAAAAATTGAAGGATAGAAAGGAATGAGCCTGAATCCCTAGAATTGTTGGCACTATTGTACCTTACGCATGATGATATGTCTGATACACTTGCATCTCGCTTGTGGGTAGACCAATGTTTGAATGTGGAGGAGCTAGCTTCAGGTGTCCTGCATTGCCTAGTGGCTTAGTCCAACTAAAATCTAAACTTGGGATTGGATAAGACATTTGTGGTACCCCTATCTTAGCAATGGGCTGAAAGAATCCCGCTTGACATCGAGGAACACTCGTGTCTTATCTTAAAATAATCATGTGCACACACAGGGATAATGAATAGTTAGGGCCTATCCTAGCAAAAGCCTTTTATCTCAGAAGTCTAGTGTGGTTAGTATGCAACTTTTGATAAGTCTATTAGGGTGTTTGAGTCTCATGGAAAACCTCAAAAATCTCTCTCATAGCAACAAAATATCAAATATCGCAAACCATATAAAACATTAAATTGCAAAGTATCGAGTACATGATACATCATCATATAGAGCACAATCAAGATATAGGATAGATACCGTATGGATATTAGAAATAATATTTAGATGACCACTGACTATATCGTGCATATTTTTCAAATTTGCAAAGGAAAATAGAATGACACATTATATCATTCGCATCATACCATCGCATACATTGCATTTCATATATGGGTGATTAATTGATTAAATTCTTATCTTAAGGATTTTCAATTACATTCATGATTTTTATACATTCTGTGGTGTCATCCATTAGATTGATAAACATATTTGCATTCATTCCTTATGTTTTAAGTGATTAAAGCATACAAGTTCATTTACATTAGATTACCATCATGTAAATAATGCATTACATACATCACACATCTAAGCATCTAGATCACTGCATGTCATCATCATCATAAATTAAATAGCTATCTAGTGCATGTCATCCATACATCACATCATATAGCATCAAATTAACATAAGCATTGCATCCATATGCATCAAATAAGCAAAAAATTAAAAATATACAAGTACATATAATGAGCTATAAATGATAAATCTCATATATATATATGTGTGTGTGTGTGTGTGTGTGTGTCTCAAGAGTACATCAAGAGTACAAAAATGCTCATAGGCTACAATCGTGTAGGTCCTAGACCTTACACCAAAAATGGTACATATGCAAAATGTAGCCTAGATCTAGTAGAGCCCTAGCTCTGGCCTGCTCCCCCTGAATTGGAGCTCTCATCGCCTCCCTCAGCCCTGTGCCCTAGAGCCTGCTCTGTAGTCGGCTCTGGTGCCTGTTGTGTGCCCTATTGAGGGCCCTATGTACCACCTAACCCAAAGAGGCCTAGCACATAGGATACTGGTATCTCTAAGTGGCTAGACCTATGACTAGAGGTCACACCTGTCTCCCTGTGACTCTTGTGAGAGCTGCCTCCATGTGTGCTAGAGGACCTATGTGTCCTCTCTGTCCTATGCGTCCATTGGCTGGAGCTCATCGTGGACTGTCCTGAGGTCTAGGACCTAGTCCTCTGGGACCCCATAGCATGTCTATCCTCTGGTACCTCCAAGCCCCACAATCTGATGAAGCCCTCTAGTTGGGAGATGTGAGCTGCCCTCACATCACAAAGGTCATTTCCCTCCTCTATGAGGGAAGTGAGCCACCTAACCTCTACCATGGGATCACCACCTCCTGGTAGTGTAGCTGATGGTGCAGTTGGAGGTCCCATAATAGCGTGGGAGGATGAAGGATCCCCCTCTATGCCCTGAGTAGCTCTCTCTCTGCAATGGCCTCACCCCACTATGCTAGTGCCACATCTCATGCACTAGTAAGCTCATCGACCTATGACTCTACTATTGTAGCTTGAGCTATGAGGGCTATAATCTATGCTTGAGCCTCTACCAGCTATTTTTCCCTGTGACCCAGCTTCACCTCTAGAAGGGTGATAGTCGTATCCCACTGTAGCTGCTGGGTCTAAAACCTGCCAACCTGACTCTGTAAGTCAGCAACCTGAGTGAGGAGCTCCCCTACATCACTTTTAGGAGGCACCTCACCCTCCTCTGACCCCTCCTCCTCCTCTGCCTCTACCTATGGAGCCTCCTCTATGGTGGCCTCTATGCCCCATCCACCCTCGATCCTCTAGCACACCCTATGCCCATCAGGATCGACCCCTACCTCTGCCTGGTCATCTACTCTACCTAGAGGCCCTGAACCCTACCACTATAGGAGGGACCACCATGTGTCGTATGTTGGGGTGGTCCTAGGTGTGTCATCCCTAGACTCCTAGAAGTCATCAACCTCATCTCCCAGAGCTGCTAGTTGAATCCATGGTAGATGTGTCTCTAGCATGAGATGTCGATACACAAAAGGAATCTCTGGAATGTCCTACACCAAGCCAAACTATCGTAGGATATGAGAGAAGAACTGATACTCTCTAATATCGACCTTACGATCGAGTAGCCACCTATCTCGATGAGCCTATCATAGCCACTCACCTACCTCGATCCAATCCAGGCAATCCATATAGGAGCACCACTCAATGTCATCCGGCCCGAGCACTACAAATCATGCAATGTAATAGTCCATGTCTCTAGCATGGGTCCTACTCTGGAACCCCTCCTCCTCTCATGGCCAACACATGGTGTAGCACTGATGCACATCATCAATGGCCATGATGTGGAGAGGTAGGTCCATGGGATGCTCGATCTGGATATGCTACCAACCCTAGATCTATAGCAATAGGTTATAGCTAATCCCTCGATGGCTCTGGCTAGTAATCTGGTACAACTCCCTGTAGAGCTGACATAGCAGCGTGCTCCCCCAAGCTAGGCATAGTGGCTGAGCAGTGGAACTCTGAATCACTCTCCAGACACTGGCCAAGAGGTTCTAGGGAATCCTCATGCTCGAGGAGTCTGGAAGCACTACCTGTACCACAAGGATCATGAAGATCATCGCATGAACTGAGAAAATATGCTCACCCTACCAGTATCCAATGTGGACACCTCCATGATCGATCTTCTCCTGAGCCTCCTTGCTTCGATCATCGAAGATAGCATCAAATATAGGCCCCTTTCTCTGAGAAGAGGAAGAGGTGATGGCCTCACCATCGATAGGGATCCTAAAGATCTGATAAATATCCTCTAAGGTCATAGTCATTTCACTTGTAGGTAGGTGAAAGGTGTTGGTCCACGCATTCTAGCATCGGGCCAACGTAGTCAAGTAGGTCTGATCTACCCTAATAGTGGGTAGATCTAGTACATAGCCAAATCTGATGGCTCTAAACCATGCACGCTCACCATCAGTGAGCTGTCTATGGAGAATCTTAAGTAGATCGGGCTCACGAGCCCTAGAGGTCAACCTCTGAAATAAAAGTAGTATATAAGCTAAAATTTTAAAGAAAAATATTAAAAACATCTAAAAAATTGATAAAAAGATAAAAACATGTCGCAAGGCATTCATAAAAATCAAAAAATATCAATTAGGCAAGTCAAAATTGCATTAAATGACATTAATTGCCTATTAAACTTTAGAAAAATTAAAAATTTGATAAATTTTTTCTAAAGTCTACGAACCGTGGGTCAACCCTACGGTCCACATGCGGTCAAAATATGACCATTGTAATTTGAATGTGAACCATAGCTGATAGCTACGGTCCCCAATCTGACAATTGGGAACCGTAGCTACCAGTTACAGTCTAGGAAGAATACCCATTTCGGGTACCTTCCTAGCCTTTCTCACTAAAAAAATTAAAAACCTAATTAACCTAATCTAGTGGGGTTCATTACCAACTGTTTAGTGAGGTTCATTTACCGCATTACTTAATGTGGTTGATTTTAATTGGTATTGAACTGCGAGGACTCGGTTTTGAGTTACCTTGCCCACTCTACGGCCTCTGCTAGTCGATGGCTGATCAGGATCCACCATCGGGGTATCAAGTGCAGTATATGGAAGAGTTTTGGGCAGCGTTCCAGATCAGGGAATATCTCCTATCTCTCAGAGCTCTCAATAATGTAGTTGCTTTCCAGAAAATAATGACAAATTCAAATGGGAATGACTATTTAAGGGTCCTCCTAATTTTGGCGGACCGTAGCTGACACTTGCGGTCCCAAAATTAGGGTTTTTCGATCGTAGGCCCTAACTACGGTTCCCAAAATTTGAAAAATTCAACCGTAGACCGTACTCATGGTTCGTAGCTAGCATTAAATGCACTAAAAACCCATCATGGGAAGGTCTAAAAAGGTAAATTAATGACTCCTAATGGATCAAATTTCAAAAAGAGCAATCAATATTGCAAATTTGGTGATGTTCAAAGCACCAGGATTGATCAATAAATCAAAATTAACAACAAACAAATCAAATAATTAAAAACCAAATGCGCCTCGTATTCAGTAATTTACCCTATACACTTGGTGGTTGCAATGACTTGCGATCCATGCAATTCGGCAAGATGAGTAAATTACCATAAGGACAATTTGGGGCAAAAATTGTCATCGTTGATTTGATATGCTTCTTTTCAATCCCTAAGAAGGCCTTCATGGCTGGACTTCTCCATGGGAATGAGGCATTTCATGTCATGTCTCCTATGACATATTTTCAGCAAATCATCGATAACTTGATTCAACACAAATCTAATTGGAGTTGCCTCATTTCGATTCCCTAAGATGACTATTGTAGCCTGACTGCTCCATGGGATAGGAATGTGCAATTACTATTAATAGTTGGAATCAAAAGCTGAACTAGGCCTAGCCAAGGCATTAATTTGCTCAAATCTAAATTTGTTTAGATCATCCATGGTGGTCAAGTGACATCATCACTTTAATCATTGTCATTACCCTCATCGACTCATCGCTTGAGGGGGTAGTCATAATATCAAATCATAATCAAAATCAGTAGAAGATCCCTAAGATCGTAGATCCCTTGATCTTGTCAAAATTGCGTTCATCCTTACGAATCATTGTCAATAACTATCATAAGCTTACCCCTTTGCTTGGGGTAAATAGAAAATATGATAATTTGTTTGTATCTCTTCTCCTTTCGGTTATATAGGCCTAACTCCTATTGTAGCATCAAATGCTACCCGAATGCCTGATGGCGAGTGCAAGCTTTTCAAAATGTAAGCCTTTCAACGAGATGGAAGCAATGATTCTAGGATGCACATCCTTTTGCTGGACCTGGGGCATCTAATGTTGATCTGACTAATGATCATCATAGAACCTTCGACATCATTTTAGGAGGTCTATTTTTTCTCATCATTGTTCGATCTCACAATGCATCTCAAAAGGGGCATCTGTAGACACCTAAAACATGTCATGTCGAAGGCGACTACTCATATGGACATGCTATAAGACCATATGGAGGATCTTGGATAGACTCCAAGATAGAGCAGTGGTTCTAACCACTCAATTTGGGCTCCTTGGCCTAATCAGTCTGAACTGTAGCCTAGACCTGCGGTCTATAGTCTGAACCATGGCTAAGGCCTACGATTTACAGTTTGAACCGTAGCTGCAACCTACGGTCTTAACTGAAGTTCAGTTGGCCTTCATCCGAGCCAAATTGGTTTGAATGACCATTTGTTCTAGAAGAAGGTGGTTAATGGATGGAATATTCCAGAGGCTTCCATTCCAACTGTCCTAACCACCTCTTCTTGATCTTGGCTTCTCCATGAAGCCACCCCTAGCCCTAGGGCATCCTATAAATACCCCCTCCAAATGGGGAGAGAATATAGAGAGTTGATTGATCAAGTGAGCAGCGAAGCCCTATCGAATTGCATACTGAATTCATGCATTGGAGAAGGCCACTTTGCTATTCACCCAAAGATCAATTTGCCATGGAGGTCCTAGGAGCCTAGAAGAGCCAAGAAATACAAATTCGGGCAAACGAAGGCCCCTCACAGTGAATCAACCACCAAACTTGTTAGAAGGACACCGAAGGCGACCCTTGAACATCAATTGGACAAGGAGGTCAAGCCCACTGCCCTTGATTTTGAGGGTAAACTTACTTGAGTGCTCACCATGGCTTTCAGCCATGGTTTACAGTGCAGACCGCCCATCAGGGCTGTGGTTTGCAACAGAGGTATCGCCACCTTACTATTTTCATTTCTGCCCATCTAATTAGATTAGATTAGTCATTTGCATGGTTTAATTGTAGTTTTAGAGACTTCTGACCAACATAATTAGTGTTTTTACTAACTTGTTCTCATCATAGTAGTTTAGACATTAATGGCTTCTTTTCATGTTATAATGCTTCATTTCAAGTAATTGATTCCATAGATTGATAGTTGTACTCTTCATTTACATATTTCCATCAATCTTGATAGGATTTGCATATGTTTAGCATAGTTTACGCATTTTCTTGATTTTATGTCATTATGCTATTCTCATGCTATTTGTCTTTAAAGGGCCTCATCATGAGAGGCTTCCTATGCTTTTGACATTCTTGTGTTGTTTCTTGATCGTAGGAAATAGGTTTTTAAGGAGCTACAACCATTCATTTCCTTCCTCAATGCGAAGAAGAGGGTCTACTCCACCCTAGAGCAGTTCGTGTCACCTTAAGGGCTTGATAGTGCATTTCATCCCTAAGGGGAATTGAAATAATTGTAATTGCGTATCAAATAGAGTATCCCTAAGAGGGACTTACTTGTAATCAGACACTTATTGATTTTAATGGAATAATAGAGGCATTTCTTGTAATTTCCATTTGTTTTGTCCATTTATGTGTTTGAATATCAATTTTACTTTGTTTATGCAATTACAACATTTTGGGTGCACGCCTTTTTGGTCGTACACATAATAAAGTATTCATTTCTTATAAACATTGAACTTTATATTCTTAAATTTGCATATGTAAGATTCTAACTATGCAAAAGATAAAATAATCACATAATACCATGATAAATACTTTTTGTTGTATTATACAAAAAATAAAAATGTATTATATAAAGATTTAATCATATAAAATTGATAAAATAAAATAAAAATATAATTTACCTACATGTAGTTGAGTTGGAGTGGGTAAGGCAATCTTCTAAGGAAGGTCCTTTGATTGAATCTCCACCCTACCACACCCTACCAAACCTACATTGGGTACCCAAAATCCAATTGATTATGCTAGTGTGGTTAGGGTCGAGCACGACTCCTGGGTGATTTTGACAATGTAAAAATCCTAGTCGTGGTTTCTTAGACCAAGCGGCCTGCAAGGTGTTTTTCGCTAAATTAAAAAATAAACAATTATATTTTTTATTATTAAAAAAGTGCATTTCTTACTTATAATTATAATTTTATTAAAAAAAACAATTATATAAAAAAATTGTATGGGGACAATGCAAAGGCTCGGGGTATGACTCTTTTTTGGGAGGAAGGTCTAAGGTTCAAACCATGGCGTGTGTAGTGTAGCTCTCGATCTTAGGAGGTTTCATGGTTAAAAGAAGATTGCTCAAACCTATGCATCGATCGGTTGTGAGGGTTTCTCACCGTACTCGAATAATATATATATATATATATATATATATATATATATATATTTTTATATATATATAATTAAATTATAAAACATTATCAAAATAATTATATTAGTAAATATTAAAAAATCTAAATAAATCTTATTTTTTAAATAAGTTTTTTTTGTTTTGTTTTTGCGTGTCATCCTTGTTAATATTTTATGTATCATTCTAATTTTATTAAATGTTTACAAGAGACAAAATTTAAGTTCACACATATTTTTATAAGAGGTCTTGTCCCCTCTTATTGAGTGGGGTTTGAATTTGGATTTCCTAAATAAAAATAAAAAATTGAAGTTTACATAGGTTTTTTACAAGAGGTTTTGGATTTTAATCTTACAAGATGTTTTGGGTTTCTAGATTAAAACCAAAAACTTACACTATAGTATTCCTCACACGCCTTCAATATCAAATAAAATTGACTAAGATATTTATCAATAATTAAATAAATAATAAATATAATCAATCTTTTTTGGGGAGGTCTAAAGTTGAGTGTGTGAGGGGGTGAGTGTGTAGTGGTTGTGTTTTAAATTCCCTATTGATAAGCATCATGATTAGGAGGAGACTGCTTAACCCTATACATTGGTGGTGGCAAAAATTTATTACACTAACCAAATTTAAAAAATAATAATAATAAAAATAATCAATTTAAATTTATTCACCATTAAAATCACAAACATGATGTTACTTATACCATCTCCTTGAGAAAACAAAATTAAAAAACAATTGCAATTATAAATAACGATTTTTAATTTAAAAAACAATACACCCACGAGCCGGTTCCCATTTGCAACATCTCAACAGATCGCATCTCACATAGACCCTGACCCCAAGTCGAGAAGTCAAAAGGACGAACATCCCAGCAAGGTTGTATTTTGGCGTCTGCTGGTGTCCGTCTAAATTTCAGGTTTTGTCACGAAATCAAAGCTATCTTTCACATGCCATTCATGAAAAGATGCCAATTTCCCATTCCATTTTTAGAGAAGATACAGTTCATATATTAAAATTCCTAATCCAAAAAATTTATTTGCTTTGTTTTCCATAGCAAAAGTGGATACAACACCGGCTTTCAGAACCTGTTATATCTTTATTCTTCAATCAGAGATTGCTTTCAAGATTCCAAGTGATGAAACTGCTGCACGGCCTTCCTCATTTCCATCCTAAATCTTTCCATGGCTTGAGAGTGCAGGCGCACTGGAACCACAACCCCTCGGGTCCCATTCCTTTTACAAACGGGAATCAGAAAACTTGCTATCCCTAGAGCTGCTCTCGCAGGTCCTCCATAAGCTGCCTTTTTCCACCCAAAATCAACTTGTTCAATCCCCATTTTTGTCAAGTCGGAGACCACAAAATTCCCCATGCCCGTGAAGTTCCCCAAGCCCTTGAAGTGCCCACGACTCTTCAATTCAGCAAAGTCTACAACAGATCGGACGTATTCATTGTTTACCATTGCTTTGGCTCTGCTTATCAATTCAACTGCAAAGCCCAAGGGTTTGCTTGCAAGTATGCCTGCTTTAGTCTGTGCACATGCGCCGACGAACACATTCCCGTAGTAGCCTTGCGGAAGAGTAGGTTCCAATCTTGACCTCACATCCATCGAGAAATGTAGGCGAGCGTTCTGATCAGCGGGTATATCGAGAGCTCTGGTTCTGGAACGCCAAAGAAATGCCGACAAAGCTTCGAAGGTTGTGCAATTGGAGCCTCCTTGTCTTTTAAGCCCAGCGAGCTCCTGTGGGCCGAAGAAGAAGGGATTTTCTCTCGTTTCCTCCTCCTCCTCGGGCATCACCGTATTTTTTTCCACTCCATCGTCTTCATACATCGGGAAGCTGACGGTGGGTTTCAAGCGAGGTCGGAGGATTTCCCTTTTCCAGATGGGAGGAACCGAAGGAAGTGAAGCCCCTTTCGCCATCTCGGCCACAGCATTCAAAAACTGCACCATCCCAGTGCCGTCCGCCATGCAGTGATTCCACCTCACACCTAATACAAAGCCTTTACATCTCAATCGCGTCAACTGAAAAAAAAAAAAAATGACCAGTTCAAATAGTAAGTAGCCTGCTCAAATTAAATTTAAGGAGCATTCCAGCTTTTTATTAAGCAAGGTTCAAATTTGGAGTTGCCTTTATAATTTCTGTTCATTTTATTGATTTGGGTTATGGGATTCCTGACGTTGGATCTGACGCTTGGATATGAGGCTCACTCAAAAAATTTACATCAGACTGTTTTTTTTTGCTAAATAACATCCTAAAGTTTCAACCTGAATCTCTTCTTAACAAGTGTCCAACCATACATTACGAAATTTTAAGTGCATAATATAACTTTTATTGCGTTTGTAGTCTAAGCAACAAGGTTTTTGATGACACCTAGAAGAAAATCACCATAGTACAGCTTGATATATTTTAGAGGAATTCAATAACACAAACGATGAACATAATATTTTCTAAATACTTTGCAAAAGGCTTAGTTAACCACCTACCTGAATCAAAACAAGAGGAGAATCAGTAATAGTTTGGGAACCAGGAACGTTATCTAACAGCTCTTCAAAGAATGGAAGTGGTGGTTGGAGATCTCCGAAGTCGTGGAGCGCAAGATCTGCATCGGCTTCCACAAACAGCACTCCTTCGCCTGTGCAATCGACCTCGAGCTTACCAGCGGGCGCCTCTCTCAGCCTTCCTGCAAAAGGATAGTAATGCACCAAAACCTTGCCTAGTGCTTCTCTGATCACTTTGGCCGGATCCTCGTGCATTTTTAAGGGATTATGATCATAGAACAAAACCACAGAGACGTGAAATCTCGACTCCTTTTGATCATCAATGTTTGAAAGGTACAATATCTCTCTGGGTGTTTGCAATGACGGCTTCACAAGGATTGCTGGCTGTCTGGTAACTTTGAAACGGACGAAACCCATGAAAACAAATAATTTCAAAAACCAAATAGGAATATGTAAATCTTGCTAAATGCAAACAAAGAAAACCACGGAGAATACTCCATTCTAGAGGGATTGCTAAGTATATATATATATATATATATGAATGAAAGGGGAGGGGGGGGGTGGTGGTTTTTTTTTTTTTTTTTTTGGGGCGGGGGGGGGGTTGGGGGGGGGGGGGGGGGGGGGGGGGGGGGGGGGGGGGGGGGGGGGGGGGGGGGGGGGGTGGGGGGGGGGGGGGGGGGGGGGGAGGGCGGTGTGAGGGGGGAAAAGTTGGACATGAATGCATTGTCAGGGTTTCTGCAGTAATATAATTTTCGGTTTTCACCTTAAAAAAACATAAATTCAACCTACAACTAAGATATAGAAAATCCAAATTTGAACTACAAGTGTTTGAAAAAAAGTCATTGTTAGAAGTATGTCCGTCCTAATAAAGTCCGGTGGGCTCTTGTATATTTGGAGCACAAACAAAAAGGATAAAATGATTTGGAAGAGAAGAAATAAAAGCATCTTATGCAGGGTTATTGTTATGGCTTAGAACCAAAAGCATTTTCTATCAATATTCAATTATTATTTTCAAAAAAATTTCATGTTTTTACATTTTTTGAATGAAAACTAGTAATATTTTGCAGAAAAAAGTGTTGCAAAATATAGCAGAGAATAATAAAAATGTAAAAATGTTTGATTAAATCATTAAGTCCACTACAATTTAGAGTTAAGTATGCAAAGTAAAATAAAAACATCACGCATATATAAAAAAATCTGTTTATATAAGTTTAAGAGCATACCAATTATCATTTTAATTCAATCTCATTAATGTTTATATTTTTAAGTTAACTTTCATGCTTATATTTTTAAATTATTTTTGTTTACAATTAATTTTTAATATATAGTAGAAATTGCAACGTGGATAAAGTAGAGATTATAGATTTTTTTTTTTTTTTTTTAAATCTACATAGTGGAATCGGAGCGCCCAAATCGGGCGTGTCCGCTTTTATGGCCGCCAGTCGGCCGCCCACAAGCCGCCACATAGATCTTCGCAGTCCGCCCCTATAACCACCATGCCACAATCATTTTAAACCTTTTATGTCGAAAAAGCACCATGAAAGGGACAAGCGTTCGCGACGGGCCGAGATTTGAACCTTGGACCTCCGCCCCCCTTATGGGGTTTGGATGAACCAATTGGTCTACACCTCGGACCTTAGATTATAGCTTTTTAAAAAATATAATTGTTTAATTTTTTTTAAATGAAAAATATATTATATTTATAGAAGTTGTATTATAAAGTAAAATGAGTTGGACAAAAAACAAGGGAAGAAGAAAATCCTTCTTCAATTCCTTCTAGCTAAAAAATTAGTCATAAAAATAGTATATAAGTGTGCTTGTTGAAAACATCACCGGAGGTCACTATAATACATTTATCCATACACATCAACATTACCATAGTTGAATTCCAAATTTTCTCAATCATTTGAATTCTGTAAACCATCCATCATTCTTCATGATGTTTTGAAGTCATTATTGACATCCTAAACATGTCTACTATCTACTTGTACCACCTCTCAAATACCTTGGATTCTTTGGTACCAACTTATCTGATATTCCATTTGAGAGTCCACATATTGCCCTTCTTTCAGTTCTTTTCCCCATTTTGCTAAAAAATCTGCCACCCTATTTCCCTCTCACTTGATATGAGTAGTAAAAATATCTTGAAAAACCTTCCAAATCTTTTGAACTGCTTCCACCTTCATTCTCTTTCCAATTTCTAGCACTTGAAAGGGTCTTATTGGATCTAAGAATCTAGCCTATACCTAAGAGTCTGTGTCTATCCATAGCTTATATAAATGTAGATTTACAGCTATCATTGATGTTGACAAGATCGTCTGTCCTTCTGCTTCATTATTTGGTGTCTCCTCCATTCTGATCTCTAGTACACTTGTTCTCCTTTCCAATTTCATATGATAATACCAAAACTAAAATTTTCAAGATCTTTAGTAGAAGCTTCATCTGTGTTTGCCTTCACCCACTTTTTGGGAGGTGGTCTCCACTCTATGTTATTCAAGGAGATTTCACCTACGCAACCGACCCTTAGTTGTTTTTTATTCCAAAGCTCCTTAGAATAGTCACTTCCTCAATTTCTATGTTTGTTTCCTCTTGTAATCTAATGGATAGTGTTTCCATTAACTTACTCATAATCCTCTATGAAACCTACTTATTTGTTCTGTGCTCTAATCTAAATATGTGTTTATTTAATTATAGTGATAACTGCCACCATATGAAGCTAGGTCCCAGCTTCCATGTCATTTTTGTTGTTCTAGCCTTAAATTTGCACTGTTTCCATTTCTCATAAAATTTTTCCTAACTCTCGAAAATTTCCCAATGCTATCTCATCTGCCTTCACCAAAATATCCATATGTATTTGGAAAAAGAACACCAAAAAAGAGGTAATTCAAGGTCTCCTCTTCCTTTTCACACATAACACATTTGGAAGGATCATAGAAACCTTTTTTTTTTTTAATTATCAAATGTCAAGCACTTTCTATTGTTAATTAGCCATGAAAAAATATTAATTTTTGGTCATCTTTCCTTTCGTCAAATAAATATCCATAGAAGTGGTGTTGGGGCAATCTCATATTCACAAACTACCTTGTATCCCTTTTTTGCCTTATATATTCCCAAGTTAATTTCTCCCCATCCAAGTATATCCCTCTTTGAACCATCTTGAATTGGATTTCTTTGGAGATGTCTCATAGTTTTTCGGTTAGTTCCTCTACCTCCCTCACTGACCATTATTGGGGATGTTTCCATTGTTGTAAGTCTAGCATATGTTGATTCTATGATTTAATATAGTAAAAATATTTCCAACTCTCCATATATAATAGTTTTTGAATAATTAGTTGAGATTAATTCCATGAATCTTCCCAAAAAATAGCATCTTTTCCATCCCTTAATTACCAATAAAGGTATGGCTTTATTAACTCCTAGCCTGTTTCCATTATTTTCTATATTGTAGATATCTCTCCTTCCACTTTGAGCCTTGAGATGTATTTCTTAGCCTCTCCTGGGTAATATTTGGATTGTAATAGTCTGTTCCATAAGCCTCCAATAGTTGTAATCCATCTCCAATATAGCTTCCCTACTAGTACCTTACTACTTTGGGATGTTGATCTTATCCCGAATCCTCCTTATGTTTTTGGTTGGCATATCTTCTCCCACCTAACTAGTTCTACTTTTTGTTCTTCCCTTGCACCTGACCACAAAAACTTTCTTGTGTATTTATCAATATCTTTTAGAATTGTTTTTGAAGCCTGAACTTTAAAGTATGGAAAATTTAAAAACTGGGAGAGCTTGTAGCATAGCTTTAATCATTGTAAGCCTTTAACCCAAGCTTAGACATTTGTGTGTCCAATTGCTCAACTTAGTTTTAAATCTATCAATAAACCTTTTCCACTCCTTGATTTTTATTTTCTTTGCAGATAAAGGTACTCCTAAATACTGTATGGGTAAAGGAGTTTCCATGAAGTTCAACAACTATATAATTTTATCTTTCACCCTCTTCATTGTATTGAAAAACTATTTGAATTTTAATTAAAAGTTTACCCAATAGCTTGAGTATACCCATCTAAAAATTATTTTATGTTTCTTGCTACTAGGAGATTGGTGATGAGGCCTGGAAATGCCTCAATCATAACATGTTTTGAACACTAAAATTGCCTATAAACTCTTATGTTTAATCTAATATGCTAGTTAAGTTAATTCAATATGTTGTGTATTAACTATTTGCATGATGAATGTATCTGAAATACTATATTCTGATTTTTACAACTTTTTGCATAAGTTTTATGTTGTTTTGTTATGACTTGCTAAATGAGATATGCTTAGGTTGATAGCAACATTTCACTAATCATGTTTTGATATGTCTCAAGCATTTATTTTACCTAAATCTAACAACGAGTGCAAGCAAACTCATTATCGTGCAACAAAAAGCTGGCTTTTCCCCTGTAAATTCCAGCCATTGCCAATGAATGGCAAGGCATGGAATTCACATATGGAAAGAGATGAAGACCATTGGAATCTGATCCTGAGAAGTAACCCACATGAGAAATGTAGAGGAAATCATTTAAGGAGCCCACATTTGTTCATTTCGAAGTCTCTTCGGAATGAACAAATTAATGAACGGATATCTTCGAAATGAGAAAACACAGTGTCTTCGAATGAGAAAAATCTAAATGAGCGGATCTTCGGAATGAGAATTGCAGTATCTTCGGAATGAGCCACTTATCTTCGGAATGAAAATAGAATGTGCTTTTTGACTTATTGACCGATTTTTGACGCTGGAAAAAGGGAAATAAAGATTGAAAAGGGTAAGGGAAAATATCTCAGATCTGACTTTGCCGTCCTTGCCGACCAAAGCCACCATTTATGGAAAGATCAAGTTTGATCTTCTTCTAGGATAAAACCAGGAATTGTTGCAGCATAATAGGATTAGATCTTTTGAGATATTCTCAGCTTGTTAGTAGATCTTAGGACATCTATAAATATGGCTCCCATTCAGGTTGAGCTAGTAGGGTAGAGAGAGTGGAGATAGAAGATAGAGAAAGCAAAAATTAGAAAATAGGCAATAACCAGAGAAGTGGCTGTTACAGTCTTGTAACAGGTTTTCAGTAGAATTATTGTAATCATGTGCTTGAATCAATAAAGTGTACTATTTCTATTTCATATTGCTTGTAAATGAGTGTGAGTAAGATCTAGAGAGAGAGACTCATACCTTCTTCTGGACAAGGAGGTTGGCCACTTCCAAACCTAGGAGGAGGACTAACAACAGGTTTTTATTCTGATTTTGCTGCAGTAGAATGAGTTGTAGAACTTGTCATTTCATTCCTTTGTAAACAACTAATGATATTTGCAATCTTAGCTTATTTTATGTTTTGTGATTAATGGTTTGGTTGTAATCCCCACTTTCATCAAAGCTTTCAATTTATTGCAGACTGTCATTTCCAGAATTTACTATTTTTTGTAATTTCTTGCATTTTATGTTTTGTTGTCAACCCCTGCACAGAAGATTGACAACCTTCTATTACAGAGCCTTGACAGGGTTTCATTTCCATGTTATAAGTAGGTTTCCATTGCTACAAAAGTAAATAGATTTCCTTTCTGCAATTATAATCAGACTTCTAATTCTACAACTGTTATTTCTGCAACATAATTAGGTCTCATTCTGCAATTGTAATTAGGATTTCATTTCTGTAGTTAATGATTAGTTTCCAATTTTGCAACTTAGATTAAGGTTTAATTCATGCAATTTAGAGATAGGAATGTCCTAAATCCCCCACACAATCGGTTTCACCAATAAGACCTGTTGCTCTAGATTGACCTAAGTTATAACCCTGTTCACCCCTTCTTTCGTAGATAGCCTTGTACATTGCCCTGGATTGACAAATTCATTGAGAATTAATGATGTGTATAATGACTACGCATCATTTTGGCACCGTTTCTAGGGAATTGTGTTGCTAGAAGGTGACAACAGTCCAATAGCTGTTAATTAGACTGAGCTGTGAAGATTTAGGATAAAATCTGAATAGAACAGCTGGTTAAAGTAACAACTATTGACCTATAATTTATGTCATTTAAGAGTAAACATGAATGAGTAAGTCTAGGGATGAAAAAGGTAGAATTACCCAAAAGGATCCCTGGCTTGTTCCATTAAGGAGATCTTCACGCCTAAGGGGTGAATCACCTGTGTTTGAATTACCAGAAATATTGAAAGAAAAATCACCGAGTCTCACCATCATTATAACATTATGAGAAAGGAAAATCACCAGTCTCACCATCATTAGAACATCCTAAGAAAGAAGAATCATCGAGACTCATTATCAACGAAGGATCTTGGACCTCTTGAGAGAGAAATTTGGATAGGTTTAACTAAGGAACAAGAAACTATGGCAGAGGGAGGCAATCTAGATAGAGATGGCCAACATGGCTATGTCCATAATGAAGGAGATGATCAGGATATGCCCCAACCTTCCAGAACATTTGAATATCCTATTCGTTTGAATCCAACACAAAACTCTCCCATGAAAACCATTTCACCTTCAATACTTCCAACCTTTCGAGGTGTTGTATCTAAAGATCTTGATCAGTTTTTGTTTGAATTCAAGGTAGTGTGTCAAACCTATGATTATGTAAATGACAATCAGAAACTTAAGGTCTTTCCCTCAACACTCAAGGACTCAGCATTACGTTGGTTCATGAGCTTAGAGCCAAATTCCATCCGAACCTGGGATCAAATGGAAACTATGTTTTTAGACAAATATCAGGAGTATTGTCGTGTAAGGAACAGGAAAGATGAGTTATTCAGGATTAAACAGGAAGATGATGAAACATTAGAAGACTATCTTGATAGGTTCTCCTTTGTTCAAAGGAGATGTGGACTTGTAGAACCAGAGTTATGTAAAACCATATTTTTGAGAGGATTACAAGATGAATCCAGAGAAGTATTGGATTTGATGGGAAAAGGGGATGTAAATACTCTCAGTAATGAGGAAATTATGGGTCTCTACAGAAATTACTCTCGCAATAAGCAGGGAAGAAGAAAAAAGAGTACAAATGGCACTGATGTGAAGGACCTAATAGAGGAACTTGCAAATTTTAAAACTGATATTCTAGTGCAATTAAACACAACTTTGGGGGAAATGTCTGCAAAAGCAAAAACCATAGAACCTTTGGCAATTTATTGCCCAAGATGTAGAAATAAACATGCTTTGCAGGAATGTCCTTTGAATAAAACATCTATCTCAGCCATTTGTAGTATCTGTTCAAAGAAGCATTCAACCGATAAATGCCACCTGCTACCACAACTCAAAACTGTGTTAGAAAGTCAGAGGAACTCAACTATGTTGGACCAAAACAAGGGGGAAATTTCTCTCAATACCAAAATCCCCCTCGTTTTCCTACAAATTGGGGGCATAATCCTTGGACTATGCCTTGGGGACAATCAGAACCACCCCAACGTCCTTGGAATTATCCTCAATGGACAAATTCCCAAGAATGGCCACAAACAAATTGGAGTAATTCAGCCTGGAATCAGAATCAAAATAACCCATCATGGAATCAAAACAACCCATCCTGGAATCAGAATCGAGACTAATCCACATTGGATGCAAAATCAACCACAGTGGAATCAACAATACCAGTCCTATCCAAGGCAGCAAAGAAATCAAGGTCAAAATCAGCATTTGTTGCCTGCACCTAATCAAAATTTTCAAGAAAAATAGAACCAACCACAACAAACACAATAGGTGAAACAACCTCAACTTCCAGCTCAATCAGTCACTAATCCAAATAGCATGAGACAGGCATCCCCTGTCTATGTGGCTGAAGCCGAAGAAAATGTTGAAATAAATGTTATTGATTGTAGTAACATCCAACTTCGTTCAGGAAAAGTTGTACCTGAACTTGTTTCAAATAAAAGCAAGGAAAATGAAGAGCAAGAACCTTTGGAACCAGTTAGAGTTAAACCAACAATAGAGAAAGAAGAAGAAAAAATAGAACCACAGAGCGAACAATTACCTTCATCAAGGATAATTCCATATCCTGAAAGATTCAATACCACAACAGAAAATTCTGAGTCAGACCTGGTCAAGGAACTTAAAAAGTTAACTATATCATTGCCCTTATTGCAAGCCATTAAGGATATACCAATGATTAAAAGTACTATCCGAGATTTGTGCATTAGAAGAGCAGGAAGAAAAAAGAAAGCATTTCCCAAGACTATTCAGGTTGAAGGAAAGATAGCTGATCTCTTGTCTGGAAAACTAGTACCTCCAAAGTATAGTGACCCGGGAAGTCCAGTTATCACAGTTACCATAGGTTCAGTACCAATATCAAATGTCTTAGTAGATCTAGGAGCTGCAATAAATGTCATGACCAAGGATATAATGAAACAATTACAGCTCAAACATCTCAGCCCCACATTTACAGTTTTAGAAATGGTTGATAGGTCAGTTGCAAAACCTGAAGGTATCATTGAAGATGTTCCTATAGAAGTTTCTTCTTGGGAATTCCCTACAGATTTTTTGGTTTTACAGCCAAGAAATTCAGCACATGGATATCCCATCATTTTGGGAAGACCTTGGCTTGCAACTGCAGCAACCTTCATAGACTGTAGATCTAGAAAAATGACTATTTCAAATGGTATTGATCTAAAATAGATCTCTCTGTATCCTCCTGCAAGACCCTCCAGCAATTTTTTAGGTCAGTTATGGTTTCCTGATTCAGATGAAGAATCAGAGGAGGTTATTTCCACACTAGCCACCTTGGTAGTAAGGGAACACACAGAAGACCTCCATGACACAGAAAATTTAGAAAATGAAACTATCCTAATGAATGTTCTGCATGAACAAGGGTTAGAAGAGGAAGCAGTAAATATCCAGCAATTGTTAAGGAATGAGGAGAACCAAAACTCTGAAGGTGAACCATCTGTACTATCACAGGAAAACTCTATTTCACTACCACATGGGTGGCACCATCACTTGATTTTTCCTTCTCACTGTTCCATACAGGATATGCTTCCATCAGAAAATAATGAAACAGAAACTTCTTATTTCCTCCCATCTCAGCAGTGTCCTCTTAACTCCCTAATCACTAGGTATGAAGAAGTGAATTCAGTCCTTCCAAATACAAAACAAATAGAAGTCCAGCCAGGCAAATTTTTGAACATTTACAACTGGCTTACTAGGGAAGAGGAAGACAAATTGATAGTTGTCTTGCAGAAGCATGTTCATGCTTTTGCTTGGGACTATAAAGATATGTCGGGAGTTCACCCCGATATATGCACCCACAGAATTTATACTTGAAGAAGTCAAGCCGGTAAGACAACCCCGAGAGAAGACTAAATCCTGCCTTAAGGGATATTGTAAAAGAAGAAATTGAAAAACTTCTGGAGGTAGGATTCATTTACCCAATTTTTGATAGCCGGTGGGTCTCTCCATTGGTTATAGTTCCTAAGAAAAATGGAAAAATGAGAGTATGTGTAGACTATAGAGAGCTGAATAAAGTGACATACAAAGACCATTTTCCATTACCTTTCATAGATCAGGTGTTAGATACCCTTGCTGGAAAGAGATACTTTTGTTTTCTTGATGGATTTAGTGGATATAATCAAATTCAGATTGCACCTGAAGATCAAGAGAAAACAACCTTTACCTGTCCATGGGGAACATTTGCCTATAGGGTTTTACCTTTTGGTTTGTGTAATGCCCCAACAACATTTCAACGAGCAGTTTTAGCAATTTTTTCTGATCTGACTACCAACAGTGTTGAGATATACATGGATGATTTCACAGTATGTGGACAGACTTTTGACTTTACATTAGAAAACCTTGACAAAGTTTTAACTCGTTGTGAAACATACCAGTTATCCTTGAATCCAGAAAAATGTTTTATGATGATGAAGGAAGGAATAGTTCTTGGTCATCACATCTCTCTTCAAGGGATCGAGGTTGATCCAAAGAAGGTGGAAATTATCAAGAACCTCCTTCCTCCTAAAACTCAGACTGATGTCAGAAGCTTCCTAGGACACATTGGTTTTTACCGTAGGTTTATTCCCGACTTTAGCACAATAGCCAATCCCATGTTTGCCCTATTGACTAAAGATTCTGAATTTTCCTGGACTGCAAGGTGTCAGGAATCATTTGAAGCTCTGAAAGAGAAATTAGTAACTCCACCTATGTTAAGAGGACCTAATTGGACATTACCATTTCACATACAGGCTGATGCTTCCAATACTGCAATTGGAGCAACATTAGGACAAATTGACAATGGTGAACACTATGCCATCTACTACATTAGCAAGAATTTGATAGGAGCTGAGAAAAATTATACCACAAGCGAGAAAGAATTCTTGGCAGTAATTTATGCCATCAACAAATTCAGGCATTACATCACAGGTTATCAAATATTTATTCACACAGATCACACAACCATTAAATATTTGATGAATAAGCCTATGGTAAGTGCAAGAATTATTCGTTGGTTATTGTTGCTACAAGAATTTGATATCACTATAATCAACAAACCAGGAAAAGCTAATGTTGTAGCAGATTTCTTGTCCAGATTACAGAACACAGATGAAGGGGAATTAGTTGAAGACACCTTTCCTGATGAAAAATTATTTGCTATATCAGTCCAATCACCTTGGTTTGCAGATATAGCCAATTACTTGGTCACGGGGAAAGTTCCTCCACATTTCACTTCAAAACAGAAAAAACAATTGATCAAACAGAGTTCTTCTTTTGAATGGATCAAGGGTATACTTTTTAAGTGGAGTCCTGACCATGTGTTACGTAGGTGCATCCGAAAGGATGAGGTGTATGATATCCTTAGGGCTTGTCATGATGAACCCTCGGGTGGACACTACTCTGTAAAAAGCACAATTAGGAAAATCTTAGGGACAGGATATTATTGGCCATCTCTTCCAAGGATGTGAAAAAGTACACGAGGCATTGTGATGCATGCCAAAGAATGGGGAAACCCACTCATACAAATGAAATGCCACTGCAGCCTCAATTGGTTTTAGAGCCATTTGAGAGGTGGGGGCTTGATTTTGTAGGACCTATTGATCCACCTTCTCAAGGAAAGGTGCATATTCTAGTATGCACTGATTACTTGACAAAGTGGGTAGAGGTGCGTGCTTTCAAACATGCTCGTGAAGAGAAGGTCATTGATTTCTTGTATACTCAGATTTTTTAGAGATTTGGAGCTCCCCGGTCTATCACCACGGACCAAGGACCCCAATTTGCATCTAAAGTCATTGAGGCATTTACAAAATTATATGAAATCAAACATAGAAAATCATCACCTTATCACCCACAAGCAAATGGCCAGGTTGAGGTAACAAACAGGGAACTAGAACGAATCTTAACAAAAATAGTAGCTTTTCATAGGAGAAACTGGCTAGATAAATTACCTGAAGCAGTGTGGGCTTACAATACTACTTGGAAATCCACTACTGGATTCACACCTTATGAACTAGTCTTTGGTAAAAATCCCCTCTTACCTATTGAATTTGAGCTACTAACACTGCGCACAGCATTGGAAATTGGAATTGAATTGTCACAGGCACAGACAGATAGGATTCTGCAGCTGAATGCATTGGATGAACTTAGGTTGGATGCTCTGCACCAAACTGAAGTAATTCAGGAGCAGAGGAAGATGTGGCATGACAGTCACATTCAGTAGAGGAAACTTCAACAAGGAGATTGGGCTTTACTGTTTGATTCTCGCTATGAGGACTTCCTTAGAAAGTTGAGAACTAGATGGCTTGGACCTTACCGGATTGAAGAGGTATTTGACAATGGAGCAGCTCGTTTATCTCCTATTGATGGGTCACAGAGAAAGTTGGTAGTGAATGGACATCGCCTCAGGGTGTACCATACACCTCTGACTAAAGAGGAATTCTTGCAGTAGCTTGACAGTTTGGATACACAATAGGTGGAAGAAATTTCCTCTTCCACTTCAAAACAATCAGCATGATCATGGATTTCAAGAAAAAACAAAAAAATACAAAAAAAATCAGAAAAAGCAGAAAACAAAAAGATGAATAAATTTTGATTATGAATTCCTTCATGGGCATGATTTCAAGGAAATCATGAATTCCTTCATGGGCATAGTCAGAATCAAGAAAAAAAGAGAATAAAAAAAGAAAAATAAAAGGAGAGGTAAAATAATAAAAAAAAAAAGAGAGAAAAATGAATAACTCAGCAGTGAAAACCTTTTCTAAGGCACTACTGGGTTGGTATGCATGAAAACCAGTTTTCTGGCATGCATAACCTTGAAAATTTTTGAACCATCATTGTACAAATTCACCAATTGCACTTGTTTTGAAATATTGCAGAAAATCTCAGTGAGAACATCAACGAAGCGGTCATCTTTCAAAAACTTGCATTAACTTGTTTTAATCAGGTATATATTTCTTACATTTCTTCATTGTAAATGATTGGTATATAGTATATAACAATTAACCATTAGCATAAAAGGGTATCCATAAGAGTTGGCATACTTAAAACATGTTTTGAGAATGAGAATATTGATTTCTGCCTAATCTTCGAAACAAGAATGCCAAAAATAGTGCTTGCTATCTTCTTCAGACTAATTGTTGTATTGTCTTCGGATTGAAATTGTCTTCGAAATGACAACAGAATGAATGTTGCACTTTGTCTTCGAAATGAAGCTTTGTCTTTGGAATGATGATTTGTCTTTGGAATGAAGCTTTGTCTTTGGAATGATGATTTGTCTTCACAATGAAGCATCATCTTCGGAATGAAGCTTTATCTTCAGAATGAAGCAGGATTTGTCTTCAGAATGCAGTAGGAATTGTCTTCGGAATGAAGTTCTATCTTTGAAATGATTTGCCTTCGCAATGCAGCCTGATCTTCGAAAAGAGGATTTGTCTTTGAAATGAGGATTTATCTTCAGAAAGAGGATTTGTCTTCGAAAAGAGGATTTATCTTTGGAATGAGGATTTGACTTCGCAAAGAAGCATGATCTTCAAAATGAAGACTTATCTTCGGAATGAAAACATAATCTTTGAAATGAAGACTTGTCTTCGGAATGAAGTCATAATCTTTGAAATGAGGTTTTGTTTTTGCAATAGATCATAATCTTCGAAAAGAGCATTCAATATAATATCTCCACGTGGCATCCAAGGAAGAAAAGAAATACGATCAAATAAAAATTCTTTTGGCTACATACGATAAATGAACACGTGTCAGTTAGGATATGGTTTATTTTTGCACCCATTTAGAAAGTACCAGAATCATGGAGGACGTGACCAACAATATGCCACCAATTTTTGATGCTAATAAACATGCACGTGGGAGTCCATAGGAAAAATAGAAAAACTAAAAATGAGTAAGGTGGATCTGATGGCAAGGACATCTACGCAACCATTGATGGACATGTGTTCAAAGCAAAAATAGAAATGTGTGCCACTCTTCTTTCTGAAGACATATTTGCTAGCGCAAAATGATTACGAGGTATAGTGCTCAGATTATGGTTCATTCTGAAGAACAAAAATAGGGCAATTGAAAACTTGGAACCAAACCCTGCAAAGTTGCAAACACCAGAAACTAGATGGATTGAAGAGAGAGAAAACATCATTGAGATGCAAGAAAGAAAAATTGTAGAGTTACAATAGAAAGTGGTAGATTTGAGAGAAAGGTTGTCACAGTCTAAAAAATAGCCAATTATATCCATTGATGAGGATGATTTGGCTCAATTGCTTGTGGATTTATCTAGGGCAGATGACTCTATTGAGGCAAACATAGGTGCTCATTCTGAAGAAGCACCCTTTCATTCTGAATATGTGCCTTCTCATTAAGCATACCTTCTCATTCTGAAGATGCTTCAGAATTGGCAAAAAGCATAGTAGAAAATATTGGAGATGAGTCACTAGCACAAGAACAGTCCAAGCAATAGCATGAAACTATTCAAGTAAGTACTTCTATTGATGTCCCTGTATTTCAAACTGTTACACCATCAGTAGAAGTAGCAGATAAGGGGGTGCAAGTGGAATTATTGTCTGATGACAACCCAATAGAAATAGCAGATAAGGGGGTACAGGTAGAATTATTGATAGATGATCAACCACTAGAAGTGGCAGAAAAGGGGTTCGGGTAGATCTGCTACCTAGAGTTCCACCTATAGTCAGACCACCTAATATTGTGTCCCTAGAACAATACAATGCAGACATAGCCAGTTGGGTGATTAGATATGAGAAGCTTGCCACTAAGACTAAAAAATTCAAATTAGAAGGAAAACAGCTAGAGGCCAAGGAAACAGAGATTCAGGCATTGAAAGAAAAGGTGTCTGATTTATGTCAAATTGCTGAATTTTTAGTCCAATTCGGACGACCAACCAGATTTTACAGTCTTATTCTCGAAGGAGAAATACCTCGGATGGCAGGTCATGAGAATTAGCTCAGGTCTTCCATATAAATTGGACACCACTACAGATTTCCTGGAAGCATATTTTGACAGCCCTATTGAGCAAAAAAATCTCCTATGTGAACTATTTTTACACAGCTTCTTTATTCCAGAAGAAGTAGAATTTCATCCTCAAATCTACATTGGAGATGTTCAATTGAGGGCATTCATGTCCACCTTGCAGAATCGGTTTTATTGGGACCAGGAGAAAAGGCAGAATAAAGAGATTGAAACAAGAGCTGAATTGTTAGTCAGAGCAATTCAGCCAAATCACCCAATTATCACAAGACAACACTTCACCATGATGAACAGGGATGATGTGAAGAGAATGTACTTGACAAACTTGAGGGATTGTGTGAACAGATTCCACAATTTTTGTAATGACAATTTTATGCCAGCATTATCAGTCTATAGAAACAGATGGGCTGAACTTTCCATGTCTTTGCGAAAAGAGAACCCATCTCCCCCATCAACTTAGAATGGTCCAGAAGAAGGGCAGAAGGAGTAATACAGTTGATTGAAATCATGCAACATAATTGGATAGGTCTCAGATTTAGGCCTCCAACCATCATCACTCCAGTTCCATTCTACTTTGAAGAAGATGCCCAACTTGATGAACAGTTTGAAGAATGGCTCGGGGACCTTCAGAAGAACAGGGGATTTTATATAGGCAAGAAGTTGTTCTACGAGGTCATGGAATTTGACCATGGACATATGTGATTCCATAGCCCAACAGAATGCATGAGGACATGCATCAATATAAGTTGGGGGGAAAATGATGAGGCCTGGAAATGCCTCAATCATAACATGTTTTGAACACTGAAATTGCCTACAAACTCTTATGTTTAATCTAATATGCTAGTTAAGTTAATTCAATATGTTGTGTATTAACTATTTGCATGATGAATGTATCTGAAATACTATATTCTAATTTTTACAGCTTTTTGCATAAGTTTTATGTTGTTTTGTTATGACTTGCTAAATGAGATATGCTTAGGTTGATAGCAACATTTCACTAATCATGTTTTGATATGTCTCAAGCATTTATTTTACCTAAATCTGGCAACAGTGCAAGCAAACTGTTACTGTGCAGCAAAAACTGGTTTTTCCCATGTAAATTCCAGCCAGCTGCCAATGAATGGCAAGGCATGGAATTCACATATGGAAAGAGATGAAGACCATTGGAATCTGATCCTGAGAAATAACCCACATGAGAAATGCAGAGGAAATCATTTAAGGAGCACACATTTGTTCATTCCGAAGTCTCTTCGAAATGAACAGATATCTTCGAAATGAGAAAACACAGTGTCTTCGAAATGAGCGGATCTTCGAAATGAGTAGATCTTCGGAATGAGAATTGCAGTATCTTTGAAATGAGCCACTTATCTTCGAAATGAAAACAGAATGTGCTTTTTGACTTGTTGACCGATTTTTGACGCTGGAAAAAGGGAAATAAAGATTGAAAAGGGTAAGGGAAAATATCTCCCATCTGACTTTGTCGTCCTTGCCGACCAAAGCCACCATTTATGGAAAGATCAAGTTTGATCTTCTTCTAGGATAAAACCAAGAATTGTTGCAGCATAATAGGATTAGATCTTTTGAGATATTCTCAGCTTGTTAGTAGATCTTAGGACATCTATAAATATGGCTCCCATTCAGGTTGAGCTAGTAGGGTAGAGAGAGTGGAGATAGAAGATAGAGAAAGAAAAAAGTAGAAAATAGGCAATAACTAGAGAAGTGACTGTTACAGTCCTGTAACATGTTTTCAGCAGAATTATTGTAATCATGTTCTTGAATCAATAAAGTGTACTATTTCTATTTCATATTGCTTGTAAATGAGTGTGAGTAAGATCTAGAGAGAGAGAGACTCATACCTTCTTCTGGACAAGGAGGTTGGCCACTTCCAGACCTAGGAGGAGGACTAACAACGAGTTTTTATTCCGATTTTTCTGCAGCAGAATGAGTTGTAGAACTTGTCATTTCATTCCTTTGTAAACAACTAATGATATTTGCAATCTTAGCTTATTTTATGTTTTGTGATTAATGGTTTGGTTGTAATCCCCACTTTCAGCAAAGCTTTCAATTTATTATAGACTGTCATTTCCAGAATTTACTATTTTTTGTAATTTCTTGCATTTTATGTTTTGTTGTCAACCCTTGCACAGAAGATTGACAACCTTCTATTACAGAGCCTTGACAGGGTTTCATTTCCATGCTATAAGTAGGTTTCCATTGCTGCAAAAGTAAATAGATTTCCTTTCTGCAATTATAATCAGACTTCTAATTCTGCAACTGTTATTTCTGCAACATAATTAGGTCTCATTCTGCAATTGTAATTAGGATTTCATTTCTGTAGTTAATGATTAGTTTCCATTTTTGCAACTTAGATTAAGGTTTAATTCATGCAATTTAGAGATAGGAATGTCCTAAATCCCCCACACAATCGGTTTCACCAATAAGACCTGTTGCTCTAGATTGACCTAAGTTATAACCCTGTTCACCCCTTCTTCCGCAGATAGCCTTGTACACTGCCCTGGATTGACAAATTCATTGAGAATTAATGATGTGTATAATGACTACACATCAATTGCATTGACTAGTAAGAGAAGTATCATCTACAAATTAGAGGTGATTTATCTCACTCTAGTCACTTATTTTTATACCCCTTAGCCTCCTCTATTGTCTCTTTTTTTTTTAATAGTCTTCCTAGACCCTTTGCATAAAGAATAAAAAGGTAAGGGGAAAAAGGGTCCCCTTGCCTTAACCCCATTTATACTATGAATATGGGATATGTACTGCCATAAACCATGGTCTTTCATCCATTATTTTATCCTTTATTTCTAAATAGAGAATATAATAAGGAAAAAACCTTTTAAAAGAAAAGTCATGGAGTAATTTGAATTCAATAACCACTTCCAATTGATCTAATTTTGAATCTAAAAAAACTTGATAGTATCCATGGAACTTACATATTATCCCTCTGGTTTTAAGAACCATTACATTCACTTTTGATGTAGTATCTTCTACTTGGATAGGGTTTTCCATTGATTCACTCTTCCTCTTTCTGCTAAATAAGACATCCATACTTCCACCCAGGGGATATTTACATCTAACTAGGGCATCCTTACTTTCAGTAAGGACTTCCAAAAATGACTTTCTTTTCATCCTACATATATTTTCTTCACATGAATCCTTTAGTTTTTGAGTTTCTTCTAAGATCCAAAATAATAAAAGACATTCACTTCTTGATCTCACTTTGTTTCTTACTTCATGCCTCCTAATCATAGTTTCCCCTTGATCCTGACTCACACTCACTCATTTTACTTTAATTTTTATACTACCTATATTTTTATAGATTTTTAAGTTAAAAATATTTACAAGCCATGTCGTTGTGTAATTTTCTTTCCTAAGCTTGGACTAACTAATAGTTACCACCAAAGATAATAAAATTGAACTAAGGTTTTGTATGTTATAATTAAATATGTTAAGCTTAAACCTATTCTATAAAATATTCAAAGCACCTTTCCACTTTTTGAAACAATGTATTATTTTTGTGTATTTTATTCAATATAAGTTTTATTTTAATAATATGTTAATATTGAACATTTTTTTGGAGATCGGGAGCGCATGAACTAGGGTTTTTGGAGCTAGGGAAAAACTAGGGCATCAGTTGGGTAGCCGAAGAGATTTTTGGTTACTGTGGATTTGAAGGCAAGATTGCTGCCCCAGGAGGGTCCAATGGGGACACCTTCGGATCCTCTTCTAGAGAGAAATAGCTCTTATGCAGATTTGTTAAAAGATAAATCTCCATCCAAGACTGACGAAGCACAAAGAACTGCATTAAAAATGCTCTTTACGGCTGCTGGAAATAGATCAACATCTCAACGAGTTAATGGATGCTTGCCACAGTCAGAATCAAGGCCAAAGATTGTCATTGAGCCAAGGATGGTTGAAGAAACAGTCTTATATAGAGCCAATCACGATTTGATCTATAAATTCATGGGTATTCGCCCTACCCTAAATTTTTTGCATTCTTGGGTCCGAAAAAATTGGGAGCCTCTTGGTGAGTACTCTTTATGGTTTATTAGCAATGGGTATTTTATTGTTAGTTTTTCTTCACTGGCCGATAGAAATAGGGCTTTCGAATCGAAAAGAGGAATCATGGTCCGAGCAGGATTATTTGTTCAACCCTGGAGAGTGGGATTTGATCCTCGAATTGAACCCACTGTTGTCCCGGTTTGGATCCATTTGTATGCACTTCCAATGGAGTTTTGGAGTGAGCAGGTTTTGGAAATTATCGATAATTCCCTTGGAAGACATTTGGGTGTCTCCAAAGACACAATAGAAGGAAACACAACTGTTTATGCAAGAGTATGTGTGGAAATGGATCTTAGCCAGCCTCTACCGGCAGAGGTGGAACTTGAACTTGCAGGACTATCTTGGATTCAACAGCTGGATTATGAGGCACTGCCCTTCAGATGCAGAGTTTGCCACAAATATGGGCATTTGGCCCGATCTTGCCCAAATAATATGAACACAAAAATGGAGGCTCCTCTAGGAATGTCAACTCTTCCTAAGGAGGGTAAGTCAACAATAAACAAAGAACCAACCAATATTTCTCAGGGTAAAGAAGCACAGAGAGATGGTTTTGAACAACCCAAAAGAAGGAGAAGGCAAAAGAAAAAATATGGTAAAGAGCAAACCCAACTCAAGCCCGCCAATAGGTATGAGATATTTAAGACACTAATGGACCAAGAAGAACAATTCATGGAAGGAGTGGATGGGAATAATGAAAATAATAACATCCACGTTCAAGCTCCTCTTTCATCTCCCCCCGTCATAGAGCAGGTAATTGAGCACAGTGAGTTACCTCAGTCAGAGAGTGCAGGGGCATTGATAGTGCATAACCAAGAGCAGCCAATAATTAAGGATGTCAGCATGGGAATAGCAGAAAAGAATAGAGAAAGGCCAACTTTAGGGATAACTCAGGTGGAAAAGAGATAAAAAAATAGCAACTCTCAAGGAGTGGGTAGAAAATCAAATAAGGAATTGCTAGCAGTTCAAGGAGACAAACTGATCACTGGAGGATCGGTGAGGCCAATAGATTCTTACTGCTCTCAAGGTAACCAATGATTATACAATCATGGAATGTTAGGGGTTTAAACAGTAGAACCCATCAATATGTTGTTCGAAGACTCTTAGAAAAATGTAAAACAGATTTTTTGCTTATCCAGGAGACAAAAATGTCGTTAGATCTTATGTGTAAAATAGTTAACAGAATTTGGAGGGGTGTTGGTCATATGGAAGTGGCTGCCCAAGGTGCCTCAGGGGGGATAGTTACTCTTTGGAACTCTCTAGAATGGACTGCAATAGAACATATAGCTTGGAGGGGTGTTCTCACATCACATTTTAGAAATAATGTCACAGCTGAACATGTTTTAATCACAAATTTTTATGGGGCTCAAAACCTAGATGGTCAGAGGCTTCAATGGAAAGTTGTGCATAACATGAGAGTCTCAAGGGAAGATTTAGACTGGATTATTTCTGGGGATTTTAATGCTAAATTATCCTCTAGAGATCAGGAAGGGGGAACCCCAATTTTGGACCCAGGGGATCGACTTATGATTGCCCAAGTCCAGGCTTTACACTTGGTGGATATTAAATGCCCTGGAACCAACTATACTTGGACTAATAAGAGGAGGGAGCCACATAGCAGGAAGGTAAAGTTAGACCATTTTTTGGTTTCAGAGGAGGCATTTGTAAAATGGAATACAAAATTTCAGATTTTGGAGGGTCCAGTTTCAGATCACTTTCCCATTTTGTTGGAAGGAGGGATTAAGACAGGGCAGCATCACAAACCATTTAAATTTGAAAACTTTTGGTTACAAAAAGAGGAACTTCGAAAGAAAATTCCACAGTGGTGGGAAGAAGGTCGCCCAACATATGGGACAACAATGTTTAGATTCCACAAACAACTTCATTATGTCAAAGATCAACTGAAACAATGGAGGCGAGCTAACAAGACAGACTTCCAGGTCCAAAGAGCTCCTTTGGTGGCCAGATGGGATGAGGTTCAAAAACACTTTAGGGAAGGAACAATTACAGAGCAGCTCAAAGACGAGGATGATGCCTTGCGTAAAGCGGTTGAGGACATTGACAACCAAGAGGAGACCTACTGGAAACAGAGAGCAAGAACCACTTGGTTATTAGAAGGTGATAGAAATACCAAATTTTTCCATCGGACTGCTTGTGCTAGGAGACAGATGAACAACATGGAAGCTCTTCAAGATGAGAATGGACACTCCTTTGATACACTTCCAGGTATGCATTTCCATTCAATGGATTATTTTTCTAAACTATTTAAGGAAAGTATGGTGCAAGATGAAGAGGCTCAAAATGACGTTATTGTTGTCATACCTTCCGTTATCTCTGAAGAAGAAAATCAGACCCTTCTTAAACCCATTGATAGAGAGGAACTGAAGAATGTGGTCTTTGGAATGAGCACCAGAAAAACTCCAGGTCCAGATGGCTTTCCAATTGAGTTTTTTCAGGCCTTTTGGGATAACTTGGAGGAGGATGTAATGGTTGTTATAGAGGAGTCCAGAGGTAGTAAAAGAATGCTTAAAGCATTAAATCATACTTTCATTACCTTAATTCCAAAAGGGGAGGAGGGGGTACATATTTCAGATTATAGACCTATTGCCTTATGCAATGTTATATATAAAATAATCACAAAGGTAATGGTTGAGCGGCTAAAACCTCTTTTACATAACATTATCTCCTCGAAGCAAGGGGGTTTTGTAGAGGGTAGGCAGATCTTGGATGGTGTGGTTCTAGCTCAGGAGGCAATCCATTCAATGCAAACATCTGGTAATAGAGGAATGTTCATAAAATTAGATATGTCAAAGGCTTATGATAGGGTGGAGTGGAGCTTCTTGTCAAAGATGATGGCAGCCTTTGGTTTCTCTCAGGATTGGATAGAATGGGTCATGAGTTGTGTTTCTACTCCGACATACTCAGTGTTAATCAAGGGTCTTCCCTCGCAACCGTTTGGAGCCACTCGAGGCCTTCGTCAAGGAGATCCTTGCTCTCCCTATCTTTTTCTCATATTGGCTGAAGGATTAGGTAGACTTTTCTTGAGGAGAAGACAACAAGGTTTGCTAACAGGTATCAAGGTGGGTGAGGAAGTTTTGACTCACCTGCAGTTTGTGGATGACACAGGATTGGTGGGAGTGGCCAGCTTCAGGGAAGCAAGAATGATCAGAGATACTCTTAATGTCTACCTTAGGGCTACAAACCAAGTCATCAATGATAAAAAATCCAAAGTGGTCTTTTTCAATCTTGATCAAAGGCTTCAGGACAGAGTTTTAGAGATCTTGGGATTCACAAGGACTTCTCTCCCAGTGGTTTACTTGGGGGTCCCTTTGCATTTTAAAAAACTAAAAATAGATATCTGGAGGAATCTTTTGGATTGTATCAAGGATAGAATTAATCATTGGTCTCACAAATGGTTAAGCTATGGGGGTAGATTAACTTTTTTACAGTCAGTCATTCAAGCCATGCCAATTTATAAATTCTCTATCCTGGCTGCCCCACATACTATATGGAAAGAGTTGGACAAGATGGCTAGAAAATTTTTATGGGAAGGAGTAAAAGGAGAGAGGAAATGGGCCTTAGTAGGTTGGGACAAAGTAACCCAGCCCAAGGTAAAAGGAGGTTTGGGACTGAGAAGATCAAAGTTAAATAATAAAGCTTTGGCTGGAAAGCTTTACTGGAGGTGGATTTCCCAACCAACTTCCTTATTCAGTAGAATCCTAACTAGTAAATATTTGGGACATGTAAACCCAAATGAGGTGGGTCATTTCCCTTTGGATGGTAATGGATCCTTAGTGTGGCAGGCTCTCAAGTTAGGATCTCAGGTAGTAAAAGATCGATTATTTTGGAAAGTGGGGAGAGGGGAGAAGGCACGATTTTGGACAGATTCATGGGATCAATACCCACCTATCATTGTTGAATTTCTTGAATTGCAACCAATAAAAACAGCCATAGAAACCAAGGGATGGGTCCAAATTGAAAGTTATTTCACCACTAGTCAGTTGGGGGATTATAAGTTTAAGCAGTTTAAGAAGTTGGATGAGTGGCCAATTTCAATCCCTCCGGATTTGGCACCCATCATGACTAAAATCTTGACAGAAATATTTCTCACAGGTAGAGACGAGGAGGATGAATTAGCTTGGGGCTATGGGAGCCTTGGTGTCTACACTATGAAGGATGGATATGATAAGATCCTTCCAGAGCCTCCCCCTCATACATATCAGGTTGAGGATTGGAGAAAGATTTGGCAGTCCAAGGGTTGGCCGAAAGTAAACTTTTTGCCTCGCAGTTCATGCATAATGGAATTCTCACTTTTGATAATCTCAGATGTAAAGGAATCATCGGTCCATCTCAATGTGTCTTATGCTACAAGAGCGAGGAAACAGCTGATCACTTGATGTTTGAGTGCCCATTCACGCGCCGATTTGGGAGAGATGGTTTTTATATTATAAAATTCAAGTTAATGGTGACTTGAATCGGATTAATATCTGGGAAAGATGGAAGAGGGGTAGATTTAAATCTAAAGCTCTTTGTATTGGTTGGGAGCTTGGATTAAACTTTATTTGGTGGCAAGTGTGGTTGGAGAGAAATGCTAGAATTTTTAGAGAAACTTTTTCTTCTTTAGATGGAGTTTGGCAGGTCATTTGGAGCAAAGTCACAGAAATTGTGGCCGTCTATGCTAAAGAGGAAACTCAGGTTGTTATTGGGGCAATGGAAGAGGAAGTTGAAGTGCAAGAGGGACAGGACAGAGCTAGTTGGAAACCACCCCCAGAAGGTTGGATTAAAATTAATACTGATGGAGCTGCAAAAGGCAATCCGGGTAGAGCCAGAATTGGAGTGGTTTGCCGGAATCATGTTGGAACAGTGCTCTATTGGGAACTGCAAGGCTTGGGAAGAGCCACAAACAATGAAGCAGAAGCCATAGCTATCAAATCTGCTTCTATTTGGGCAGTAAAACAGGGCCACAGGAGGATAATACTTGAATCAGATTCTCAAATAATGGTTGGAGCTCTAGATTGCATGAGGAACTTTGCTTTGAAAGCATGGAGGTTGAGGATTCTTGTCACTCAAATTAAGGAATTATGGAGGGAATTAGATGATGTGATTCTAGTTTATGTGAGTAGAGATTTAAATAAAGTGGTTGACTTCCTGGCTAAGATGGGTGTTGAGAAGGAGGTAGGGGTTCAGTTGCACAGTGACATGGCTATTGAGGATGAGGTGATTAGGCAGGGTCTTGAAAGGTCCCTGAGCTAATGATCAAAGAAAAAGCAAAGGGAGGAAAGGTGTCGTGATATCGTGACATGTTGCTTCATCGCGGCCAAGGGAGGAAAGGTGTCACGATTTCGTGACATGTTGCATCGTCACGGCCACAGGAGGAAAGGTGTCACGATATCGCGACATGTTGCTTCATCGTGGCCAATGGAGGAAAGGTGTCATGATATCGTGACATGTTGCATCATCGTGGCCATAGGAGGAAAGGTGTCACGATATCGTGACATGTTGCTTCATCATGGCCAAGGGAGGAAAGGTGTCACGATATCGTGACATGTTGCATCGTTGCGGCCAAAGGAGAAAAAGTGTCACGATATCATGACATGTTGCATCGTCACGGCCAAAGGAGAAAAAGTGTCGCGATATCGTGACATGTTGCATCATCGCGGCCAAGAGAGAAAAAGTGTCGCGATATCGCGACATGTTGCATCATCGCGGCCAAAGGAGAAAAAGTGTCGTGATATCGTGACATGTTGCATCATCACGGCCAAAGGAGAAAAAGTGTCACGATATCGTGACATGTTGCATCGTCATGGCCAAAGGAGAAAAAGTGTCGCGATATCGCGACATGTTGCATCATCATGGCCAAAGGAGAAAAAGTGTCACGATATCATGACATGTTGCATCGTCATGGCCAAAAGAGAAAAAGTGTCATGATATCGTGACATGTTGCATCATCACGACCAAAGGAGAAAAAGGTGTCACGATATCGCGACATGTTGCATCATCATGGCCGAAAGAGAAAAAGTGTCACGATATCGTGACATGTTGCTTCGTCGCGGCCAAAGGAGAAAAAGTGTCGCGATATCGCGACATGTTGCATCATCATGGCCAAAAGAGAAAAAGTGTCGCGATATCACGACATGTTGCTTCATCATGGCCAAAGGAGAAAAAGGTGTCACGATATCGTGACATGTTGCATCATCGCGGCCAAAGGAGAAAAAGTGTCGTGATATCGTGACATGTTGCATCATCGTGGCCAAAGGAGAAAAAGGTGTCGCGATATCGTGACATGTTGCATCGTCATGGCCAAAGGAGAAAAAGTGTCATGATATCATGACATGTTGCATCATCGCGGCCAAAGGAGAAAAAGTGTCGCGATATCGCGACATGTTGCATCATCACGGCCAAAGGAGGAAAAAGTGTCGCGATATCGCGACATGTTGCATCATCGCGACCAAAGAGAAAAAGTGTCACGATATCGTGACATGTTGCTTCATCGCGGCCAAAGAGAAAAAGTGTCGCGATATCGCGACATGTTGCATCATCACGGCCAAAGGAGGAAAAGTGTCACGATATCGCGACATGTTGCATTTTCGTGGCCAAAGGAGAAAAGTGTCACGATATCGCGACATGTTGCATTTTCGCGGCCAAAGGAGAAGAAGGAAAAAGTGTCGCGATATCGCGACAAGTTGCATCAACAGACCAAACCGATCCCCCTGGCAACATCTCACATTGTGTGAACATTGAAACCTGTAGGATCGTGCCTTAGGCCATTGGGGAAGGAGTCTCTCCACTCTTGAATGTCAGATTCGCCGTCTCCCCTGTTAGCTAGTTAATGGTTTAAGAGATTTGGCTCCATTGCAAATCTTCTTTTACTGTTGTAAGCATGTGTTCTCTCTGACTATGGCTGGGAAAAGTCTCTTCCCAACTTGTAAATGATCTTTGTTTTAATACAAGTTTTTTCAAATTTTTTCAAAAAAATAATATGTTAATATTCATCCAAACCCCATAAGGGGGGCAGAGGTCCAAGGTTCAAATCTCAGGTCTCACCGAACTGAACGCTTGTCCCTTTCCCTGGTGCTTTCAATAGTGTAAAAGGTTTAAAATGATTGTGGCATGGTGGTTATAGGGGTGGACTGCATGAAGATCTGTGTGGCAGCTTATAGGGTGGACAGCGCAGAATACTATGGCGGCTATAAAAACTAGACAACCTGCTCGGATTCATGGCGGATACCGATTCCACCATGTAAATTAAAAAAAAAACAAAAAACAAAAACAAAAAAAAATGTTAATATCACTTTAACAGGTTATTATAAATTTTAATTTATATGATGGTAAAACAATGCATTTGAAGGTTAAGTACCCATATTCATTGTAGACATCATGTCTTTATGTCCCTTGATACTTGAATTTGAGTTTTCGTTAGAGAACTCAATGTTGGATATTTTGAGCTTATTTAGTTGTCATTGATGTCAAGGTGAAAAGTCATCATTGATGCCAAAGTAAACATATGAAGACGTCATTAATAACATGGAGCACACTATCAATAGTACCATGAACAATGCGAAGAGTTGAAGAAAAAGTTGGCAAAATAATGTTTTATGAGGATTTATGGTAAACTCATGGTGGAAGATTAAATGGTTTTATTAAAATCATTATGAGGATATAAAATTCTCCTCACACATTGAGATGGCAGTTAATATTTTAAAATACCCACGATGGCAGATTAATTTACAAATTAAAGGTTTAAGTTTAAACCCAAGGAAACCTTTTATCTCCTAAAGTTAAAGTTTATAAAAATAATTTATAAAATTTAAATTCCTTAGAATTTAAATAATTTATAAATTATAAATTTTGGAAAGCGCCAACATCATCAAAAAGGAGGGAGCATCGACGTCTAAGCAACAAAGTGAATTCGTGTATAAATTAATGCCAAAGAGGCATTCAAAACTCACCCCTCGATATTTTTATTACATGCAACAAAGTGAAACATTTTCGTGCAATCGTTGTTCATTGAGGAAGAAGACAAGGATTTTGCTTGTCTTTAGCACCAGGTGAAAGAGATAAGGGAAAGAGCATATTGGTTGATTCACAAAGGACACGGTGGTCCATTAGCAACACACATTTTGTGAAGGCGTTGGGAGTTGAGGAGCCCACAATCGATTCACGTGGAGTGGTGTGTGTCTTGAGTGCCAAGGGAAGTCTTTTTGCACGTGTCTTTTGAGCACCAACCGAGGACAAAGAGGACGAAGAGCTTTCAATATCCTAACCATGCGTCTAGCACACACGATGGTCTAAGTTATGGCTAGAGCGCTTGCGGAGGCAGAGATTGTGGGTTTCAAACCCACTAGAGGCAAAGGTAATTTTTGATAATTAGTTCATTATTTGCCTAAGGTTTTTTTATAAAGGATATTGTGGAGTAATAAGGGTTTGTGAAAATTTGTGTGTTTGATTTATATTATTTTGGAGTTATAAGGGATTTTGAAAGGTCGTTGATTTGATAATTGATTTATATTATTGTGGAGTAATAAGGGTTAATGAGGGGTTATTTTATTGATGAGTGATTTATATCATTGGAATTATCAAGAAAGTTGATTTGATTTTTATCAAAGTTTCTCTTGCCATTAAATTAAATTAAAGAGGTTTGAGTTAATTTTTGGTGGATGTTAAGTTTATTTTAGTTGGGAGTTTATAAGGTTTTATTGGATAAATATTTTATGTATGTTGATGGTTGTTTTGAAAGGTAGAGTGATAGGGTGTAATTGAGTATTTACATTATATTGTGAGAAAGATTTATCTTCTAACCTCTTTGAGCTTGGCATAGAAGTGTTTGTGGTTGTGATAGATTTATGAGATCCCTTTATCATCAAGAAAAAGGTATGAGCACATTCTTCCATAGTTGAATTGATTGATTATTTTTTTGGAAAATAAGTTTGGAATGAAAAGGACTTGATTAGGGTTTCCTTTTCAAGAGTTTTTGAGTTAATGCTTCAATATTTTCTATAATAAAGAGTTGTTAAAACCTTGTTTTATAAGCATTGTTGTTGAAGCCATTGGTTGTATGAAGAACTTGAGTTAGGGTTTTGAAAAGAACATGAGTATCATTGTTATGTGAAGATTGTTTTATAAGCATTGTTGTTGAAGTGAGTTGTGCAAAGAACTTGAACTAGGGTTTGAAAAGAACATGAGTATCATTTTTATGTGAGATTAGTTGTTGAGCATTTTTAGAAACATTTTGAGTTGGTGGTTATATGCTTGGACTGGGGTTTGTGAGAAAGGGGTGTTTCATTGAGTGATTGGTTGAGTAGAGTTGGTTGAGCCTAGTCAAGAGGATGTGTGAAGTTATTGTTCAAGTTCCTTAAAACAAACTATTCTATATTCTAAATTGAGTTGAGAAAGTGATTGAGCATTGAGTGTAGAACATATTGAGTCTCTAACAATTCTCTTTATGTTTCTATGATATTGGACAAGTTCTATGTGGACTTGTTAAGCAAATTTGAGGTAAGTCTTTAAGAAGACTTGTGGACTGATTTTGTGTGTATTTTGTGGAAGCTTATAATATATATTTGGTTAAGTTTTTTGTGGACTTATTAAGCAAATTTGGATATGTTTTGAGTGGACTTATTGAGCAGATTGGACAGATTCTAAGTGGACTTGTTGAGCAGATTTGAGCAAGTTCTAAGTGGACTCTTTGAGTAGATTTGAGCAAGTTATGAGTGGACTTGTTGAGCATATTTGAGCAAGTTCTGAGTGGAATTGTTGAGCATATTTGAGCAAGTTCTGAGTGGACTTGTTGAGCATATTTGAGCAAGTTCTGAGTGGACTTGTTGAGTAGATTTGAGCAAGTTTTATGTGGACCTATTGAGAAGATTTGAGCAAGTTCTGAGTGGACTTGTTGAGCATATTTGAGCAAGTTCTTAGTGGACTTGTTGAGCATATTTAAGCATGTTTTGTGTGGACTTGTGGAGTAGATTTTTGTGTATATTTGAGGATAGGTTTATGTCATACCATAGATAGATATTGAGTAGATTTGTGCTAGATAAAAGGACTATGTTTAGTGCATATTTGAGATAGATCTTTAGAGATGATAGAGCAAAGAGGGCAGTATTCTCTAGTGGATAGAGATCCATCAGCCAAGGCAGTGAGGATAGGTCTTCTAAGTGGGGATAAGAATCTTCAATGGAGAGATATCCACAAGCCAATGTAGTGGAGGCAATAATATTCTAGAGGTTCACCAACCAGAGCAGAGAAGGAGTTCTCCTATAGATAGAGATCCACGGACTTGATTTAGGGGATTGGTATCTCCTTTGGATAGAGGTCCATAAAACATTGTAATAGGGAAAGTATTCCCAAGAGCTTGATTGAGGAAATTTTAGTGAAATATTTTCTCCATGGAGTAGCCCACATTGGGTGAACCACGTAAATTGTGGTGTCTCTATTATAGTGGTGATTTGTGCATTGCTTTTATTACTATTGTTGATTTTACTATCTATACATTGCATAGTATCGATTTGGAAAGAAAAGTAAAAAGTGGTCACCCCCCCTTTCAGTATAATTTTGTGTTCTTCATTCAAACTATATTGACCATTAAAGCTCAACTCTATGGACATATACGTTAAGGTTTATACATGAGATCAAAACTTAGTTTAGAGTGTGAACTCACATTACCCACTACTTGCCTTGAATTTTAATGTTCACCATGGAATTAAAACACTAATTTATATTATAAGACACCCTCTTCCTCATAGTTTGCCCTAAACCTATTGGGTCGTATATGTGAATCTCAAAGTCTACTAAGCAAACCTATCAAAAATTTTAATTAAATATTTCGACATTTGACTTAGAATCCTATGCTTTATATTTAATTTAAAATCATTTATTTTATGTGATTTCTTCCTTTTAAGTTTCAAATAATTTGTTTCCTATTTAGTTCATTATTTGCCCTAAACCCATTGGGTCGTATATGTGAATTTCAAAGTCTACTAAGCAAACCTATCAATTTTTAAAATTAATTATCCTATGCTTTATATTTCATTTAAAATCATTTATTTTATGTTATTTCTTCCTTTAAGTTTCATATAAATTAATGTACTTTTTTCCTATTTAGTTTATCAAATGGCATGAGCTCAAGAGATTAAATACCTTAACTTTAAACAATGTACTAAACTTTAAATCTTAATATATATACATATAAAACAAGTTATTGTAATGCCATCAATGCAATACTAGAGTCACTCCATAATCATTATATTATGCTCAGTCATCTCATCCTTGATAATTATTTTTGGTGTAATATTTTTTCCTTAAAACAAATTTGCCATATATTTACTCTTACTTTTATCTTCAATTTAAACATCTATACTAAGTTATACTATTCTAACTTCTAATTAAAACATTCAAATGTACTTTCTTTCCCTGTCATATAGTGAGACTCCCTCCATAGAATGTATTTCTTAGGTTTCTTCACGTCATAATCTAACATTGTCTTGGATAATTTTTTTATGTACTAGATAGTAGGTGGATGTTCCATAGGGCTAAACTGCATCATTTTTTCATATAGCGCATGACTCAGTCAAACAATCGCAGCAAAGAAAATGAAACACATGAAAGATCCAAGTCAATAGACAGGGACGCTTGTGGATGTTGGAAACAAAAGAGAGATTTTTGTCCCTTTGATCACGGTCAGATAATGGCCACTTTGTATTGATGGTCAAAGGAAAGTGACTTCAATCCGTAATAGCTACGTTACGTTCAAAGTTGCGTGCCTTTAACGTCCAACACGTCCTCCACTGAAAATGAAGCAAGTGGATGTTCGCGTCCATTGACTTGACTTTAACCGACGTCATCAAATCCGTGTGCAGGTGAAAAAATAGACTGGAAGAGCAAGTGGATGTTCGCATCCATTGACTTGACTTTAATCGACGTCGTCAAATCCGCGTGCATGAGAAAAGATAGACTGGAAGCGCAAGTGGATGTCCGCGTCCATTGACTTGACTCTATACAACGTCGTCAAATCCGCGTGCATGAGAAAAGACAGACTGGAAGCGCAAGTGGATGTCCGCGTCCATTGACTTGACTTTATCTGGCGTCCAAGATAGACTGGAAGCGCAAGTAGACGTCCGCGTCCATGACTTTATCTAAGAAAGAAAGCATACTTTGCATGAAAAGAAATTTAAGTTAGCAGCTGCACTATACTAACTCAAACACACAAACATTACAATAATAATAGTTTGTATAATATAACGAAATAATAAAATAATGAACAACTTAATTTACTAGATACTTATAAATATAGCTAAACAAATATTATCACCATATAGGTTACTCCTTAGTCTAATGGAAAGTGAAGCTAACTTAGAATTAGACTATGCAACACATTTGAGACAAAGGAAAAAGTTATTAATAAGAAAATAAATTACAATAAAATTCTTTATTACCTTTTTCTCCTCTCCTTTATTTTCATGTGATATTTCGTAAAATATTTCCAAGCATTCACCATTACATCAATATATAGTGCACAAGCTCTAACTACTTTTTTTTGACATTATAAAAAAACGCGTAAATGGATGGCAAAGCTAATCAAACAAAAGACGAAGCATATCTTCCTTTGCATGTACTCTTTATTCTTTGGAATACCATCAACTTCTATTTTGCTTGTGGAACTCATTTTGTTTGTGTTAGTCTCATTTGCTTTTGATGTTTATTTACAAATAATTATTTATAAATGGTTAATTTTTTTTAAAAGATGAATGTAGTTTTGTTTAATAAATAGTTAATAAGGTAATGATTAATTATATATTATTTTATATTTGTAATAATATTTGATATAAAATAAAGAATTCAAAGAATAGATGTTCTTAAATACGATGATAAATGGTATTTTTTAATTTAACATGAAAAGTAAGATAACAAATAATTGAAGAACTAAATTTTAAAATTGATGACCAGACTAAAAGAGGTTTTGTACTGGGGTTTTTTTGAAGCTAAGTAGAACCGATTGCTGAGGATTTGAGTTCTAGAGGTTTTGGATATAGTGTCTAGTTTAGAGGGGAAACCTCCCCCAAAAAATCTTTCTTTCAAGAGTTCATGTGGAAAAAGGTTAATTTTGCCAATGGAAAAACAAATAATCAAATCATTTGTAAACCTTTGAGATTGCCAGATTTGAGAAAAAAATAAAATGGTTAAGGGTATCCCTTTATGACTTTAGATAGAGAAGCGTTAAATGATGGGATATAAAATTTAAAAAATAAAGCTTTAATCTACTAATTCATGGGAGTTAGACTTCAAATTGGAGCAATTGAATCTTGGGTAGCCAAGAACTAGAATATCATAGGAGAGGTGGGTATCAACTTCTACTCAAATGATTATTTCCTTGTATTTTTTGTAGAGGAGGATCATGATCAATTTTTTCAAGGTAATTTTTGGTTTTATGGTCGTGTAGAGTTTTTAATGAAGCCTTGGCACATTGGATTTAAACCAAATGAATAAATGTCATCCTTAACCTAGTTTTGGTGAGGCTTTTCATCCTTCTTATTGAATTTTAGAATGAAAAATCCTTCAAAGCTATCACAAATACCCTAGAGGTATACATAGGACATAAGACATGACACATGCATTTAAGTCTTTAATCTATGCATGGATTTATATTTATTTAAACCTAGAATAATATCTTCTAGAGAAAATCAAGCTAAAAGTAGGAGACTTTGAATGGATCAGTTGATCGACTGTGAGAATATTTCTTTTTTATGTTGAATGTGCTATGAATATGGTCATCTCTTAAAAAATTATTCTTAGAATCTACAAAAGGTCATAGGTGAAGAAGACAACAAGGAGGACTTTCATCTACCTAGAAGAAAGCAAAAAACTCATAGAAAAGAAAAAATTGGTATGAATGATAGGACTAATAACATCTTTGAAAGCTTACCAACCGAATAAGAAAGTGAGGATGTAGAAATTTTAGAGTCTCTACAAAACCTAAGAGAATAAAATAATGGTGAGGATTGGATAAGGCTTGATTATATCCCCATAGGGGTGGAAATCAATAGCATGCTAGACAAGGATATCCCCCCCAATAAGATTCTAAAGGTGATTAATTTCCCCAAGGGCAAGGGAATGATCAAAAAATGAAATATATTCAATCAATAGGAGCTATTTATACCAAAAAAAGAATAATTTAGTGCTTGCAACATAAAAATAAAGAAAAAAGTAAAAATCTCAACGATCAAACAAATGCCAAATAAACTAAAGGTCACAAATATGGTTCCTAACTAAAAGAGAGAAAGAAATTCCAATCAATAAATGCTTTAGAAAATAGCATTAGTAGAAATAGAGGGTTCCCAAACCTAAATTCATGGTCTCTTGGATAGCAAGAGGTAGAAGTAATCTTCATGAAGATCATATCTTGGAATATAAAGGGTATCCATTCCTCCTTCAAATCTAAAATGGTTAAGAAGTTGGTGAATAATGAAAATTCTGATGTTATTTTCATTCAAGAATATAAAATATCATTTGATGAAGTGGATAGGATTAAAAGAAAAATCTAGCCCAATAATATTATAATTTCAAGTAACATCATAGGTTTCTTAGGAGGCTACTCATCCTATGGAATATTTTAAAAATAAAGTGTTTCATTGATAGAGCAAAGAGAAACTAGATTATTTTTAAGTTAAATGGCTAGACACTAGTTAATAGATTGGTATCATTAATATTTATGGCACAAACACTCTTGATCAAGAGAGATATTGTTGGTAAAATATTGCTATCTAGTTATCACAACAAGGAAACTTACCCTACATCATTGGGGTGACTTCAATGCCATAAGACACCTTGAAAAAAATGGGAAAGCAAGAAACTTGATTAAACCACCAAGGATTTTTTCTCCTTCATTAAATATTTGGATCTTATGAAATCCTTCTATTCTAAAAGTATCTACACTTGAAGCAACAAGAGACCCAAGGACCAAAGGGTATTACAAAAAATAGATAGATTTCTTACTTCTATAGATTGGCTTGATAGGGGAGCATTGATGCAATTTGAAGTTCTCTAATATGGGTAATTTTGACCATTGGACCATTAAGATTTCTATTGAGGTTGATGCAGGCCCAAAATAATCCAATTTCACTTTAAGAGAATATGGATTAGGCATGGAAATTTTGATGAATTGGTGGAGGGATGGTGGAAAGAGAAATCCCATATTTATGGAATAGAGATGTTCAAGTTCACAACCAAACTTCAAAGGTTAAAACAAAAACTAAAAAAATGGAATAGAGAAAATTTTGACAGCATAATTGAGGAAAAATATTAGGCAGAAAGCTACCTTCAAAAAATTTACAAGGATCTATAGCATACTTAGGATGGCCCCCTTATAGAATAAGAAAAACACTTTGTAGGTACCTTAAATGAAGTTTACTTGAAAGAAGAATTTTTCTAGCAAAAAAAAATCTAGAGTGCAATGGTTGAAAGAACATGATAAGAATGCAAAATTCTTTCATCATGCCTCTCTATCTTATATGGCACATAGTAGGATATCAACACTAGAATATCTTAAGGGTCAGGTGATCTTTGATCCAAGAGAGATGGAATATTGCATCATATCCTTCTTCGAGTCCTTGCTATTTGAAGAAGAAATCAATAGGGTCGATGCTCATAATTACATGCTTTAGTTCATCCCAAAACCGATTACTCTAGCTCAAAATACTTTCTTAACAAAGTAGAGAAAGACAAAGTGAAATAAAAATATTCCAAATGAATAGCTTTAGGGTGTTTGATTTTGAAGTGAAATAAGACCTATTCCAAATGAAGTGAAAGAAGACCTATTCCAAATGAATGATGGAAAATTTTGATTTTGATGAATATTAGGAACAATGGCTAGTATCCTTATATAAAGACCTCTCCTTTTTTGTTCTTATAAATGTTATCTTGAGAGCATTATTTAAAATTTCAAAAGATCTTAGGTAGGGATACCCCATCTCCCCCTAATTATTCATCATTGTTGTAGAAGTTGTGGGTAGGGGCTTGAAGCATCTTTAGTGAAAAGGACGTATCCTAGGACTCAAGATTAACAATAGGTGTCATATGATCACTAACTTCCAATTTTTAAATGATACCCTCCTAGCTATAAACCACACTAAAGGAGATCAATAGATTCAAACATTTGCTTATTGCATATGAGATTTCCTTTGGACAAGACATCAACAAGATCAAATTTAAATTATATGGAATCATTCTAGAAGAGTGACACATTAGATTATATGCTATCCAAAATTATATGGGTTTTGGTACACTCCCTGGTACTTACATATGTATATTCCTATTTAGTAATGATAATATTAGATTTTTGGAAGTAAATCATCTCTAAATTCCATAATAAAATGACCTCATGGAAAGCAAAATGATCATTTGCAGTATTTAGATTGGTTAAAATGAAAGCGTTATTTAGAACTCTATCCACATTCTAGATGGGTGTATTTTGGATCCTTCATGAAATCATAAAAAGAATGAAAACATCGTAACAAAGTTCCTACAAATATGAAATATTGAAGATAGGAAAATTCATCTATAGCTTGGGGTAAAATTATAAATAGTATTGATTCAGGAGGCTTGGGAATCAGAAACCTTTAGATAGTTATCAAGATAATTCTAGGAAAATTAATCTGGAGAACTATGTAGATCATGAATCCCTCTAGAGCAAGATATTTAGAGCAAATATTTTAGATGCACATGAACCTAATAGAATATTCATTGTTGAAAACACCCCCTAGAGGTCATTCATTTGAAAAAACATTAGGAGGTTTAGAAAACTAATGCTAAGATTACTCAAATGGAATGTTAGGATAGGCTCTAAGGTTAATTCTTGGAAAGATACCTATATCGCTCCAAATTTTTTGCATCCTTACCTTCAGGATATAGGATCCGCGCTCGAAAGGGGGATGTGAGAAGGATGGGACAATACCTCGGACTGAGAGGCCCTTTGAAGGTCGCACCTCTCGGGGGAGGGGTATAAGGGTGAATTTTCGACGGATGGTGGGTTCACCAGGAAACTTTTGAGTGGTAGTTTCCACGCCTAGGTTGAGAGTAGGTTTGATGTGTTCATTTTGTATTTTAATCATTCAATTCCTAGGTTTGGCCAAGATGAATCTAAGCTATTCTATATGCCAATGCTGATTTATATGGGTGCAAAAAACATGAATAAGTACTGAACACAGAAAGTATGCTAAATAAGATGGAATGTACCTGATTTTGGATGCCTGATGAAGAGTCTGAGGTTTGTAGAAGTCCAGATCATCTCAAATATTACATTATCATCTACAATTTCATAGAATCATCTCAGATCATAGTCGATCATCTGAGATCAGACGAGATCATCATCGACTTGACGAATTCATCAGAAACCTGCAATCACAGAAACAGATACCAAAAACCAAAAATGCAACTACAAAAGCAAGGGGAAATGATAGAAATGATAGTAAATTTGCCTAAATGATAGATCCAGATAACGATTAAAATAAATGCACCAATTTAATAATTTATTTTGACTTTATCATGCATCTATGCTAAATGAGGTGAACTCTAGGATGCAGAAATAGAATAAACTAAGTTAATGCATAAGGAAATGAAGAGAAAAGATAAGAAAATGCAAACTCTAGGCTCTGATTGCCCCCAATCTGGACTGTAGTCAAGATCGCCTCCAATCATACGAGATCGTCATCGATCTATGACAGGATCGTCCGAAATCGTTTGGAATCGTCAGAGACGATCCGAGCTTGCTCTGGCTAAAAAATAGTAAAATCCCTACAAGAAAACTTGAAATACACAATGCAAATGAAGGTGTGAAGGTGTTCTAATGCACGAAGAGTTAAAGTTGTAGGGAAATCAGTCATCCAGGGGGATAAACTAAGAAAATCCTAGTTTATATAGGATTAGGGAGAGGTTAGGAGGTTGGAGATCATCCCAATTTGGGAGATCTCCAATGGGGGAGACTCTAACCGCGCAGACACGCTTTCTGCCCAAGTTAGAGAAGCTATTGAACAGAAGCTAATTATGAAAATTTAGTTTTGGGATGAAATCATCTAGACGTTCTGTTCCAGACGAATTCATCAGATCTGGGATGATTTCGTCTGATCGTCGATGATATCGTCCAATGGTCAAAACAAATCCTAAAAATGGCACGAAAAACGAGGGGAGCGGGTAACGGGCGGTTAACGGGCGGTTTTGGGTTAAAATTCAAATTTTTATCTTTTTACTAAGGTTTAACTACGCCAATTTTAGGGTGCTACATTTTGCCCCCTCTTTAGCGAATTTTTCGAAGAAAATGCGTTAAAGACGAGTTCTTCCCATTTTACGAGAAAGAAAAAATTTACTCAATTTTCTAGACGACGATTCTAGGTCGAATCGTACGACTGTTTACTATGGTGCCCCCTCCATGTTTTTACCCAAATCGAACGTTTGAGGTAAAAGCGTGGAAAAGCAAAATTAAAAAAAAGTTGTTGGTTTTAAATAAAATTAAGAAAAATAGGGTAAAACCCTAATTCATTTTTACTGTTCATTTTTACTGTTTTAGAGCTCTGCAGACAAAAATGGTCGAGACAACGCACAGATCAACAAAGGTCCGACGCGGGCTACGGGTAAGGATCTAAACTTGATGCATTATGTTTTTAATTTGATTTGTGCAAATTTTGATTGAAATTTTGACTTTTTTGGGGCATCGTGGCCGTTTTTAGGCCGTCGACGACATCGGGACGAAATCATCCCAATTTCATCGAAATCGTCCCTAGATCATCGATTTCGTCTAAGGGAAAAATCGACGGAATAGGGACGATCCCGTCCAACAAGGGGCGATCCCCAAGTTGCAAAATCGGAGATGATTTCATCCTACAAAGGATGATTTTACCCAATTTAGGATGATATCATCCAATGGTGGACGATATCATCATTTTTATGAAATTAAGCTTGTTTGAATTGCATTTAATTGATTTTAATGATGGGTTTATTAATGAATTTTATTGTTTTATTGTTTTTTTTGTAGAAGGGATTACTAAAGAGTCGGGAGTGGAAATACGGGGGCTGAGAGATGACATAGCCGCGCTCGACCAGGCGGAGCATGACCGACTAGCACAGGTCAGTTTGCAGCATGTGGCAGAGATGCCACAAGTACCGACAGACATGGGGCTATTGACATCCCTAGTAGAGAGATGGTATCCGGGGTCATCCTGCTTCTGGTTACCGATAGGGGAGATGGCTCCCACACTAGAGGACGTATGGAGGATCTTGAGGATCCCCATACAGGGACGGTTGATGACTCCTACGGCCAATCAGGGCCAGGCCATGATGAGGCTGAGCGAAGACCCGAGCTTCGCCCTAGAGAAGGGCAGAGTGAACATCGAGTCTCTAAGGTAGATGCCTAGGGCATCTAGGTTGACTCGGGTGTTGGCAGGGGTAGTGGGTGGCTTACTGTTGTGCCACCAGAGTGGGTGCAGATTACCCTGGCTCCTTTCAGATGTGGTTTGTGACATGAGAGACCATGGATACAGATATGCATGGGGCAGCTTTGTACTGTGCCGCTTGTATAGGATCCTACACGGGGTCGTATACAAGGGAGGCCGATGTCTGGTTTTGACATCACTGCTATAGGTTTGGTGTTGGGAGCACATCACGGTGCGGAGGCCGGTAGGACTCCCACTGACAGGGGTTGACCGAGAGAGGCCCAAGTTTTCTACTGGTGGTTATAGAGGGGGTCACAGTGGCGGATAGATCTATCGATGTCACGGAGGTTGCTAGATGACCTCATCCCAGACCAGATCACCTAGAGGCCATGGAGAGAGCATCCAGGGTGGGCAGAGGACAGGTAGGAGTTGGCTCGCATCAGGCGAGTCTTCTGGCTAAGGATGGAGCAGGGAGAGGTAGAGATCCACCGCTATGACCGAGTTTTGTGGAAGTTCGGTCTTCAGTAGGGTATCCCTTCTCTCAGGGATTATGAGTACTCCCGGACTATTTAGGATAGTACCACACTGAGTGGGGCTCTGGATATGCAATGATTTTAGAGCCAAGACATGGATGATGCCCCCATCCAGCCAGTGGATGGGGATGACACTAGGGTTGCCGATGGATACGATGCCTGGTATGTAGGCATCCACCCTCCTCGGATGATGAGGGCATAGGGTCAGATGCACGCGATTATGCGATGGATGGGGAGGCGATGCCAGGCTGCTATTGAGGCAGTGCGAGGTCATGGCGGGAGAGAGCAGCGACGGTCTCCATAGGAGAGATGCCAGAGGATGGGTCAGGCTCCATAGAGGCCACAACAGATAGGGAGGATGGAGGAGGGATTCCCTCCTTAGCAGAGGGAGAGGCCACCATCGCCCGATAAGGGCAAGGGTGTCAAGGTAGGGGAGAGCAGTGAGACAGTGGCTCTTCGGGATGAGGTTGCCCACCTCCGAGCTCAGGTGCAGAATCTACAGGATGAGGCTACACGGCTCAGGACTCGAAGTGGAGGGGCGAGCATACAGGAGTTGGCATGGTCGATGGCTTAGACCGTGTTCTACCAGGGAGTATACTACCAACTGGTTCTAGAGAGCCAAAGGTTGCAGCTGCCAGTCGACATTGTAGAGCCTATCAGGGTGGGATCATCGAGGACTTCCTCACGATGAGGACCTGAGAGGACCTGAGATACTACCCGGACCTTTATGGGACCACCTCCTCCATGCCAGGGTGGGAGAGGAGATGAGGCTGAGAGCTCGAGGGCTTCTCGAGACTAGTTGCTAGAGACTAGATTGTATACATTTTGATTATTATTTTTTTGAGAGGATTGAGTATGCCAGGATATTGATTGTGGCATACCGGTCCAGTTTTGATATGATGTACATAATTTGTTGATATATATATGGTCTTTTTGATGATATGACTTGTGTATATGTTGTATGATGCTTTTAATTTTGGATTGGTTGATTGATTATTCATGTAATTATGTCGTTGGAAATAAATTATAATTTTATGTCATGCCATAAAATTGTAAATGAAATAATCTGATGTGAATAAATTGGTTGTTTTGTGGTGTGTTTTGATGCAAAAATAAAAGGGACTTCTAACAATAATTTCAAAGGACATTGTCATTGTTATAGACCATTTCATGGAGTCGCCGCTCGCTAGGTCGTCAAGCTAATCCCAGTATAGAAATATTGCTAAAAGTAAAAGGGTGCTTAAGAGACTGTCTTAAGACTTTGTGTTGTGATGATGAAAAATGGTGATGGTGATAATTTGTTTTCAGATTTTCATAAAAATATTATGCATGAGATATTAAAAGAAATATGATTGTTGCTAGGCATAAATTCCTAAGTGTGATAAAATTTTTGAATAAGTCCCTAGGAACTATACCATCATTGCAAAATTGAATGTTGACATAATGACATAAAATAGAAAAATTTGCGTTCTTTTTAAAGCACAATTGGGTAACATAATGATGTAAGCCATATGTTTTTATGAATTTAAAATGAATGGGAAATAAAATGAGAATAATGGTTTGCGCTAGGCATAGAATTATAGGTATAGACTTATACCATCATCGCGAAATCCAAAAAAAAGAATTTGATATTTTAGTTTTATTGCATGATTGATTTTTTGGTTTTGAGATAAACAAAAAATAATAATATATAAACAGAACTTTATTTACTAGGTTTTTTGAAGATGTGAAAGAAAATTTTTGGTTGTTGGAAAGAAATATATTTAATTGTTTTTATGCTAAGCAAATGTTCTTAAATAAGAAGATGAAATGGTTCTGAAAGAATTGCAAAGATATTTTAAACTATCTCAAAGACAAAATGTAGATTTATAAGAAATCCCATGTGCAAATGTGAGTTCATTACCGATCTTGATTTATCATAATGATACAAAATCTCTCAAATACAAATGTGTGTGCAATTGTATTGTTCATTCACCAATTTTGAGCAAGATAATTTGATACAAGTAATTTGAATTAACCAAATGAGTGTTCGTTGACCATGATTTATATGCATGTAACCGTACCAGACTACTATGTAAGTTAGGTCATCAAGAGCTAGCTGATCCATAAGCCGACATAGGTCTGTACAAAAGAAGGTCGCTAATGTGACAGACATATCACCACGCTAGGGATTACCCAAGGCCAAGCGGGTTGGGCACAAACCGCCTGTTATGGGGCTTACCTCACAGTTTTCAAATAATTGAGAATTCCAGGGATTCAAGCTCATTCACCCTTCTTTTCTTTTCAAAGGGTCGGGAAAGGGGATTTTATTGCTTTTTGCTTTTTCTCTTTTGCTTCTCTTTTTTTTTTTTTGTATTTTTGCTTGGAACTGAGATAATGCTGAAATATTGTTGCGATGGTACAAAATAATATTTTTCTTTTTCTCATTTTCTTTGATTTTTCTTTTTCTTCCTATGCTAGGGATACTTGCTCGGATTGGCTATAGAGCAAGGGATTTTTATTCTGGGTAGGGGTGAGCTTGTCCTTTTGTCAATTCTCAAAGATTCTAGACCATGTGCATGATAGGATAGCAGGGGAAACTTTTCGCTCAAGAAACCATTTCTACTATGTAGCATCATATCGAATTTGCAATGAAATCATTTTAATGTGAAGAAATATACTTGGTTTAAGTAAATAACGAGATCAGTTCTCTATGCTCAAAAATTTATTTAATTCCACTGTGGACTTTGATATAAGAGAGATTAATAATCATACCAAATAAAATCAAGATATTTATTCATGTGAGTGTGAAAGTGCGGGATTCCAAATAAATGCTAATTTATCCAAAATAATTGAAAATATAACTACAATACTTCAAGAATTGACAAGTACGAAAATAAACAATGTTTTGAATATTTTGATGATTTTGAAGTTTTTATATTTTGATTTTGATTGATGAATTGAAAGAATAAATACTGTTACTGTTGTTGAAATTTTTTTATATGGATGACTAAAAGAAAACAAGATGCAAAATAACAATATATACAATGATGAAATGACCAGATTTATGCATAATAGCGTTTAAGATGCAGAATGTTCATAGGTTCTTTAAGATCTTTACCATCTAAGGTAGCTAATCGGTATGCTCCCGATCCAAATTTAGCAGTGATGATATACGGTCCAAGCCAGTTGGGCTCAAATTTACCTTTAAGGTCTTTAGTTGCATTAGTATTTTTTTGATTTTCTTTTAAGACAAGGTCACCGATCTCAAAGGATCGATGATGAACTTTCTTGAGGTATGCTCGCTTGAGCTTGTTTTGGTAGGCACGAAGATGCTCCAAAGCATTGATGCACTTCTCATCTAGGAGTTCCAGCTGACTAAATCTTCCAGCATGATATTCATCTCCTACTTCAGTATCTTGAAGTAGTAGAGCCAAAGAAGGAACTTCTAATTCAAAGGGAAAAATAGCTTTAGCACCGTAAACCAAAACAAAATGGTGAAGTGCCCGTGGGAGTGCGAACGCTAGTTCGATAAGCCCACAAAGCAGGATATAGTTGAATGTGCCAATCTCGGCCAGATTTATTGACCAGTATTTTGAGGATTTTAATTAATGTTTTATTAGATGCTTCTGCTTGGCCATTACCCTGAGGATAATAGGGAGTGGACCAACGATGTTGAATTTTATATTTTTGACATAATTTTTTGACATCCTTATTTTTGAAACAAGTTCCATTATCTGAGATGAGATTTGCAAGAATTCTGAACCTACAAATAATTTGATTAAAAATAAATTTGGAAACTTGGGTTCCAGTGCAAGAAGCTAAGGGCATAGCTTCAACCCACTTCGTGAAATACTCGGTAGCGGTTATGATGAATTTGTGTCCATCAGATGACACAGGATTGATTTTTCCAATGATGTCTAGGCCCCATTTTGAAAAGGGCCAAGGAGATGAAATAGCCTGTAGTTCTTGTGCAGGCGCATGGACAAGGTCAGCATGTTTCTGGAACTTGTCGCAATGGCGCACATAATCATGTGCATCATTCTCCATGGTAGGCCAAAAATATCCTATCCTAAGGAGCTTCTTAGCAATGGTGCTACCACTAAAATGTCCCCCACAAGATCCATCGTGGGCTTCACTCAAAGCTGATCTAGATTCTTCTAGATTCAAACATCTCAGTAGGATGCCTTCAAAAGATCTCCTATACAACGTATGGCCAATAATCATGAAGTGACTTGCTCGTCTACGTAATAACTCGTGTTGGTTGCTATTACAACCTTCAGGGAAGGTCCCATTTTGGAGAAAATTAAGTATATCAGTGTACCAAGGTTCAGGAGTAGTTTCATTGATTAGAAACACATCCAAAGGTTCTAAGCATGATTTATTTGAAGTGGGTTCCTAGAGTCGATGAATAATGATGGTAGCATATTCGTCATCTAACTCCAAGGGCAAAAGAGATGCAACTGCAGCCATAGCGTCAACCGCATGGTTGCTAGTTCGAGGAATAGCTTCCAAGATAACTTGATCAAATAGGGATAATAATTGTAAGACATATGCTTTATATGGACGTAATTTATCATCTCTGGTCTGGTAAACATCATTGATTTGATTGATGACAAGTTGAGAATCACCAAAAACCAATAGATTTTTAATTTTTAGTGCCAAGGCAGCTCGTAATCCAAGGATGAGAGCCTCATATTCAGTAGTGTTATTAGTGCAAGAAAACGTTAATTTAAAGGATAGAGGTATAATATGTTTCTATGGAGATATTAAAATAATACCTGCACCAGCCCCACTCATGCATCGGGCTCCATCAAAGTATAGGGACCATTGCTCTGGATGGTCTGCCTCCATTGTAAGGCATTCATCAGGAAACTCAATGATGAGGGGATGGGTAGACTCTAAAGGTGCAGCAGCTAATTGATCTGCTATGATTTGACCTTTAACAGAATTATGTCCTATAAACATGAGTTCAAACTCGCTTAGCGCAAGAACCCACTTTGTTGTGCGACCAGATAAATAAGGTCGACTCATGAGATATCGTAAAGGATCGAATTTAGCAATAACATACATTTTTTGACTGAGCATATAATGGCATAATTTTTGTGTAGAAAATATGACTGCTAGACATAGTTTCTCTAATGCTATGTAGCGGGTTTCATAACTGATTAAGGTTCGGCTAATGTAATAATTAGCACGCTCTTTCTTCTCATCGTCAAGTTGAGCTAGCATAGCTCCTAAGGCAAAATCTGAGGCAAAAATATACAAGATAAATGGGCGATCAGGTCTAGGTGGTGAAAGCACAGGTGGGTTAAGAAGATAGTGTTTGAGGAGTTCAAATGCTTCCCGACATTCATCGTCCCAATGAAAAGAGACATCTTTCTTAAGAAGCTTAAGAAAGGGTCCTATTTTGTCCGCCAACTTATCGATGAAGCGACGAATAGCTTGAAGCTTACCTTGTAGACTTCGTAATTTAGATATATTTGTGGGTGCAGGCATATCAATGATAGCCACGATCTTGAGAGGGTCAATTTCAATGCCACGTAAAGAAACTATAACCCCCAATAATTTATCGGACTTAACTCCGAATATACATTTGGCTGGATTCAGTCGGATAAGATATTCCCTTAACCGATCAAATACTTTTCTCAAGTCATCTAAATGATCATCTTCTTTGATGGAACGAGCTATAATATCATCTACATAATCATGTAGAATATCATGCATCATATCGTGAAAGATATAAGTCATGGCTCATTGATATGTTGCACCTGCATTCTTTAAACCGAATGGCATCACTTTCCAACAAAAGGTTCCCCAAGGGGTAATAAAGGTTGTTTTAGCCTGATCTTTAGGAGCTATCTTGATCTGATTATAACCAAAAAATCCATCCATTAGGGATATCATTCCACTCCCAGCAGTAAAATCAATGATTTGATCCATGTTGGGAAGAGGAAAATCGTCTTTAGGGCAAGCAACATTAATATCTCTAAAGTCTATGCAAACCCTAACTTTGGTAGCTTCTTTCTTAGTTACTGGAACTACATTCGAGATCCATTTAGCATAATCAATGGCTTGTATAAAAATAACCTTCAGGAGTTTTTCTAATTCCCCTTTGACTAGTAAGGCCACTTTAGGATGCATTTTTCTAAGTTTCTGTTTAATAGGTTTAGCATCCGGATGGACTACTAGGTGATGCATGACTACGGAAGGGTCTAATCTTGGCATATCCTCATATGTCCAAGAAAAAACATCTTCATAGTCTTTAAGAAATGCAATGTATTTATCTTGTTTTTCTTGACTCAATTCTGATCCAATGTTGATTATGTGAGGGTTATCTTTGGTTCCAATGTTAATTTTTATGACATTCTCTACTTCCATGTGTAGATCTCTCTCAAAATTAGGTGGGGCGGGTGAAACGCCCAATTCTTGTAATTCTTCCAAGGTTAGTTTGGATAATTCGTCTTGAGGAGTCGTGGCCTCAATATGGGCTATACTAGGTATAGAGCCATCAAAATAAAATCCGTTATGTAACAATTCCTCAACGGAGACATCATGGAAGATATCTCCCTCCAACTCGTCATCGGATTCAGTGATCATCTGAGGGTAAGCTATGGATAGCATATTACATGTAAATGGCTTATTCATTAAATGCAAAGCATCATGTTTATCCAAATAATCTTGGTAACACATGAGATGGTCATCATCCTCAAATGGGAAGGGCTGACCTTTACTAGGAAATAGGCCCACACCACATCGGGCAGGCCATGGTTCTACCTCAAAAGGTTCTTTCATACCATTCTGGGAAGGTCCCAAACCTTTCCCTTTATATCCCAATTTAAGCATTATAGGCTTAGCTTTAATATACTCATTAGCAAAATAACATCGAGCATATCCATCATAATGAGTCTTGATGTTTCTAGGTATTCTTCCCCAGTCATATCCCTTATAAATAAAAGCACAACTCCCGACTTGGTAAATACTTCCCATAGGCTGTGGGAGGCCCAAGGTATGAGGAGAGGGTGGCAATTTATTTAAAATAAGGGAATCTTGCATAGCAGTGTTTGTTTTTTCTGATATAAGAATTTTAGATAAATCGGGTAAGAGCTCATCAGTGAGAGCGTAAGAGGTAGAAGGAACATTTCCTACATCTTCGGATGCGGAAAATATGCTTCTGGTAGGTGTAGATGTTGTAGAGATGTCGATGGATGGGTCTATAGGTATGGAAGTTATAGGAGTAAAACAAGAAGCATTGGTTGTGGGTTTAGGATATTTTTGAGGTCCTAATGTGGTTTGTTCGGAAGATGGTTGGACTATATGTAGAGGTGGAGTTGATGGAGAAAAGGTAGATGATGTTATGAGTGTGTGTTTCACACGTTTAGATGGATGATTAGAATTAGGATGTGTGGATGATAGAGCAGGGCAAAATTGAACTCCAATAGGTTCTGCCAAAGCACACATATCAAAGGTTCTAGGATCACCATGAATGGTAACCAATTGATTCTTAAATTCAAATTTAACACACTGATGTAAAGTTGAGGGAACAGCTCACATCGCATTGATCCAAGGGTGACCCAAGAGTATATTGTATGATGTAGGGCAATGCACAATAAACACGGTCGTGTCTAAGGTTCTTGGACCAACTTGCAATGGGATAGTAATAACTCCACACGTTTCTTGTGTTTCGTCATTGAAGGCTTTTATGATCATATCAGTTCTTTTCATTTCGTCACTTCTAAACCCAAATATTTGGTAGAAGTCAAAAGTGCAAATGTTTAAAGATGAACCATTATCAATCAAGACTCGTTTAATTGCTACATCTCCAATTAGGGCAGTAATATATAAGGGGTTATCCTTATGTAAACTATGTTGTGGTATATCTCTATCCTAGAAGTCAATACAATCGACTTCTCGAGTTATGATAGTATTGGCCATGGCTTCAGGTTGAATATTTTGTGGTACCATCATTTGGCTTAATGTGAGCATTAATTCATCCCTATGTGTAGGAGAAGATCTTAAAAGGTCCAAAAGGGAAATTCTAGCTGTAGTATTTGATAATTGTTCATTAATATTATAAGGAGGTTTAGGTTGAACATTAGGCGCATGATTCCATTTATTAGGAACTTTCAAAACAAATGGAGCTGATCCATCGTTCTGAGTTTGATCTTGTTGAGAATTTTGAGCTTGTTGTCGAGTAACAGCTCCGATGGTACCTACAATATTATTTTGTGGATGATGAATGGGTCTTGGTCTAGCGTTTATGGCTTGTTCATTAGAAAGTAATTGGTGAGAAGATGGTCTAGTAATGACTCTTCTTGGAAATGGTTCTTCTGGAACCATAGAACTTGTGATAGGTTGAATAGCATCTGATTCATCTTCAGAACTATTCGATTGATTTGAGGTGATTTCCATGTCACTTTCAGTCTCGTATTCTGTATCACTAAGATCAGGTATCCGAATATTATATAGAGGTCTGGTCGTAACCATGGATAAAGTTGTGTCAAATATTTCCAGATCATGAGTAGGTGAATGTCCACTAATAGTCCCTACATATCGGGTAGGAGGGGGAACATTATGATGCTCAATTTGATTAGCCACATCTTTACCATGCTTTGGTAAAGGATGTTGAAATATGTCCAATGATTGATTGGCATTCTGATTTTGATTTTGGGGGATGTTATTTTGAGCATTATTAGGAGGATTTTGTTTAGGTTGAAAGGCTTGCACCTCCATCTCATTGTTATCAATTAAATCTTGTATTTTATGTTTTAATATTTTACAAGAGTTGGTAGCATGTCCAGGTCCTCTATGGAAATCATAGTGTAAATCAGCTCTGTATCCGGGTATAGTTGGATCAGGTTCCCGAATATTTGGTAATTGGATCAAACCTCATTCTAATAATTATGGGAGAATGGTTGATAGAGGTTGATTTAACCTAGTAAATTCTCGAGGTGGTTTATCAGGAGGTTTCAGTATAAACTTCTCCGTTGTTTTTGCAGTATTAACATTAGCAATATTTCTACTATCAATGACTCCATCACCCACAACTTGTTTATTTTTATATTGATTTCTGGATGTTTTCTCATCATCTTTCTTTTTAAGATGACCTCTCCTAATGAGAGCATCTTCCACTCTTCGAGCTAAATCTATAGCTTGATCGAAGGTGGTCAAGGTAGCAGTTGATAACTCATAGGATAGTTGTTCTTATAAATTATTGATAAAGATATCCAGCATTTCCCGATAAGGTAACACAAAGTGCAATTTTCCTATCAACTGTCTCCATCGAGCTAGGAAATCAGCAAAACATTCATCTTTGTCTTGTTTTAAGTTGTACAAATCTTTAATGGTTACATGCCTTTCGATGTAGGCACTAAATTGATGCACAAAAGACTCGATTGTTTCTTCGAAATTCCTCAAAGAATGAGTGGGTAATTGATAATACCACTCTAATGCCATTCCTCCTAAACTTTTTAGGAACATTTTTAGTAATAACAAGTCATCATGTGATATATCATGACATGCTATCCTAAACATACGAAGATGCTCTATGGGATCTTTGGTTCCTTTGTATATAGGTAGGACAGGCATAGGAAAGTGTTTAGGATATGGTTGTGCTACAACTATAGGATCTAAAGGTTGACTACACATCTCTCGATAATTGTACGAGGGATGATAGGGATCTATCTGGTCCATGCGGGAGACTAACTGTTTCACCATGGCTTCCAGATTACTAGTTTGTCCACCATATTGGTTCGGTGGTATGTGAGCGTATGATGGCGTGATGTAAGGATTAGATGCTATGTTGCTATTATGCAAATGGTTGGTAGGAAGAGTATTATGAAGAAGATTTGTAGTAGCATTATGTTGTATCCCAGATTTTTGGAAATTGGTGTTTGGTTTTGTTTTAGGATTTTGTTGATTTGAGGTATGTTGATCAATAACTTGGCAAAATAGAGCAGTGAATGACGGTTTCTTTTGTGTGGGAATAACCCTAGGCTTGGTAATAGGCACTCTAGGTGGTTGGGTAACCTGTTGTTGTTGCATGTTATGGATTATAGCGGCCATATCCAAATTGGATGGTCCAGCTTGATCACTTTCTTGATCAACGAAGGACAAGGGATTAGTGCATGTGTGATATATTTCTTCTAGGGTTGCTTGAGTGTCACTAATTTGATCCTTGTCCATATGGATTGCTCTATTAAGGGTGCCAATATTAGTATTGAGGAACTTCCAGAAATGTTCCATGTTCTCAAAAGTAATAGCTCCTTCCGAAGACATTTTAGGGGATGAGGATCCTTCCTCTCTAACAGTTTCTCTTTGTTCATTTCCTTCAACAAATTCTTCTTCTTGTTGGTCTAGGGTTCCTTCTTCCTGAATTGGGTCTTCATGAAGGACATCTGGTTTATTTACTGGTTTTCCTAACCAATATTCTTCTACTTCAGTCTGTTTTCCATTTCGAAGTCTAGTCATTATGCTTAAACATAGATTTTAGCAAATATATGTTTATATATATATATATATATATATATATATATATAGTATATATATTTGTGACAAGTTTGGGAGGTATATATTTTAATTATATACCTACTTTAATACTTAAAAAAAATATTTTAATTTTTGTTATATTTTTGTTTTTTTTTTGTTTTTTTATGTTTTTATAATAATATAATAAAGACAACAAACAACATACTAAATGCAAGAAATAATCATAATAAATAAATGGCTTAATTTTCTATAAATAGTTTATGGATATCATTGATGGGATCAAGTTCATAAGGAGTCATGAAATGCTCCTCTTCAAATTGGAAATGGTTTTTCATGAATTTGACAAAGTGTGCTATAGTGATATTATCTATTTCTGACTCTGACTTGTAAAAATAGAGCTCATGGCAATACTCTCGATATAACATAGCTCTAGGAACTCTATTCCATCTCCTTCTATCCATAAGAATGACCTCTTGATCCTCTATATGAGATAGAATTTTGTCTCAACGCATTGTTGAGGTTTCCTCAAATGTGATTAGAAGACAAGGTTTTTAACTACACCTATGGAAGCTCTGAAGAACACAAGCTTATACCGAGAGGGGGGGTGAACAAGTATAAGACCTCTTTTTACTTTTTCCTTTATACTTCAAAATAGTAAAGCAATATACCCAAAGCAATATCAAAACAATGCACAATATCATCCACAAAGTGACACCAATTTTAACGTGGTTCACCCAGAATGCCTGGGCTACGTCCACAAAAATTTTCTCTAAAAGTTATCTCAAAGTTCTTTGGGAAACCTTCCCAATTACAATGTTTATGAGCCTCGGCCCAAAGGAGATACCTTCCCCCAATCTGAATTTATGAGCCTCTGCTCAAAGGAGATACCTTCCCCTCTATCTGAATTTATGAGCCTCTGCTCAAAGGAGATACCTTCCCTCTCGCTCTGGAAATGATCCCTTAGATGATCAACTCGCCTCTACCTCTTGCCAAGCACGTGGAACTCCTTTCCATCGAAGACCTCCTATCCTCAATGCTTAGCCTAAGAGACCTTCGCCTTCTATGATCACGTCCACAGCAGCTTAGCAACCTATACCAAACACAGTCAATCGGTCTAGTACAAGTCTTCCTCTGTCTGTCAGATCTGTCCAACTCTTGAACAAATCAATCCTCTACACACAAGCCTTCTCAAAGACTTGCCAAATCTGTCCTCAGGTTCTTCTCAAAGAACCAATGCTCCTCTGTCCTCAAGTTCTCTGATAGAACTCTCAAAAACTAGCTCACAAGTCCTCTGCTAGGACCTATCCAAATCTGCTCACAAGTCCCCACCGGAACCTGTCCAAAACTGCTCACAAGTCCCCATCGAAACCTGTCCAAAACCTGCTCACAAGTCCCCACCGAAACCTGTCCAAAACCTCAACAAGCTCACCAAGAAAAACTTGCTTAGCATGAACCCACAAAGAGAATTGTTAGAGACCCAATGTGATTCATCAACCTCATAGAAGCATAAAGAGAATTGTTAGAGACTCAATATGTTCTATACTTAACTCCCAATCTCAATCTCAAATCTCATAGAAACATAAAGAGAATTGTTAGAGACTCAATATGTTCTATACTTAACTCCCAATATCAATCTCAACTCAATCTCAAATCTCATAGAAACATAAAGAGAATTGTTAGAGACTCAATATGTTCTATACTTAACTCCCAATATCAATCTCAACTCAATCTCAATCTCAAAAGAATAAGATAGATGTAGTATGCTTTTCTCAAGAACATAAAACACAACCCAACAATTGCCAACCATGCAATATCTCATATAACAATGATACTCATGTTCTTTTCACCAACAATTAGGGTTTCAACAACAATGCTCATCAAACAAGGTTTAGTCAACCAACACCATTCAACTCAACATCAACCTTGAAGCATTCAACCAATCATCACAAGAAAAGGAAACAAGTAGAAATCCTTTTCCCTCCAAGGATATTTGAACAAAACAGCCACCAACACAATATCACCAAATGCAAAGAAATAACTTGCTCAAATCAACTCAATGGAGTAAGCCCAAATCATGTATCAAGTAAAGCACTAACTTGATCAAAACAACCTCTATGGAAGCAACTCAACCATCAATATCAAAACAGCCAACTAAGGGTTTCACCATCTCAATGCAAGTAGCAAGACTTACTAACATAAACCCTAGTGCAAAAATGCTTCCTCTTCCTCAACCAGAATTATGCATTCACCCAAAAACTCATCAATGATTTTAATGCATAAACAATCTTCAATATCCAGAAAATAGGATTTACACCAACAAAAAATACCTAGTAGACAACCTTTTCACTCCAAACTCAATTTCAGAAAATACACCATCAACAATATACATGGAAGAAGTTGCCCATACCTTTACTTTGATGAAGAAGGAGAACTCAAAACCTATCACAACACTTGGCCAACCTTAGTTCTCCAACCTTTGGAGAAAAATGAATAACACCACCACATATGCTAAAGCGCTTTCATTGCTGCTATCCTCGTGCATCACGACCAAAATGAAATTGCCCACAACACGGGTCAAACTTGGCACCTCTGCTCAACGCTTCTTCACTCAACACACCACCACCATTGGAGCACAAGTGCCCAATGAAAAATTAATGTAATCCTATGTGTTGTCTTCCTTCAATCACCAAGGATTTGAAAACGTAAACGTTTTCCTCAAGCCACCACCATCATCATGAGCGCTGTCCAAAAACGTAACTCCCTGGCAGAAGAATTAAATGTCCACGCAACGCAAACAAAAACCGTTATCCCTCGTGCAATCCAATCAACAAGTGTGAAGCGCAAACAATCGGATGTCAAGGCACAACCAGAAAACACAGTTTGCAGTCTTATCAAATGTTAGAGAAACGCGATCTACCGGACGTCAAGCGCACGAAAAGCTTGGGCCATTCAATATGGATGGACAACGAAATACAGTGAAAACATCGCTTTTACGGAGGACACAGAGCTACGAAATTGCATCGATCGAAGGTACCATAACTTTAGAAAATCATCCCCACTTATATAGCCATTTCTCCTTAACTGTTTGACGTCGACGCTCCTCCAACGATGGCAACACGTCGGCGAATGAATTCTTTATCTATGTCGCTTAAGGGTTAAAAGACCCTTTAATAATAATTAAAATAATAATAATTATTATTTTATTAATAATAAATTAAACTTAGACCTTTGTCAAAGGTTTGAGTTAATTTAATTATTAATAATAAACATGGACCTTCAAGGTTTTTCAAGAAGTAAAAACCTTTGCATTAAGTTAAGCTTGGTTTTAATAAAAACCCTTAATGAGTCCAAATGGTTTTAAGAAAAACCTTTAACCTTGTCACCATGGTTTTAATAAAAACCCTTTAACATTATGAAGCTTCTCAAGATATTTTTGACATCACACTCTTTTTGATATCAACACAAAAATGCCTTTTGACATCAATGACAACTTATACACTTGAGCAAAGGCAATGTACCCAAAGTACCCAAAATTGCCAACAATCTCCCCTTTGGTCATTGATGGCAAACCTTTACTGAAAACACTTCTCAAGAGCCAAAACTGAAACCAACTGTGCTAACAACCGACCAACTATGCCCACAACTGAGAATCTTCCTTTGAAGTTTTGCTCCCCCCGACTTGAAGCTTTCCTCTTCACTTTGAAGCTCTCCCCCTTACTCATATCTCTCCCCCTTTGTCATCAATGGCAAAGGGCCACCTTTGGGGCTCGGGACTAAGAATGAGCCTCTTAGCTTAGTCCCTCCCCCCACCTCCTGATGAGGTGATTAATTCTGGGGTGGGAGTAAAACTCCCATTAGGCACTGATCATCATCAGCGTCTATAACTTCCTTGTCGGGCCTTCTCTTGAACTCTTTGTCCATATTCCTATTCTTGTCCCTATCTGTTCTTGTTCTTGTTCTCATCCCTATTCTTATCCATGCCTTGATCCTTGGACCTGTTCATACCACTGTTCCTATTCCTGTACCTTGGAAGTTCAGCTCTACACTGTCTAGCTGTGTGACCTTCATTGTTGCACTTATAACAAGTAACAATGTTATTTCTTTTAGGCATACCTATTCTTTGAATCCACCTGTTCTGACTAAACCTGTTCTGACCAAACCTGTTCTGACCAAACCTATTCTGACCAAACCTGTTCTGATCAAACCTATTCTGACCAAACCTGTTCTGATCAAACCTGTTCCTGTTATTTGCCTTGCAATAAACTGCCTTGTGCCCAAACTGTTGACAAGAGTAGCAATACCCTTGAAAGTAACTAGCACTTCTAAAACTGTCATTTACCTTCTTCACTTGAGCCATGCAATGTGAAGCCATGTGACCAAACCTGTGACAAGCAAAACATCTGCCTTGAAACTTTCCTGTAAATGACTTTCTAGGTCCTGTAAACTTCTTCTTCTCATTCTGATTTCTATTTTCTATTTCTGTGCATCTATCACTCAAGGACTCCTTATCTGAAATACTTTCCTCATTCGAACTCTCTTCCTTTTGGAGTCTCTTACTAGACTCTCCAACTTGTTCCTTGTGTGGCTTAACAAAACCAAGGCCTGTTTTATCTGTTGTCTTTCTTTGACCTTTGATGAGTGACTTAACCTTTTTGGAGCTATCTTGAAACCCGTGAAGCTTATCCTTGTACTCTTTAGTTTCCTCTTTCAAAGAAGCCATTTTCTGTTCTAACTCACTATACTCAAGAACCTTAGACTCTAACTCATCCTTGAGTTCTTGTGTCTTAGCTATAGAGAAGTCAAGACTTTCTATAAGATCATCTCTCTCCATACAACATTCATCTAACTTATCCTTGAGTCTAGCATTCTTCTTTCTTTCCTTTTTCAAAGCACTAAGAGCACTAATAAGTTCACCTTTAAGATCTACTTCACCTTCCTCTATATGTTTGCTTTTTGAATCATCAAAGCCTTTTTCGGATTTCTTATCACTAGAGGTGCTACCCTTTTCAAAAACCATACATGCATCTTCCTTATAGTTTTCTGAAGCATCCTCATACATACTAGAAACCAAATCATTATTTGTGCAATCATCCTCAAGGTGACCAAAATTTCCACATCTAAGACATTTCATGATAATGAATCTATGTTTCGGTTCTTCCTCTTTTTCTGATATGAACAACATCTCATTTTCATTATCACTTGAAGAACTTTCACTATCACTACTAGAACACTTACTTGCTTTGTCTAGGTAGAAACTCTTCTTGTGCTTGTGAGAATACCTCTTTCCTTGATTGTTGTGCTCATCTTTGTTCTTCCCGTGATGCTTGTGCTTTTTAGAATCCTTGCTCTTAGAATCCTGTTTATCTTCATCACTTTCATTCTTGGGAATAGTACAATCAAGTAGCATAATGACCAAACTTTCCACAATTGAAACATCTTATATTTTTCATACTTTTGTGCTTTCTAGAGAACTTGCCTTTCTTGCTGTAATATGCCTCTTCATCACTAGAAGACTCATCACTATCTTGAAGCTGTTTACCCTTGGAATAATCCATTGTGTTCTTTACTAGCTTTTCCTTCAAGCTGTTAAACTTTCCGAAGGCACCCGCTCTGATACCAATTGAAGAACACAAGCTTATACTGAGAGGGGGGTGAATAGTATAAGACCTCTTTTTACTTTTTCCTTTATACTTCAAAATAGTAAAGCAATATACCCAAAGCAATATCAAAACAATGCACAATATCATCCACAAAGTGACACCAATTTTAACGTGGTTCACCCAGAATGCCTGGGCTACGTCCACAAAACTTTTCTCTAAAAGTTATCTCAAAGTTCTTTGGGAAACCTTCCCAATTACAATGTTTATGAGCCTCGGCCCAAAGGAGATACCTTCCCCCAATCTAAATTTATGAGCCTCTGCTCAAAGGAGATACCTTCCCCTCTATCTAAATTTATGAGCCTCTGCTCAAAGGAGATACCTTCCCCTCTACTCTGGAAATGATCCCTCAGAAGATCAACTGCCTCTACCTCTTGCCAACACGTGGAACTCCTTTCCATCGAAGACCTCCTATCCTCAATGCTTAGCCTAAGAGACCTCTGCCTTCTATGATCACGTCCACAGCAGCTTAGCAACCTGTACCAAACACGATCAGTCGGTCTAGTACAAGTCTTCCTCTCTCTATCAAATCTGTCCAACTCTTGAACAAATCAATCCTCTACACACAAGCCTTCTCAAAGACTTGCCAAATCTGTCCTCAGGTTCTTCTCAAAGAACCAATGCTCCTCTGTCCTCAAGTTCTCTGATAGAACTCTCAAAAACCAGCTCACAAGTCCTCTGCTAGGACCTGTCCAAATCTGCTCACAAGTCCCCACCGAAACCTATCCAAAAACTGCTCACAAGTCCCCACCGGAACCTGTCCAAAACCTGCTCACAAGTCCCCACCGAAACCTGTCCAAAACCTCAGCAAGCTCACCAAGAAAAACTTGCTTAGCATGAACCCACAAAGAGAATTGTTAGAGACCCAATGTGATTCATCAACCTCATAGAAGCATAAAGAGAATTGTTAGAGACTCAATATGTTCTATACTTAACTCCCAATCTCAATCTCAAATCTCATAGAAACATAAAGAGAATTGTTAGAGACTCAATATGTTCTATACTTAACTCCCAATATCAATCTCAACTCAATCTCAAATCTCATAGAAACATAAAGAGAATTGTTAGAGACTCAATATGTTCTATACTTAACTCCCAATATCAATCTCAACTCAATCTCAATCTCAAAAGAATAAGATAGATGTAGTATGCTTTTCTCAAGAACATGAAACACAACCCAACAATTGCCAACCATGCAATATCTCATATAACAATGATACTCATGTTCTTTTCACCAACAATTAGGGTTTCAACAACAATGCTCATCAAACAAGGTTTAGTCAACCAACACCATTCAACTCAACATCAACCTTGAAGCATTCAACCAATCATCACAAGAAAAGGAAACAAGTAGAAATCCTTTTCCCTCCAAGGATATTTGAACAAAACAGCCACCAACACAATATCACCAAATGCAAAGAAATAACTTGCTCAAATCAACTCAATGGAGTAAGCCCAAATCATGTATCAAGTAAAGCACTAACTTGATCAAAACAACCTCTATGGAAGCAACTCAACCATCAATATCAAAACAACCAACTAAGGGTTTCACCATCTCAATGCAAGTAGCAAGACTTACTAACATAAACCCTAGTGCAAAAATGCTTCCTCTTCCTCAACCAGAATTATGCATTCACCCAAAAACTCATCAATGATTTTAATGCATAAACAATCTTCAATATCCAGAAAATAGGATTTACACCAACAAAAAATACCTAGTAGACAACCTTTTCACTCCAAACTCAATTTCAAAAAATACACCATCAACAATATACATGGAAGAAGTTGCCCATACCTTTACTTTGATGAAGAAGGAGAACTCAAAACCTATCACAACACTTGGCCAACCTTAGTTCTCCAACCTTTGGAGAAAAATGAATAACACCACCACATATGCTAAAGCGCTTTCATTGCTGCTATCCTCGTGCATCACGACCAAAACGAAATTGCCCACAACATGGGTCAAACTTGGCACCTCTGCTCAATGCTTCTTCACTCAACACACAACCACCATTGGAGGAAAAATTAATGTAATCCTATGTGTTGTCTTCCTTCAATCACCAAGGATTTGAAAACGTAAACGTTTTCCTCAAGCCACCACCATCATCATGAGCGCTGTCCAAAAACGTAACTCCTTGGCAGCAAGAATTAAATGTCCACGCAACGCAAACAAAAACCGTTATCCCTCGTGCAATCCAATCAACAAGTGTGAAGCACAAACAATCGGATGTCAAGGCACAACCAAAAAACACAGTTTGCAGTCTTATCAAATGTCAGAGAAACGCGATCTACTGGACGTCAAGCGCACGAAAAGCTTGGGCCATTCAATATGGATGGACAATGAAATACAGCGAAAACATCGCTTTTACGGAGGACACAGAGCTACGAAATTGCATCGATCGAAGGTACCATAACTTTAGAAAATCATCCCCACTTATATAGCCATTTCTCCTTAACTGTTTGACGTCGGCGCTCCTCCAACGATGGCAACACGTCGGCGAATGAATTCTTTATCTGCGTCGCTTAAGGGTTAAAAGACCCTTTAATAATAATTAAAATAATAATTATTATTATTTTATTAATAATAAATTAAACTTAGACCTTTGTCAAAGGTTTGAGTTAATTTAATTATTAATAATAAACATGGACCTTCAAGGTTTTTCAAGAAGTAAAAACCTTTGCATTAAGTTAAGCTTGGTTTTAATAAAAACCCTTAATGAGTCCAAATGGTTTTAAGAAAAACCTTTAACCTTGTCACCATGGTTTTAATAAAAACCCTTTAACATTATGAAGCTTCTCAAGATATTTTTGACATCACACTCTTTTTGATATCAACACAAAAATGCCTTTTGACATCAATGACAACTTATACACTTGAGCAAAGGCAATGTACCCAAAGTACCCAAAATTGCCAACAGAGCTCTCTGAAGTTCATAGTACAAAGTTACTTGATCAAGATCTAGGATTCTATCTAGGAGAAACCTCTTAATTTGCCTAAAATCTGTTGACCTAGATGAAATAATATTCAATATCCTATCAAGTTCATCCCACAAAGGTTGAACCCTATTCGTTTGAGGTACTCTAAGCACAGAAGTAATCTCTATGGCTGCTACTTGATTTTCAAAATTTATGGTGATAGATTGTCTTTTATTATAATCTACCATCTAAATATGATATGCAATCTTAATTTGTTTATTTGATGATTCTAAATGCATTTATTTTTAATTTTTTTTTTTCAGATTGTTTTTGGATTGTTTTCAAAAGGTTTTTAGTTTTTCACGTCGGGTTCACCAAAATGTATCGCTCCAATTTTTTTGCATCCTTACCTTCAGGCTATAGGATCCGCACCTATAATGGGGATGCGAGAAGGATGGGACAATACCTCGGACTGAGAGGCCCTTTGAAGGTCGCGCCTCTTGGGGGAGGGGTATAAGGGTGAATTTTTGACGGATGGTGGGTTCACCAGGAAACTTTTGAGTGGAAGTTTCCATGCCTAGGTTGAGAGTAGGTTTGATGTGTTCATTTTATATTTTAATCATTCAATTCCTAGATTTGGCCAAGATGAATCTAAGTTATTCTATATGCCAATGCTGATTTATATGAATATAGAAAACATGAATAAGTACTAAACACATAAAGTATGCTAAATAAGATGGAATGTACCTGAATTTGGATGTCTGATGAAGAATCTGAGGTTTGTAGAAGTCTATATCGTCTCAAATATTACATTATCATCTACAATTTCATAGAATTGTCTCAGATCATAGTCGATCATTTGAGATCATACGAGATCATCGTCGACCTGATGAATTCGTCAGAAACCTGCAATCATAGAAACATATACCAAAAACCAAAAATGCAACTACAAAAGCAAGGGGAAATGATAGAAATAATAGTAAATTTGCCTAAATGATAAATCCAGATAACAATCAAAGGAAATACATTAATTTGACAATTTATTTTAACTTTATCATGCACCTATGCTAAATGAGGTGAACTCCAGGATGTAGAAATAAAATAAACTAAGTCAATGCATAAGGAATTAAAGAAAGAAGATAAAAAAATGTGAACTCTGGGCTCTGATTGCCCCCAATATAGACTATAGTCAATATCACCTCTAATCGTACGAGATCATCATCGATCTGCGACAAGATCATCTGAAATCGTCAGAGATGATCTGAGCTTGCTCCGGCTAAAAAATAGTAAAATCCTTGCAAGAAAACTTGAAATACACAATGCAAATGAAGGTTCGAAGGTGTTCTAATGCATGAAGAGTTCAAGTTGCAAGGAAATCAATCATCCAGAGGGATAAACTGAGAAAATCCTAGTTTACATAGGATTAGGGAGAGGTTAGGAGGTTGGAGATCATCCCAATTTGGGAGATCTCCAACAGGGGAGACTCTAACCACGTAGACACACTTTCTGCCCTTGTTAGAGAAGTTGAACAGAAGCTAATTATGAAAATTTGGTTTTGGGACGAAATCATTTGGGCGTTCTGTTCCAGACGATTTCGTCAGATCTGGGATGATTTCATCTGATCGTCGACGATATCGTCCAATGGTCAAAACAAATCCTAAAAATGGCATGGAAAACAAGGGGAGCGGGTAATGGGCGGTTTTGGGTTAAAATTCAAATTTTTATCTTTTTACTAAGGTTTAACTACGCCAATTTTAGGGTGCTACAATACCTGTATAGAAAACTAGCCTCTTTACTTAAAAATATTTAAAGCTTTCTTTGTAGGACCTGGAGAAAATCTATAGAGAACTATTGGAATTGGGAAGAAGAAAATGAATGATCTTTTAAAAGGTGGAAGAGCCTTGCAACTATCCCATTAGAGTTTAGTAAAAAAGATAACTTCATTGATAGATTTTCCTCAATCACAAAGTAATGACTTCTAAGTGAGGATAAACTAAGATTGAGTCCCACACCTTTAAGAGACTACATTGAAAAATAAACTTACTCTACCTCTAGAGAGATAAAAAATAATAATACTCCTTCAATGATATGGAAAAAATTTTGGTATTCTAAAGCTTGACCAAAAGATATATTTTTCCTTTGGTCGGTTTTACATGACAAAATTCTCTCTGGTGGACAATTAAAAAAAAGGTTGGTCAAAACTACATAAATATGCTTTGTTTGATAATGTATATAAAATTGATCCTCATATCCTCCTCCATTGCCCCTTTTGGGTGAGAGTTAATGGAGAAATTAAAAATCTCATGGGTTATACCTACATCTTTTGAGTCACTATTGGCTAAATAGAAAAAACTCTTTAAGGGTAAAACTCTCCTATTCCTATGGAAAATGATTCCAACCATGCTTGCTTGGTGCACATGGTTGGAAAGGAATGATAGCATCTTCAATAAAATCATATCTAATAAAGAGAAAGTCTAGAGTAGGTTTGACACTCATCTTGCAAAAACAATGTAAAGTGTACTATCCCCACATTCAATGATCAATGCAAGTAAACTCTCATACCGTTTGTGTGGAGGTAAACTCATAAATTATCCTTAAAGTTGTAAAGAAAAGGATATTTTAGTATTAAGTGTTAGCTATAAAAATGAAGAAAGAATGGGAGACACTTGGTAGAATTCAGCTAGTTAACTTCCACAATGTAAAATTTTTGGCCAACAAGTCAACCAACTGGATGGTCAACCGTGTGCATAATAATAGATTTCAAATAGAACAAATTATCCTTGAAGATGAGTTCAATAAAAATAATGACTTGAGAAAACTACTAGAGTTGATTCAAAGTGATATGGCTTAATTAGCATGTAGCACATGTAACAATGGAAACTGTAGCACATGTAGCACATATGATCTGCTTGATTTGGAACTTAATACATGTAGAAAATATATACACTTTAAGTTTTTGAGTATAATTTAAAGGTTTTTTTAAATTACCAAAAAATATAAATATATGTATAGAAAATGCTACCATATTGTTTACTTCAATATTGCATGCTTGGTTTTAACATTCTAGATCATGTGCCCACCTTGTCAAGTTGTGATTAGACTACCTACACCAAAAATATACTTTTCATCCTCTGTAGTATAAGCATGTCATCCAATTCAATGGTTTTACATTTATTTATTTTTCAACTTCTTCCATAGGTACAAAATTTTGTTCTCTTCATTTGAAAAAAGCAGTAGATATTTAAGTGTCCTAAAAAAATAAATGGTGAAAAATTAAAAAGCTAAATTAAAATTCAAGGTGTATTTGTTTCATGATATATTTAACCGTCATATTTTCCAAAATAGAAATAGCTACCTTTACTTACCTTAGATTTTCCTTTGCTCACGTGTTCAAATTTGTGTACTCTTCACTTGAATGATGTAATAACATTTTCAAATGATAGTCTTGACTTGATCGATTTTCCGTTATATCCATTTTAATATTTATTTTAGGTAGAGGTTGTTAAGAAACAACCACATGAAATACCTCTATTGGTGTAATACTACATTTCCTTTATGTGACAAAGGAATACCTAAATAGTTTGATTTAATTTTTTTAATTTTTAATTTTTTTTTTTTTTTGAATTTACATGGTGGAATCGATAGTCGCCACGAATCCGGGTAGGTTGTCCAGCTTTTTATGGCCACCACAGTATTTTGCGTTGTCTACCCCAGAATTTTCCACACAGATCTTCGTGCAGTCTACCCCTATAACTACCATTCCACAATAATTTTTAACCTTTTACGTCGCTGAAAGCACCAGGAAATGGACAAGCGTTCAGTCCGGTGAGGCCCAATATTTGAACCTTGGACCTCCGCCCCCTTATGGGGTTTGGATGAACCAATTGGTCTACACCTAAGACCTTAATTTTTTTAATTTTAAACCCTAAAATATTCAAAATAATTCATTGTAAATGTAGGGTGGTGTTAATAAAAAAATCCTAGATTTTGTAGGATTAACCAACTATCTAGTAGGTTTTTCATAGTATGATAATATTTATTTGAAGTCCACAACCTTAGTGTCATCAAAAAATTGGAGATGAGATTTGAAGGGACCATTTTTTGCAACATGAATGATTTGACGTTTCCTTCCATTTTTTCCTTTGAAAAAACTCTCTCTAATGCCTCTATAAGAATAATGAATAGATAATGAGATAATAGATCACCTTATCCAAGTCCACAATGATGAGCATCATTAAATCTCACACTTTAATTTGTTAATTTTGTGTGGTGTCTAATGGCTATATTCGCTAGGAAATACTTGTGTGATTTAGGTATTGAGGCTTCTAGGTGTTCCTATGAAAATAAAATTACTAAATTAGGAAAGAAAAATTGTAGAAAAGCAAATCATACTTGCATGAAAAGAAATCTAAGCTAGTAGTTGCACTACACTAACTCAACCAAAAACAAGCAAACACACACAAAATTTGATACAAAAACAGTTGTATAATATAATGAAATAACAAAATAATGAAAAACTTAATCTACTACATACCTATGAAGTAGCTAAAAAAAAAATATCACCTAACTATTAGAGGTTTCTCCTTAGCTTGATGGAAAGTGAAGCTAAGTTAGAATTAGATTATGTAATACAATTGAGACAAAAGAAAAAGGGTATTCTTATTAATAATATTATAATTTAAAATGGAATTATTTATTAAATTTTATCCTCACATTTATCTTCATGTGATCATCCTGTTGGCAATTTTGCCACACTAAATTTTCTTCTAAAATTTTGAAGAAGAAGATGAATGACGCAATCTTATCATTTTATTATTTTAATGAGATATTTTGTTTCTTTCCTATAAGCATTTCTATTAAAATAAAAATGTTGCATAGTAAATTCTCCCTATATAAATTAATGGTGCTCATATATGAAATGTAAGAAGAAAGTGGTTAATGCAAGAAAAATTTCAGTATTTTCCATTCAAGGTGAAGATGCCAAAAATTGAAGTAAAATGTTTTCACCCCAGGGAAGGGTGAAAGTCCTTTACACCCCTTATTTGTGATGAAACTACTTTGATAAATGATTTCAATATTTGAAAGCGGAGAAGGGAAAAATGTGCAAGTGAAGTAACGGATCAAAGTCAACATCACCCCTGGACAGGGGTAAAAATTAGTTTCACCCTTTTCAGGGATGAAAATACAAGCAATAGCTTATTCGGATCGAAAATAGAAAGGAGAATGAAGTGGGTGCAATCAAAGTCAAAATCACCCCTTGACAGGGGCAACAAACATTTTTGCCCCTTTCAAGGGTGAAACTCCAGTAAAAGCAGTTTTCGAAGCACAACCATGAGGATGATGTCACTCAGGTACAGAAGGGAAATTCAAAGTCAATGTCACCCCTCAGAGGGGGTGAAAATCATTTTTGTCCCTCTCAAGAGCAAAATTCCAAGTAAATATGTTGTGAGGTGAAAGTCCTAGAAAAGGAAGTTTTTTCTAGTCAAAGTCAATGTCGCCCCTGGGCAGGGAGGAAAATCATTTGCACCCCTCTTAGGGGTGAAATCAATTATTTTTTTACCTCTTCCTTTGTAGAAGATGTTCTCCATCATATTCGAGGTGAAATCACCTTAGAAATAGGTGAAAGTATGTTTAAGGGTGAAACTCACACATTTTGACTGCCGTTCAAATTAAAAAAATTCAAGGGTGAAATCCATTGAAATAGAAGGCAAAATTCTAGCTTTGGAGGTAACCATAAATATAGCGTTATTCTTAGAAGTGCCATAACAACAAATATTTTTGGAAAAGGTGAAAATTGATAAAATTGAATGCTTGGGGCAGCAAAGATCCACAATCTAGAATTTTTGCAAGGATTAAATGCTACATCCTCAAATCCAGTGTGATCCCAATAATTTTGAGGTACCTTCCATGGACTTCGTTCCCTTTTAAAGTATAATTAAATTTCACTGATTTCAACTAGCAAGGGTAATATTCCAAGGTAGGAGAGAATGTGATAGCATCCAGGATTTAATATTCAAGCTCTTGATTAGCACGTGACATTGTTGAGTCTCAATGCATCAACGATTGAGATGTTCTCTTCATCATCCATTTTTATCAATTTTCCAAGCACAATCCCTAAAAGTGGGATCAATGTTCCTTGAATAATAATCTGATTCGAGCATTACCATAACTAAAGATAAAATTTCTACCACAATTTTTTGACCAGTCGACATTTTGTTATGTTGTGCATTAATGAAGGAGGCAAAATGATGAGGGCATTAAATGAAAGACTAGGGATAGGGTTCCTTAGTTAGGCTAGGTTTTAGGGCTTAGTCTTGTTTTTAATATTTTAATGTAAATGAGATTTTTCTCACGTATAGCTAGCCACCTTCTAGAATAAGGCTAGTTGGATTGATATTTATCAATCCCTAAATAACTCCTTTGGATACGAGCCGATTTTCTTCATTTTGAAAATCGTTGCTCCTTCGTAGGAATCTGTTGTAAATTTGGGCCTTTATAAGCCCTTAGTTTTAACTTATTGGACATGTTGGTTTATACCACAATAGCGATATCAGAGCCTGAAAGGCATAAGTTCTGGGTTATTTTCAACTTATGTTGCTTAATGGTTTGGGGATTGTTCCAACCGATAGGAGGATCATGATAGGGTCAGGTAGTGGTGGTTATTTTGCTGCCTCAAATTGTAGTGGTGGTTATCTCCAATTTTCCCAGATGGTTTGTTGCCTTAATTTGGATTTTGCTGCCAATTGTTGGATGAGTGCTATTGCTGACCAAAATTATTACTATCAATAATTATTTGATGTTTTAGTGTCAGTTTGATTTTATAAAAAAAAATAGATTGTGCCTCTCTACAGCCACAATAGCAACACCGAGGCAACAACAATCTCAGTGGTCATGCAACCCACCTGCATCCTTGATGCACATAGGTTTAAGCACCTACGCCTTTTGCACTCTGGTAGCACTTAAGCTGACTGCAATTGATGATAAGAGATTGTTGCCCTGGCTGCCATTGGTAATAGTCGGGCGAGGTTTTCTTTGTCCTGCGTAGCACCTCCACAATATTATTGGCCATAAGTTGGTCAGTGAAAGGTGATCATTGGCTAGTCCATTGGTGAATCCAATCCTAACAACAACTGCATGTCGTAGCCCTATAGACTAACATATGGTTAGTCAGTAAGCTACATAGCCCAACACTGCCAAATCGTAGAACTTCTACAAGGAAACTAGTATACAATCTTACAGGTGGGCAGTCTACCATCTACACAGTTAGAACTCTGATGAGTTCTACACACACTCCAGAGGTGCCTCGATCATTGAATTTGAGGAGCAGTAACATTCTTTTCAAGGTGCATCGTGCAGATAAGGCAGAGCACCAAAATTCATGCACGCATAAAAATAGGATCTAAATCCCTCACGTATTTGGATCTGGAAGATATGTTTTATTCTTCGAGCCACTTGTGATGAGACATGTGGCGTTAGGTAATTGTGCATGGTTTTGTTGTGTTTGACACAAGTTTAATTATGCACAAGACTAAAAACATAATTCCACATTGAGTAGGCTAAAGGTCACTTAGACCTTTATTTTGGCACCTTTGATTATAGTGAGTAGCCAGCTAATGTTGGTTATATCAACACCTAAAATATTATTGTGTATGATGGTTGACCGTGACCCGTTGTTCCTTGGGCATGTTGAAATTGACTTTGCCTAGGTGGAGAAAAATTTTCACTACCAAAGGTTCCCACGCTCAAACAATTTTTTGTTGAACGGTGTTATCATTTTATCAACGGGGCCTTTAAGTGAACCAAAAAACAAAATGGAAATAATTTTTTGTAAAATGGGATTTTGTGTTACATTTTTGTTTGCCCTTCATCCATTGTAAAATTGCAACTACACATTGTTGTTTTGCAATTATTTGGGCAAATAACACTACTTTTGTAACCCTTAGAAACTTTTTTAAATCTCTCCTTGTAATATCCCTAGCATACACCAAAGGACAAATGGCTTAATATTTAACGCAACAAATGGCTGCAATCATCGCAGTCATCAGTACATTGGCTGATAAGGTCAATGATGTTGCTTATAAAAGTGGTCCTATTCAAGCCTCTGACTCTCATGTGAAAGAAAAATACGAAGTCAAAATTTATGATGGCTCCCATGATCTTGAGGTTCTAAATAGTTGGATCCTCGACATGGACACGTGGTTTACCTATAGAAAAATACCACCAGATGAGCAAGTTTCTTTTGCACTCTTAAAACTTTTTGGCATAGCCAAATTTTTGATCACAGACCGCTTTAGTAATCAGAATCCCATTGACCATTGGGATGATTTGGTGAAGACTTTGACGGACACTTTTTATCCATCAAAATATGCAGACAATCTTGAATTTTGATGGCTTCGATTGAGGGAGGGCTACAACATGAGTGTCCAAAACTACATCGACCTATTCAATAAATTAAGAATTTTTAATGGTATTCGGGACTCTACTGCTAAGTTGATCACCAAATTCAAGATTGGACTGCAGGAACCACTTTTTAGGGAGTTGAAATATACTCCTATCATATATTTGAACACCATGTACAATCAAGCACAACTTGCGAAGGAGAAGCTTGCTGCTCAAATAGGTGGATCTCGCTCCTCTGACTCCACCAAAGCTTCAAAAAAAAAGCAATCTCCACAACAACAGATGAAGACTTATCCCTCTTCTTCCTCTTATTCTTCTTCCTCTTCTTCTTCTTCCCCTTATTCTAACACTTCTTCTACTCCTTTTGATCCTAAGAAATTATGTGATTATTGTAAGAAGAGAGGCCATAAATAATTTGAGTGTTTTAGGAAGAAGAAAAATCTTATTGTAGAAGCTCCATCAGAGGAAAAACAAGGGCCTATTAAGGCTATGGGAGAACTTCGCCCTTATACAAAGCTTCGAGGGCTTAAAAATCATACCTTGTTGACACACAACATGGTTGAAAGAGTCCGTGACTATTTGTTTGTCACATGTGCCCACTTAAAACATGATTACTTTGTAGATTGCATAATTGACAATTGCTCCTAAAAAAACTTGATTTCTAGATCTGTCATCGATCAGTTGAAGATTCTTGTACAACCTCATCCTCATCCATACCCACTTGCTTGGAAGGATACATGCACCTCCTCCATGATTACAGAAACATGCATTGTATCTTTTGCATTTGGACCATGCTATGTGGACAAAGTCACTTGTGATGTAACTCCAATTGACTGTTGTGATCTCATTCTTGGAAAGCCCTATAAATTTGAAAAATGGCCTCCATGTGATGCTTATAACAATACCTATACATTGCATCATGAGAACAAAAAGTTTCTCATCTCTTCCATGAAGTCCACATATAATTATGCAAGTCCACACAATACAACATTGGTCTTTCGCAAGCCAAATGACACACCAGTTATAGTTGCACCCAAGGAGGATCCTCCTCCTTTTTTAGTACCTCCTCCTATTGCTCTTGTTGCTCCTCATCCTCTTGTTTCTGTCATAGACCAGGTTCATGAAGTGCAACAAACATTACAGCCACCACCATAGTAGATTAGTCCTCCACCTCATCCATAGGCTTTCGCTTGAGTTTGATCTCCAATCGTGACCAGGCAAGGCCCTCCAACATTGGCATCACTTGGACTTATCGAAATCGTTAGTGCCTCTACTCATTTGGCACCTAATTTTTTGCTCCCTCCAGTTCGAGTTCATCACCCTTCATAAATTACTATTATAAAAGCATTGGAGTCCAATGCTTCTTTTGTGGGGAGGTATGATGAGGGCATCAAATGAAAGACTAGGGATAGGGTTCCTTGGTTAGGCTAGATTTTAGGGTTTAGTCTTGTTTTTAATATTTTAATGTAAGTGAGATTTTTCACACGTATAGCTAGCCACCTTCTAGAATAAGGCTAATTGGATTGATATTTATCAATACCTAAATAACTCCTTCAAATGCGATCCAATGTTCTTCATTTTTGGAAATCGTTGCTCCTTCATAGGAATATGTTGTAAATTAAGGCCTTTATAAGACCTTATTTTTAACTTATTGGACATGTTGGTTTATACCACAATACAAAATCCTCTATAAGTACTAAGCATTTCAATGTAATGAAATAGGATAGACATTCTACAGAAAAATACTTTAAGATTTCTACATCAATAGAAAGATATTTGACTTATGGTTCCTTGAGTAGTCTTGTGGTTTATCACTCTCTGCTTGTCATTTTTGCTTATGTTTATGTTCATTATTAGCTGCTTTTAAATTTTGCATCTGAATTTAATTACTGTTGGTAAGGGAATGAACACTAAAATGTGTTTGGGATGTTGTCTCTGCAAACTATGAGTGGTTCTTGTGCTTACCTTTTTGTTTCATGCTAATTAGCACTTAATGTGATTTCTTACCTGTTAGTTTATCCCCACTACACTTTTCTAGCTTATAGCCATATTTTCCATATATTTTTGTCATTTTCTATTTCTTTCCTATTACCCTAAGCTTTAAAATAGATTAGATTAGTAAGGGAGCCAGCCCTCTCTATAGATTGACCCACAAGATATCTCTCTCCTTTGAAATTTCAATGTTTGCCAGGTCTAGGATGCACAAATAGCAATATTTTGCACTTAGGTATATTCGTGACCAACAATTTTTGGCATGCCTAGTGGGACCCTCAAAAAGTTTCACTTTCAATAGTATTGATATTTGATGTTTTCCCTTGTACTATATGATTAGAACATCTGGAGACTCAGATCTATCGATAAGCCTCTAAATGTGAAGTGAGCAAAAGCTTTCTTCATGATCACAATATTGAAAGCCAAAAATCCAGAAGTCTTTATTAAGTTTTATGATCTTGACACCCGAGTGCTAGGAGAACACCCTAGGTTAATCACTCTAGTTGTCCCATCAAGTGTTACATCTTCAAAGTTAAATGGTGTGTTATTTGTTCTTTTGAGCCCTACTAGCATAGCCATTAGTTTTCCACCTCCCCAACCACACACACCAATCCACATGGCTCAAAATCTACCACCACAATCACCAAGGTATCATGGAACCACTCTGAACATCTAAATCTGCAAGCTCAAAACCTGATCCCTCAAGAAACGATGAAGGATTTTCCAACCTAATATGGTAGGATAAATATGGCCTATGATAATGTTCAATATGTAGCTAACTTGGTGATAATCCATAATATCATAGACGAGGATATAATGGTAATATTGCCCATACTCTCTCTCCAAGAAAAATTGCTTTACTAGTATTGGTTGTTACAACCTTGTTGTGGTTGATCCACAACACACCCCAAAATTGGGGACCCACCTTTTTCACGACGTGTTTTGGCAAACTGTACGGACGGAGAAAATGGTCGTGAAATCGCGACAGGTTCCGGCAAAACGTATGGAGGGCAAAAGCGGTAGCGATATCGCGACAGAAAGTGGCATGAAGGTTCAAAGGTGAAAAACGTCGCGATATCACGACAGAAAGCGGCATGAAGGTCCGAAGGTGAAAAACGTCGCGATATCGCGACAGAAAGCGGCATGAAGGTCCGAAGGTGAAAAACGTCGCGATATCGCGACAGAAAGCGGCATGAAGGTCCGAAGGTGAAAAACGTCGCGATATCACGACGAGAAGCGGCATGAAGGTCCGAAGGTGAAAAACGTCACGATATCGTGACAGGTTGCGCAAAGGTACGAAGCAGAAAAATGGTCACGATTTCGTGACGTGTTTCGGGGAGGCGTACGAAAAGAGAAAGCGGTAGCGATATCGCGACAGTTTGCGGCAAGCAGGTTCGGGGACAAAGGCGGTAGCGATATCATGACGGTTTGTTGAAAGAAGGCAAGAGAGTGATAATGGTCGCGATTTCGCGACGTAAAGTTGCCAAAGAGGTCCGAAAGAAAATGGTAGCGATTTCGCTACAACTTTGTGAGAAGGAAGCCCGACGGAGAGATGGTAGCGATTTCGCTACAGTTTTGTGAGAAGGAGGTTCGAAGGAGAAATGGTAGCGATCTCGCTACAGTTTGTGGAAAGAAGGCTCAAAAGAAAAAACGGTCGCGATATCGCGACAAGATCGTTGTCGAAGACGTACGGCCGGGAAGAGCGTCGCGATATCGCGACATGTCACGATTTCGTGACATGTCGCGTTTTCGTGGCCAAGAAGGTGAACAGGCGGCATGCAGTTTTTGTCGAGATTTTCATAGAATGGCATTACAGAAGGCGCAGAGAGCGTGTGACACGTGGCATGTAGGTGTCAGGTCTGCAGAAGCGTTACATGCAACGGAGGATTTTAGGCGTTTCGGCGTTAAACATGGAATAAAGACAAGGAAAAGGTGGGAATTCGAAAGGTCACATGCAGGAAGGTGAAGCGAAGCGACCAGGGGAGAATCGAAGAGCCACGCTAGACAGGATAAATCCAAAAGCGCAGATTGAAGGAAGGGTTGGAAATTGCCGATTGCAGAGTTGCAGAGACAAGAGCTTCGTGCTATTCTGGGCCTGCACTTGGGCAATTTCCTTCTTTTTGTTCTAGAATATTTATGCCTGGAACATTCTTTGAATGTAATTGACATATCATTTAATACAAAATACAGAGAGTTGGCATCTAATTGATGAGAAAGAAGGAGTCATTTTTTGTATGCATGATTTAATGTTATATCATTCATTTCAGATTTATAAGGCTTTTAGGTGAAGTTTAATGCAAGTGCTCTTGGTTGCTTCATGCGAATGCCTGAATCTGGAATTACAGTAGAAACCTTAGAAGCCCGCACCTAGCCTATTTGGATTGTGCGAGTTTGCAGGTTCATTAGGTTAGGTTGCATGCAGAAAACCTCATTATCTTCGGTTTCATCGAATTGATGGCAGCATTCTGATCGTAGTTTAGTTTCTCTTTCATTTACTTTTCTTTATTGTTCAAACCCTTGCTTTATTTTCTGCAGTTTAATTACTGTATCCAAATTAATAACTGAAAATCCATCAAAATCCAAGATCAAAGTACAATTATTCACTTTGAGTCCACTGTAAATTCAAATTAAATAAACCATCAGTGCCCCTTGTTAACATCCACTTGCAAACCCTAAGATATTCCTGGCATTTCATTTGAACAACATTATTTAAGCATAACAGGAACCTTGGAGAAAGTTATTTTCTTTGCAAGCAGAGGATTTTTGGACTCAGATCCTACCGGAGAGTGTGCTTTCACAATTGGGTGAAAACACCACTCAGCAGATTGGCGCTAGAAGGAGGGCACGAATTGGTTTATTTTATTTTGATTTTCATACATGAGCAATATCTTTTTGATCTAATTTTGAAATCATTTATTAAATCTCACAAACGGCTAAACTGCAGCATTTGTTTTTCTATTGCAGGTTTTCTTGATGATAATCGAGAGTTTCGTCAAGGAGGGCTGAAGCGGTTTATTTTATTATGATTGCTATGCACTGTTCTTAACGCTTTGATGGTTCATACAGGAATAATATGATTTAATTTGATTTAAAATATATATATATATATATAAATAATAATAATAAAAATAAAATAAAATAAAAAAAAAGAAGGAATTTTTGGCTATTAAAGTTATATTCTTTAACATTCACGAATGGCTATGTTTACACCGTGGATGACAGGTAGCCCATTGAATATACCGGGAATTCAACATTATTTGCCCGTTGGTTTTGAGAGATGTCTTCCTCAATTTTTGTCTAATGGGACAAATACTGCAGAAGAACATATTCAAGCATTCAAATTTGTTGTGAATCACTTGACGAGTTGGTATGATGATGTTGCATGTAAAATGTTCCTTTATACCTTGGACAAAGTGGCATATGATTGGTTTACAAGTCTGCCTTTAGGGTCTATCACTTCTTGGGCTCAGCTAGAGGCAACATTTCTCAATCAATTCAACAAAAAGCAAGTTGACCCAATCCTCATGTACAATCAGTTAGCCTATATTAGAAAAGGACCAAGTGAAAATGTGAAGTCATTTTCTCGAGAGATTCTTTGGATTATATGCTCAATTAGTGACATTTTATGCTCTTCAAGAAGAAATGGCTCTCCAAATATACATCAATGCTCTTGACTCACCCATGTCCACATATTTGCGAGGGATGCCTCAAATCACATCTTTGTCACAAGCCTATACTCAAGCAATGGCAATTGAGCAACAATGGAGTTGTCAAAATTATGGTGTGGGTTTTGGATCATGTAATCTTCAATCATTTAATAACTCCTTTACCCACCCAATGATTTATCCATCACAACCAAGTTCAAGTGTGAATCAATTTCAGAATCAACAATCATTCCCATGCTTCAATCAAATTCAAAGTCCTCAACCTACTTTGCAAGATCAACCATCTTTCTTAAGTATGAATCAACTTCAAAATACTCATCTTGATTCAAAAGATGTTGCTAAAATCAATTTCAATGATTTTCATAGGAATATGATTTTAGGCAAGGGAGGAATACTAGATCCAACTCGTATGGAAACATGTGATAGATTGGAAACCCTTGACTCACCAAAAGATGAATTCTATGAGGATGAATCTGATTCGGATGACACATTGGATGACATTGTTGAAAGTAATGGCATAGGAAATTCACACCTTCCAAATCATGTTAAACGTGAATCATGGGTTACACATGTGGATTATGATAGCCTTATCAATTTGAATGCAAGCAATAACCCAATTTTGGAAGTAATTGAACCATCTAAGGAAGGAGAAGATAAATTTGATGAGAAACATGTTGATGAATTAAAAGATGATAAAGAAATAGTTGAGCATCACAATTTGATCTTGAAAGATGATTGTTATGATTCTTGGGAAGAGTATGCTCACTCCAAACCTTCTAATGGAGTTTATGTGCCTATTGATATGCAGGATAATACAATTGCCCTTTCATATGAGGATATTACAAGTCCTGCACAATCTGAGAATGTTTTGGAAGAAGCCTTGGAATCTCATCAAGGGTTGGAGAAGGATAATGATTCTACTACCATGGATGAAGAAGGAGAATCAATTGTTTTTGTTCCCCTTGGGGGGCAAGAAATCAAAAATCTTGATCCACCTATTGTTTCTACAATGTCTATGCCATCTCAAAATGATGAAATTACAAAACCTAAGTGGTGTGGGTTAGATGCTACTGATGATCCTAATGAAAATATGGAGTTTGGGGCAACTCAAGCCATTGATCGGGGAAAGGTGTCACGTGACATATATCTTGAAAAATTAGGCTCTTGTTTTGAAAAATATGGACGCATGTTTGATTGGGTGCCTAACTTTGGTGTTTTTGAACAGGTATTGGATGATGAAGAAGACAAAGAGAAAAAAGAAAAGGCTACTAATACTCATCAAGTTATGATAAATTTTAATCATGATGGGTTGAGTATGGATGACAAGGGGAAATCTGTACCTTTGGTAGTAGCTACAAAAATTTCAAGTGATAGGTCACATGATGTCCCTTTGGATGCTAACATCATTAATGAGGAAATGCCAAACTTTGTTGATGCTTGTCAAGTTTTGAATGATTTTGATTGCTTTAAAATCCTGGAAAATGATTTGAAGTCAAGATTTTTAGAAATAGGCTCTTGTTTGCAACATCTCACATTTGAAAAAGAAAGCCTACTTCTAAATCATGAAGGGAACGATGAAACTTGCACTTTAAAGAATAGACAAGATAAAATTGAATATCAACTATTGTCTAACCAATTTGATTTGAATCTCACCTATGACGTTGGTAATAGAACTAAATCAAAGTGGAATGGTGAGCATGGCAAGTTGAAATTTGTTGCATTGCTCGGTTTGATCTTATTGTTGTTGGATTCCTACAAAATTTGGCATGTGTATTGTGTCATATGTTTTTTGATATATTCTAATCATGTTTGGGATCCAGGAAAGTAATAGTCCAAGCTTGGCATCATCTTGTACAATAGTGTATATAATTTTTGGTTTTTTTGGTGTGGGCTTTCAAGTTTTTGTTTTTGGGATTGTGTTTGGGTTTTGGTTTTGGTTTGTGTTTTTCAAATTTTATTTTTTGGATCCTTAGTTTAATCATGATTTAAGTTGTGTGTTTGATTTCAATTGGCATGCTTTGTTTGTTTTTATAAAAAAATAAAAAATAAAATAAAATTGAGATGTCAACTTATGCTTAAGACTAGGAGAACATGAAATATTGGAATTGTCTTGTAAAAGCTCCACAAGTAACACAAGCAATTTAATTATATTGTTTGATTTTGTGATGCATGAAAGAGTCAGTTTTGCATGACAAATCATTTCATTTGCAATTCAAGAAATAATGCATTCATGTTCCATCTCACCTTACATACATCTCATCTTAGTTACATATGCATCTTAGGTACAAGCCATTAAAGTATGTCAAATCCTCTTAGGGTTGTGTTATAACATATATGTAAGTAGATCCTAAGGTTGGAAACTGAGTCTTGAGATATCTAGAACCAAGCACGTCTCATACATTAAAAAGGATCTTGAGCAAAATGATCAAAACCTAACTTGGAAGGAAGGTTGGGCGAAAGAAGTATTTCATGTCTATCCTATTTATGCAGCATGATCCTTAAAACAGTGGTTTTGACCACTTCCATAGAGCTTAAAGCCTAAAATCAGAGTAGTAAGGATAGGGTTAAATCCTCATCGAACTTAGGTTGAGGATCCAATTCCCCAAAGCTTTGATTTGACCCACATGGAGTAGTAAGGATAGGGCATAAATTCTCATCTCGGTTAGTTGAGAATCTGATTCCCCAAAGCTCTTATGTCTCATTTCATAATAAATCTTGGATTGTAAGGATCGTACTATTTGTCCTCTACAAAGGATGGGTAGTCATCCCCAAGGTCTAAGTAACAAAATTAATATTTTCCATTTACATCTAAAGTTTGGATTGTAAGGATCGTACTACATGTCCCTAACCAGGATGGGTAGTCATCCCCAAGGTCCAAGAAGTAAAAAAAATAAATAAATTTTTCCCATCTCATCTTTATATTGGATTGTAAGGATCGTACTACTTGTCCTCTGCAAGGGATGGGTAGTCATCCCCAAGGTCCAAAGAAATGGAGATAAGTTTTGGATTGTGGGGTTAGATATGCCCATGCATGGCATCATGTCTTGCCTAAAAAACAAGACCACCGATTGTCTAGAGGGTTAGACTAGCATGACCATTTCTTCCATAACTCGGTTTAATTATTTTGCTTAAAGTGAGGTAATGAACTCTAAATCAGAATAGTAAGGATAGGGTTAAACTCTCATCTCGGTTGGTTGGGAGTCTGATTCCCCAAAGTTCTGATTTCACATTCACTTGCACATGGGTTCTAGATGGTAGGGACTCGTAACCAACTTTGGGATACAATAAGGTAATGAATTAGTGGATCCTAAGAGGGTTTGGCAATCTTGAATGCTTGTACATAATAATAGAAGAAGGACCATGCCTTTTATGGAAGCAAAATCTCCTTGCACATTCATTAGGGTACACAAATCATTCACCATCCCATATATGCATTCATGCAAAACTGATAATGGAATGTTGATCAATTTCAAACGATAGGGAATGAAAACACATTGCACACACTGAGCTAATACTTGATGATTCTGATGATTCATGTACTTTTGATCTTTGGGCATTTGTTATTTTGCTTATGTGCTAACATATATTTGCGAGTTTGTGATATGTTTCAGGTTGGGTTCTTACTAAAATGCTCAAGAGCATTTGATAGCAGAGTCGCCATTTGTTGTGGTTGATCCACAACACACCCCAAAATTGGGGACCCACCTTTTTGCAGGCTTGCAGAGAAGAATCTCGGTGACCCAGATGCTAAAATTGAAGAAAAGAGAAAAAAATGCCTAAGTGTTGAAAGTGTCACGAAATCGCGACATGTCGCGAAATCGCGACTTGTCGCGCCATCGCTGTCAAAACAGGAAAGTTGTCACGAAATCGCGACATGTAGCTCCATCATTGCCGAAGAGGAGAGAAAAGAAAAATTGAAAGTTGTCACGAAATCGCGACATGTCGCTGAGAAGAAAAGAAAAGGTGTCACGAAATCGTGACATGTCGTTGAGAAGAAAAGAAATGGTGTCGCGAAATCGCGACATGCCGTTGGAAAAGAATGAAAATGGTCACGATTTCGTGACGTGTTTTGCTGAAGCGTACGGATGATGAAAAGTGTCACGATTTCGCGACGTGTTTTGGCAAACTGTACGGATGGAGAAAATGGTCGTGATTTCGCGACGTGTTTTGCCAAAGCGTACGAAGGGAAAAAGGGTGAGCGATTTCATGACGTTGCGTTTTGAAGGTCGAAGGTGAAAATGTCGCGATTTCACGACGGAAAGTGGCATGAAGGTCGAAGGTGAAAAATGTCGCGATATCATGACGAGTGGCATGAAGGTCGAAGGTGAAAAGTCGCGATATCGCGACGAAAGTGGCATGAAGGTGAAGGTGAAAACGTGGATATCGCGATGAAAGGGATGAAGGTCGAAGGTGAAAACGTCGCGATATCACGATGAGTTTTTTAAGGGTACGAAGCATAAAAATGGTCATGATTTCGTGACGTGTTTCGAGGAGGCGTACGGAAAGAGAAAGCGGTAGCGATATCGCGATAGTTTGTGGCAAGCAGGTTCGGGGACAAATGCGGTAGCGATATCGTGACGGTTTGTTGAAAGAAGGCAAGAGAGTGATAATGGTCACGATTTCGCGACGTAAAGTTGCCAAAGAGGTCCGAAAGAAAATGGTAGCGATTTCGCTACAGCTTTGTGAGAAGGAAGCCCGACGGAGAGATGGTAGCGATTTCGCTATAGTCTTGTGAGAAGGAGGTTTGAAGGAGAAATGGTAGCGATCTCGCTACAGTTTGTGGAAAGAAGGCTCAAAAGCAAAAACGGTCGCGATATCGCGACAAGATGCTGTCGAAGACGTACGGCCGGGAAGAGCGTCGCGATATCGCGACATGTCACGATTTCGCGACATGTCGCGTTTTCGCGGCCAAGAAGGTGAACAGGCGGCATGCAGTTTTTGTCGGGATTTTCATAGAATGGCGTTACAGAAGGCGCAGAGAGCGTGTGACACGTGGCATGCAAGTGTCAGGTCTGCAGAAGCGTTACATGCAACGGAGGATTTTAGGCGTTTCGGCGTTAAACATGGAATAAAGACAAGGAAAAGGTGGGAATTCGAAAGGTCACATGCAGGAAGGTGAAGCGAAGCGACCAGGGAGAATCGAAGAGCCACGCTAGACAGGATAAATCCAGAAGCACAGATTGAAGGAAGGGTTGGAAATTGCCGATTGCAGAGACAAGAGCTTCGTGCTATTCTTGGCCTGCACTTGGGAAATTTCCTTCTTTTGTTCTGGAATATTTATGCCTGGAACATTCTTTGAATGTAATTGACATATCATTTAATACAAAATACGGAGAGTTGGCATCTAATTGATGAGAAAGAAGGAGTCATTTTTTGTATGCATGATTTAATGTTATATCATTCATTTCAGATTTATAAGGCTTTTAGGTGAAGTTTAATGCAAGTGCTCTTGGTTGCTTCATGCGAATGCCCGAATCCGGAATTACAATGAGAAACCTTAGAAGCCCGCACCTAGCCTATTTGGATTGTGCGAGTTTGCAGGTTCATTAGGTTAGGTTGCATGCAAAAAACCTCATTATCTTCGGTTTCATCGAATTGATGGCAGCATTCTGATTGTAGTTTAGTTTCTCTTTCATTTACTTTTCTTTATTGTTCAAACCCTTGCTTTATTTTCTGCAGTTTAATTACTGTATCCAAATTAATAACTGAAAATCCATCAAAATCCAAGATCAAAGTACAATTATTCACTTTGAGTCCACTGTAAATTCAAATTAAATAAACCATCAGTGCCCCTTGTTAACATCCACTTGCAAACCCTAAGATATTCCTGGCATTTCATTTGAACAACATTATTTAAGCATAACAGGAACCTTGGAGAAAGTTATTTTCTTTGCAAGCAGAGGATTTTTGGACTCAGATCCTACCGGAGAGTGTGCTTTCACAATTGGGTGAAAACACCACTCAACACAACCTACCACCATCATCACCTGGGATTAGTTGGTTGAGTTTCTAATCAAAGGATTCAATAAATAATTGGATCTATTCTCCCTGCTACATCATTTCACTACCATTCAGAGGCATCTGAAGAAGGAAATCATGGAATTCAATGTCAGGTTCTCCCAAAATTGGCATAGAGTTCCTAATGGTCTCTGGCTGACTCCTGAACAAGCAACCTTTTACTACCTATGAGCTTTCAACTTTGATATCAGTATGGTCATATGATAGTCTAATGTGAATACATTCCCTAATCTGTATTCTACTGCACAAAAGGCTGAAGCTTATCTGATTGCTATCGATAAGCTTTTGCAAAAAATGGCTATGCCTATTTTCCTTGACCTTCGACAATATTTGTATACTAATGCATCTTCTCAGCCTTTGCTAATGTCCCTCATATATCCAATCCCTTCATGGAATCTGAGCACATCACATACCATGGCGATAGTTCCTATCCCTCAACTTCTTGCTCCAACCATTCCATAGTTACCAACTACAGTTCCATTCCTAGAACTACCATCTCCAATTGCCCCATTACCATTACAAACTCCTCCAACACCCTCAAAACTTGATCCACAAGATAAGGTGCTAACATATTTGCAGTCCATGAACTCGGCCATAAGAGTGATGGGTACAAAAAACATGATAATCAAAAGGAAGCAAGCTAAAAAGGATTTTTAGCCTAGGATATTTCAATCATCATCAATCACCAGGGAGCAAGGAGCTTCGACCAGCAAAGTACCTGAGAGAAATCCAACGGTGCTATCAAATGAAGAAGCTAGCACATCATAAAAAGCATACTAGTGCTCCACGTGCAATGATCTACATGGCAAGTAAACTTGCATGGTCCATTTAAACTATGTACAAATATTGATAGAAAGTGCTTTTGCTGGTCAAGTTAACATGATCGCAGAAGTAGATCACAATTTCATGGTCCCTTATGAAGAGTAAGTTTCAGTTCCCACAAGAGTTGGAAAGAAGCCTATTACTATGGACCCAGCTGAGTTGGATCCCCTGAAGGTACCTGCTGAATCAGCACAAAATGAGAAGAAACAAGTGCAAGCAAAGGCAACTATTCCAATACCTCAGCTAGATGCACCCATCCTACTAAAAGACCTTTTGCCTGAACGAGCAAGAGTGAAAGTGCAAGAAAAATATTCGACCTCACAGGAAAGAGCAAAAATGGAGTAGGCTAGGGAAAAGTTTAAAAACCCATATTTGACAAAACATCAGAGGGTGGAGGTCACACAAAAATATCGTAGTAGATATAAAATTGGCAATCAAGCCAAAGAATATTGTGCATACACATTTAATATCATTGAATAACTGAAGAGGAACCCAAACAAGGTGAGTCTCTATAATGCACTGCAATTTCTTGGACAAGTGGATCTATTGCAGGAATAACTAAAATTTGTGAAAGACAAGGGGAAGAATCCAACTTAGATAGTTTTAGCTCAAACACTAATAACTTCTGCAACTGGAAAGAATATACCTCTCCCTTTCTACCTATCCCTCAAGATGGAAGACTGGAATGTACACAATTGCATGATTGACTCAAGTGCTACAATGACTGTCATGCCAAAGGCAGTATGCAATGTTATGGGCATGGAATATATAAGAAGAAACCCTATCATATTATGGTTGGATGGAACCCACATAAGAATAGTGGGGGTCATCAAGGATATCCCCATTGTATTGCACAAGATCCCTCAGATAACTATGATCCAAGAAGTGGTAATGGTTGATCTAGAGCCCTACTTCAGCATGTGCCTATCACAAATTTTTAATACTAAGTTAGGAGGCTACCTTTCTCTTGACTATTCTCATTTGGAAATTATGGTAAATGGGAGGATAATTCAAATTTATAACGAGAAACCCTCAACTTATCACATAGAAAATATTGAAGAAGATGCACCCATGAGTTCTATCAACTTGATGACTAAAAAATTATAAGAATTAGACCTAATGGAGAAAACTTTGGATGAGCTCCAAATAGAATATGAATTTTCAATGCTCGATTTTAACGCCATGATGGAAAATAAAATTGGCTACTACACCATCACTAAACCTAAAAAAGTTGAAGCAAAAGTAACGGATGATGAAGGTCTTGCTCCGGATCAATTATGGAAGTTGTACTTTGATGGTGCAAGGTGTAAGAATGGTGCAGGAGCTAGAATTGTCCTCATTTATCCTTTTTGCATATATAAAATGTACTCTTACCGGTTGACTTGGAGTTGCACAAACAATGCCACCGAATATGAAGCACTATTTTTGGATTTGAAAAAGATAGAAAATCTCAGGATCAAGCAACTATAGATCTTTGGATATTTTAAGCTAATCATCAACCAGGTAACTATTAAGTGTGTTTACAAGCATCATTACTTGAAGGCATACTAAAATAAGGTATGGGAACTTTTCAAAGCTTACACAACATTGAATATCCAAGCAATATCATGGGAGAAAAATAAGCATCCCAATCTATTGGAGTTCCTTGGTGCTAATTATTTCCTAGTAGAGCATGTGGTGAGAAAGCCTAAGATTGTGAGGTTGATATACAAACCATTTATCCCTGACAAAAATATTTTATGGCAAGTGTTTAACAATGATGAACAAATTATGATTTTTTTGGTAAGAGAAGCTATTAAAATGGAAGGGAGAACACTTGATGAGGAGGAGGTCGAAGGGTTAATCCAACTGATGAATAATCATATCCCAAAAGGATTGATTACACTTGAGAGCCTCTTTTATTGGAATGATAGAGCAAAAAAACACAGGATCAAAGTGGATGAGAAAGAATATACTGAGCTACAGTTGGAATCTGATAAGATAATCAAAGTTGGAATAGATTGTACTCCAAATGAGCTAGAGAAAATTAAGAAATTATGTTATAAATTCTCAAATATTATTACCTGGAGCTATCATGATGTGAAAGGCTACAACAAATATGTGATCCAGTATACCATTTAATTGCAAGAAGTAGTATAACCATTCAGATAGAAATGACCTGTTAATCCAAAGATCGAGGTACTAATGAAGGTAGAATTACTGAAGATGCTGGAAGCAAAAATTATATATCCTATAAAACACTCAACCCAAGTGGCGAATCTGGTCTCAATGCAAAATAAGAATGGAGACATTCGCTTGTGCATGGATTTCCATAATTTGAATCAAGCGTCATTGAAAGACCACTACCCCTTGTTGTAAATTGACCAGATTATTCATGTAGTCATTAGAGCATAAATATTCTTGCTACTAGATGGTTTTTTTGGCTACAACCAAATATAGGTGAAGAATTAATCTCAGCACAAGATGACGTTCACCACCAAGTGGGGCACTTTCACCTACCAACGAATGTTGTTTGGTCTATCACATATTGGTGCTACCTTCCAGAGAGCGATGGGCGTAGCCTTTGGTGAGTTATTAAATTGCATTATTATGATATATCTCAATGATATGACTATATTTTATCATTATAGAAAAGAGCATGGTTCTCACCTGAGACAAGTTTTCAAGAAATACCAAGAGTTTAGAATTTCTATCAACTCCAAGAAATCAATTTTGCTTTTAAGTATGGGAAACTCCTGGGTCATGTGATTTTGAAGGAAGGGTTAGCTATTGATCCTTCTAGAGTTGAAGCTCTCTTGAATTTACCACTATCGACCAATAAGAAAGAAGTATAGTCATTTTTTGGACAAATCAATTTTATCTAAAAATTCATTGTAGAGTTCACTCAAGTCGTGAAGTCGATGACCAAGATTCTTAAGAAGAATGTAGATTTTAAGTGGATAGAATAGAGAAATAAGGGATTCCAGGAGATCAAGAAGAGAATTATCCAAGAACCTATTTTGATCAATCTGAACTACTCAAAGGATTTAACCCTTTATGCCATGGGTGAGAAGGAAATCTATGCTACCATGCTCACATAGAAATGAAATGATGGAGATGAACAACCAATTGCTTTTATGAGTCAAGTTATTCAGCCACATGAGGAAAAATATAATTTCATTGAAAAATAGGTCTATGCATTTCTGAAATCCTTGAAAATATTTCAGAATTTTATCTCATAGAGTAAGACTATAGTCTATGTTATTCATCCAAATATCAAGAGTTTCATTATTCAAGGGGAACTGGGTGACAAGAGATCAAGTTGGGTTTCAAATATCCATGAGCAATCTTGCAAATAAATCAACAAGCGATCCCGACTGGAAAGAGGATCTTGTTGAATTATTTACATTAAGAAGGTGTTATCCATACATGAAATCCTCACAAAGAAGAATATTTAGGTTACAATCCCTCAAATATGTGTTGCTACCAAGTGGTTTATTTCATAAAAACATAGACGAAGTACTCCTCATATACATTAAAGAATCTAAAAAATAGAATATTCTAGAGGAGTTTCACTCTAGCTTATCAGGCGTCCACTATGCAGGGAGGCCTATGACTTTGAAAATTATTAGGGTTGATTACTTTTGGCCTACACTTTTTTTATATGCACATAAAGTTAGTCAGAGCTACGATAATTTTCAACGGTATGTCGGTAGGAGCAAGAAGGGATATTTGTCTCTCCATCCAATCCAAGTGGAAGCTTTATTTCAAAAATGGGCCTTAGAATTTATAAAGTTCATTGATCCCCATTCATCTTATGAGCATAAATACATCTTGATAGCCATTGACTATTTTACTCAATGGACAGAGGCCATTCCAACCAAGAAGGCAGATCAAGAAATGGTTATCTCTTTCCTCGAGGGATTGATCACCTATTTTGGTGTACCAGATACAATCGTGACAGATAATGGGACTCCCTTCATCAGGGTAAAGATAACTAAATTTGGAAGCAAGTATGAGATCTATCTAAAAACTTCATCTAATTATTACCTGTAGGGAAATGATTTGGCTGAGTCTACAAACAAGAACCTACTAAATTTTTTGAAAAGAAATCTTGGAAGCAATAAGAGGAGTTGGAATCTACTTTTGAATCAAGCCTTGTGGGTGGATCACATATCAGTTAAAAAATCAATCAGATCTTCTCCCTACTCTCTGGTGTATGGCAAGGAAGCAGTCCTACCCATCCATATCGAGCTCTCGGTTATCTAAACCTTGTAAATTATCAATGATGAAAATGATGAATCTAGTCCTATGAGCAGGAGGTTAGCCCAAATTCTGCAACTTGAATAAGAAAGGTAGAAATCATATAATTATTTTATAGAGTATGCCAAGATGACATATAAGTGGTTTGAAAAATGTACAACTGAGAAAAATTTCAAATTTGGTGATTTGGTGCTAAAATGGAATGAGAATAAAGTAAAGCCTAGAAAGCACCATAAGTTCAAGTAATTTGGGAAGGTCCATTCCAATTTTTAGGGATAAATCCAGCTAATGCCTATCATCTCCAGGATATGGATGGTTGAGAGTTGTCGACTCTGATAAATGGTCTTCATTTGAAGGCCTATTTTTAGTAATAACATCGAAGAAAAAGTATGTATATATGTACAAATGTTTTGATGTTATTTTATTTTTCAGAGGTATTTTATTGTTATTATAAAAAATATATATTATGATTAAAATGACTCCATCGATAGAATTATGTTCTACCCCAAAACCATCATTTTTTCCCCAACATGTTTTTCCATGATTCAAAAATTAATTTCACCCTGAAAATGTTAATAAGGATTGCATTATTAGTTTAAGGCGAAATTAATTGAAAATATTTCTCAACAAGTGATTTCATATGAAAGAGGGCAGATTGGTCAGTGGGGTAAAAAATAAAAGCATTAAACTAATTTTATCCCAATTATTCATTGCTAAAAATATAAAAGAAGAAAATCAGGGGGATGTGAGGAGATATATATATATATATATATATATATATATATATATATATATATATATATATATATATATATATATATATATATATAAAAGAGAGTGCTCCACGTTTTTATTAATTTTGCCCCACTTATTTTAAAAGTTGCTGAGAAAAGCAAAAAATAAAGCAAGGAGGATTTTAAAATTATATTTTCGTCCCCAAAGTAAATTGACCTTAATTTTCATATTTTCGGTGTGAAATTCTATGGCACCCCTTAAGCAGGTATTTTCAGAGTGAAATTTCTAAAGAAGGATTACAAATAAATGTATAATCTTTTCAAACTCTAGTGGATGGCGCTGAATCCAGCAAGAAAGAAAGATGAAAGCAATTGTGCCCTATTTTTTCATGTAAAGCCCTAGTAGTTAAAGCTACTTTTTTGGGGTGAATTAAGAAAGTAAATTGTTGTAAAAAGGTATTCATGGGTATGTAATTTCACAAGGTAGGTAAAAGAAGTAATTTTAGAGCACAGGTGATAAGAAGATCTTCACCCTAGTACATTTTTGGCTAAGAAATGCACTCCTCCAATGTATAGTGCAAATTCCAAGAATTTTTTTGTAGTTAATATGTGCCATTAGGTTAATTTCACTCACAAATATTCTAGAAGATGTTTCGACATTTTAAATAAGGTGAAATTAATTGTTTTGCCCTCTTTTCTCACACATGGCACTTGCTTTTCCTAAGGTGAGTTGTTGAAATCCATATTGGTTTTTCCAAAAAAATGGTTGAGTTCAATGTTCAAGAAAGATTCATAGTGCAGGGGAATTATTGGTAGTTGAAGAGTAGTTAATTTTTATTAAAAAATGTGTTGGGTGAGAGAATAAATGTGCACTTTTGTTTGAGTTTCTTAGGCACAACATCTACATTTAATCGGGTAGTTGGAGGGAAAAAATTATAAAAGGAGAAATTCAAAAGCTTATGGAATAAGAAATTTAAAGTTTTTTCATTTTTTTGAGTTTTCCTAAGTTGCTGCTGTGTTGCGGATTTGACAGACTGTTCCAGTGAGAGTTTTGGTATGAATATGTGAAAGAAGACAACTGATTCGAAGAAAGGTATAGAGCTGAAAAAATAATAGGGTGGTTAAAAAACCAAGCAAGTTAGGAAACATGAATATACCTAGCTTGAACCATATTCAGATACACTGGCCAATATTAGATATTATTCAATCTCGAACAAAGGTATAGAAAAATTTCTCTTGGATGTGGAAAATACAGTTAGGCAAGGACTAACACCAAAAATCCCATTGACTATGGCTTATCATGCACAAATTTCCTGGTACTTGTGTACACATGTGCATCCTTACCCCAAGTTGGTGATAGCAATTGTAAATTTTTACCAGCCTGCAACAAGATCCATCGACAATGCAAAGGGGAATAAAATATTAACTATTTCACCTGGTGCAATCAAAGAGGCATTTTCTTGTAGTGTGCAACCTTCCTCGAATGTCATGATGAAGAAGATGAACCTTAAGAAGAAAGAGGAAAGGTACCAGTCAACCGTAAAATTCTACCAGTTTATGGAGAATCATATGATAAAGGCACCCTAGTTCATAGAGTTACCAACTCTACCGAAACCCTTGATGGAATTCAAAAGCCCAGATATGTATTCTATGTTGGCTTGGGTATTTGGTCTTCCTACTGACACCACATTGTATAAATGGCAAGCATATATGGTGCAATACATTTCCCAAGTGGAGTTTTATGCTCCCATAGCCATGCATGCAAGCATAAAACCAATTTTATTTGATTGGGTAGACTATGTAGCTCGAGCGATGCATACCCAATTGAAGAGAATTCAGCACAAAGAAGCAGTTATGTTCAATAATGCTTCCTTTTTGGCCTGGTATTTCTTCTTCCATATGCATCAATGTTTTTATTTTATTGCAATAATTAGTCTGATGAATCATAAAATAAGCTACTAGTATATTCATTGACTTCAAGCTTGTTAAAGGAGGAATCATTCTATAATTTTAACCACATGTTCCTAGGACCTGCCCTTAAACTCATTTACTACCCAAGGAAATTAGAGAAGAAATTATCACTAAGGAGAAAGGATATATCTTCTTCTTGATGTAGGCCATTGTGGTGTGAATTTTTGTCTTCACTGGCAAGCCATTCCTCCTTCCTTATTTTACTACTAAGCATCTCTTTGCAATGGAAGTCATCCGGTAAACTAATTACATCAATGAAGTTTATAGGGCAGGACAAGGCAAGAGGACTACCTACACCATGTTGTTTTGCTTTGGAGAGATTGAAGTTAACCAATTCGGTCAGAATAAATTGCTTAATGAAGCACTCGTAGATATGGGCATGGTGGAGTTACCTCAACGATGGAAATATGATCCCTTGGATCAATTCAAAAAATTTATTAATGCCAAAAATTTTCACTACTACCTTAGACTTGATATTCAGTGGCATAGAAATAATCCATAAGGGCAATATCTTGAGTGGAATTTTGATCATATGATGTAGCTTCCATCATGGCATGTTTATTATGAGATGGAGGCTGAGTACAAACTCATAGTTCACAAGCATACAATTCCTTCCCTAGTTTTTTTTGATGGGATGAAAGAACAACTTCCAACTGGGACTGAAGAAAATATTACCAATTGGTGGATATGAGGGCCTACAGAGGGAAAATTGGATCACCTTATGGTTTGGTAATGGATGAGGTATTTTTGGATGTCTATGATGAGTACTATGATGGCTACCAGCCAATCTCTTTCACCAAAATCATGCCTCAAAATTTTCAAAAGTCTGACAACAAAGACGCTGTGGTCAAACATGAGCAGTGTGTGGCCAAGGAAGCACCACTTTTAGAGGAATAAATATAGTAATCACCAGAAGTACAACTCAAGTAGAAGAATAAAAGTAAGGGTGAGGTACCTCCCTTCCTGAATATATCTAAAAGATCCATAACAATATCATTTTATTTATCTGTGGTGATCCCTCCTCCTGCGGGTGAAGCCATGAAGACTAACATTTTAGAAGAGCCTCCTTTGGTTCAGGTAGAATAGTTGGACAAGCAGATGGAAGTCATAGATCTAGAAAAGAAGGTGAAGAAGGGGCAAAACAAGGGTAAGCCAACATCACAATCGCTCCCTTCATCAGTTCATAAGGTGTTCAAGCCTGAAGGTACATTTTCTCCTTCCTTTTCTCTTGAGAATTCAGTGATTGTTGCAACCATTTTTGTAGTTATTGCTTTCATTTCACCTCTATTCGATCTACCTTCCATATCCATTGCACTTCATGTTTCCTATTCCCTAGTCACCAATGCTCCCTCTTCCTCTATCCCTGTTTCTACTATTTTCCTTTCTTTTAGTTCCTTCGATATGGTCCTAACCCATTTTTACTCCCCTTGTAGACACTAAAATTATATAAATCAAATAATATTCTTAATGTGCCACTCTTATCGACATCATATGACCCCATTAGGTAACCCTCAGGGGTTAATTAGGGGTCACAACAACTTTTGGGAAGTTTTACACTACTTTTGGAAGGTTTTGAGCCATGTAGCCATGACCATCCCACCCTAGGATGGTCATAGTTCATGACCGTCCCACCCAAGGATGACAACAGCCAACCGTACCTAGGTGGGACGACCATGGTCTAGACCCCTCAAAAGTCAAAGGGTGAGACAAATGGCAATCAATTTTTACCATTTATCCCACCTAATCACTCATGACAGATTGGTAGGCTGGCATGGCCTTTAGGGTATGCAAATTGGAGGTCTAAATGGGAAGCCTCTTCCACCCTATGCATGGAAAATACATTGCAAAGTGGCAACACTTTCCTTGCATTCCCAAACTTGTCCCTTTTCCCCCTTTTCCCTCTTGAGATATAAATTGGAGTGCTTGCACTCATTTTAAAGGAGAGACATTTGCAATTATTGACCATGAAGTTTTTTTTATATGTTCCCACACCCTTTGCCCTTGTATTTGCCCTTGGAAACCTCATCAATTGAAGGTGTTTTCAAGGCATCCCCAAATACGTTCATTCTATCCAAAAATTATCAATTCTTGGAGTTAATTTATCAAATTAGATGACAACATCCCTAGGAGAATTCTAGAATAGATCTAAGTGGAATTGGTGGAAAAAACCACCTTGTTCTATGGTCGTACTCACTAGGATGATTAGTAGGCCCAGTTGGAACTCTCAGGGATGGCCATGAATTATCTCATAATTTTGATCTTATTTCTATGTAGATCAATTCTATAGCATTATATTAGCCTCATATTCAATTTTGGTTGCATTTGGAATTGATTTGATATGTCAATTACTATTTTTGTGATTACAGTCCTAGTTGGACCTCCCAGGGATGGCCATAGGCTCTGCTCATAATCTCACTTTTATTTCTACTAAATGTTTACAAAATCATATAGTATACATTATACTAAGTTTTCATATCATTTAGAGTAGTTTATATTGGTCGCATACACTTTTTATATTCAATACTGCATACTTTTCATGGTTTTTATCATCATACACATATGCTATTAACATATTTCAATCTCTTTTGTGTAGGTGTAGATATTCCATGCATGAGGGAGGATCTAAGGATCTGAATAAATGTAGCCCAAAGATATCTCTATATTCATGAGTGTGAGAGGAACATTGGAAGTATGCCATAAGTTCATGGAGGGATTTTATCCCTCTAACCTTGTAACTTGAAATGTATCAAATTGAAAATCCCTCAAGGAGATGTAATGTAACCTCTCATTTGACAAATTAATAAAATATAAGGAGAACCCCCCATTTTTCTTAACTTATTTTTCACTTATTTGATTACTTTATCATATATTTTGCATGCTTTAATATAAATACATTAGATCCATTTCAATTTCAATTGCTAGGTGTGCCATTTTTCACTATTATGGCTACTGTTGGATGTCAACTTTATTATATCAGTAGATTATCCACCATGGGTTTCCAACATGGTACCTATCAATAAACTCGATGGGAGGATTTGTATTTGCACTGATTTTAGAGATCTCAATAAAGCGAGTCCTAAATATGAGTTTCCTTTGCCAAATATTGATGCGTTGGTAGATTCCACAATAGGACACAAAATGTTATCCCTCATGGATGGTTTCTCTAGATATAATAAAATTCAAATTAATCCAAAATATCAACTCAAAACGATGTTCAAAATGACTTAGGGGAAATTTTGTTATAATGTCGTGCCTTTTGGCCTTAAAAATGTTGGTACAACCTACCAACAAGCTATGGCGTATATCTTCCATAACTACATGCATTAAATTTTGGAAGATTATATGGATGACTTATTGGCCAAATATTTATTGCACCATGAGCATATCGATTTATTGCACAAGGTTTTAGATCACCTCATTGAATATAATGTTAGGCTAAATTCCAAGAAGTGCGTCTTCGATGTCACATCTAGAAAAATCTTGGGATTCATAGTCTCTAAGTGAGGCATATAAGTAGACCCAAATAAAGTCAAGGTAATCTTAGAAATTCATCCCCCATTACTATCAAGAAACTACGTAGTCTGCAAGGAAATATCGCATCCATAAAGCACTTCATAGCATAATTATCATGTAAGTGTCGACCTATGACCATTTTGTTACACAAGGGGGTCACATTTCATTGGGATGAATTTCAAAGTGCCTTAGATGATATTAAAAAATATATGGCTTCACTTCCTGTATTATCTCCTCCTCAACCAGGAGTGTTGTTCTATATTTACATCTTAGTTAATGAGATTGCATTGGGCACCATGTTTTCCCAAAATAATGAATTACATAAAGAACAAGCTACATATTATATTAGTTGCACCCTAGTCAGCTATGAAATAAATTATTCATACATTAAGAAGTTATGCTTAGCAGTGGTCTTTGCCACTAAAAAGCTATGTCATTACATGCTCAATTATACCATGTATGTAGTTTCAAAAGAGAATCCATTGTGATACATGATGAGTCAAACTTACCATAGTAGTCGCACGATGAAATGGATTATGTTGTTGATGGAATTTAACCTAGAGTTCATAAGACAAAAATCAATTAAAGGTCATGTCAAAGCTTATCAAATCGAAGAGGTTCCCATCCAGGCTGACTAGCCTCTTAGCATAGAGCTTCCTAATGATGGATTTTTTCAAGAGTTAGAGTCACCTGATCTTGAAGAGCCTGAGTCACAGGCTGATATAACTCTATTTTTTTATGGATCTAAATGTGATCAAGGGGGTGGCATGAGAATTGTATTTTCACATTGCAAGGGGCTCCCATATTGCTTTCATTTAAACTTGATTTCTCATGCACTAATAATAATTTCGAGTATGAATCCCTTCTCATAGGCCTTCAAACGATAATCACCATGAAAATAATCAAGCCCAATATTTTCAGCGATTCCTTGCTTATAGTTAATCAGGTCAAAGTAATATTCCAGTGTAGATGCCCAGTATTGCAAGCCTACAAAGCCCTAATGGATAAATTACTAGTAAAATTTGAATGGTATGATATTGAGGCACTCCCTCTATCATCTAACCATTTTTTGAATGCAATGGCCTCCTTAGGGTTTTTAATCACGTAGAACCCATCTGATGATATCACAACTATAAAAGTCAAAATGCTATCACAATCCACGACTAAGCATGAGGAGCTTAACTTTATTCCAGAAGTCCACATGATTCAGATTGAACATTCACATGAATGGTTTTCTCAAATTCACAATTATTTGAATAATGCCACATGGGGGACTTTGTTTCCTCAGAATTATTTTGATACTACCATAATTCTATATTTACAAGTTCTATCTCAATAAGCATTTGCGAGATATGAGCATCAAAAATATCATGCAATTCATACAATTGAGGCTTCTTCAAAGCAATATTGGTCCATCCAAATCAAAGATTATTTAAAACTTGGAAGTATTCCTTCTAGATTTTTGCATGTCATAAAATGAGCATTTAAGAAAAAAGTGGTAAAGTATGTCTTACTTAGAGATATAATGTATCATCAAAGCTATGAGGGTATCCTACTTCATTGCTTAGACCATCAAGAGTCAATTTGGGTAATTGTACAAGCACATGATGATACATGTGGTGTTCATTTGAGTGGCATGACAATCGCAAAGGGCATTCTTTGCATGGGCTATTATTGGCCAGCTTTATAGCAAGATTGTTACATATATATCAATAAGTACCTTCTCAGGCCTTACAATAGATTCAATCAGTGTGGCCATTTTCACAATGGGTGTTTGATTTAATTGAAAAAATCTCACCTACTTCCTCAGGATGTCATAGGTTCATCATTACGGCCACTGAGTACTTTATAAAATGGGTGGAAGTGATTTTCCTTACCACTACGACTGGACCTTGCATTGTAGAGTTCATATTGCATAATATCATTTATCATTTTGGTATTCTATCCAAGATAATATCAGATAATGGACCACATTTTAAGGATAAGGATGTGTGTGTTTTAATAGAAAATATAACATACAACACAACTTTTCTATGTCTTATTATCCACAAGCTAATGGGCAAGCAAAGGCATGAAATAAAATAGTAATTGAAATATTAAAGAAAACCATTAAGGATAATTATAAGGATTAGCATAATTAGTTACCTCTTGTCCTTTGGGCCTATCGCACTAGTATTCAGACTCCCACTGGGGCAACTCCGTTTTCACTAGTGTATGGTGTTGAGGCTATCATGCCTTTAGATTTGAAAATATCGTCGTCGTGCATATCCTTGAAAGAGTTCATTGATGATGATACCGCATGACAAGCTCATCTAGACCAATTAACTTTGCTAACGAGAAATGTGTTAATGTTCTTGAGCATCTACGTGTTTATCAATAGCACCTTAAGAGATCTTATAACATGAAATTACACCCTAGAGAATTTTAGGTTGGTGATCTAGTTCTAAAAGAGAACCAAAAAAATTCAAATTTACCACCCCATCTACGAGATAAATTTATGGAAAATTGGTTAGGTCCATACATTATTACTAGTCATATTGGACCTGGAACTTATCGCTTAGCTTCCATTGATGGATGTGAGGAGCATGAACCCTTGAATATCCTTCACCTATGGCCATTCCATGCTTAGATCATCGTTCCCTACCTAAAACACTCCAAGATGGTCTATGACCCCTTTGGTCAACCTAAAATTCTCCAAGGAAGTCTACGGCCCCTTTGGTCAACCTAAAATGCTCCATGGTGGTCTACGATTCCTTTGGTCAACCTAAAAAGTTCTAAAGGTATATATAAACCCTTTGGTCATCCTAAAACACTCCAAGGTGATCTACAATCCCTTTGGTCAACCTAAAATACTTCAAGGTGGTCTATGACCCCTTTGGTCAACCTAAAATACTCCAAGATGAACTACAATCCCTTTGGTCAATCTAAAATGCTCCAAGGTTGTATATGACCCCTTTGGTCAACCTAAAACACTCCAAGGTGGTATACGAACCCTTTGGTCACCTCAAAAGGCTCCAAAGTTATCTATGAACCCTTTGGTCACCCAAAAATTCTCCAAAGGCATTTATAAGCCCTTTGGTCACCCAAAAAAGCCTCAAAGGTATCTATAAACTCTTTGGTCACACAAAAGCCCCGATGGCATTCACTAAGCCCATTGGTCAAATTGTATATATATATAATCCAAAAAAATCATTAAAATATCAAAAACACAAAAATATTGCATTACATTGCATTTTATATCATTGCATTATAACATTAGTTGCATTAGGCATACTCATCATTGCATTTTTCATTTTGGAGTTGATCATACATGTTTAGCACCAAGTATGTACACAAGGTATCTGTCAAAATCAATGTTGTCAAATGTCACTTTTACCACATGTTTACATTATATTTACCATTTTCATCCACATTCCATAATGTGTGTGTGTTTCCCTTCCCTTTGCCATTGTTCATAAGGTGTCTTTAGGGTTTTTGATCACTCAACTATCAATAGTTTCCTTTTCAGATTTTGTAGAAAGTTATCTTGAATTTTAGAAGGTAGGATCATGCTTAGATTGTACCATGTATATGTCAAAATCCCAACACATTTTCACATTAATAAATCCAACTATTACACGAGGAAAGATGAAACTTACAAAGCGGTCTGTGTTACCCTAAGCAAAAAGTTTATATTGCTCATCCCCATGTGTGAATGGTTCAAAAATATTAAGAATTGATAAAATGACAAGATACTCCTTATCCAAAGCAATCAAAATCCCTTGCTTCATGCCAACTGGGGTATGTATCCAAAATAAAAATAAAAAAATTTGTTACCACTTAACAATCTTCAAAAGAAAAAGTGGTTTTCACCATTAGAAAAAGTAAAATAAATAGTGATTCTCTCCACTACCAAAATCCTTTGATCACCATAACAAAATGAGCAAATCCCTAGAATAATTCAAAGATAAAAGAAAATAAGGGAGTACTGAACTTGAATCCTTGGAATTCTCAGCATTTGACAACCGTAAGGTGATCCTCATTATAGGTTGGGTGGCATCAATCCCACTTGGAAATTATGGTATCCTTATGCATGAAGATATGTATATCACATAAGTGAATTGCCTTTGTACAAACCAATGTTTGGATGCGAATGAGTTAGCTTTTGGTAACCTGTATTGCCTAGTGGTCTAATCCAACTACATACAAAAATTAGGATAATGATATTCTCATGGTGATCTCTAGTACATATGGGCTATATAAATCCTATTTGGAACTAGGGTAACTTTATGTGTTATCATAGCAATGAACTCACATGCACACACAAGGATATTGAATATCTTGGTCATCTTAGTTGATTTATACTTTTCCAAAAAATATTGCATGGTCAATATACAACTTTTTGATTTGGTAACTAGAGTGTTTAAGTCTTCTGAAAATCCCAAACACATCATATAACATTATATTATTCATTTTATTTCATATCATCTTATCACATGTTTGTTAATTTACATTTTAAAAAGACATTACATAGTGTCATGATAAAATTAAAATGAATAAGGGAAATTTTTTACAGTCTATGGTGGTAACATCTATTGTGTCAAATAGTATTTATGTCTCATTAGTACAAGTTAACAATTAATTCATTTCATTATGCATACCAACATATACATATAATGAAATCACATCATATTACACTACATGCATACATGATAAGCATCCATAACAACATCATAAAACAAATATAAGCATTGCATACATATCATAAAGCTATAAGGAAACACATGATGATAACAACAAAACTCACACACACACACACACACACACACACACACACACACACATATATATATATATATATATATGTATATATATATATATCTTAATATATATATCTTAATACTCAAACTACCCATAGGATACAATAAAGTGGATCCTCAGATCTCACGCTCCCAAAATCTAAAAAATAACCATCAAAGTCTCCAAATCCATGGTCATGTAGGATCGACACTATGAATCTCACCCCCACCCTCATTCGAAGTCTATTGAGAACTCCTAGATATGCTATTCCATACCCTGTCTGATCTCTGTGCAATTTTGGGAGTCCCCATCCTTGTAGAAGACTATCATGTACCACTCCTCTAACTCTGGTGTGACCCACTAGTATAATGATAGGCTAGTAAGTACCCCCTAATGTGCACTATATCATAATTCAACTCCTTGGTGTATGCTCGCTCCTATCGATAGCAATACTAGAAAACCCCTACTAAGACCTAGAGTTGTATCACCTACTCTCGTAGCTTGATTGTCTTGCAACTACTAGATCCTCCATGGCTAGGGTTTCGTGCTCCAACCTATACCCAAAGAGTAGCTATATTTGCTACTTTCTTATCAATCTCAACCTATAAACTCTACACATATACTTGTACCTATAGGAGACCTCTCTCCTCAGTGTTCTTCTGAAGTATTCAGTATTTTTCTTCCATGAAATATCAACAAAATGATCAAAATATTCATAAAATTGATAAATATTATGATGGGTAAAACTGACGATAATCCCAATAAAGTCATATGGGTCAAGCGACTCAATGCTTTATCATTGGTCATGCCTTCATCAACTCATATCTTGATGGGGTAGTCATAATAATGAATTCACAATCAAATAAACACTTAAACACTCAAAAGTGCTACTTGCATACATTCAAAATAATAATTGCCAAAGATAAATTTTCAAGCCTACGGTGGGGTAAATAATCAACAAATTCAAAAAAACAAAGTCTTGATACCCTTGAAGCCTTGGGAATTTACCCAGATAAAGGATTATAAGTGAAACAAGGAACCAATACCAAGTATACCCTAAGCCCCAAAAATGCTATTGCAAGGTGGCTGAAAGGTATACCAAAATCAATCCTTCAATTATGTCAAAAGCAAGGATTCCAAGAATGTATGCTCTTTTCACAATGAATATCTAAAGTTGTTTAGGTTACTGAATAACCTTAATCATTTAATGATTTAGTCATCTATTTTTGCTCAGTGCTTTGTTGCACACAACGCGTCTCAAAAAGGGATATTTGTAGACACTAAAATTGTGTAAATCAGATAAGACTTCTAATGTGCCACTCTTATCAACATCATATGACCCCATTGGCCAACCCTTAGGGTTTAATTAGGGGTCCCAACCAGTTTTGGGATGTGTTAACCAACTTTTGGAAGTTTTTGGGCCATATAACCATGACCATCCCACCCAGAATGATCACAGTTCATGGCTGTCCCACCTAGGGATGGCCATAACCAACTGTCCCTAGGTGGGATGACCATGGTACAAAACCCTAAAAAATCAAAGGCTAGGATAAATGGCAATACATTTTTGCTATTTATCTTGTCCAATCACTCATGAAAAATTGGGAGGCTATCATGGCCATTAGGATCTGCAAATTGGAGGCACAAATGGGAAGCCTCTTCCACCCTATGCATGGCAAAGGCATTGCCAAATGGCAACACTTACCTTGCATGCCAAAACTTACCCCTTTGCCTCCTTTTCCCTTTTGGACTATAAATTGGAATGCTTGCACTCAATTTAAAGGAGAGATATTTGTAATTATTGACCATGAAGTGTTGTTAATATTTTCCCACACCCTTTGCCCTCATATCTACCCTTGGAAACCTCATCAATCAAAGGTGTTTTCAAGGCATCCCCAAATATGTTCATTATTTCCAAAACTTATCAATTATTTGATTTAATTTAATAAATTTCATGAAAACACCCCTAGGATGATTCTAGACCATATCCAAATGGAATTGGTGATAAAAACCACCCTATTTTGTGGTCGTCCCCCTGGGATGGTTAGTAGGACCAGTTGGAACTCGTAGGTATGACCATGAATTTGCTCACAATTTTGATCTTATTTTTGTGTATATCAATTCTATAGCATTATATTAGCCTCATATTAAATTTTTGTTGCATTTGGAGTTGATTTGATACATCAATTAATATTTTTGTGATTATAGTCCTAGTTGGTCCTCCTAGGGACATCCATAGGTTCTGCTCATAATCTCACTTTGATTTCTACTCATATATTTACAAAATCATATAGTAGACATCATACTAAGTTTTCATGGTATTTTGAGAAGTTTACACTGGTCACATACACTTTTTATATTCAATAATGCATACTTTTCATGGTTTTTATCAGCATATGCATATGCTATTAACGTATTACAATCTCTTGTGTGTAGTAACATATATTCCATGCATGAGGGAGGAGCTAAGGAGTTGAATAAACATAGCCCAAAGATAGCTCTATATTTATGAGTGTGAAAGGAACATTGGAAGCGCACCATAAGTTCATGGAGGGATTTGATCCCTCTAACCTTGTAACTTAAAATGTATCAAATTGAAAATCCCTCAAGGGGATGTAATGTAACTTGTCATTTGAAAAATTAATAAAATACAAGGAGAACCTCCCATTTTTATTAACTTCTTTTTCACTTATTTTATTACTTTATCATCTCTTTTACATGCTTCAATAGAAATACATTAGATGCATTTCAATTTCAATTGCTAGGTGCAACATTTTTCACGCTATTCACCCCTCATCCACCATTTCAATAACTTCCACCACAATCGTAATTAAGTAAGATCCTCTTCGAGTGACTGTAACTATAGTTGAAACCCTCACCTCCACCCCTTTAATTACTTCAGTTGCATCAACAATTCATGTTTCCACTTCCCTTCCTAAGCCAAAACTTCATTGGGCTCATTTTATTCCCATTCATTTTCTCAAGTTGCAGGTCCTAACAGAGGCAGCGATAGATGTTGTACCAAAGAATCCTATTGTAGTGAATATGAGCTAAGATTGATTAAGTGCATCATAATGGCTGAAGAGTTGTAAGATAAAAGAAGCTTAGGCTCCGAAAAATAAATTGAAGAAGATCACTTTTGACCCTAAAACAATGGAGTGTCATACTATGAAGATGATTTCCTAGGTCTAGAAGCCTCAAGGATAAATGACTTTAGGTGATTACATTTATGAAGTCATTACAAAGGACCTGAAAAATATTGACATCATAAATAAATTGGGAAATATGCAGGTAGACACGAGCTCTCTTTAATTTCAAGGTAAACATTACAAGAAGAGCTACTTTGAGGCTAAGGAAAAGATTATTGAGTTGACTAATGCTCTGTTAGATAGTAAATATCAGTTGAAAACAATAAAATCAGATGCAGATCATTGGTAAAAGAAGGTAGAAGAATGGGAGGAAGAAGCCAATGGCTACCAGATAGCTTGGGTAGGAGCCAAAAAGTAAGTACAAGCATTAACAATCCAGCTTGAGGCTGTGCAAAAATAGTTGGTTGAGAGAGCCATGCAATTGGAAGGTTTCTCTAAGAAAAATATCAAAGAGACTCATCACCATTTATTGAAATATTGCATGAATTTGGTGATGGATGCATTCAAGGTTCTCACGTACCTTCATGAGGCTCAAATAGTGATTTTTATTAGAGAGAAAACTTTGGAATATGCTAAAGAGAGGATAAAACCAAAACTAGAAATGACATTGAATATTTAGGCATTGGTAAATTCTAATTTCTAGGTGAAGCTGATGATTGGGATGGATCATGGTTGGTCAAAGTCTAGAATGACATTGCATGGCTATTTTTCTCGATTTGAGCTAGCAAGAGAAGATTGAAAGCTAATAACTATGTTTGAGCTAGAACATTGTGTTTTGCTCGTATATTTGAGGTTCTAGCTGATGCTGAGTTTTTGAGATTCGTTGATGGGCAAGATGAGCCATTGCCAAAAAAAAAATTAAATATGACTTAGCAAGATTTCATGGAAGATAATTCAAAATTAATGGCTATGAGGAGCCAATAATAGAGGAACAAGCACTGCCTTGCATGGAGAGGCTCACCTGCATCAAATATTTCTTACTGGAGTTACAGTAGAGAGCTAACTACATTAGACTGGATTAGGTTGAGATGTTGTGCTTTGTCATAGATTCTTTGAGTATAATATCAGCATTCATAGATGATTCCTGGGCCAAATCAATTACTATGTATGAAGCTATAAGTGAGAGCCTCTACAAGAACAAATTTTAAGTACGAAGAAAATCATAGCAACAAGAAAGATATGAGAAGTATGTGTAGGAGACAAGATAAAAGAAGGAGGATGTCACATCAAGCACTTCATATAATACCGTCAACAGATATAATACAACTAGTGGTATCGATAACTGAGCCCAATGGATGAAGGCCAAGCTTCGATTGCATTTAGGAGAACTGAATACCCTAAGAGCCACCAAAAATGTTGGTAATTTTACCACACTAATTTTTTTGTAAAATTTTGAAGAAGAAGATGAATGATACATTCCTATAGTTTTATTATTTTAATGAAATATCTGGTTTCTTTCCTGTAAGAATTTCTATTAAAATAAAAAAATTTCATAGTAAATTCTCCCTATAGAAATTAATGGCGCTCATAGATGAAATGTAAGAAGGAAGTGGTTAATGCAAGAAATGTTTCAATATTTTTCATTCAAGGTGAAGGTGCTAGATATTGAAGTAAAATGTTTTTTCCCTAGGGATGTGTGAAATTCCTTTACACCCCTTGTTTGGGGTGAAACTACTTTGATAAATGATTTCACCAGTTGAAAGCGAAGAAGGGAAAATGTGCAAGTGAAGTAATGGGTCAAAGTCAACATTACCCTTGGACAGGGATGAAAATCAGTTTCACCCCTTTTAGGGGTGAAAATCCATGCAATAGCTTCTTCAGGTTGAAAATATAAAGGTGAATGAGGTGGGCGTAGTAAAAAAGGGGCAAAAATCATTTTCGCCCCTTTCAGGGGTGAAACTCTAGTAAAAGCAGTTTTCAGAGCGTAAGCATGAGGGTGACGTTGCCTAGGCACAAAAGGAAAATTCAAAGTCAACCTCGCCCCTTAGAGGGGGTGAAAATTATTTTTACCCCTCTCAGGGGTGAAATTCTAAGTAAATACATTGTGAGGAAAAAGTCCCAGAAAAGGAAGCTATTTTTGCCAATCAAAGTCAATGTCTCCCCTAGGCAAGTGCAAAAATCATTTTTACCCCTCTCAGAGAATGAAATCAATTGTTTTTTGCCTCCTCCTTTGCATAAGATGTTCTCCATCATATTTGAGGTGAAATAACATGAGAAATAGGTGAAATCATGTTTAAGGATGAAACTCACATGTTTTGACTACCATTCAAACTAAAAAAATTCAAGGGTGAAATCCATTGAAATAGAAGGTAAAATTCTGGCTTTGGAGGTAACCATAAATGCAACGTTCTTCTCAGAAGTGCCATAACAACAGATATTTTTAGGAAATGCAAAGATTGATAAGTTTGAATGCTTAGAGCAGCAAAGAGCCACAATCTAGAATTTCTACAAGTATTAAATGCTATGTCCTCAAATCCGGTGTGATCTATATGATTTTTGGGGCACCTTCCATGAACTTCATTCCTTTTCAAAGTAGAATTAAATTTCATTGATTTCAACCAGCAAGGGTAAGATTCTAAGGGAGGAGAGAATGCGATAGCACCCAGGATAAAACATTCAATCTCTTCATTATCGTGTGACAAGATAAAATATTCAAGCTCTTGATTATTGTGTGACATCGTTGAGTCTCAATGCACTGATGATTGGGACGTTCTCTCTATCATCCATTTTTATCAATTTTCCAAGCGTACTCCCTAAAATTCAGAAAATTGTTCCTTGAATAATAATCTAATTCAAGCATCACCACTACCAAAGATGAAATTGTTGTCATGATTTCTTGACCAGTCAATATTTTTTGTGTTGTGCATTTAATGAAGGAGGTGAAATCCTCTATAAATACTAAGCATTTCAATGTAATGAAAAAGGATAGACATTCTGCAAAAAAATACTTTAAGTTTTTTGCATCAATAGAGAGGTATTTGACTTATGGTTCCTTGAGTAGTCTTGTGATTGATCACTCTCTGCTTGTCAATTTTTCTTACATTTATGTTCATTATTAGCTACTTTTAAATTCTACACCTGAATTTAATTATTTCTAGTAAGGGAATGAATACTAAAATGCATTTGCGATGTTGTCTCTATAAAATGTGAGTGGTTACTATGCTTACCTTCCTGTTTCATGTTAATTAGAACTCAATGTGATTTCTTGTTGTTAGTTTATCCCCAGTACAAATTTTTGGATTATAGCCATATTTCCCATCTCTTTTTTCATTTACCATTTCTTTCCCATTACCCTAATATTTAAAATGGATTATATTAGTAAGGGAGCTAGCTCTCTTTGGAGATTTTCCCAAAGGACATCTCTCTCTTTCGACCTTTCAATTTTGGCTGGGTCTAGGGTGCACAAATAGTAATATTTTGTACTTAGGCATATTCATGACCAACACCTCCCTAAAATATCTCCAAGCATTCACCATTACATCAATATAGCTCTAACTACTTTTTTGACATTTTACTACATTTAAGGAGAGGAATATTTGCCTTTATTAGAAGTCATAGAAATTGTTATGATGTTTATAACCATAAATGATTGATCTTGTTATACTTTGATTACATTCACCATTGGCATGTAAATTCCCATGGATTCTACTTTAAACTCAATGCTAAATCTAACCCATGTAGTCTAGAAGTAGACATAATCTATTTTTTGCCAATGAATTTGGATACCGATATGGAATGGATCAACCCTACTAGGGATGACATAGCTTGAAATATTATGATTCGATTTTTGGTCTTCTCACATTATAGGGGTAATGTTTGTTCACCTTGGTTGTTTTGTAATGGCCCTTAGAATGGCATGTCTTTCTATTCCTCTGGTTGACCTCTTATAGTGTACCTAATTGTTGTCTCATTATATATAACAAATATAGAATATGTCTGACTACTCTATCCACTAGTGCTATCTTCCTTTGAAATAGGGGACTCATGTAGATATAATTTAATCATAATAATTCATGATAGTAAGATTTTTGAAGGTGATTTCTGGTATTTTTGTGCTCCCTCTAGCATTTGGGAGTTGATTCTTGCATCCATCATTTGTCATGGGTCCTTGTAATAGATTTGATAGTGTTCTAGTGTCATTGAAAGGTATTTGGACTATGATTCTAAAACTTCATAGTGATTCCAAAGTTGATTTTTTTTCTATGTTATTTGTTATTAGTGTTCCATTTTCATGGCTTTCAGTGATCCTAAGAAAATTTGGCACTCTCAGAGTTCTTGGTGCCAATGTGCTAGAAGTACCGAGTAGTACGAGAATGAACCTAAGAGACTTGCAAGCCACTTCTTCCCCTATTTACACTCATAATATCTTGTTAGTTTAATTTTAGGAATGGAAATATGCTAAAGGTAAAACTTCATAACTTAATGCAAAACTAAGCCTAAACCTACATGAAATCTATCAAAAATAACATGGTAATGAATTCATCTACTCATTGTGTTTAACCTTACACATTTTCATATTGCAGACTTTTATCCACAAGTCAACTTACAATTACAACCACATTAGATGTGGAATATGTATATATTTCTAGTCACAATAAGATATTTTAGGATGTCATCACACAAGATGACTTGAAGTAAATAGAAAGAGAACCATTGATCAAAACAAAATATTTTTTAGTACTAAAATCCAATCACACCAACTATAATCAAAACCAAACTTTTTAAGAATATCATGCAGAAAACTATAGGAAACTCTATCATATGCTTTGTTCATATCTAATTTCATAAGCATGCTTGGTTTTTTCATAAAATTAAGAGAATGCATGGCCTCCTTTGCAATTATTATACTTTTAAGAACTTGTTTACCATAAACAAAACCAACTTGTTTCTCTAAAATAACACAATCTAGAATTCCTTTAAACTTCTTTGTCATAAATTTTTAAATGATATTATAAATCATACTACAAAGGCTTATTCAAGGAAAATTATCCAAATATTGTGTCTCGCATTTCATAGGAACGAATGTAATAAAAGTGGTATTATCTCACTTATGATAGCCTTCATTTTTTGGGACTCTTCAGTGACAACGAACATATAACTCTTCAATAAATCCTAAAATATTTGAAAGAAAATTGCAAGAAATCTGTAAGGGCTTGGTGGTTACTAGGCTAGAAAGAAAAAATACTTCATGTAGTTCCTCAATAGATTCTTCTTTATAAAGATTTTATTTAATCCTTGCGTGATAATTGATGGAATATTTTTCAAAAGCTTATCATGTGCCTCCTTATCTTTCCTAGGAAATGATAAAATATTTTTGAAATAATTAATTGCTTCCTTCCCTATATCTTATTCTTCCTCAATATTTCTTCTATCTAGAGTTAAAATATTTTTGACATGACAATTTTATTTTTCCTATATTATGGAAAATCTTTGTATTTATATTTCCTTCCTTGACCCATTTCTTCCTATATTTTTGGAATCAATATGACTTCTCCTTTTTCAATGTATTATGATAATAAAAAAATAATTGTTTTTCTTTCACATAATAATCCTAATCCATTCCATTAGTTTCTGAAGAAAAACATGCTTATACTGAGGGGGGGGGTGAACAATATAAGATAAATATTTTTCTTCCAAACAATAAATGCAATAATATGGATGCAATAATATGAATGCAATAATAAATCAACACAAAAATTCCACATACATAAGAGACAATAATTTTACGTGGAAACACCCTTTCAAGAGAAAACCACATAAAACTATTGCTTATATTTATTCAATAAAATTCGTGGGCACCAACCCATAGGAGACACCAATCCCCTTGTACAATTTCATGGGAACCAACCCACAGGAGACACCAATACCCTTGTGCAATTTTGTGGGCACCAATCCATAGGAGACACCAATATCCTTTTACAAGTTTGTGGGCACCAACCCACAGGAGACACCAATCTCCTTGTGCAATTTTGTGGGCACCAACCCATAGGAGACACCAATATCCTTGTGCAATTTTGTGGGCACCAACCCATAGGATACACCAATATCCTTTTACAATTTCATGGGCACCAACCCATAGGAGACACCAATCTTCTCATGAAATTTTGTGGGCACCAACCCACAGGAGACACCAATCTCCTTCTATAATTTCATGGGCACTAACCTACAGGAGACACCAATATCCTTTTACAATAGCATAGGCACCAACATGTGGGAGACACCAATATCCTTGAGGTACCAACCTAAGGTCTGAAGGCACTAGCCTTCTGCTCATAAATTTGATTAAAAACTCTGCTCAAATCTGGTCCAAAATCTGATCAATAACTTGATGAGCAAGGTGCAGCCAAAGTATTGTCATTGTTGTCAACACAGTCAGGTTGATCAGTTGATGCAATGGACAGGAGTTAATTGATGAGCAAGGTGCAGCCAAAGTGCAATGGACAGGAGTTCATTGATGAGTAAGGTGCAGCCAAAGTATTGTCATTATTGGCAACACAGACAGAGGATCGGTTGATGCAGTGGACAGGAGTTTAGAGGTCAGTCAGAATAGGTACAGTGAATTTCCAAGAAGACAAAAGTGGCCCAAATTCAGAAAATCAAGCAAAAAGACAAGTAAGAAAACTGTTGTGATATCGCGACATGTTTTTTGTCGTGATTTCGCGACATATCGGAGGAGAGAGAAGATACAGCCAAAAATGTCACGATTTCATGACATATCGAAGGAGAGAGAAAATGCGGACAAAACTGTCACGATTTCACGACATGTTGGAAGCTAAGAAGGCAAGAAGAGAAACTGTCACGATATCGTGACATGTTGGAAGAAAAGAAGCCAAGTGGAAAAACTGTCGCGATTTCATGACATGTTCAGAGAAGAAACGCTTGCAAGGAAAACTGTCGTGATTTCGTGACATGTTTAGAGAAAAGGTGCAGGCAAAGAAAACTGTCGTGATTTCGTGACATGTTTGGAGAAAAGGCGCAGGCAAAGAAAATTGTCGAGATTTCGTGACATGTTTGGAGAAAAGGCACAGGCAAAGAAAACTATCATGATTTCGTGACATGTTTGGAGAAAAGGCACAGGAAAAGAAAATTGTCATGATTTCATGACATGTTTGGAGAAAAGGTGCAGGCAAAGAAAACTGTCGCGATTTCGCGACATGTTTGGAGAAAAGGCGCAGGAAAAGAAAATTGTCACGATTTTGCAACATGTTTGGAGAAAATGCGCAGGCAAAGAAAAGTGTCACGATTTCGCGACAGGTTCAAAGAAAAAGCACCAAGGATGAAAAGTGTCATGATTTCGTGACAGGTTCAGAGAAGAAGCACCAAGGATGAAAAGTGTCACGATTTCGTGACAGGTTCGGAGAAGAAGTGCTAAGGAGAAAAAGTGTCATGATTTCACGACAAGTTGCTAGAGGAAGATTCCAAAGGATGAAGTGTCACGATTTTGTGACAAATTCAAGGAGGAAGAGCTCAAAAGAAAAAGTGTCATGATTTCGTGACATGTTTCGGTTTCATGGGCCAAAGACAGAAAAGGCACAAGGCAGCGAAAGATGTCACGATTTCGTGACATGTTCCATTTTCACGGGCGAAAGCGAAGGAAAGAGGAGAGAGAGAAAAGATGTCACGATTTCGTGACATGTTGCATTTTCGAAGGCCGAAGCAAAGGTAAAGTGCAAGGAACAAAAGTGTAGCGATATCGCTACATGTTGGGTTTTCGTTGAGGCATGCAGAGAAGAATGTACGATAGCAAAAAGTGTCACGATTTCATGACATGTTCTGTTTTCACGGTTGCATGTCGAGAAGAGGAGAAGGAAGCGGAGAATGTCGCGATATCGCGACATGTCAGGTTTTCACGGTCAACTATCAAGAAAAAGTCAAAGGGGCAGAAATGTCATGATATCACGACATGTCATAGTTTCACGGGTAAAAGCCGAGAAGCATACACAGTGACAGTTGCAAGGAGAAGTTGCAGGAGAAAATCATGCAGCCAAATATGTAAGAGTTAACTGGAGTCAGCAATGCAGTAACAGGGACAGTTACAGAATAAATTAATGCAGCAAAAATAATAACTGTTACAGGTGGAGTTACAGTAAGATCAAGTAGCCATAATAAGAAATGTGAAAAATAGTGTAGGGGTTACAGAAAAGCTATAGAGTGACAGGCAGACAAGATTTACAGAGTTACAGGCAGATAGAACTACAGTGGCCGACAGAATGTGAAGAGAGCCAGGCAGAAAATATTATAATAATAAGACTACTGTTGTGGGTGCGCAGTTCAAAGAGCATGGGAAATGAGAAGAAGAAAATGTGGCAGCATGAGTGCTGTTGTGAATCCAAGGTGCTTCGGGATTTGTGCAAAAAGCATGCACTGTAACTTGTAAGTGTAAAATGAGCGGGAAAAGCGTGAACCGAAAATAGAGAAGATGTACTACCAGAGATAAAAATAAAAAGTTGATGTTGGTGTTGTTACATAAAAGAAAACTGTAAGAGAGAAGAGAAGAATGACAGAGCACCGAAATGCACAAAGAAGGTTGTCAGAGTGAGCAGAGAAAACTGTCAGAGCGTGTCAGAAAGAAAGCGACTGAAAGACAGAGCGCGTCAGAGACAGTGTGACAGAAAGAACGCGGCAGCTTGAGTACAGTAGTGGGTCTGCAGTGCATCGGATTGAACACAGCTGAGAAAGCCTAGAAAAATGGAGGGAAAAGTAGAGCCGTTTGAAATGAGCCATTGCTATGAGCCAAAAACAATGAGCCGGTATAAAGAGCTAAAAAATGCGGTAATAGGGTTACGACTGCAACCTTGATTATTCTTGAAAATTGAAAGAAAGGTTGAGTAAGAGTGCTGTAAGAAGCACAGAAAGAGTGCTGTAAGAAGCACAGAAAGAGGGCTGTGAGAAAGCCGTAAGAGTGCGGTAGGCAAAACCGTAACAGAGAGAAAAACCTTGTTTTGTTTATGCAAATTAAAAGAGAGGTTTTTGTAAGCAATAGAACATATTGAGTCTCTAACAATTCTCCTTATGCTTCTATGTGATTGATTAGAATAGAACATATTGAGTTTCTAACAATTCTCCTTATGCTTCTATGAGATTGATTTGAATGAGCAATAGACCAGTAAGGGTCTTGTAAAAGAGAAGGCATTCTTATGTCAATCTAAGATTGAATATAGAGTTCCAAGTTGGTGCTTGGGATAAGGGGTTGGTGCTCCTTTTCGTTGTAGCGAGATAAATCGGGGGTTGGTGCTTCTTCTAGTGGGTGCTGGTAAATTGTTTGTAAAGTTGAAGCTTTGCAAAGGCTGGATTTGGATTGAAGTCCAAACAGTCTATTTTGAGGAGTAGCCAAATCGGTGAACCTCGTTACATCTTGTGTTGTGTGATGCTCTCTTGTTATATTTGCTATATCTGTTTTGAGCTTGCATTATTTCAGCATTAAGTGTTGCAGATTTAAATTTTAAATAGCTGCACTGATTCACCCCCCCTCTCAGTGCCATTGTAAGACTAACAATTGGTATCAGAGCCAAGTTCCCAGTCCAGGCTAAATCAGTCAGGGTTGATCTTGGATTAGTATACAATGGGTAAGAAGAATAGATCATCCTCCAATAAGGCATCTCAGTCAGTTTCAGTTCCTGCAGAAGAGAAAATTGCACTAGAGAAGGTAGAAGAAGTGAACTCTAAAGTATGCAATGAAAACCTGGAGATTGAAGTAGATCTAGAAGGTGAGTTGATCGCCGCACTTGAAGAGTTGAGTATACAAAAGAAAAAGAACAACAGACTGTCCAAAAAGTTGGAAGAATACGGGGATGAGATTGAAAATCTCTGTTTACAACTTCAAGAGGCCAAGAAAATAGAAGAAGCCTTGAAGACACAGCTGAATGCTGAGGTCGATGCTTATAGCAAACGTGAAGAAGAATCTAACAAAGCTGTTAGCAATCTGAAGCTGCAAGTAGAAGTGTCCAAAAGGGTTGAAGAAATCCTCAGGTCTCAGATCAATGAGAAAAAGACTGTTTGCTGCCAACAAGAAGAAGAGATTGTTTCATTGAAGAAACAACTAGAAGAGGCCAATACAAATCTCAAATTTGAGAATAGCACAGAGTTGCTAGAAAAAATGATAAGCCAACAAAGAAGCTCCACAGTTAAGTTTGGTCTTGGATATGAAGCTGAACAACTGTCATCTTCCAAATGTACAGAAAAAGAAAAGTTCACAGTTGAAGAATCGAAGGGAGAAAAATCTGAAGTTGAACAACCTTCATCTTCCAAAAATGCAAAAAAGAAGAAGTCCACTGCTGAAGGATCGAAGCCAGAAAAGTCTGAAGCTGAATCTTCAAAAGGAAGAAAACATCAATGGAGATATACAACAAAACAGCCTCAACAAAAGAGATTTAATCATGCAAAAGAAAACAATAAGGCCTGGCACGAAAGGAGTACTGACAATGATGGATTCATCAAAGTCACACATCAAAGAAGAAGAAGACCGATGGCACCTACTACAACATGGGAAAGACCGTTACCCAGGTACAATCGTTCCTTTTCTGGTTATTGTTTTAAATGCAATGCTTATGGTCATAAAATTTCAGATTGCAATTATAAAGTAGGACAAAGGAATTTTACTAGTAGAAATGTCTTTTCACCCTTGATAGATTTTGCAGTAGAATGTTATAACTGTCATAACTTTGGACACATTGCAAGAAATTGTCGTAGTACATGTGCAGAAAATAAATATCAGGGAAGAAATCATGTGCATCAAAGAAAAGAAAAGAATCAGCCATCAAGGATGTACAAGAGACAACCACCCAAGAGAAATGTTCAAGTTCATGAAAAGGTTCAAAATAGGGATGCAGTTGAAAAACTCAAGCCCAAGTTCAAGAAATCTTGGAGAAAGAAAGAAGAGAGGAAATCGTGTCTCCTTGGACAGAAGGAGATTACTTCTCTATTGCACTAAGCAGCTCCAGGTAGCACATCCTCAGGGGGAGCAATATTAAAGTCTATTTTAATGCTCCTATGTATTTGTGTAATTATCTGAGGATGAAAGGAAAGTAGTCGGGGAGTTGTCGTATAGTTGTCAATATGTGGTCCAGTTCTTGTAGATGTTTGTGGAGATAGTATCAAACTGATGTGCCTCAGCAGAACAACATGGTGAACAGCTAGGTTTTTGATGCAGCAGCTGATAGGCGTTATCTGGGATAGAACATGCAACACAGGTCGACGTATCATGGAAGCATAAGCTGGCAGATACTGGTTTTGAAGCCTGTAACATTTCCAATCTACAGATAAAATAGAATCCATGTTCTGAGTGGGAAGGCGTGCATTTCTTAACCAAAAATACAACACATCGTTTGGCATAAGAGAACATTAGCGCCCAGGTGGTGAAGCGTCAAGGAGGACAAGATGCCTATGCACCTAAGAAAGTCTTGCATTATTTGAGGAATGCGAGATATTGCCTGAGGAAGCAGAATACTGAGAGTTGATGACTGCACGTAGATTAAGGTTCCAACGCTAGAGGTAACGGTCCAGAAGTATGAGTTGAGTAAGGTGTAAAAGGGTATATTGTGTGTATGCTTTATATTTGGTTGGTAATTGACTTCTAAGGATTGGAGTCATAAGGTGTTATATGGATTAAATACTTGTGTGGTTACTTTTTGATCTAACCCTAACTTGATGGCAAAGTTGAGGGTGGTGTTGGTAACAGGTTGAAGAACTATTCTCTTCTTCCTCAAACAAAGAGGAAGCATTTTGCACCAGGGTTTATGTTAGTAAGTCTTGCTACTTGCATTGAGATGGTGAAACCCTTAGTTGGCTGTTTTGAGATTGATGGTTGAGTTGCTTTCATAGAGGTTGTATTGATCAAGTTAATGCTTTACTTGATACTTGTTTTGGGCTTACTTCATTGCGATTGATTTGAGCAAGTTATTCGTTGCATTGGTGATTAAATGGAGAGCTGTCACCATTGATAGTTTTGCTATATGTCATTGTTGTGCTGTTAATGAGTCTCACTGCCACTGCTCGAACTTACGATTATAATAATTCAGATGCTTTAGTTGAGCAGAAAGAATGTTTGCCCTAGCTGCACATATGTGCTTCGATAAAAGCAGCGTGTGTTTGTACTAAACATTGGTTTGAAGATTGTTAGATCTTTCATGACGCCTTGGTGAGAATGTTTAATTCACAGACAACCTCGTTTTAACAGTTCAATAAAATGCCAATCCGAGATTACGAAGTATGAGGTTGAGAAAGGTGCACTATGGTTGGACATGAAGTGTTTGACAAAATGTCTTATCCTGAGTTGAACAGTCTAAAGTGAGGTGTGACCAGCTGTGACTGTAGAAACCATAGATTAGGATGTAAATATGAAAAGGAATTTGGTTGTGCTGTGGAACAGAGTTTTGGTGCCTGCACAGAGTTGACAGTGGAATTGCAGTGTTGGTTAAGCGTTGGACAAAAGTTGGTACAAGTGAATAATTCCAAGCAATCCGGGAAGAGTTACATGCTGAATTTTGAACTAAAGGTACTTGGATATACTATGAATCAATGTTCCAAGTTTTGTCTCGATTGGAGACCCCAGTAGAAAGTTATGACTCTCAAAAAATGGTCTCAGAGAGCCTCTTCCAGTCTTGGACAGTTTTATGTGACAGCAGCAAAGAGGATTCTTCGGTACCTCAAGGGTACTTTGGCGTATGGGTTACGATATCCGAAAGAACAAAAGAGGGTTGATGCTCTGTTTGGTGAATATATTTAATTCGCGTGGAAAATCAGAAAGCTCACCTTTTACTATTACATTCAAAGCGGCCACATGTGTAGGAAGTTACTTCAATACAAATTGAGTACAAATTTTCAGAGAGACAAACAACTATCATAAGGGTTCAAGCTTGTTGAGAATATCTAAGATGCACATGCAGAAGTTGCTAGCATTGCCGAACAAAAGTTGGCTATATTTGAACATTGTATGCCTTCATTAACAGTGGATAAGGTTGAGACTGCAGAACAACAGAGGGTAGTTGCTCAGAAGACAGTCTGATGGTGATGATGTCATTCACTTGCTATTACTACTATTCACATTTGTGATATTGTTGATGCCTATTATGCTTATCATGATGTTAAACAGTGAATGAAGTGGTCTTGATCTCAGGGGGAGCATTTATGCATTTGCTTATCTTATTGCTCATATTTATGATTTTTGCTAACAGCAATAATTTTTTGTCTAAGAATGTTGTGCATGGACTCAGGGGGAGTTTGCAGCCGCCCTTTGGTATTATTGTCAAAGGGGGAGAAGAATTACAGGCAATTGCATGTGTGTTGCCAACAATTCCAAAGGGGGAGATTGATGAGCAAGGTGCAGCCAAAGTATTGTCATTGTTGTCAACACAGTCAGGTTGATCAGTTGATGCAATGGACAGGAGTTAATTGATGAGCAAGGTGCAGCCAAAGTGCAATGGACAGGAGTTCATTGATGAGTAAGGTGCAGCCAAAGTATTGTCATTATTGGCAACACAGACAGAGGATCGGTTGATGCAGTGAACAGGAGTTCAGAGGTCAGTCAGAACATGTACAGTGAATTTCCAAGAAGAAAGAAGTGGCCCAAATTCAGAAAATCAAGAAAAAGACAAGTAAGAAAACTGTCGCGATATCGCGACATGTTTTCTGTCGTGATTTCGTGACATATCGGAGGAGAGAGAAAGTGCAGCCAAAAATGTCACGATTTCGCGACATAACGGAGGAGAGAGAAAATGCGGACAAAAATGTCACGATTTCGCGACATATCGGAGGAGAGAGAAGGCACAGAAGAGAAATGTCGCGATTTCGCGACATGTTGGAAGAAAAGAAGCCAAGTGGAAAAACTATCGTGATTTCACGAAATGTTCAGAGAAGAAACGCTTGCAAGGAAAACTATCACGATTTCGTGACATGTTCAGAGAAAAGGCGCAGGCAAAGAAAACTATCGTGATTTCGCGACATGTTTGGAGAAAAGGCGTAGGCAAAGAAAACTGTTGCAATTTCGTGACATGTTTAGAGAAAAGGTGCAGGAAAAGAAAACTATCGTGATTTCGTGACATGTTTGGAGAAAAGGCGCAGCAAAGAAAACTGTCACGATTTCGCGACATGTTTGGAGAAGAAGCGTAGGCAAAGAAAACTGTCGCGATTTCGTGACATGTTTGGAGAAAAGGCGCAGCAAGGAGAAAAGCGTCACGATTTCGCGACATGTTTGGAAATAGAGTCAGGCAAGAGAAAAGTGTCACGATTTCGTGACATGTTTGGAGAAAAGGCGCAGGCAAAGAAAACTATCACGATTTCATGACAGGTTTGAAGAAAAAGTGCCAAGGATGAAAAGTGTCGCGATTTCGTGACAGGTTCGGAGAAGAAGCACCAAGGATGAAAAGTGTCGCGATTTCGCGACAGGTTCGAAGAAGAAGCGCTAAGGAGAAAAAGTGTCACGATTTCACGACAAGTTGCTAGAGGAAGACTCTGAAGGATGAAGTGTCACGATTTCGCGACAAATTCAAGGAGGAAGAGCTCAAAAGAAAAAGTGTCGCAATTTTGCGACATGTTCCAATTTTGTGGGCCAAAGATAGAAAAGGCACAAGGCAGCGAAAGATGTCGCGATTTCGTAACATGTTCCATTTTCATGGGCGAAAGCGAAGGAAAGAGGAGAGAGAGAAAAGATGTCGCAATTTCGCGACATGTTGCATTTTCGCGTAGTGCTGCTGAAGCAAAGGTAAAGTGCAAGGAAGCAAAAGGTGTCGCGATTTCGCGACATGTTGTGTTTTCGCTGAGGCATGCGGAGAAGAATGTACGACAGCGAAAAGCGTCACGATTTCGTGACATGTTCTATTTTCACGGTTGCATGCCGAGAAGAGGAGAAGGAAGCGAAGAATGTCACGATATCACGACATGTCAGGTTTTCGCGGTCAACTGTCAAGAAAAAGTCAAAGGGGCAGAAATGTCGCGATATCGCGACATGTCATAGTTTCACGGGTAAAAGTCGAGAAGCATACATAGTGACAGTTGCAAGGAGAAGTTGCAGGAGAAAATCATGCAACCAAATATGTAAGAGTTAACTGGAGTCAGCAATGCAGTAACAGGGACAGTTACAAAATAAATTAATGCAGCAAAAATAATAACTGTTACAGGTGGAGTTACAGTAAGATCAAGTAGCCATAATAAGAAATGTGAAAAATAGTGCGGGGGTTACAGAAAAGCTACAGAGTGACAGGCAGATAGGATTTACAGAGTTACAGGCAGACAGAACTACAGTGGCCGACAGAATGTGAAGAGAGCCAGGCATAAAATATTATAATAATAAGACTACTATTGTGGGTGCGCAGTTCAAAGAGCATGGGAAACGAGAAGAAGAAAACACAGTAGCATGAGTGCTATTGTGAATCCAAGGTGCTTTGGGATTTGTGCAAAAAGCATGCGCTGTAACTTGTAAGTGTAAAATGAGCGAGAAAAGCGTGAACCAAAAATAGAGAAGATGTACTGCCAGAGATAAAAAGAAAAAGTTGATGTTGGTGTTGTTACATAAAATAAAACTGTAAGAGAGAAGAGAAGAATGACAGAGCGTCGAAATGCACAGAGAAGGTTGTCAGAGTGAGCAGAGAAAACTGTCAGAGCGTGTCAGAAAGAAAGCGGCTGAAAGACAGAGCGCGTCAGAGACAGTGTGACAGAAAGAACACGGCAGCTTGAGTACAGTAGTGGGTCTACAGTGCATCGGATTGAACGTAGCTGAGAAAGCCTGGAAAAATGGAGGGAAAAGTAGAGCCGTTTGAAATGAGCCATTGCTATGAGCCAAAAACAATGAGCCGGTATAAAGAGCTAAAATTACGGTAATAGGGTGACTACTGCAACCTTGATTATTCTTGTAAATTGAAAGAAAGGTTGAGTAAGAGTGTTGTAAGAAGCACAGAAAGAGTGTTGTAAGAAGCACAAAAAGAGGGCTGTGAGAAAGCCGTAAGAGTGCGGTAGGCAAAACCGTAACAGCAGAGAAAAACCTTGTTTTGTTTATGCAAATTAAAAGAGAGGTTTTTGTAAGCAATAGAACATATTGAGTCTCTAACAATTCTCCTTATGCTTCTATGTGATTGATCAGAATAGAACATATTGAGTTTCTAACAATTCTCCTTATGCTTCTATGAGATTGATTTGAATGAGCAATAGACCAGTAAGGGTCTTGTAAAAGAGAAGGCATTCTTATGTCAATCTAAGATTGAATATAGAGTTCCAAGTTGGTGCTTGGGATAAGGGGTTGGTGCTCCTTTCTGTTGTAGCAGATAAATCAGGGGTTGGTGCTCCTTCCAGTGGGTGCTGGTAAATTGTTTGTAAAGTTGAAGCTTTGCAAAGGCTGGATTTGGATTGAAGTCCAAACAGTCTATTTTGAGGAGTAGCCAAATCGGTGAACCTCGTTACATCTTGTGTTGTGTGATGCTCTCTTGTTATATTTGCTATATCTATTTTGAGCTTGCATTATTTCAGCATTAAGTGTTGCAGATTTAAATTTTAAATAGCTGCACTGATTCACCCCCCCTCTCAGTGCCATTGTAAGACTAACATAACTCTGTTTAGGTCTAATCCAAAATTTGATCAATAACTGTGTTCAAGTATGCTCAAAATTATAATTTAAAGACATCAATTTTTGATCATTATAATCTCTGTTGTACCTTGATTTTATTCATTAAATTCTTCATTTTTCTTGAGTTTGCTTTCTTCAACTTGCTAATGCACTTGGATATCAAAATTGCAATCTAGTCACATTCATTCTTCTATCCTTCTGCAAGATAGTCAGGCCCTTGCCTAATGATACATGAATAATATCCAAGCTTTGTTGCTATTAATTAATCTATGATACTTTTAGATTAATTAAATCAAACCCTAATAAATATCAATGCTCCTTATTCCTCCTAATGAATTAACTTTATGACTTCTCCTTATAACTCCTACCTTAGAAGAACAAATAAATATTTTTTTAACCTTACCTCCAAATTCTTCCAGAGTGCACGATGCTCTTATCCAAACCACTCTTTTCCCAACCATTGCTCTGAATCAATTTCCAGTTATAGATTTTATTGGGCGATATACCTTATCTCCAAAATGTTGGTCAAAGGGACATCCAAAACTCTATGTTCATGCCCTTTTTATTGCATCACTTCACTCCTTTTTCTCACTCGTGTCGATGCTCTAGATTATAGTTTCCCAATTTCTTATTGCTTCACAAAAGAATTGCTTGTTGTTATTTTTGAGAGTAACTCATCAATGAGCATTGTGGGCAAATATAACGACATTGATTTGATTTTCTCTACTTCAATGCTGATCTTCTTTGTCACTTTACGTGCTCTCTAAAAAAATGATACTTCAAATATCTCCTTGTGAATAAAACAACTATGTTTAGCCTTTGATTTTGGATATGATGACCACGTTCTCCTCCTTTCAATAACTATCTTCAATGTGCACATATGTAATGAGTTTCTTAACTACGTTCTTCTAGATTTCATAAATTTTGTACTACTCCAACATAAAATTCCACATGTTCGTTGCATGGCTTACACACTCATACCTATTGTGTTGTCTTCTCTAGTTTTTGGTATCTAACATACTACAATATTCCTTCCAAACTAAAAATTCTCTTGTTGTTTTCCTACTACAATGAATATCCATGTATATCTCCTCCAATGGTGCACCTTTGATATGTCTAAACTCTCAATTCAACACTACTCCTGTATATCAAATGTGTTCTATCAAAATCATCAATCTCTACTTGTGCTTTATGTTCATAGGTCACCGCTCTTTACTCCAATCACTCCACCTTTTTGTATTGCACCCTTCTTGGATGTGTCCACTCAATGTTCAGAGATCCAACTTTGTTGTTCTACGTACAGGGGTTTACCAACTACTATCCATATCATTTTTAGTCTAAACATTCCCTTGATGTTGCATGGATCCTAGGTGGCCAAAAATCAAGCGATGCTCCTCATTTCTTCCTCAATAATATCCTATGCATCCAACGATCAGATGGTGCTCCTCATATCTTCCTCAATGATCTACTACTTTGCATATCATGAGAATGATGTCATTCGATTACATTTCAAAATGAATTTCCACCTTGTTTTTATATCAAACTTTTCACTTTGCCAAATATGTCAGCCCATGCACTCATAATAATAATATTTCAACCTTAGGCAAGGGTAAATATTTTCCACCTCAATAATAATATTTCAACCTTAGGCAAGGGTAAATATTTTACACCTCAACTATAATATTTTAACCTTAGGCAAGGGTAAATATTTTCCACGTCAATAATAATATTTCAACCTTAGGCAAGGGTAAATATTTTCCACATGAATAATAATATTTCAACTTTAGGCAAGGATAAATATTTTCCCACCTCAATACTAGTATTTCAACCTTTTCCCACTACACATTAGAAATATTTAAATTTTTAATTTAAATATTTTATTATATTACAACCTTTGATATTACATCACCCTTGAAGAAAATATATTTGCCTTGAATAATTCATCCACTGTTTGCTATCAACCAAGTCAATATTTGACATCAATGATAACTCAATAATTCTAAAAATATCCCCCTTTGTCATTGATGGCAACCCTGCAAAGAAAATTGTCCTTTACTGTAACCAGATCATAATCTTCTCCCCTTGACCAGCTGCTCCCTCTTACTAAAATTTCAATCTCCTCCCCCTTACTAAAATTATCCCCCTTTGACATTAATGGAAAATACTTCTCTGGGATTAAGGATAATAAAATTGACAATGCCCCTTACCACCTACTCTTCTTGATATGTTCAATGATGATATGGGAGTGAAACTACTCCCAACTTACTATGCTCCTTTTCTTGTTCCATTTTATTTTTCTAAAATTTTAGGACATATTATTTTGAACAGTTTGACCATCCTCCTTCTTACTTGATTTCATAATTTTAGGGAATACCGTTCTACACCATTTAGCTCTATGTCCATTTGTAATAAATGATGTTGTAATCCATGAGAGGTGCAAATGAATTGAAATTCCTCTTGGTGAAGTTAAAGTTATTTTTAGCATAGACCCTCCAATTTACAGTTTTATGACCAAATTGGTGACATGAAAAACAATAACCTTCAAATAAATATTGAAACCTCTTATTGCCTTGGAGGATATGGTTGCATAGTTCTCTCATTACTATTTCTATGATGGAATTTATTCCTTGATGATTATGTTTTTTCTTCCTTCTTAATGCTTCCACTTCTCAACACATCAATATAAGTCTTAGAATTTTCTTTAATTATTTTCTTTGATGCCTCTGTTCCTTTTGAGATTGACTCCCCATTTTATTTCTTTTTACCTTCTTCAAAACCAAGTCCAATATTTATAACCAAAGATCTCTATGCTTTGATAATATCATCCAATATTTTTGTGCTTTTCTCAAACCTAATATTTTTCTGTAGCTTATCATTAAAATTTTCCATTTTATTTCTTAGAGAGGCAATATCATGTTCTATTTTTTCACATTCTAATTCTTTTGCATTTAAATACTCAGTCATAACTTATTAAATTCACTTTGCCTCTTCAATTTTAACTTTTAATTCTATGAGATATTGCAAAAACTTTACCTTTACTTTTGAAGAACACAATATTATACTGAAAAATATAAGACCACTTTTTACTTTTCTTTCCCAAATATTATTATCTAATATAATCAATGGAAATATCAATATAAGTATCCAAAGCAATGCACAAATCATCACACACAATAGAGACACAAATTTAATGTGGTTCACCCAATGGGGGCTACTCCACGGAGAAAATATTTTACTAATATTTTCTCAACAAATATCTTTGGGAATACTTTCCTATTATAGTGTTTATGGACCTTTGTCCAAAGGAGACACCAATCCCCTAATCAATTTCATACATATCTATCTACAGGAGATACCAATCTCCTCAGCTGGTTCATGGATCTCTATCCACATGAGAACTCATTTCTCCTCTACTCTGGATGGTTATATTCTAGAAGAACTGTTGCCTCCATTGCACTAGCGAATGGATATCTATCCACTGAAGACTCCTATCCTCACTCACAAGACCTATCCTCACTGCTCTAGCTAATGAACCTCTATCCATTGGAGAATATCATCCTCTATACTTTGTCACCTCCAAATCTTGCTCTCAACTATCTCTCAAATATGCACTAAACATAGTCCTTCAGTCTAGCACAAATCTTCTCAATATCTATATATGGTTTGGCACAAAACTATCCTCAAATATGCACCAAATTTTTTCCAAAAATATGCACTAAACATAGTCCTTTTATCTAGCACAAATTTGCTCAATCTATGTCTTTGGTCTGGTACAAACCTGTCCTCAAATCTACACCAAACTTTGCCCTCAAATCTACACTAAACACATTCCTTTAGTCTAGCACAAATATTCTCAATATATATCCTCAAGCCTTAACAAAAAGCTTTACTCAATCACAAATCAACTCTGCTAGATTTTCTCTAAACCTTAACTCAAGGTTTGAACAAATCAATCAATAAACTCTACTCTCAAGTCTTCTCAAAGACTTGTCTCAAATCTACATTGTAATATTCCACTAAAACTCACACTAATCTGTTCATAAGCCTCTCTATAACTTGTCCAATATTCTCTAAATATCTATCTTCAAATCTGTATTGTAATCTTCCACAAAAGCTCACACTAATCTATCCACAAGTCTTCTTCAAGACTTGCTTCAAATTTGCTCAACAAGTCTTCACAAATACTTGCCTCAAATCTGCTCAACAAGTCTTCATAAATACTTGCCTCAAATCTGATCAACAAGTCCTTACTAGAACTTTTTTAGTCTCATAGAAACATATAGATAATTGTTAGAGACTCAATATGCTTCACACTCACAACAATGCTCAATCACTTTCAATCTCTCTTTTTACCACAGAAACATATAGAGAATTGTTAGAGACTCAATATGTTTCACACTCACAACAATGCTCAATCACTTTCAATATCTCTTTCTACTATATAAAAATATAGCTAATTGTTAGAGATTCAATATGTTTAAAACTTACAAACACTCAATCACTTCCAACCTCTTTCTCTAATCAATTCAAAATATAGAACAATTTGTTTCACATAATTAGAACTATCACTTCAACACTTCCACTTGACTAGGCTCAATCAACTCCACTCAATCATTCACTCAATGAAATAATTCCTTGCTTACAAACCCTAGTCCAAGCATATTAATCACTCACTCAATTATTTTCAATAATTCTTATCAATCAATCTCACATAAAAATGATACTCATGATATTTCACAAACCTTAGTTCAAGATAGTTCACAACTTCACATAACAATTATACTCATGTTCTTTTACAAACCCTAGTTCAAGATAGTTCTCAACTTCACATGACATGATACTCATGTTATTTTACAAACCCTAGTTCAAGCATATGAAATCTTACTCAATATTTCCACCAATGCTTATCAAATAAGGTTTCTAGTATCAAATTTCATTCTAGAAAAAACAAACTCAACAATGCTTATCAAACAACCATTTTCTCTCCAACTTAGCATTCATAACATCCAATAACCATTCTCAAGGAAAAATGTGCCCTTACCTCTTATTTGAGGATGATTTGTATTTACACACCTGTCTCAATCACAACCTTTGATTTTTCCAATACTAGAGTTAGATAGTGAATATTTATTCTCAATAAATCATTTCAAGAATATTTCACCAAGTCAAAATATCACAACTTAATCAATCTTATTTCTCCTTCCAATACAATTATTAACTTTGTATTCAACAAATATTTCTAACTCCTAAGGTACACCTTATTACTCCTCTCAATAAGCTCATCACACTTCAAAACAATCAAACCCTAAAAAAAATGCCAAACCTTTTATCTCCCTCACAAAAACCTTACACCATGCAAAATTAAATTTAAAACCTTTTAAAAAAATAATCTCCACAAAATTTGAAGCTTCTGCAATTTTTGGGTCTTCACAATTTTTGGACCTAGAGCATACGTTGGTATAGCATAAAAAGGTGTCTGACAAGTTTAGAACATGAAACCTATCTACTACCAGATGCCTTAGCAAGGCATGCACCCACCACATGGGCTACAAGCCTTCATACAAATGAGAAGGCTCATGCCTTCCCTTTGTCTCCTTTTTTGTGTGAAATCCTCAAAACAATTCTTGCTTCACAAAAACTCAAGCCCGTATGATTTGATCCTTGCACCTTCCTCTGGTCAAGACTTAGCACCTTTCCTTGTTACCAATTGAGCTACATCACACCTTGGAATGTAAACTAAAAGCCTCTCCTCCTTGTCCTTTTTGCTACCTCTATAAGCCTTTAAAAACACGTGATCGATCCTTTGTTTTGTGCATGAAACACACCATTAAACTTTGATCACGGATGAAATATTTACCAATGCCTTTCCCTCCTTTATATGCATTGGGCTATGCCTTCGATGATGTCAACGATAATTTGAAAAATTGAATTATGAATTTTATAACCCTATGATTAGGGTTAGTTTAGTTAACCTATAAATTAATATATAGTTAAATTATAATTAATTTAAATTTAACTTAACAAATTTAAAAGTAGATTAAATTAATTTTTAAATTAAATTATAATAAAACTATTATAATTAATTAAATCTCTTACACCTTTAATATTATAATAAATTATTATAATATTATTTTTCTTGGGCCTTCCTTTTTCCCTTTAAACCTCATCTGACCACCTGGAAGGAAACTTTCTTTTGCACTTGATTACGAAACCTGAAACTGATGTTGCTCACTAAAATTGATGCACTTCTTGATATCAATGACAACAAAACCTGCTCATATTTCCAACAATCTCCCCCTTTGTCATTGATGGCAACCCAATTTTATTTTATCATTTATTTAACCATTTTTTTCTGCTCCCCATGGGAAATTGATTGCCCTAACTCAATGCTCTCCCCTTAAATCAAATCTCCCCCCCTTACTCAAATATCTTCCCCTTTGACATCAATGAAAAATGGTCACCTTTGGGGCTCAGGGCTAATAATGAGTCTCTTAACTTAGCCCCTCCCCCACCTCATATTGAGGTGGTTATTTTTTGGGTGGGAGTATATCTACTTCTAGCATGCAATGATATTTACCTTTGTCCACTTTCCTTCTCATCTGGTTCTTCTCATTCCTCTGACTATTTCTGCTCCTGATTATCTCTAGAATTTTTGCTCTACACCACTTTTATGTATGTCCATAATTATTGCACTTATAACATTTAATGTTGTAATTCTTTGGAGGTGCAAATATCTTGAAGTTCCTCTTGGTGAAGCCATATCCTTTCCTATCATTAATACTACAATTACTGCCTTGTGGTCAAAATGATTACAAGAGTAGAACCTTGTAAAAGCTTCATGTTTATGAAATTCCCATATTCCTGTCTTTTATGTGTCCTACTTGTGAAGCTGTGTGTCCAAATCTGTGACATAAGAAACAACTTCCATTTAAACTTATTTGCCTTGACCTCATTGGTCTCTTAGTCTCTTCTACCCTATCTTGTTTCATGTTCCATATGTTCCTTACTTGTGCATTATTCATTTATTTGTTGAACTTTCTATTGTACAACTTATCCTTAGACGTCTCACTATCTCTTTCATTCTCTTTTTTTGAAGCTGTTGATAAGCAACACACCCCCACTGAAAAATGAGATTCCATCCTTAGAAAATTATGAACTTCCATTTTTGCAGCAGGGACCCTCTTGGTCATTTTCAGGTTTTAAATCCATATTTTGCTTGCCTCCTTTTCAAAGTTGTGCTTTTTCTTGCATTCTAGCTGTGTTATCCAAGAATTCACTTTTTACATGCTAGAATCATTCATGCACAAGCAAAATCTTGCACCGATATCGAGAAAATCCAGAAAACAGTTGCATAATTCACCGAAAAATCAAACTTTCCATTTTTGGTAGTGTCGCGATATCGCGACACTTCCATTTTCGGAAATGTCGCGATATCGCGACAGGTAAGTCAAAATGCGGCTAAGTGGCGGAAAGGTCGCGATTTCGCGACATGTCGCGAAATCGCGACGGTTTTTGACGAGAGCAAGTGCGTACGGAGGGCGCGATTTTGCGACATGTCGCGAAATCGCGACATGTCGCATTTTCGCGGTAGGAGAGAGAAAATGGGCTGTAGGATGAAAAATCGGCTAAGTCGCAAACATGTTCCAAAATCGCGGTCAACGCGGTCAACGCATGCAGGTAAGGGAGCTGTCGCGATATCGCGACGTGTTCTAAAATCGCGGCTGAAAATCAAGAAGCGTACGGAGGCCATGAAGGGTCGCGATTTCGCGACATGTCGCGAAATCGCGACATGTCGCGTTTTCGCGGCAGACGAGGGAGGAAGTTGCCGATGCTCTGACGGGTCGCGATTTCGCGACATGTCGCGAAATCGCGACATGTCGCGAGAATCGCATTAGGAGAGAGAAAGTCATAGTTGACTCGAAAGTGCATTCCGGCGGGAAATAGAAGGCTTCCGGGGTAGCGACACGTGTCAAAGCGTGAATGGGACAAACCGAAGCCGACATGCAAGCTTATTTTGCGGATTTAATCTGTTTTTAATGTTTTAAGCTTCCGATTTAATTAAAATGCTAATCTAATGCATCTTTTTGTCTTTCATGCGGGATTCCACCGCACTTACGGGACAACCGGGAAAGACCATAAAGGCGAAGATAAAGTGCGGATTTAGTCAAGGACCGCCATGCTAGGAGAGAAGGCGCCGGTGAGAGCATTCAACAACAAATTTATTGCAGACTTGATAGCATGAAGACCATTTCAACTTCGGGATGGATTTGCGGAGATCGAATTGATGGAGAAGTGGTGACTCATCCGGCTCACCAGCAGAATTAATGAAAACATTTATTTGCAGCTGCGAATGAATGCAAGTTGCATTTTATTTTATCTTCTCCATTTATGGCAGCTGACTGCACAGATTTGCCGAAGGGTTAAGTTCTAGTCGGACTTTGATTTTTAAATGGATTTTTATTGTAAAACCCGGGTCCTAGGGTTTAAGTGCGATAAGATTTAGGGTTTGAGCAAGATATTTTGGAAAAGATCAGGGTCTGTCCTGAGTCTATAAATACAAATTCTAAATGTAATCGCAGGGGGCGGAGACTTAGAAATAAAGGCTTATAAGCAATTTCTTGCAAATTTTGTGAAATCCTTTGTTTCTGGACTTGGAGTTGATGTGCTTTAGCTTTTACGTGATAGCATGGCCGGGAGCCTAATCTTTTGCGAGTGTGATAAGTGTATTTTCTTTTGTTATCCGTTCCATTTAAAGTTTGTTAGATATATCTCTGTAAATCTGCCATTGTCAAGATTAAATATCCTTGTTAGGCTTCGGTTGTTCTATTATCTGCTAGGGGAAATTACTGATTTCAGGTGTAAGTTTGTTCTAATTGCTCTGTCTTCATTCGTGCGAGCTAGAGTCGCCGGTGAAAGATACCGATTTAACCAGTTGCCCCTTGGATTTATAATTTTCCGCTAGATCCGTTTCACTCTGCCTTGTGCTCTTAGTTGAAAGTGATCTTAGGCTGATTGGACACTTTCTTCCGGGATTTGTTCGTTGTGAAGCTGATAGCATAGATAAGATTGATAGTTTAGAGTTTTACAGTTTAAAGTCTGATAAACTTCTCTTTCTGCCCTACCCTACCCTCTCTTTGCTTACCGTGAATGATCCATTTTTATTTTCTTTATTTGCCTTTTATTTAAATCTGCTGACCCATGAGAGCTAGATCTAGAATTCAAGTCAAATCTGATTGTCAACAACTTTTGCAACTACTGAACAAGTTCAGGAACCCCCTGTAAGGTAACAGAGCAGTCCATATTGAAATCTATTCCCGAAGTGGAAAAGAGTGAATTGCCATTCGACCCAACTCCGTAACTCGCACCTTGGATAACCGGCTAGATCCTAAAGATGAGTGGGATCAGTCCCGTGGGTGTCTCCGGAGCTTTCCTTGCCTTCATCCTTTTTCCCGGGGTGTGCATGAAAGCCGGGCCAACACCTAATTGGCGCTAGAAGGAGGGCCGAACTCAGTTCAAGTGTTGTAAGGGCATAACAGCAACATTTGAAGGACCCACAGTGAACTCCGGACAGTTTTTAAATTGTCAGTACAATTTTGTAAATTGTTAATGCAGTTTTTAAATTGTCAGTGCAGTTTTTAAATTGTCAGTGCAGTGTTGTCAGTGCAGATTGTCGATCGATGATTTCAACTTGCTAAAATACGGAGACACATTGGGAAGCTGCAGAGTTTGTCGAGCACTGTGAAAACTGGATTCTACATACGAGGGTAACAAGGTCCCACCCCGGAGTCGGAGAGCTCCTTGTCCCCGAATTAGAAACTCCGAGAAGAAGTAGCCACGGAAGAGCCACATCTCTATCACGAGACGGTTTTATCACCATTGATAGTCACTCCAACCCGAGCTCGAGAATATCCTCGTTAATCCATTAGCTATGGCAAATTGGTTGGGCTCCACGGCTTTGAACATTCCGGGTATAGCCCATGACTTGCCCGAGAAATCCGAGAGAAGATACCTCCCTAGGTATAAACATGATGGGACAAGAAGCGCAGAGGAACACTTAATTGCATTCAAGAATGCACTGAAGTTATTAAATGTACTGACATGAGGATGTTGCACTCGCAGACTCTTCCCGTTCACTCTCCAGGAGGGAGCCTATGATTGGTTTCTAAATCTTACCAATGATTCCATCACCAGTTGGAGTGACTTAGAAAAAGTCTTTGTGTCACAGTTAGGGGAAGTGATAGACCCCAGTATTTTATATCGCAGCTTTCTAGCATCAAAAGAGAAGCTCGAATGAGTCTATTAGATCCTATAATGTCGGATTCCGGAAAGCTTATGGTAGACTCATTGGCTATTATGTACCGAATGCTGACCTGGCATTAGAGATTTTTAGGAACTCTCTCGGACCCAATGACCTCTGTCTTCTTGAAGAGGGATGCCACTTGTTACCAACTTGACAAGAAGCTTATAAAGAAGCTTTAATCCTGGAAAGACAGTTGGGACCCCAGCCTTTAAATATTCAACAAACTCCTCTGATCACTCAGCCTGCTCCTATACTCAATCCTATCCCACATCAGATGATGCTGCCAGTTTGTCAGACTTTACCATCAGCAGCACCATTAGCTGCAGCACCTGTTGAGAATGTACAGAACCCGGTAAAAGAGGCTGACAATGCTAGGATTGAAGAAGTTTCAAAGATTGTTCAGAAGTTGGCCAATGATTTTTTGAGTTTTAAAAGGCAAACTTCTACTGGAGACAATCCCAATCAGATATTCATACCAACCAAACAGATTTAATAGGCCCCCATATGAGCCTAATAAAGATTACAAGGGTAAAGCTCATGATGTGAACATCTGTGATTTGGCTCTGCCCAACTGGTGCAGAATTCATGCCACTTCTCAACATGGGGAATTAGATTGTGTGGAATTTTGCAATGCATTTGAAGCTTTGTCAGGAGATTTGATCTCCCCGAAAATCAAAGAACTGCTGAGGGCCCAAGTTCATCTGGACACAGTGCATGCCTATGGTCTTGGATTCTTTTTCTTTCCCGGATGAATCCGAGAATGTAGTTGAAATGCCCATGGATGAAGTACGGAGCTTTCCAGCAGATGCGAAGAGATAGCTACAACCCGAGGAACAGGGAATCTGAGCCAAATACCACATCAACTCCTCTCGATAATTCTCACAATATTCCTCCCGACCCCTCTCCAAGCAATAATCCACCCCCACCAAAGGGAGGAGCTCAAAGAGTACCGGATGTTGCTATTCCTCCACTTAACAAAGGATATAACATAGTGGAGGATATGAAAAAGATTAAGGCTAACATTACTCCGCATGAGTCGGCACGGATTTCGGAGCGGGAGAGACAATCCGATAAAGACATACTCGCGCCTCTTTGCTAAACCTGTGGATAAAGGGAAGAAAATAGCCAATGCCAATCTGGCCATGTACAAGGAAAAGACTGAAGTTCCCCCATTTTTACTGACTGTCAGAATTTTTGGGAAGAACTTACATAATTGTTTGGTGGATTCAGGTGCATCTGCTAATGTCATGCCATTGGCAATTTGTCAGCAGTTGGGGCTGACCCCAATGAAGTCCGAGAGGAGAGTTGTCCAATTGGACAAGTCGGAAGTTAAGGTTGTGGGAGAGCTGCAAAACATTCACATTCAATTGGCATCCGAGCCAAGGGCTCAACATAAGATCGAAATCCAAGTTGTGGATATCCCGGTGGGGTATGGAATCCTGTTGAGTAGGGATTGGTCTAAGTCTCTGAATGGATATCTGGCAACAGACTTTTCACACATGTGGTTGCCATGGAAGGGTGTGGCTAATCAATTGCGGGTTGACAGAGAACCCAGGTACAAACACACCATTACAGAGTACAATGCTGCAAATGAGGCTCGTCAATATTGCGGAGGTAGACATTGGTGTCTACAATTTAACAATCGGGCACAATGATAAATTTAACAAAGCTCATCCTGTACATACTAATGAAGTTTGGACACTTCATGTGGATGGAGCCGGATGTAGCGGGGTTAGGAACAGGGGCGAGTCCTCAAAGGGCCTCAAAGTCGGACATTTTTTATGTCTTACCGCCTGCAGATTCCCATGTACTAATAATTTAGCGAGTATGAAGCTCCGATTTTAGGTTTAAAATTTGCATTGGATAAAAATGTGAAGAACATTCAAGTTTTCACCGATTCGGAATTAGTGGCAAGCCGGGTCGGGGGTAAGTTTCGGTGTAAAGCCTCTTATCCGAAGGGATACAAGCACGAGCTTGGGATCTTGTGGAAGGCTTTGATGCATTTAACTTAACACATATACCCAGGGAACAAAATTCACATGCAGATGTCTTGGCATCTTCAACTGCAAGTTTAAGGCCATTGGAAGATTTTAAGTGGGATAAGTTTTCAATTGAGCTAGTCCCCTGTCCTTCAGTTCCAAACAATATTGACAGCTTTCAAGTTTTCTCAGATGATCAACAGATTGTGAACTTTCTGCGAGTACCAATACCTTTGAGAATGCTATAATTGATGAGGGCCAAAGGGACACCCTGATGGGACAGCTAGATGATGACAGGGGAATCATGAGATTGAAGGACAAGAGAATCCCAAAGGGAATGGTAGAGTCGGAGAGGCTATTCGATGTTGACAAGATCAGGCAAAGGGTGAATTCCGAGGATTATGTGGGCACCACAGACAATGATACTTGAAAATTTGAATGTAGGAGCTCGAAGAGGATCCAAGGAACATCAAGTTGGCAAAGGACTGTGATCCGGAGATAAAGAGAAATATGATTGATTTCCTGCACGGGGTCTAAGGATGTAATGGCCTGGTCATACAAGGATTTAAAGGTATTTGATCCAAAATTTTACACCCACATCATACCTTTGAAAGAATCTTGCAAGCCTTTCGGACAAAAACGAGAGGCATGTTAATGCTCTGTTAGAACCCCTTATTCGGAAAGAAGTGGAGAAGCTCTTGAGTGCGGCAATTATTTTTCCTATCGGGCATTCTACTTGGGTGGCAAATCCGGTGCCGATGAGGAAGAAAAATGGGGAGATCCGCCTTTGTGTGGATTTTAGGAATCCGAACAAAGCATCTCGAAAAGGACAACTATCCCCCGCCTTCTATGGATGAAGTACTACGATTGTTAATGGCTCGAGAGATGATGTCTTTTACGGATGGTTTCTCGGGGCTATAATCGATTCTAGTTGAGAAGGAGGATAGAATGAAAACCACTTTTACCACTAAGTGGGGTACTTTTGCTTACAAGAGGATGCCATTTGGTTTAATAAATGCAGGAGCAACATTTCAGAGAGCAATGGACCATGCCTTCAAGGGGCTTATGGGCAAATGTATTGTAGTTTACATGGATGATCTAACAGTCTTTTCCAAATCCAGATTTGACCATGTCAAGCATTTAGAGTCTGTATTTAACAAGTGCAGAGAGTTTGGCATCTCTTTGAATCCAAAGAAATGCATATTTGGTGTAACAGAAGGCAAATTGCTTGGGCATTTGGTCACAAAGGATGGCATTTCCATGGATCCAGGCAGAGTTGAGGCCATATCTGGCATACCATTTCCCAACTCCAAGAAAGAGTTGAGATCATTCTTTGGAAAGATTAACTTTGTCAGAAAGTTTATCTCAGGCTTTGCAGAGATAGTTAAACCAATGAATGATATGTTAAAGCAAACCGCCAGATTGCTGGACCATTGAAGCTAAGGCTGCTTTTCAAGAAATCAAGACGACCATTAAACAAGCACCGGTCTTAGTAAGCCCGATTTCAGTGCAGATTTCTATCTGTACACTTTCTCTTCTGAACATACACTTGCTGCAAGTGCTGACTCAACGGAGAGATACGGGAGAACATCCAATTGCTTTTAAGAGCACTAATTTGAAGGGAGCTGAACTGAAATATTCCAGATTAGACAAACAGGCTTATGCTTTGGTAAGGGCAGTGAAGCGATTCAGACATTATATACTCGGAAGCAAAACTCATGCCATAGTGCCGGACCAGTTGTGAAGTACCTTCTAAGTCGAATGAGTTGGGTGAGGCGAGGGGCAATTGGGTCACCAGTCTGCAAGAATATGACTTGGAGATTAGGCTCGCTAAGGCGATCGGAGGACTTGGCTTGTCTAGACACATTCTTTGAAGTGCCTCCACAAGCGGGAAGTTAATCAATTAAACTACGAATCGATGATTGGTATGGGGATATCATTCATCTCGCTACGGTTTGGGGTTTGCCCATCCCATTTGAACAGAACTCAAAGGAGAGCATTAAAGTTAAAAGCTTCTCACTATCTCCTCAAGGCGGGTACTCCGTACGGGGAGAATTATCCTTGGCATCTTCCTAAGGTGCATTTCTCCCAGTGAAGTCAGTGAAGTCATGGCTAGTTTTCATGAAAAACTAGGGGCAGGGCATTCATCAGGATCTGCTACAGCACATAAAATATTAAGAGCAGGCTATTACTGGCCTACACTTTTTAAGGATGCACATCAACATGTCAGAACCTGCCATCAGTGCCAGACATTTGCAGCCAAAGAGGCAAATCGAGCTCTGCCATTGCAACCAGTTGTGATAAACAAACCTTTCATGCAGTGGGGACTTGATTTTGTGGGAGTCATTAACCCGAATTCCTCGGCAGGGCATAAATATGCGTTGACAGCTACTGACTATTGCACAAGGTGGGTTGAAGCAGCAGCCACTACAAGAAGTACAGCCCAGGAAGTTATTGATTTTCTTGAATCAAATGTCATAACTAGATTTGGGGTTCCCCTGAATTTGGTGCGTGATAATGGGCCCGCCTTCCAATCATTGGAGTTTGCAGATTGGGCATACCGGATGGGGATAGTTATCGATTCTCATCCAACTATTATCCCCAAGGCAATGGGTGGTGAGTCAACAAACAAGAACTTAATGAATGCCATCAAAAAGTCTACAGCAGACAAACCCAGGCAGTGGCATACATTGTTGAAATATGCACTGTGGGCTGACCGGATAACACACAAAGTGGCTCTTAAGACCTCTCCCTTTGTTTTGCTGTATGGTACTCGGCCAATTGTCCCCATCTCCTTGAAATTGCCTACCTATCAGTTTGCCTTAGATTATTTTGAAGGTCATGATGATGTTGAAGCCCGTGTTTTAGACCTCACTAACTTGCAGGATGAAAGACTCCAAGCCCTGGAGCACTTCAGCAGACACCAAGAAACTGTCAAGCGGTGGTTTGACAAGAGAGCCAAGGTGAAGGCTTTCAGGCTGGCAGACTTAGTGCTTCTGTGGGACAAGGCCCATGAGAAGAAGGGTAAGCACACAAAGTTGCAGCCACTGTGGATAGGCCCCTACCAAATTGCTGAAATATTGGGTAACAATGCTTTCCGCTTGCAAGACCTGGATGGTAATTTTCTGGACCTCCCTGTTAATGGCCAATACTTGAAGCATTATTTCTCTGCTGTTCCATCCAATGTATCATTTGAGTAAGCTATAAAAAAAGGTTGTAACATGTGTACATATTGTAAATAGCTCCGTAAGTTTTGTTTTGTTCTAGTTTAGTTCTTTTAATAGCTCTGTACAGTTGCTTTAGTTGCTTCTTTTTAGTTTTAATTGGGTGCTGTCTGTACAGGTTTGTTTGTTAGATTAATCCTTGTTCTCAGTGCAGTTTTATTTTTTATTTTTTATTTTTTATTTTATTTTTTTTATTTTTTTATTTTTTTTAATATGTACGTGCAGTTGCATTTTAGTTTATTTCAGTTGCTTTAAGTTTATTTCAGTGCTGTTGCAGTTTCCCTTTGTCAATTTTTAGTTGCTGTGTTTTTAGTTAATCCTTGCTTTTATTTAAGTCTGTACAGTCTTTTCTTCCTTGCAGTTCTTTTTCTTTGCTGTCTGTACAGTTGCAGTTTAATTTATTTCAGTTGCTTTAAGTTATTTTCAGGTCTAGGCAGTTTTAATTGCTTTGCTTTTGTTTTAGCTTATTTTTGCTGCCTGTACAGTTGTGCTTTGCATCCTTTGTAAATAGCCTTGCGGTTTGTTCTATTCCTTTGTTTGTACAGCTGTGCAGTTTTCAGTTGCTTTAGTTTATTTCAGTGCTGTTGCAGTTTAGCTTTGCTGCAGTTTAGCAGTTTTAGTTACTTTGCTTCAGTTCTTTTAGTTTGTTTCTTTTATTGCCTGTACAGTTTTTATTTTCTTCCCTGCATTTCTTTTTCTTTGCTATCTGTACAGTCTTCAGTTTTAGTTTTAGTCTTAGTTGCTTGTGCAGTTTTATTTGCAGTCTGTGCAGTTTTTATTCTGTCTTGCTTTAGAAGCCTGTGCCTGTCCTTGGAAGCCTGTACAAAGTCCTTTGGCTTCTAAAATTCTATTTTTTAACCTCTGCTTGAGCAATCAATGAAAAGTCAGCCTGCTGAAAATTGTTTTATTCCTAGTCGATAAATCCTCAATCCAAGTGCCTCCCCATTCTCGCTCATTATTCTAATTGAGATAGTCTCGCTTGCTCTAAAGCTGTGGAACTATTTTGTTATCCGAGGATGAAGGTAGAGAGATGATTGGATCTTGTGTCTTACTTGCCACAGTTGTTTTAATGATAGAAAAAGCTCGCTATCCTTGTTTAGTTGGAGGAACTCCCGGGGAATCCAAGAAAAGTTTGGTTATAAGAGGGGACTATGGTTCATGCAATTATTTGGGTGTCACGGAGAGGCTATCAATGCCTAGGTCGAAAGCAGGTTCCGGATTGATCAAATATTAAAAGAAAATTGTAATTTCTCTAAGGTCTTCCAGATAGTGATATATTTCAAAAAGAAGAGAGATAAAAAAAAAGAGATAAGAAAAAAAAGAAAAAAAAAAAAAAAGAGTTTTATGATCAAAAGAGGCAGCCAATATTAGATTACGCCCTACGGTTTGTAAATTGGGTCGTGTAAATCTAAAGGGTAACTCTGTCTAGGTTTGTAAAAGGCTAAACTAGTAAACCGAGCTCTACTCGGTTTCCCCATTTACAATCTAGAAAAGTTGATTAATCCAAGTTTATCATTCAATTCAGTCATCCTTGAAGAAAGTTCTATACCTTTGTAATTGCACATCCGAAATCTTCCTTGAAGTAATCCATCCCAAGATGTCCTTGGGAAATTTTAACGGTGGCGGTTGGCGATCAATTTATTGTGAAGAATGCCTGTGGCAAGGCATGATGCATGGTCTTTTTGTTTTGAAACCCGAGTCTTGGGTTCTAAAATAGTGCTACTATTTTACCCTGCAGATATCGCCATTTGTTGATAAGCAACACACCCCCACTGAAAAATGAGATTCCATCCTTAGAAAATTCTGAACTTCCATTTTTTGCAGCAGGGACCCTCTTGGTCATTTTCAGGTTTTAAATCCAAATTTGCTTGCCTCCTTTTTAAAGTTGTGCTTTTTCTTGCATTCTATTTGTGTTATCCAAGAATTCACTTTTTACATGCTAGAATCATTCATGCACAAGCAAAATCTTGCACCGATACCGAGAAAATCCAGAAAACAGTTGCATAATTCACTGAAAAATCAAACTTTCCATTTTTGGTAGTGTCGCGATATCGCGACACTTCCATTTCGGAAATGTCGCGATATCGCGACAGGTAAGTCAAAATGCGGCTAAGTGCCAGAAAGGTCGCGATTTCGCGACATGTCGCGAAATCGCGACGATTTTTGGACGAGAAGAAAAAGGCGTACGGAGGGCGCGATTTTGCGACATGTCGGGGGGGTTTTGGGGGGGGGGGAGGGAGAAAATGGGCTGCAGGATGAAAAATCGGCTAAGTCGCAAACATGTTCCAAAATCGCGGTCAACGCGGTCAACGCATGCAGGTAGAGGAACTGTCGCGATATCGCGACGTGTTCTAAAATCGCGGCTGAAAATCAAGAAGCGTACGGAGGCCAGGAAGGGTCGCGATTTCGCGACATGTCGCGAAATCGCGACATGTCGCGTTTTCGCGGCCGACGAGGGAGGAAGTTGCCGATGCTCGAGCAGGGTCGCGATTTCGCGACATGTCGCAGAATCGCATTAGGAGAGAGAAAGTCATAGTTGACCTGAAAGTGCATTCCGGCGGGAAATAGAAGGCTTCCGGGGTAGCGACACGTGTCAAAGCGTGAATGGGACAAACGAGAAGCCGACATGCAAGCTTATTTTGCGGATTTAATCTGTTTTTAATGTTTTAAGCTTCGATTTAATTAAAATGCTAATCTAATGCATCTTTTTGTCTTTCATGCGGGGATTCCACCGGCACTTACGGGACAACCGGGAAAGACCATAAAGGCGAAGATAAAGTGCGGATTTAGTCAAGGACCGCCATGCTAGGAGAGAAGGCGCCGGTGAGAGCATTCAACAACAAATTTATTGCGAGACTTGATAGCATGAAGACCATTTCAACTTCGGGATGGATTTGCGGAGATCGAATTGATGGAGAAGTGGTGACTCATCCGGCTCACCGAGCGAGAATTAATGAAAGCATTTATTTGCAGCTGCGAATGAATGCAAGTTGCATTTTATTTTATCTTCTCCATTTATGGCAGCTGACTGCATAGATTTGCCGAAGGGTTAAGTTCTATTCGGACTTTGATTTTTAAATGGATTTTTATTGTAAAACCCGGGTCCTAGGGTTTAAGTGCGATAAGATTTAGGGTTTGAGCAAGATATTTTGGAAAAGATCGGGGTCCGTCCCGAGTCTATAAATACAAATTCTAAATGTAATCGCAGGGAGGCGGAGACTTAGAAATAAAGGCTTATAAGCAATTTCTTGCAAATTTTGTGAAATCCTTTGTTTTCGGACTTGGAGTTGATGTGCTTTAGCTTTTACGTGATAGCATGGCCGGGAGCCTAATCTTTTGCAGAGTGTGATAAGTGTATTTTCTTTTGTTATCCGTTCCATTTAAAGTTTGTTAGATATATCTCTGTAAATCTGCCATTGTCAAGATTAAATATCTTTGTTAGGCTTCAGTTGTTCTATTGTCTGCTAGGGGAAATTACAGATTTCAGGTGTAAGTTTGTTCTAATTGCTCTGTCTTCACTGTGCGAGCTAGGCTGCCGGTGAAAGATACCAGTTTTAACCAGCTGCCCCTTGGATTTATAATTTTCTGCTAGATCCGTTTCACTCTGCCTTGTGCTCTTAGTTGAAAGTGATCTTAGACTGACTGGACACTTTCTTCTGGGATTTGTTCTGTTGTGAAGCTGATAGCATAGATAAGATTGATAGTTTAGAGTTTTACAGTTTAAAGTCTGATAAACTTCTCTTTTCTGCCTTACCCTACCCTCTCTTTGCTTTCCGTGAATGATCCATTTTTATTTTCTTTATTTGCCTTTTATTTAAATCTGCTGACCCATGAGAGCTAGATCTAGAATTCAAGTCAAATCTGATTGTCAACAACTTTTGCAACTACTGAACAAGTTCAGGAACCCCTCGTAAGGTAACGGAGCAGTCCATATTGAAATCTATTCCCGAAGTGGAAAAGAGTGAATTGCCATTCGACCCAACTCTGTAACTCGCACCTTGGATAACCAGCTAGATCCTAAAGATGAGTGGGATCAGTCCCGTGGGTGTCTCCGGAGCTTTCCTTGCCTTCATCCTTTTTCCCGGGGTGTGCATGAAATCCGGGCCAACAGAAGCTTCTTCTTCTTTGGTGCTTGATATTGACTCTCCTTTTTCTTCTTCTTGTTTCCCTTGTTCTTCTTCAGAACTAAGTCCTATTCTGGTGACTGATGATCTTTGTGCATTGATAATCTTGTTCAAGGTCTTTGAATTTTTCTCAAACTTTTGTAGCTTATCCTTAGAGTCTTTCACTTCCATTCTTAGTGAAACTATCTCATGTTCTAATATTTCACACTCTAGATCTTTTATCTTTAATTTTTAAGCCATACCTTCTTCCATTTTACTAACCTCTTCAACCTTAATTTTTAAGTCAATGAGCTCTTGCAAAAAAATTGCTTTTACTTTCTCATATTCTTGAGCTTGAACCCTTAGTCTTGAGTTCTCCCTTTTTAATTCTTCGAGATAAACAATAAGTCTTTCACATTATAGCTCTTTTATCTTTTATTGTTCAACCATTACTTTTTCAGCTCTCCATGCCTTTTCAATCTTATCTTTCAAGTCAGAGATATCTTCTAGAAGCTTTGTCTTACATTTCTCATCCTCTTGTATTTGAGCCTTTAATTATAATTTCTTCCTTTTCAAATCAACAAGTTCCTTAAGAGTGACTTCCTCCTTTTCTCTTTCTAAATTTTATTTTTTATTTGACCTTCAATAGGATCATTTTCATCTATTGTCTTCTTACCTGTTTTGACTATCCTTGTTATCTTTTTTGAACCATCCTCTAGGACTTTAGTTCTGAGAGTATCATCTTCATATTCACCACTACTAAACCCATTGCAATAACCTGCATCATGACCAATTTGACCAAAAAAAAAATTCTTCACCTTCTTGTGGAAAATAAGATGCATGGTGACCTATCTTTCTACATCTGGTACAAAACTTTATCAGTATGATCTTTTATCCACTGTTTGATTCATCTCTTGAATCTATTTCTATTTCTCCTCTCAAAACAACAACATAAAATTCATCTTCATTTTCTTTCATGACCATGTGTATTATTTTATTCTTGTGTCTCATGGTTCTACTTTTGTATTTCTTTTCCATTTGTGTTATTGTAAGATCTTCCTTCAATCTGTTAAACCTTTTTCGAAGAAACCTTCTCTGATACCAATTGAAGAATACAAGCTTATACTGAGAGGGAGGGGTGAATAGTATAAGACCACTTTTTACTTTTCTTTCTCAAATAGTATTATCTAATATAATCAATGGCAATATCAATAGCAATATCTAAAGCAATGCATAAATCATCACAGACAATAGAGACACCAATTTAATGTGGTTCACCCAATGTGGGCTACTCCATGGCGAAAATATTTCACTAATATTTTCTCAACAAATATCTTTAGGAATCCTTCCCTATTACAATTTTTATGGACCTCTGTATAAAGGAGACACCAATATCCTAATCAAGTTAATGGATCTCTATCCATAGGAGATACCAATTTCCTCAGCTAGTTCATGGATCTCTATCCATAGGAGAACTGCTTTCTTCTCTGCTCTGGTTGGTGATATTCTAGAAGAACTATTGCCTCCACTGCACTGGATAATAGATCTCTATCCACAAAATACTCTTGTCGTCACTCAAAAGACCTGTCCTCACTGATCTAGCTAAAGGACCTCTATCCACTGGAGGCTATCATTATCTATACTCTATCACCTCCAAAGATTACTCTTAACTCTGTCTCAAATATGCACTAAAAATAGTCCTTCGGTCTAGCACAAATATACTCAATCTCTATCTCTAGTCTGGCACAAACCTATCCTTAAATCTGCACCAAAATTTTTCCTCAAATCTGCACTAAACAAAGTCCTTCTATCTAGCACAAATATGCTCAATCTCTATCTCTGGTCTAGAACAAACCTATCCTCAAATATGTATCAAACTTTATCCTCAAATCTGCACTAAACACATTCCTTCGGTCTAGCATAAATCTGATCAATATCTATCCTCAAGACTTAACTATTGGACATTTTGAGGAGTGTTTGTTGTCATTGATGTCAAAAGCATTGTTGTGCTATGTTCGTCATCTTTGAGGACATTAAGTGTTTCTTCCAAAAGCAAGAAGGTCTTGAAAAGCAATAGGTTATAATATTTATTTTTAAATATTATATACCCAGGAGGGCTCAAAGGATAAAGATCCAAGGAAGGAGAAGCAAAGTTCAAATTAAATAATAATATTTTATTATTATTATTTTGGATCAAAAATCGAGTTTAAGAAGATCAAGGATCAAGTTGGAAAAGACCCACAAGAAGATTTAATTTAAATTAAAATATTTTAATCTTTGATTAAAATTTTAATTTAAATAATGATGGGTGCTAAGGTTAATTTAAATATTTATTTAATATTTAAAATTAACTTTAATATTCGAATTCAAATTAAATTCGAATAATCGTCGACGTTGGAACAAGCTATAGTTTGCATATAAATAATGCCAAAGTTTGGCATTTGGAAGATTATCCATGCGATTGTATTTTGGCTCGTGCAAAAGAAAAACATGTATTTTTGCATGTGTATTTGAGCAGAGGAAAGGACAAAGTGTGGTAGCCTCTGAAAACTACTCGAAGCCCCTCGTAGCTGAGTTGGCAGCCAAGGGCTGCGTAAGATGCATTTGAGATGCCTGGTGCGGGTTCGAATCTTGTGCACGCCATTTTGTTGAAGGGAGGTTCATGTTTGAGTTTGCATCATTCGAGGGAGAAGGAATTCAAAGGCACGTTCATGCCTTTTGGCTCTTGTGGAGCCACGCAGCCCAGTTGGTGGGTGCGAGCGCTGCGGAAGCACTTGGGGGAGAACCATCGGTGGTTCGAATCCCTCCAAGGCCTTTTGGCTAGAATAATAGAGGTATGCGCATTGTTTGGGTTGTCTTGGCTTGCGAAAAATAAAAAGGGAAAAATAATTTTTGTTTTCAAAGGTTTATGTTAATTAAAGTTTTTGCATAATTAATTTGGATTATAAGTTGTTTAGGGGAGTTAAAAGGGGAATGCAAAACTTTGATTTCTGAATTGAATTTTTAAGTGTTTAAGGAGTTATAAGGTAGTAAGGAAAGTTTATTTTTGAGATTGAAGGTTGTTGAATATTATTTTAAAGTTGGAGATTATAAGGTGTATTTGAGTATTATTTTTGTATTGAAGAAATATTTTGAAGAAGTGTTAGAGTGATAATTCTTGTCATCTAACCCTTGTGCTTGGCAAGGAAAGTGGTTATAATTGAGACAGGTTTTGAAGTCTATTCTTCATCAAGTAAAAGGTATGGGCACATTCTTCTTTGGTTGAAATAATTGATTGGTTGAGATTTTCTAAAAATAATATTGGAGTGAAAAGGACTTGGTTAAGTTTTCCTTTGTGAGTTTGTTGAGTTGATGAGTTTTCTGAAATGGAAGTAAATGCTATAAACCTTGTTTGATAAGCATTGTTGGATATTTTGAGTGAGTGAATGCATACTTCATTGTTGTGTGATTGAGATCCCTTGTTGTTGAGTTTGAAGATTGGATTAGGGTTTGAAAGAACATGAGTATCATTGTTATGTAAAGTGGTGAACTATCTTGAACTAGGGTTTGCAAGATCATGAGTATCATTGTTATGTAAGGATTGTTTGATAAGCATTGTTGTTGAAGTGATTGGTTGAGTGAAGAACTTGAACTAGGGTTTGCAAAGATCATGAGTATCATTGTTATGTGAGGATTACTTGATAAGCATTGTTGTTGAAGTGATTGGTTGAGTGGAAGTGATTGAGCTTAGTTGAGTGGATGTGTTGAAGTGATAGTTCAAGTTCTATGAAACAAATTGTTCCATATTCTAAATTGATTTGAGAAAGAGGTTGAGTGTTTGTGAGTGTGAAACATATTGAGTCTCTAAAAATTATCTATATGTTTTTGTGGTAAAAAGAGAGATTGAAAGTGGGGGGGGGTTTTTATTTTTTGAATTGAAGTGTTTGAGCATTGTTGTGAATGTGAAGCATATTGAGTCTCTAACAATTCTCTATATGTTTCTATGAGATTGAACAAGTTCTAGTGAGGACTTGTTGAGCAGATTTGAGGTAAGTCTTAGAGAAGACTTGTGGATAGATTGGTGTGAGCTTTTGTGGAAGCTTACAATATAGAATTGAGGACAAGACTTGTTGAGTAGATTTGAATAAGTTCTAGTGAGGACTTGTTGAGAATATTGGACAAGTTCTAGAGAGGACTTGTGGACAGATTAGTGTGAGCTTTTGTGGAAGCTTACAAGGTAGATTTGAGATAAGTCTTTGAGAAGACTTGTGAGCAGAGTTGATTGATTGATTTGTTCAAACCTTGAGTTAAGGTTTGGGGCAGATCTAGCAGAGTTGATTTGAGATTAAGTCAAGCTTTGTGTTAAGGCTTGAGGATAGATATTGAGGATAGATTTGTGCTAGATCGAAGGACTATGTTTAGTGCAGATTTGAGGATAGAATTTGGTGCATATTTGAGGATAGATTTGTGCCAGATCAGAGATAGAGATTGAGTAGATTTGTGCTAGATCGAAGGACTATGTTTAGTGTAGATTTGAGATAGAGCTGAGAGCAATCTTTGGAGGTGATAGAGTATAGAGGATGATAGTCTCTAGTGGATAGAGATCCATTAGCCAGGGTAGTGAGGATAGGTCTTCTAAGTGAGGATAGGAGTCTTTAGTGGATAGAGATCCATTAGCCAATGTAGTGGAGGCATTAGTTCTTCTAGAATATCACCAACCAGAGCAAAGGAGATTGGTGTCTCCTATGGATAGAGATCCATGAACTTGATTAGGGGATTGGTGTCTCCTTTGGATAGAGGTCCATAAACATTGTAATAGGGAAAGGATTCCCAAGAGATTGATTGAGAAAATTTTAGTGAAATATTTTCTCCGTGGAGTAGCCCACATTGGGTGAACCACGTTAAATTGGTGTCTCTATTGTGTGTGGTGATTTGTGCATTGCTTTTATTACTATTATTGATATTGCTATCTATACATTGCATAATATTGATTGAAAGAAAAGTAAAAAGTGGTCTTATACTGTTCACCCCCTCTCAGTATAAGCTTGTGTTCTTCAATTGGTATCAGAGTGGGTTCCTTCGAAAGAGTTTAATATCTTGAAGGAAAAGCTTACAAGAACACAATGGATTCTAAGAATGGGTCCTCAGATAATTCAACACCAGTATTTTATGGAAGCGATTATGTATTTTGGAGTATGAGAATGAAGATTCACTTGATGGCACTTGGCAATGAAATATGGGAAGCAGTTGAAAATGGATACACACCACCAACTACTCCACCTACAGATAAATATGGTAAGCTTCTACATCATTACAATTCAAAAGCAATGAATGCAATTTTGAGAGGTTTGCATAGAATAGAGTTCATAAAGGTTATGCATTGCAAATCAACAAAAGAAATTTGGGATAAGTTGCAAAGCATATATGAAGGAGATAAAAGTGTCAAAAAGGTAAAGATATAAAATCTCAAAGGACAATTTGAAGAATTAAGAATGAAGGATGAGGAAAATATTAGTGCTTATCTACTTCATGTAGACGAGGTTGTTAATGCCATGCAAGGACTTGGACTTGAGATTGAAGAATCTGATGTTTGTGATAAGATCTTAAGATCTCTCCCAAAAAGGTTTAGTGAAAAGATCTCTGCTATAGAGGAATCAAAATATGGTGATATTTTGACAAGAGATGTATTACTTGGTATTCTTACAACTTTTGAGATGAGAACAAAAGAGGAACCTAATCTCTGGAAGGAAGCAACCTTCAAAGCTACTAAGAAGACAAAGGGTAAGAAGTCAGATTCAAGCAATGAGTCATCCAGTGATGAAGAAGCAAATTATGGCAGAAGGAATAAGGATCCAAGAAGATTTAAAGATGCAAAATCTGTTAGATGTTTCAACTATGGAAAGTATGGTCACTATGCAACTGATTGTCAAGAAGCTAGAAATAGCAATGATGAAGAAAAATAGGATCATAAGAACAGGGAATCAAAAAAATATAGGTACCAAAAGAAAGGCAAGGATGGACAAGGCAAACAAGGAAAGAAGTTCTTTCAAATACAGAAGAGGAGTTACTATGCAGACAAGGCAAGTAAGTACTCAAGTGATAGTGATAATAGTTTCTCAAATAATGATAAATATGAAGTTCTATTTCTGATAGAAGAAAAAGAAGAAGTTAAGAAAAGGTCACCAATAATTCTCAAGTGTTTTAGATGTGGTAATTTTGGACATCTTGAAGATAGTTGTACAAAGAATGGTTTCAGTTTCAGTGATGATGAATATGAAGATACACTTGAAGGACCAAAAGAGAATATTCTAATGGCACTAGAAGAAGAAGGAGGTGATCCTATAGAAGACAAGTCAAAAGAAAATGAAGATGTTTTCAAAGGTAAACAAATAGAGGAAGAATCAGAAAAAGGAGAAGTTGATCTTGAGGGAGAGCTTATTTATGCTCTTAACACATTGAAGAAGGTAAGAAAGCAAAACTCCCAACTTAAGCTTCAGTTTCAAGAATGTGATGAAGAGAAAGGAAAGCTTATAGAGGATCTAAACAAGTCAATGGCTAAGACAAAGAAGTTCAAAGATAAGTTAGAAGCAAAGGTCTTAGAATGTGAAAGGTTAGAACATGAAGTGGCTCTACTAAGGGAAGAAATAAAAGAGTCTAAAGATAGGTTATACAGGTTTGGAAGAAGCTCAAATAATTTGGATAAGATTATCAAGACACAAAAGCCTACATCAAGCAAGACAGGTCTTGGTTTTGAACAGGTACAAAAGAAACAGGAAGAGGAGTCAACCTCAAGTTCTGAAGAAGAAGAAGAAACTTCAGAAGAAGATAGTGTAAGAGAAAGTGAGACTTCTGAGGATGAGTTGGACAACAGAAAGTTCAACAAGGAAAGAAACAATGCACAAAGGAGAAACAAATGGAACAAGAACCAACACAGAGTAAGAGAGACTAAGAGACCAATGAGGTCAAGGCAAGGAAATTTCAATGGATGATGTTTCTCATGTCATAGATTTGGGCACAAAGCTTCACAGTGCAGGACACATGAAAGACAAGAATATGGGAACTTCAGGAACAAGTAGTTATTTCAAGGGTATTGCTACTCTTGTAATCAGTTTGGTCACAAGGCAATGAATTGTAGGGTTCATGATAGGAATAGGTATGGCTTCACCAGGAGAAATCCCAAGATATTTGCACCTTCAAGGAATAACAATATTAAGTGTTACAAGTGCAATAATGATGGACATACAACAAAGTGGTGTAGAGAAGAAATTCCAGAGACAAGCAGGAACAAGAATAGTCAGAGGAATCAGAAGGATCAGATGAGGAGGAAAGTAGACAAAGGAAAAGAGTAGTGCATGCTGGGAGTAGAAATACTCCCACCCCAGAATTAACCACCTCAAGAGGAGGTGGGGGAGGGGCTAAGCTAAGAGTTTCATTCTTAGCCCCAAGCCCCAAAGGTGACCCTTTGCCATTGATGTCAAAGGGGGAGAGATTTGAGTTAGGAGGAAAGCATTCAATCAGGGGGAGCAGTTTCCCAGGGGGAGCAGAAAATAAAAAGGTTAAGGAAATGGTAAAAAGTAATTGGGTTGCCATCAATGACAAAGGGGGAGATTGTTGGACATTTTGAGGAGTGTTTGTTGTCATTGATGTCAAAAGCATTGTTGTGCTATGTTCGTCATCTTTGAGGACATTAAGTGTTTCTTCCAAAAGCAAGAAGGTCTTGAAAAGCAATAGGTTATAATATTTATTTTTAAATATTATATACCCAGGAGGGCTCAAAGGATAAAGATCCAAGGAAGGAGAAGCAAAGTTCAAATTAAATAATAATATTTTATTATTATTATTTCGGATCAAAAATCAAGTTTAAGAAGATCAAGGATCAAGTTGGAAAAGACCCACAAGAAGATTTAATTTAAATTAAAATATTTTAATCTTTGATTAAAATTTTAATTTAAATAATGATGGGTGCTAAGGTTAATTTAAATATTTATTTAATATTTAAAATTAACTTTAATATTCAAATTCAAATTAAATTTGAATAATCACCGTTGGAACAAGCTATAGTTTGCATATAAATAATGCCAAAGTTTGGCATTTGGAAGATTATCCATGCGATTGTATTTTGGCTCGTGCAAAAGAAAACATGTATTTTTGCATGTGTATTTGAGCAGAGGAAAGGACAAAGTGTGGTAGCCTCCAAAAACTACTCGAAGCCCCTCGTAGCTGAGTTGGCAGCCAAGGGCTACGTAAGACGCGTTCGAGATGCCTGGTGCGGGTTCGAATCTCGTGCACACCATTTTGTTGAAGGGAGGTTCATGTTTGAGTTTGCACCGTTCGAGGGAGAAGGAATTCAAAGGCACGTTCATGCCTTTTGGCTCTTGTGGAGCCACGCAGCCCAGTTGGTGGGTGCGAGCACTATGAAAGCGCTTGGGGGAGAACCATCGGTGGTTCGAATCCCGCCAAGGCCTTTTGGCAGCATAATAGAGGTATGCGCATTGTTTGGGTTGTCTTGGCTTGCAAAAAATAAAAAGGGAAAAATAATTTTTGTTTTCAAAGGTTTATGTTAATTAAAGTTTTTGCATAATTAATTTGGATTATAAGTTGTTTAGGGGAGTTAAAAGGGGAATGCAAAACTTTGATTTCTGAATTGAATTTTTAAGTGTTTAAGGAGTTATAAGGTAGTAAGGAAAGTTTATTTTTGAGATTGAAGGTTGTTGAATATTATTTTAAAGTTGGAGATTATAAGGTGTATTTGAGTATTATTTTTGTATTGAAGAAATATTTTGAAGAAGTGTTAGAGTGATAATTCTTGTCATCTAACCCTTGTGCTTGGCAAGGAAAGTGGTTATAATTGAGACAGGTTTTGAAGTCTATTCTTCATCAAGTAAAAGGTATGGGCACATTCTTCTTTGGTTGAAATAATTGATTGGTTGAGATTTTTTGAAAACAAGATTGGAGTGAAAAGGACTTGGTTAAGTTTTCCTTTGTGAGTTTGTTGAGTTGATGAGTTTTCTGAAATGGAAGTAAATGCTATAAACCTTGTTTGATAAGCATTGTTGGATATTTTGAGTGAGTGAATGCATACTTCATTGTTGTGTGATTGAGATCCCTTGTTGTTGAGTTTGAATATTGGATTAGGGTTTGAAAGAACATGAGTATCATTGTTATGTAAAGTGGTGAACTATCTTGAACTAGGGTTTGCAAGATCATGAGTATCATTGTTATGTAAGGATTGTTTGATAAGCATTGTTGTTGAAGTGATTGGTTGAGTGAAGAACTTGAACTAGGGTTTGCAAAGATCATGAGTATCATTGTTATGTGAGGATTACTTGATAAGCATTGTTGTTGAAGTGATTGGTTGAGTGGAAGTGATTGAGCTTAGTTGAGTGGATGTGTTGAAGTGATAGTTCAAGTTCTGTGAAACAAATTGTTCCATATTCTAAATTGATTTGAGAAAGAGGTTGAGTGTTTGTGAGTGTGAAACATATTGAGTCTCTAACAATTCTCTATATGTTTCTATGGTAAAAAGAGATATTGAAAGTGATTGAGCATTGTGGTGAGTGTGAAGTATATTGAGTCTCTAACAATTCTCTATATGTTTCTATGAGATTGAAATTATTTGAGCATTGTTGTGAATGTGAAGCATATTGAGTCTCTAACAATTCTCTATATGTTTCTATGAGATTGAACAAGTTCTAGTGAGGACTTGTTGAGCAGATTTGAGGTAAGTCTTAGAGAAGACTTGTGGACATATTGGTGTGAGATTTTGTGGAAGCTTACAATATAGAATTGAGGATAGGACTTGTTGAGCAGATTGGACAAGTTCTAGTGAGGACTTGTTGAGCAGATTGGACAAGTTCTAGAGAGGACTTGTGGATAGATTAGTGTGAGATTTTGTGGAAGCTTACAAGGCATATTTGAGACAAGTCTTTGAGAAGACTTGTGAGCAGAGTTGATTGATTGATTTGTTCAAACCTTGAGTTAAGGTTTGGGGTAGATGTAGTTGTAGCACCCTAAAATTGGCACAGTTAAACCTTAGTAAAAAGATAAAAATTTGAATTTTAAACCCAAACCACCCGTTAACCGCCCATTACCCACTTTCCTCATTTTCCATACCATTTTTAGGATTTGTTTTGACCGTTGGACGATATCGTCGCAGATCAGACGAAATCATCCCAGATCTGACGAATTCGTCTGGAACAGAACGTCCAGACGATTTCATCCCAAAACCAAATTTTCATAATTAGCTTCTATTTCAACAGCTTCTCTAACTTGGGCAGAAAGCGTGTCTGCACAGTTAGAGTCTCCCCCATTGGAGATCTCCCAAATTGGGATGATTTCCAACCTCCTAACCTCTCCCTAATCCTATATAAACTAGGATTTTCTTAGTTTATCCCCCTGAACCCCCTAGCTGATGGATTTCCCTGTAGAGTTAGTTCCTTATGCATTAGAGCATCCTCGCACCATCATTTGCATTCTGTATTTCATGTTTTCTTGCAAGAATTTTACTATTTTTTAGTCGGAGCAAGCTTGGATCGTCGCAGGCGATTCCAGATGATTTCGGACGATCCTGTCGAGGAGCGCAGATGATCTCGTATGATTGGAGGTGATCCTGACTGTAGTCCAGATTGGGGGCAATCAGAGCCCAGAGTTTGCATTTCCTTATTGTTTTTCTGCATTTCTTTGTGCATTATCTTAGGTTATTATATTTATGCATCCTGGAGTTCACCTCATTTAGCATAGATATATGATGAAGTCAAAATAAATTGTCAAATTGATGCATTTCCTTTTAATTGCTATCTAGATCTACCATTTAGGCAAATTCATTATTATTTCTATCATTTCCCCTTGCTTTTGTAGTTGCATTTTTGGTATTTTGTATCTATTTTTGTGATTGCAGGTTTCTAACAAATTCGTTTGATGAATTCGTCAGATCGTCGATGATCCTATCTGATCTCAGATGGCCGACTATGATCTGAGATGATTCTATGCAATTTCAGATGATTCTGTATGATTCAAGATGATTTGGACTTCTACAAACCTTAGAATCTTCATTCAGACATCCGAAATCAGGTATATTCTATCCTATTTAGCACATTCTCTGTGTTCAACATTTATTCATGTTTTTTGTATCCATAAAAATCAGCATCGGCATATAGATTAGCTTAGATTCATCTTGGCCAAACCTAGGAATTGAATGATTGAATATAAAATGAACACATCAAACCTATTATCAACCTAGGCATGGAAACTGCCACTCAAAAGTTTCTTGGTGAACCCACCATCCATCAAAAATTCACCCTTATACCCCTCCCCCGAGAGGCGGGACCTTCAAAGGGCCTCTCAGTCCGAGGTATTGTCCCATCCTTCTCGCATCCCCCTTTCGGGCATGGATCCTATAGCTTGAAGGTAAGGATGCAAAAAATTTGGAGCGATACATTTTGGTGAACCCGACGTGAAAACTAAAAACCTTTTGAAAACAATCCAAAAAAAAAAACAAAACATAAATGCATTTAGAATCAAAGATTGCATATCATATTTAGATGGTAGATTATAATAAAAGATGAGCTGTCACCATTAATGTTGAGAATCAATTAGCAGCTATAGAGATTACTTCTGTACTTAGAGTACCTCAAACATATAGGGTTCAACCTTTATGGGATGAACTTAATAGGAGATTGAATATCATTGAGTCTAGATCAACCGAACTTAGGCAAATCAAGAGGTTTGTCCTAGATAGAATCCTGGATCCTGATCAAGTGACCTTGTATCATGAGCTTCAGAGAGCTTGCCATAGGTGGTTAGCAGATAAAAGAGCCCTTGTGTCTTCTGAATTGTACACCTTTGAGGAATACCTCGACAATGCAGCTTGTAGTACATAAATTTCTATCTCGTATAGAGGATCAAGAGGTCGTTCTTATGGATAGAAAGAGATGGAATAGAGTTCCTAGAGCTGTGTTATATCGAGAGTATTGCCATGAGCTCTATTTTTACAAGACAGAGTCAGAAGTAGATAACATCACCATAGCACACTTTGTTAAGTTCCTGAAAAACCATTTCCAATTTGAAGAGGAGCATTTCATGACTCTTGATGAACTTGATCCTATCAATGACATCTATAAACTATTTATAGAAAACTAAGCCATTCTTTTATTATTATTATTTCTTGCATTTAGTGTGTTGTTTGTTGTCTTTATAATCATAAAAACAAAACAAAACAAAATAAAAATAAAAATAAAAATAAAAACAAAACAAAATCATAACAAAAATCAAAACATTTTCTTTTAAGCATTATAGTAGGTATATAATTAAAATATATACCTCCCAAATTTGTTGCAAATATATTAATATATATTTGCTAAAATCTAAATTTAAACATAATGACTAGACTCAGGAATGGAAAACAGATTGAAGTAGAAGAAGATTGGTTAGGAAAAATGGTAAATAAACCGGATGTCCTTCCTGAAGACCCAATTCAGGAAGAAGGAACCCTAGACCAACAAGAAGAAGAGTTTGTTGACGCAAATGAACAAAGAGAAATTGTTAGAGAGGAAGGATCCTCATCTCCTAAAATATCTTCGGAAGGAGCTGTTACTTTTGAGAACATGGAACATTTCTGGAAGTTCCTCAATACTAATATTGGCACTCTTAATAGAGCAGTCCATATGGACAAGGATCAAATTAGTGACACTCAAGCAACCCTAGAAGAAATATATCACACACGCACTAATCCCTTGTCCTTCGTTGATCAAGAAAGTGATCAATCTGGACCATCCAATTTGGATATGGCCGCTATAATCCAAAACATGCAACAACAACAGGTTACCCAACCATCTAGAGTACCTGTTACCAAGCCTAGGGTTATTCCCACACAAAAGAAACCATCATTCACTGCTCTATTTCGCCAAGTTATTGATCAACATACCTCAAATCAACAAAAGCCTAAAACAAAACCAAATACCAATTTCCAACAATCTGGGGTACAACATAATGCTACAACAAATCTTCTTCATAATACTCTTCCTACCAACCATTTGCATAACAACAATATAGCATCTAATCCTTACGTCATGCCATCCTACGCTCACAAATCCCATACTCATGTACCACCAAACCAATATGGTGGACAAACTGGTAATCTGGAAGCCATGGTGAAACAGTTAGTCTCCCGCATGGACCAGATAGATCCCTACCATCCCTCGTACAATTATCGAGAGATGTGTAGTCAGCCTCTAGATCCTATAGTTGTAGCACAACCATATCCTAAACACTTTCCTATGCCTGTCCTACCAATATACAAAGGAACTGAAGATCCCATAGAGCATCTTCGTATGTTTAGGATAGCGTGTCATGATATATCACATGATGATTTGTTATTACTAAAAATGTTCCCAAAAAGTTTAGGAGGGATGGCATTAGAATGGTATTATCAACTACCCACTCATTCTTTGAGAAATTTCAAAGAAACCGTCGAGTCTTTTGTGCATCAATTTAGTGCCTACATTGAAAGGCATGTAACCATTAAAGATTTGTACAACCTAAAACAAGACAAAGATGAATGTTTTGCTGATTTCCTAGCTCGATGGAGACAAGTTGATAGGAAAATTGCACTTTGTGTTACCTTATCGAGAAATGCTAGATATCTTTATCAATAATTTACAAGAACAACTATCCTATGAGTTATCAAATGCTACCTTGACCACCTTCGATCAAGCTATAGATTTAGCTCGAAGAGTGGAAGATGCTCTTGTTAGGAGAGGTCAACTTAAAAAGAAAGATGATGAGAAAACATCCAGAAATCAATATAAAAATAAACAAGTTGTGGGCGATGGAGTCACTGATAGTAGAAATATCGCTACTATTAATGTTGCAAAAACAATAGAGAAATTTATACTGAAACCTCCTGATAAACCACCCCAAGAATTTACTAGGTTAAATCAACCTTTATCAACCATTCTCCCACAATTACTAGCACGAGGATTGATCCAATTACCAAATATCTAGGAACCTGATCCAACTATACCCGGATACAGAGCTGATTTACACTGTGATTTCCATAGAGGACCTGGACACGCTACCAACTCTTGTAAAATATTAAAACATAAAATACAAGACCTGATTGATAACAATGAGATGGAGGTGCAAGCCTTTCAACCTAAACAAAATCCTCCTAATAATGCTCAAAAGAACATTCCCCAAAATCAGAATAGAATGCCAATCAATCATTGGACATATTTCAACATCCTTTACCAAAGCATGGTAAAGAGGTGGCTAATCAAATTGAGCATCATAATGTTCCCCCTCCTACCCGATATGTAGGAACTATTAGTGGACATTTACCTGTTCACGATCCACAAATATTTGACACAACTTTATCCATGGTTACGGCCAGACCTCTACATAATATTCGGACACCTGATCTTAGTGATACCGAATATGAGACTGAAAGTGACATGGAAATCACCTCAAATCAATCGAATAGTTCTGAAGATGAATCAGATGTTGTTCAACCCATCACAAATTCTATGGTTTCGGAAGAACCATTTCCTAGAAGAGTCACTACTCGACCATCTTCTCACCAATTACTTTCTAATGAACAAGTCATAAACGCTAGACCAAGACCCATTCATCATCCACAAAATAATATTGTAGGTACCATCGGAGTTGTTACTCGACAACAGGCTCAAAATTCTCAACAAGATCAAACTTCGAATGATGGATCAGCTCCATTTGTTTTGAAAAATCCCAATAAAGGGAATCATGCGCCTAATGTTCAACCTAAACCTCCTTATAATATTAATGAACAATTATCAAATACTATAGCTAGAATTTCCCTTTTGGACCTTTTAAGATCTTCTCCTACCCATAGGGATGAATTAATGCTCACATTAAGCCAAATGATGGTACCACAAAATATTCAATCTGAAGCCATGTCCAATACTATCATAACTCGAGAAGTCGATTGTATTGACTTTCGGTATAGATATATACCGCAACATAGTTTACATAAGGATAACCCCTTATATATTACTGCCCTAATTGGAGATGTAGCAAGTTAAACGAGTCTTGATTGATAATGGTTCATCTTTAAACATATGCACTTTTGACTTCTACCAAATATTTGGGTTTAGAAGTGATGAAATGAAAAGAACTGATATGATTATAAAAGCATTCAATGACGAAACACAAGAAACGTGTGGAGTTATTACTATTCCATTGCAAGTTGGTCCTAGAACCTTAGACACGACCGTGTTTATTGTGCATTGCCCTGCATCGTACAATATACTTTTGGGTCACCCTTGGATCAACGCGATGCGAGCTGTTCCCTCAACTTTACATCAGTGTGTTAAATTCAAATTTAAAAATCAGTTGGTTACCATTCATGGTGATCCTAGACCCTTTGATATGTGTGCTTTGGCAGAACCTGTTGGAGTTCAATTTTGCCCTGCTCTGTCATCCACACATCCTAATTCTCATCATCCACCCAAACGTGTGAAACACACACTCATAACATCATCTACTTTTTCCCCACCAACCACACCTCTACATATAGTTCAACCATCTTCCAAACAAACCACATTAGGACCTCAAAAAGATCCTAAACCCACAACCAATGCTTCTTGTTTTACTCCTATAACTTCCATACCTTTAGACCCATCCATCGACATCCCTACAACGTCTACGCCTATCAAAGGCATGTTTTCCGCATCCAAAAACATAGGAAATGATCCTTCTACCTCTTACGCTCTTACTAATGAGCTCTTACCCGATTTATCTAAAATTCTTGTATCATAGAAAACAAACGTTGCTATGCAAGATTCCCATATTTTAAATAAATTGCCACCCTCTCCTCGTACCTTGGGCCTCCCACAACCTATGGGAAGTATCTACCAAGTCGGGAGTTGTGCTTTTATTTATAAGGGATATGACTGGGAAGAATACCTAGAAACATCAAGACTCATTATGATGGGTATGCTCACTGTTATTTTACTAATGAGTATGTTAAAGCTAAACCTATAATGCTTAGATTGGGCTATAAAGGGAAAGGTTTGGGACCTTCCCAAAATGGTATGAAAGAACCTTTTGAGGTAGAACCATGGCTTGCCCGATGTGGTGTGGGCCTATTTCCTAGTAAAGGTCAGCCCTTCCCATTTGAGGATGATGACCATCTTATATGTTACCAAGATTATTTGGATAAACGTGATGCTTTGCGTTTAAGGGATAATCCATTTACATGCAATATGCTATCCATAGCTTACCCTGAGATGATTGTTGAATCCGATGATGAGTTGGAGGGGGATATCTTCCATGATGTCTCCATTGAGGAATTGTTACATAACGGATTTTATTTCGATGGCTCTATACCTAGTATAGCCCGACTTGAGGCCACGACTCCTCAAGATGAATTATCCAAGCTAACCTTGGAAGAATTACAAGAATTAGGCGTTTCACCCACCCCATCTAATTTTGAGAGAGATCTACATATGGAAGTTGAAAACGTTATAAAAATTAACATTGGAACCGAAGATAACCCTCACATCATCAACATTGGATCAGAATTGAGTCAAGAAAAACAAGATACATACATTGCATTCCTTAAAGAATATGAAGACATTTTTGCTTGGACATATGAAGATATGCCAGGATTAGACCCTTCTGTAGTTATGCATCACCTAGTAGTCCATCCGGATGCTAAACCTGTTAAACAAAAACTTAGAAAAATGCATCCTAAAGTGGCCTTACTAGTCAAAGGAGAATTAGAAAAACTCTTGAAGGTTATTTTTATACAAGCTATTGATTATGCTGAATGGATCTCAAATGTAGTTCCAATAACTAAGAAAGAAGCTACCAAAGTTAGGGTTTGCACAGACTTTAGAGATATTAATGTTGCATGCCCTAAAGATGATTTTCCTCTTCCCAACATGGATCAGATCATTGATTTTACTGCTAGGAGCGGAATGATATCCCTAATGGATGGATTCTCTGGTTATAATCAGATCAGGATAGCTCCTGAAGATCAGGCTAAAACAACCTTTATTACCCCTTGGGGAACCTTTTGTTGGAAAGTGATGCCATTCGGTTTAAAGAATGCAGGTGCAACATATCAACGAGCCATGACTTATATCTTTCACGATATGATGCATGATATTCTACATGATTATGTAGATGATATTATAGCTCGTTCCATCAAAGAAGATGATCATTTAGATGACTTGAGAAAAGTATTTGATCGGTTAAGGGAATATCTTATCCGACTAAATCCAGCCAAATGTATATTCGGAGTTAAGTCCGGTAAATTATTGGGGGTTATCGTTTCTTTACGTGGCATTGAAATTGACCCTCTCAAGATCATGGCTATCACTGATATGCCCGCACCCACAAATATATCTGAATTACAAAGTTTACAAGGTAAGCTTCAAGCTATTCGTCGCTTCATCGATAAGTTGGCGAACAAAACTGGACCCTTTCTTAAGCTTCTTAAGAAAGATGTCTCTTTTCATTGGGACGATGAATGCCAGGAAGCATTTGAACTCCTTAAGCAATATCTCCTTAAACCATCGGTGCTTTCCCCACCTAGATCTGATCATCCATTTATCTTGTACATTTTTGCTTCAGATTTTGCCTTAGGAGCTATGTTAGCTCAACTTGACGATGAGAAGAAAGAACATGCTAATTATTACATCAGCATAACCTTAATCAGTTATGAAACTCGTTATACAGTATTAGAGAAGTTATGTCTCGTAGTCGTATTTTCTACACAGAAACTATGCCATTATATGCTCAGTCAAAAAACGTATGTTATTGCTAAATTCGATCCTTTACGGTATCTCATGAGTCGACCGTACTTATCTGGTCGCACAACCAAGTGGGTTCTTGCGCTAAGCGAGTTTGAACTCATGTTTATAGGACAAAAGTCTGTTAAAGGTCAAATCATAGCAGATCAATTAGCTGTTGCACCCTTAGAGTCTACCCATCCCCTCATCATTGAGTTTCCGATGAATGCCTTAAATTAGAGGCAGACCATCCTGAGCAATGGTCCCTATACTTTGACGGAGCCCGATGCATGAGTGGGGCTAGTGCAGGTATTATTTTAATATCTCCACAGAAACATCTTATACCTCTGTCCTTCAAACTAACATTTGCTTGCACCAATAATACTGCTGAATATGAGGCTCTAATCCTTGGATTACGAGCTGCCTTGGCACTAAAAATTAAAAATTTATTGGTTTTCGATGATTCTCAACTTGTCATAAATCAAATCAATGATGTTTATCAGACTAGAGATGATAAATTACGCCCATATAAAACATATGTCTTACAATTATTATCTTTATTTGATCAAGTTACCTTGGAAGCTATTCCTCGAACTAGCAATCGTGCGGTTGACGCTATGGCTGCAGTTGCATCTCTTTTGCCCTTGGAGTTAGATGATGAATATGCTACCATCATTATTCATCGACTCCAGGAACCCGCTTCAAGCAAATCATGCTTAGAACCTTTGGATGTGTTTCTAATCAACGAAACTACTCCTGAACCATGGTACATTGATATATTTAATTTTCTTCAAAATGGGACCTTTCTTGAAGGTTGTAATCGCAACCAGCATCGGTTATTACGTAGACGAGCAAGTCGCTTCGTAATTATTGGTAATACCTTGTATAGGAGATCTTTTGAAGGCATCTTACTGAGATGTTTGAATCTAGCAGAATCTAGATCAGCTTTGAGTGAAGCCCACAATGGATCTTGTGGGGGGCATTTTAGTGGTAGCGCCATTGCTAAGAAGCTCCTTAGGATAGGATATTTTTGGCCTACCATGGAAAATGATGCACATGATTATGTGCGCCATTGCGACAAGTGCCAGAAACATGCTGACCTTGTCCATGCGCCTGCACAAGAACTGTAGGCTATTTCATCTCCTTGGCCCTTTTCAAAATGGGGCTTAGACATCATTGGAAAAATCAACCTCGTGTCATCTGATGGACACAAATTCATCATAACCGCCATCGAGTATTTCATGAAATGGGTTGAAGCTATGCCCTTAGCTTCTTGCACTGGAACCCAAGTTTCCAAGTTTATTTTTAATCAAATTATTTGTAGGTTCGGAATTCCTGCAAATCTCATCTCATGATAATGGAACTTGTTTCAAAAATAAAGATGTCAAAAAATTATGTCAAAAATATAAAATTCAACATCGTTGGTCCACTCCCTATTATCCTCGGGGTAATGGCCAAGCGGAAGCATCTAATAAAACATTAATCAAAATCCTCAAAATATCTGGTCAATAAGTCTGGTCGAGATTGGCACATCCAATTATATCCTGCTTTGTGGGCCTATCGAACTAGCGTTCGCACCCCCACCGGTACTTCACCTTTTGTTTTGGTTTATGGCGCTGAAGCTATTTTTCCCTTTGAATTAGAAGTTCCTTCTTTAGCTCTACTACTTCAAGATACTGAAGTAGGAGATGAATATCGTCTCTGGCAGATTTAGTCAATTGGAACTCCTAGATGAAAAGTGCATCAATGCTTTGGAGCATCTTCGTGCCTACCAAAACAAGCTTAAGAGAGCATACCTCAAGAAAGTTCATCATCGATCCTTTGAGATCGATGACCTTGTCTTAAAAGAAAATCAAAAAAAAATACTAATGCAACTAAAGACCTTAAAGGTAAATTTGAGCCCAACTGGCTTGGACCATATATCATCACTACTAAATTTGGATCGGGAGCATATCGATTAGCTACCTTAGATGGTAAAGATCTTAAAGAACCTATGAACATTATGCATCTTAAGCGTTATTATGCATAACATTGGGTCATTTCATCATTTGTATATATTGTATTTTGCATATTGTTTCATTTTAGCCATTTATATCAAAATATTTTTCAAAAATAGTAACAGTATTTATTCTTTCAATTCATCACTCAAAATCAAAATATAAAAACATCAAAATCCTCAAAATCTTCAAAAACATCTTTTATTTTCGTACCTATCAATTCTTGAAGTATTGCAGTTATATTTTCAATTATTTTGGATAAATTAGCATTTATTTGGAATCCCGCACTTTCACACTCACAAGCATAAATATCTTGATTTTATTTGGTATGATTATTAATCTCTCTTATATCAAAGTCCACATTTGAATTAAATAAAGTTTTGAGCATAGAGAACTGATCTTGTTATTTACTTGAACCAAGCATATCTTTTCACATTAAAATGATTTCATTGCAAATTCAATATGATGCTACATAGTAGAAGTGGTTTCTTGAGCGAAAAGTTTCCCCTGCTATCCTATCATGCACATGGTCTAGAATCTTTGAGAATTGACAAAAGGACAAGCTCACCCCTACCCAGAATAAAAATCCCTTGCTCTACAGCCAATCCGAGCAAGTATCCCTAGTATAGGAAGCAAAAGAAAAATTCAAAGCAAAAGAGAAAAAGAAAAATATTATTTTGTATCATCACAACAATATTTCAGCATTATCTCAATATCAAGCAAAAATACAAAAAAAAAAAGAAAAAGAGAAAAGCAAAAGCAACAAAATCCCTTTCCCTACCCCTTGAAAAGAAAAGAAGGGTGAATGAGCTTGAATCCCTGGAATTCTCAATTATTCAAAAACTGTGAGGTAAGCCCCATAACAGGTGGTTTGTGCCCAACCCGCTTGGCCTTGGGTAATTCCTAGCGTGGTGATATGTCTGTCACATTAGCGACCTTCTTTTGTACAGACCTATGTCGGCTTATGGATTAGCTAGCTCTTGATAACCCGACTTACATAGTAGTCTGGTATGGTTACATGCATATAAATCATGGTCAAGGAACACTCATTTGGTTAAGTCAAATTACTTGTATCAAATTTTCTTGCTCAAAATTGGTGAATGAACAATACAATTGCACACACATTTGTATTTGAGAGATTCTGTATCATTATGATAAAGCAAGATCGGTAATGAACTCACATTTGCACATGAGGGTTCCTTATAAATCTACATTTGTCTTTGAGATAATGTAAAATATTTCTGCAACTCTTTTTGGAATAATTTTATCTTCTTATTTCAGAACATCTGTTTAGTATAAAAACAATTATATACATTGTTTTCAAAAATCACAAAATGCTTTCAAACAACATATGACACACATATAATCAATAAAAGTCATGTTCATATTATTATTTTTTGTTTATCAAAAGTCAAAAATCAATCATGCAATAAAACTAAAATATCAATTTCTTCTTTGGATTTCGCGATGATGGTATAAGTCTATACCTATAATTCTATGCCTAGCGCAAACCATTGTTCTAATTTTATTTCCCATTTATTTTAAAAAATTCATAAAAACATATGACTTACATCATTATGTTACACAATTGTGCTTTAAAACGAATGAACACTTATTCTATTTCATGTCATTATGTCAACATTCAATTTTGCAATGATGGTATAGTTCCTAGGGACTTATTCAAAAATTTTATCACACTTAGGAATTTATGCCTAGCAAAATCATATTTCTTTAATATGTCATGCATAATATTTTTTATGAAAATCTGAAAACAAATCATCACCATCATCACTTCCATCATCACAACACAAAGTCTTAAGACAGTCTCTTAAGCACTCTTTTACTTTTAACAATATTTCTATCCTGGGATTAGCTTGACGACCTAGTGAGTGGTGACTCCATGAAATGGTCTATACCAACGACAATGTCCTTTGAAATTATTGTTAGAAGTCCCTTTTATTTTTTCATCAAAACACACCACAAAAACAACCAATTTATTTACATCAAATTATTTCATTTCCAATTTTATAGCATGACATAAATATTTTCTTTCCAATGATATAATTACATAAATAATTAATCACAAAATTCAAAATTAAAGCACCATACAACATATACACAAGTCATATCATCAAAAATATAATCTATATATCTCAATCAATTATGTACATCATCTGGATTGGTATGCCACAATCAAAACCCTGGCATACTCAATCCCCTCAAAAAATATATATAATAATACAAATCTACCCTCTACAGTAGCTAGCCTCGAGAAGCCCTCGAGCTCTCAGCCTCATCTCCTCCCCCACCCTGATGTGGAGGAGGTGGTCCCATAGAGGTCTGGGCTGTGTCTCGGGTCCTCATCATCGATCGTGAGGATGTCCTCGATGATCCCATCATGATCGGCTCTATAATGGGGGCTGGCAGTGGTACCCTCTGTCCCTCTGGGACCACGTGATAGTATAGCCCCTGGTAGAATGTGGTCTAAGCAATAGACCATGCCAGATCTCGAGTGCTCGCCCCTCCGCTCCGAGCCCTGAGCCATGTAGCCTCATCTTGTAGCGTCTGCACCTGAGCTCGAAGGTGGGCAACCTCAGCCCAGAGAGCCATCGTCTCGCTGCTCTCCCCTACCTCGACACCCTTGCCCTTATCGGGTGATGGTGGTCTCTCCCCTTGTTGAGAAGGGACTCCCCTCTCCCTCCTCCCTATCTCTTGAGGTCTCTATGGAGCTTGACCCATCCTCTGGCATCTCTCCTATGGAGACCATCATTGCTCTCTCCCATCGTGACCTCATGCTACCTCAATAGCAGCCTGGCATCACCTCCCCATCCATCGCACCATGGCATGCACTGGACCCTATGCCCTCATCATCCGAGGAGGGTGGATGCCTACGTACTAGGCATCATACCCATCTACGACCCTAACATCATCACCATCCACTGGCTGGATGGGGGCATCATCCACGTCCTGACTCTAGAACCGCTGCATGTCTGGAGCCCCGCTCAGCATGGTACTATCTCAGATAGTCTGGGAGTACTCATAATCCTTGAGAGAAGGGATCCCCTACTGTAGACCGAACTATCATAGAACTCGATCGTAGCGGTGGAGCTCTACCTCTCCCCGCTCCATCCTTAGCCAGTAGACTCGCCTGATGCGAGCCAGCTCCTGCCCATCCTCTACCCACCCGGGGTGCTCTCGCCATGGCCTCTAGGTGATCTGGTCTAGGATGAGGTCATCCAACAACCTCCGTGACATCGATAGATCTATCCACCACTGTGACCCCCTCTGTAACCACCAGTAGAAAACTCGGGGCCTCTCTCGGTCAACCCCTATCAGTGGGAGCCCTACCGACCTTCGCACCATGATGTGCTCCCAGCACCAAACCTGTAGTAGCGATGTCAAGACCAGACATCGGCCTCCCTTGTATACGACCCCATGTAGGATCCTATACAAGCGGCATAGCACAAAGCTGCCCCATGAGTATCTATAGCCATGGTCTCTCATATCGTAGACCACATCTGAGAGGAGCCATGGTAATCTGCACCCACTCTGGTGGCACAACAGTAAGCCACCTACCACTCCTACCAAAACCTGAGTCAGCCTAGATGCCCTAGGCATCTGCCTTAGAGACTCGATGTTCACTCCGCCCTTCTCTAGGGTGAAGCTCGGGTCCCCGATCAACCTCATCATCGCCTGGCCCTGATTGGCCGTAGGCATCATCAACCGTCCCTGTATGGGGATCCTCATGATCCTCCATACGTCCTCTAGTGTGGGAGCCATCTCCCCTATCGATAACTAAAAGTAGGACGACCTCGGATACCATCTCTCTGCTAGGGTTATCAGTAGCCCCATGTCTGTCGGTACTTGTGGCATCTCTACCACATGCTGTAAACCGACCTGAGCCAGTCGATCGTGCTCTGCCTGATCGAGCGTGGCTATGTCATCTCGTAGCCCATCGTATTTCCATTCTCGACTCTTTAGTAATCCCTTCTGCAAAACAAACAATAAAACAATAAAATTCATTAATAAATCAATCATTAAAATCAAATTACATACATTTTAATCAAGCTTAATTTCTTAAAAATAATGATATCGTCCACCATTGGATGATATCATCCCAAATTGGGCAAAATCATCCTTTGTAGGATGAAATCATCTACGATTTCATAACTTGGGGATCGCCCCTTGTTGGACGGGATCGCCCCTATATCACCGATTTCGCCCTTCGACGAAATCGACGATCTAGGGACGATTTCGATGAAATCGGGACGATTTCGTCCCGACGTCGTCGACGGCCTAAAAACGGCCGCGATGCCCCAAAACAATCAAAATTTCAAACAAAAAATTGCACAAATTAAATTCAAACCTAATTTACTAGGATTAGATCCTTACCCGTAGCCCGCGCTGGACCTCTATCGATCTGTGTGCTGTCTCCACCATTTTTCTCTGCAGAGCTCTAGAACAATAAAAATGAATAGTAAAAATGAATTAGGGTTTTACCCTATTTTTCTTAATTTTATTTAAAAACAACATTTTTTTAATTTTGCTTTTCCATGCTTTTACCTCAAATGTTCGATTTGGGTAAAAACACGGAGGGGGCACCATAGTAAGCAGTCGTACGATTCGACCTAGAATCGTCATCTAGAAAATTGAGTAAATTTTTGCTTTCTCGTAAAATGGGAAAAACTCGTCTTTAACGCATTTTCTTCAGAAAATTCGCTAAAGAGGGGGCAAAATGTAGCACCCTAAAATTGGCACAGTTAAACCTTAGTAAAAAGATAAAAATTTGAATTTTAAACCCAAACCGCTCGTTAACCACCCGTTACCCGCTTTCCTCATTTTTCATGCCATTTTTAGGATTTGTTTTGACCGTTGGACGATATCGTCGCAGATCAGACGAAATCATCCCAGATCTGACGAATTCATCTAGAACAGAACGTCCAGACGATTTCATCCCAAAACCAAATTTTCATAATTAGCTTCTGTTTCAACAACTTCTCTAACTTGGGCAGAAAGCGTGTCTGCATAGTTAGAGTCTCCCCGTTGGAGATCTCCCAAATTGGGATGATTTCCAACCTCCTAACCTCTCCCTAATCCTATATAAACTGGGATTTTCTCAGTTTATCCCCCTGAACTCCCTAGCTGATGGATTTCCCTACAGAGTTAGTTCCTTATGCATTAGAGCATCCTCGCACCATCGTTTGCATTCTGTATTTCATGTTTTCTTGCAGGAATTTTACTATTTTTCAGTCGAAGCAAGCTCGGATCGTCGCAGGCGATTCCAGATGATTTCGGATGATCCTGTCGAGGAGCGCAGATGATCTCGTACGATTGGAGGTGATCCTGACTGTAGTCCAGATTGGGGGCAATCAGAGCCCAGAGTTTGCATTTCCTTATTGTTTTTCTGCATTTCTTTGTGCATTATCTTAGGTTATTATATTTATGCATCCTGGAGTTCACCTCATTTAGCATAGATATATGATGAAGTCAAAATAAATTGTCAAATTGATGCATTTCCTTTTAATTGCTATCTAGATCTACCATTTAGGCAAATTCATTGTTATTTCTATCATTTCCCCTTGCTTTTGTAGTTGCATTTTTGGTATTTTGTATCTATTTTTGTGATTGCAGGTTTTTGATGAATTCGTTTGATGAATTCATCAGATCATCGATGATCCTGTCTGATCTCAGACGATCGACTATGATCTGAGATGATTCTATGCAATTTCAGATGATTCTGTATGATTCGAGATGATTTGGACTTCTACAAACCTTAGAATCTTCATTCAGACATCCGAAATCAGGTATATTCTATCCTATTTAGCACATTCTCTGTGTTCAACATTTATTCATGTTTTTTGTATCCATAAAAATCAGCATCGGCATATAGATTAGCTTAGATTCATCTTGGCCAAACCTAGGAATTGAATGATTGAATATAAAATGAACACATCAAACCTATTATCAACCTAGGCATGGAAACGACCATTCAAAAGTTTCCTGGTGAACCCACCATCCGTCAAAAATTCACCCTTATACCCCTCCCCTGAGAGGCGCGACCTTCAAAGGGCCTCTCAGTCCGAGGTATTATCCCATACTTCTCGCATCCCCCTTTCGGGTGCGGATCCTATAGCCTGAAGGTAAGGATGCAAAAAATTTGGAGCGAAATAGTAGCAGAGTTGATTTGAGATTAAGTCAAGCTTTGTGTTAAGTCTTGAGGACATATATTGAGGATAGATTTGTGCTAGACCGAAGGACTATGTTTAGTGCAGATTTATGGATAAAATCTGATTCATATTTGAGGATAAATTTATGCCTAATCAGAGATAGAGATTGAGCAGATTTGTGCTAGACCAAAGGACATTGTTTAGTGTATATTTGAGATAGATCTAAGAGCAAGCTTTGGAGGTGACAAATTATAGAGGATAATAGTCTTTAGTGGATAGATATACATTATCTAGGGCAATGAGGATAGGTCTTCTAAGTGAGGATGTAAGTCTTCAGTGGATAGAGATCCATTAGCCAATGTAGTGGAGGTAGCAATTCTTCTAAAAGATCACCATACAAAGAAAATGTGATTGGTGTCTCCTATGGATAGATATCAAACAAACTTGATTAGGGGATTGATGTCTCCTTTGGATAGAGGCTCATAAACAGTGTAATAGGGAAAGTATTCCCAAGATATTAAGAAAATTTTAGTGAAAAATTTTCTCCGTGGATTTGCCTACATTGGGTGAACCATGTTAAATTGGTGTCTCTATTGTGTGTGGTGATTTGTTTATTGCTTTGATTATTGCTATTGATATTTCTATCTATACATTGCATAATATTGATTGAAATAAAAGTAAAAAGTGGTCTTATACTATTCACCCCACCTCTTAGTATAAGCTTGTGTTCTTCAATTGATATCAGAGCAGGTTCCTTTGGAAGAGTTTAACAGTTTGAAATAAAAACTTACAAGAACACAATGGATTCTAAGAATGGATCCTCAGATAATTCAACACCAATATTTGATAAAAGTGATTATGTATTTTGGAGTATGAGAATGAAGATTCACCTGATTTGGCAATGAAATATGGGAACCAATTGAAAATGGATACACACCACCAACTACTCCATCTACAGATAAATATGGTAAGCTTCTACATCATTACAATTCAAAAGCAATGAATGCAATTTTGAGAGGTTCGCATAGAATAGAGTTCACAAAGGTTATGCATTGCAAATCAGCAAAAGAAATTTAGGATAAGTTGCAAATCATATATGAAGGAGATAAAAGTGTCAAAAAGGTAAAGATACGAAATCTCAAAGGACAATTTGAAGAATTAAGAATGAAGGATGATAAAAACATTAGTGTGTATCTACTTCATATAGAAAATGTTGTTAACGTCATGCAAGGAATTGGACTTGAGATTGAAGAAAATGATATTTGTGATAAGATCGTAAGATCTCTCCCAAAAATGTTTAGTGAAAATATCTCTGCTATAGAGGAATTCAAAGATGGTGATCTTTTGACAAGATATGTATTACTTGATATTCTTACAACTTTTGATATGAGAACTAAAGAGGAACCTAATATCTAGAAGGAAGTAGCCTTCAAAGCTACTAAGAAGACAAAGGGTAAGAAGTTAGATTCAAGCAATGAATCATCCAGTGATAAAGAAGCAAATTATGATAGAAGGATTAAGGATCCAAGAATATTTAAAGATGAAAAATTTGTTAGATGTTTCAACTGTAGAAAGTATGTTCACTATGCAACTGATTTTCAAGAAGCTAGAAATATCAATGATGAAGAAAAACAAGATCATAAGAACAAGGAATCAGAAAAATACAAGTACCAAAATAAAGGCAAGGATGGACAAGGAAAACAAGGAAAGAAGTTATTTCAAATATAGAATAGGAGTTACTATGTAAAAAAGGCAAGTAAGTACTCAAGTGATAGTGATAATAGTTTCTCAAATAATGATAAAAATGAAGTTCTATTTTTGACAGAAGAAAAATAATAAGTTAAGAAAATGTCACTGATAATTCTCAAGTATTTTAGATGTGGTAATAATGGACATCTTGAAGATAGTTGTACAAAGAATGATTTCAGTTTCAATGATGATGAATATGAAAACACACTTGAAGGACTATAATAGAATATTCTAATGGCACTAGAAGAAGAAGGAGGTGATCCTCTATAAGACAAGTCAAAATAAAATGAAGATGTTTTCCAAGAAAAACAAATAAAGGAAGAATCATAAAAAGATAAGTTGATCTTGAGGGAGAGCTTATTTATGCTCTGAAAACATTGAAGAAGGTAAGAAAGAAAATTTGCCAACTTAAGCTTCAGTTTCAAGAATTTTATAAAGAGAAAGGAAAGCTTATAGAGGATCTAAACAAGTCAATGGCTAAGACAAATAATTTCAAGGATAAGTTAGAAGCAAAGTTCTTAGAATGTGAAAGGTTAGAACATGAAGTGGATCTACTAAGAGAAGAAATAAAAGAGTCTAAATATAGGTTATACAGGTTTGTAAGAAGCTCAAATAATTTGGATAAGATTATCAAGACACAAAAGCCTACATCAACCAAGACAAGTATTGGTTTTAAATAGGTACAAAAGAAATAGGAAGAGGAGTCAACCTCAAGTTCTAAAAAATAAGAAAAAACTTTAGAAGAAGACAGTGTAAGATAAAGTGAGACTTCTAAGGATGAGTTGGACAATAGCAAGTTCAAAAAGGAAAGAAACAATGCACAAAGGATAAACAAATGGAATAGGAACCAACACAGAGTAAGAGAAACTAAGAGACCAATGAGGTCAAGGAAATTTCAATGGATGATGTTTCTCATGTCATAGATTTGGGCATACAAATTCACAATGTAGGACACATGAAAGACAAGAATATGAGAACTTCATGAATAGACAATTATTTCAAGGGTATTGCTACTCTTGTAATTAGTTTGGTCACAAGGCAATGAATTGAAGGGTTCATGATAAGAATAGGTATGGATTCACCAAGAGAAATCCCAAGATATTTTCACCTTCAAGGAATAACAATATTAAGTGTTACAAGTGAAATAATGATGGACATACAACAAAGTGGTGTAGAGCAAAAATTTTAGAGATAAGAAAAAATAGGAATAGTCAGAGGAATCAGAAGGATTGGACAAAGAAGAAAGTAGACAAAGGAAAAGAGCAGTGCATGCTAGGAGTAGAAATAATCCCACCCTAGAATTAACCACCTCAAGAGGAGGTGGGGAGGGGCTAAGCTAAGAGTTTCATTCTTAGCCCTGAGTCCCAAAGGTGACTCTTTACCATTGATGTAAAAGGGGGAGAGATTTGAGTAAGGAGGAGAGATTTGAGTTAGGAGGAAAGCATTTAGTCAAGGTGAGAAGTTTCCCAAGGGGAGAAAAAAATAAAAATGTTAATAAAATGTTAAAAATTAATTGGGTTGTGTTGGAACAAAATCTGCCTTCGGTTAATAGTGTTGCATCTTAGACTTTGCCAACATTGAATAGACAGACCTTGCTTGAGATCATCTATCTAATCTTCAGAGAAGGCTGGTTCCTTTGAGTTTTTTAGAGGAAATGGAAACAAGAGATAAGGGAAATATAGCCAAAGCTAGAACTTTTCTCACAGTACAAATTAGACAACAACTAAAAAATGATGATGTAGATTACTATCTTCAGAGTTTCTTTATATCTTCCTATAGAAAACATGAATTCCTGAGTGCGATTTTAAATGTTCATCTAAATACATGTAAATATCTTTAATATTCAACTCTAGAGATAAGGTTTATACATGCACAGTTCAAATTTCAGAACAAATACATTATAAAACTTAAAATGAATAAAAGTTAAAAACCAGATACATACACTCGCATACAAAATTTCAAAATCCAGAGGAAGAATGTCTCTTATTTCTTGTAATCCAGTAACATGTACATCAAGTCTGTAAACGTCCAAGAGCCGAACCATTTCATGATCGACTCACTCCTATTTATACCCTAAAAATAATATCTTCTACTATGTACATTTAATTTCCTCAATCAATTACAAGTAATTATCTATAGTTTCTAAGAATATACAATGGATTTCCTATAGATTAGATAGATTTACTTCTAGCTAAATTCAGATGAGCCTGTTATTCTACAATCTTCCAGCGGACCTGCCATGTTATAATCAACTGACCATTCTTCAAAAATTAGTACATGATTTCAGTGCATGCCCTAGTTGCCAAAAATATACTCTATTTCCCTACAACATGTATGTCGCAAATGAAGAACGTGGACTTATACTGAGAGGGGGGGGTGAACAGTATAAGACTTAACCAATTAATAATTTTAACTTTAGATAGCAGTGGCATCAACACAACATTAATCAAGACAGAAAGCATCACACATTGAAGACCCATTTTTAACGTGGTTCACCCAAAATGGTTGGGCTACATCCACAAAACTTTTCTCTAAAAGTTATCTCAAAGTTCTTTGGGAATCCTTCCCAATTACAATGTTTATGAGCCTCGGCCCAAAGGAGATACCTTCCCCCAATCAAAATTTATGAGCCTCTGCTCAAAGGAGATACCTTCCCCTCTGCTCTGGAAATGATCCCTCAGAAGATCAACTGCCTCTACCTCTTGCCAACACGTGGAACTCCTTTCCATCGAAGACCTCCTGTCCTCAATGCTTAGCCTAAGAGACCTCTACCTTCTATGATCACGTCCACAATAGCTCAGCAACCTGTACCAAACATAGTCAATCGGTCTAGTACAAGTCTTCCTCTGTCTGTCAGATCTGTCCAACTCTTGAACAAATCAATCCTCTACATACAAGCCTTCTCAAAGACTTGCCAAATCTGTCCTCAGGTTCTTCTCATAGAACCAGTGCACCTCTGTCCTCAAGTTCTCTGATAGAACTATCAAACTCAGCTCACAAGTCCTCTGCTAGGACCTGTCCAAATCTGCTCACAAGTCCCCATCGAAACCTGTCCAAAAACTCAGCAAGCTCACCAAGAAAAACTTTCTTAGTAGGAAATCACAAAGTGAATTGTTAGAGACCCAATGTGATTTTTCAAACTCATAGAAGCATAAAGAGAATTGTTAGAGACTCAATATGTTCTATACTCAACTCCCAATCTCAAAACTCAACTCAAATCAACTCAGCTCAATCTCAATCTCAAATCTGAAAACTCAACTCAATATCTGAAATGGATAGGATAGAATGCTTTCTTTCAAGAACATGAAACCCCAACAATTGCCAACTATGCAAAGAATCACATAACAATGATACTCATGTTCTTTTCACCATCAATTAGGGCTTCAACAACAATGCTCATCAAACAAGGTTCAATCAACACCATTCAACTCAAAACACAACCTTGAAGCATTTCACAATCAACATCAGAAAAGGAAACAAGTAGAACTCCTTTTCTCTCCAATATTATTTGAACAAAAAGCATCCACCAACTCAAATCACAATAGCACAAAACAACTTTTCAAATCATCAACAAAGAAGTAAGCCCAACACTTTAACCAAGTAAAGAATAGCTTGATTATAACCAATTTAATGAAAGCTAATGTCAATCTCAAAGCTGCCCACTTAAGGTTTCACAACTTCACACAAGAAGCAATTCTAACCTTAAAACATCATGCTTTCATTTCCATAATCAACCAAAAGCACTCTCAACATTACAAGAAATATTTATCCCTTATACACCTTATTTCTCCCTTATAGTCTTATCAACAATAAACTTTATCTCTCATAAGAATGCAATAAGATAATGCAAACAACACCTTCAAAAGAATCTTTTATCAAAATAAAGCAAGCTTCAAACTCCTTATAACTCCTAAGCTATTTTTCTCTCTAATAAACTTCCTCCATCCGTAAAATACACTAGCAAAAATTAATTTTGAAAATACCTTGGCCAACACCAAAAATCGTGCTATGGAGAAATTGCGCATGAACTCTAACACCACCCATTGCGTCCACTTCAATGAAGAAAAACCCTTTCACGTTATTCGAACGTGGAACCTCCCGTTCGGGTAGCGCGCCAATAGCCTAGCCGCTACCGGTGCGCCAAAGGCATCCGGTGAGGTTTAAACCTCACTCTGTTTCCCTTGTACCTTCTATGCCAGGGCTAAAATAAATAATAGGCCTCCCTGTCTTCTGATGTGAATGACGATGATGAAACCTTACGACGGATACAAAAAATGAACGACGGATATCCGAACAACGGATCACGAAATCTCAGCGAAGAAGAAATCGAACATCAGATCGTGAATTCACAACGAGCAACACTTTTCAAAAATGTGGATGGGATAATCTTTGATCTTCATCGTGGGAGATTTATATGCATATTTCCCATAAACTCTTGACGTTGGCGAGGAGTTTAACACGTCGACGGAGGAGTTTAACACGTCGACGGAGGTCTTGGCTAGCGCCCACAATCTTAGAACATAGCGCCATCAAAGTTAAGACATTTGCGCCATGGGTTAGGAGAACCCAATGCAAACAATAAATTAATATTTATTTAAAAATAATTAAAAGGAACCTTAACAAGGTTTTTAATTATTTAAATAAATACTTCCTCTTGGACCCAAATGCATTAAACTAATGCATCCACCTGTAATCTTTAAACCTGCCAACTTGGGGTTTACAAAAGACCTTTGAAACTGTCATGCCGTAACCTTCATCAAAACAAGTTATTTGACATCAAATCAAATTCCTTCAAGAGCTTCTTGACATCAATGACAACTTATACACTTGAGCAAAGGCAATGTACCCAAAGTACCCAAAATTGCCAACAATCTCCCCCTTTGTCATTGATGGCAAACCTTTATTGAAAACACTTCTCAAGAGCCAAAACTGAAACCAACTATGCTAACAACTGACCAACTGTGCCCACAACTGAGAATCTTCCTTTGAAGTTTTGCTCCCCTGACTTGAAGCTCTCCTCTTCACTTTGAAGCTCTCCCCCTTACTCATATCTCTCCCCCTTTGTCATCAATGGCAAAGGGTCACCTTTGGGGCTCGGGACTAAGAATGAGCCTCTTAGCTTAGTCCCTCCCCCACCTCCTGATGAGGTGATTAATTCTGGGGTGGGAGTACAACTCCCAATTTCTCCCTTAGATACTCAAACGTATCTCTTGGAAGAGGTTTGGTGAGGATATCTGCAATCTGCTCTTTAGTAGACACATACTCTACCTTGACCTCCTTGTCTTGCACTTTCTCCCTTAGAAAGTGATACTTGATGGAAATATGCTTTGTCCTTGAGTGCATTACCGGATTTTTGGAAATACTTATGGCACTTGTATTATCACAAAGTATGGAGATGGGTTGTTCATGCTTGACTTTGAAATCCTCCAAGGTGGTTTTCATCCATAAAACCTGTGTACACCCAGCCACTGCTGCTATGTATTCAGCCTCTGTCGTAGATAAGGAAACTGAAGGTTGTTTCTTACTTAGCCAAGAAACCAAACTCTTTCCCATAAAGAATGCTCCACCACTAGTGCTTTTCCTATCATCAATACTGCCTGCCCAATCTGCATCTGTATAAGCTGTGAGGGTGAAATCATCACCTTTGGGATACCAAAGCCCAAAGTCCATAGTGCCCTTCAGATATCTGAATATCCTCTTAATTGCTATAACATGAGAATATTTTGGAGCTGCCTGAAATCTTGCTACTAACCCAACTGCCTGCATGATATCTGGTCTGGTAGCTGTAATATATAATAAACTACCAATCATAGATCTGTACAACCTCTGATCTGCCATTGGAGATTCATCATCTTTACTCATCTTGCACCCTGTAATCATTGGAGTACACACTGGTTTGCTGTCCATCATCCCAAATTTCTTCAACATTTCTTTGATATACTTTCCTTGAGAGAGAAATATACCATCTTTTGATTGAGCAATCTGAAGACCTAAAAAGAATGACAACTCTCCAATCATAGACATCTCAAATTCCTTCGCATGGTGTTAGCAAAAACTTTGCACATCCGAGTATTATTTCCCCCAAAAATAATATCATCAACATAGACAACCATAATCAACATATCATCATCTTCATTCTTAATATACAAATTGCTATCTGCCACACCTTTCCTGAAGCCTTGCTCATGAAGATACCTGTCAAGTCTTGAGTACCAAGCCCTAGGTGCTTGCTTTAACCCATACAAGGCCTTTTTTAGTTTACACACATAGTCTGACTGTTCTGAGAGAGACACTCCTTCTGGCTGTTCTATGTAGACTTCTTCTACCAACACCCCATTTAGAAAAGCTGACTTTACATCCATTTGATATACCTTGAATGATTTGAAGCTTGAAAGGGCCAAAAACATTCTGATAGCTTCAAGACGAGCAACAGGAGCAAACGTCTCTTCGAAATCAACACCTTCTACTTGAGCATAACCTTTGCAGACTAACCTAGCTTTGTTTTCGACAATATTTCCATCCTCATTGAGTTTATTTCTGAATATCCATTTTGTGCCAATGACATTCTTGTCCTTAGGTCTTGGAACCAATTCCCAAGTTTCACTTTTCTCTATTTGATTTAGCTCTTCATCCATTGCTTTTACCCAAAACTTATCTGCACATGCTTCACTGAAATATTTTGGCTCAATCTGAGATAATAATGAAACATTTGTAGAATCATGTGAAGGAATGACTCTTCTTCTTGTTTTCCTGCTATTTGGATCACCAATGATCAAATATTTGGGATGATGTTTCTGAACATATCGTGAAGGAGTTTTGGGAAGCAGTTGTTGTCTTTCCTCTTCTTCATCTGAAACCTCTCTGAATTCTTCTTGACAAATTTCATCACTGAGTTCCTTGACTGGTTCTCTTATCCCTGTCTTTTCATCAACTGTTACATTTATGCTCTCTACAACTGTATGAGTTCTTTTGTTGAAGCATCTGTAGGCCTTGCTTCTTCTGGAATATCCAAGAAATATTCCCTCATCACACCTAGGATCAAACTTACCCAAATTCTGATCTTCCCTTCTGATGAAGCACTTACTCCCAAACACTTTGAAGTATTTTACTGTAGTTGGTCTTCCTTTCCACAACTCATAAGGAGTTTTATGATGATTGACTCTAAGTTGGGCCCCGGTGATAATGTAGACTGTTGTACTGATTGCCTCTTTCCAAAAGCCATCTGAAAGTTTTGACTCATTTAACATAGCTCTAGCCATATTTTCAATAGTTCTATTTTTCCTTTCAACTACTCCATTTTGTTGAGGAGTTCTTGCTGCTGAATATTCTCTTTTGATTCCTTGTTGCTCACAGTATTCCACAAATTCATTTGAAGTGAACTCTCCTCCTCTATCCGATCTTAAGCATTTGATTCTCTTGTGAGTCTCATTTTCAATCATTTCTTTGAAAGCTTTAAATTTTTCAAAAGCTTCAGATTTTTCTTTGAGAAAAGTAACCCAAGTCATTCTAGAATAATCATCTATAAACAACATGAAGTAGCTTTCTCCCTGAATGCTCTGAGTTCTGGTAGGGCCACATAAATCAGTATGAATAAGATCCAATGGTTTTGAAGAAGTATACCCTTTTGATTTGAAACCGGTTCTGGTCTGTTTTCCATGTTGACAAGGACCGCAAATGATGTTATGGGGCCTTTTTATTTTGGGCAAGTCTCTAATCGCTTCCTTGTTACTAATATTGACAAGATTATCAAAGCTCAAATGCCCCAATATTTTATGCCATAACCAACTCTCATCTTCTTGAGTTAGAAAACACTTTTCCTTTTTTATCTCACTTAGCATGTAAAGATTGTTTGGAGTCCTTGTAGCACTAGCAATGAGTTTTCCATTTTTTTCTTTACTTATCTCACATCTATCTAAAAAGAAAGATACTATGTGCCCTTGATCACAAAGTTGACTCACACTTAGAAGATTATGTCTTAGGCCTTCTACATAAAGCACATTTTCTATTTTGGATTTCCCATCCAAACTAAGAGTCCCTTTACCACAGATTTTAGCTGACCTGTTATCTCCAAAACTGATTGTTCCTCTGTTTGTTTCTTTTAAGACCAAAAACTTTTCCTTTTCACCAGTCATATGTTTTGAACAACCACTATCAAGATACCATTTTTCTACTTTGTCTTGAGCATGAAAAGCAGTTTGAACTATCATTGACTTAGATTTGATCTCATTTCTCTTTTTAGTGAACTCAAGGCTAGATCTATCCAAACAGCACATCCTTGCTATATGCCCAAAATTCTTGCACTTGTAACACATGACATTTTTATTCATAAGAGGTGCAAAAGAGTTAACATTTTCCTTACTATGGCTATTCAAAGACTTATTGCAATGCATAGCTTTGTGACCAAATTTCTTGCAGGAAAAACAATAGCCATGGAAAGTATTATGTAACCTGTTTTGATGCCTTGGATGATTGTTCTTCTTGTGACCAACTGGAATCCACCGCTCTTCAGGATGAAGATTGATCTTGCTCGAAGACCCTGTTTCATGAATGGTGATACCATCCTTCTTTTGCTTTTCACACGGAGTATTCTGTCTGAGAGCCAACTGTTCCAACTTCACTCTAAGAGACATAACCTCTTCTTCTAGTTTCTCGCAATCAGCTTCCTTTCCTTTGAGAGCCTCTGTCAGAACCTGTTCAACCTTCTTCCCTTCTTCAGCTAGAATTTTGAAGTCTATAACACTTTGAGACAATTCTGATCTTGCTATCTCTTCTTCCCGACATTGATGCTTGAGAACATAATTCTCTTCCCTGAATTTCTCAAGCTTTCTTAAAGCCAAGAAGAATTCACCTTTGAGATCGAACTCAACCTCTTCATCTCTTTCTGAATCTGTATGTTCCTCTGATAGATCCTTCTCCAAGATGTTAGGCTCTTTCTGGAGAGACCTGCTCTGATACCAATTGAAGAACATGGACTTATACTGAGAGGGGGGGTGAACAGTATAAGACTTAACCAATTAATAATTTTAACTTTAGATAGCAGTGGCATCAACACAACATTAATCAAGATAGAAAGCATCACACATTGAAGACCCATTTTTAACGTGGTTCACCCAAAATGGTTGGGCTACGTCCACAAAACTTTTCTCTAAAAGTTATCTCAAAGTTCTTTGGGAATCCTTCCCAATTACAATGTTTATGAGCCTCGGCCCAAAGGAGATACCTTCCCCCAATCAAAATTTATGAGCCTCTGCTCAAAGGAGATACCTTCCCCTCTGCTCTGGAAATGATCCCTTAGAAGATCAACTACCTCTACCTCTTGCCAGCACGTGGAACTCCTTTCCATCGAAGACCTCCTGTCCTCAATGCTTAGCCTAAGAGACCTCTGCCTTCTATGATCACGTCCATAGTAGCTCAACAACCTGTACCAAACATAGTCAGTCGGTCTAGTACAAGTCTTCCTCTGTCTGTCAGATCTGTCCAACTCTTGAACAAATCAATCCTCTCCATACAAGCCTTCTCAAAGACTTGCCAAATCTGTCCTCAGGTTCTTCTCATAGAACCAGTGCACCTCTGTCCTCAAGTTCTCTGATAGAACTATCAAACTCAGCTCACAAGTCCTCTGCTAGGACCTGTCCAAATCTCTCACAAGTCCCCATCCCCCCCCAACCTGTCCAAAACTGCTCACAAGTCCCCATGAACCTGTCCAAAAACTCAGCAAGCTCACCAAGAAAAACTTTCTTAGTAGGAAATCACAAAGTGAATTGTTAGAGACCCAATGTGATTTGTCAAACTCATAGAAGCATAAAGAGAATTGTTAGAGACTCAATATGTTCTATACTCAACTCCCAATCTCAAAACTCAACTCAAATCAACTCAGCTCAATCTCAATCTCAAATCTGAAAACTCAACTCAATATCTGAAATGGATAGGATAGAATGCTTTCTTTCAAGAACATGAAACCCCAACAATTGCCAACTATGCAAAGAATCACATAACAATGATACTCATGTTCTTTTCACCATCAATTAGGGCTTCAACAACAATGCTCATCAAACAAGGTTCAATCAACACCATTCAACTCAAAACACAACCTTGAAGCATTTCACAATCAACATCAGAAAAGGAAACAAGTAGAACTCCTTTTCTCTCCAACATTATTTGAACAAAAAGCATCCACCAACTCAAATCACAATAGCACAAAACAACTTTTCAAATCATCAACAAAGAAGTAAGCCCAACACTTTAACCAAGTAAAGAATAGCTTGATTATAACCAATTTAATGAAAGCTAATGTCAATCTCAAAGCTGCCCACTTAAGGTTTCACAACTTCACACAAGAAGCAATTCTAACCTTAAAACATCATGCTTTCATTTCCATAATCAACCAAAAGCACTCTCAACATTACAAGAAATATTTATCCCTTATACACCTTATTTCTCCCTTATAGTCTTATCAACAATAAACTTTATCTCTCATAAGAATGCAATAAGATAATGCAAACAACACCTTCAAAAGAATATTTTATCAAAATAAAGCAAGCTTCAAACTCCTTATAACTCCTAAGCTATTTTTCTCTCTAATAAACTTCCTCCATCCACAAAATACACTAGCAAAAATTAATTTTGAAAATACCTTGGCCAACACCAAAAATCGTGCTATGGAGAAATTGCGCACGAACTCTAACACCACCCGCTGCGTCCACTTCAATGAAGAAAAACCCTTTCATGTTATTCGAATGCGGAACCTCCCGTTCGGGTAGCGCGCCAATAGCCTAGCCACTACCGATGCGCCAAAGGCGTCCGATGAGGTTTAAACCTCACTCTGTTTCCCTTGTACCTTCTACGCCAGGGCTAAAATAAACAACAGGCCTCCCTGTCTTCTGACGTGAACGACGACGACGAAACCTTACGACGGATACAAAAAATGAACGACGGATATCCGAACAACGGATCACGAAATCTCAGCGAAGAAGAAATCGAACATCAGATCGCGAAATCACAACGAGCAACACTTTTCAAAAATGCGGATGGGATAATCTTTGATCTTCATCGTGGGAGATTTATATGCATATTTCCCATAAACTCTTGACGTCGACGAGGAGTTTAACACGTCGGCGGAGGTCTTGGCTAGCGCCCACAATCTTAGAACATAGCGCCATCAAAGTTAAGACATTTGCGCCATGGGTTAGGAGAACCCAATGCAAACAATAAATTAATATTTATTTAAAAATAATTAAAAGGAACCTTAACAAGGTTTTTAATTATTTAAATAAATACTTCCTCCTGGACCCAAATGCATTAAACTAATGCATCCACCTGTAATCTTTAAACCTGCCAACTTGGGGTTTACAAAAGACCTTTGAAACCGTCATGTCGTAACCTTCATCAAAACAAGTTATTTGACATCAAATCAAATTCCTTCAAGAGCTTCTTGACATCAATGACAACTTATACACTTGAGCAAAGGCAATGTACCCAAAGTACCCAAAATTGCCAACAACGAAATCATGACATTCTACCTTTGTGAAGCCTTCTTTACTTTTTTCTTTAGCGAAAACCAGACATGTCACGAAATCACAACACTCTTGTTTCTCTGCTTGTCTGCCCTTCTTGAGTCATAAAAATGCAACATGTCACGAAATCACGACACTTTCGCCTCCTTAGCTCTTTGTCTTGGTTTTGACCGTGAAAACATGACATGTCATGAAATCGCGACACTTCCACCTCCTTGCTCTCTCTTGTTGCTTTTGGCCGTGAAAAAGGGACATGTCACGAAAAAAGGACATGTCACGAAATCGTGACACTTTTAGTCTCTTTAGCAGTTTTGCTATTCTTCTGGAGAAAATAAGCCATGTCACAAAATCATGACATTCTTCCTAACTTCTACCCTTTTATTGATGGACTTGGCAAAAATAGGCAATATCACAAAATCATGAATTTTTCCTCTACTTTCCCTCTTTGCTGTTTTTTGCCGCGAAAACTCGACATGTCGCAAAATCGCAACACTTTTCTTCCTTAGTGTATTTTACTTTTTCTTTGTTCTTTAGCATATGGGCTACTTCGGTCTTCTTTGAAAATATGCAAAAAAGGTGCATCATAAATTTTTTGTCGTTAGTCACTTTTTGACTAAAATTCTTGGCACCTTTCGGGGGATTTTTTTCTCGCAAAAATAAATAGAAACCAGACCTTCATCCATTGGGAAACAGAGTCACCAACACAGTTGTAGAAAGTAAAATTTCAAGTTAAAAAGCAAAGATAAAAGAAAAAGAATTCACTTTGGAATATAAGTGATCTTTACCTTATCAAAACTTTTTTCTATCGCTTAGTGACTTAAATTTTTTTGAGGAACATAAAAGATTCAATTCTGAGAGCTGGTCCCAGCTCTGGCTACTAGTTTTTGACCCTGATGTTTATATCTTCTAATTTTTCCATTGCTATAATTACCTCTTGATAAGTTTTGCAAACTCGGTTCTAGTATTCATATTCTAAATCAAAAGAATCAATGAAAATTTGATATACATACTGCAACTCCTCCACTTTATCATAAGAAATGAATTTTTGCCTTAAAATTAGTTCTTGTAAACAGGCTTTAATTTGTGTCAGCCTCTAGATCATCTCCATGACCTGTGTTTCTTCTATAGGTTCCTGTCCGCCGTCTATGTCTGTTTCATCCTCAACAAAAGCTTTTATTGATGCTAAAAGGACCTCTTCATTCAACACTTTTGAACCATCATCCCAGAGGTAAGGAAGCCCATTATGGATAGCCAAATCAATGTTTTGAAGCAACCCTTTCCTTTCATTTTAAAGCTCCTGCAGAAACTTATTTCCCTGTGCTATCAATTTAAACTTTCCAAAGAAGTTATTTGCTATGATTTTAGCTTGAGACTAGGATTTGATTCTAAGCTTGGCTTCCATGCTTCCTAGAATATTTTCTAACAAAATCTGAATTTTAGTAGCTGCATATTCTCTTTTCAATAAAAATGCTTTGGCAGCTCCAAATTCTTGTTTTACTACTTCAGTAGTTTCCTTTACTTTAGCTAAATACAATAATAAAGGTCTAGCCTTTAATACTAAAGATAACAAATATTTTAACAATTCTTTCCTCATTTTCTTTACTTTATCCTTTGAAAATCTGGAAGGAGCATTTTGTTGTTCTACCAACTGTTGTTGTAGCTGCTGTATCTGTGTATTCAACGCCTGAATCTGAGCTTCTACCACACTAAAATTTTCTTTACATTTTGCCACTTCACTGGCAGCAGCACTAAATTTACCCTCCCATTTTTTATCTTCTAGAGTAAGAGCCTTCTCTATTGTTTTTTGTTCTTTCACCACAGTATCTAATTCCTTCCTCTTCTCCTTTTCCTTTAAAAACATTTCAAGATAATTTCCTCCCTGTAAGTATATGGTCCCAAAATTTTCTTGGGATTTCACCCACTCATCTTGCATAGGCAGTTGAGATATATATTCATTTATATCTTCTACTTGGTAATCTTCCATAGTCATTTCTCCCTTTTATTTCTAAGTAATAGGAGTTAACTTCAACTTCCTCTGCATACTCGCTGGGTCTAAAGCAATGATTTCTCTTACAGTAGCCGGTGCTTTAGAATCCTCAGATGAATGTGAATTCCACCAATCTAAAGCATTCCTGCTTAGTTTTTTTAGATTTTCAATCTTGGCCATGGTGGAGTGTGACTCAGTCCCTTGAGAAGTTGTAACTCCAGCCGCCGAGATGTCAATGTTGGGGAGAAAAGGAATGGGAGCAACTACGAATCCAACATTTAGCAGATTCTAGGAAGATGTTGCCATTTCTGGGAGAACAAGGTAATTTTTTGGGAAGAACATTATACTTTTGTTGATTTTAGAAAATGAGGGAGAATTACAATGGGAATGAGTAGGAGAATGAGAAGAAGAAAGTAAAGAAAACATACCTATTTCCAGTTGGATTTGTTGTTGGTGTTCTTCTTCTTCTTCATGTTCACTGATGATCATTTCTTCACTCTGCACTTTGTCTTTATCAAGAGTTTTATTTCCCTCATCACTTTCGTCCAAGTTTATAATATGTTTCTCCTATTGCTGTCCTACCGTCAGGATTTCTTTTTTAACCAAAATTTGTTTTTTATTTTCACTATTTTGGCTCTCTTGAGCCGAAATGGGTGGGCTGCATGAGACTTCCTTTTGTGAATTTTCATGCTCAACTTCTTGAGCATCTGCATCAGTTTTTTCTTCAGTCATATGGTCTTGTTCACCTTCTTGAGTCCTTTTCCCTGAGTTGTCTTTTGTATCTTGAGGCTCTTGATCACTAGAAGAAGTTTGAATAATATTCTTGTCTTTTCTTCTATTAGCCATCATTTTCAATTTTCTCATTCTTTCTGCTACAGGTTCATTAGATTCTGTACCCAAGTCCGAAGGTGGAATGAATTTTACAATTCTTGAGGAATGATGTCTTGACGTCAGAGTATCTGCCCCAAGTGCTAGATGCTTCTCTCTTTTTGTTACTAGAATAGGTTCAACTCTCCCCTGTCCTTCTTTGCCCAACCATTTTCCATCATAACCCATTTTCAACATCATCTGGGTGGCCTTCAAACTATAAGTCTTTCATTTCTCTTCAGTAAAAACCTCTTCTATTGATCTTTTCCTAGATGTCCTAGGTTTGGTCTAAACAAGGGGAAGATTTTGAGCCTCTGCAATTTATTTTCCTTTACCAGCTTCGGGCTGCTGGGATTCCTTAGGTGGTTGGGATACTTCAGGTTGCTGAGATACTTCAGGAGTAGAAGAATGACTACCTCCTATGCTTGGAGGGATTCTAATGAGGAAACTTCCTCCCCAGGAGTCATGGTTTTCATTATATCGAGGTTCGAACAGATTGTCATTTTTGGTGGTGTATCTTGATGAAATCTAATTTGTTTGGACTCTCATTACCCATCATTCCTGAATTTTAGCCACATCCCAATCTGGCCTATTCTTCTGAATCCTGGTGATTTTACTCTCTGTCAATTGATGAGATTTTATATTTTATGGGTCAAACTGAACAATTACTTCGTAAAAATCATGCCAAGGAGGCAAAGGCTCCATATTTTCTATGTGCCACTCCAAGGGTTCATATTTTGTGTTATTTCTATTTTCTTCAACATCATATCTAACTTTAACATGAAATTATTTAATCTATGTTTTATTCAAAATGGATTGTCTCTCAAAAAATCTGTTCATGGGATCATATTTCCATCTTTTCGAAATCTCAATAAGCCCCAATTTTCTCAAATACTCTGCTATCTGTTCATTTTACCCCTTTCTTGAAATAGTAATTCTTTCAAAACTAAAAGGCATATTACAGGTATAGGTTTTCCCAATTCCAGTCCCGAATTTGAAATTAATGCTTTCTGTTTGCCTAACATATTCTAAGACAAAGACTCTGTCAGTCACATAATGAGGAAGTAAAAAGGGTTTGTCTGTAAACCCATAAAATCTGATGCATACTCCTTGTGTTAGAATAAACCAACCCCCCTCCTCTGCAAACTTAGTTTGCAATACCTTCTCCGCTTTGGGGGTCAATCTTGTTATTTTTCCATACATGTTTTTTAGCGCAGGGCCCAAAAATTCCCTATTGAAATCATAATATGACTCAGATTTGTATAACACATTGGTCCATTCATACAATGGTAAGATTTATCCCCTCTCATTCTTATAATTTTTTGAAATGAAACCTAACTCTTGAGACATAAAGTAAAAGAATAACCACACAAAATATGAAGTGTATCAGAATGAAAACTGGGTTCCAGCCTTCAATGCTAAAAAACCCTCATGAATTTTTGCACTTATAAACTTAGGCCAGTCAAAGAAAATAGGTTTCACACTCCTGCTCATAACAGTCAAATCGTACATTCTAGGGTTCGACAAACATTCTACTACAGCCAACTGCCACTTCTGAACCTTTTCATCATTTTTTAGTCTAGCAATCATGGCCATGATGGAATATAGTTTAGGATTTTTAAAAGCTACCATGTCAATTGGGGGTTCTGGTGGATTTACGCCTTCTGGAAGATATTTTATCTGAGTGGCTAGGAAACCCTTCAACTTTTCAGATGAACCAAAACATGTAGCCTATTCTAAGGGGTTGAAATTCTTAGGTTCTAATAAAGGGACATGGCCTATAGCAAAAGCAGAAACAAAAGCATCTTTGGATAGAGAAAACAGAACCTTCCCTGAAAAATCTCTAACCTTTCTCTCCTTTTCATCATAGAAATTTGCATTACCAAATATGGGCAGGGATGAACATGAATATATACATACCAATACAAGAAAGAATGGTATGCAAAAATTGAAGGAGAAAATGCAAAAACCCTAGTCTCTACCTGATTCTTTATATTGCTTTGAATCTCCGTCGGGTACTTCCATGTTATTATTGTATCTGCAATTCGGGAGTCTCTATCAATAAAACCAACGCTGTTCTCCTCCCTTATTTTTACTACCAAAGTAGTCAGGGGTGATGAGGTAGATGCTACCTGGTTCTTCACCTTCTTAGGGGCCATTATGAATTATCAGTTACATAGACTTTGAACTTCTTCTGATTGCTTCACAACTCCTTCCTCACTATGCTATAGTGTGGTGATATAAAAGTGGTTGGCAAGATTTTTGGATTTTCAAGCATTACAGAGATAGTTCCTCACTTCTTTTTCTTCTTTAGGAGTTTCAACAAGTTTGCAAATGGTGAAATGCCTTTCCAAATCCTTGAATTTAATTTTATGTAGCTTGAGAGGACATGCAAAATTAATGCATTAAATTATGGTTGGTCGATTTGATTCGTTCATATTTCTTTGGTTTTCGTTATCGCCACCTTCCTCAGAAAACTCCTAAAAATGCTCGCTGGATCATTAAAAACCCACTTAGGGACTGGGAATTATCCCATGCCAAAAAATATGCTACCTGACTAATTAATTATCTTCTTCTACTGAACCCTGGGCATGTGGTTGCTTAGAAAAATTTGGCAGTGGATCTTTAGAAATATTTCGAGAAGCACACATAACATATTTCAAAACATTCTTTTACTCATTACCTCTTGCCGACTCTTAGGCAATGAAACGACAACTCCAAATTTGAAAATGCAAAATAACAAGGACAGACTTTTCCCTCAAGATTTTTTTTAAAATGTCAGACTTTGATAGTCCTCAAAAATGATTCTTATTAGGCTGTGGAAAGGGAATATTTACAAAACTCAAAACTTATAATATATTGTACATATAATGGTGATCTGTCCCTTTTTACTGAAAATATAATTTTAGGTGAAATGCATTCACCGTGATGGGTAGAACCCATCCATCTTGATATTTTAATTGGAAGGCATTGAATTTCTTTTCTAAAATAATTTCAAATGGCCCCTCCCAGAAAGCGTCAAACTTGTCATGATGTCCTGGTTTCACTTTCTTGACATTCCATTTTAACACTAGGTCACCTGTTTTGAATTTCCTTAAAGTGGTTTTCTTATCGAACCACTCGGCTATTTTCAACATATATTTTTGATGATGATTGTAGGCCTATTCCCTAGACTCTTCTAGCTGCAGAAGTTGCATCAGTCGGGCATCCATTGGATGGCCTTCGTCTTCATTAACTTGGTTTAGAAATTTCAACGCGGGTATCTCCATATGAATCGGCAAAACAACCTCTTTGCCATAAACCAAAGCATATGGTGATGTATTGATTGATTTCTTGATTGAAATTATGATGGCCCACAGGGCCTGATTCAGAAGTGAGTGCCAATTCTTCTTATTATCCTATAATTTTATTTTTAGGATTCTTAGAATATTATTATTAGTAGACTCGACTAATCCATTGCCTTGTGGGTAATAATTAGAGGAAGTCTTTAGGTAAATTCCATATCAACTGGCAAATTCGATCATCTTTGCACTAGTGAAAGGAGATCCGTTGTCTGTAATCAAAGAGTCTGGTATGCCAAACCTTGTGATTAGACTCTCGAAAAATTCTATCACCACTTTTGAATCAACTTTTTTTGTGGGTACTTCTTCTGCCCACTTAGTGAAGTAGTCCATGGCAGTGAGAATGTATTTGTGGCCTGATGATGAATTTGGCTCTATTATACCTACAAAATCCAACCCCCACTACTGGAATGGTTCCTCGACTTGAATAGCTTTTAAGGTCATAGGGGCATTCTTGTTCCTCCCCACATACCTCTGACATTGTTCGCACCTCTGGGTCACTTTGTATGCATCTAGGAAGATGGAATGCCAATAACATCCAGCTCTAAGGATCTTCAAAGTTGTGGTTTGGCCTGCATAATGTCCCCTTGAGAGACCCCCATGAAATTCATCTAACACCCTCTTGCTTTTCATTATCGGGAATGCATTTCAACAATACACCATCGATATTAACCCTGTACAACCCTTCTATTCGAAGGGTATATTTTAATGCTTGGGTTCTGAATCTCCTTCTTTGGGAAGCATTCATATCTTCAGGGCATGACCCAGTTTGAAAGTACCTCACAAAGTCGTCAATCCAACCTGAACTTACTTTGTCTTGATGTTGCTTAGCATTTGCCATGACGGGGTGGCTCTCCCCATATCCACTTGCAGCTTGCTTGGCCAATTCCTGGCATAAAGTTGTCCCTCTGACTATTTTAGTAGGATGTATTTCTACATCATACTATTGGATGCAAGTCACCCATCCAACTCTTTTTTCACCCAGTTCTCCTTGAATTATGAAGTTCCTTACATCGGGATGAATAACATAAACCATCGTTCGACTTTGGGATAAGAAGTGTTTTAGCTTATTCAAGGATTTCATAATTGCATATACTTGTTTTTCTATGAAGTTGTACCTTTCCTCGTGTTTGTGCATGGTGGAACTCAGAAAGGCTATGGGTCTTTCTTCATCATCCGCTCCTTTCTAAGTGAGAACTGCAACATAACTATCTTGTTCTCTGACAACATATAGTATGAAACCTCGGGAATAGTCAGGGTTAACTAGCATAGGAGCTTGAGTGATGGCTTCTATAATTATTTGAAAATCTTATTTCCTTGGCTCTGTCCATTTGAAAGGAGCATCATTTTTCAATAATTCAGTCAGTGGTTTAACTATATGGGCAAAGTCTGCAATGAATTTTCTAACAAAATTTATTTTCCCAATGAAGGACTGCAAACCTTTCTTGTTAACTGGAAGCAAAAACTCAAGAATTTCCTTCACTCTATCAGGGTCAATTGAAAACCCAACTTTAGAAATAACATGCCCAAGGAGTATTCCTTCTTCCACAACAAAAATAGACTTTTTAGGATTTAATGATATTCCAAATTCTCTACATTTCTCAAATACTTGTCGCAGATGAGTGGCATGGTATTTTTTGTTGTGAGAAAATATAGTCATGTCATATAAATAGATGATAATAATTTTGTTTGCAAGCTCCCCAAAAGCTACGTCCATGGCTCTTTGAAAAGTTGCTCCTACGTTAGATAATCCAAAGGGCATCCTTTGGTATGCAAATGTTCCCCACTTAGTGGTGAATGCATTCTTATATTGATCTTCATTTCTAACCCAAACTTGATTGTAACCAGAGAAGCCATCTAACAGAGAAAACCTTTCTGCTCCTGCCACAGTATGAAGGATTGGGTCAATCTGGGATAAAGGATAGTGATATTTTAAAGAGGACCTATTCAAATTTTTGCAATCGATGCATAGTCTTATTTCTCCATTTTTCTTGCAGACTGGGACCAAATTTGATACCCAGGTAGAGTGCTTGATTGGGTATACTATCTTAGCCTGTAGGAGTTTTAACAACTCCTATTTCATTAAGGCTTCCATTTTAGGATTCACAGGCCTATGCTTCTGCCTAAAAGGTTTAGCTCTTTTCTCTAGTTCGATGGTATGTTTGAATGACCTCTTTCCTGTACACTTTTAGATCACTATAAGTCCAGGCTATTATATCCGGATACTCTCTACATAACCATTTTATTTTCTCTAGTTCTACTTCTGTACAATTGGTCCCTACTTTGATCATCTTGCCCAGTTCTAGTTCTACTTATTTATATCGACATTCATCTACCTTGATCCTTTGACCTACAACTCTGTCACTATTGTCGAAAAGGCTCTCCAAGGTGATCAGTTCCTTGGGGATATGATTGGTTTTTAGTTGAATAAGGCTCTCTTTTTCCTCTTCTTGTAACGCTCTATCTATAGAGCAATTCATCTCATGAATAAAAAAATCTAGGATCTGCTCATCGTTCTCAAATACATGCTAGAAAATGTCCTTGTCGGGCATAGAAGGCCTGTATATAAGTCTGACTGTTTTAGACTTTTGAATAACATTACTAACTGGGCAAAAATTGGATCCTACTGATGCTAACAGGTTTGCATATGTATTCTTCTCTCTAGAAATGGATTTCATGTTTAGTGCTTCAAAAATTTCCAATAGATCCAACACTTTGTTTTTTTAAGCCCTTAGGTAATGTTGCTTACAAATGCATTTGCTAGTATCCTATTTAACAATCAGCTCTGAATCTCCATAGATCAACAGTTGTTTTGCACCCAGTTTTTTAGCTTTCCTAAGTCCCAAACACAAATCTTCGTATTCAGCTACGTTATTGGTGCAACTCCATGTCAACCTATATGAAAATAATTTTTCTTTTCTAATAGGTGAAATCAGAACAATTCCAGCTCTTGCTCCATTTTTGCACCTTGACCCATCAAAGTATAATTTCCATAACTAGTTGGTCGAATCACCTATTTTAGGGACAACAATAGGGAGCTTGTTTGGTTTCTTAATGGAATAGCTTCCCATTTCTGTCTCTACCATAGCATTGAAGTTCTTCATTGAAAATTGATCCTCAGATTGGAGTTCCTCCAGGGTTTCTTCCATTAAATCGATATTTTCCAATTCCTCAAACATCATGTTGACGGTGGTTGTTTCCTCCAGTATTTCTACATAAAAAGTAGATGGTTTTTCATTGTAGATCTTGAATCTTTTAAATTTGAAAGGTACCTCCAAATGAGAATAATCTAGAGACAGATAACCGCCCATTTTGATCGTGAACTCTCTAGATAAACACATACCGAAATATGGTTCTAAGTCTACAACAACTACCTCTTGTATGATGACTACTTCTAGTATTCTATGGAGTTGAATAGGGATATCTTTGATCACCCTGACATATTTTACTGGAGTACCATCTAATTGCAACACACCAAGATGACTCCGAGTATATTCCATCCCCATTATGTCACATATGGCTTTTGACATCACCGTAGTTGCGGCCCCTAAATCAATCATGCAATTTTGAACTATCTGCCCCTCCATTTGCAAATATAGATAGAATGGGGGCGGTCTATTTTTCCCAGAGGTTGACATAACATTTGCTTGTATAACATTTGAGAAGGAGGTATCATTATTTAATTTTACGAATTCTTGGAGGAGGTAAATCTGACCAAGAATTTGCAGTGGATCATACATGCTTATTTTGGAAGGAGTCCTCTTCATTTCTTCTGCAATGTTGAACGAAAGGGTTGCAGTTGGGGATACCTCAGCACTTTTCTCCTTTCCACTAGTCGATGGGTCATATCTATCTCTATAGACCTACGTGGCTTCTGTTCTTTGTCTTTTTGTCAATGAAGGAAATCTGAGTCTTTCCTTCACTTACTCTTGAGTCTCGCTCCCTTTTCTAGGAGGAAATTCTTTTCTTGGTGCAGTCACAAAAGTCTGAGGAGGGTCAGAACATCCTTTCTCATTAGACTAGTTTTTTTGCGGAGTCGCCCTAAGGGCAGGAGGAAAACTTAGTGGTTGGAGTTCCTTAGGGTCGACTTGTAATGACTTTTTTTTGGATATTGTCAAGACTAAGACTTGTTCCATGGATGGCATTGCAAAATTGTGGTGTAATTCTCTGATTATGTTCACTTGTCCCTTGCTGGTTTCTTTGGCTCTCTCATTAATAACTGCTTGCAGATGATGTTGATGAATCATGCATGAATTTTCTCCATGAGGATCATTGCAAGTGGTACACCAGTAATCAAAATTAGTGGGTTCTCCATTATCTCCTATCTCATTCACATACACAACATTTTTTCTATCTTGCCCTCTACCACTCGTTGAAGCACCATATTTTTGTATCTATGGAAATCTTCTTGCTTGGAGATTTTGTTCAGCTTCCCTCTTTTTCATGGATGCCATTTCATTTGACAATGTTTTCATTGTATAAATTATGGTCGTGTACTGGTCATTCATGGGAGTTAATGCAAGGGGTGGGGATGGTAATGCAAGGAGTGTAGTAGGTGCGGATATAGCTGGGAGAGCCTGTGTTGATGGGAGTACAGGCAGTTTAGAAATTGACGCTTGGGAAAATTTTGGTACAATTGGCAATAGACTCTTTGATGGATATTTCTTTGTAGTGATGAGATCAGCTTTGCCCTTTGCTGCCTCTAGATAGATCTCAAGAAAAGTGGTTACACGGGATTGCCTTATTATCATACTGAGATCTGAATCAAAAGCCCTTAAATAATAGCATATAGCTTGTTCTTCCATGGGTTTTATGCCCTGAGGTAATCTATCATGAGTTCTGGTAAATCTAATGTTGAAATCCTAGATTTCTTCTTGTGGATGCCTCTCAATGACTAAATTTATTCAACAATGTGAAAAGATCCGCATGTATATTAAATTCATCGACCAGACGACCAACAAGCACTGCCCAAGAAGTAATGGATCCAATGGGAAGCACTCTGTACCAATAGAGCATCTTTCCTTTCAAAGATATAACCAAAAAACTGACCATGACATATTCCTGAGTGATATTGTACACAGATGCTAGCGATGATACATCTAAACAGTGCTCATCTGCTATTTTGCCTATTCTGTCAAAAGTCGATAATGCTTTTAGTGCATCTTGTGGAATTTGGTTTTGTGCTCCCAAGTTCAAAGGACTAGTTTGATTACACACAAGATGCACTGAGACAGGGGCAGCTGCCATGGTTGCTAAAGGAGTTACAACTACTATAGGATTGCTTCCAAATGCTCCTACAACGAGTGTTAAATAGGTGCTAATGGTTCTTTAGAGTTTCTAGCTCGGGATCTAGTTATCATATGGCTATATAACCAAAAAAAATTAGACAAGGTATTTCTTTTATGGTCTAAATTTTATTGCAACGGAGTCTCCAGGTAGTTTTTTCTTGAGATTTTCAAACAAAAGGCTCTAAAGTAAAACACCAAAACTTATATAATATTGTGGGATTTACTGGTCCCACTGGGCATGCCAAAAACTGTTGGAACAAAATTTACCTTTGGTTAATAGTGTTGCGCCTTAGACTTTGCCAACATTGAATAGACAAACCTTGCTTGAGATCATCTGTCTAATATCCAGAGAAGGCTGGTTCCATTGATTTTTTTTAGAGGAAAGGGAAACAAGAGATAAGGGAAATATAGCCGAAGCTAGAACTTTTATCACACTACAAATTAGACAACAACTAAAAAATGATGATGTAGATTACTATCTTCAGAGTTTCTTTATATCTTCCTATAGAAAATATGAATTCATGAGTGCGATTTTAAATGTTCGTCTAAATACATGTAAATATATTTAATATTCAACTCTAGAGATAAGGTTTATACATGCACAGTTTATATTTTAGAATAGATACATTATAAAACTTAAAATGAATAAAAGTTAAAAACCAGATACATGCACTCGCTTACAGAATTTTAGAAGCCAAAGGAAGAATATCTCTTATTGCTTGTAATCCAGTAACATGTACATCAAGTCTGTAAACACCCAAGAGCCAACCCATTTCATGATCGACTCACTCCTATTTATACCCTAAAAGGAGTATCTTCTACTATGTACATTTAATTTTCTCAATCAATTACAAATAATTATCTACAGTTTCTAAGAATATACAATGGATTTCCTACAGATTAGATAGATTTCCTTCTGGCTAAATTTAGATGAGCTTGTTATTTTACAATCATCCAAAGAGACCTGCCATGTTATAATCAACTGACCATTCTTCAGAAATCAACACATGATGTCAGTGCATGCCCCAGTTGCCAAAAATATACTCTGTTTCTCTACAACGTGTATGTCGCGAAATCATGACATTCTACCTTTGTGAAGCCTTCTTTACTTTTTTATTTAGAAAAAATCATACATGTCGCAAAATTGTGACACTCTTGTTTCTCTGCTTGTTTGCCCTTCTTGAGTCGTGAAATCGTGACATTTCTATGTCTTCAGCCCGATTCTTCTTTTTGCATCGCAAAAATTGACCATGTCGTAAAATCGTGACACTTTCACCTCCTTAGATCTTTGTCTTGGTTTTGACCGTTAAAACGCGACATGTCGCAAAATCGTGACACTTCCGCCTCCTTGCTCTCTCTTATTGATTTTGGCCGCAAAAAAGGGACACATCACGAAAAAGGGACATGTCGCAAAATCGGGACACTTTTAGTCTCTTTAGCAATTTTGCTATTCTTCTGGAAAAAATAAGCCATGTCACAAAATCATGACATTCTTCCTGACTTCTACCCTTTTATTGATGGACTTGGCAAAAATGGGCAACGTCGCGAAATCGCAACTTTTTCCTCTGCTTTCCCTCTTTGTTGTTTTTCACCGTGAAAACTCGACATGTCACGAAATCACGACACTTTTATTCCTTAGTGTATTTTACTTTTTCTTTGTTCTTTAGCATATGGGCTACTTCGGTCTTCTTTGAAAATATGCAAAAAAGGTGCATCAGCCATTTTTTGTAGTTAGTTACTTTTTGACTAATAGGTTGCCATCAATGACAAAGGGGGATATTATTGACATCTTGAGGAGTGTTTGTTGTCATTGATGTCAAAAGCATTGTTGTGCTATGTTCATCATCTTTGAGGACATTAAGTGTTTCTTCCAAAAGCAATAGGTTATAATATTTATTTTTAAATATTATATACCTAGGAAGGAGAAGCAAAAGTTCAAATTAAATAATAATAATTTAATATTATTATTTTGGATCAAAAATTGAGTTTAAGAAGATCAAGGATCAAGTTGAAAAGACCCACAAAAATATTTAATTTAAATTAAAATATTTTAATATTTGATTAAAATTTTAATCTAAATAATGATGGGTGCTAAGGTTAATTTAATATTTATTTGATATTTAAAATTAACTTTAATAATCGAATTCAAATTAGACATTGGAACAAGCTATAGTTTGCATATAAATAATGCCAAAGTTTGACATTTGGAAGTTTATCCATGCGATTGTATTTTGGCTCATGCAAAAGAAAAACATGTATTTTTGCATGTGTATTTGAGTAGAGGAAAGGACAAAGTGTGGTAGCCTCTAAAAACTATTCGAAGTCCCTTGTAGCTAATTTGGCATCCAAGGGCTACGTAAGATGCATTCGAGATGCCTAGTGCGGGTTCGAATCTTGCACATGCCATTTTATTAAAGGGAGGTTCATGTTTGAGTTTGCACCATTCGAGTGAGAAGGAATTCAAAGGTACATTCATGCCTTTTGGATCTTGTGGAGCAACACAACCCAATTGGTGGGTGTGAGCACTACAAAAGCGCTTGGGGGAGAACCATCGGTGTTTCAAATCTTGCCAAGGCCTTTTTGTAGGATAATAGAGGTATGCGCATTGTTTGGGTTGTCTTGGTTTACAAAAAGTAAAAAAGGGAAAATAATTTTTATTTTCAAATATTTATGTTAATTAAAGTTTTTGTATAATTAATTTGGATTATAAGTTGTTTAGGGGAGTTAAAATGGGAATGCAAAACTTTGATTTCTGAATTGAATTTTTAAGTGTTCAAGGAGTTATAAGGTAGTAAGGAAAGTTTATTTTTGACATTGAAGGTTGTTGAATATTATTTTAAATTTGGATATTATAAGGTGTATCTGAGTATTATTTTAAAGTTGAAGATTATAAGGTGTATTTGAGTATTATTTTTAATTGAAGAAATATTTTGAAGAAGTGTTAGAGTGATAATTCTTGTCATCTAACCCCTGTGATTGGCAAGGAAAGTGGTTATAATTGAGACAGGTTTTGAAGTCTATTCTTCATCAAGTAAAAGGTATGGGAATATTATTCTTTGGTTGAAATAATTGATTGGTTGAGATTTTTTGAAAATAAGATTGGAGTGAAAAGGACTTGGTTAAGTTTACCTTTGTGAGTTTTTTGAGTTGATGAGTTTTCTGAAATGGAAGTAAATGTTGTAAACCTTGTTTGATAAGCATTTGTTGGATATTTTGAGTGAGTGAATGCATACTTCATTGTTGTGTGATTGATATCCCTTGTTGTTGAGTTTGAATATTGGATTAGGGTTTGAAATAATATTATTATCATTGTTATGTAAAATGGTGAACTATATTGATCTAGGATTTGCAAGATCATGAGTATCATTGTTTTATAAGGATGTTTTGATAAGCATTATTGTTTAAGTAATTGGTTGAGTGAAGAAATTGAACTAGGGTTTGTAAATATCATGAGTATCATTGTTATGTGAGGATTACTTGATAAACATTGTTGCTGAAGTGATTGGTTGAGTGGAAATGTTTGATCTTAGTTGAGTGGATGCGTTGAAGTGATAGTTCAAGTTTTGTGAAAAAATTATTCCATATTCTAAATTTATTGAGAAAGAGGTTGAGTGTTTGTGAGTGTGAAACATATTTAGTCTCTAAAAATTCTCTATATGTTTCTATGGTAAAAAGAGATATTGAAAGTGATTGAGCATTGTGGTGAGTGTGAAGCATATTGAGTCTCTAAAAATTATCTATATGTTTCTATGAGATTAAAATTATTTGAGCATTGTTGTGAATGTGAAGCATATTGAGTCTCTAACAATTATCTATATGTTTCTATGAGATTGAAAAAGTTCTAGTGAGAACTTGTTGAGAAGATATGAGGTAAGTCTTAGAGAATTCTTGTGGAAAAATTGGTGTGAGCTTTTGTGGAAGCTTGCACTATAGAATTGAGGATATGACTTGTTGAGCATATTGGACAAGTTCTAGTGAGGACTTGTTGAGCGTATTGGACAAGTTCTAGAGGGGACTTGTGGATAGATTAGTGTGAGATTTTGTGAAATCTTACAAGGCATATTTGAGATAAGTCTTTGAGAAGATTTGTGATTAGAGTTGATTGATTGATTTGTTCAAACCTTGAGTTAATTTTTAGGTCATATCTAGCATATTTGATTTGAGATTAAGTCAAGCTTTGTGTTAAGACTTGAGGATAGATATTGAAGATAGTTTTGTGCTAGACCAAAGGACTATGTTAAGTGCATATTTGTGGATAAAATTTGGTGTATATTTGAGGATATATTTGTGCCAGATTAGAGATAGATATTGAGCAGATTTGTGCTATACTAAAGGACTATGTTTAGTGTAGATTTGAGATAGAGCTGAGAGTAAGCTTTGGAGGTGATAGAGTATAGAGGATGATAGTCTCTAGTGGATAGAGATCCATTAGCTAGGGTAATGAGTACATGTCTTCTAAGTGAGGATAGGAGTCTTTAGTGGATAGATATCCATTAGCTAGTACAGTGGAGGCAACAGTTCTTCTAGAAGATCACCATCCAGAGTAAAGGAGATTGGTGTCTCCTATGGATAGAGATCCATGAACTTGATTAGGGGATTGGTATATCATTTGGATAAATGTCCATAAACATTGTAATAGGGAAAGGATTCCTAAGAGATTGATTGAGAAAATTTTAGTGAAATATTTTCTTCGTGGAGTAGCCCACATTAGGTGAAAACCATTAAATTGGTATCTCTATTGTGTGTGGTGATTTTTTCATTGTTTTGATTAATGCTATTGATATTTCTATATATACATTGCATAATATTGATTGAAAAAAAAGTAAAAAGTGATCTTATACTATTCACCCACTCTCAGTATAAGCTTGTGTTCTTCATTAACACAAAGCTTGACTCAATCACAAATCAAATCTGCTAGATCTGATCCAAACCTTAACTCAAGGTTTGAACAAATCAATTAATCAACTCTACTCTCAAGTCTTCTCAAAGACTTTTCTCAACTTTACATTGTAAGCTTCCACAAAATCTCACACTAATATGTCCACAAGTCCTCTCTAGAACTTATCCAATATGCTCTCAATATCTATCTTCAAATATGTATTGTAATCTTCCACAAAATCTCACACTAATCTATCCACAAGTATTCTTCAAGACTTGATTCAAATCTGCTCAACAAGTCTTCACAAAGACTTACATCAAATCTTCATAAAGACTTACCTAAAATCTGCTCAACAAGTCCTCACTAGAACTTATTCAATCTCACAAAAATATATAGATAATTTTTAGAGACTCAATATGTTTCACACTCACAATAATGCTCAATCACTTTCAATCTCTCTTTTTACCATAGAAACATATAGAGAATTTTTAGAGACTCAATATGTTTCACACTCACAATAATGCTCACTCTTTCAATTTCTCTTTCTACCACATAAATATATAGAGAATTTTTAGAGACTCAATATGTTTCACACTTACAAACACTCAATTACTTCCAACATTTTTCTCTAATCAATTCATAATATAGAACAATTTTTTTCATAGAATTAGAACTATCACTTCAACACTTCCACTTGACTAGGCTCAATCATCTCCACTCAATTAATCACTCAATGAAATAATTCCTTTCTTACAAAACATAGTCCAAGCATATGAATCACTCACTTAATTATTTCCAACAATGCTTATCAAACAATCTCACATAACAATGATACTCATGATCTTTCACAAACCTTAGTTCAATATAGTTCACAACTTCACATAACAATGATACTCATGTTCTTTCACAAACCCTAGTTCAATATTGTTCTCAACTTCAAATGAAATGATACTCATGTTATTTTACAAACCTTAATTCAAGCATATGAAATATTACTCAATATTTCCAGCAATGCTTATCAAACAAGGTTTCTAGTATCAACTTTAATTCTAGAAAAACCAAACTCAACATCAAACAACCCTTTTTTCTCCAACTTAGCATTAACAACATACAATAATCATTCTAAAGGAAAAATTTGCCCTTATCTCTTGTTTGAAGATGATTTGTCTTTACACATATATCTCAATCACAACATTTCATTTTTCCAATACTAGGGTTAGATAGAAAATATTTATTCTCAATAAATTCTTTCAAGAATAATTCATCAAGTCAAAATATCATAACTTAATCAACCATATTTCTCATTTCAATACAATTATTAACTTTGTATTCAAGAAATATTTCTAACACCTAGGACACACCTTATTACTCTTCTCAACAAGATCATCACACTTCAGAAAAATCAAACCCTAACAAAAATCCCAAACATTTAATCTCCCTCACAACAACCTTACACCATGAAAAATTAAATTTAAAACCTTTTAAAAAATTCATCTCCACAAAATTCGGAGCTTCCATAATTTTCAAGTCTCCATAATTTTTAGACTTAGAGCATACCTTGGTATAGTGCAAAAAGGTTCCTAGTAGGTTTTTAACATGAAACCTATCCACTACTAGGTGCATTAGCAAGGCGTGCACCCACCACGTGGGATATGAGCCTCCACACAAAGGAGAAGGCTCACGACTTCCCTTTATCTCCTTCCTAGCACGCAATCCTCAAAAAAATCCTCGCTTCACAAAAACTCAAGCCTATGGGATTCGATCCCTGCACCTTCCATTGGCCAAGACTTAGCACCTTCCCTTGCTATCGGTTGCACTACAATGCACCTTGGAATGTAAACCAAAAGCCTCTCCTCCTTGTCCTTTTTGCTGCCTCTATAAGCCTTTAAAAACACGTGATCAATCCTTTGCTTTGCGCATGAAACACACCATTAAACTTTGATCATAGATGAAATATTTACCAAGGCCTTTCCCTCCTTTATATGCATTGGGCTATGCCTTTGATGATGTGAATTAGGAATTTTATAACCCTATTCTTAGGGTTAGTTTAATTAACCTATAAATTAATATATAATTAAATTATAATTAATTTAAAATTAACTTAATAATTTTAAAATTTAATTAAATTAATTTATAAATTAAATTATAATAAAACTATTATAATTAATTAAATCTCTTGCACCTTTAATATTATAATAAATTATTATAATATTATTTTTCTTGGGCCTTCATTTTTCCCTTTAAACCTCATCTGACCACCTAGAAGGAAACTTTCTTTTGCACTTGATTATGGAACCTAAAATTGATGTTGCTCACTGAGACTGATACTTACTGGTGTTGACTTCTTGACATCAATGACAAAAAAACCTGATCATATTTCCAATAGTTTTCTAATCCTCTTGTACTTGAGTCTTCAATATTGAGTTCTTCTTTCTAATCCTCTTCACCTCTTCAAGAGCAAAAATAAGTTCCTCTTCTATGTCAACTATGGCTTCCTCTTCAAATTCTAGATCTTTTTCCTCTTCTTGTTTTTCAACAACAGGAGCATCTTCTTTTACCTCCATAGCCATAAATAGGATTTCTTCTTTTTCACTATTGGAGAGACTTTCATTAATGCTATTGGAAGAACTTTTTGCTTCTTCAACAGAGAAAAACTTCTTTTACCTTTTATAGATCTTCTTCTCATGCTTGCTTTGATCGTGCCTCTTTTTAATTTCATGATAAAATTTTCTTTCATTCTTTCTCTTGTATTCCTCTTCTTCTTCACTGCTACTACTTCCAGTTTGTGGGTACTGAGTTGCATAGTGATCAATGTAACCACAATTAAAACATTTCATAGTATGATTACCTTTGTGTTTTCTTGATCTCTTCTTATTTCTTCGTACAAAGTTACCTTCTTATCAATTGCTTGATTATTCACATGAATTTGGTTCTTTATTCTTTGTCTTATTTGAATCTTTAAACATGGCCTCTCATTTGGATGTTTGATATTTTTTAGTCCTCATATCATAGGCTATAATAATTCCATGTAGCTCATCCATGCTTAAGGTTTTAAGATCCTTCATTTCTTCAATCATCGAGACCTTTGCATCAAACCTCATGGGAAGTGACCTTAAGATTTTTTGATCAATATTAGAGTCATCAATATTTTCTCCAAGTCCATGAATGGTGTTGACAATTTCATCAATATAGAGTAGATATTTGACAATATCTTCCTCATATTTCATCTTCAAGTCTTCGAACTTCCTCTTGTGGGTTTGAAGTTTTACCATTTTAACCTTGTCGTCTCCTTCATATATTCTTTGTAACTTGTCCCACAATTCTTTTGTTGATTTGCATTCCATGACTTTCACAAACTATGATTCACATAACCTACTTAATATTGCATTCATTGCCTTGGCATTGTTTTCAAATGGTTTCTTGCCATATTTATTTATTATATGGGTTGTAGGTGGTATGAACCCATCCATTATGGGTTGCCATATATCATAGCCATGTGTCATAAAATACGTTTGCATCCTCACACTCTAGAAAGCATAGTTAGTCCTATCAAACAATAGAGCCCTATGAAAAACCTTCTTGGTAAGCCATGTGTATTCCTATAAGATCTTCCTTTAAGCGGTTATGCTTTCATGAAGGAACCTGCTCTGATACCAATTGAATAAAAAGACACTTATACTAAGAGGGGGTGTGAACAATATAAGATAAAACTTTTTCTTTCAAAAAAAACTATAATAATATGAATGCAATAATAAATCAATGCATAAATTCTAAACATATAAGAGACCATATTTTTATGTAAAAACATGCTCTCGAGAGAAAACCATGGCACAATATTGCTTATATTTCTTAAATAAAATTACTAGGCACCAACCCACAAGAGACACAAATTCATGGGGACCAACCCATAGGAGACACCAATCCCATTGTACAAGTTTATGGGCACCAACCCACAGGAGAAACCAATCCCCTTATGCAAGTTTGTGGGCACCAACCCACAGGACACACCAATCCCCTTGTGCAATTTTATGGGAACCAACCCATGGGAGACACCAATCTCCTTTTACAATATCATAGGAACCAACCCACATGAGACACCAATATCCTTGTGCAATCTCATAGGAACCAACCCACATGAGACACCAATATCCTTGTGCAAGCTCATGGGAACCAACCCACAAGAGACACCAATATCCTTTTACAAGTTTGTGGGCACAAACCCCTAGGAGACACCAATCTCCTTGTGCAATTTCATGGGTACCAACCCATGGGAGACACCAATATTCTTGTGCAATTTAATGGGCACCAAACCATAGGAGACACCAATATCATTTTACAATAGCGTAGGTATGAAATTACGGGAGACACCAATATCCTTGAGGTACCAATATTAGGTCTGAAGAAATCAACCTTTTGCTCACAAAACTGATTAAAACCTCTACTTAAATCTACTTCAAAATCTGATTAATAACTATACTTAGGTCTGCTCTAAAATTTTATCAATAACTCTGCTTAGGTCTTCTCAAAATTCTAATTTAAAGACATCAAATTTTTTGTTATTATAATCCCTTCTGTACCTTGATTTTATTCATTAAATACTTTCATTTTCTTGAGTTTGATTTCTTCAAATTTCTAATGCACTTGGATATCAAAATTGCAATATAGTCAAATTCATTCTTTTATCCTTCTACAAGCTAGCTAGATCCTTGCCAAATGATACATGAATAATATCCAATATTTGTTGCTATTAATTAATTTATAATACTTTTAGATTAATTAAATCAAACCCTAATAAATATCAATGCTCCTTATTCCTCCTAATGAATTAACTTTATGACTTCTCCTTATAACTCCTACCTTAGAAGAACAAATAAATATTTTCTTAACCTTACCTCCAAATTCTTCTAGAGTGCATGATGCTCTTCTCCCAACTGCTCTTTTCTCAACCGTTGCTCCAAACCACTAGTCAAAGGGACATCCAATGCTCTATGTTCACACACTTTTTATTGGACCACTTCACTCTTTGTTCTCACTCGTACCGATGCTCCAAATTGTAGTTTACCAATTTCTTATATGCTTCACAAAAGAATTGCTTGTTGTTATTTTTTAGAGTAACTCCTCCTCAATGAGCACTATTGGTAGAAGTAACAACATCGATTTGATTTTCTCTACTTCCATGCTAGTATTTTCTATCACTTTGCGTGCTCTCTAAAATAGCAATACTTCGAATGCCTTCCTATGAATCAAAAAACTATATTTAGCCTTCAATTTTGGAGATGATGACCATGTGCTCCTCGTTTCAATAGCTATATTTAGTGTGCACAAATGTAATGAGTGTCTTCTCTAAAATCTTCTAGATTTGACAAATTTTATATTGCTCTAGCATTAAATTTCACATGTTCACTACCTGGCTTATGCACTCGCACCTGTTGTGCTATCTTCTTCGATTTGTGGTGTCTAATATGTTGCAATATTCCTTCCAAACAAAAAATGCTCCTAATGGTTTCTTACTATAATGAATACCTGTGTATATCTCCTCCAATGGTGCACCTCTGAGATGTCTAAACTCTTAATTCAATACTACTCCTGCATATCGAATGTGTTCTATCGAAATCATCAATCTCTGCTTACACTTTATGTTTGCAACTCACCACTCTTTACTCCAAGTGCTCCATATTTTTGTCTTGCATTCTTTTTGGATGCATCCAATCAACATTTAGAGATCCAACTTCATTATTTAGTGTACATGGGTTTACCAGCTGCTATCCATATCAATTTTCATCCAAATATTCCCTTGATGTTGCATAGCTCCTATACGGTTAGTGATCAAACGACACTCATCATTTCTTCCTCAATGATCTCCTATGCGGTCAACGATAAAAAAATGCTCCACATATCTTCCTCAATGATCTCCTACTTCGCATCTCACGAGTATATCATCATTCAATTACATTTCGAAATGAATTTTTACCTTATTTTTATATCAAAATTTTCACTTTACCAAATATGTCGACCCATGCACTCATAATAATAATATTTCAACCTTAGGCAAGGGTAAATATTTTCCACCTCAATAATAATATTTCAACCTTAGGCAAGGGTAAATATTTTCCACCTCAATAATAATATTTCAACCTTAGGCAAGGGTAAATATTTTCCCACCTCAATAATAATATTTCAACCTTTGCCCATTGCACACATTAGAAATATTTACATATACATTTAAATATTTCATTATATTACAACTTTTGATATTACATCACCCTTGAATAAAGTACATTTGTCTTGAATAATTCATCCATCGTTTGCTATCAACCAAGTTGACCTTTTATATCAATGAAAACTCAATAATTCTAACAGTTTCCACTATCTCTTATAAATTTTTGATCTTGGATCCAATTCCTTTATTTTCTTTAAAAATTTTATCGAAATATTTGACATTTCAAATATTCTTTTGCTTCTTTAAATATTTCATCTTTTAAACAATCCTGTACATATATGATCCTTCAAAATTTGCTTTATTTCACCATAACATAACCATCTATATGAAATCAAGGTCTTGGACCTACATAGATTAAAATAAAATGGATTTGAATGATTGTTACTAGGTAAATCATGTCAAAATAATGGGTTTGCGATCCAATCCTGCTCAGAATAAAATACCTAAAGAGATTGTATACTATTTTTGCAACCATTTGTTGGATAAGAAGAAATTATCTAATATTTCTACTATATTAGTTTACCCCATATGTCTATTATCCCATTTATATGAAAAGTTGAAGGAATAATATTCCAAATTTTATTCAAATTGACAAATGAAGCAAAATATTGCATTGATTTAGACCATCTTGAAATACTATCCTTCTTTTCCAAAGGAGATAGAATTGTATTGAAGTCATCACCAAGAATCCATAGATCACAATGAATCATCATTGTGTTTTGACAAAAATATTCTAAGGTAGTTCCATTATTTTTCACGAGTAACTATAGTTGGAGCATACACATTTATGACCCGAGCTTTAATGTTTTCCTCTCTCCTAAAAAATATTTCAACGACATAATTACTTTTTTCTTTTAATAATTGCCCATCTCATTTGTGTTTGTACCATATTATTGCAATACCATATAAATCTATTTTAGAAGAAACTTCTAGACAATCACACATATTTCAAATCCTTTTAAAATCATCCTTACATTCCTCACTACTTAATTTTTATTTCATGTATTAAAATAAACTCAAGACTATAACATCCCATTAATTACTTAATAACTCTTTTTTTAGAGGTCTTATTCACACCTCTAATATTTCATGATATCATTTTCAGCATCATCACTTTTTATTTTTATTAGTGGGCTTTGCCCCACTTCTTGTTAACAACTATGATAATTTTCTTTGGATTCCCAAAATGATATCCCTTTGAGTTTCCATGTTTTCTTTGTTCATGCTTTGATGGCGTTCCTCTTATTTTTCCATTCTAATCAAAACTCTCATCTTCATCAATCTCTTCTACTCATATTGTATATAATGGGACTTGTCTTCTAAATATTTATGATGCCCTAAAAAATCTAAAATGCAAGGAATAGCATCATAAACATACTCTTATTTATGTTGCATCGAAAAATGTAAAGTGCATGGACGATCCTCCATAGTCATCACTTTCTTATGCTACATTGGAAACCTTAAATTTCCTTGGATATCCTCCATATGCTTTTCTTTATTTTCCTACTCTTGAAATATACAATGCAATGAATACACTTTGTACTACTTCTATTTTTATTGGAAGGAGAAGATTTTATTCTACTTGAGAAAAATGAAGATGATTACCTGGATTAACCCTGATCTTCTTAAGGTTCCAGTGAAGTCAACCTTAGAGGATAGAAGTAGTCAAGTGCTAAGTGAAAATAATTTAACTAGAAAACTAGTATAGAGCCATTGGTTAACCAGAGAGAGATAGTAGACAAAGACTAGAAAACTAGAGCCAATAGCCAATGTGCCAGCTAAAGCCAACACTCACCATAGGATAACCAACCAAAGCTAGTGGATAGTCATAACTAGAGTCAAGTTTTAGTAAGCGAAAGCTAACAATCCAATTAAAACTGAATCTAATATTCTAAATCCAACATTCCAAGCATACACAAAGGATAACATATGCCAGAGGTGTTGTCTATTGAAATAATTAGTAGAACCAATATCAAACCTAAGTAAACAAAGCAACTAGCAGAGAATGCATCTATTTAGAGACTAAATAAGAACAATTTTCAAAGATAAAAGCAAATACCTCATATTTTTTTAACATGCAAGCGAAATTTTTGAGAGGAAAGAGAATATTACTCACTGCAGTCTACCATTGGAGTATCAAAAGTATTACTCTACTATAATAATGTCCGTCTCTATCAAGTGCTTATTAATTTGGAAGAATTATTTACGCGTTGAAATATTCTACCAGGTGGATAAGGTAAGTAACATTACCTTTATTTATTTGGTTAATTAAAGTCCTAAATAAGATATTATTTAAAGTTTTAAACCTTAGAAAATTTAATAATAAAGAGGGAATTAAAAGGTTGTCAACCTATTTGATATTTGATAATTATTAAATTTCTAAGATAAATAATTGTAATACTTAGGAACTTTAATTATTAAAGAGGGAGCTATAAGGACTTCTAATATTGAATTTTTATTATTTATTAAATTATGGTGTGATAAGGTTTTCTACTTCAAATAGGATTTAAATTTTTGAATATCAAATTTGGTATTTGAAATTTTAAGAGTTAGTAGATTAGAATTTGAAGATTTGAAATTTGAGTTTTTAGAAAATTTGAAGGTTGAAGTTTTTTTAAATTTAAATTTTGAAGAGTTAGTATATTTTTGAAAATTTTCAAGTTTGAATATTTCTGAATTTGCAAATCTAATTTAGTAGTGAGATCAAATATTTCCTACTTAAAAGGATTTTAAATATTTGGAAAATTTTTAATTTACAAATTCACTTGAAATTTTGGAATGTTGTTTAAATTGCAATTAATTTAACTTTGGAGTAAAAAGGATTTCAACTTCAAAGGAATTGGATTACAAAATTTAATTATCATGGAAGAAAATGATTTGAAATTCATGATAAGAAAGAAAAGACTAGAAATTATAAAATATGGCATAGGTAAACCAATAGAAAAATTTGATGGTAAGCTAGATATGACAATGCAATTAATCTATAGAGAAGGAATGGATGAAAGCTTTGAAATATTTATATATTATTTACATTCAAATATTATTTAAGCAATTGATAATTCAAACGATGATATTACAATACCTATTGATATAAGTAGTATAATATATATGGCATTGCTTTTGCTTGAAATTCATAAGAATGAAAATCAAAAGAAAAGAGAGTTGATTGAAACTCTAAAAATATAAATAGTGAATGGTCATGAAACAATTGAGTCAACTGAATCAACCCTAAAAGCAGTGTTTCATCCTTCTTGTAACATTGACATTCCAAGATTATCAAATTCATGTGATGCTCTAAGTGAACGTTCAGAGATTATAGGGCAACATCAAGATTACAAGAATACAAAAATAAAAGAAGCACATGAATAAAAGGGAAAATATAGAAAAAGTTCAAGCCATTCATTCATAAGTGCATAGCAAAGAAGCAAATACTGAAGAACCAAAAAAGAAGATGAAGAAGAACTTAGAGGAGTACATCATGCACAATGTAAACATACTTGATTTAAAATGAAGACAAATATTGAAGACTAATGTCTTAAATAACCAAATAATGTAATACATGGGGTGTTGGAGAATATTACATTATTTGGTACATGCAAATGTACCCCCATGTTACCTTTATGGTACAAATATAACTATGTAGTAGATTAGGGTTTGAATTTGTAGTTTAGAAGAATTATTTATATTTTATCTTTATGTAAGTTTCTATATGCAAGATATGAACAAGTGTCATGTAAGAGTGTAATGTGTAGGATATGCACAAGTGTCATGTATTAGGAGTGCATGTAGAAGAGTAAGTGTCATGTAGAAGTGTGCAAGTGTCATAGAGTTAAGTGTACATGTAAGTAGATAGTTAAGAATCTTATATACAAGTGGCAATATGAGAAGCCAAAGGGCATGAGAGTCTTGCCTTATATAAATAATAATAAAGGTTGCAACTATCAACTATCGACTATGTGAGGAGTGCAATAGTCATTGAAGAGTGACATTTATATGTCTATATTATGGATACAAATATCCATACAATGTAATTTGGAAAATGGTCTATAATGATCACCATAGAAAGCATTTATAATATTGAAGCTTGTATACAGATTTTGAGCAATCTTATTATAAGTATATTTCATGCTTGTACATGAATTATTTTGGCCATTTACATTCATATTTGATATTATAGTGAATGTTATTATAATTATATTGGCTAGTATATTATTTTATTGCTCTTATATTTAATTATGATATTGACTAATTATATTTAGACCTAAGATATTGTGGCTTAATTATATTGGGACATAAGATAGTTTGTCTTAAAAGCCAACATTAATTTTACCTACCCATCTTCATTTGCTTTAATATTTGCCTTCCCATATTCCTTTGCTTTAAGATTTTCCTCCCCATTTTCCTTTGTTTTAAGATTTCCCTCCCCATATTCCTTTGCTTTAAGATATTCCTCCTCATATTCCTTTATACCTTTAACTCCTTTTATATTTGAACTTGCACATTATACTTCCTCATTCCTTATGTCCTTTTTTCTTCTAATGGTTTATTCAAGTGAACCATAATGGCCTTTTTTCATTTAATGACATAGAGGGGTTTTGTTGCCAATTTCTTATGAGTGGAAAATTCTTGATTTGACCTAGCTTCTCCTATGATATAAGCTCCTTGTTTTACATTAAATTTTGTCTCATGGAAAAAAATTTCCATCTCTTTGTCCATAATTTCCACTTTTCAATCTCTTTTCATGTGCTTGGTATATGACATTTGTGACATTAGAATGCAATATTTTCATAATCCACTTGTTGATCTCATTCTCTTGATACATATTTCATCCTAATAAACTATGGTAAAGGTTTTGAAATATCCATGAAAAACATATGTAAGTGTATACAACATGCCTTCTCTCCTAAGTAGTTGTTCCCCCTTTGATGAATGTACCTAGATATTGCTAGATATTCTTTAACACCTCCTTATTGATAAGTTGATAAGGAAGTCCAAAAAGACTAATCCACACAAAAATCATTTTAATAATCTCTATATCCATAGAAACATTTTCACTCCATAGGTATTAAATATAATGTATCTTTGTCCCTAAACCAAGGTCTTCCATCCATTTTTTATCCTTTATTTCTAAACTAGAGAAGATAATGAGGAAAAATCCTTTTAAAAGAAGCATCATGGAGTAATTTGAATTCAATAACCACTTCCAATAGATATAATTTTGAATTTAAAAAAACTTGATAGTATCCATGGAACTTACATATTAACCTTCTAGTTTTAATAACCATTACATCATACTCAATTATTTTATCCTTGATAATCACTTTTGGTGTAGTATCTGCTACTTGGATAGGGTTTTCCATTGATTCACTGTTCCTCTTACCGCTAACTAAGACATCCATAATTCCACGTAGGGCATATTTAATTCCAATTGGGGCATCCTTTACTTTAAATAAGGACTTCCAAAAATGACTTTCTTTTCATCTTACCTAGATTTTCTTCACATGAATCCTTTAGTTTTTAAATTTATTCTAAGATCTAGAATAAGAAATAACACTTGCTTCTTGATAACACTTTGTTTCCTACTTCCTACCTCCTAATCATAGTTCTCCATTGCTCCTGACTCACACTCACACATTTTACTTTACTTTTTATACTACCTATGTTTTTATAGATTTTTAAGTTAAAAATATTTACAAGCCATGACATTGTGTAAATTTCTTACCGAGCTTGGACTAACTAATAGTTACCACCAAAGACAATAAAATTGAACTAAGGTTTTGTATTATAAAATTAAATATGTTAAGCTTAAACCTAATCTATAAAAAATTCGAAGCACCTTTTCACTTTTTGAAACAATGTATTATTTTTGTGTATTTTTTTCAATATAAATTTTATTTTAATTATATGTTAATATCATTTTAACATGTTATTATAAACTTTAATTTATATGATATTAATACAATGAATTTTAAGGTTAACTACCCATATTACTTGTAGACATCAAGTATTTATGTCCCTTGATACTTGAATTTGAGTTTCCATTGAAGAAGTCAAACCATCTTGACCATTACAACTCAACTCTGTGGACATATATGTTAAGGTTTATACATAAGATCAAAACTTAGTTTAAAGTGTAAAATCGCATTCCCCACTACTTGCCTTAAATTTTAAGGTTCACCATGGAATTAAAACACTAATTTATATTATAAAACATCCTCTTTGTCATTTTTTACCCTAAACCCATTGGGTCGTATATGTGAATGCCAAAGTCTACTAAGCAAACTTATCAATTTTTTTAATTAAATATTTCCACATTTGATTTAGAATCCTATACTTTATATTTAATCTAAAATCATTTATTTTATGTGATTTATTCCTTTAAATTTCTTATAAATATATATGGTGGGAACAATTGTGTTCTTTTTAATGTCAACTGTGCATAGGGGATATTTGTTAGAATCTCTACTTCCCCACTTGAGAGTATCTTTCCAAAGGAGACCCCGAGAATACAAAGATTCTCAACACAAATAGACTCCTACTCAATGATTTTTTCTTAGGTTGTGTGGAAGTTGATGATATGCTTGTTTGATTGGTGTTTTATGGGTTTATTCAAATAAAACACCTAAGGTTTTGGATCACTATCTATCTTGACTCTTTTTCAAGCCTTAAAAATTATTTAAACCTAAATCATCAATGATAATCTAAATGCAATGCTAAATATTTTATCATATAAATGCATGTAAAAAAGAGCTAACCTATATGATTTTCAAGTTTGAATGATCTAGCTAGAAGTATTTTTTATTTTTAGGTAAAAATAAAGGAAAATGCAAGAAGACAAGTTAGCCTAAATGCAACTAAATGATTTTGATTCTATGCCTATGTAGTTGAAAATGATTAATAAGTTAATATTAAGTCTAGGATTCCTTGATTGAATGATTTTAAGGTGTTTTGTAAAGAAACTAAAATATTTTGTGAAGCAATTACATGATTTTGAAAATGATTAGGTTTCTATTTAAGATTATTTAATTTGCCGAAGTGTGGTTTCTAATGCAAAATAGTAGAAATCAGGAACAAAACACAAAGAAAATGAAATTTAGTATTCAAGAAAATCGCATAAGGAAATGCATACATGTGAGAGATGAAGGGAAGCTAATGTGGGATAATAAGGTATTGAAGAACCTGCATCCAACAGTAAATAATATCTAGATGACAAATGAAGAGACAAAATATTTTGCATTGCTAATGAACGAAAAATCAAAATGAAGAGATTAAAATGCAAGAACACTTAATATGAAAATATGCTAGCATGGAAGTGAAAACAAGAGTTAGTTTTCATATAAATAAATGTAAGGAAGGCTAAAAATAGAAATAAAGAAACTATATAGAGTCTATGGTGAAGTATGCTTTAAATAACCCTACAAAATGAAAGGGTTTAGTAAGCAATATAAAATGGCCAAGGAGATATATCTTTCAATAGTATAATAGAGATGTTAGATGTATAAAATAAGCTACAAATACTTGAAATTAGACCTAAAAATAAATATGTTAAAGCCTACAAAACAAAAGTAAGCTCAACACAATGATAAGGTATGGAAATAAAATGAAACAATGCAATAAATAGTGGTAGTAAACTTGCAAAGCTAAATTTAGGAAGCTAAAATGAAAGGGGAAACAAGTAAATGAATAAGAGAACTATGCTATATTTCACCTAGCTATGGCCTCAACCTTACATCAAGATGTCCTTACAACAAAGCTCCCTTGCCTTGCCTAATTGCCCTCTACAAATGCTTGCAAAATGCTCCAAATGCTTGGAAAATGCTCCAAATGCTTGAAGAGAACTTGAAAATGGAGAAGACTATGAAAGAAGAGAATGCTTAGAAATATTGGTAGAGCTTTGCTACAATGGAAAATTATGTCAAATGCATACCTAAGGATCTCATTAAATAGGATTTGGGAGGGGATTTTAGGGGAAGAAGAGATAAGAAAAAATTGAAATAAATGAACTTGAAACCTTGCCAAAGCATGCAAGGTCAATGGTGGAGAATAGATGACTACAATTTGTGTCCCTTTAGCTTATGCTAAAGATTCTAGGTTTTTTGGCCAAATTTACCTCTATCGACCAAATTCACCATTGGTGAATTTGATGATCTGAGTGGAAAATTTTGTAAGGAGGGAGATTTGACATTTTAAACATTGAAATTTGAAATTTTTCCAAATTTGCCACTAGCCAAATTTGCCACTAGTGAAATTGGTAGGAGTGGTCAGTTTGGTAAGAATTGATTTTGGATGTCAAGAGTCAATTTCTGCAGTTTTACCAAATTCACCACTCAACTTGCCAAATTTACCACTAGCAAATTTGGTCAGAGTGGCAAATTTGGTAAAGGTAAAAAATGATGCCCAAAATGACTATAAATGGTCCAATTAATATTTTGTAGCATTTGTGATCAATTTTAGGAAGTTTTGGGATTATTAGGACTAGTAATTGTGAAGTTTCACCTAGTGTGTCAAAATTTGGTGTCTGCATTTTACCCCAATTTTGATGTGATGTCTATGATATTGCATAAAAATTTAAGTTGTGATACTAAATTTTGACATAGTGATGTATTGTTGTTGCATTGATTTGTTAATTTGAAGAGATGATTGTGATTGTGTTTGTTTTGAGGAATTTATGATTTGATTTGAAAATATGATGTTGTGGTATGTGATTATGATTTGAAAATATGATGCTTTGGTATATTATTATGTATTGATGTGTTGAGATTTTATGATATAGTTGACTAAGCGATTGTAGTCTTGATTGGTTACTTAATGATGGTTTTGTAAAATGATGATGACTAAATGCTAAGGGGGCCATTTGCCCTGTTTGAGATATGTATTGAGTTTTTGGATGATATAGGATCATCTAAAAGTATACTGTGAGTGGTGATCTCTAGATCAAATATAGGAGAATGCTCATGTATTTAGAGGTTGATGTTTTACCTTTTATGTGTTCCCTTAGGTGGTAAAATGATATAATTATGTTTAAATGGTGGCCTAAGATGTCACATTCATGATATAATTTAAGACATAATGAGGTACCTGTGATATGTACATGAAGTATAATATTTTAAAATTTGGTTTTCTCTCAGTAATGTTCAAGTTCCATTCTTTACGAAACACTTGATTTCGTAGATGAGGTACATATAATATTTAAATGATGCATAATGTTTTCTTCACATCAATGTTCAAGTGTCATTCTCTATGAAACACTTTATTGCATAGATGAGGTACCTGTAATATTTACATGATGTGTGTGTGTGTATATATATATATATATATATATATATATATATATATATATATATATATATTGCTCTCATCAATTTTCAAGTGCCATTATTTATAAAACACTTGACTGCGTAGATGAGGTACTTGTATGATATATGTTTATTTTATTTTTTATCAATGATCAAGTGCCATACTCTATGAAACATGCAACTGTGTAGATAAGGTGTTTGATCTTCATAAATTTTTAAGTGTCATTCTCTATGAAACACTTAACTACGTAGATGAATTTTTTGCTTCTTATCAATGTTCAAGTGCCATTATCTATGAAACACTTGACTACATAGATAAGATATTTTATTTTCATCAATGTTTAAGTGCCATTATGTATGAAACACTTAACTGCATTGATGAAAATGTTCAAGTACCATTATTTATGAAACACTTAACTACATAGATAATATATTTGACTTTCATCAGTGTCTAAGTACCATTCTCTATGAAACACTTAACAATGTAGATGAAGTTGTTTTGATTCTTATCAATGTTCAAGTGTCATTCTTTATGAAATACTTGACTACATAGATAGGATATTTGATTTTCATCAATGTTTAAGTGCCATTCTTTATGAAATACTTAAAAGAATAGATGAAGTCATTTTTATTCTTATCAATTTTCAAGTGCCATTCATTATGAAACACTAGACTACATAGATAAGATATTTTATTTTCATCAGTGTTTAAGTGTCATTCTCTATGAAACACTTAATAGCATAGATGAAGTTATTTTGATTCTTATCAATGTTCAAGTGCTATTTTCTATGAAAACTTGACTGTGTAGATAAGATATTTGATTTCCATCAGTGTTGAAGTACCATTATTTATGAAACATTTAACAACATAGATGAAGGTTTTTTTATTCTTATCAATGTTCAAGTGCCATTATTTATGAAACACTTAACTATGTAGATAAGATATTTGACTTTCATTAGTGTTTAAGTTCCATTCTCTATGAAATACTTAATAACATAGATGAAGTTGTTTTGATTCTTATCAATGTTCAAGTGCTATTCTTTATGAAGCACTTGACTGCATAGATAAGATATTTGATTTCCATCAGTGTTTAAGTGCCATTATTTATGAAACACTTAATAGCATAGATGAAGTCATTTTGATTCTTATCAATGTTAAGTGCCATTATTTATGAAACACTTGACTGCATAGATAAGATATTTGATTTTCATGAGTTTTTAAGTGCCATTCTTTATGAAATACTTAATACCATAGATGAAGTCATTTTGATTCTTATCAATGTTCAAGTACCATTCTTTATGAAATAATTGACTGCATAGATAAGATAATTGATTTTCATCAATGTTTAAGCGTCATTATTTATGAAACACTTAACAACATAGATGAAGTCATTTTGATTCTTATCAATGTTCAAGTGTCATTTTTTATAAAACACTTGACTATGTAGATAAGATATTTGATTTTCATTAGTTTTTAAGTGTCATTCTCTATGAAACACTTAACTGCATAGATGAAGTTTTCTCTTCTTATCATTATTAAAGTGCCATTCTATATGAAATACTTGTCTGCATAGATAAGATATTTGATTTTCATAAATGTTTTAGTGCCATTATCTATGAAACACTCAACAACATAGATGAAGTCATTTTTATTCTTATCAATGTTCAAGTGCCATTCTTTATGAAACACTTGACTATGTAGATAAGATTTTTTAGTATATGAAAGCCTTTCCCAAAAGCTTTTGAGATGATGATGTGATAATGCTTTTGACATCTTTGATGCTAATTGCAAAATGTTTTGCAATATTTTGTAATGATTGCAAATGTTTTGCAAAGTGATGAAATGCTTTTGTGATTGATTTCATGCTCTTTGCAAATGTTTTGTAAAATGCTTTTGTAATTGATTTTGTGGTATTTGCAAATTTCTTGCAAAGTAACGAAATGCCTTTGTAGCTGATTTTATGCAATGCAATTTTTTTTGGAATATTACATAATGATGTTGATGCTTACAAGCTTTTTGCAATGCATCAAGATGGTGCTTGTATTGCAATGTCTATGTTATTGCAAAATATCTTGCAATATGATGGTATGGTAAATGTTTGTGAAATGACTTTCATGATATATTGAGATAATTATTTGTGGTCCAATGTAACGCTTAGATAATTGCAAAATGTTTTGTAATGTAAAGACATAGATGTTTGTAAATGTTGCTTGTAAAATGATTTTGTGTCTTTCTATTACTCTCGTTGTTTGAAACAAAAGATGTTTTAACAAGGATAATAACTTGATATTGCTAAATTTTATAACACATGAGAGAGCGTAACAAGAATATATACATAAATGAAAAAATTTACATGTACGTGAGGAATTGGACTTAATACTTGTTGCCACCTATGATGTGTTGAAATATTCTATAATTAGTGTAATAAAAAAAATATCTTAGATCGAGGATAACACTCTCACATGGATAATATAAGTAAAGAAGAAACCCTTCTCCCTTGCCCGACATGTGTACAAAGAATTGTACATGAAAAAAAAACAAATCTTAGAGATCCATGTGATAGCATGGCCCTTAGTCTGAAGGATTTTATTTGTATGAATGAATGGATAACATCCATGCCAACTTATAGGTCTTTAGGAGGCACAAGGACCTAATAATTTACTGCTTTATGCATTCAAAAATTATTATAGGTACATGAAGTGCTAATTACCAAATCCCAATGTTCCCAAAGGATCCATTAGTCAATATGTATATCTTTGTTTTGAAGAAAAGAAAAAATGATAGGTTGTTCTCACACACTAAGATTGAGGAAGTTCTCTATCTATTGATTGATATTTTGTATAAATAGGTAAATAATATCTAGCATTCTTGATGAGCGATTACTTTGAGATTTGATGTTTATTGTGTATTTGTATAATGAACGAGTTGAAAATAAAGTTTTATTGATCCAACAACTTATTAGGCAAATAGTTGATGAAGGGATTATGATTCACAAATGTTCTATTATTGTAGAATATTAGGAGGCTACAAGGACAACATAGATCTAGTATCTAGTGAAGTGTGCAAATAATTATATTCTCACAAGGTATTGGATCCATGTAGCCTCATAGTCTTATAAACCTATTTGAACAACATCTCAAGATAGATCATGATTGTTATTTTATAGAATACCAACAAATTGAACTAGGAGGCTATGAGGATAATGTACATCTAGTTTTCGGTAAGATTTACAAATGATTGTACATCTACAAGATATTAGATCAATATAGTCTTCAAAAATGCATGTAATATCAATGGCAATCAATAATATTTATGAGTTGCAATAGCATACTGATGCAATAAATCAAAAGGAAAGTAAATATACCATTTGATCCATTGTGTAATGAGATTTGTAAGAATTTGTAAACCTATGGGATATTGGATCAAAGGAACTCTATGATACTTATAGTTTATTGTTAGAAAAACACATGGGGATTTTGATTTATGTTTGATTGCATACTTAAAAATGGTATGTCGAATGGGGAAGAGTACCCATAATCATCCGTTCTCATATAAAGTTGACAATTAATTTTTAATCCATAGGAGAATGGATGATTAGGGGATTCTTGGCCCATGTGACTTACTAAATGAGTAAGCTAGTGATGATATATTAGGTATAATTTTGTGAACTTAGATGACCAACCAATCAGGGAAGAGAACCTCATTCAACCAGTAACTAGTGAAATTCACAAATGATTATGAATTCATGAGAGATTGGTTGAGTGTGATTTCTCATACCTTGATGGCATATCAAATGAGTTGTGTTTGAAGAATGTGATGAGTAGATATCATGACACATTTAATAAACTGCTCTTATATTTCTCTTATGCAATATATTATTTTGCAAGTTTACAAAAATTTGTTGATGTATTATAGAAAAGAAAAGGTATCCTTGAGGAGTCTATTAAATAATCATGAGTGTCAATCAAAAATAGATGTTTCTATTGAAAAATATTATAGATATATATTTTCGTGGAGTTTTTTTGATATTAATTATGTGACGATGTATGAAATAGAGGAAAGTAGGTTATGCATATTACTTATTCGAAAGAGAGAGAAGAAGTATGATGGATGAGTAGGAAATAAGTAAGCGTAATTGATTGTTGTTTATTGTTGGATACCCCAATGTTGGGATAGAAGAAAGAGAAAAGGTTGGGTCATCAGGGTCATGGATGATCACGTTATACATCACTTAACCCAAGAGAGGAAGAAGAAAAGAAGAAATATGATAGTAGTGAAGTGGAATGTAGAGGAAGATTTGGTGGACAAGATTTTTGGACTGAGAGAGTTTACTCAACATATGGTTAGCCTAGGTGGATGAAATGTAGATGTATTTGTAAAAATTATTGGCTTTTGCATCATATTAAACCCTCTTGAATCTATGGTATGATAAATAAAGTTAAGGAAACATGCAAGGGGTGAAGTGTATATAATGATATGATGATTTTTGTCATGCATTCAACCAAATGAACAAACAAAATGAGTTGATATTTCATGGGTAGTATCATTTAATATGCATGATGTTGATTATTTCTTTGTGTTCTTGACCATACAATATGGCTAGGTGATAGGATAAAGATCTGAATTTGGTTGTGATGATGAAAGATTCTATCCAATTAGGTTAAAAATTCCCTTTTAGGTCAATGTCAGTGTTAGTAAATTTTTGGTTTTATTTGAGGAATAAGTCCCCAACTTCAAAGGATCTTAGATGTACCTTCTTATGATAGAAATGTTGATGTTTTTTGTGATATGTTTTGAGGTGCTCTAGAGCATTGATGCATTTTTATTCTAAGAGTTCTAGATATTGTACGCAACTTGAGTGACATTCATCTTCTAGTGAAGAATCTTATAACAAGACTCTTAGAGAGGGTATCTCAAGTTCAAAGGGAAATACCACTTCAGTGCCATAAAATAAAGTGTATGGTGTTACCCCCATGGGGGTATGCACACTTGTGCGATATGCCCATAAGGAGGGGTAGAGTTGTAAATTCTAGTTTTGACTATGTTTGTTCACTAGCTTCTTGAGGATAGATTAGCATTTTTTTGGAGGATTTAGCTTGTCAATTTTTTTTATAGGTAGTGTAGCACCCTAAAATTGGCGCAGTAAAATTATAAAATTTACATTCACCTTAGTAAATAAATTTAAAATCAAATTTAACCTCCCAAACCGCCCGTTAACCGTCGGGAAATCCGTTTCCCCCTTTTTCGTGCCATTTTTAGAGGTTGTTTTGACCGTTTGACGATATCGTCGCCGATCAGACGATATCGCCCGCATTTGACGATTTCGTCCGGACTAGGACGTCCGGACGATCTTGTCGCAAAACTGAATTTGCATAGTTGGAATCTGTTCCAACGGGTCTCCAATCTGGGCGGAAGCGTGTCTGCACCGTTGGGACCCTCCCCCGTTGGAGATCTCCCAAATTGGGATGATCTCCAACCTCCTAACTACTCCCCTAAGCCTATTTAATCATTAGGACCTTCCCTTCCCAACCCCCGGCTGAAATTCCCTGTAACTCGAATTCTACACGCACTAGACCATCTTAAATCACTGTTTGCATTTGCATTTTTTCAAGTTTGTTTGCAGGAACTTCATTGTTTTTCAGTCGGAGCAAGCTCAGTTCGTCTCAGACGATCTCGTACAATCTTGGACGATCATGCCACAATTCAAGACGATTCTTCATTTTGCAGACGATTTCGACTACAGCCAATGTTGGGGGCAATCCGTGCCCTGAGTTTGCATTCTATGTCCATTATCTACTATTTTTGCTTTGCATTAGTTAAGCTTATTACTGCTTTGCATCTTGGAGTTCACCTCATGTAGCCTAGATGCATAATAAAGTCAAAGTTAATCATTAAAACAATGCATTTTACTTAATATGTTATCTAAAGTTGTCATTCTAACATTCATACTTTCATTTCTATCATTTTCCCTTGCTTTTGCAATTGTATTTTTTGTTCTTGGTATCCATTTCTGTAGTTGCAGGTTTCTGACGAAATCGTCAGACGATTTCGTCAAATTAGAGACGATCTTGTAAAATTAGAGACGATATCGTCAGATTAGAGACGATCTTGTCAGATTAGAGACGATCTTGTCAGATCAGTAGATCAGGGACGATCCTGTCAGATCAGAGACGATCCTGTCAAATTCCAGACGATCTGGACTGCTTCAAAAATTAGAATCTCCATCAAACATCCGAAATCAGGTATGGCTTTTCTCATCTAGCATATTTTCTGTGTTTTATGTTTAATTTTGTTTTCTGTATTCATTTAATCTGCATCTTCATATAGCATAGCTTAGACGCATTTTGGCCAAACCTAGGACTTGAATGCTTAAGACTAAAAATGAACACATCAAAACACATTCCAAACCTAGGCGTGGAAACTGCCCTTAAATGTTTCCTGGTGAACCCACCATCCGTCGAAAAATCACCAAAATACACCTCCCTTGAGAGGCGGGACCTTCGTAAAGTCCTCTCGTCCGAGGTACCGCATCATCCTTTTCCCATCCTCCTTCCGGGCGCGGATCCAATAGCCTGAAGGTAGGGATGCGAAAAATTTGGAGCGATACATTTTGGTGAACCCGACGTGAATGCATCATAACCTTTTGAAAACAAAAACAAAAAAAACAAAAAAATATATATATACAAGAAAAACAAAAACAAAATCATCATTTCAAGTTTGTATGTTTTAGATTCAATCCTAAATAGTAGATGCTAAATATTACTTTTAGAAGTACTAAAGAAACCATGAGTTTTTACTCAAATCAATATGAGCCCATTAGTAATGTTGGAAGAATTCAGCCAAATACATTTGTTGATTATGACCAACCTCATCCCTATTCAACACCACCTCCATCACACTCTTCTTATTTTTCATCCATAACCCAACAAAACAATCCCTTTGCCAATCCTCTTCATAATGATATTATCTATTCTCCCATATATCCATATTATGTCTATCAATCCACATATAATCCTCCGCCACCTTTTCAATACTCTTCTTTCAATACAACACATCCATTTCAACAAGAAAATACTTATTCTTCCAATTCTACCGTGCACTCACCTCCTACAACCCAATATTCCTGTCATCATTCTACCCATAATAAAGAAAGTAGAGGTGAGAAACCATTAGGTCCTTTTATGACAAAATTCCTAAGGCATTTATCAAAAACCTCTCAAAAACCTTCATCACGTAAATTTACTAGGCTCAATCAACCAATGGATATAATTCTCAAGTATTTACTTGACACAAATATGATTGAACTTCCTTCCATAAGACAACTTGATACCACATCGATTGGTTTAAACCTCGAGCTACATTGTGAATATCATAGAGTAGATGGACATATGACACAAAATTGTAAAGATTTAAGATGTGCAATTCAAGATTTGATTGATAAGGGTCTTTTTAATATAAAGGAATTACAATCTACAACTGATTATAAATCTCCAGTAAACAATCAAACTCCTACACAACAAATACCAATAATCAATCAAGACATGGGGATCTCCCAAGAACCCCTATTCAATTATCAACAACAAGAAACCAATCAAATATTGCATGTTAATGTGTCCCATCATGATGATATTATTAATATTGTAACAAAAACTACAAATGAGCAACCTCAAGTTCAATCAACTCAATCCGATATTCAAGATATGGATTCCTCATTTGACCAACTTTCAAAACTATCTTTGGCTCTAGAGAATGATCCAAAATGGAATGTAAGCATAGAAAGCTCATCTTTAGAATCAAAATCTCAATCTGAAATCCACTTTGATAACCAACAACAAGTGATTAATCCTCAAGCAAAGATATCCCTTTTAGAAGTATTACAAATTTATCACAAGGAAATTTTGTTCAAAATACCTAGCCAACAATTTGTTCCTCATCATATTTTCTCTAAGAACATAATTAATGGTATAAACCCTCTTGAGGTTAACCATATTTCATTCTATGATGAGGATATTCCTTCCTCTACTCCACAAGAAGACTCCTATCTTTACATTATCGGATCTAGTAAAGAAACACTTGTTAGAACTATCATGGTAGATAATGACTCCTCTCTTAATTTATGCACTTATCAATTATTTCAAAAACACAAATTAAAGGAAGAACATATTAATGAATCAAATGTTATTATAAAATCTTTTAACAATGAAATTCAAGAACCTCAAGGTACTATAATTCTTCCCCTTAATATTGGATCCAAGATCCTGGATACTTTATTCTATGTAGGATATTGTCCTTCACCTTACAACCTACTTCTCAGAGTCCTTGGATTCATACGATGAGGGTTGTCCCTTCCACTCTTCACCAATGTTTGAAGTTTGAAATTGCAAATAAAATTGTTACCATACATGGTGACCCAACACCATTTGAAGAATATTTAACGGTTGAAACATCAAGTTCTATACATTCTCTATTATCACAATTATCTTCTATCCATCACTTTTCTTCATCCATATATGATCATCCTTGTTTATCAAATAACATCCATGCATATCTTTCACATATACTTTCTCCATCTTATCAAGACTTGGAATATAATAATAAGAATGAAGAACTTTCTTATCCTTCTGACATTTTATTTTGTAACATGATCAATTTTCCACATATAAAAGTCAAATCTTTTGCTACATTATTCTACATTATAACAAAGCTTTTGTTATCACTACCTTTTATTCATCACCTTTTGTTCTTACCTTCACCTCAACCAGATTATCCTTCAAAACCTCCTTTGATTTTGAAGCAACCTTAGACATGCTATACTCAAATAAACCTTGTATAGTGTATATAGATCATCTTGTATATACCACCAATTTCAATTCATAAATTAAAATCAAAATACAAAAAAAAATCAAAATCCTCAAAATCTTCAAAAAAATACAAATGCAACTAAGGAACTTAAAGGTAAATTTGAGCCCAACTGGCTCGGACCATACATCATTACTGCAAAATTTGAATCAGGAGCATATAAATTATCTACCTTAGATGGTAAAGAACTTAAAGAACCCATGAATATTTTACATCTCAAACGTTACTATGCATAAATTTGGTCATTTCATCCATGTATATATTTGTTCAAAATCATTATCTTGTATTTCTTTCAATTTATTCAAAAACCTCAAAAACATTCATAAATCTCCAAAAATCTTCAAAAACTATCTATTGCATTTATTTAAAGCACTTGTAAAGTTCCTTTTGCTCAAAAACAAAAATCAACATAAAAATCCAAAAACAGCTATATGCTTGACTCTTTCGAAACCAAAACAATATACAGAAGAAAGAGAGAGTCAACATTCTCAAAACTTTCTCAAAAATCATTTATATATATTTTCTTACAATTATTGCAGTTATATGTTTCAACTTATTTTGGATAAAATTAGCATTTATTTGGCATCCCTCACTTGCACACTCACAACAATAAATATCTTGATTTTATCTGGCATGATTACTAATCTCTCTTATATCAAAGTTCACAAAATTCAATTAAATAAAGTTTGAGCATAGAGAATTGATCTTGTTATTTACTTAAACCAAGCACATCTTTTCACAATAAAATGATTATATTTGTAATTTCCATGTTTTGCTACATAGTAGAACTGATTTCTTGAGTGAAAAGTTTCCCCTGCTATCCTATCATGCACATGGTCTAGAATCTTTGAGAATTGGCAAAAGGACAAGCTCACCCCTACCCGGAATAAAAATCCCTTGCTCTACAAACTAATCCGAGCAAGTATCCCTAGAAAAAGAAAAAGAAAAGAAAAGTTCAAGAAAAAGAAAGAGAAAAGAAAAATGTTATTCTATATCATTCCAAGCAATATTTCAAGCACTAAAAAATACAACAAAAGAAAAATAAGCAAAGTTCAAAAGAAAGCAAGAAAGCAATAAAATCCCTTTCCCTACCCTTTGAAAAGAAAAAGAAGGGTTGATGAGCTTGAATCCCTGGAATTCTCAATTATTCGAAAACTGTGAGGTAAGCCCCATAACAGGTGGTTTGTGCCCAACCCGCTTGGCCTTGGGTAACTCCTAGCGTGGCGATATGTCTGTCACATTAGCGACCTTCTTTTGTACAGACCTATGTCTGCTTATGGATTAGCTAGCTCTTGATAATCCGATCTACATAGTAGCCTAGTATGGTTATATGCATCTACATCATGGTTAATGAACACTTATTTGGTTTCTTCAAATCACTTGTATCATAGTATCTTGCTCAAAATTGGTAAATGAACAATGCAATTGCACACACATTTGTATTTGAGAGATTTTGTCTATCATTATGATAAATCAAGATCGGAAATGAATTCACATATGCACATGGGATTCCTTATAAATCTAACTTTTGTCTTCAAAATACTTTGAAATATTATTTTTGCAACTTGTTTGGAATAATCAAGTACAATTATTTACCACAAAGACAACTATATAATTAGAAAAATCAAAAATTTCTTCCAAATTACACAAATCAAATCATATATATCTTGTCGACTTTCGCGACGATGGTATAGTTTCAAAACCAAAATTGGAATTTTATGCCTAGCGCAAGTCCTCATTTTCATATTTTCTGTTCATCAAAAAATCAACCATGCAATAAAACTATTTCTTTGATTTTCGCGATGATGGTATAAGTCTATACCTACATATTCTATGCCTAGCGCAAACCATTGTAACAATTTTTATTCCCCATTTTATCAAAAATCATAAAAACCATATGACTTCATTTTACACAAATTATGCTTTTCAAAAGCAAACTCATTTTTCACTATTTTTATGTCATTATGTCAACCTTCAACTTTGCAATGATGGTATAATTCCTAAGGAATTATTCACAAATTTTATCACACTTAGGAATTTATGCCTAGCGAAAATCATTTTAAAATATTTCATGCATAATATTTTCATGGAAATCTGAAAACAAATCATCATCATCATCATCATTTGCACTATTGCACCAAAGTCTTAAGACAGTCTCTTAAGCACTCTTTTACTTTTCGCAATATTTCTATACTGGGATTAGCTTGACGACCGAGTGAGCGGCGACTCCATGAAATGGTCTATAATAGCGACAATGTCCTTTGAAATTATTGTTAAAAGTCCCCTTTTATTTTTATCAAATTATTGCATCACATACAACCACTTTGTTACATCAGATTATTTCATTTAAAATTTTATAGCATGACATCCAAATCATATTTCCAACGACATAATTTCATGAATCATCAATCCAATTATCAAATCAATCAATCAAACATAAAAGCATCATAAACATACACATAACACAAGTCATATGATCAAAAACATATCATATATCAAACATAATTTCATTCAAAAATAATTCAAATTAATTTTGCTTTTCGCGTTTTTACCTCAAACGTTCGATTTGGGTAAAAACACGGAGGGGGCACCATAGTAAGCTGTCATACGATTCGAGCAAGAATCGTCGCCTAAAAATGGAAATAATTTTTTGCTTTCTCGTAGATCGAGAAGAACTCATCTTTAACGCATTTTCTTCGAAAAATTCGCTAAAGAGGGGGCAAAATGTAGCACCCTAAAATTGGCGCAGTAAAATTATAAAATTTACATTCACCTTAGTAAATAAATTTAAAATCAAATTTAACCTCCCAAACCGCCCGTTAACCGCCGAGAAATCCGTTTCCCCCTTTTTCGCGCCATTTTTAGAGGTTGTTTTGACCGTTTGACGATATCGTCGCCGATCAGACGATATCGCGCCGATCAGACGATATCGCCCCAGATTTGACGATTTCGTCTGGACTAGGACGTCCGGATGATCTTGTCGCAAAACTGAATTTGCATAGTTGGAATCTGTTCCAACGGGTCTCCAATCTGGGCAGAAGCGTGTCTGCGCCGTTGGGACCCTCCCCCGTTGGAGATCTCCCAAATTGGGATGATCTCCAACCTCCTAACTACTCCCCTAAGCCTATTTAATCATTAGGACCTTCCCTTCCCAACCCCTGGCTGAAATTCCCTGTAACTCGAATTCTACACGCACTAGACCATCTTAAATCACTGTTTGCATTTGCATTTTTTCAAGTTTGTTTGCAGGAACTTCATTGTTTTTCAGCCGGAGCAAGCTCAGTTCGTCTCAGACGATCTCGTACAATCTTGGACGATCATGCCACAATTCAAGACGATTCTTCATTTTGCAGACGATTTCGACTGCAGCCAATGTTGGGGGCAATCCGTGCCCTGAGTTTGCATTCTATGTCCATTATCTACTATTTTTTCTTTGCATTAGTTAAGCTTATTACCGCTTTGCATCTTGGAGTTCACCTCATGTAGCCTAGATGCATAATAAAGTCAAAGTTAATCATTAAAACAATGCATTTTACTTAATATGTTATCTAAAGTTGTCATTCTAACATTCATACTTTCATTTCTATCATTTTCCCTTGCTTTTGCAATTGTATTTTTTGTTCTTGGTATCCATTTCTGTAGTTGCAGGTTTCTGACGAAATCGTCAGACGATTTCGTCAAATTAGAGACGATCTTGTAAAATTAGAGACGATATCGTCAGATTAGAGACGATCTTGTCAGATTAGAGACGATCTTGTCAGATCAGTAGATCAGGGACGATCCTGTCAGATCAGAGACGATCCTGTCAAATTCCAGACGATCCGGACTGCTTCAAAAATCGGAATCTCCATCAAACATCCGAAATCAGGTATGGCTTTTCTCATCTAGCATATTTTCTGTGTTTTATGTTTAATTTTGTTTTTAGTATTCATTTAATCTGCATCTTCATATAGCATAGCTTAGACGCATTTTGGCCAAACCTAGGACTTGAATGCTTAAGACTAAAAATGAACACATCAAAACACATTCCAAACCTAGGCGTGGAACCGCCCTTAAATGTTTCTTGGTGAACCCACCATCCGTCGAAAAATCACCAAAATACACTTCCCTTGAGAGGCGGGACCTTCGTAAAGTCCTCTCGTCCGAGGTACCGCATCATCCTTTTCCCATCCTCCTTCCGGGCAGGGATCCAATAGCCTGAAGGTAGGGATGCAAAAAATTTGGAGCGATACAGGTAGTACAATGTAGACCAATTTTTTTAATATTGTAATTGGCACACATTTTTGCAACTTCCTTATTTTTGAAAGGGGTTTCGTTATCAACAATTAGGGTAGAAGGTATACCATATCGGTGGATTATTTAATTTAGAATGAACTTTGATACTTGAATACCTGTTGCGATAGATAAGGGCATTGCCTCAACCCATTTTGTAAAATATTTTTTAGTGGTGATGATGAAATTATGCCCATATAATTATTGAAGTTTTATCTTACCTATGATATACAATCCTCAAGAAGAGAAAGGCCAAGAAGATATGACTGGTTAGAGTTCTTGAGAAGGGGCATGAACAAGGTTGTCATGTCGTTGACACTTGTCACATTTCTTTACATAATTGTGAGTATCCTTTTCCATAAAGGGTCAATAATATCCCATTCTAAGGAGATTCTTAGCTATGAATAATATGCTAAAATTTCTACCATATGCTCCATCATGGACTTATTTTATGATATCTTGGGCTTTGTTTGTATTTACACATCTGATAAGTATACCTTCAAAGGAGCATTGATAAAAAAACTCTAATGATGACATATTTACAAGATTTTAGCCTAAATTATCTTCATTTTTTAGAATTAGAATCCTCAAGGAATGTTCCCTCTTTGGGGAATTTAAAGATGTCTTTATACTAAGGTTATACATGTATAGATGTTTGAATATTGAATATGTTAAGATGTTGCAAGCATAATTTGAGTGTCGAAGACTCGTTTATTGACCTTATGATAATAGAAGCTTCTTCATATTCTAATTCTAAGGGTATGAGAGATGCATTTGTAGCCATAGCATCAATATGATGGTTTATATATCGTGGTATGACTTCTATGGTAATTTGGTTGAAGCAAGTTTTCAACATATCTACAATGTTTTTGTATGATTTTAACTTCTCATATTTGGTTTGATAAGTAGCATTCACTTGGTTGATGACCAATTATAATTAAGAACACAAGCTTATACTAATAGGGGGGTGAATAGTATAACACCCAATTTTTACTTTCTTTCCAAACCAATATCAATTAATATCCTTAATTGCAATAACCAAATATAGCAGTGTGCATTAATAACTTAGATAGCAATAGTAAGCAAGAGCACAAGTCACCACACATAATTGAGACACAAGATTTAATGTGGTTTCCCCAATGTGGGGTACTCCACAATATAATCTCCTTATAATATATAACATAGAAATAAGGATCCTTATCCAATACAATGATTACTTTGATCTACTCAAATATAGGCAATACACTAATCTGTTCAGGTAGTAACTCCATTGATCTGCTCAGCTAGGCAACACACTGATCTACTCAAGTAGGAAATCCACTGATATACTCATCTAGGTAACACACTAATCTGCTCAGGTAGGCAATCCACTAATATGCTCAGCTAGGCAACAGACTGATCTTCTCAGGTAGGCAATCCACTGATCTGGTCATCTAGGCACTCCACTAATATGCTCAACAAGCTCACATAGAACTTGTCCAAATCTATTCAAAAATTTCACACACAACTTGTCAAATCTGCTCAACAAGCTCACACAGAACTTGTCCAAATATGCTCAAAAATATCACACAGAACATGTCCAAATATGCTCAACAATCTCACATAGAACTTATCCAAATATGCTCAACAAGCTCACACAGAACTTGTCCAAATATGCTCAACAAGCTCACATAGAACTTGTCCAATTATGCTCAACAAGCTCACACATAAATTGCTCCAATTTTCTCAACAACTATCCACAAATATATCCCAAAATCCTTCTCAAGGTTCAATTAATCATGCACAAAAACTACCATAAATCTATCCAAAAATATATCCCAAAGACCTTCTCAAAGCATCAACCAATCATGCTCAAGTAGCATTCAAATATCATCCACAAATGTATAAAGGCAAGGCTCAATGATGAACTCAACAATGAATGACAAAGTACTCTACAATGGATGAAATTAATGATCCACAATGATCTCAACTCAAATCAATCTCAACTCAACTTAAGTTAATCTCAACTAAACTCAAATCAATATCAACTCAACTCAAATAAATCTCAACTCAACTCAAATCAATCTCAACTCAACTCAAATCTTATAGAAGCATAAAGAGAATTGTTAGAGACTCAATATGTTCTAAGCTCAATCTCAACTCAAATCAGAATTATAGAATAGTTTATTTCATGGAACTTGAACAATAACTTCACACATCACTTGACTAGGCTCAATCCACTCAACTCAACCGATCATCACAAGAGACATCTCTTTCTCACAAAACCCTAGTCCAAGCATGTATCAACCAACTCAAATGTTTTCAATAATGCTCAACCACAAATCTCACATAACAATGATACTCATTTTCTTTTCAAGTTCTTTGCATAACCAATGGGCTTCAACAACTATGCTTATAAAATAAGGTTTAAACACAACTCTCAAACCAAAAAACCTTGAAGCATTCAACCAACCACTTTCTAAAAGGAAAACATAATAAATCCTTTTCTCTCCAATTATATTTTAGAAATCAACCACCATAATCAATCAATAGGAGAATGTGCCCATACCTTTTATGAAGATGAAGAAACCTCTTTGGAAATCTGCCACACTCAACAAAATTCTTTTTCAAATTTCAACAAGGGTTAGAGATCATGATTAATATCACAACAAAAATATCCAAATAACACCTTATCACTCCTACTCAACAAAATGCATCATGTCCCCTTATGAAAGAATTAATCACTTTTGAAAAAGAACAAAACAACCTTCACTTTTGAACCCCTTTATAAAAACAAAAATATCTATTTACATACACCTTATTTCTCCCTCTAAGCAAGTTAATCAAATAGACCTCGAAATAAGCTTTCCAACGATATATAATATGATGTACTTCTAAAAGGAAAATTACCAGAAATATCTCTTTTTCTCAACATGCATTACAACCCTTATCTCTCCTAGGGCAACCTTAGTAAAATAAAATATTAGGAAAAATTATTAACTTGCCTTTGTCCTCAATGGGATTCGATCCCCGGTCGCTACCCCTGCACCACTCTAACCATGAAGCAAACAACCACATGAGCCAACCGCTCACATAGGACAGTGAGCGTAAACCTTCTATTTACAAAAGAGTCCTCCCTTTTACTTTGCAAAACAAGTGTCGGTGGGATTCAAAATTTGGATCTGTTAACACATTACGTGCCTTCCTCTTACCGCTAGGCCACAAGAGCCTACGGTGCTTGGTAAGGGACCTCCCTTACTTTTATTGACTCATTTCTCCACTGGATTCGACTGAGCTGTGAAAAATGTGCTCCCTCTTCGAACGAACACCCTTTGCACACTCTTTAACACTTTGGCATCTTTCGCTCCCTTAGCAATTCGAATGCATCACCATCATCGAGGACATGCGGATTCAATAAAAATATTTGGTGGCATATTTATATATGCCTTCTTGCTTTATTTTGATATCGGTGCTATAAATTAAACTTTAATATTAGATGCCTCCTCCTTTCTTTTGACGTCGGCACTATAAATTAACTTTTAATTTTAAATTTAAATTTAAAATTAAATATATCCATCACCAGGTTTTTTGAAGAAACGAAAAGCCAACCCGGGTTTTAATAAAAACCCATTTCAAACCTGCCATCCATGGTTTTAAATAAAACCTTTTATTTTGCCTACCTTGGTTTTCACAAAAACCTTGTATATATCCATGCTTTCCAAAATATGATAAATGCTTATTTATGAAATACTTTTTCCACAAAAAATCAATGTGATCCATGTGACATCAATGACAACATAAAATACCTCAAATTTCCAACATGTAAATCATCATATAATGTTATATTTTCAATATTTAGCTTTATTGTAGCCCTAAAACCTAGGATGAGTGCTTCATATTCTACTATATTGTTAGTGTATGAGAAGCAAAGTTTAAAGGATAGTGGGATGAGCTGCTATTGTGGAGTGACTAGGATAATTTCTACCCCCATGCATTTTGCACATCTGGCTCCATCGATATATAAGACTCAAGTTTTAGAATCTTGGACTTCTATTGAAAATATTATTTTATTTGGAAAGGACATGCTTATGGGATGTTTCAATTCTAAAGGGGATACAAGCTAATTAACTATAACTTACCCCTTTAGTGATTTTTGATTTATAAATTCTATGTCGAATTTTCTAAGGGATATGACTCACTTTGTAGTCCTTCCTAAAAAATAAGGTTTTGACATAAGGTAGTGCAATGGATATACCCTTGCTAGGATGTAACTCATTTGACTAAGCATGTAGTGCCTTAGTTTAAGCTATGAGAAGATAATTGCAAAGAAAATATTCTATAGTGGTGTGTAGCGAGTTTCATAGTTTACTAAAGTTCTAATAATATAGTAGATTGTTGTTTCCCTATATTGTTAATCAAATTGGTCTAGTAAAGCTCCAAGAGCATATTCGATAGTCGCTATGTATAAAAATAGTGGCTGATTTAGGTTTGGCAGCACCAAGATAGGTGGTGTCAAGAGATAAATTTTTAAATATTTGAAGGCCTTTTGACATTCTTCATCCCATTCAATTTTTTTTCCCTTCTTCAATAATTTGGAGAAAGGTTGGCATTTATCTGCAAGTTGTGATATGAATCTACAGATATCTTGTATTTTACCTTGTAAGCTTTGTAATTAAGTTAGGTTTGTAGGTGGCAGCATGTTTATTATTGCCACAATTTTAGAGGGATCAACTTCAATCCCATGATGAGATATGATGAATTCAATTATTTCCTTATGTTACCCTAAATATATACTTGCTAGTTTTTAGTCTAGACCTATAATCTCGTAGTCTTTTAAAGATACATATGAGATCTCAAGTGTGGTTTTATCTCTTCTAAGATCAACCCAAGATGTCATCTATGCATTCTTCTACAATTTCATGCATAAGATCATGAAATATATATGTCATGGCTCATTGATATGTTACCCCTACATTTATATATGTCATGGCTCATTGATGGGTTTGGCATCGGGGTGTACTACCAAGTGGTGGAATACTAGTGAAGGGTTCGTCCTAGCATGTCATCGTATCCCCAAGCAAATATGTTAGAAAATTCCTTTAGTATATTTGTGTACTCTATTTGTTCTTCTTGGTTTAGAAATTTCCAAGCTTGATAAGGCGAGGGTCCTAGTTTGTACCTATGTCGGCATCTATGGTTTCTTTGATTAAGGTTTGTGACTCATCCACAAAATGAAGAGGGGCATCTATTATACCTAACTACTTGAGTTATTGTAGATCCATAGATGTTTGTTCCAACTCAGGAAGTTGATCTGAGTTTAAGTTGAAGATTTATTTAAGATATTCTTCTATATGATTATCATATAAAGAATTTCCAATATTTTATTCGATTATTATTTTATTCTGTATGAACTAATTCTAACATGTTGATGCTACCAAATCATATGGTTTTATGAGGTGTTTGGTTAAGGAGTGACCATAGTTATTCTTCATCCTCATCACTCCATTGGGAGCCATGTATTAACCAAGGATAATCATCTTTATCATCTTCTTCTGATAGAGGAAGAGGTTCATTTTTGTTGGTGATGAATATGATCCCACATCATGTTGGCTAAGTTTTAGCTTCTAGTGTTTATTTAATATCCTTTTCATAATGACCTAGTCCTTTGCCCTAAAAATACTTACTAGATCTATGAAGGGATCTAGTTTTCAATGAATGAAGTTGACTTGATCATTGGAAGATGATGATTTAGGAGTATCCTCTAATTTTATGAGAGGTTCCTCAAATATTTCTTTTCCTTTATCCATTTTGGCTGATATCTTAACTTAGTTGACTATATGGAAAGACATAGATTAATATCTTACAAGTCAATAGAGTTGAACATGGAAAAAGTTTATAGATCTCCAAGGACATGGAAAATACTCCCTTGATACTCATATTTCAGACATTGATGTAAGGTAGAATGTACTACCCTCATAGTGTGTATGCATAGTCTTCCAAGGAGCATGCTATATGTTAGGTCACATGATATGACATAGAAGAGGGTGTTTAGGACATGAGGCCCTACTTTGATAGGTAAAGTGATGGTGTTAATTACTTCTTCTTTTTTTATTGTCAAAGGCTTTAATGATAAGGTCACATTTTTGCAAGTCGTTCTCCATTAAGTGAAAATTTTGTAAAAATTTGACATTGCATATGTTCAAGGTTGATCCATTGTCTACCAAGATTATCTTTATATATTTATCACCTATTTGAGTTATGATGTAAATAATGGAATCCCCAATATGGTTTTGAGAAGAGTATCTTCCTTATGAAAGGCTAAGATAGTCTTGTTCACTCCAGCTAGTCCAACCATGTTAGTGATATCATTTGGATATATATCTTGAGGGACTTCTTGCTCACTTAAATGTTTCAACAATATTTCCCTATGAGTCACGTGATATTTTTAGCAATTCTAGAAGGGAGATATTCATGGGTACCTCCTCTAATTGTTTATTGATATCAAATGTATGTAAGGTATTTTGAGGTGTGAGGACCAAAGGTGACTTATTGAGAACATTGATATTTGATTTTGGGATAACCAATGGAGGTTGATCTAAAGACTAATTTTTTTCTTGTTACCTAGTTATGGTGTGGGAAGAGTTCGATAAATAAATGGTGCCTACAAAGTTGGATGATTTTTTATCATGCATTGGTACGAGGTATTTAAATATCCCCATGCCTTTTTTGGGATTTTATATTTTATTGAATGTTACTTTTCCTTCGTCAATGAGGTCTTGGATAGTGTTCTTGTAGTGTGTCCTTTTATTCAGTGAAAGTCTCAATATTCATCTTACCTATACCAAAAGGGTGCTCCTTTGAATAGATCCCAAGGCCTAGTAGGCAAAAGTTCTATAAATTTAGAATAGAGGAGTATTTTTATCTTGGATGTTTGACATTATTTGGTATTCATATATTGTATTTGGGGTTTGTTCTATCTTTGGATAACCAACTTTTGAGGAGCATTTTGAGTAGTTCTTATGTTGTTGTTTTGACAAGATTCAATTACACCATCTCCTACAACATGCTTTTTTTTGTATTACCCCTTATTAGGGGGTCTTTCATCTTCTTTCTTTTTATAGTTGAGTTGTCCTTATCTTATGAGGATAGCTTCTACTCTCTAAGCCATATCGAATGCTTCTTCGAAGGAGGTTAATTTTTTCATGAAAAATCTTCACAAAGGTTGCATATGAAAATATGTAAGAGTTATTTAGTAGAAGGAATGTATTGAATTTTTCCTACTAAACCTCTCTATTTGGCCAAGAAATCTGAAAATTGCTCATTCTTATCTTGTTTAAGTTGATAAATGTCATCTATGGTGACCTTATCATCTATGTATATTGAGAATTTTTTAATGAAGGCTTTCATAAGTTCTATGAACTTTGTGATGGAGTGGCGAGGTATTTTAAATTACCATTCTAATGCTAAACCACTAAGACTTTTATAGAATAACCTAAGGAGGATTTTTCATCATGATTGCTACAAGAATTTTGAAATAGCCTTAGATGGTTAATGGTGTCTTTTTTCCATTGTACATTTAAAATTTTGGGGTTTCAAATTTATTTGAAAATGGATGGTTAATTATGGTTGGTTCTAATGGTTCATTGTAGAACTCTTCAAAAGAGTACTTTAACTTAGACGATCCTTGGAGAGAGGTAATTTGATGCTCAAGTTCTTGAAACTTGGAGTCCCTCTTTTCTAAGTCTAAAATTTTAGTATTGATATCTTGAATATCATTTGATGAAGGATTTTTTGGTGTAGGTAATGTTATTACTGGTTGTGTATCTGGTTGAGAAAATTTTTGTGACATAAAAGGTATATTCATGAGAGTTGAAGAGTTTTGACTTGATGTTATGATGGGAGGGACTTGACTAGGTCCCACATTATGAGTGTGAAAGGGATTGGTAGTGTTAGTTACATTGTTAGGAGGTGTTGAAAATAAAGAACACAAGCTTATGCTGAGAGGAGGGGGGTTAACAATATAAGACCACTTTTTAATTTTTCTTCCAATTCAATATTATGTTGTGTAAAGATAGCAGTATCAATAGTAGTAATCAAAACAATGCACAGAAACCATACACAATAGAGACATCACAATTTACATGGTTCACCCAATGTGGGCTACTCCACAAAGAAAATATTTACCTAAAACTTTCTCAATCAATCTCTTTGGGAATCACTCCTAATTACAATATTTATGGATATTTTTCCAAAGGATATGTTGATCCTATAATATCAATTTCATGGATCTCTTCCATAGGAGAACTCTTTCCCCTTCTGCTCTAGCTATGTGATCTTCTATAAGACTTTGTCTCTCTGCTGCACTAACTAGTGGACCTCTCTCCACTTGAAGACTCCTCATTCAAATATATCTTCAACAGTGCTGGTTTCTAGATATCTATCCACTGATACTCTGTCATCTATACTCTATCACCTCCAAAGCTTTGTCAATAGGCTCACTAAGAACCTACTCAATAGGCTCACATAGAACCTGCTTAACAATCTCACACAAAACTTGTCATATCTATGCTAGCAACCTCACCAAGAACTTGCCAAAATCTGCTTTAGCAAGCTCACCAAGAACTTACCCAAATATTCTCTAGCAAGCTCACCAAGAACTTGCCCAAATATGCTCTAGCAATCTCAATAAGAACTTGCCCAAAAATTATCTAGCAAGCTTGCCAAGAACTTACCCAAATCTGCTCCAACAAGTTCACTAAGAACTTGTCCAAACACTGTCCTCAAATTTGTCCCAACATTGTCCTCAAATCTGTCCCAAAGGCCTTCTCAAAGGCTCAATCAATCATGCTCAAGTAGTACTCAAAATGAACTCAAAAATGAATGGCAATCTCAACTCAAATTAACTTCATATAAGCATAAAGAGAATTATTAGAGACTCAATATGTTCTAATCTCACTCTAAACCCAAATCAAACTCTACTCAACTCAACTCATAGAAGCATAAATATAATTTTTAGAGACTCAATATGTTCTAAAATCACTCTCAACCCAAATCAATCTCAACTCAACTCAAATCAACCAATAATCACAAGGAACAACTATTTCTCACACAACCCTAGTCCAAGTATGTATCAACCAACTCAAATGTTTCCAACAATGCTCAACCACAAATCTCACATAACAATGATACTCATGTTCTTTTCTAACTCAAGTTATTTCACAACTAATGGGCTTCAACAACTATGATTATCGAACAAGGTTTAGACACAACTTTCAATTTAGAAAAAATTGAAGCATTCAACCAACCACTTTCGAAAAGGAAACCACAAACAGTCATTTTTCCTCCAATGATATTTCAGAAATCAACCACCATAAACAATCAATAGAAGAATGTGCCCATACCTTTTATGAAAATGAAAAAACCTCTTTGTAAATCTGCCACAATCACAAAATTATTTTGCCAATATTCACAAGGGTTAGTAGATCACAAAATAATCAACATTACTCCACTTTTCAATAATCATCACCAAGGCCTTTAATTGCACAACTTCCTTATCTCTCCTAAAACCACTTGTAACATAAAATAAAATAAATCAAAAAATTACATAACCTTTTCAATCCCAAAACCACTTATACCATAAAATAAAATAAATCACAATATTGCATACCTTGTCACCTCATGAAAGAATTAATCCTCTTGAAAAATAACAAGGCAAAATTCACTTTTGGAACCCCTTTGCAAAATAAGAAATATCTCTTTACACACACCTTATTTCTCCTTATAAATAAGTTAGTCAAATATCCCTCGAAATAATATTTTCGACGATATATAATATGCCCCCTTTTCGAAATAAATTGAAACCTTTACATATATATATATATATATATATATATGCCAACCTCCATTAATTGCACATAGGTCAGCCCTCCATTAATTTAAACTTAAACTTTAAACTTTAATATCTTCATCACCGGAGGTCCTTTTTTGATGAAACAAAATTACACCTTGGACTTAAAGAAAACACCCTTTCCACATAAGCCCACCATGGTTAAAAATAAAACCTTTTATTTTGCCTACCTTGGTTTTCATAAAAACCCTGTAAATAGCCATGCTTTCCAAAATATCATAAATGCTTATTTATGAAATATTTTGGCCACCAAAACCAAATGTGATCCATGTGACATCAATGATCCATGTGACATCAATGAAAACATAAAATGCCTCAAATTAACTCAAATTTCCAACAATATCCCCCTTTGTCATTGATGGAAACACCTCTAAAGCAAAAACCACAATCACTATAAAAACCATCTCTGAGAATCAAAGCTGCTCCCCCTGACTCAATAATCTCTTTGGAGGCTGCTACCCCTAACTCAATACTCTCTTTGGAGGCTGCTCCCCCTACCTCAATGCTCTCCTCCTTACTCAAATATCTCCGCCTTTGACATCAATGGCAAAAGGGACACCTATGGGGCTAAAAGATATGACTCTTAAGCTTAGCCCCCCTCACCCCCTTCTCTTTTGAGGTGATTAATTTTGGGGTGGGAGTACTTTTACTCCCATATCACTTTGTTTATTTCCTCTATCAACTTCCTTCCATGTTTTTATGATATCCTTCTCTTGATGAATTACTTGATCTTCTTGTTTAGAACCTATTTGACCTTCTTGCATTGAACCTGTTTGGAATTGAGTCCTACACCATTTTGCAATATGCCCAAAGTTATTGCAATTAAAACATTTGATATTGTAGCCTTTGGTTGGTGCCCATGTCCTGAATTATTTCTTGAAGTAATTTCCATATTCATTCCTTTCCTAAACCCTATATTGTGAAGCTCTATTTTCATGACCATTATGACCATGACTTCTGAAATGTGTAGCTCTAAAACCAAAACCATGTTGCTAATTTCATTTGCACTGAAAATATTTATGACCAATCCTATTACATGAGAAGCAATGTACCTGAAAATCATACATTATTCCTTTGAAGTTCCTTCTAGCAAAATCAAACTTCTTTTCTCCATGGATTCTGCAATGTATAACCCCGTGTCCAAATCCATTACAAGAAAAACAATATCCTTGAAAAGCTCTTTGTTCATGCCTTGGTTCCTCATACCTTTCTTGACCATTATCCTTATGATCATATTCAACTTGTGCATTGCATTCTTGAACCTTATTTGTAGCATCTAAAACCTCTTCCTTAGTTTCTTCCTTGCTTTTATTTTCAAGAGTTTCTTCTCCTTTTGAACTTGATTCACCTATCTCAAAACAAGATCCAAACTAAATATTTGGAGCCATAGGAACTTTGGAAATTTCCTCACAAATATTAGGTGCTTCCTTGCTTTCATATTTTAGAACTTTCTTTCCTTTTGAGTGTGATTCCCCAAACCTAAAATATGGGACCTTTGGTGCTTTGGAATCTTCCTCTTCTTTCTCTTCATTTGTGCCAAGTAGCAACTTGGCATCCATATTTATAGCCTTTGAAATACATGTTTCCTTATTAAAAATATCTTGACCTTTTGAGTCATGTGATGGATCAAACTTCTCATGTAGGGAATATCTCAATTCTTTTAGAGTCTCCTTAACATCTTGTAGTTGCTCATGGATAACATTGAAGTCTTCGTTTAGATCAACTGAATGTTCTTCTTCTACTTCTCTTATTCCATAGAAAAAACCTTCTTCATCTTCACTGTCACTAAGATCATTATAATCTTCTATAGCAAACAAACTCTCAAGATTTCTTTGACCATACATGTTTCCTTGATGTGTCATCTCATCTTCACTATCACTGAAACCATTGCAATATCATGATCTGTGATCTCTTTGACCACACACAAAACATTGTTCTCTTTCACCTTCTATTCCTAGGAGTAAATTCTCTTCCTTTTCATAATTTTAATTGTCTCTATCACTATGATCTGAGCTATCACTTGCTTCCACAATGTAGTAAGATTTCTTTGCCTTACAAAAAAAATTCTTCTTCTCATACCTATTTTGATTGAATATGTCATATTTTTCATGCTTATGCTTTCCATATTATTTTCTTCTGTGACCCTATTTTTCATCATCACTGATTTCTTCATGTGGACACTTGTATGCATAGTGACCAGGATCACCACACTTGTAGCACCTGATTTTCCTTATATCTCTGAAATTCCTTGAGTCCTTATTCCTTTTGATGAAGTTAGACTCCTCATCATTTTCTAAAACTCTATCTATTTCTGAAACTTTCCCTTTCTCTTTTTCTAAAGCCTTGAATGCAATCTCTTTTATTGGAGCTTGATTCTTACTTACCCTCATCTCATAAGTTGTGAGAGTACCTTGCAATTCTTCCATTGTTAACTTGTTTATATCCATTGTTTATTCTATTGTTGAAAAATTTGCATAATATTTCATGGGAAGTTATCTCAAAACCTTTTGAGTAACTTCTGATTCTTTCATCTCAAAACCTAGGCCTCTCATAGTGTTAGTAATCTCATCAACTCGAAGTAAGAACTTTACAATATCTTCAGAATCTTCTATTTTCAATTCCTCAAATATTTTTCTATGAGTTTGTAGTTTTGCCAAATTTACCTTATAATATCCTTCATAAGTATTCCTCAACTTGGTCCACATCTCATTAGCGAAGTACATACCATGACCTTTGTAAAATTTGTCTTACATAGCCCACTCAAAATACAATTCATTGCTCTTGCATTGATCTCAACCAATTTCCTGGTAGTCTTATATTCCTTGGGATCACCTTCAACCTTATACTATTTTTCAACCATCTGCCATACCTCATATACTTGTGATATCAAGTATTTCTTCATTCTTATGCTCCAAAAAGCATAATTGGTACCATCAAACAATGGAGCCTTATTTGAAGATAATCCTTTCTATGAAGCCATCTATGTTCTTTGTAGAATCTACCCTCAAGCTGTTAGCCTTTTCGAAGGAACCCACTTTGATACTAATTGAAGAACACAAGCTTATACTGAGAGGGGGGGTGAACAATATAAGACCACTTTTTACTTTTTCTTCCAATTCAATATTATTTTGTGTAAAGATAGCAATATCAATAGCAGTAATAAAAGCAATGCACATAAACCATACACAATAGAGACATCACAATTTATGTGGTTCACCCAATGTGGGCTACTCCACGGAGAAAATATTTTACTAAAACTTTCTCAATCAACCTCTTTGGGAAACACTCCCAATTATAATATTTATGGATCTTTATCCAAAGGAGATGTTGATCCCCTAATATCAAGTTTGTGGATCTCTTCCACATGAGAACTCTTTCCCCTTATTCTATAGCTATGTGATCTTCTAGAAGACTCTGTCTCTCTGCTGCACTAACTGGTGGACCTCTCTCCAATTGAATACTCCTTACTCAAATTTATCTTCAACTATATTTGCTATTGGATCTCTATCCACTGAGACTCTATCCTTTATACTCTATCATCTCCAAATATTTGTAAATAGGCTCACTAAGAACCTGCTCAATAGGCTCACACATAACCTACTTAACAAGCTCACACAAAACTTATCAAATTTGTGATAGCAAGCTCACAAAGAAATTTCCCAAATTAGCTCTAACAAGCTCACCAAGAACTTGTCCAAATCTGCTCTAGCAAGCTCACCAAGAACTTACCCAAATATGCTCTAGAAATCTCACCAAGAACTTGCTCAAATCTAGTCCAAGTATGTATCAACCAACTCAAATGTTTCCAACAATGCTCAACCACAAATCTCACATAACAATGATACTCATGTTATTTTCTAACTCAAGTTCTTTCACAACCAATGGGCTTCAACAACTATGCTTATCAAACAAGTTTTAGACACAACTCTCAATTCAAAAAACCTTGAAGCATTCAACCAACCACTTTCAAAAAGGAATCTACAAACAATCCTTTTCCCTCCAATAATGTTTTAGAAACCAACCACCATAAACAATCAATAGAAGAATGTGCCCATACCTTTTATGAATATGAAAAAACCTCTTTCTAAATCTGCCACAATCACAAAATTATTTTGCCAATCTTCACAAGGGTTAGTAGATCCCAAAATAATCAACATTAATCCACTTTTCAATAATCATCACCAAGGCATTTAATTGCACAACTTCCTTATCTCTCCTAAAACCACCTATACCATAAAAAAAAAAAATCAAAAAATTGCATAACATTTTCACTCCCAAAACCACTTATACCATAAAATAAAATAAATTACAATATTGCATACCTTGTCACCTCATGAAATAATTAATCCTCTTGAAAAAGAACAAGGCAAACTTCACTTTTGTAACCCCTTCGCAAAATCAGAAGTATCTCTTTACAAACACCTTATTTCTAATTCTAAATAAGTTAGTCAAATAGCCCTCGAAATATCTGACGATATATAATATGCCTCTTTCCGAAATAAATTGAAACCTTTACATATATATGTGCCAACCTCCATTAATTGAGAATAGTTTGGCCCTCCATTAATTTAAACTTAAACTTTAAACTTTAATATCTTCATCACCGGAGGTCCTTTTTCGATGAAACAAAATTCCACCTTGGATTTTAAGAAAATACCTTTCCACATAAGCCCACCATGGTTTTAAATAATTTTTTTTATTTTTCCTGCCTTGGTTTTCATAAAAACCCTGTAAATAGCCATGCTTTCCAAAATATCATAAATGCTTATTTATGAAATATTTTGGCCACAAAAACCAAATGTGATCCATGTGACATCAATGATCCATGTGACATCAATGACAACATAAATGCCTTAAATTAACTCAAATTTCCATTATAAAATGGATTTCATGTAATAGGCATCCCCATAGATATGGTTGGAGGTGACATGGAATCGATGGGTTGAGCCATAGCCACATTGAGACTTGTCAATTTTTTTCAAGTTTCATTGATTTGAGTGATGGTTTATTGATCATTAGAATATTTGATATTATCCTGCATTATAGTGGATTACCTTTCCACTCGTTCTCTAAGTTCATATTTAAGAATATCTAAAAAGGTATCCTCGTTTCTTTTGATATATTCTTTGACGTGATCTATAGTTTGGAAAGAATTGTTTTCAATAATTTGTTCATGTTCCTTAGGTACTTTTTGTGACCAAGGTTTTACTTCTTGTTCAATTTTATCATGAGAATATCCCTCCTGAGATGTAGAATGTACACTCTTATTTTGAGTGTTATAAGAATGTTGAGACATGGTTTGAAAGTTTGAGTTTGAAGGGGGTTAATTTATTAGAGTTTTATTTCCAAAGTACTTATAGTAAAGAAGAGAAGATATTTGAGATCCTTACATCACCTTTATAATCAAACCTCCTTATGAATCCTATTAATTCACCATGATATACCAGCCAAAGAGGATTGATTCCCTAAGGTTCGTACTTTGATTTACTCAAGGGGTCATTATACTTCCCCTAGTAGAATTAGAAATTGGTTATGTTCTTGTTATATTAATTTAATATGATGTAATATCAGCAAGCAAATTAGATGATCTTGTCTAAGTTTAAAAAAAATATCTTTGTTAAGGCAAAAGGAAGTTTTCATGTCAAGTTCGCAAAATATGTAGATGGTAGGAAAAATCATGTTCTTTTCCCTTTAAGTCTAATTTAATGTCAAGAGTGCAGAGGGGAGATTTGTTAGAATATCTGCTTCTCCACTTGAGAGTCTCTTTTCAAAGGAGACCTCGAGAATACAAATATTCTCAACACAACTAGACTCCTACACAATATTGTTTTCTTACGTTATGTGGAATTTGATGATATGTTTGTTTGACTACTGTTTTATGGGTTTATTCAAAGAAAAAACCTAACGTTTTGGATCATTATCTATCTTGACTCTTTTTGAAGCCTTAACGGTTATTTAAACCTAAATCATCAATGATCATATAAATGCAATGTTGAAGCTTTTATCACATAAATACATGCAAACAAGAGCTAACCTATATGCTTTTCAAATTTGAATGAGCTAGCTAGAAGTCTCTTATTTTCAATGCAAAAAAAGGAAAATTCAAGAAGACAAGTTAGCCTAAATGTAACTAAATGAATATTTATTTTTTAACTATGTAAGCTAATATTACATCTAGGATTCCTTGGTTGACTAATTTTAAGATGTTTTGTAAATAAATCAAAATGATTTGTGAAGCAATTACAAGATTTTATAAATTATAGGGTTTCTAGTTAAGATTCTTTAATTTACCAAAGTGTGGTTTCTAATGCAAAATAATAGAAATCATGAACAAAACATAGAGAAAATTAAATTTCAAGGCTAAGTAAGGGCCAAGTGGCCAAATTACCTCTCCCAAAGCTTGTCTATCAAATTCACCACTAAAAGTGCCAAATTCACCACTAGGGTTAGGATTTTGGTAGATCTGCATAAAAGACCAAAACAAATAGGGTTTTTTGACTTGAGGGGTCTATCTAAGGGTTGGATAGGGTGAAAACTTGTCTAAGAATCCGATCAAACCCTTTTTGTGAATGATTTCAGTATGCTTACCTCTTGGAGTGGAATTTGGCCTTTTTCCAAATTCGCCACTCGCTTTGCCTAATTCACCACTAATGAATTTGGTCTAAGTGGTAAATTTGGTTCTAGGTGTTTTAGGCTGCTAAATTTACCACTAACTATGCAAGGTGGTAAATTTGATCTTGGTACAAGTTTTTGAAGGTTTCAAAGGTTGATTTGGGTAATAGGTTTTTGGGCTAAACTTGGAGGAGAATGATCCAAACAGGTTTTACAAGGTTTGTGACTGATAAAATCAAATAATTAGACCACCAAATCAGATAATTTAATGACTAAAATTAATATGTATGCAAAAATGATATAAGTTTCAAATGAAATTAAAATTTCAATTAAATAGAGATGTAGGGGAATGAAAAGTAAATGCTATGATGTTAGGAATTATAAATAATAACTAATTCAATATCTAATAAGAGAAAACTAGCATTAGATAGTGTTGGATTAATAATATTGATAGAATATGTAAAATACTACCTAAAATTAGTGAAATCTACATTAGAAATATATGGCTAAAATTGCAATCAAGGTGAGGATGTAAGGGGCTGAGAATACATGTGAAAATATTAGGAATATAACAAGATAGCTTATCTATGTTCTAATCCTTACAATTCTTATGAAATTTTTAAAGGAATTGATGCAAAATGCTTGGGAAATGAGAGGAAATGCTATGAAATTTAGTATTCAAGCAAATCACATAAGGAAATGCATACATGTGAGAGATGAAGGGAAGATAATAGTGGAATGGATGATAAGGTATTGAATACCTTGTATCCAACACTAAAAATATCTATATGACAAATGAAAAGCCTAAAAATATTTTGCAATGCTAATGAAAGAAAGCTCAAAATGAAGAGATTAAAATGCTAGAACATTTATTATGAAAATATGCTAGCATGGAAGTGAAAAGAAGAGTTAGTTTGCATATAAATAAATGTAAGGAAGGCTAAAAATAGAAAGAAAGAAACTATCTAGATTCTATGGTGAAAAATGCATGAAATAACCCTACAAAATGAAAGGGGTTAATAAGCAATATAAAATGGACAAGGAGATATATCTTCCAATACTACAAAAGAGATATTAGATGTATAAAAGAAGTTGCAAATCCTTGAAATTAGACCTTCAAATAAGGATGTTAAAACCTACAAAACAAAGGTAAGCTCAACACAGTGATAAGATATGCAAAGGAAGATGAAACAATGTAAGAAATGGAGATAGAAAACATGCAAAGACAAATTTAGGAAACTAAAATGAAAGGGGTAGCAATGAAATGAAGAAGAGAACTATGGTAGATTTCACCTACTTGTGGCCTCTCCCTTGCATCAATATCTCCTTACCACCAAGTTCCCTTACCTTGCCTAATTGCCCTCCACAAATACTTGCAAAATGATCCAAATGCTTGGAATGCTTGGAGAATATCTAAAAATGGAGAAGACTATAAAATAAGACAATGCCTAAAAATCTTGGTAAAGCTCTTCTATAGTAGAAAATTATATCAAATGCATACCCAAGGACCTTCTTAAATAGGATTTGGGAGGGGATTTGGGGGAACGAAAATAAAATAACAAATTGAAAGAAATAGATCTGAAACCTTACTGGACCATGCGAGATCAATGGTGGAGAATAGAGGACTACAATCCATGTCCCTCTAGCTTGTACCAAATATTCTAGGTTGTTTGACCAAATTTTTCACTATCAATCAAATTTACCATTGGAAAATTTGGAGACCCGAGTGGTAAATTTTGTAAGGAAGGATATTTGACATTTTAAACTTTGAAATTTGAAATTTTATCAAATTTACCACTAGCCAAATTCACCACTAGAAAATTTGGTAGGAGTGACGAATTTTGTTAGAACTAATTTTGGATGTCAAGAGTCGATTTCTACAGTTTTGCCAAATTCACCATTGTTGAATTTGATAAAGGTAACAAATGATATCCAAAATTATTAGAAATTACCTAATTGAGGTTTTGTAGCATTTGTGATCAATTTTAGGAAGTTTTGGGATGTTTGCAACTAGTTTTGTGAATTTGCATGTTGTTTCAAAGTTGGGTGTCTATAATAAATTAATGTACTTTTTTCCTATTTAGTTTATCAAATGGCATGAGCTCAAGTGGTTAAATTCCTTGACTTAAAAGAAGGTACTAAACTTTAAATCTTGCAATATATATTTATGATAAGCTATTGTAATTCCATATTGTGACTATGATATAATACATGTGAGGTCTACCTCAATATGTTAAATTTAAACTATATTACGTATATTTTTAAAGTTGTTAATGTTTTTGAATATTTTATTGTTAATAAATTTTTTAAAACACTTAAACAAAACAAAGTATTTAACTCTTCCCCAATAAATGATTTATTTGATGTATATGATATGGTGATATTAAATTTTTTATATTTAAAAAAATAAATCATTTAATGCTAAGGATTCATGCATGTTATGACAATATTTTCCTCTAGTTTAATTATTTCAAACAAAAATAGCATTATGGGATGTCTTCCTTTGTCTCATAACAAAAAGATGGATTTTTAGGACTCAAATTTGAATAGAATGAAATCTTATTTAGCATTTTTCAAAGGTAAGTTCTAGATTACAAATAATACATTATAATTCATCCATATTTTTATGATGTCACTTTCAAGATTGCTAGTACTTATGACATCTAAATTTGATAGAATTTAAGGAGATTTTCTTTGGAAAGGATGTGTGGGAAACTTTAGGTTTCCTATTTTTAAGTGGGATAGGGATTGCGAAGGAAAGAATATTGGAGGGGTAAATTATATAATTGTAGACTTATGATTTTTTCCTTAAAGGAAAAACTTGGCTAGAGATCATTTGAAGATCAAGGAAAGAGTTGGGTGAAAATAATACTTCAAAAATATAAATGTTTTGTTGATGCGATGAAAGTAGTTAAAAAAGAAACCCTACCTAAGATCACTAGCATGGAACTTCATACTAGATAGTTTGCAATTGATTAAGAAATATATTAGATGGTCAATCGATGAGGAAATTATGTAAGTTTTGGTTTGATGCTTGGTTGAAGTCTCATCCTCTTATCTCTAATTCAAAATGAAAACTATTGCCCTAGGCATGTCTAGCTTATAAAGGTCCACAAGTCAAAATTATTCATGTGAGAAACAACATGAGATCATGGATTTCTACTAATGACTTGGTTGAAGGAGAAGAACTCAAACAAATAGCAAATAAGGTTCAAAAGATACTTCAAGAGTTTTATTTGCCTATTTTTACATCAAAGGAAAATTTGGTTTGAAATCTATCGAAAGATGGTAGATACATTGTCAATTTGAGATATGAGAATTTAGAGCACTCATAATTACATACACTTGATGGTTTTTCTTTAAAGAATTTTTGGACACAAAAGGCACTCCACAATCATTATATTATGCTCAATTATCTCATCCTTGGTAATTGTTTTGGATGTAACATTTATTCCTTAAAAAAAAACTTACCATATATTTGCTCTTACTCTTATCTTCAATTTGTACATCTATACTTCCAATTAAAACAGGCTGTACTGGCTTCTAAGTAAGACATTCAAATGTACTTTCTTTCCCTGTCATCTAGTGAGACTCCCTCCATTATAGGCATGTAGATATTTTGCAATCAATATAAGCATATTTTTGTATTGGTAAAGCTTTTATTTCATGTATTTTAAAGGGAGGCACTATAACCAAGGAAATATAATTGTTATGAATTCCGTTCTCCATGTCGTAGTGGACACTTCATTCCAATATGAATCAATTCCTTAGAATGTATTTCTTAGGTTTCTTCACGTCATAATCTAATATTGTCTTGGATAATTTTCATATGTACTAGAGAGTAGGTGGATGTTCCATAGGGCTAAACTGCATCATGTTCTCATATATCGCACGACTCAGTCAAACAATCGCAGCAAAGAAAATGACACATGAAAAATCCAAGTCAGTAGACAGGGACGCTTGTGGATGTTGGAAACACAGAATAAAGAGAGATTTTTGTCCCTTTGATCACGGTCAGATAATGGCCACTTTGTATTGATGGTCAAAGGAAAGTGACTTCAATCCGTAATATCTACGTTCAAAGTTGCGTGCCTTTAACGTCCAACACGTCCTCCACTGAAAATGAAAAGATAGACAGACTGGAAGCGCAAGTTGACTTGACTTTATCAGACGTCGTCGAATCCGCGTGCGTGGCAAAAGATAGACTGGAAGCGCAAGTGGATGTCGGCGTCCATTGACTTGACTGTATCTGACGTGGAAGTCATCCGTCCTCGTGCATGGATGTCGGCGTCCATTGACTTGACTTTATTTAGGAGGATGGATGTCGGCGTCCATTGACTTGATTTTATTTAGGAGACTCATGTGGATATAATTTAACCATAATCATTCGTGATAGCAAGACTGTAGGAGGTGAATTTTGGTATTTTATTGGGGAGTTGATTCTTGCATCCAACATTTGTCATGGTCCTTATAATGGATCAAATAGTGTTCTAGTGTCATTGATAGGTTCTTGGGTTTTTGGACTATGATTTTAAAACTATTTAGTGATTTTAAAGTTGATTTTATTTCTATGTTATTTGTTATTAGCATTCTATTTTGATCGCTTCTAGTGCTCTAAGAAAATATGGCACTTTGAGAGTTTTTGATACCAATGTGCTGGAAGTACCTAGTAGTACAAGAATGAACCCAACCGACTTGCAAACTACTTCTTCCCCTATTTAGACTCCTAACATCTTGTTAGTTTAATTTCTTAAAGGAAAAACTTCATAACTTAATGTAAAACTAAGACTAATATTAAATGAAATCTATAAAAACAACATGGAAATGCGTTCATCTACTCATTGTGTTTAACCTTAAACATTTATATATTCCACGCTTTAATTCACAAGTCAACTTAGAATTACTAGCACATTAGATGTGGAAGATGTATATGTTATCAGTCACAACAAGATATTTTAGTGTGTCATCACACAAGATGACTTGAAGTAACTAGCAAGAGAACCATTAATCAAAATATAATATTTTTGAGTGCTATAATCCATTCACACCAATTGTAATCAAAACCAAACTTTTTAAGAATATCATGTAGAAAACTCTAGGAAACCTTATCATATGCTTTGTTCATATCTAATTTCATAAGCATACTTGGTTTTTTCATAAAATTAAGATAATGCATGGCCTCCTTTGCAATGATTATTCCTTTAGAAATTTGTTTACCATGAATAAAACCACCTTGTTTCTCTAAGATAATACAATCTAGAATACCTTTCAACCCGTTTCTCATAATTTTTGAAATAATCTTATAAATTGTATTACAAAGGCTTATTGGAGGAGAATTATCAAAATATTGTGTCTCATATTTCATGGGAACCAATGTAATAAAAATGGTATTTATCTTACTTATTATAGTCTTCCTTTTTTCAATATTCTTCAACAACATCACTCTTCAAAAATCCTAAAATATCGAAAAGAAAATTGCAATAAATATATAAATACCATGTGGTTATTAGGCTAGAAAGAAAAAACTGCTTCATGTAGCACCTCCATAGATTCTTATTCATAAAGCTTTCGTTTTGTCCTTGTGTGATAATTGATGGAATATTTTGCCAAAGCTTATCATGTGCCTCCTTATCTTGCCTAGTATTTGATAAATATTTTTTAAATAATTAATAGATTTCTTCCTTATATATTTTTCTTCCTCAATAGTTCTTCTATCTGAAGTTAAAATATTTTTGACGTGACAAAAAATTGTTTTTGCTATATCATGAAAAATCTTTGTATTTCTATTTCCTTGACCCTTTTTTTCCTAGATTTTTGGATCCATTATGACTCCTTTTTCAATGCATTATGATACTAAAAAATTAATTGTTTTTCTTTCACATAATAATCCTAATCCATTCCATTAGTTTCTAGTATGTATTGTAAATTTTTGATCTTGGATCCAATTTATTTCTTTTCTTTAAAAATGTTACCAAAAGATTTGGTATTTCAAATATTCATTTGCTCCTTTAAATATTTCATCTTTTAAAAAAACTATACATATACGATCCTTCAAAATTTGCTTCATTTCACCATAATATAACCACCTAGAAGAAATCATGGTATTAGATCCATATAGACTAAAAAAAATGGCTTTAAATGTTTATTACTGGGTAAATCATGTCAAAAGAATAGATTTGTGATCCGATCCTTATCATAACAAAATTAATAAAGATATTGTATACTATAATTGCAACCATTTGTTGGATAACAAGAAATTACCAATTCTTTATGCTATATGAGTTTACCTCGTGTGTCTATTATCCCATTTATATTAAAAACTTAAAGGAATAACATTCCAAAGGCCATTTGAATTGATAAATGAAGCAAATTATTACATTGATTTAGACCATCTTGAAATGCTACCCTTCTTTTCCAAAGGAGATAGAATTGCATTGAAGTCATCACCAAGAATCCATAGATCACAATGAGTCATCATTATATTTGACAAAAATATGGTAAGGTTATTCCATTATCTTTCATGAGGAGTAACTATAATTGGAGCATATATGTATATAACCCCAACTTTGATATTTTCCTATTTCCTACAAAATAGTCCAACAACATAATTATTTTTTTCTTCTAACAATTTCCCATCCCATTTGTGTTTGTCCCATATTGTTGCAATACCATCTAAAGCTTTGATAGAAGAAACTGCTAGGCAATCACCCATATTCCAAATTTTATTTCATGTATTAAAATAAAATCAAGACTATAACATCCTATTAATTCCTTAATAACTCTTTTTTTAGGGGTCTTATTCATACCCCTGACATTCCATGATATCATTTTCATCATCATCACTTTTTATTTTAATTAGTGGGCTTTGTCCCACTTCTTGTTAACAACTATGATATTCTTATTTGGCTTCATAAAACGATATCCCTTTGAGTTTTATTTTCTCTTTGTTCATGTTTTTCTGACCTTCCTCTTATTTTTCCATTCTAACCAACACTCTCATCTTCATCAATCTCTTTTAATTTTTTAATATTGTCTATAATGAGACTTATTTTCTAAAGATTCATGTTGCTCTAAACAATTAAAATGCAAGGAATAGCCTCATAAACTTGCTCTTTTTTATGTAGTGATAGAATTGTAAATTGCATATTGGAAACCCTAAAATTCCTTAGATATCCTCCATATCATTTTCTTTATTGTGCTACTCTTGAAATCCTATAATGCAATGAATACACTTTGTACTACTATTTTTAATTGGAAGGAGAATATTTTATGCTACTTGAGAAAAATGGAGATGATTTAATTGGATTAAGCTTGATCTCTGTTACATTCCAAACATGAAGAGTCGGCTTACACTCCAAACATGAAGAGTCGGCCATATTATCCAATTGTGTAAAATTCATTATATATGGGTTCTTAATAATTTAAATGAGAAATCATCTTATCTTTTTATATTTTTCATCTGCCTCTGCGCAAGGGTGTGCCCACCTTAAGTGGCCTTGATTGGTTTCCATTCGTTTACTAAATTCCGTATTCATATTATTTCGATTTCGTCTTTTACATTCTGCATTGTATATATCTATGTAAATCATTTAACAAAGGTAGAAATACCTTTGCAAGTGGTATCAGTCTAGCCGATCCCGGAGCGCCGTTCCTTCTCTTTTCTATTTCCGCCGTTCGCGTATTCGTCACTTTTCTTCTGCATTTCCATCGTCGTTTTTCCGTTCGTTCCTTTTGCCATCCGTTCGAATTCCGAATTATTTCCAAGCGCAGCGGTGGCCAGGAGCAGTAAAACTGTAAAACCTGCTTCGTTCCTTCTTCGCCGAAAAACTTCCGAACGCCTGATCCGTCCTCATTCTTCCCACGCCGTTAAAATCTCCGAACGCTCGATCAGAATATCCCACGACGCAGGCGGAAGGCTTTACGGTTTACGTCAACCAATCGTAAAATAGTATTTAAAAATTTTAACTACGGCAGCTAAGGTTTTTTGATTAAATTATTCGCTGACGTCATCAGCCGGGTTCTTGTTTAATTTTTTTTTATCCCACATTTGGGATACGCGGTGCCAAACATAGTTTAAAAAGTGAGTGCCACACCTATTACGGTGTGACTTCGGTCACATAATCGTGCTCTTTCGCGTGGTCTGCAGCGCGCGGTTTGGTGTCGACGGTTTTGGTGTCGGGTCCCTTCGTCTGGGGTGTTAGTGTCGTGTCTTACTGTCCATCGTGCTGTCGTCTGTCGTGTGTTAGTGTCGTGTTGCGTGTGTTAGTGTCGTGTCTTGTGGTCATCTGTCGTGTGTTAGTGTCGTGTCTTACTGTCCATCGTGTTGTCGTCTGTCGTCTGCCGTGTGTTAGTGTCGTGTTGCATGTGTTAGTGTCTCCAGCGTGTCCTATCATCGTATTGTGTGCGTCCGCGTCGTTCGAGGCTTGTCCGTCCGTTCGAGGTCAGTCCGTCGTATAAGAGTTGTGTTCCCCGCATCCTTCCACGTGTCCTCGTCCCGGGTCACAGTCCTTACGCAGTGTTGTGTCACGTGTTGCTCGGGTGGTATCCATTGAGTCTCGGTCTTATGAGTCGTGTCTAGTGTCCTCGGAGCACACAACATCAACTTCCGCGCCGCAGTTGGAGTGGCAATTAAGGCGGAATCAACACCAAATTTTTTACCAAAAGATAACCAAATTTTGCAGATCAAGGATTACTAATCCGGAAGGTGTAAGCAGTGCATGAGTAAAAGCTGGACCAAAGGACCTGACGGTCGATTATCAAGCTCGGAAAATAACAACACAAGAAGACCTAATCGCAGCCCAGGTACAAAAAATTCTCTTTCTCCTTTTAAAATTGGTAGTTATAATCCACACCACCCACTAGTAGATCCTATGGCTACTAATCCTTCCCCAACTCACGAAAACATCACGCAAGGAAACTCAAGTAATTCAGCCATGTCTGATAGGGAGTCTCTTCACGGCATACTAGAGAGTATAAACGAAATGAGTATCATCCTAAAAGACTTTGTGAAAGCACAAACACAACCTAATCCCACTACTAATCCCCAAAATCACTCCCATGCCCAACGAAATGAAGAAAATGTTGATCCTAATGATGATTGGAAACAAAAACAGGGTGATTGGGATAATTACAAGGATCCCTATCAAAGACAGCGGTATAACCAAAATCAAGAAAGGGACACGGGTTATCACCAACCAAGAGGCCCTAATATTAATTTTCCATGAATTGATATGCCCACTTTTGAAGGTCATGATCCTCGTGGTTGGTTAGCCAAAATGGAAGGTATCCTTGACTTATATCAAATTAAGGAAATTGATAGAGTTCCTTTCGTTGCATCAAAATTAGGCACTGAGGCCTACCAATGGTTTGTATGGTTTAAACAAGAGAATGCAGCTATTATTACTTGGAGAAAATTCACTACCTCTTTTTTAGAAAGATTTGACGATGGAGCTACATCATCCTACAAAGTAAGATTGTTATCTCTTAAACAAAAAGGGTCAGTTAGTGAATTCGTTTCAGAGTTTACCAGTTTACTACCATACACTTCAGACCTTAGTCCCGACAAAGTGGTAGGTGCCTTTCGCAATGGTTTGAAAGAAAGTATTCGAGTGGAGGTAGACATGCACGATCCAACCTTGTTAAACAGTTGTATAAGAATAGCCAAGTTGGCCGAGAAGAGACATCAGTTGTCGGCACAGCGGGAAACATATAGTCGTCCCTCATATCGCAACAATTCCTTTCGTAGAAATGATCAACCATCAAGATATTTTTGCTATAAATGTCGCACTCATCACCCCAGGGACCAAGCTTGTGCCCAAAAACAAAACTTTCATATTGAAGGTGATCATTGTGAAGGAGAAGAAGATGAACCTTACCAATCAGAAGAACCTATGCCAGAAGACCTACCGTGTACTATAGACGAAAAAGAAGAGGATACAATGGCAATTTCAGTGCATGCTCTCATGGGTTTAACCGCCCACCATACCATCAAGGTACCAGGATTTCTTCGCCAAAAGAAGGTGAATGTGCTAATTGACTCTGGTAGCACCCACAATTTTATCGACATCAAAACAGCAAAAGCTTTGAATTTATTCATTAACTCTTCCAACAAAGACAAATTCCAGGTTCTAGTGGCCAATGGGGTGAACGCACAATGTGTTGGTCGCACATCTCAAGTTTCCATAAATATGGGAACTTATACCTGGTTAGGATCCCTTTTTGTCATGAATTTAGGGAACTCTGATGTCATTTTGGGTGTTGAATGGTTGGAAACATTAGACACAGTTAGTTTCAACTTCAAAAAATTATTTGTGGAATGGAAGGAAAATGGACGAGTCATTCGCTTACAAGGCATTACTACCCCTCCATCACAAATGGTGAGCTCTCATAGTATGGAGAAGATGTTAAAAAAGGGTGGATATGGTTTTATAGCTCAAATTAATTGTTTGGAAAAACAATCTTCAACAACTTCGGATACTATTGCACCTGAGTTACAAGATATTATAACACATTACGAAGAGGTTTTTCAAGAACCTCAAGGACTACCACCTAAACGATCTCATGATCATGCCATCCATTTGATACCAGGGAGTGTCCCACCTAACAGTCGTCCTTATCGCTATCCTCAACCACAAAAGACAGAAATCGAACAGATCGTTCAGGATTTGTTGGATCATGGAGTCATTCGTCACAAGCACTAGTCCTTATTCCTCACCTGTAGTCCCGGCTAGACGAAAAGATAACTCTTGGCGTATGTGTCCTGACTTTCGTTCTCTCAATAAACTCACTATCAAGGACAAATTTCCTATCCCCGTCATAGATGACCTATTAGATGAGTTGCATGGGGCAAAATTTTTTACAAAATTAGACCTTCGCTCGGGCTTTCACCAAATCCGTGTTAGAGAAGAAGATATTCCCAAAACGGCTTTTCGTACTCATGAAGGTCATTACGAATTTTTGGTCATGCCTTTTGGTCTCACTAATGCACCATCCACATTCCAAAGTCTCATGAACCAAGTGTTTCGTCCACTCCTCCGTAAGTTTGTGTTAGTTTTTTTTGATGATATTCTCATATACAGCAAAACATGGACGGACCATTTACATCATGTGGATAAAGCCCTTCACATCTTACACAAAGAAAAATTATTTGTTAAACGCTCCAAATGTTCATTTGGTGTTCAAGAAGTCGAGTATCTTGGTCATATAGTTTCACATGAGGGTGTCAAAGTCGATCCCAATAAGATTAAGGCAATTCAAGAGTGGCCTTTACCTAAAACCATCAAGAAACTTCGTGGTTTTTTGGGTCTCACGGGCTACTATCGCAAGTTTGTACAGAATTATGGTAAGATTGCAGCACCTCTCACGACACTCACAAAAAAGGATGCTTTTCGTTGGTCGGAAGAGGCTACTCTAGCTTTTGAAGCTCTTAAGCAAGCCATGTGTACAACTCCAATATTAGCAACTCCCAATTTTCACAAACCATTTATTATCGAATGTGATGCATCAGGAACAGGAATTGGGGCTATATTAATGCAAGAAGGTCATCCATTGGCATTTGAAAGTAAACAACTTTTCGGAAAAATTTTGGGAAGATCAACATATGAAAAAGAAATGTTGGCTATTCTTCATGCAGGAGAAAAATGGAGACACTACCTAATCAGCAGTCGCTTCATTATCAAAACAGATCATAGTAGCCTCAAGCATTTTTTGGAGCAAAGGTTTTCTTATCCAGAACAAAATAAGTGGTTAACCAAACTTCTGGGCTATGATTTCGTTATCGAATATAAGAAAGGGAAGGAAAATATAGCCGTCGATGCGCTATCCAGAAAATATGAAGATGAAGTAGTCATCAATGCTATTTCAGGTCCTTGCTCCCAATGGGTAACTCAATTACAAATTGAATGGTTGTCCAATAGTGAAACTGCCCAGATAATTCATGAATTATCTATAGGGTCTTCCAAACACCCTTTGTTCTCTTATGAAGATAACATCCTCCGAAAGAAGAACCGCATTTACATTCCACATAATTCAGAACTCAAATCAAAGATCCTCGACGAATCACACGCTTCTCCATCAACAGGACATTCAGGATTTTTGAAGACATATTTAAGGGTCAAACAATCATTTTGTTGGAAAGGATTAAAAGCGGAAGTCAAACAATGGGTAGCAGAATGTGAAGTTTGCCAGCGCAATAAAGGAGAAACAGTCAAATCACCAGGATTATTACAACCATTACCCATCCCTGAACGACAGTGGGAACATATATCCATGGATTTCATTGAAGGTCTTCCAAAATCAGAAGGCAGGACAGTAATCTTCGTCGTCGTAGACCGGTTATCCAAATATGCTCACTTTCAGGCTTTACAACATCCATTTTCCGCAAGCAAGGTGGCAAAGGTATTTATGGATTCAATTTTCAAATTACATGGTATGCCAAAAAATATTGTAAGTGATAGAGATCCCATTTTTACTAGTAACTTTTGGAGGGAGTTATTTCGCCTTAGTGGTACCAAATTGAACATGTCTTCAGCTTACCATCCACAGACATGATGGTCAAACGAAGTAGTTAACAAATGTTTGGGTACGTACTTAAGATGTTTTGCTCAAGATAAACAATACCAATGGAGCCATTGGTTAGCATTGGCGGAATGGTGGTACAACACTTCTTACCATTACTCAATTAAGATGTCTCCATTTGAAGCATTGTATGGCACCAAACCTCCAGCCATTGCAGATTACGTCCAGGGATCATCCAAGGTAGCCAAAGTGGATGATTGGTTCCAACAAAGGCAGTCTACACTCACCATCCTCAAAGAGAATTTAGTCCAAGCACATAATCGTATGAAACAACAACAAGACTTGCACCGATCAGAAAGAACCTTTGATATAGGTGATTGGGTGTTCCTAAAGCTGCAACCTTACAAACAATCCTCGTTAAGGTTAAAGTCCAGCCAAAAGTTGGCTCCACGATTCTATGGTCCCTACAAAATTGTGCGCCGCATTGGAGAAGTAGCCTATCAATTAGAGCTACCTATATCATCACGAATACACCCAAGATTTCATGTTTCATGTCTCAAAAAAGTAATTGGTCAGAAAGTACAAAGTCAATCAGACTTACCAGTGCTTGATGAGGAAGGACGCATACATCTCCAACCTGAAGATATACTACAACATAGAATCCGAAGACTGAGATCACGTCAGATTCAAGAATTTCTCATTAAATGGCAAGATTTACCAGAGGAGGATGCCACATGGGAACCTGAAAGTATCTTCCAGACATTTCCAGCTTTGAGGACAAAGCTTTCCGAGGAGGGGAGTCATGTTACATTCCAAACATGAAGAGTCGGCTTACACTCCAAACATGAAGAGTCGGCCATATTATCCAATTGTGTAAAATTCATTATATATGGGTTCTTAATAATTTAAATGAGAAATCATCTTATCTTTTTATATTTTTCATCTGCCTCTGCGCAAGGGTGTGCCCACCTTAAGTGGCCTTGATTGGTTTCCATTCGTTTACTAAATTCCGTATTCATATTCTTTCGATTTCGTCTTTTACATTCTGCATTGTATATATCTGTGTAAATCATTTAACAAAGGTAGAAATACCTTTGCAATCTTCTTGACCTCAATCACTTTTAAGTTTGGCTTCCAATCTTCTTTTGCTTTAATATTTTCCTCCCCATCTTTCTTTTCTTTAAGATTTGTCATCCCATATTGCTTTGCTTTATGATTTTCCTCATCTTCTTTCGCACCTTTAACTCATTTTGTATTTGAACTTTGAACTTGACCATTATACTTCCTCATTCCTTATGTCATTGTTTTCTTCTAATGGTTTATTCAAGTGAACTATAATTAATGACCTTTTCCATTTAAAGACATAGAGGGGTTTTTGTTACCAATTTATTGGTATTGGAAAATCCTTGATCTGACCTAGCTTCTCCTACAATATAAGCTCCTTGTTTACATTAATGTTTGTCTCATGGCCAAATTTTTCCATCTCTATGTCCATCATTTTCACCTTGTAATATATTTCCATGTGTTTGGTTTTATGACATTTGTGATATTAGAATACAATGTTTTCATAACCCACTTGTTGATCACATTCTCTTGATTTATATTTCATTCTAATGGACTCACCTAGAGTATACAACATGCCTTCTCTCCTTATTAGTTGTTCCTTCTTAGATGAACTCACCTAGAGTATTGCTATATATTCTTCAACACCTTCTTATTTCTGAGTTGACAAGGAAGTTCAAAAAGCCTAAAACACACCACAAGCCTTTTAATAATTTTTCTCCATAGGAAAATTCTCACTCCATGGTCTTAAATATAAAATATATATGTCCCTAAACCAAGGGCATCCATCCATTATTTTATCCTTTATTTCTAATTGGAGAAGATAGTTAGAAAAATCTTTTTAAAAGAAAAGTCATGGGAGTAATTTTAATTCAATCCCCACTTCCAATTGATCTAATTTTGAATCTCAAAAAAATCTCGATAGTATCCATGGAACTTATTAATAGGTTATTATAAGCTTTAATTTATATGATGTTAAGACATTTCATTTGAAGGTTAAGTACCCATATTCCTTATAAACACAAATTTTTATGTAGCTTGAAACTTGAATCTAAGTTTTCTTCAAAGAAGCCAAGCCATCTTGAGTAATAAAACTTAACTCTATGGACATATATGTTAAGGTTTATACATGAGATCAAAAACTTAGTTTAGAGTGTGAACTCTCATTATTCACTACTTGCCTTAGTTTAGAGTGTGAACTCTCATTTATTTAGTTTAATTATTTAAAAAATAAATAAAAGGACTTTTAGGACTCAAATTTGAATAGAATAAACTCTTATTTAGTATTTTTCAAATGTATGTTCTTAACCATGGATGAAAGGTTATAAATTATAAAGAATACATTACGATTCATCCCTATTTTTATGATGTCACTTTCAATATTTCCAGTATGTATGACATCTAAATTTGATAAAATTTAAAGATATTTTCTTTGAAAAGGATGTGAGGAAACATTTAGGTTAACTATTTGTAAGTGGTATAGGGATTTCAAATGAAAGAATATTGGATGCATAAACTTATATATTTGTAGAATTATTAATTTTGCCTTAAGGAAAAAACTTTGGTAGAGATAATTTGAAGATCAAGGAAAGAGTTGGGTGAAATATTACTTCAAAATATACATATTTTGTTGATGTGATTAAAGCAGTTAAAAAAGAAACCCTGCCTAAGGTCACTAGCATGGAACTTCATATTAGATAGTTTGCAATTGATTAAGAAATATATTATATGGTTGATCGATGAGGGATTATGTAAATTTTTAGCTTGATGCTTAGTTGAAGTCTTATTTTCTTATCTCTAATTCAAAATAAAAACCATTGGCCTAGGCATGTCTAGCTTGTAAAGGTCCACAAGTCAAACATTATTCATGTGAGCAACAACACAAGATCATGGATTTCTACTAATGACTTGTTTGAAGAAGAAGAACTCAAACAAATAACAAATGAGGTTCAAAAGATAATTCAAGAGATTTATTTACCTATTTCTACATGAAAGGAAATTTTGGTTTGGAATCTATCAAAATATGATGGATACATAGTCAACTTGGGATATGAGGATTTAGAGTACTCATAATTTCAAAAAATTGATGATTTTTCTTTAAATAATGTTTGGACACAAGAGGCACTCCACAAGGCCTCAACATTCCTCTAATTTGTACTCCAAAGCAAGATTCATCTGTTTTTATTTGTATTTGTGTGCTTTTCCCCACTTCTTGTTAAGAATTTAATATTTTCTTTTATTTTCCTATATCATTGTCCCTATGAGTTTCCTTTTCTCTTTGTTTTTTCTTCTTAGATATTCCTCTCTTTTCTCATTCCCACCAACAATTTTATCTTCATAAATTATAGTGAGACATCATCTATAGGTTTGTCTCTCTAGAGGATAAGTACAAAGATAACCTTAAAAACACTATTTTTTTTAATGTTGCCTTGAAAACCCTAAAGTGTAAGGAACCTATAGAAATTACCTTCTTATGCTATCCTATAAATCCTAAAGTGCAAGGACGCTATAGAAATTACCTTCTTATGCTATCCTAAAATCCTAAATTGCTATGACTTGCCTTCATCCATATTTATTTAATATGCTACTCTTGAAACCCTAAAGTGCAAGGGATAACATCTACACCACTTTCATTTCTATTGCGAAGAGAGGATTTTATATTATTTGAGAAAAATTAAGATGTTTTACTTGGAATAAGCTTAACCTCTTCCATCTTGTTTGTTTTAAAATTTTCCTCCACACATTCCTTTGCACCTTTAATTTCTCTTGAATTTAAACTTGCACATTGGACTTTCTCATCCCTTGTATCCTTCTTTATTTCTTCTAATAGTTGATCTAATTGAACTATGGTGGCATTTTCCATTTGATGATACAAATAGGTTTTCTTTACCTCTTCTTCTAGAGTGTAATATTCTCAATCTAATACAATTGCTACAAAATACTCTAGAAAAGACTAAAGAAGCACAAAACATTGCACTAAAAATGCTCTTTACAACTACTGGAAAAAGATAAACATCTCAAAGAGCCAAAGGATGATTGCCATAGTTGAAATCAAGGCCAAATATTGTCATTGACTAGAGGATGGTAGAATAAACAATATTATATAGAGTCAATCACGATTTGATCTATAAATTCATGAGTATTCACCCTATCCTAATATTTTTACATTCATGGGTTAAACAAAATTGGGAGCCTCTTGGTGAGTATTTTTCATGGTTAATTAGTAATGTATATCTTATTGTTAGTTTTTCCTCACTTGTCGATAGAAATAGGGCTTTCAAATGGAAAAAGAGGAATCATGGTATAACATAATTATTTTTTGAATCCTACAGAGTGGGATTTGATCACTAAATTGAACCCATTATTGTCTCAATTTGGATCCATTTGTATGCACTTCCAATGGAGTTCTAGAGTGAGCGGGTATTGGAAATAATCAATAATTATCTTAGAAGTTATTTGGGTGTTTCTAGAGACATAATGGAAGAAAATAGAATCATTTATGCTAGATTATGCATGGAAATATATTTCAACTAACCTTTGTTGATAGACGTAAAACTCGAACTTGCAGAACTATATTGGATTCAAAAACTAGATTAGGAGGTGTTACCCTTTAGGTGTAGAGTTTAGGAAAAGTCAAAATATTTCAAGCATAATTGTTATATTGTAGTCTTGTACGTATGCCAAATATGATATCTTCAGACATAAAAAATTAGTGTCATTAAAAATGAAAAAATACAAGAATTGGAAGTAGACTTCAATCATCCATGAATTTCTCTGACATCATCAAATTCACGTGTTAGAAGAAAAACAAAAATGGAAGGCAAGTGGAAGTGGATGTCGACCATCCTTTATTTTCTCCAAAATTTTCAATCCATGTGGTAGAAAAAATGGGAAAAAAAGTTAGGATATGCAAGCAAATATCCATGTTTATGACTTTTTGTCACATCATCATGTCATCTGCCCGTTAGAAAAAAAGAAAAAATAAATGACAAAGCTAATCGAACAAAATATCTTATTTGCATGTACTCTTTATTCTTTGGAATACCATAAAATTTTACTTTTTCTTGTGGCCCTACTTTTATTTGTGTTAACCTCACTTTACTTTATAAGTAGGTCTTTTTTATGTTTATAAATATTTTATTTTAAAAAATGTATTTTATAAATTTTTTAATGATTAAAGTTTTTTAAAGCATGAAGAGAGTTTTATTTAATAAAGGATATATATATTTATATTATTAATAGTAAATGATTTATAATTAATTACATATTATTTTAGATACGTAAGAATATTTGACATAGAAATAAAGAATTCAAAGAATAGATGTTCTTTTTTTTTTTTTTTGGTAAGTAAGAGAATATTATAATTAACACTGGGTTTTAACTCGGTTGACCCAAAACCATTTTACAAAATAGGGTCCACTGACCCACTGGACAAAGGCCAAGCCCTAAAAGTTTAAATCGACAACAAAAATGGCCAAGACCTACTCTTCCATTAGAATACAACCAAACTAAACTATTGAAGCCTAATATTATGGCCATCGAAAAAGAAAGACGCAAAAAGAACTAACAAAGACAAAAACTAATCATGCAAGCACCATGCAGAGTAGCTTGTGCCCATATAAAAATAATAGAATATGGTCAAAAAAAAAAACATCCCATAGAATGGACAGCCAAGAGGCCAAGCAGTCTTCCTTGTAGTCCTCATCTAAATTCTTATCATCGTTCTTGCCATCATATTTAGACTTTGCCTTTGACTCCTTGTGCCCCTGGAACTGCTGGCTATAAAACAGAAGATTTAAGGAATCACACAAATCAAGAATAGATGTTCTAGAAAATGATGACAAATAGTATTTTTCTATTTGACATAAAATGCAAGAAAACAAATAATGTAAGAACTAAATTTTAAAATTGGCAATGTGATTGAAATAGGTCATGTAAAGTGGATTTTATAAATCTGAGCAGAACAAGGACCAATTACCTAGGACTCAAGCTTTGGTCAATTTCTTCATGAGAGTTAAGCTTCAACTTGGAGCAATGGAATCTTGGATATCCAAGAACTAAAATATCAAAGGAGAAGTGAATATCACCTTCTACCTAATTTATTATTTCCTTGATGTATTTTCTATAAAGTAAGATCACGATCAAGTTTTCTAATAGGAACCTTGGTTTTATGGTTGTGCAAGGCTTTTCATGAAGTCTTATCATATTGGATTTAAGTTAAACAAAGAAATGGCATCCTCAATCCTAGTTTGGGTGAGGCTTTTTCCCTTCATGTTGAATTCTAGAATAAAAAAGCCTTTCAAGCTATCAAAAATACCTCGAGGGTATACATAGGCCAATTAGAAAAGATACATGAATTTAAGTTTTTGACCTATGCAACGATATGTTTTTATTTAAACTTGGAAAACCCTCTTCCAGAGAAGATCAAGCTAAATGAAGGAGACTAGAATGGGATCAGTCAATGTTTTATAAGAATATTCTTTTTTGGTGTCGAATATACCAATAATATGATCATATCTTTAGATATTGTTCTTAGAATCTATAAAAATGCTATAGGTAAAGAAGGCAATAAAGAGGGATTTTAGCCACATAAAAGAAAACAAAAAAGTCATAGACAAGCAAAAATCAACACGAATGTTAGGATTGATAATTTTTGAAAGCTTACCAATTGAAGAAGAAAGTATGTATGGGAAAATTTTGGAGTCTCTAAAAATCCCAAGAGAAGAACTAAAAGGATAATCTGGTCCAATAGACTTGTTATTTAAATTAAAACTGCATGTTTCCTAGGTGGGCTACTCATCTTATGGGATAGTTTAAAAAAGAGTGTGCCATTGACAAATCAAGGATAAAATAGATTGTTGTCAAGGCAAAAATGGCTATAAATTGTTTGAGAGACTAGTCTCATTAATTTTTATGGCCTAAACACTCCTAATAAAAATAAATATTGTTGGTATAATATTGCTAGCTTGTTATCATTATAGGTAGACTTACCCTAAATCATTAGGGATGACTTCAATGCAATAAGACAACTTGAAGAAAAATAAAGGGAAACCAAGAACCATGATAAAGCCACTAAGGATTTTAACGTCATTGTTGAATATCTAGATCTTATGAAACCCTTCTATTCTAAGGGTATCTTTGCCTAGAGCAACAAGAGACCCAAGAAACAAAGGATCTTATAAAAATTGGATAATTTTATTACTTCTATAGATTGAATCAATATGGGAGAATCAATGCAATATAAAGTTATACAATATGGCAAGGCTAACCATTGGATCATTGATCTCTATTTACTCCAATAATAAACCCAAAATAATCCCATTATGCTTTGAGGGAATGTGGCTCAAGTAAGAAAAGTTTTATGAACTAGTGGAGGGTTGGTGAAAAGAGGAATCCCATATTTATGGAACAAAGATATTCGAGTTCATAACCAATCTTCAAAGTTTAAAGTTGAAGAACATGTGCTTATACTGAGAGGGGGGGTGAAGAGTATAACATAAAAATTTTCCCAAATAGAAGCATCAGCATTAATGAAACCATAAACATCACACAAAGCATCACACACATAAGAGACACCATTTTAACATGGTTCACCCAATGTGGGCTACCTCCATAGATAAAATATTTTACTAAAACTTTCTCAATAAATCTCTTGGGAATCCTTACAAAATTACAATATTTATGGACTTCTGTCCAAAGGAGATGTTGATACCCTAATCTCAAGTTCCTGGATCTCTTCCACATGAGAAATCTTCCCCCTTCTGCTCTGGCTAGTGATATTCTAGAAGATTTTGTCTCTATGCTGCATTGACTAGTGGATCTCTCTCCACTTTAAGACTTCTCACTCAAATCTTGTCTTAAATTGTCTTGGCTACTGGATCTCTATCCATTGAGAATTTGTCCTCTATACTCTATCACCTCCAAAGGTCTGTCTCAATACTTTACCAAACATAATTCAGTCGGTCTAGCATAGTTCTCCTCAATATCTTGCACTAAACATAGTACAGTTGGTCTAGTATAATTTTTCTCAATAGGTTCACTCAGAACCTGCTCAAATATGCTCAACAAGTTCACCCAAAAACCTATCTAAATATTCTCAACAGGTTCACACAAAACCTGTCTAAATCTTCTCAACAAATCCTCTCTAGGACTTGCTCAAATCTGCTCAATAAGTCCTCTCTTGGACTAGCTCAAATTTGCTCAATAAGTCCTCTCTTGGACTTGCTCAAATCTGCTTAAGCAAGCTTTCACAAAGCTTAACTCAAAACAGTCCACAAGCCTTCTCAAAAACTTGTCTCAAATTTGCTTAACAAGCTTACACAGAACTTGTTCAATATCATAGAATCATAAAGAGAATTGTTAGAGACTCAATATGTTCTAAGCTCAAAGTACAATCAATATCTCGATTCAATATCATAGACACATAAAGAGAATTGTTAGAGACTATATATGTTCTATACTCAAATCCCAATCTCAAATCAATAGAAGCATGAAGAGAATTTTTAGAGACACACTATGTCCTATTCTTAAATCTCAATCTCAACTCAAATCAATCTCATAGAATTATAAAGAGAATTGTTAGAGACTCGATATGTTCTATACTCAAATCCTAATCTCAACTCAATAGAAGCATAAAGAGAATTGTTAGAGACTCAATATGTCATATTCTTCAATCTCAATCTCAACTCAAATAATAATATAGAATAGTTTGTTTTATGTAACTTGAAAAACCATTTCACACATCCACTTGACTAGGCTTAACCAACTCAACTCAACCAATCACATCAAGGAACAACCCTTTCTCACAAACCCTAGTTCAAGCATGTATCAACCAACTAAAAATATTTCCAACATTACTTTATCTCAAGTCTCACATAACAATGATACTCATGTTCTTTTCTAGATCATGTTCAAGTTCATTTCATCATCAATGGGCTTTAACAACACTGCTAATGAAACAAGGTTTAATTACAACTCACAAATCATAAAATCTTGAAGCATTCATCCAACCATCTTCACAAAGAAAACTTCAATTAATCCTTTTCACTCCAATGATATTTTAGAAATCAACCACCACAAACAATCAATAGGAGAATGTGCCCATACCTTTTTGATGCCAATAAGTTGTTCACAAAATCTGCCACACTTAATCACAACTTTCCTTTTCAATATTAATAAGGGTTAGTATTATTTTAAATAATCACAATAAAAGCATAACTTAATTTACACCCTTTTCACTCTAACTTCATAAATACATCCACCAAAGTCTATTTTAATAAAAAACCCTTATTAAAAATAACCCACAATAAATCTCTCAAAATCACTTTAACAACTCCTTATTTCTCCTAAAATCAATTCTCCATTTCAATCAAAATAAAACATAAATCAAATATGCTTTTGCCATAATAATCACAGCCCTAATGATAAAATTTAATTCTCATTAAATACCTTATAAATCCAAACTTTAGGGCTAATAAAAATTATTAAAGGCAAAAACGTAAATACCTCTCAAGGGGATTCGAATTCCCATCTGTCACACACCGCGAGCATCTTAGCCATGGCTAAGATTCCAACCAAGCCAAAATGCTCGTTGGAAAAGCAAAGATCAAAAAGGCCTTTAATCTTCCTTTGCACGCTGCAAAGGACAAAGTGTCAAAGCGCTTCCCACACGTTGTCATCAAGGGGATTCGATACTTGATATTTACGCTGCCCATAGTCTTAGCAAAATTGATACGCCAACGCGCCACACCTCATACCACATTTGAGATTTCCAAATCACTACACTTTCTTCGCTACTTCCTTTTCAACAATTCACACGAGCTATTTTGAATTCCAAGGCAATTAACACACGAGAGCAAGGATGATTATTTGGTTTAATTGCCACCCCTTTATATAGTGTTTAATAACACTTTGAAGACATCGGCAAAAATATTAAAATTGTATTTGCATGATGACGTCAATAGGAAACTTTCCATTTAAATTTGAATTTAAATTTTAAATAATTAAAATTTAAATCAAACATTAAAACTCACTCAAATAACTCCATCACCGGGGCACCTTTTTTGACGAAACGAAAGCCCAATGTGGGTTTTAAGAAAAATCCAGATCAAATCTACTATCCATGGTTTTAAATAAAACCTTTTATTTTCCTTGCCTTGGTTTTCACAAAAACCCTTCATATATCCTTTCGATATTTATTGCTCTATTGGCATCGATGACAACATTTCAGCTTAGGGACTCAAAATGTCCAACAATCTCCCCCTTTGTCATTTATGGAAACCCAAATCCTTTTACTAAATTCTAACCTTCTTTTTTGCTCCCCCTGGGGATTTGCTCCCCTTGTCTCAATGCTCTCTTAGATATCAAATCTCTCCTCATATCCAAAAACTCTACCCATAATACAAAAATCTCTCCCCCTTTGACATCAATGGCAAAGGGTCATCTTTGGGGCTCGAGGCTAAGAAATAAACTTCTTAGCTTACCCCCTCCCCCACCTCCATATGAGGTGGTTAATTCTAGGGTGGGAGTATTTCTACTCCCCGAAAGCACTATTCTCTGCCTTTGTCTTTTTGCTAAATTCTCTCACTGTTTATTTCTGATTCATCATCCTTGTTCATGTTCCTGTTATTATTTTCATCCATGTTCCTATTCTTGTACTTATTCTTGTTATCATTATTTTCTAAGTCTCTATTCCTATTCATCTTCTTATTTCTGTTCATGTTCCTATTCTTGTTTCTGTTCATATTCTTGTTCCTGTTCATGTTCATATTCCTGTTCCTATTCATACCTATTTTTGGAATATTTGCTCTACACCATCTTGCTATGTGACCATCATTACTGTACTTATAACACATAATGTTATTATTCCTTGGATATGCAATAGTATTAGGATTTATCCTGGTGAAGCCATATCCTCTTCTATCATGAATCTTGCAATTTATTACCTTATGACCAAACTCATTATATGAATAACAATATCCTTGGAAAATTTATTCTCTTCCATATACCTATCTTTCATGTGTCCCGTGCTGTGAAGCCATGTGCCCAAACTTGTGACATGAGAAACATCTCCCATTGAAGCTTCCTTACCAATACCTCATTGGTCTTCAGTTCTGATTTTTGTTCCATCTGTATCTTCTTTACCCATTGTTCCTGTTGGACTCACTACAATCTGACTCATCCTTATAAGTTTCAATTTCACTTAAATATGAGAATCCCTCTTCTGAAGTATCTTCTTCTGATGTTGTTTCTTCTTCTTCAATACTTGAAGTAGACTTTACCTTTTCTTGTTTCTTTCCAAAACCTAGACCTTTTGAACATGATGTTCTTTGTTGTCAACAATTGAACTTATCCATGTTCTTAGAGCTATTTGTGAAACTCTTCATCTTGATATTGGAGTCTTGTAACTCTTTCTTTAGAGTGGCCACTTCTTGTGCTAACTTCTCACATTCCAAGATTTTTGCTTCTAAATTTTCTCTGAACTTACTTGCCTTGGCCTTTGACTTCTCTAAGTCCTCTATGAGCAATAATCTTTCTTCATCACATTATTGAAACTGACTTTCAAGCTTAGAGTGTTGCTTTCTTACCTTCTTCACCGTGTCAAGAGCATAGATAAGTTCACCTTTGATATCATAACCATTCTCTATTGAGTAGTCCTCTATTTGTTTGCCTTTGTCCATATCATTTATTTCTTTTGACTTGCTTTATATAGGATCACTCAACTATATTCCAAAACCATTAGAATATTCTCATTTGGACCCAATATTATGTGTTGAGATCGATCCTCATTCTCTTTGGATAAATGACATTTTTCCCTCTTGATCTAATTGAGTACATAAATATTTCTTTCTCTTATAGCACTTGCTACCAGTTTTCCAGTTTTAGACTTTCTTACTTCACATTGATCTTGATGAAAGGTTACCATATGACCTTGATCACAAAGTTAACTAATGCTTAAGATATTGTGTTTCAAGTCTTCCACATATAGAACATTTTCAGCTTTTGCTTTCCCATTACCTATACTTAGAGTTCCTTTTCCACTAATTTTTGTTGAACCATTATCCCCAAAGTTTAGTGATCATCTATTTCCTTCTTTCAAAGTTATAATTTTTTCTTTTTCTCCTGTTATGTGTCTAGAGCACCCACTATCCAGAAATCATTTCTCTTCTTTATCCTGAGCATGCAATGCTATTTGAACTAGCAAATATTTTAGTTTTCATTTTCCTTTTTCTTCTTTCCTATTAGTTTGAGTTGTGGTCTTTCTACTGGACTTAGAATTTTCTAGATTTAATATTCTAGCTATATGCCCAAAGTTATTGCATTTGTAGCACTCAACATCATCATCCATATATGATACAAGAGAATCCATACTACTACTAGCATAGTCTCGATTAATGCAATGCACAACTTTATGACCATATTTATTGCAAGAGAAACAATGTCCATGGAAGAAATTTTGTAACCTATTTTGATGAGGATTCAATCTGGTATTATTTCCTTTGTTATCCTATTTTTTGGAGATATGGTAGGGTGCCTTATTTTTTCTTGATGTTTCTACCTCTTGCTGACTTAATATCTTGTTTATTTCAGTTATGTATTTTAACATAACAATTTATGCTGCCACTCTCTCAAGTCCTACTTATTTGGCTTCCAACATACTTCTTAATTGATGTTCAATTTCTCTTCTTTATTTCACTTCCATTTCGATTTCTATTAGCCTTTGCAAAATCTCAATTTTTACTGATTCAAAATCTCAAATTTGTACCCTTAGTTATGCATTCTCTTATTGAATCCTTTCAAGATCTTGGAGACACTTGGAGAGTACTTCTTCAAAGTCTATACTTTATTCACTCCTTGAGCACATGTGTGATATTGATGGATCCATATCCAAGTTAAAATATTTGTGGAGAGACCATCTCTGATACCAATTGAAGAACATGTGCTTATACTAAGAGGGGGGGTGAAAAATATAACATAAAAATTTTTCCCAAATAGAAGCATCAACATTAATGAAACCATAAACATCACACAAATCATCACACACATAAGAGACACCATTTTAATGTGGTTCACCCAATGTGGGCTACCTCCATAGAGAAAATATTTTACTAAAAATTTCTCAATCAATATCTTGGGAATCCTTCCCAAATTACAATGTTTATGGACTACTACCCAAAGGAGATTTTGATACCTTAATCTCAAGTTTGTGGATCTTTTCCATAGGAGAAATATTTCCTCTGCTCTGGCTAGTGATCTTCTAGAAGACTTTGTCTCTATGTTGCACTAATTGGTGGATCTCTCTCCACTTGAAGACTTCTCACTTAGATCTTGTCTTCAATTGTCCTGGCTACTGGATCTCTATCCACGAAGACTCTATCCTCTATAATATGTCACCTCCAAAGCTCTATCTCAATACTGTACCAAACATAGTTCAGTCATTCTAGCATAGTTCTGCTCAATCTCTTGCACTAAACACATTACAATCGGTCTAGTATAATTCTACTCAATAGATTCACTCAAAACTTGCTCAAATATGCTCAATAGATTCACCCAAAAACCTCTCTAAATCTTCTCAACAGGTTTACACAAAACCTATCTAAATCTGCTCAACAAATCCTCTCTAGGACTTACTCAAATATGCTCAATAAGTCCTCTCTTGGACTTGCTCAAATCTGCTCAATAAGTCCTCTCTTGGACTTGCTCAAATATGCTCAATAAGTCCTCTCTTGGACTTGCTCAAATCTTCTCAATAAGTCCTCTCTTGGACTTGCTCAAATCTATTCAATCAAGATTTCACAAAAGCTTAACTCAAAATAGTCCACAAGCCTTCTCAAAGACTTGTATCAAATTTTCTTAACAAGATTACATAGAACTTGTTCAATCTCATAGAATCATAAAGAGAGTTTTTAGAGACTCAATATGTTCTAAGATCAAAGTACAATAAATATCTCAATTCAATCTCATAGAAGCATAAATAAAATTGTTATAGACTCTATATGTTCTATACTGAAATCCCAATCTTAACTTGATAGAAGCATGAAGAGAATTGTTAGAGACTCAATATGTCCTATTCTTAAATCTCAATATCAACTCAAATCAATCTCATAGAAGCATAAAGATAATTTTTAGAGACTCTATATGTTCTATACTCAAATCACAATCTCAAATAAATAGAAGCATAAAGAGAATTGTTAGAGGCTCAATATGTCATATTATTCAATCTCAATCTCAACTCAAATTAGAATATAGAATAGTTTTTTTATGGAACTTGAGCAATAATTTCACACATCCACTTGACTAGGCTTAACCAACTCAAATCAACCAATCACATCAAGGAAAAACCCTTTCTCACAAACCCTAGTTCAAACATGTATCAACCAACTCAAAATATTTCCAACAATGCTTTATCTCAAATCTCACATAACAATGATGCTCATGTTCTTTTCTAGATCATGTTTAAGTTTATTTCATCATCAATGGGCTTCAACAACAATGCTAATGAAATAAGGTTTAATTACAACTCACAAATTAGAAAACCTTGAAGCGTTCAACCAACCATCTTCACAAAGGAAACTTCAATTAATACTTTTCACTCCAATGATATTTTAGAATTCAACCACCACAAACAATCAATAGGAGAATGTACCCATACCTTTTTGATGCCAATAAGTTGTTCACAAAATCTGCCACACTTAATCACAAATTTCCTTTTCAATATTAATAAGGGTTAGTGGTATTTTAAATAATCACAATAAAAGCATAACTTAATTTACACCCTTTTCACTCCAACTTCATAAACACATCCACCAAAGTCTATTTTAAGAAAAAATCCTTATTAAAAATAATCCACAATAAATCTCTCAAAATAACTTTAACAACAACTCCTTATTTCTCCTAAATTAAATTCTCTATTTCCATCAAAATAAAACATAAATCAAATATGCTTTTGCAGTAATAATCACAACCCTAATGATAAAATTTAATTCGCATTAAATACCTTATAACTCCAAACTTTAGGGCTAATAAAAATTATTAAAGGCAAAAACGTAAATACCTCTCAAGGAGATTCGAACCCTCGTCTGCCACACACCACGAGTCTCTTAGTTGTGACTAAGATTCCAACCGATCCAAAGCATTCGTTGGAAAAGCAAAGGCCAAAAAGGCCTTTAATCTTCCTTTGCCTATCGCAAAGGACAAAGCGCCAAAGCGCTTCCTACATGTTGTCATCAAGGGGATTCGATCCCTGATATTTGCACTACCCACAACCTTAGTAAAATTGATACACCAATGCGCCACGTCTCATACCACTTTTAAGATTTTAAAATCACTGCACTTTCTTCGCTGCTTCCTTTTCAACAATTCGCACGAGCTCTTTTGAATTCCAAGGCAATTAACACATGAGAGCAAGGATGATTATTTGGTTTAATTGCCACCCCTTTATATAGTGTTTAATAACACTTTGAAGACATCGATAGAAATATTAAAATTGTATTTGCATGATGACGTCGGCGGGAAAATTTCCATTTAAATTTAATTTTAAATTTTAATTAATTAAAATTTAAACCAAACATTAAAACTCAAATAACTCCATCATCGGGGCACCTTTTTGGACGAAACAAAAGCCCAATGTGTTTTTAAGAAAAACCCATATCAAATCTATTGTCAATGGTTTTAAATAAGACCTTTTATTTTCCCTATCTTGGTTTTCACAAAATCCTTCATAGATCCTTTTGATATTTATTGCTCTATTGACATCAATGACAACATTTCATCTTAGGGACTCAAAATGTCCAACAAAAGTAAAAACTAAAAAATTAGAACAAAGAATATTTTAGCAACATAATTAAAAAAATCTTAGTCTGAAAGTTAACTTCAAAAAATTGATATGGATAAATAACATGCTTAGGATGACTCTCTTCTAGAACAAGAAACATTCTTTCTAGTTACCTTAAACAAAATTTACCTCAAAGGATAAATATTCTAGCAACAGAAATCTAGAGTGCAATAGTTGAAAGAAGCTAATAACAAAAAATTATTTCATCTTACCACCTTAGCTCGTAGACATACAACATTATCTCAATACTAGAATATCCTAATGGTTGGGTAATAAGAGATATGGAATATTGTATCATCTCATTTTTTTAGTCCTTGCTATTTGAAGAGGACATCAATAAGGTTAAATAAATATTACATGCTTTAGTTCATCCCAAAACTTATCATGCTAGCTCAAAATACTTGCATAAGGAAGGAGGTGGAAGAAGAGGACACGAAGAAAACTTAATTCCAAATTAAGAGCTTAAAGATATTTAACCCTAATGGATTTCCCTAGGCTTCTTTCAACACTTTTGGTACATGTTCAAAGATGAATTTGTAGGTGTGGTTCAAGAATGTTGCTATAGTAAACATATGTTAGGTAATTTAAATAAAATATTTCTTACACTCATTCCCAATATGGATAATATTAAAATAGTGCATGCCTTAAGACCTATCTCTTTATTTATTGTAATTTACAAAATTATTTCCAAGGTCACCACAAATATGCTCAAATTGATTATCCTAAACAATTTTTTTATGAGCAAAAATATTTTGTTAAAGAAAGTAACCTATTGTATGAAGTCTTTATCATCCATAAAGTAATCCACTCTCTCAATATTAACAAAATATAGAGAATGCTCATTGATTTGAATATAAATAAGTCCTTCACTAGGGTATGCTAGAATTTTTAGATAGAGTGATGGAAAGTTTGGTTTTGATGAAGATTGGAAACAATAGCTAGCATTCTTATATAAATTTCCTTCCTCAATTACAATCATTGGAATATTTAGAGGATTCTATACAATTTAAAGTGGTATTAGGAATTAAGACACCATCTCCCCCTACTTATTCATTATTGTTGCAAAAGTCATTGGCAAGGGCTTGAAGCATCTTTAGTTAAAAGGATGGATTCTATGACTCAATATTAATAGTATGTATCACATGATCACTCACTTCTAATTTATATATGAACCCTCTTATCCATAAACCCAACCCTAAACAATATCAATAGATTCAAAGGTCTACCTATTGCATAGGATAATGCCTCTAGATAAGAGATCAATAGAATCTAAATTATGTTAAATCAATCTGTAAAAGATACACATTAGATTATATGCTAGCCAAAGTAGTATGAGTATTTATTACTTCCCTAGTACTTACTTTAATCTATGTTCAAATCCTATAACCAAGTTTTTACTGCTTATTTTTATACACCTAAGACTTTCCATGATAGACACAATATTTGTAAGAATTATATAAGAGAGGTAATAGTATGATTCCAAACTTGGTCGTTATTTTTAGATCTATTTTTAAAAATTCTATTATTTCTTTCAAACCATAAATTCCAACAAAAATAAAAGGGACAATCCTCCATAAAATAAATAATTATTTAGATTTTAAATAATTAGTTTAACATTTCATCAACTCTTTCAATGTTGATGGAGCTACCCAATATATTTTGATAATTTTTAAAAAAGTAACCCTAAATGGTGTGACCAAAAGGAAAATGAAGAAGTAAATGCTCTAATATTTATAAATACTTTTGAGAAAAGGTAAATATGATATGTCCTTGATATCATATTCTTTGTACATCCTCTCTTGTAAGAATCTTACTTTGAGCTGCTAACCAAAGAAAAGTTGAGGCCTTAGGGAGATCCTCTAGTGACCAAACATTCTTAAAAAAAAAAGCTTTGCTAGAAGAAAATTTTGATTGCTCTAAATCCTCATATCCCAACTTTACAGAGTACCCATCATCTTTTAAAATATTCCAAACCAACTCATCCTTTCATGTAAATTTGGCAATTATAACTCTTGAAGAACTTTTGAAGTTCATTTGCAATTTTTTTTAGTTTCTCTCCTTAAATAAGGTTACTAATAGAAATCCATGATATATAGTTGTTGCTCATATTAATATAGTCTTTAAAATTTGTATTTTGAAAAGCTAGGTGTGCTCGAGCCCATGGTTACCATTTTTGTGTTAGATATAAAATGATAAGGCATCAACAAGGCATTAGACCAAAAAATTACATAATTTCCATCATTGGTAGACCATCTAATATATATAATCAATTGTAAATTATCTAATATGAATTTCCATGTTCAAAATCATTTGGGTAGGGTTCTTTTCCTATATTATTTCACTATGTCAAGAGAACCTATATATTTATGAAGTAATAATTTTACACAATTCTTTCCTTGATCTATGAATAATCTCCACACAATCTTCGCCCCTAATGCCAAGATCATAAATTTATAATTCCATAAGTCTAAACCTCCAATATTCTTTCCTTTGTAAACCCTATCCCACTTATAAAGGGGAAACCTAATTTTTCCTTAAATCCTTCCCAAAGAAAGCCTCTTTAAATTTTATCAATTTTAAATGCTATATGTATTGGCAATCTTAAAAGTAACATCATATAAACATGGATGGATTGCAATATAGGTTTTATAAGTTGTAGCCATCTCGTAATTGTTAAGAACTTACCTTTCCAACCTAGCATACAAGCTTTCATTCTATCCACAGAAGAGACCTAAATATCATTTATATTTCTTTTGCAAGACAAAGGAATACCCAAGTAGATTGATCATTTTTTTTTTTTTAAACCCTAACATTTTCACAATATTTCATTGTAAATATAGAGTAGCATTAATGGAAAAATCTTAGATGTTTTAGTATCAACCAACTTTCCAGTTGCCTTCTTATATCATGATAATACTAATTCAAACTTTATGACCTCATTGATTAAGGGATGACTTAAAAGAAAAGTGTCATCAATAAATTGAATATATGATTCAAAGAGATCATTTTTTGCAACTTGAATAACTTTGTTTTTCCTTCCATTTTTGCTTTTGATAAAGCTCTCCCTAATACATCCATAAGAATAATGATTAGATAAGGAGATAGTGGATCATCTTGAAAAAGTCTAAAAGATGTCTTAAAGTAACTAGTAGGAGAACCATTTATCAAAATACAATATTTTGTAGTTCTATAACACAATTTAATCCATTCATAATAATTGTAATTAAAACCAAAACTTTTTAGAATATCATGTAGAAAGCTCCAAGAAACTCTATCATATGATTTTTTCATATATAATTTCATAATCATGCCTAGTTTTTCATTGAATGAAGAGAATGTATGGCCTCTTGTATAATTATTATACCAAAAGAATTTGTTTACTATGAAAACAACCACCTTGTTCCTCTAAGATAACACAATCTAGAATATCTTTCAACTTGTTTGTCATAATTTTTGAAATGATCTTATAAATAATATTACAAAGGCTTATTGGACAAAAAATATCAAATATTTTATCTCATATTTCTTGGAAACCAATGTAATAAATGTGGCATTTATCTCACTTATTATAGCATTCATTTTCTAGGCCTCATCAATGGCAACTTACATATCACTCTTCAATAATTACCAATATTTTTAAAAGAAAATTGTAGTAAATCCATTAGTACTAGGTGCCTTATTAGGATGGAAAGAGAAAATTGCTTCATGTAGTTCCTCCATAGATACTTCTTCATCAAACCTGCATTTTGTCCTTGTGTTATAATTGATGGAATATTTTGTAAAATTTTATCCTATGCCTTGTTATCTTGTTTAGTATATGATAAAATATATTTGAAATAGCTAATTTCTTCCTTCCTTATATATTTTTCTTCCTCAACATTTATTCTATCTAGAGTTACAAATATTTTTGAAGTGATAAAAAGAAAGTTTTACATTTGTTGTAGCATGGATTTTTCTTTTGTATTTCTATCTCCTTGATTGAGCCATTTCTTCATAGACTTTTAGTACCAATATTATGCATTATGATAATAAGAAAGTAATTGTTTTTCCTTCACATAAGAATCTTGATCCATTCTAGTTGTCTCCACTATCTCTTGTAAATGTTTGATCTTGGATACAATTTTTTATTTTATTTAAAAATGTTACGAAAATATTTAGCATTCTAAATATTCATTTGATTTATTTTTAACAAACCTATAAATACATGTTCCTTCAAAATTTGTTCATCCCACCATAACATAACCATCTAAAATAAATCGAGGTCTTGGATCCACATAGATAAGAAATCAAATGACTTTGGATGACTATTATTTGATAAATCATAAGTCAAAAGAATGTGTTTGTGATCCAATCTGGTTCACAATAAAACATCTAAAGAGATTATATACTCTATAACCATTTGCTGGATAACAAGAATCTATTAAATATTTCTACTATATGAGTTTGCCCCAACATCTATTATCTCATGCATATTAAAAACTTGAAGGACAAACATCATAAAGGCCATTTGAATTTAAAAATGAAGTAAAATCTTGTATCAATTTAGACCATCATGGAATACTACCCTACTTTTCAAAGGAGCTAGAACAATGTTGAAGTCACCCCAAGATTTTATAGATCATAATGAATCATCATTGTGTTTGAAAAAAATATGCTAAGGTCCTTCTAATATATTTCAAGAGGAGTAACTATAGTTGGATAATATACATTTATAACCCTAAATTTTATGTTTTCCTCTTTCCTACAAAATAGTCCAGCAACCTGATTACTTTTTGGTTCTAACAATTTTCCATCCAATTTGTGTTTATCCCATATTTTTGCAATACCATCCAAAGTTCTTATAGAAGAAACTACTAGACAATGACTCATATTCCAAATATTTTAAAAATCATCCTTGTATTCCTCACTAAGATTTATTTCTTGCATTAATATATACTTAGGACTATAACAACTTTTTTTTATTAAATTTAGATAAGGGGTGTTGAAAGGGACCTCAAAACTTTTAACAAAGGTGAGGGTGTTGGAAAGTCCCACAAACTTGTACATAACCAAACTATAGATAAAACAATAAGCTTACAGACAAGACAAGGATTTTGATCCCAAAATAGAACAAATTTGAAACAAAACCAACCAATTAACAACACTGAAACAAATTTTTGACAATAAAATAATAGTCAAATTACACTATTTTCTTTTATTTCTAGATTATAGATATGCTTAAATCTAAATTTCTCTAATTTCCATCATAAAACTTCTTCTCGATCTCTCTATTTTGAATTTATTTGAGGTTAGGTATTCCTCTTCTTATTGCCACTCCTACATCCATTTTTTGTGGCACTTCTAGTTATTCTTAGACAGGGAGTAGGAAAGCATATTTTAATAGGAGAAGAAGAAATCCTTCTCTTCTTATATTTTTGTATGATCTCATATGTAGCCTCAACAAGAACATCCACAAATGGGGGCTCATTTTCTATTTCATTGAAAGTTTGAAAGGCTTTAGCCAAACTTCGAGGAACCAAAACTAATTGTTATTCTTTCCACTTTTCTTCTTCTTCTCCAAAGACCTCCCATTCTTCTTCTTCACTTGATAGGGTGCTAAAAATATTTATGTCTACTTTGTCTTTTTGAGGAATCTCCTTCATTTGTTTCTTTCTAGTGAATTTGTTCAACATTTCCACCTCTTTATTTTGTTGTTGAGACTCTTTTATTTGCCAAAATTTACCCTCTTTTTTCTTGGATGAACAATTTCTAGGGAGATGGTATTTTGTTTTATTAACCCTATTTAAGGTTGAGGAATTTTCATATTCATTTTTTTGATCTAAATTCCTATTTTTATATTTTAACCTAATTAAGGATGGTAATGTTCTCTCCATGTTTGCAATAATACAAAGCCTAAAAAAAACAATCTAGTCATTGTTTTGGTTGTTAGGTCAAAGGCAATCAACTATCCTATATATCTGGTAATTATCCTCATTATGTATTCATCCCAATATTCAACTGGGAGGCCTAATAATCTCACCCAAAGAGGATCTAGGTGAATATTATCTATCTCAGGATTGAATCTTGGATTACATATTTTCAAAGATAGACCTTTTCTACCCAAGAAACATGGTACTTTCAATAGGGTATCAACCATATCCTCCATGATAGTGAAGGTAAAGAGCATACAACTTCTATGTAGATCTAATATATATAGAGGACCCTTAATATTCTATTTTTAAGCTACCTATTTTTGAATAATATCTAGATTCGATCAAAAATCAATAAATTTCCCAACTAAAGTAAAACTTTACCTATTGTTTGATATTTCAACTAATCTATCTAAGACATCCAAACATAACATATCCTCATAATCAGAGGATAAATATTACAAAAATTTAAGAGGGCTCAAAGTACTACCTTTAACTAAATTAGACCACAGGGGTCTAGCTACAACACCTGGGTTGACTGGGTTGATGCTAACAATGATAGCTTTTGGATCTACTTTCATCTTATCTACAACATCTCTGGACCTTCACCATCTCTATATTTACTTCCAATGAAAGCATCCTCCTTATCTCAAGTGCTTCCATTGCCTTCCTTGCCTCCCTCTATTGCAACCAAATCCCCAAGATAGGAATCCAAGCCCATAGTTCTCACAAGAGACTCCATCTTCTAGGGTTTCATTATAAACTATAAAATCCAAATCTCACCATAATCAAATCCTAGATTCCCCATCGCTAAAGCCCACTCTCCCTAGATCTATCATCATCAAAGCTCAAATCCACTAATCCTAAAGCCTAGATTCATAGTTTTTGAAGCCCACCACTATCAAAGCCTAGATCTATCATCATCAAATCCAAATCCCACTATTATTGAAGCCTAGATCCATTTTTGCTAAATCCCACTCTCCTAATATATATCACTATCAAATCTCAAGCCCATTACCTTTGAAGCCTAGTTCCATAATTATTAAATACCACCACTATTGAAGCATATATCTACCACCACCAAATACAAAGCCCACCACTGTCGAAGCCTAGGTCCACTATTGATAAAGCTTTCTCTCCTTAGATCTATCATCATAAAATCTCGAATCCACTATCTCCAAAGCCTAGATCCATAGTTTTTGAATCCTACCACTATCAAAGCCCATATCTACTATCATAAAATCCAAATCCCACCACCATCAAAACATAGATACACATTTTTTAAGTCCCACTCTCCCCAAATATGCCATCATGAAATCTTAGCTCTAGGACTATAACAACTTATTAATTCATATCCCTCATATTTAATGATATAATTTTCATCATCATCACTTTTTATTTTTATTGATAGCCTTATCCAGATTTCTTGTTAACACATGTGATATTCTTATTTTTCTTCCAATATCAATATCCATTTGAGTTTCTTCTTTTTATTCGTGCTCTAATGGCATACCTCTTATTTTCTCATTCCCGCCAACACTCTCATCTTCATCAATATCTTCTATTTTACCATATATCCATAATGATACTTATCTTTTAAAGATTATGTTCCCCTAAAAAAATTGAAATGCAATGAATAGCCTCACACTTTCTCGTCTATGTTACCTTGAAAAACCTAAAGTATATGGATGATCCTCTATAACTATTATTTTCTTATGCTACCTTGAAAACCCTATATTTTCTTCGATGTTCTTCATATGCTTTCTTTATTGTATTGCTCTTCATACATTAAAGTGAAAATAATATACTTTATAATACTTTATTTTTTAATGCAAGGAGAATATTTTATGCTACTTGAGGAAAATGAATATGATTTATGTGGATTGAGCTTCACCTACTTCACCTCATTTGATTTAAAATTTGCCTTCCCATATTTCTAGGCTTTAAAATTTGTCTCCTCATATTCCTTTGCACCTTTAAATCCATTCATATTTTAACTTGCACATTGTACTTCCACATCCCTAATGTATTTTTTCTTCTAATGGTTGATTTGAGTGAACTATAATGGCCTTTTCCATTTGATGCCATAGAGGGGTTTTTCTTGCTAATTTTTTAGTAGTGAAATTTCCTTTATTTGACCCAACTTATATAATGATATGAGCTCCTTGTTTCATATTAAAGTTTTCCTTATGGCCAAATTTTTTCATTTTTTTTTCCATCATTTACACTTTTTAATCTCTTTTCATGTGTCTAGTTTTATAATATTTGCGACATTGAAAAACAATGTTTTCATAATCCACTTGTCAATCCCATTCTCTTGATTCATATTTCATCCTAAGGTACTATGTTAAAGGTTTTTAAATATCCATAGAAATATATACTAAAGTGTATACAACATGCTTTCTCTCCTTAGTAGTTGTCCCCTCTTGGATAAAATTTCCTAGAGTATTGCTAGATATTCTTCAAAACCTCCTTATTGATGAGTTGATAAGAAAGCAAAAAAGTCTAATCCACACTAGAATTTTAAAAGCATGTCTCCATAGAGAACTTCTCACTACAGGGTCTTAACTGTAATGCATATTTACCCCTAATGCAAGGGCCTTCATCCATTATTTTATCCTTTATTTCTAAATTGGAGAAGATTATGAGGAAAAATATTTTTGAAAGAAAAGTCACAGAGTAATTTGAATTCAATCCTCATGTCTTTTGAAGCCTTAATATTAATGTAAAACCATAGGATAATTTTCATAGAATAAAATATTAGATAATCACAAAATAGTAATATCAAGATAATAAATAAAAATTATAGACAACAAGATAGGGTACAATATATAGAATTCTATGATGTAAGGAACTTGTACAAAGAAGTTATGGAACTTTGTGTCCATAATATAGCTTTACAAAATGACCTTTGATCTTCTGATCTTGGAACCAGTCTAAGAGACTCTTGATCTTCTCATATATTAAATAATTTAATATTCTCTAATATCCCTTGTATTATATTATTTGATGTGAATTTGTCTTGATTTGCATAGATGATCTCTAAAAATGTATAGTTTATTTCGATGTAGAGCCATTGTAAAATAATTTGCAATCTGTTCTTCCATAGGAATATGTTTCAACTTGATATGATGACTCTAAAAATGATCTCTAATAAAATGACATTGAGCTTCAATATGTTTGGTTTTTTCATGTATGATTGGATTTTTGATCAAATTTAATACTCCTTGATTATCACAATTTATTATTTTTGGAGTTCTTTTGATTCCCATGTTTGATAGTATGTATTGTAACCATAATGCTTCACAGATTGCATACTTTTATATATGATACTATTCTTCGATAGATTAAAGTGCTAATGCATATTTTTTATACTGTACCATGATATTGGTCCTAACCCAAGATAAAAATGTACCTTGATGTGGATTTTCTATCATCAATAGAACCAACATAATCATAATTAGAATATCCTTAGACAAAAGTTTGTATCATTGTTTTTATATGTTAGTCCATATTATGTAGTCTTGTTGATATATTGTAATATTCTTTTTGTAGCTTTTTAGTGACTTTATCTAGGTTCTTACATAAATATTGAGAGATAGTTTAGAGCAAAAGCTATGTCTGGTCACAAATTTGTTAAATATAAGAGAATTCCAATCAATTGATGATAATTTATTAATGAAATAAAAGGTGTTTCATTAGATTTGGATAACTATAGTTCTTATTCCATAGGTGTATCTTTGGGCTTACACTTGTCCATTTTTTTATTTATCAAGTAATTTTTTTACATACTTTGTTTGTGTTACTGTAATATTATATTCATTTTAATGGATTTCTAAACCAAGACAATAATGCATAAGTTCCAATTTAGTCATTTTAAAATCCTTTTCATGATATTTTTTTAACTTCATTTATTAGACCCTTTGATCTCCTTGTTATTACAATATCTTTTTTTATATTTTTTTTAAAGCGAACAACCCCTTGCGGAGTTGCCTTGGTCTGAGAGACCATGAATAGAGGGTTCTACATTGTCAAAGTCACCCAGAGGTTGCACCCGACCTTGCCCGTACCAACAATATCAATTGGATTTTGGATACCCAATTGAGCTTTTTGGTAGGGTGGAGATTTGAACCTGGGACCTCCCTTGGAGGATTGCCCTCTCCTCTCCAAATCACATACAACATCTGGGTCCTTGTTATTACTATATCATAAACATATGCTATAACTATTATTATATCATTTCCAACCTTTATTGTATAAATATTTAGATCTAACAAACTTCTTTATTGTATCATTTCCAACACTTTTGTTGATTTTTATATACCATTCTCTCGAAGCTTTCTTTAGACTATATAAGGATTTTTTTAATTTACAAACTTTGTATTCTTGACCCTTAATTAAAAATACTTCTAGTTTTGACATACAAACTTTTTCAAGATCACCATTACACTTTTTACACCCATTTGATGAAGTTTCCATCCATGATGTGTTGGCAAAGCACAAATTGTTTTGATAGTAGTCATCCTTACTATCAGTGCAAAATTTTCTTCATAATAAATTCCTTCTATTTGTGTATATCATTTTGCTACTAATAGGAGCCTTGTATTTATCAAGTGAACCATCTACTTTAAATTTAACCTTATAAACCCATTTGCAACCAACTATTTTATTTCTTGGAGGTATTTCTACTAGATTTTATGTTTTATTTTTTAGCAATGATGTAACTACCTTCCATTTTGTATTATTCAAAGCCTAAAGTGTTGTTGTAGGTTTTTCCATAGTGCTCAACAATCCTTTGTTTATTCTAGTTAAACTACAAGTTTGAGTTCTAGTAGTAGTAAGATCTGGTATTTGCTTAATATTTGAATATCTACGTGTATTTCTAAGCCATACAAGTTCTTTTCTTTGTGAATTTGTAGAAATTTACATGCTTTCACTTTGGTCATCTTGAAATTATTATTTTGTATCTTCATTAATGAATTTTCCTCAAAAAAATTTAGAACTTCTAAATTAGATTTTTGTTCTTTAATGTCATATTTAAAATTTTCATCAAAAACTACAACTTTGCTTATATATATTTTCTTTGTTGTTGGGTCAATTATTCTATATCCTACAGATTTGTCATCATAACTAAGAAATATACCACACATAGTCATTTCATCTAATTTTGTTCTTTTTTATTTTGGAATATGCATATAGGCATTACATCCAAAGATCCTAAGTCTCTCTATATTTGGTTTTCATCCTGACCATACTTCTTCTGGTGTAATATTCTTGAGTATTCTTGTAGGTAATTTATTTTCCAAATATATAGTTGTTTTAACTGCCTCTACCCAATACTAATGATCAATACAAGCTTCTTTTATCATACATCCAACCATTTCCATATTGGATCTATTTTTATTTTAGCAATACCATTTTTTTGTGGTGAATATGTTGTAGTTAGTTGTCTTTTTATTTCATTTTCTTTTAAAAATAAATTGAATTCTTTTGACAAAAAATCAACTCCTCTATCTAAACGAAATTTTTTGATAGATTTTGTTGATTCTTTTCAACTAGAAATTTGAATTGTTTAAAGCACCCAAATGCTTCAGATTTGTATTTCATAAAGTATAACCACATTTTTCTAGAATAATCATCAATAAATAGTTGAAAATATTTATATCCTCCAATACTAGTAGAATTCATTGGGCCACATAGATCTATATATATTAATTCCAATGGTTGTTGATCTCTATGTTGAAAAAATTCAAAAGATACTCTATGTTGTTTTTCTACTAAGCATTTTTAAAACAATAGATTCCTAGGATATTTTTGGTAATCTTTCTACCATTTTATATTTAGCCATTTCATTCAATGATGATGCACTTGTATGTACTATTTTTTTATGCCAAAGTTATTTTGTTTTAGATATTCCTATTGAAAGAGACAATTTTGTTACTATATCTAGAGTAAAAAAGCTATCTTGGCAAGATCTTGAAGTTATTAATTTTCCTTGTTTGATAATATGACATTGTTTTCTTCCTTTGATAACCTTAAATTCTATGCCAAGTTTTGGTTCATAAGTTGAGAAACTAAAATAATATTAGTAGTTAATCCTAGGACATACAACACATTATTAATTACTTCTTTTTCATTTGTTCGATTGACTAAAACATCTCCTACTCCTTTGAATTCATAAGTCTTACTTTATATTATAACAATTATTTTCTCATTTTTTCATAGAAAGTATTAAACCATTGTTTGTTTTCAATCATATACCTATTGACTCCATAATATATGTACCAATAATCCATAATGACTTCTAGAATAGTAAATATTATATCTCCCTAGGTTTGAATAAATCAAATATTCTAAATTAGAAAATCTATGAAGTAGAAATCCTTGTCTCCCAAATATTAGAAACTAAGAAATATAAATTTTACAAATTTTTAATTTCCTCAATTTTATGTTGTAATCCTTTTGACTCCTAAATCAATTAATTTGTAAATATTCTATTTAAAAGAATTAAACTTCAAATTTAGAAAAAAAAAAAAACTATAGAATAAACCTTATGACTCCAACTTTATAAAAATTTAAATTATAAACCTACTTATCACTCCATATCTAAAATATTCAATTAAACCTTATCCCTCAAAAATATTAACATTTACCTTTCATAAAATATTAAATTATTTCTACCTTATCACTAAAAAACTTTAGAAAAACCTAATTTAAAGATTACCTTCAAACATTTTTGAACTACCTTGATATGCACTCGTGTGAACAAGTTTTAATTGGTCTTATGTGCTTCCAGCTTTTACGTTTCACTTTGAGTGGAGTGTTAAAACTTTTACCTTTGCCTAAAATGTTTCACTTCAGGTGGAATTTTGGATTACCTACCTTTTCTCAGACATGAAATGTTAGGTATTCTGACGTTGCTTTGAATGTTGCTTGCTCTAATTCAGGCATTGTTAGGTTTTTTGCCACTTATTCAAATATTCCTCCAAATGGCTTCATGAGTATTGTAAATTCCCAAATCATTATACTTCTACCAAAATATGATGATTATTCTTTACCTTTCCCTTGCCTTTGACGTTACTAACTTGGCTACTATTTCATTTCCTCTTTGCACTTGGAAAATGATTGTAGTGCTTCCTCTTCCTAGCTTGGATTTTTTTTTGCATTTCCTCTTTGCACTTGGAGACTAATTTTAGTACTTCCTCTTCCTAGATAGGAATTTTGCTACATTTTCTTAGGTTGGTTCAACTACATTTGACTCTTTCATGGCTTGGAAATTCCAATGTAGCTATACATTGTATTTCTACTTTGGCTCTTTTAGTATGTTATATGTTTTTTTGGTTAAATGGTAATTCCACTTGGTAGATGATTAATTATACATAATTGAAAACCAATTACATTTTATAGTGTATCTCTTGTCTGTGTTAAACAATTACACTCTTCCTTGAGCATTTTTTTACACACCTTGAAACCTTTACTTTGGGTGCTTCATTTCTTATTCTCACAGGTGGCTTTTACTGCAATTTTTTTTCTCTTAGATATTATTTAATGGTTCTTCATCTCTTGCTAGGTTCTACCTAGATCCTTCATTAAATTATTTATCTTCCTTATTGTACTCTTGCTTTTAGGTGGCTTTCACCTTGTATTATACATTTTTCTCTTAGATTTTCACACAACTTTAATGCTACATTAGTCTGTTGAATATAATATGTCTCAGGTTATTTATACCTTGGACTTATTTATTTATTATCTCATCCTTCTTTATTACTTCTCTAAATAGATACTTAAAATATTATTATCTATTTGTCCTGAAGCCTCTTTTTGATTCTTCTCAAGAACTTATTTTCTTTGAAATATCTCTTCCTTTATATCAATCTCTTGAGCCTATATCTTCTATATTGGCTTCTTGAACCAATATCAAGGTCAATATGACCTGAATACTCTTCCTTTATATCTTGTTGCTTTCAATGCTTAGCTTCAAGAACTATATATCTATCTTGATATTTGATGTATATTTCTCAAGACATGATATATCTTTCTTTTGTTGTTACCATCCTTTCTTTCAATCCACTATAGGAAGCTTCTTAATCTTCTAATAAAAATTTCTACTACAGCTCTATATTAAGTCACACCTAAGAACACCAATGATGTCAAGAATTGGTTATTCTTTGTAATTAATTTAACCTATTAAGAGTTATCTCTGTCTTAAATTTGATTCAACTATCAACTAGATCAAATTTATCAAGCTAGAAAAAAATGATTTTATATCCAGCTAAATAAATTCAACTTGTGCAAGAAAATACTTGCTATAGCTCTAATACCACTAATGGAAGGGTTTTCCATTGTTTCACTATTCCTCTTATTGCTAACTAGGACATCCATACTTGAATCTAGGGCATTGCTACTTCCAACTAGGGCATCCTTACTTTAGCAAGGACTTCTAAAAATGACTTTCTTTTAATGTTGCCTAGATGTTCTTCATGTGATTCCTTTAGTTTTTGAGTTTATTATAAGATTTGAAACAAAAAGAAGTGGCACTCACTCCTTAATTGGACTTTTTTCCTACTTCCTACTCATGCTCCCTGCCTCCTCTCATTTTTATACTACCTATGTTTCTATAAATGTTTAAGTTGATAAGTTTTAAAACCTATATTATTGTGTAATTTTATAATTTTATTTCTTGATCTTGGATTAACTAATAGTTGCCATGAAAAACAATACAATTAAACTAGGGTTTTGTATGATAAAATTAAATATGTTAAACTTGAAGTTAACTTATAAATTTTTCAAAGCATCTTTCCACTATCCAAAACTCTATGTACTTTGTATTTTATTCAAGATATATTTTATTTAAATAATTAATTGATAGGTTATTTTAAATTTACATTTGTATGAAATTAAGACAACTCATTTAAAAATTATATATTCTTCCTTGTAAACATCAAGTCTTTATGTCTCTTTAGACTTGAATTTGAGAATTCTTCAAATAAGTCACACCATATTAACCATCAAAATTCAACTCAATGGATATATATATATATATATATATATATATATATATATATATATATATGCTATGAATTATACATGAGATTAAAAATTTATTTTAGAGTGTGAACTCTCATTCCTATTACTTGCTTTGATTTTTTAGGTTTACCATGGAATTAGAACACGAGATTATAATAAAATAACATCTTGATCTCTATTGTTTACCCAAAACTTGTTGGTCCAAATATCTAAATATCAAATTCCACTAGATAAAACTATCAATATTTTTAATTAAATATTTCTATGTTTGGTTTAGAATATGTACTTTATATTTGGTATTATTATAATCATTTATTTTATAAGTTGTCTGTTGGCAATTTGAGTTATTTTATGTTGTCACTGATGTTGCATGAATCATTGATGTCACATGGATCACATTGAGTTTTGGTGGCCAAATGATATTTTGGAAAGCATGGATAAATACAGGGTTTTTGTGAAAACCAATGCAGGAAAAATAAAAGGTTTTATTTAAAACCATTGATGGAAAATTTGAAATGGGTTTTTCTTAAAACCCAAGTTGGCCTTTCGTTCCATCCAAAAAGGTGCCCCAGTGATGGAGATATTTAATTTTTAATATTTAGTTTATATTTTAATTATTTAAAATTTAAATTTAAATTTAAAATTAAATATGCAATATTTCCGCCGACACCATCAAAAATAATAAGGAGAATATATAAAGGGGATACCTAAGGTTCATAAAATGATCCTTGCTCATGGTTAATAATCATTGGCTAAGCATCCGAATTGAGCTCATGCAAAAATATTTTAGAAAGCAGAAGCAGCGAATAAACCAAGGTTGGTCGAAGTCCAAAGTCATCGTGGACAGAGTGGCGCATTGGCAATTGGCTTTTGGATAAGGTGTGTGGCAGCACAAACATCAAGGTTTCAAATCCCCTTGACTATGTTCAAAAGACATTGGAAGAAAAGTGCTCGAAGCGCTTTTGATTTATGGAAAGGGAGGAAAGGTTTTAAGGCACGTTGTGCCTTTCCATTTTAAATGAGCAACTAGCTCATATAGCAACCTTAGTCATGGCTAATGCGCTCGTGATGTGGGCAAGTCGAGGGTTTGAATACCCTTGAAGAGGTAAATAAGTTTTTGCTCTAATTATTTTTGTTAAGCCCTAAGTTGGAGTTATAAGGTGTTTAGGAATAATTAAAGTTTTTAACTAAACTTTGTTTTTATAAGGGTTGTGATTATTATTTCAAAGGTGGATGAGTTGTTGATTTAATTTGATGTTCATGAAATTGAGAATTAATATTTAGGAAAAATAAGGAGTTGTTATAAAATAATTTTTGAGAGGTTTATTGATTATTATTTTTGATAAGGGTTTTTATTAAAATGACTTTGGTGGATGTGTTTATTAAGTTGGAGTAAAAAGGTGTAAATTGAGTTATGCTTTATATTGTGATTATTATTTGAAGTCCACTAACCCTTATTGAGATTGGAAATGAAATTTGTGTTTAGTGTGGCAGATTTTGTGGACAACTTCTTGGCATCAAAAAGGTATGGGCACATTCTCCTATTGATTGTTTATGGTGGTTGATTTCTGAAATATCATTGGAGTGAAAATGATTGATTGTGGTTTCCTTTTAGAAAGTGGTTGGTTGAATGCTTTAAGGTTTTCTGTTTTGAGAGTTGTGTTTAAACCTTGTTTTATAAGCATAGTTGTTGAAACCCATTGGTTATGTAAAGAACTTGAAAAGAACATGAGTATCATTGTTAGGTGAGATTTGTGGTTGAGCATTGTTAGAAACATTTGAGTTGGTTGATACATGCTTAAACTATGGTTTTGTGAGAAAGAGTGTCCCTTGTGGTGATTGGTTAAGTTGATTTTATTGAGCCTAGTCGAGTGATTGTGTGAGGTGATTGTTCAAGTCCCATGAAAAAAACTATTCTATAATTTTGATTTTAGTTGAGATTGAGCTTAGAACATATTGAGTCTCTAACAATTCTCTTTATGCTTCACTTGAGTTGAGATTTATTTGAGTTGATTTGAGTTGATATCATTGTGGATCATTGTTGTCATCCATTGTAGAGAGCATTGCCATTCATTTTTGAGTTCATATTTGAGCCTTGACTTCATAGATTTGTGGATGAGATTTGAGTACTACTTGAGCATGATTGATTGAGCCTTTGATAAGGCCTTTGGGATAGATTTTTGGATAGATTTGTGGCAGTTTGTGTATGATTTATTGAGCCTTTGAGAAGGCTTTGTGGACAGTTTTTGGGATAGATTTGTGGACAGTTTTAGACATATTTGTGGACATATTTGGGACAGATTTTGATGAGGTTCTAAGTGAGCCTATTGAGAAGAGTTGAGCAAGTTCTTGGTGGGATTTCTAGAGTTTTGCATAAGTTCTTGGTGAGCTTGTTGAGCAGATCTTGACAAGTTCTTAGTGAGATTTTTGGAGCAAATTTGAGCAAGTTCTTGGTGAGTTTGATAGAGCAGATTTGGACAAGTTCTTAGTGAGATTGTTGGAGCAGATTTGAGCAATTTATTGGTGAGCTTGCTAGAGCATATTTAGACAAGTTCTTAGTGAGCTTTTTGGAGCATATTTGAGTAAGTTCTTAGTGATTTTGCTAGAGCAGATTTGGACAAGTTCTTAGTGAGATTGTTGGAGCATATTTGAGCAAGTTTTGTGTGAGCTTGTTGAGAAGTTTTGGACAAGTTTTGTGTGAGCTTGTTATGCAGATTTGGACAAGTTCTGTGTGAGCTTGTTATTGCCTAGCTTTGAGCAGATCAAATAAATTTGGACAAGTTCTGTGTGAGCTTGTTGAGCAGTTTTGGACAAGTTTTGTGTGAGCTTGTTATGCATATTTGGACAAGTTTTGTGTGATCTTGTTATTGCCTAGCTTTGAGCAAATTAAAGAAATCATTGTATTGGATAAGGATCCTTATTTCTATGTGAAATATTATAATGAGATTATATTGTGGAGTACCCCACATTGGGGGAACCACGTTAAATATTGTGTCTCAATTGTGTATGGTGACTTGTGCTCTTGCTTACTATTGATATCTGATTTATTAATGTACACTGCTATATTTGGTTATTGCAATTAAGGACATTAATTGATATTGGATTGGAAAGAAAGTAAAAAGTGGTCTTATACTGTTCACCCCCCTCTCAGTATAAGCTTGTGTTCTTCAATGTCTTCTTTTAAGTTTTATATAAAATAAAGTCATTTTTTCCTATTCACTTTACAAAATTACATGATCTCAAGTGGTTAAATTCCCTGACTTTCAAGGAGGGTACTAAAGTTTAAATATTCAAAATAATATATGTATAACTGAAAAGCTATTATAATACCATCATGTGATTATGATATACAAGTAGGATTTATCTCAATCCCATATAATTATTATTATTTTTTTAAATATATAACCTTTACATTTTTTTAAATTAAATCATTAATATTTTTGAATGTTTTATTTACAATAAAATTTTAAAAACACTTAAAAAAAAAGTATTTTTTTTTTTTGAATTTACATGGTGGAATCGGTAGCCGCCACGAATCCGAGCAGGCTGTCCAGCTTTTATGGCTGCCACAGTATTCTGTGTTGTCCACCCCAGAATCCGCCACACATATCTTTGCATAGTCCGCCCCTATAACCACCATGCCACAATCATTTTAAACCTTTTACGCAACTAAAAGCACCAGGAAAGGGACAAGCGTTCAGTCCGACGAGGTCCGAGATTTGAACCTTGGACCTCCGCCCCCCTTATGGAGTTTGGATGAACCAATTGGTCTACACCTCGGACCTAAAAAAGTATTTAACTTCCAAAAAATATTTAATTAATATATATTTTATGGTGATATTATATTTTTAACATTTAACAAATTAAATTTTTTTATGACAATGATTCATGCATGTTAACTCTATTTTTCATCTCATTTAATTATTTCAAATAAATTATGAAGTCTAAAAATTATTAATTATATATTTTTTTTTTAATATTTTATACTTAATAGAAACACTTCTAACAATCTATTTAAATTTTATATGTTTTTATCTTAATGTTTTCAAAATTAATTTTTATAATAATATTTTTTTTAAGTCATGACTAGGAGGGAATTGCTTAGCCCTATGTGTCATTTGTAGGGGTTTATTACACTACAAAAATAAAATAAAAAAGTTTTAAAAATAACATGTAATAATTTTTTAAAAAATACCACACTAATATGATAAATTGAAAATAGTTAAAATAAATATAATAGGATTAGAAATATTTAAATTTTATATAACTAATTATTAATATGTTTCTTTGTGAAAATCAATATCATGTAGGTTCAATATAAAATATTAATAAAAATAATATATAATCCAATCTTCTTGTAAGCATGTTAGATTCATTTAAAACATTAATATAAAAAATAAATAAATTATTTGACATGTGATCTATCTTTCTTTTCCTCTTTTATGGTATTGTATTATTTATATTATAGTAATTAGGAAATATTTACTCCAAACATGTGAATGTAAATATACATTATTTTATAAGGGTAAATGTAAAACACAATAGATGGTTTAGTTGGTTGTTTACACAAATATTTACCATGAGGACATGTTGGAATAAGTGTTAAACTGTAACAAGTTTATATTCTTGTAACTATAAAAGTGGTACTTTGTTGAAACATGGAAAAGTAATATATTGGTAAGGATTTAGAGGATGACATGGATGATATGCAAGATGAATATGAAAGAAACACCATGTTCTATGGTTGTTTCATGGGAGTAGATACATCAATGATAAAGGTATATGATGATGTCCCTCAAAAAAATTAGGCACTACATATCACAAATCAAGACTTATCTATGTGGTACATTTGGATGACAAAAAAATTATTTACAAGGAGATTTGGGTGATCAAAGAGCCAGATGGCTCACAAAGATATAGGATTATTATGTGGATATTAGACCAAAAAAGCTAGTGAGAGGAATATCTTTGTGTTAGAAACTAATATGTTCAATAAAAATAGAGGAAAAATTATTCCTTGAAGAATACCATGAAATCAATTTCAAAAGGGGTAATTTGAGCGATAAGGATGATTGGGTGTTAGACTTGATTAGGTATTTCCAGATAGGAAAGTGTCCATACAACTTGAATGCTTCTCAAAAAATAAGATACATATTGTAGGTCCTACAGTATATATGGCTATAGGAAGGCTTGTACTATAATAACTTTGATGGTATCCTTTGTTGCATCTAGAAAAAAGAGGTAGAAAAGTTATTGCAAGAATTCCTTTTATGTTTTTTTTGGTGGTCATTATTCTAGCCAGAGTGCTACAACAAAAATACTCAAAGCTAGATACTATTGGCTAATTTTATTTTGAGATGCATTCAAGATATCCAGACCCTATGAAGCTTATAAAAATTTTATAGGTAGAAAAAGGAATGCATGCACTCCCCCGATAGCCAGTACTGGAAGAGAAATAATTTTAGAAGTGGATATTGGATTTCATGGGGGTGATCAAATCGTATTCATCTTGACAACAAATAACTACTTCACTGGATGGTCTAAAGTGGTGGTAATAAAAAGGATAGACTAGGATATAGTGGTTAATTATTTTGGAGAGAATCATCAATTCTTTATGGTCTACATCATATTAAATTATTGGTAAGCATGAATGTAATTATTTTAAATTAGCTATTACTAAATATAAATTTATTTTTATATCAATAAATGGCCAATATTTGAAAATTTATGCATAAGTAGTGTGTGTTAATTCGTATTATAGTATATATAGAAAAGTGTGAAAATATAAGCATAGGATTGTGATAGCTATTGCAACAAGTTTGAAATGTAAAAATCCTATTGGATGTAAGAGCAATGAATTTTAAAATTTAAAAATCACATCATGGCATTCGTACATTCTAACAAATTTGTAAATCATATTGGTGATAAAGTAGAAAAACGTCTAGAAGAGGCACAACAAAAAACCTAGTGCCAAAAAATACAAAGTGAATCCATCAAGATTTTGGGAACTTTTTCCATCCACGTGTGTCATAGTTAAATGAAATATTTTTGGTAAAAGTATGACATGTGATGCAAGCTCGATGTAAAGATTATATGCCTTGATATTTTGATTGTATATTCAACATACTAGATAAATAGGACAACAAGGATTGTATTATTGCAAAGTTTTTGGATTTGAGAAAGGAGGGAATGTATCAAATAATTCACATAGATCCAATTTTTTGGAAAGAAATGTCTAATATGACAAGGTACCCATGATCAACATAAATCCTAGTTGTAATGGTTATCAACCAAGGCTATAAAAGCTTGCATGGGTTTGTTATAATTCATCAAAATATTCAACAACTTGGTGAAATATTTTAGTTACTAACTAATACTTGGTTATAAGTTTTCATAGAAGTAGCTATAAGTGACTTAAAATCGCATGGGTATGTAGAAGTTGTCTACAATCTTGAGAGAAGCACTTGCACAATGGCATTAAGAAGAACATAAGGATGGGATACATTCACCAAGCTTCGAGTACTCGGAGAATTTAACTAGGGAAATTTACCTTCATCTAAAGCTAATGTGAGCTATTGAAAATAATTTTTAGAAGAAATCTAGCTCTCTAAAAGGTACCAACAATTAGGTATATTCATTTTCTTTTCTTCCTATTCCTCTACTACTAAGATCTTATTTCTACTACTTTTTGTGTCCCTCTTCTCTTTTCCTCTCTATTCATCCCTTCACTAGTATTTTTTATTAGGTTACCACATTATCCATTATTATTATTCACCTAGTGTTGTTGCTCCCCTCCTAGGGTAATTTCTTGTTGTTCTCTACCATTTCTTATTCTTTTACTCCTTTCTTGGTCATAGGGAATCCCATATTTTGTTGAAAAATGAGATGTAGTCATATAAGGGGTATCTTCCAACAAATTTTCTAAAGCCCTTGTTACAATCAAATAATCTTGAGCTCCCTTCAAGTCCAAGTACTTATGTGATTTATCTCCTATTTCCATTCAATTCCCAAGTGCTTCATTCTCTTAATGGTTTATCTTGTTTTTTATTCCCTATACACTCCATCAACCAATGGATCAAGCTATTTGGGTTCTAACTTTTATAATAAAAAATCCCATGAAGGCACCAATAAAGTAGGCCAATGTAAACTACCCACATAGATAGGTCCTAGAAAAATTCATACACTATCAATTTTGTAAACTTTTTTGCTCCTTAAATGCAAGGAAGATTTGTTGTACTTGATCATTTGTGTACATTATTGAACAAAAGTTTAAATACAACTTACTAAATCTAAAATTTGGCTAAGGTAAAGAGGTCTAGCCACTTTAGAACCCAAAACAAGAGTGATTGGGGATTTGTAAAGATGATGTTAATAATAGTGCATAAAAGTCCTATGGCTAAATAATTTTGAAGGTGACATAAGCCTAAGCCTTCAAAGACCTTGACCACTAATATCAAGTGAATTATAAGTGGCCAAATGCATGAGTGTCTAAAAACATAAGTGGTTGGAAGCTAAATGATTGATATTTTTCAATACTGTCAATAGAGCTTTCTAGTGCTATGCATAAGAGTGAATCATCGCAAATTGGAAAAAATTAGGATTTTAAAAATTTTAAATTTTCTAATTTTGGGACCTTTCACTAGGGTCCATTCACCCAAAATTTCTAGGGTGCAATTTTTTTGGGGGTTAATTCACCCGATAGTGATAATAATTTTTCTATTTTTATTTTCATTCGCCAACCACTTTCGCCCAAATCTGTGGACCATTTGTCTTCAAATTATAAATAATTTTATTTTTCCTACCAAATTTACCACATACTACTTGTATAAATACCTAACATAGTACTAATAAACATGCATAAAAAACACTCTAACTCCTCAAAAATAGATCTAAAGTAACAAAAAACCTATTCTCAATCAATAGATTTTATGATTGGTTGTAGAGGATTGTTAATCATGAGATTTTTATCTATTCCAAAAACCTAACAAGATAAAATCAGATATAGAGTATTACCTCTCAACATAAAATGATCAGTTTCATAGGATTACCAATTGATAGTTTCTAATCGGTTGCAAAAACCTAAAAATGAGAAATCGATTGCTGAGGATTACCTATCGAAATATCAATCATTTGTAGAGGAGTGTCAATCAGTATTTTTTGATCGATTGTAGAGTATTGCCTCTTGATATAAATCTATCAGTTTTAAAGGATTGTAAATTGATAGTTGCCAATTGGTTGTAGAGGATTGTCAATCAATAGTCGTTGATCAGTTGCAGAGGATTATCAATAGATATTTGCCAATCGATTAAAATATTTTTAACAATTAAAACATGTTTCTTAAGTATTTTACTAAGTTCTATGTATATATCTCATCAAGCTAGGTAGTTTTAAAAATAAAATAAAAAACAAAACTATGGATCAAAATTTATGCCTGCTAGAAGGTTCTCTACAAAAGAACACCTCTACAATCGATCAGTTGAAAGTTGCAGAGGTTTTGGTTAGTTGTAGAAGTATCAGTTAGTTGTAGAGGTGTTGCTCTACAATCAATCGACACCTCTACAATATATTGATTACAAATGATTGGTTGCAGAGGTTCTTTTTTGTAGAGAACCTTCTAGGAGGTATAAATTTTGATCCACAACTCTATTTTCAATTTTTTTAAAACCACTTATATCAATGAGATCTACACATAAAACTTAGTAAAAAACTCAAGAAACCTTATGCAACCGATTCACACCTCTACAACCAATCAAAACCTTTGAAATTTATTGGTTGCATAGGTGTCAATTAGTTGCAAAGGGTTTTTGAGGATTTTACTAAGTTTTTTGTGTAAATATTATTGAGCTAGGCAGTTTTAAAAAAAAATTGAAAATGAAGCTTTGGATCAAAATTTATGCCTCCTAGAAGGTTCTCTGCAAAATGCCACCTCTACAACCGATCGGCTGCAACCGATTGACTATAACTGATTGTAGAGGTGTTGGTCAATTTTAGATATGTCGATCAGATGTAAATATGTTGCACTTATGAAATCGATCGACACCTCTACAACCAATCAATACCTCTGTAATTAGTTACAATCGATCGGTTATAGAGGTGCTCTTTTGCATAGAACCTTCTAGGAGGCAAAACTTTTTATCTAGAGCTTCGTTTTCATTTTTTTAAACCACCTATCTCAATGAGATCTACTCAAAAAACACCTCTATAATAAACTCACTTATGCAACCAATTGGATGTATTCAATTGGTTGCAAAGGTGCTCTTTTACATAGAACCTTCTAGGAGAAAATTTTTGATCCAGAGCTCCATTTTCATTTTATTTTGAACCACCTAGCTTGACGAGATATACACAAAAAACTTAGTAAAATACTCAAAAAACACTTTAAAATTGATTGACTAAAAACCTCTGCAACTGAATGACACCTCTAGAAATATTTTTCAATTTATTCACCACAGTTTGAAACTTTTTGGTGAAATATGAATTCAATTTGCCATTTCTCCTTGGACATGATTTGCTAGGATTTTGAGACCAATTCTCCAAGATTTTATAAATAGATTTTGGGATTGACCCCTTAAGCATAACTATAGAGCCTTCCAAAATTATTGATCAGGTATTCAAGGCCTTTACAATGAGCAAGAAGTCATTGGTAGGTGATGATGTAAGAGAGTAGATCCCTAATAGATCCTATTTAAAATATTTTATGTGTTAGAGACTTAGGTTTTCTAGACACTCCTTGACCACCTAGAATAGTAGTTAGGATGGATTATCAAGCACACTTACATGAAAGTGATGACCACACTTTTGGAGCCTACAATAATGGCAATTTCCCTTAGTGATCATGAATAGAAGTGCCTACAATTTTTATACCTAGCATAATAACAATGCATGGTGGAAAAAATCCAAGTGTGCTAAATATACAAGGCTACAAAAATTATGATTGGTTGGACCAACCACCTAGATTAGGCTAGTTGGGCTAGAAGTGTGGTAACTAGCCAAGACAGAGGAAGAAAGTGACAACTAGTTTTTACAAAAATATTGATTGAGCATGGGCATAGGACTGGGTTATACTATACCTATTCTTGCTAGGACTATGATAAACTATCCTTATAATCATTGATCTAGGCTAGTATAATAAAATATAAGTAGCACAATTTTCCTTAGAATGAGGATTGCAAATTTAAGAGTTTACCTATTGTAAAATATGCAATTTTGCTATGTCGCTTAATGAAACAACTATTGTTTAACATCTACCAATGGCATTTCATAGAATATTAACATATATGTATGTTCAATAGTCTCTATACATTTTTGTAAAATATTTATGAGTGGTGTTTTATACTAGATCTTAGTTGTTGTTTGGATTATCTCTTTGGGCTATTGTATTGTTAGGGATGCATAACATTTAATCATTGCATATTTATTTTTTCTATAAAATCTTTGTCAGTGATCTATTTTTTTAGGCCTTAGCTACTATTTGGATTATCACTACAAGCTATTAGAGCGGTATAATGCATTATCTTAGTTGAATTTATATTATGTAATATTTTATTTGGTAGTTGGTCTATTAGGCATTATATGTAGATAAGTTGCATGGATTTTTGCATACAGTGCAAAAATGTTGTTAGTTGAATGTTGACTACATTTTAATCAATGTATCTCTCCTTTCCATTTTTCTCTAACACTTCATTTCTCTCTTTAGTCTTTATGCCATTTATTTTTATTTTTATTTTTAAGGAACCAACCTTCTTTGGAGGTTGGATCAGAAGAAATTATGAGCCATCCAATATTTATTTTGATTCGAGGGCACACATCACACCATTAGGCAAATTTTAGACCAAGAAGTCCTAACTATTTAATTATTGTGATTAGTCATTATTATTAGTAGTTAGTATTGTGACTAGTTAGTGAGACGCAAAGTCTATTTATGATTGGGGTTAGGGTTTGTAATACATTATATGGTTCTTTATTATATATATGATTGTAATGAGAGAAGAGAGAAGGAGAAAATTGTAATTGTGTATAATTTTTGAAGGAGGTAGGCCCCTCGAAGTGGCTTGTGATACTATAATATTTTAAGCAATTAATAAAAATTGTGCTTCATTTCCCATTTTGATGCATATTTTTTATGTTAATTTAATTGGTGTAGGTAGATTTGATTCATTTGAGGTCACACTAACTAGTCACAACACTAAATATTACTAATAACATGACCACTTACAATAATAAAATGGTTAGGATATAAGGGTCCTAACATCCTAACATAGCATCGATGGGTGGGACTTCACATCCTTGTTTTTAGCAGGGCCCCATAGATTTTTTTTAACCTTGTACTAACATTTTTAATTTAAAAAAAATATTTTTAGAGACCATCTCATGTTTTTAGAAACTTTCCTTGATGCAAAGAATTTAGGAATAGAAAGTTCCACTTCTCAAACTTTGTGAAGAAGGATAAAAAGTTATATTCCAAGTTGGAGGAGTATGCATACATGTTTGAGGTGTTGAAGCACTATAAAATAGATCTAATGTTGGCATTTTAAGGAGAAGGCATTGGACCTTAATAAGGTAGAGCAATGGTTAGAGCATTTAGAGGGAGCATTTTTTACCTCTTTTTTCATATATATATTTTTCTATTGGGTTTGGGCATGACCATGGATGCCACAACTGGAAATTTGGTGAGAGGTGCTTTAGTGAAATCCTTAGCAAGCAAGGAAAATATAGAAGCTACTATTGAGGGAAAAAATAGAAGGTGTTTCCAAATATCTAGAAGATATTATTGGAAATGATACTTTTAATTTAGATGTAGTGAAATGAGAAGAGTACTACACGAAGAAGAGTGTCATTACATAGAAAAATATATTAGTAAATTCTAAGGGAACCAATTTTTTTCTATACCCATTCTCACACACCCCTATGGTTTGAACTTGGATCTCTTGGATGAGAACCCATTAACATACCACTATGATGTCATAATAGGGACTAGGGTACATATTTTATTAATTGTGCTTCACAATTTTTTAAAATCTTGGATGGAGTGCAATGGTGTTCCTCTAAACATACAGATGTCAAGAAACACAAAAGTGCTCAAATTTGAATGGTTCATGCAAAAGGAGAGTTTTATCTTATTTTTTATCAACCTACTCTGATACCAGTACTATTGAAATGATTTGATTAAATCTTCATTGACTAGGGTTGTTGAAATACATAAGATATTTCTTAATATAGCTTAACAACTAGTAACAAGCCTACAACAACTTGTAATCACTCAAAAATAACAATGAATCCTATGTGCACGATTTTAACCACTTAGCTTGTCATGATGCTAACAAACTATAATTATAATAATTTCTAGACAACTAGGGTTACAAGTTCCTAAAAAAAACACTTTCCCACTAATAAGATTTTTTATTAACTATGCTTTTCCATAATATTTTTAAAAATATTATATGGAGTGCAATGGTGTTCCTCTGATCCTACAGGCCTCAGGAAATATAAATATGATTGAAGCTAAAATGTTTACAAAAAGGGATAGTTGGCTCTTTGTTTTTATCAATCCAATCTAATACCTCTATTGTTGACATACTTCAATGAAATAATTATTGATCAAGATTGTTGAAATATATAATATGTTTCCCAATATGACATAACAATTTGTAATAATATAACAACTTATAATCACTCACAACTAATAACTAACCTATGAATCATATGTGAATTATTATAACCACTCAACTTATTATGATGCTAAAAACTTATGATGATATTAATTTGATAACTAATGCTACAAGTTCCTATTCAAGAACAATTTCCCACTATAATATTTTTTATTAACTGTGCTCCTCCCTATTTTTTTTAAATTTTAGATGGAGTGCAATTGTGCTTCTCTAGTCGTATAGACCTCAAGAAATACAAAGGTTCTCAAGCTTGAATTGTTCAAAGAAAATGAGAGATGACTCTACTTTGATACCAATATTGTTGAAATGCTTTGATGAAATATTCATTAATTAGGGCTATTTAAACACATAATATGTTACCCAATATGACGTAATAACTTGTAATAAGACATCTTGTAACCACTCATAACTAATAACTAACCTATAAATTCTACATGATTTGTACCCACTCAACTTGTTATGATGCTAAAAAACTATGATGATAATAATTACCTAACAACTAAGGCTACAAGTTCATAAATAAGAATACTTTTCCACTAGTAAGCTTTTTTAAATTTTAAAAAAGAGATCATAATAAATTATGGTTTTATTAATTATGTTATTTTGTTGATTATGTAACTATATGGACACTTCAAGATATGCAAATTTCAAGCATAACTTTTAGAATTGGCTTTGGAGTTTTCTCTTTCTCTAAGCCTTTCTACAAAAACTAACATCTTTGATTGAATGTATTATTTTAGGATACAATTAGATTAATTATTAAAAAAAATTAAAGTTGGTAAATTGCTGGAATTTAGTTTTCCTATATAAAATATTGAAGTATTGTTATTTTTAATTTTTTATTTGGTCAACAATAAATTATTTTTATGAAATATTTTTCATCATATATCCCATCATAGGTCAATAAAATATCCATAAATCTAAATAAATTTGGGATATGATTTGAGACTTGGGACAGTGCCCCATGTGTAGTTATGCCACCAAATGCTTCATTTGGGGTATTTAGTAGTAGTAGTAACAACTCTTGAATAAGACCATTAATTTTCTTGCTATAATAATTTGCATTTTCAACATTAAAGTTAATCTAAAGCTTAGTTTGTCAAACAGTTTTCATATAAAACCTTTTAAAGGTGGAAACTCAAATGAACAATATTATGGTTCTTTATAATAGTTTTCATCTAAACCACCATAATAAGCCCTTCAATATTACCAAGAGGAAGGAAAGGAATGGTAGGATACCTCAAGTTCTAATTGAAAAGTATCCATAGATCAACCATAATTTTCTATATGAGACTAAAATGATAAGCAATATTCTCTTTTCTTTGGCAACCATAACAATCGTTATTTAATATTTTATACATAACTAAAATTTATTATGTGTTTTATATTCTCCATCATGATATGCAGTAATATTGATGTGCTTTCATTTATTTATTTTTAAAATCACTCTAAAATAATACCAACATATTGCATTTGTTTTCATAAATTTAACATTTTTTAGTTATTAAAATAGTGGATCAGTTAATTAAAAATTGATTACCTTAAAAATACTAGTATTGAATGAATCACTGAATCAATATATGGTAAAATAGGTCTAGCAACTTGAATTACTTTCTAGGTTTTTTTGAAACATAAATGTTCTAGGTATGGTTTTGAGTGTTTTTGGGTAGTGTAACTATGGTCGCTAACCATGGTAGACTAGCAAGGTCTAGGACTAGTGAATAGTGCTAGAGTCATGGAAGGGATTACAAGCAACGATGGACCATCTTAAGCAACCACAAAATTTTATTCTAAAAGTGGTGCACGAGGTAACCCTATTTCCCTAATGCAGTTCTTTCTCTACCTAATTTGAATAATGCATATCAATGCTTAGAGTCATTTACGCTTATTGGGTATTTTGTGGGATGTATCCCTAATGAAACCTCTCTTCAAGATTGGGTTAATGCAACTTGGACTCCTCATGGAGTTAAGATATGATGATTCAAAACATTATGAAGGGATTTTTTCTATTTCACTTTACAAAATTTTCCCATGCTAAAGTGATTTATAAGCATGCTCTTGGTACATAGGAATCTTCCTACTCATGTTTTCACCATTGAACCTTAACTTTTTGGTCTTTGAAGAAATGACTATCAAATTCCCTATGTGGGTAGAATTACCTAGGCTCCCTCTTCCCGTATGAATATTTTTTAGTTGCATAATGGCCCCTCTGGGTCACTCCATCCTTGTTAAGGCAAACAATTTTTTTAATGTGTGTCCTTAGAAGCATGTGCATCAAATTTGATATATCCTAATACATCAAGAAAACTATTGAGGTCCAATATGGTGAAATCATGATCTCCTAATAGGTCTTGTATAGAAAATTTTTCAACACATATTTTTGGTATCAATCACCAAATAACAAGGTCAAATATTTTCTCCTAATGCCTCATAATAAGGACATTTAGAGCCCTACTACACCCACTATGGTAACTCTTCAACCCAAGGAGCATGGATGGAATATTATGGTCAAGCATAAAAATATGTGCTTGGCAACATATAGAGGCTCATAGCTAAAATATATGCCTACTCCAAAACCAATGGAGAAAGTGAAGGACAAATACAAGGCTAACTTTCCAATAGAAAACAATAATAAAGACGTTCCACAACCTTGTCAAGTTTGCACCCCAAGGGCAACAATTGTTATTTCTTTGAAATATGCACCCCTGACCATCCCTCCTATACACTCCCATCCTACAAGCATAAGGTTCTCCAATAGCCCATGAAAGAGAGCCAAATATGAAGATGTCATTCTAGAGAAATGGTTTCACATGTCTAGTAGACAACTGGGTAACTATATCCTTGATTTCTCCAATAGTTATAGTGTGTTGGAGTACCTTGGTAGCAAGGATATGTCATTTAATTTATTTCCCCAATGAACTTACTCTCATGGAATGTTTGGGGTCTAATGGAATCTAAACAAAAAATTACAATGAATAAAGTCCATAAAAATTTTCTAGATCTCGATTTCATGTGTTTGTAGGTAGTGAAGGTTTTAGATTTTTGGTTGTCCTTGATTTGTATTGTCATCTGGACAAATATAATTTTTTTCATAACAACTATGAACTAGGTAAATATGGCATCACCACCTTTATGGTAGTGCAATTATGGTCCCGTATGATGGACCATGGTTGCAATCCCACCAACATAGTACTTTGGGCCATGCTTCACATTAATAGCCATGTGTGGGGGGTTATTAATGTATATGCCTCCAATGATGCTATAGAAATATCCCATATTTGGTTTTGAGTTGCATATTCCCTATCTTCTACCATGTAGATCATATGTGATGACTTCAATATAATTTAATATAGCCTCAATAAGCAAGGTGGGCACCACATACACTAGACGACTAGTGAAAGGGGTGGTTAGTTCTATATGTACCAAAATTTGGGATTTTATGATCCCAATACTAGATGGTGTTAGCCACATCTCCCTTAGTTCATGTGAACAAATACATGGGTCAATCCTAACAAGATCCTCAAAAGGCTTGATCAAGTGATGTTGTCAAGGAAACCTACATTTAATTTTAGAAACTATTTTAGCCTCCCAATGGAACCCCTCCTTGAGGTAGTCCTCTCATACCAATCCCCATTATGTTTTTGCATTGAATGGTAGGATAGTGGGTGGGTTGCATTAAGTAGTTAGTTCTACTTCAACACATCATTTCTTTGTCACACACCCTCTCTGACTCATATTTGCCATTTTTGGAACTTAGAACCATGTCCTATTTCTAAGGATAGATGGATTGAGTGTCATAACAATACAATTGAATACACCACATATTTTATTTGCACTCATGATCATAAGCTAGCCCTCTTCAGCTATCGTTCCTATGCTATGAGCTCCTCTAATATTAAAGCATCCATCATGGCTCTAGAAGCTCAACCTTTTTCCACCTCTCCCCAATGTGAGGTAGTCAAGTTGAGGTATCAATAATAGGTTGTAACTACTTCTATTTCTTAATAAGCTCAACTCAAGGCTAGACTTCATTGGCTCAAATAGGGATACAAAGTTTCAAAAGAATTTTTTCTTCAGATTAGAGGCTAGGAACCAACTCAAACAATCAAGTCTATTTTAGAGGATCAGTGGATTTTTCATACCTCCAAAACATTGTGTAGGATTTTATATATCATTATCAACAAGTGTTCACCATGCAATATCCCTTCCCTACTCAAGATGTTGCTTTGCAAAAATATTTTATATTGGTGCCCTATTGACTTTTTTCTTCTCAATAGGCCCTCTATGATAATTTTTTTTATTTTATGATGAGCTTAAATTAAAAACCTTTTCTATTACCAATGATAAAGCTCCTGGAACATATAGATTCCCCTATAAATTTTATAAGGTCCTTTGGGACATAGGGGTTAGATCTACATAAATTTTGTTTGGAATTTGTTAGGACAAACACTCTAGGCTAGCTAATAAACAAGGGTAATATCAAGATCATACCCAAAGCTATGAATCTAAAGGACATCTACAATTGGAGGTCATTCACCTTACTCAATGTCCCTTATAATATAATTGCTAAAACCCTTGCTCTCTATTTGTGAGACCTCTTGCTTCTTGTCATTAGGCCTAAGAAAACAAACTTCATAAAGGGAAGATGCATTTTGAAAACATCATCATTGTATAGGAGGGAATGAAATGGGTAAGGCAATCTCATTAGAAATCCTTATTTTTTAAAATTAATTTTCCCCAGGCCTATGATAGGGTTGAGTGGCCTTTTTTTTGGCCACGTTGCAAGCCCTTGGATTTGGTCCTAATTTCTTGAGGATAGTTAAAATGATTTTTGTAGATGCCTGAAGATACATTACTATCAATGGCTAGCAATCCTCCTCTTTTGCATTATATAGATCTATTCAACAAGGGTTTCTCATTATCTCATCTTTGTATGTCTTACTAGCTAAGTGTAATGACCCACTTTCTCAACCCAAAGGAGAAATTATGCTTTTCATAATCAAAAGGAATAACTCACAAAGAAAACCCAATATTTAATTTTAGCTTTGTAATGCATAACCACATTTTGAATCTAATGTCGTTATAGACAATACTCAAGTGGAAAGGAGTGGCCAATTTCTCGTACTTTTGGGGTTCACCTTTCTAAACCTCACCATTTATAAAGGATGCCAATAGTGGTCCCCCCACATTTTCTATACCCTCACAGGTATAGGACAACTTGAACACAATGTAGGAATTATACTTTAAGGCCCATAACACTTAAATGGGGATTCCTTTTTCCTAATCCTACATAATTTTATCTATGTAGAACTATTCTAACATAATGCCTTATTCCTTAGTTACCACACCTCCATGGACTACCTAAGGCCATTAGAACTCTCTTGGTAATGAGCATGGTCATTCGATTCTCACTATTCAAGGTCCCACCACTATACTACATTATGAATGATTCCTAGACCTCATCACTAGAAATACATCCAAGCCTCACCGCATAGGAATTTCCAAAAGCCTCACTAATTTAATTACACCTGAGCCTCATCATTCAATATGTTTCATTCACAAATATCTAGTTATTGCATCACCACAACTTATTTTAGATTAATAAATATCTGGTTATTGCATCACCACAAATCCTCCTAGATTCATAAATACTTGGTTATTGCATCATCATGACTCCTCCTAGGATTGGGTACATATTGACTCAAATATTTTCTAATATGCTCGAGATTCATGCCTAAGAATTAATCCCCATTCAAACCCAAGATTCTTAGCATTTAAAAATAAATTAAATATCTCTCTCAAAGGAATAAAGTACTTTATTAGATCATAAATAAATTGAACATAACATGTTTCTAAAGATTAGTAATTAAAGTAATAATCACCATAATCTACCAATTAGATTCTATCAATTCCTATCAATAACACATCCTTTCCATTATTGCAAATAACTAAATATTCTAAGAATTTTACATAAATAAAAATATTAATTCATCTTCATCCTTTGAATAATTCTCAAGATAATATATCAAGAATATTTACAATACATATCTTCCTTCATCATAATCTTTGTTGTTGGACATTTTGAGTCCATAAGAGTTGTCATTGATATCAATATAGAAATATGACATTGTTGTTTTATGTCAAAACATGAAGTTGTCATTGATACCAAGAAGTGAATCACCACTTATGCCGAAAGGATGAAATGTGCAAGTGAAAAGACATCATAGCACACCTCGCAATATTAAGAATGCCAGTTTGAATAGTTTTTATTAAAACCATTAGTGGCAATTTTAATGGTTTTTATGAAAACCAATGGTGGTAATTTTAATGTTTTTTATTAAAACAATTGGTGGTAATTTTAATGGTTTTCATTAAAACCATGTGGGTAAGTTGTAAGGTTTTTCTAAAAACTAAGGATGCCCTAAAGTTTGGTTTAAAAGACCAAATACCATTTAATTATTAAATTATAATAATTAAATTATTCAGAAGAATTTAAGTTATTATATTTAATAAATTAAATAAGCTAAATCTTGGGTGCTTTAATAAAGTTTGGGTGCATACTATAAATCTTGAGAGCCTGGTTATTCGTGGGTAATGTTTGCCCCTCTTTTGCCGACATCATCGCGTTCTTACCACCGACGTGAAGAAACAAAGGCACATGGTATATAAATACCATATCCTTCTCAAAGGTTATGCATCCTCTCATCCACAAAAATAATTGATCTTCGAGATTTATGAAATTTCTCCTCATAAAACAATAGTTTGTACGAAGAATTAGGGCAGTGTGAGAGAAGAAGCCAAGTCGTGGCTTGTGGAAATCAAAGGGTGCAAGGGAGTTGAGGCTCCAAAGGAGCATGTGGATCCACATTGTTGGTAGCCAAGTTGAAAGTGCTTAAGGAGAGAAGCGCTTCCTGCAAAGCCAAAGTGGTGACATTATTTTATTTAATATTTGATTTTTTGACTTAAGCTAAGGTTAGACTTAGGAGAAATAAGGAGGTAAATGGTTTGATTAGTGCCTAAGTTAAAAAGGAGTTTTGTGGGTTTTATAAAAGTGTTAGGTGAAATTTTAATTGGTGGATAAAAGCTCTTTTTTTGGTGGAAAACATCCCAAAAGGGATGCCACTTTCGGGTAAGACCCAAGGAGGCAGGGGTATCCATTCTACCAAAAACACCCAAGACTCGGACCTGGACTACCACCTTTGACATACTCAAGGAGCAAACAAACACACAAAACCAATTTAAAAATAAGTAAATAACAACAAAAATAATAAAATAAAATAAAAAACATGCTCCTTGAGTGTGTAAAAAAAAAAAAGCATTACCAAACATGCACAATAAGATAAAAGAAACCACAACACAAACCACATAGAAAAACACAAGAACCACATAACAAAACACAAAAAAAGACAAAAACAACATAACACTACAAAGACATAACACAAAAAAAACATAAAAAATAAACACAACCAAAACCTAAAAAATTTAAAAAAATAATATAAAAATAAAAATAAAAAACAACAAAAAACAGACAATAAACAAAAACAAAAAACATAGAAAACACTCACACATAAAAACACAAAATAACACAAACAAAGAGAAACCCAAGAACAAGAATGAAAAAACACAAGAAAAATAACAAAAAAAATAAAAACAAAAAAACAAAACATAACAACAAAAACACAAGAACAACAAAAAACAACACAAAGAACACAAAAACAAAACAAAAGAAAAGAACCCACCCACCTTAAAAAACTTAAAAAAAAATAAAACAAAAAAGAAAAAAGAAAAAAAAATTGAACAAAACAATGACCTATCTAGACCAGAAGACTATTAAGGAAAGAATCAACTGAGGAAACAAAATAAAGAATAGAATGAGCTAGGGAACTAAAAAAAACTGAATGAACCAAAGAGAAGCAAAAAAAAAAAACAAGAAGAAACTAGGTACCTTCAGAACTAGAGCCATCTAAAGAAATGATAGAAAGAAGAGCTTCCCTGATTTGAGAAGCCCACCATATAGGAGGGTGGCCATAAAAGCAAGATCACCTTTGTCCAAAGTCCAATTAGCTAAAGCATCAGCACTCTTGTTTTTATCTCTGAGCACATGATTGTAATCAACTTTCAAAAATCCCATCTGTATTAACTGAATCTTCTCAATAATTCTTTTTATTCTCCAATCCACCTTATGATTATTAGAAGGAGTCTTCAAGAGATTAATCAGGATAAAAGCTCTTTTAAATTATAAAATGAAATATTAGTTATTGCATTATTTATTAAAGGTTTTATCTTTAAAATGCAATGATAAAATAGGGAGTCATAAGAAGAAAATTAGATTGATTTTTGAAAAATAAAATTCTGAAGTGGCTTATAACAAATATTTTTGATTGAGATCAATTTGTGATGTCCTAGGGTTTTGAGAAGTTAATATTATAATTATTGTGGTGTTGGATATTATTTTAATATGGGATTAATAAGGTGTATTCATGAATTATTATATGCCTTGTATTGTTAACTAACCTTCTTGAGCTTGGCAAAGAAATGTTTTATTGTTGTGGTAGTTTCTTGAAGTTCCTTATCATTAATAAAAATGTATGGGTATATTCTTACAAATTTAAGTTGTGTGATTGGTATTTATGAAAATACATTTGGAGTTAAAAGGACTTGATTAGGGTTTCCTATTGATTATATTGATTTAATGCTTCAAGGTTTTTTAGAATAAAGGATTGTTGTTAAAACCTTGTTTGTTAAGCATTGTTGTTGAAGCCATTGGTTGTGTGAAGAACTTGAACTAGGATTTGAAAATAACATGAGTATCATTGCTATTTGAGAATTGTTTTATAATAATTGTTGTTGAAGTGAGTTATTGAGCAAAGAACTCAAACTAGGGTTTGCAAAGATCATGAGTATCATTGTTATGTGAGATTGGTTGTTGAGTATTGTTGGAAATATTTTGAGTTGGTGTTTATATTCTTGGACTAGGGTTTGTGAGAAATGGGTGTTTCATTGAGTGATTGATTGAGTAGATTTGGTTGATCCTAGTCAAGTGGATGTGTGAAGTGATTGTTCAAGTTCCATAAAACAAACTATTCTATATTTTGAATTGAGTTCAGAAAGTGATTGAGCATTGAGTTTAATCTGAAGTATATCGAGTCTTTAACAATTTTCCTTATGTTTCTAAGAGAGTGATTGAGCATTGTGATGAGTATAGAGCATATTTAGTCTCTAAAAAATATTTTTATGTTTCTATGATGTTGGACAAGTTTTGTGTGGACTTTTTGAGAAGATTTGAGGTAAGTCTTTGAGGAGACTTGTGGACTGATTTTGTGTGAGATTTTGTGGAAGCTTACAATATAGATTTGGATAAGTTCTTGAGAGGACTTATTGAGTAGATTTGAGCAAGTTATAGAGAGGACTTGTAGAGCATATTTGAGCAAGTTCTAGAGAGGACTTGTAGAGAAAATTTGAGCAAGTTATAGAGAGGACTTGTGGATAGATTAGTGTGACATTTTGTGGAATATTAAAAGGTAGATTTGAGACAAGTCTTTGAGAATACTTGAGAGCAGAGTTGATTGATTTGTTTAAACCTTGAGTTAAGGTTTAGGGTAGATCTAGCAGAGTTGATTCAATCCTTGAGTTAATTCTTAAGAACTGAGATCCATGATAGAATGAAGGACCATTTTTAGTGCATATTTGAGGGCAAAGTTTGTTGCAAATTTGAGGATAGGTTTTTGCTAGACCAGAGATAGATATTGAGTAGATTTATGCTAGATCGAAGGACTGTGTTTAGTGAAAATTTGAGACAAATATTTGGATGTGACAAAGCAGAGAGGATAGTAGTATCCAGTGTATATATATCCATTAGATAGGGTAGTTAGGATAGGTCTTCTGAGTGGGGACACAAGCCAATGCAATGGAGGCAGTAGTCTTCTAGAGGATCACTAGCCATAGTAGAGGAGAACGAGTTCTCCTATGTATAGAGATCCATGAACTTGATTTAGGGGATTGGTGTCTCCTTTGGACATAGGTTCATAAAAATTGTAATAAGGAAAGGATTCCCAAGATATTGATTGAGAAAATTTTAGTGAAAGATATTCATCATGGAGTAGCCCACATTGGGTGAAACACATAAATTGTGGTGTCTCTATTGTGTGTGGTAATTTGTGAATTTATTTGATTTCTACTATTGATATTGCTATCTATACATTGCATAATATTGATTTAGAAAGAAAAGTAAAAAGTGGTCTTATACTGTTTACCCCTCCCTCTTAGTATAAGCTTGTGTTATTCAATTGGTATCAAAGTGGATTCCTTCAGAAGATTTTAACTGCTTGAAGTAAAGCTAACAAGAACACAATGGATTCTAAGAATGTATCCTCAAATAATTTAGCACCAGTATTTTATGAAAGTGACTATATATTGGATTATGAGAATGAAGATCTACCTGAAGGCACTTGGCAATGAAATTTGGAAGCAGTTGAATTTGGATACGGTCCTTTAATTAATACTCCTATAGATAAGAAAGACAAGCTCCTACAACATTACAATTTGTTGTGGCTGATCCACAACACACCCCAAAATTGGGGACCCACATTTTTTGCATGCTTTCAGAGATCTTAGTGACCTCAGATGCTAAAAATCAAGAAAAAGAGCAAAATTGCACAAGGATAAAAGTGTCGCGATATCGCGACATGTCGCGCCATCTCTGTCGAAAATGAAAAGTGTCATGATTTTGCGACGTGTTGCACTGTCGCGGCCGAAAATGAAAAGTGTCACGATTTCACGATGTGTTGTGCTATCATAGTCGAACATGAAAAAGTGTCACAATTTCACGACGTGTTGCGCGGTCGCTGCCAGAAAGTGAAAAGTGTCGCGATATCACGACATGTTGCTCCGTCGCGGTCCAAAGAGGAGAGAGAAAGGTAGAATGAAAAATTGTCACAAAATCATGACATGTCACAAAATCATGGGTCAAACTAGTCAAATAGGGCAAAGCAAAAAAGCATCGTGAAATCGCGACAAGAAATAGCAAAGGGGCTCGGAGCGAAAAAGCGTCACGATTTTGCGACAGGAAGCAACCGAGGCGTACGGAGATGAAAAACATTGCGATTTCACGACAGGTTGCGGCCGAAGGCATACCAAGTGAAAAACATCACGATTTCACGACAGGTTGCCGCAAGACAGCTCCAAGTGAAAAGGCATAGCGATTTCGCGACAGGAAGCAACCGAGGTGTATGGAAGAGAAAAGTGTCACGATTTCGCAATAGAAAAACAGTAAAGTGTACGGAATGAAAAGTTGTCGCGATATTGCGACGTGTCACCATTTTGCTGTGCATGAAGGCAGGAAAGGCTGTTGGTAGGAAAACATTGTGATATCGCAACATGTCACGATTTTGTGACATGTCTTGTTTTCGCGACACATGAAGGCAGACAAGGCTATTGGCAAAAACATGTCACGATATCGCGACATGTCGCGTTTTCATGGTGAAAGTAAAGGAGTAAAGTTGCATGCTATTTTTGTCATAATTTTCATGGAGCCGTTACAGAACATGCAAAAAAGTGAGGAACACATGGCGTACATGTGTAAAGGCTACAGGGGCGTTACAGTTCACTGAGAAGATCAAGCATTTCAATGTCGAGCATAAAGTTAAAAATAATGAAAAGGTAGGCAGGTGAAACGAAGCAATCTGGAAGATGAAATAGAGAGCTGCATCAGAAAGTTTAAAAGCAAAAGCACAGGATAGATACGGAGGTCGAAAACTGCTGCGGGCAGAGTTGCAGTGCTAAAGGCCAGAGGGTCAGTCTGGGCCTGCTTTGAGGCTTTTTTCCTTTATTTTTTTGGTTTTGGGAAAACCAGATGTTCTGCTATTGTAACAGGATTTATCTTTAATGCAGGAGTGTTCAAAAATTTGCATCTTGTTGGCAAGAAAGGAGTTATTTTCTGCATGCATGTTTTAATGTTTATCTTTCCCTTTTTCATATTTCTAGGCTTATAGGTGAAGTTGAATGCAAGTTCTCTTGGTTGCTTCATGCGAATGTCTAAATCTGAAATATCACAATAAAACCCCAGAGACCAGCACTTAACTTATTTGGATTGTGCGTGTTTTGCAGGTTCAATAGGTTAGGTTGCATGCATGGAAACCTCACATCTTCGGTTTTGCCAGGACGGGATAGCATCAAACTGAATGCAATTTTAATTTCTGTTTCTTTGCATTTTATTTTCTTTTTGCTGTATTTTATTTTTCAGAAGTCCCAATTTTATTTCTTTTAAGCATTAAAATAAAATAAAAAAATTAAAAAACTTCAAAATCCATAAATAATTCCTTCATTTATGGCATTTCATTAAATTTCATTTTGAAGTTACAGCATGGTCATATAAGGATCAGATCACATTTGTTTTATAAGGGTTCAATGAACAATTATTAAAGTTTCACAGTAAAATAAACCACAGTGCCCCTTGTTTTCAGTTACTTGCAACCACTAAGGTGTTCCAAGCATTTTAATTAAATATCTTTATTTGAGATTATTAATATACAGATGCTAAATGCTAGCATAACAGGAACCTTGAAGAAGTTACTTGTTTAATTTCTTTGCAAGCAGAGGATTTAGAACCCAAATCCTATCGGAGAGTGTGTTTTCATAATCGGGTGAAAATACCACTCAACAGATTGGCGCTAGAAGGAGGGCATGAAAAGTTTATTTTATCGTGATTTTAGATGCTACAAGTTTATAATTGTTCGAGAGCTTTATATTGCTAAATATTTCAAGTCCATTTGATTAGCATCTTCGGCCTCTAACACCACTCAACGGATTGGTGCTAGGAGGGCCGAACGGGTTTATTTTAGTGTTATTTAAATTTAATTTTTTTTATGCTTTAGTCCTCTAACACTCAGCGGATTGTTAAAAGGACGGCCTGAATTGGTTTATTTTATTCTATTTTAAGCAATTTAGGTATGCTGTAATATTTTTCTGATTGTTCATATAGAAATATGTGATTTGATTTAATTTTGAAAATTTTGGTCTCATGCAATTAATTGACATTTGATTTTAATAAGTACATCTCTTGGTTGATGCTAACTTGATTTTTTTTACCTTGCAGGTTGAATATTCAACAGTTTTGGTTCTAAAGTTACAGTTTAAGTTTCACTAATGGCAACACTTGAGGAGCAAATGGTATCCTTGAGAGCTGAAATAATGTCTCTAAGAGAAAGAATGGTATCAATGATAGAGGATCATTATGAGGGTTTATCTATACCTGTGGTACCCTATCAAATTTCTAAAATTTTATTGGATTTTTTACGGTGTTTTAATCAAGAGGTGCCTCTAGGATACTTGCAAAAACTGCATGTCTACAAGGATACATTATGTAAATTCCAGATTTTCTATGAGGAGGTGGCTTGTAAGTTATTTGCATACATTTTGGAAGACAAACCATTCTTTTGGTACAGCCAAATACCTATGGAGGTTAGGACTTCTTGGATACAACTAGAAGCAACCTATCTTTACCATTTTGGTAATCAGGTTGACTTAGAAATCCTAAAAAATCAGTTTACCTCCATATGTAAAGGGCCTAATGAGTCCTTGAATCAATTCAATGAAAGATTTCGGGAGTTGCACTCCCAAATGTGGGAAAATTTTAACACATTGGAAGAGGAAGCCATGGAAGTATACCTAGGATCCCTACACCCCACACTTGCTTCACTCATTGAGGAAAAACTGAGTGGTTTGTCCCTAGAGAAAATCCATGAGGTCTTAGAAGAGTTAGAATGGCAAGGTCTTGAAGAAGAAAAGGCATAACATGTTGATATGATAGATTGTTCTTTTGATGCCAACCTACACCAACCATCAAACATAGAACCCTCCACTCCAATGATACCTAAGGTGAATTATCAAGGGGATGAATTTGAATATCCAAATTTTATAACCACCTTAGATGTAGTCCATGAGGAGGTGCAAATTGCTAAGACAACATCCACTAGTGAGGATCATGTAGAGATACACGATTATCTAGACGAAGGGGTTCTAAATTCAACAATGTTTGATATATGTGATAGGATGGAACCCACCATAGAATTGAATGAAGTGGTTGAAAGTGAAATGGAAAGAAAATCAATAAATGAAGTTGAAGACATGATAGAGTCTCACCACTTGTTCTTGGAAGATACTATTGATGAAATGTGTAAAATTAAAGATCAGGAAATTCTTCACCCTACAAATTATAAAAAATTTGAATCATGGGTTACTAACTTGGATGATGATAGCCCTATAAATTTGAATTCAAGAAACAACCCACTTTTGGAAATAATTGAACCATCTAAGGAAGGTGAAGATGAATTTGATGAGAAACACATTGATGAATTGGAAGATGTTGAAGAAGTAGTTGAACGTCACCACTTTATTTTGAAAGATGATTATTATGATGCTTGGAAGAAGTGGGAAGATTTCACTCATTCCAAAACTACTAATGAAACTTGTGTGCCCATTGATATACAGGACAACATAATTGCCTACTCAAAGGAAGATATTACAACTCCTGTACAATTTGAGGTTGTTTTGGAAGAGGGTTTCAAATCTCATCAAATTTTGGAAGGTTATAATGATCCTATTGCCAAGGACAAAGAAGAAAAAGAATTTATGAATGAATCAAAATATCATGCCATAAACATCATGGAATTTCATGCCATGGATTTGGATGACAATTTTCACAATGGTTGGGGGAGATATGATAATGCATTCTTTCCTCACATCCCTATAAATGAAACTTGTATTTCACTTGATATGTAGGATGTTGAACCTTCTACATCATACGAAGATCTCGTATTCACAGGATTTGAAAAGGTGACAAAATTTGATCATGTTGAATATAAATTCATTGAAAGTGTGGATGCAAGTTTGCATGATGATTTTGAGGATTCAAATGAAGAGATACCATGGATAGTGAACAAAGAATTAGAACCAAATGACAAAGAGATTGATCAATTGGAAGCAACTCAAATGGAGGATCATCAAGATGAGTCATGGGACACTTTGACCAAAAACATTTGAGGGTTGAAAATTTGCATGACCATGTTTTGAATTTGAATGATGAAATGTCATTAAAGGTAAATGAAAAACAAGGTATAATTTTTAATCACACCTTTAATAACATTGTTTTAATGAATGGAAAAGAAGTTGATGCACTTGAATTGTTAAATCAAATTCATCAACAATTGCTAATTGAATCTAGGATAAAAACTTTTAATGATCCTAATTTAGTAAATATCCTAGATGCTTGTAAATTGTTACACAAATTTGATTGGCCTACAAATTTTGAAAATTATTTGGCTTTAAAATTTGTAGAAATAGGCTCCTACTTACAAAATTGCATATTGGAAGAAGATAGCCTAATTCTAAATCAAGGAGGGAATTATGAAGTTTACATTTTAAAGAATAGACATGATAAAATTGAAAATCATTTATTGTCTAATCATTCTAGTAATTTGATGCTCACATATGGGAGTATTATTGGAACTAAATCAAATTGGTATGGTGATCCTGGCAAGTGGAAATTTGTTGCATTGTTTGGTCTAGTATTATTTGTGTGGGATTCCCACAACATTTGGCATGCATATCACGCTATATTTTTGTTGAAATGTTCTAATCATGTTTGGGATCCAGGAAAGTGATAATCCAAGCTTTGCATCATCTTGTATTATATTGTACATTTGTATATAGATTTTGGTTTTTTGAGTTTTGGTTTGTGTTTTCAAGATCATTTGAAGTTACTTTGGGTTTGGTTTTGGTTTGTGTTTTCAAATTTTCATTTTTGGGATTGCAGTTTGGTTTTGGATTGAATAAGTTTTAATTTAAAGTTGTGTGTTTATTTGACATGTTTTGTTTGTCTATAAAAAAAAAAAAAAATGATGAAAAAGTTGCCTTGAGATGCTAACTTATGTTCTAGATCGGGGAAATATGGAACATTGGAATTATGTGGTAGAAAGCTCCGCAAGAAATACAAATATTTTAAGTAATATCGTTTGAAACTTGTGATGCATGAAGTAGTCAGTTTTATATGGCAATATTTCATTTGCATTTCAAAAGACAATGCATTCATATTACATCTCACTTTGCACATACATGCCATCTTAGTTGCAAATGCATTTCAAATACAAATCATTAAAGTGTGTCAAATCCTCTTAAGGTTATGCTATCACATAAATAAGAAGAAAATCCTAAGGTTGGGAACTAAGTCTTGAGATATCTAGAACCAAGCACATTTTATACACATTAAAAAGGATCTTGAGCAAAATGATCAAAACCTTGCTTGGAAGAAAAGGTTGGGTGAAGGAAGTATTTCATGTCTATCCTATTATGCAACATGATCCTTAAAATAGTGGTTTTGACCACTTCCATAAAGCTTAAAGCCTAAAATCGAGTAGTAAGGATAGGGCTAAATCCTCATCGAACTTAGGTTGAGGATCCAACTCCCCAAAGCTTTGATTTGACCTACATGGAGTAGTAAGGATAGGGCATAAATTCTCATCTCGCTTAGGTTGAGAATCTGATTCCCCAAAGCTCCTATGTCTCATTTCATGATAAATCTTGGAATGGAAGGATCGTACTACTTGTCCTCTACAAAGGATGGGTAGTCATCCCCAATGTCCAAGAAATAAAATTAATATTTCGCATGTTTTCATCTTGGATTGGAAGGATCGTACTACATGTCCCTAGCAAGGATGGGTAGTCATCCCCAAGGTCCAAAGAAATGAAGCTAAGTCATGGATTATGGGGTTAAGTATGCCCATGCATGGCAGCATGTCTTGTCTAGAAAACAAGACCACTGACTATTCAAAGGTTTAGACTAGCATGACCATTTCTTCCATAATTGGTTAAATTATTTTGTTCAAAGTGAGGTAATGAACTCCAAGTCAGAGTAGTAAGAATAGGGTTAAACTCCCATCTCGATTAGGTTGGGAGTCTGATTTCCCAAAGCTTTGATTTCACTTCCACTTACATATGGGTTCAAGATAGTAAGGACTCATACCCAACTTTGGGATCTAATAAAGCAATTCATTATACATATAGTTGATCCTAAGAGGGTTTGATAATCTTGAATGTTTGTGTATGATACTAGAAGAAAGACTATGCCTTTTATAAAAGCAAAATCTCTTAGCATATTTATTAGGTTACATAAATCATTCACAATCTCACATATGCATTCATGTAAAACTGACGATGGAATGTTGATCAATTTCAAACGATAGGGAATGAAAACACATTGCACACACCGAGCTAATACTTAACAATTTTGATGATTCATGTATTTTTGATCTATGGGCATTTGTTTATATTTCTTATGTGCTAATGCTAGTTACTTCCAGGTTGGGTTCTCACTAAAATGCTCAAGAGCATTTGACAGCAAAGTCACCATTTATTATGGCTGATCCACAACACACCCCAAAATTGGGGACCCACCTTTTTTGCATGCTTTCAAAGAAGATCTCAGTGACCTCAGATGCTAAAAATCAAGAAAAAGGGCAAAATTGCACAAGGATGAAAAAGTGTCGTGATATCACGACATGTCGCGCCATCGCTGCCGAAAATGAAAAGTGTCACGATTTCGCGACGTGTTGCGCTGTCGCGGCCGAAAATGAAAAGTGTCACGATTTCACGACGTGTTGCACTGTCGCGGCCGAAAATGAAAAAGTGTCACGATTTCACGACGTGTTGCGCGGTCGCTGCCAGAAAGTGAAAAGTGTCACGATATCGCGACATGTTGCTCCGTCGCGGTCCAAAGAGGAGAGAGAAAGGCAAAATGAAAAATTGTCACGAAATCATGACATGTCACAAAATCACGGGTCAAACTAGTCAAACAGGGCAAAGTAGAAAAGCGTCACGAAATTGCGACAAGAAACAGCAAAGGGGCCCGGAACAGAAAAGCCTCACGATTTCGTGACAGGAAGCAGCCGAGGCATACGGAGATGAAAAACGTCACGATTTCACGACAGGTTGCGGTCGAAGGCATACCTAGTGAAAAACGTCATGATTTCATGACAGGTTGCCACAAGACAGCTCCAAGTGAAAAGGCGTAGTGATTTCACGACAGGAAGCAGCCGAGGTGTACAAAAGAGAAAAGTGTCACGATTTCGTGATAGAAAAATAGCAAAGTGTACGAAATGAAAAGTTGTCGCGATATCGTGACATGTCGCCATTTCACTGTGCATGAAGGCAGGAAAGGCTGTTGGCAGGAAAACGTCGCGATATCACGACATGTCACGATTTCACGACATGTCTCATTTTCACGGCGCATGAAGGCGGACAAGGCTGTTGGCAAAAAAATGTCGCGATATCGCGACATGTCGCGTTTTCGGGGTGAAAGTAAAGGAGTAAAGTTGCATGCTATTTTTTTCATGATTTTCATGGAGCCATTATAGAACGTGCAAAAAAGTGCGGAACACGTGGCGTACATGTGTAAAGGTTGCAGGGGCATTACAGTTCACTGAGAAGATCAAGCATTTCAATGTCGAGCATAAAGTTAAAAACAAAGAAAAGGCGGGAAGGTGAAACGAAGCAATCTGGAAGATGAAGCGAAGTGACGTAGGGCAAAACAGAGAGCCACATCAAAAATTTTAAAAGCAGAAGCACAGGACAGATACGGAGGTCGAAAACCGCTACGGGCAGAGTTGCAGTGCTAAAGGCTAGAGGGTCATTTTGGGCCTGCTTGGAGGCTGTTTTCCTTCCTTTTTCTGGTTTTGGGAAAACCAAATGTTCTGCTATTGTAACAGGATTTATCTTTAATGCAGGAGTGTTCATAAATTTGCATCTTGTTGGCAAGAAAGAAGGAGTTATTTTCTACATGCATGTTTTAATGTTTATCTTTCCCTTTTTTAGATTTCTAGGCTTATAGGTGAAGTTGAATGCAAGTTCTCTTGGTTGCTTCATGCGAATGTCTAAATCTGAAAGATCACAATAAAACCCCAGAGACCAGCACTTAACTTATTTGGATTGTGCGTGTTTTGTAGGTTCAATAGGTTAGGTTGCATGCATGGAAACCTCACATCTTCGATTTTTCCAGGACGGGATAGCATCAAACTGAATGCAATTTTAATTTCTATTTCTTTGCATTTTATTTTCTTTTTGCTGTATTTTATTTTTTAGAAGTCCCAATTTTATTTCTTTTAAGCATTAAAATAAAATAAAAAAATTAAAAAACTTCAAAATCCATAAATAATTCCTTCATTTATGGCATTTCATTAAATTTCATTTTGAAGTTACAACATGGTCATATAAGGATTAGATCACATTTGTTTTATAAGGGTTCAATGAACAATTATTAAAGTTTCATAGTAAAATAAACCATAGTGCCCCTTGTTTTCAGTTACTTGCAACCACTAAGGTGTTCCAAGCATTTTAATTAAATATCTTTATTTGATATTATTAATACACAGATGCTAAATGCTAGCATAACAAGAACCTTGGAGAAGTTACTTGTTTAATTTCTTTGCAAGCAGAGGATTTAGAACCCAAATCCTATCGGAGAGTGTGTTTTCACAATCGGGTGAAAATACCACTCAACACAATTCAAAAGCAATGAATGCACTTTTGAGAGGTTTGCATAGAAAAAAGTCTATGGAAGTTATGCATTATAAAACTTCAAAATAAATGTGGGATAAACTGCAAAATATATATGAAGGAGATAAATGTGTCAAGAAAGCAAAGATGTGAAATCTCAAAGGATAATTTTAAGAATTAAGAATGAAGGATGAGGAAAATATTAGTACTTATCTACTTCAAATTGATGAGGTTTTTAATGATATGAAAGGACTTTGAATGAATATTTATGAGTTAGATGTTTGTGATAAAGTCATAAGAACTCTTCCAAAATGATTCGGTGAAAAGGTTTCTACTATAGAAGTGTCAATGGATGGTGATACTTTGACAAGAGATATGCTACTTGGTATTAATTACAACACGTGAGATAAGAACAAAAGAGGAACCAAATCCTTAGAAAGAAGAAGCATTCAAAGAAATCAAGAATACAAATGGTAAGAAGTCATAATCAAGCAATGATTCATCCAGTGATGAAAAAGCAAATTATGGCAGAAAGAATAAGGATTCAAGAAGATCTAAAGATACAATATTTATTAAATATTTCAATTGTGTAAGGTATGGTCATTATGCAACTGACTATTAAGAAGCTAAGAATAACAATGATGAAGAAAAATAGGATCATAAGAACAAGGAATCATAAAGATATAGGCACCAAAAAAAAAAGGGTGGACAAAACATACAAGGAAATAAGTTATTCCAAGGCAAAAAAGGAGGTACTATGCGGATAGGGAAAGTAAGTACTCAAGTTATAGTGATGCTACTTTTTCAGATAATGATAGATATGAAGTCCTATTTATTATTGAAGCAAAAGAACAAGTTAATAAAAGGACTCCAGTAATTCTCAAGTGTTTTAGATGTGGTAACTTTTGACATATTGAAGATAATTGTACAAGGGATGGTTATAGTTTTAGTTATGATGAATATGAGGATGCACTTGAAGGACCAGATGAAAATATTCTAATGGTATTAGAAGAAGAAGTAGGTGATACTATAGAAGACAAGCCAATAGGAAATAAATATGTGGACAAAGATAAAAAATAGAGAAATATTCAGAGAAATATGGATATGATGTCAAGGGAGAGCTTATTTATGCTCTTGAAACAGTACATAAGGTAAGAAAGCAAAACTCTAAACTTAAAATTTAGTTTCAAGAATGTGATGAAGAGAGAAGATTGCTTATAGAGGATTTAGAAAAATCAAAGGTTCAAAGATAAGTTAGAAGAAAAGATCTTAGAATGTGAAAAGTTAGCACAATAAGTGGCACTACTAAGAGAATATTTAGAAGACTCCAAATTCAAGCTAAAAGGGTTCAAAAATAACTCAAAGAAATTGGATAAGTTCATCAAGATATAAAAGCCTACATCAAGAAAAACAGATCTTAGATTTGAACAAGTTCAAAATAAAAGGGAATGAAATTCAAACTCAAATTTTAGATAAGAAGAAACTTTATATGAAGATAATTCAGAATAAGATAGTGTAAAAGAGAGTTATACATCTAAGGATGAGTTGGACAATAGAGAGTTCAACAAGAACAAGAACAAGAACAAAAAGATACATATGGAACTATAATAAGAATAGGTCAAGAGAGACTAGGAGACCAATGAGGTCAAGACAAGGAGGCTTCAATGGAGTATGTTTTTCATATCATAGTTTTGGGCACATGGCTTCACAATGCAAGACATGGGAAATACCGGAATATGGGAACATACAACTTTCCCATGGGTATTGCTACTCATGTAATCATTTTTGTCACAAGGCAATGAATTACAGGGTTCATGATAGAAGAGGATATGACTTCACTAAGAGAAATCTTAAGACATTTGCACATCTAAGGAATAATAACATTAAGTGTTATAAGTGCAATAATGATAGTCATACAACAAAGTGGTGTAGATCAGACATTCCAGAAACAAGTATGAACAAGAACAAAAACATGGATATGAACAAGAAGAGAAATAGGAACAAGAATAGGAACATGGATATGAATAGGAATATGAACAAGAACCAGAATGTAGACATGGATAGGAACATGGATATGGAAAGAAATAGTCAGAGGAATCAGAAGAATCATATAAGAAGGAAAGAGGATAAAGGTAAACAATAGTGCTTTCTGGGAGTAGAAATACTCCCACCCTGGAATTAACCACCTCAAGAGGAGGTGGGTGAGGGGATAAGCTAAGAGGCTCATTATTAGCCTTGAGCCCTAAAGGTAACCATTTTCCATTGATTTCAAAGGGGGAGATTTTTGAGTAAGGGGAGATATTTGATATTTTATAAAAGAGGAGAAAGCATTGAGCCAGGAGGAGCAATGTCACAAGGGGAGTAGAACAAAGGAAAGGACAATTTTTAGGTAAAATGAAGTTGGGTTGCCATCAATGACAAAGGGGGAGATTGTTAGACATTTTGAGTCCATAAGAGTTGTCATTGATGTTAAGATAGAAATATGGCATTGTTGATTTATGTCAAAACATGAAGTTGTCATTTATTCCAATAAACAAATCACCACTGACACCGAAAGATTGAAAGGTGTAAGCGAAAAGACATCATAGCACATCTCGTAATATTATGAATGGCATATTTGAATGGTTTTTGTTAAAACCAATGGTGGTGATTTTAATGAATTTTATTAAAACCAATGATGGCAATTTTAATGGTTTTTATTAAAACCAATGGTGGTAATTTTAATGGTTTTCATTAAAACCATATGGGCAAGTTGCAAGGTTTTTCTAAAAATCGAGGATGACCTAAAGTTTGGTTTAAAATACCAAAACCCATTTAATTATTAAATTATAATAATTAAATTCTTAAAAATAATTTAATTTATTATATTTAATCAATTAAATAAGCTAAAGTTTGGGCACTTTAATAAAGTTTTGGGACATACTATAAATCTTGAGCATTGGGTTATTTGTGGGTAAGGTTTGCCCCTCTTTCGTCGATGTCACCATGTTCTCACCATGGACATGAAGAAAGAAAGACACATGGTATATAAATACTATAGCCTTATCAAAGTTTATGCATCCTCTCATCCATCAAAATAATTGATCTTTGAGCTTTGTGAAATTTCTCCTCATGAAACACTAGTTCGTGCAAAGACTTAGGGTAGCATGAGAGAAGAAGCCGAGTCGTGGCTTGTGGAAATCAAACGGTGCAAGGGATTGGAGGATCCAAGGGAGCACGTGGCTCCACATATTTGGGAGCCAAGATGAAAGCACTTAAGGAGAGAAGTGCTTCATGCAAATCCAAAGTGGTAACATTCTTTTTGTTGGCAATTTTGGGTTTGAGATCCTAGCTTCTTGTCTATGAGTTGTCATTGATGTCAAAAGGAAATGGCATTAATGTTAAGAGGATGTGTTGGCTTCAAAGGTGGAAGATTCCAAGAGAATATTTTTAAGAGAATCCGGAGAGATTCCATTGGCAAGGGTTTTTCATTAAAACCAAACCGGTTTTTATTAAAACCAAGTTAAATGGTTTTTATTAAAACCAATGGAGGTTCTCTTTATTATTTATTTAATTATTATTTAAAACCCTTCAAGGTTTTAATTAATTAATTATTTAATTAATTAAGGGAGAAATTATTTTTAATTTATTAAAAATACTTAAAGGTTTTTAAACCTTTTTTTATTCTTAATTTATTAAAATTATTTAAGGGTTTTTAAACCCTTTTTGAAAAGACTTTTGATTAATTTCGAAATGGTCTTTATTTTTGCCGACGTCAAGGTGTCTTCGAAGAGACTATTTATTCTCCAACTCCTAAGGTTGGAAGGCTAATTAATTCGAAATTCCCCGAATGCAATTTGCGGTGTTTGTGCTCTGTATTCGTTGCGATCGAAGGAAGACTTAGAAGCACGTGCGGTTGAAAAGTCTTCGAGAGTTTTTTTGAGGGTGAAGTGGAGGGAAGTTCACTTGTGAACTTCGTAGCCCGCGTGGGCTAGTGGTAGTGAAGGCTATTGTTGGGCGCTGCATTGGCGGAGGTCACCGTTTCGAGTCTCGCGGGGGTGCTTTGCTAGAGTAACACACGTTTTTATTAAAACGTCTTTATGCCACGAAATTCGGAGTTTCTTGGACAACGATTTATAAGGTGTGATTAAATTTTATGAGTTTTGGCTTTTGTGATTAGCATTGAATAAAAGCTTAGGAGAAATAAGGGCATATTTCTTTGGATGTATTTTTAAGATTATTCTTTGCTATGCTAAAATTAAAAATGGAGGTATAAGGTGTGAGTCTGTGATTGTTGATTTATTGGCATGTTATGGTGGTTGTGTTTAAAGAAGTGGAGCTAAAAGGTGTAATAAAGGAAGTTTATATTATTGCTCATTTCTTTTTATTCTAACCCTAACTTGGTTGGAAGTTTGAGAGTTGTGTGTGGTGACAGCTTGAAGGTTCAATTATCTTCTACTCCAATAAGGTATGGGCACATTCTTCTTATGAGTATGATTGGTGTATGTTTTCTGAAATAAGGTTGGAGTGAAAAGGTATTCTACTAGGTATCCTTTGGCTAGGTGTAAATCCTATTTTCTGGTTTGTTGAAGACTACTTATGCATTGTTATCCTTAAGGAGAGTTTTTGGTGAATGCATAATTTTTGGTTTGAGATAGTGGAAGCTTTGTGCACTAGGGTTTATATTTGTGAGTCTAGCTACTTGCATTGAGTTGGTGGAACCCTTGGTTGGCTGTTTTGAGTTTGATGGTTGAGTTGCTTCCATAGAGGTTGTTTGATCAAGTTATTGCTTTACTTGATTCATGATATTGGGCTTACTCCATTGAGTTGATTTGAGCAAGTTATTCTTTGCATTTGGTGATATTGTGTTGGTGGCTGTTTTGTTCAAATATCTTTGGAGGGAAAAGGATTTCTACTTGTTTCCTTTTCTTGTGATGATTGGTTGAATGCTTCAAGGTTGATGTTGAGTTGAATGGTGTTGGTTGACTAAACCTTGTTTGATGAGCATTGTTGTTGAAACCCTAATTGATGGTGAAAAGAACATGAGTATCATTGTTATGTGATTCTTTGCATAGTTGGCAATTGTTGGGGTTTCATGTTCTTGAAAGAAAACATTCTATCCTATCCATTTCAGATATTGAGTTGAGTTTTCAGATTTGAGATTGAGATTGAGCTGAGTTGATTTGAGTTGAGTTTTGAGATTGGGATTTGAGTATAGAACATATTGAGTCTCTAACAATTCTCTTTATGCTTCTATGAGTTTGACAAATCACATTGGGTCTCTAACAATTCACTTTGTGATTTCCTACTAAGAAAGTTTTTCTTGGTGAGCTTGTTGAGTTTTTGGACAAGTTCCAGTGGGGACTTGTGAGTAGTTTTTGGACAGGTTCCAGTGGGGACTTGTGAGCAGTTTTTGGACAGGTTCCGGTGGGGACTTGTGAGCAGTTTTGGACAGGTTTCGATGGGGACTTGTGAGCAGTTTTGGATAGGTTTTGGTGGGGACTTGTGAGCAGATTTGGACAGGTCCTAGCAGAGGACTTGTGAGCTGAGTTTGATAGTTCTATCAGAGAACTTGAGGATAGAGGTGCATTGGTTCTATGAGAAGAACTCTGAGGATAGATTTGGCAAGTCTTTGAGAAGGCTTGTATGCAGAGGATTGATTTGTTCAAGAGTTGGACAGATTCGACAGATAGAGGAAGACTTGTACTAGACCGATTGACTGTGTTTGGTACAGGTTGTTGAGCTGTTGTGGACGTGATCATAGAAGGCAGAGGTCTCTTAGGCTAAGCATTGAGGATAGGAGGTCTTCGATGGAAAGGAGTTCCATGTGCTGGCAAGAGGTAGAGGCAGTTGATCTTCTAAGGGATCATTTCTAGAGTAGAGGGGAAGGTATCTCCTTTGAGCAAAGGCTCATAAATTCTGATTGGGGGAAGGTATCTCCTTTGAGAAGAGGCTCATAAATTTTGATTGGGGGAAGGTATCTCCTTTGGGCCGAGGCTCATAAACATTGTAATTGGGAAGGATTCCCAAAGAACTTTGAGATAACTTTTAGAGAAATGTTTTGTGGATGTAGCTTAGAATTTCTAGGTGAACCACATTAAAATTGGTGTCACTTTGTGGATGATATTGTGCATTGCTTTGATATTGCTTTGGGTATATTGCTTTACTATTTTGAAGTATAAAGGAAAAAGTAAAAAGAGGTCTTATACTTGTTCACCCCCCTCTCAGTATAAGCTTGTGTTCTTCAATTGGTATCAGAGCAGGTGCCTTCGGAAAGTTTAACAGCTTGAAGGAAAAGCTAGTAAAGAACACAATGGATCATTCAAGTGGCAATGCAGCACCTATTCTTGATGGGTCAAATTTTGGTCTTTGGAGTGCAAGGATGAAGGTTCATCTAATGGCACTTGGGAATGAGGTTTGGGAAGTGATTGAAGATGAGTACACTATTCTTGAACATGGTCCTAATACTAAAGAAGAAAGGCTCCTACATCACAGCAATGAATGCAATCCTGAAAGGCTTACAGAAAGTAGATCTCACCAAAGTGATTCACTGCAAGACAACTAGTGAAATGTGGAAACAGTTGAAGGTGGTTCATACAGGTGATACAAATGTCAGAAAGGCCAAGTTGAGACACTTCAAAGGTATGTTTGAACAACTCAAGATGAATGATGATGAAAATATTAGTGACTACATGCTTCGTATGGATGAGGTTGTTAACTCCATGAAAGACTTAGGTCTTGAGCTTGCTGAAAATGATGTTTGTGATAAGATTTTAAGATCTCTTCCTAATAGATTTAGTGAAAATATTTCTGCTATTGAGGAAGCTAAAGATTTGGATAAGTTGAAAAAGGATGAGCTCCATAGTATACTTGCAGCATTTGAGTTGAGAACTCAAGTGAAGGTTGATGTCAAGAAAGATGCGGCTTTCAAGGCTACCAAGAATTCCAAGGGTAAACAACTTCAAGATAGTGATGAGTCTTCTAGTGATGAAGAGGCATATTACAGCAAGAAAGGCAAGTTCTCTAGAAAGCACAAAAGTATGAAAAATATAAGATGTTTCAATTGTGGAAAGTTTGGTCATTATGCTACTGACTGTACTATTCCCAAGAATGAAAGTGATGAAGATAAACAGGATTCTAAGAGCAAGGATTCTGAAAAGCACAAGCATCATAGGAAAAACAAAGATGAGCACAACAATCAAGGAAAGAGGTATTCTCACAAGCACAAGAAGAGTTTCTACCTAGACAAAGCAAGTAAGTGTTCTAGTAGTGATAGTGAAAGTTCTTCAAGTGATAATGAAAATGAGATGTTGTTCATATCAAAAAAAGAGGAAGAACCGAAACATAGATTCATTATCATGAAATGTCTTAGATGTGGAAATTTTGGTCACCTTGAGGATGATTGCACAAATAATGATTTGGTTTCTAGTATGTATGAGGATGCTTCAGAAAACTATAAGGAAGATGCATGTATGGTTTTTGAAAAGGGTAGCACCTCTAGTGATAAGAAATCTGAAAAAGGCTTTGATGATTCAAAAAGCAAACAAATAGAGGAAGATATAGAGGAAGGTGAAGTAGATCTTGAAGGTGAACTTATTAGTGCTCTTAGTGCTTTGAAAAAGGAAAGAAAGAAGAATGCTAGACTCAAGGATAAGTTAGATGAATGTTGTATGGAGAGAGATGATCTTATAGAAAGTCTTGACTTCTCTATGGCTAAGACACAAGAACTCAAGGATGAGTTAGAGTCTAAGGTTCTTGAGTATAGTGAGTTAGAACAGAAAATGGCTTCTTTGAAAGAGGAAACTAAAGAGTACAAGGATAAGCTTTACAGGTTTCAAGATAGCTCCAAAAAGGTTAAGTCACTCATCAAAGGTCAAAGAAAGACAACAGATAAAACAGGCCTTGGTTTTGTTAAGCCACACAAGGAACAAGTTGGAGAGTCTAGTAAGAGACTCCAAAAGGAAGAGAGGAAAGTATTTCAGAAAAGGAGTCCTTGAATGATAGATGCACAGAAACAGAAAACAGAATTCAGAATGAGAAGAAGAAGTTTTCAGAACCTAAGAGGTCAATTAAAGGAAAGTTTCAAGGCAGATGTTTTGCTTGTCACGAGGTTTGGTCACATGGCTTCACATTGCATGGCTCAAGTGAAGGAGGTAAATGACAGTTTCAGAAGTGCTAGTTACTTTCAAGGGTATTGCTACTCTTGTCAACAGTTTGGGCACAAGGCAGTTTATTGCAAGGCAAATAACAAGAACAGGTTTGGTCAGAACAGGTTTGGCCAGAATAGGTTTGGTCAGAACAGGTTTGGTCAGAACAGGTTTGGCCAGAACAGGTTTGGTCATAACAGGTTTGGTCAGAACTGGTGGATTCAAAGATCAGGTTTACCTCAGAGAAACAACATCGTCAAGTGTTTCAAGTGCAACAATGAAGGTCACACAATCAGACAGTGTAGAGCTGAAATTCCAGAATACAGGAACAGGAACAGTGGCATGATCAGGTCCAAGGATCAAGGCATGGACAAGAACAAGGATGAGAACAAGAACAAGAATAGTGACAGGAATAGGAATATGGACAAAGAGTTCAAGAGAAGGCCCGACAAGGAAGTTATAGATGCTGATGATGATCGATGCCTAATGGGAGTTTTACTCCCACCCAAGAATTAATCACCTCATCAGGAGGTGGGGGAGGGACTAAGCTAAGAGGCTCATTCTTAGTCCCGAGCCCCAAAGGTGACCCTTTGCCATTGATGACAAAGGGGGAGAGATTTGAGTAAGGGGGAGAGCCTCAAGACAGGGGGAGCTGTTTATGTTGAGTTTCTATGTTGTTGAGAAGCATGGTTTGCCATCAATGACAAAGGGGGAGATTGTTGGCAATTTTGGGTTTGAGATCCTAGCTTCTTGTCTATGAGTTGTCATTGATGTCAAAAGGAAATGGCATTAATGTTAAGAGGATGTGTTGGCTTCAAAGGTGGAAGATTCCAAGAGAATATTTTTAAGAGAATCCGGAGAGATTCCATTGGCAAGGGTTTTTCATTAAAACCAAACCGGTTTTTATTAAAACCAAGTTGGATAGGGTTTTTATTAAAACCAAGTTAAATGGTTTTTATTAAAACCAATGGAGGTTCTCTTTATTATTTATTTAATTATTATTTAAAACCCTTCAAGGTTTTAATTAATTAATTATTTAATTAATTAAGGGAGAAATTATTTTTAATTTATTAAAAATACTTAAAGGTTTTTAAACCTTTTTTAATTCTTAATTTATTAAAATTATTTAAGGGTTTTTAAACCCTTTTTGAAAAGACTTTTGATTAATTTTGAAATGGTCTTTATTTTTTCCGACGTCAAGGTGTCTTCGAAGAGACTATTTATTCTCCAACTCCTAAGGTTGGAAGGCTAATTAATTCGAAATTCCCCGAATGCAATTTGCGGTGTTTGTGCTCTGTATTCGCTGCGATCGAAGGAAGACTTAGAAGCACGTGCGGTTGAAAAGTCTTCGGGAGTTTTTTTGAGGGTGAAGTGGAGGGAAGTTCACTTGTGAACTTCGTAGCCCATGTGGGCTAGTGGCAGCGAAGGCTGTTGTTGGGCGCTGCATTGGCGGAGGTCACCGTTTCGAGTCTCGCGGGGGTGCTTTGCTAGAGTAACACACGTTTTTATTAAAACGTCTTTATGCCACGAAATTCGGAGTTTCTTGGACAGCGATTTATAAGGTGTGATTAAATTTTATGAGTTTTGGCTTTTGTGATTAGCATTGAATAAAAGCTTAGGAGAAATAAGGGCATATTTCTTTGGATGTATTTTTAAGATTATTCTTTGCTATGCTAAAATTAAAAATGGAGGTATAAGGTGTGAGTCTGTGATTGTTGATTTATTGGCATGTTATGGTGGTTGTGTTTAAAGAAGTGGAGCTAAAAGGTGTAATAAAGGAAGTTTATATTATTGCTCATTTCTTTTTATTCTAACCCTAACTTGGTTGGAAGTTTGAGAGTTGTGTGTGGTGACGGCTTGAAGGTTCAATTATCTTCTACTCCAATAAGGTATGGGCACATTCTTCTTATGAGTATGATTGGTGTATGTTTTCTGAAATAAGGTTGGAGTGAAAAGGTATTCTACTAGGTATCCTTTGGCTAGGTGTAAATCCTATTTTCTGGTTTGTTGAAGACTACTTATGCATTGTTATCCTTAAGGAGAGTTTTTGGTGAATGCATAATTTTTGGTTTGAGATAGTGGAAGCTTTGTGCACTAGGGTTTATATTTGTGAGTCTAGCTACTTGCATTGAGTTGGTGGAACCCTTGGTTGGCTGTTTTGAGTTTGATGGTTGAGTTGCTTCCATAGAGGTTGTTTGATCAAGTTATTGCTTTACTTGATTCATGATATTGGGCTTACTCCATTGAGTTGATTTGAGCAAGTTATTCTTTGCATTTGGTGATATTGTGTTGGTGGCTATTTTGTTCAAATATCTTTGGAGGGAAAAGGATTTCTACTTGTTTCCTTTTCTTGTGATGATTGGTTGAATGCTTCAAGGTTGATGTTGAGTTGAATGGTGTTGGTTGACTAAACCTTGTTTGATGAGCATTGTTGTTGAAACCCTAATTGATGGTGAAAAGAACATGAGTATCATTGTTATGTGATTCTTTGCATAGTTGGCAATTGTTGGGGTTTCATGTTCTTGAAAGAAAACATTCTATCCTATCCATTTCGGATATTGAGTTGAGTTTTCAGATTTGAGATTGAGATTGAGCTGAGTTGATTTGAGTTGAGTTTTGAGATTGGGATTTGAGTATAGAACATATTGAGTCTCTAACAATTCTCTTTATGCTTCTATGAGTTTGACAAATCACATTGGGTCTCTAACAATTCACTTTGTGATTTCCTACTAAGAAAGTTTTTCTTGGTGAGCTTGCTTGAGTTTTTGGATAGGTTCTAGTGGGGACTTGTGAGCAGGTTTTGGACAGAGTTCTAGTGGGGACTTGTGAGCAGGTTTTGGACAGGTTCTAGTGGGGACTTGTGAGCAGTTTTGGACAGGTTTCGATGGGGACTTGTGAGTAGTTTTGGACAGGTTTCGGTGGGGACTTGTGAGCAGATTTGGACAGGTCCTAGCAGAGGACTTGTGAGCTGAGTTTGATAGTTCTATCAGAGAACTTGAGGACAGAGGTGCACTGGTTCTATGAGAAGAACCCGAGGACAGATTTGGCAAGTCTTTGAGAAGGCTTGTATGCAGAGGATTGATTTGTTCAAGAGTTGGACAGATCCGACGAGATAGAGGAAGACTTGTACTAGACCGACTGACTGTGTTTGGTACAGAGTTCTTTGAGCTGCTGTGGACGTGATCATAGAAGGCGAGAGGTCTCTTAGGCTAAGCATTGAGGACAGGAGGTCTTCGGTGGAAAGGAGTTCCACGTGCTTGGCAAGAGGTAGAGGCGGTTGATCTTCTAAGGGATCATTTCCAGAGCGAGAGGGGAAGGTATCTCCTTTTAGCAGAGGCTCATAAATTGTGATTGGGGGAAGGTATCTCCTTTGAGCAAAAAGCTCATAAATTCTGATTGGGGGAAGGTATCTCCTTTGGGCCGAGGCTCATAAACATTGTAATTGGGAAGGATTCCCAAAGAACTTTGAGATAACTTTTAGAGAAAAGTTTTATGGACGTAGCCCGACCATTCCAGGTGAACCACGTTAAAATTGGTGTCACTTTGTGGATGATATTGTGCATTGCTTTGATATTGCTTTGGGTATATTGCTTTACTATTTTGAAGTATAAAGGAAAAAGTAAAAAGAGGTCTTATACTGTTCACCCCCCCTCTCAGTATAAGCTTGTGTTCTTCACTTTTATTTAATATTTGATTTTTTGACTTAGGCTAAGGTTAGACTTAGGATAAATAAGGAGGTAAATGGTTTGATTAGTGCCTAAGTTAAAAAAGAGTTTTTTGGGTTTTATAAAAATTTTAGGTGAAATTTTAATTGGTGGATAAAAGATCTTTTACCTTAGAAAATGAAATATTAGTTATTGCATTATTTATTAAAATTTTTATCTTTAAATGCAATAATAAAATAGGGAGTCATAAGAAGAAAATTAGATTGATTTTTGAAAAATAAAATTTTGAAGTGGCTTATGACAAATATGTTTGATTGAGATAAATTTATGAGGTCCTAGGGTTTTGAGAAGTGAATATTCAAGTTATTGTGGTGTTGGATATTATTTTAAGATTGGAGTAATAAGGTGTATTCATGAATTATTATATACCTTGTATTGTTAACTAACCTTCTTGAGCTTGGCAAAGAAGTGTTTTATTGTTGTGGCAGTTTCTTGAAGTTCCTTATCATCAAGAAAAAGGTATGGGCATATTCTTCCAAATTTAAGTTGTGTGATTGGTGTTTCTAAAAATAAGTTTGGAGTGAAAAAGAATTTATTAGGGTTTCTTATTGAGTATATTGAGTTAGTGCTTCAAGGTTTTCTGGAATAAAGAATTGTTATTAAAACCTTATTTTTTAAGCATTGTTGTTGAAGCCATTGGTTGTTTGAATAACTTGAACTAGGGTTTGAAAAGAACATGAGTATAATTTCTATGTGAGGATTGTTTTATAATCATTGTTTTTGAAGTGAGTTGATGAGCAAATAACTTGAACTAGGGTTTGCAAAGATCATGAGTATCATTGTTATGTGAGATTGGTTGTTGAGTATTGTTGGAAACATTTTGAGTTGGTGTTCATATGCTTGGACTAGGGTTTGTGAGAAAGGGGTGTTTCATTGAGTGATTGGTTGAGTAGATTTGGTTGAGCCTAGTCAAGTGGATGTGTGAAGTGATTGTTCAAGTTCCATAAAATAAACTATTCTATATTTTGAATTGAGTTGAGAAAGTAATTGAGCATTCAGTTGAATTTGAAGCATATTGAGTCTCTAACAATTCTCCTTATGTTTCTAAGAGAGTTATTGAGCATTGTGATGAGTATAGAGCATATTGAGTCTCTAAAAATTATCTTTATGTTTCTATGAGACTAGACAAGTTCTATGTAGACTTATTAAGCAGATTTAAGGTAAGTCTTTGAGGAGACTTATGGATCGATTTTGTGTGAGCTTTTGTAGAAGATTACAATATATATTTGGATAAGTTCTTGAGAGGAATTATTGAGCATATTTGAGCAAGTTCTAGAGAGGACTTGTAGAGAATATTTGAGCAAGTTCTAGAGAGGACTTGTAGAGCAGATTTGAGAAAGTTCTAGAGAAGACTTGTAGAGCATATTTGAGAAAGTTCTAGAGAGGACTTGTAGAGAATATTTGAGCAAGTTCTGGAGAGGACTTGTGAAGCAGATTTGGACAAGTTCTAGAGAGGAATTATGGACATATTAGTGTGATATTTTATGGAAGTTTAAAAGGTATATTTGATACAAGTATTTGAGAAGACTTGAGAGCAAAGCTTATTGATTTTTTTAAAACTTGAGTTAAGGTTTAGGGCAGATCTAGTAGAGTTGAGTCAAGCATTGAGCTAAGGCTTGAGGACAGAGATCGAGGATAGATTTGTTCTATACCGAAGGAATATATTTAGTGTAAATTTAGGATAAAGTTTTGTGCAAATTTAAGGATAGGTTTTTGCCAGACCAGAGGCAAATATTGAGCATATTTGTGCTAGATCGAAGAACTATGTTTAGTGCAGATTTGAGACAGAGCTTTGGATGTGAGAGAGTAGAGAGGATAGTAGTCTCCAATGGATAGCTATCCATTAGCTAGGGTAGCGAGGATAGGTCTTCTGAGTGGGGATAAGAGTATTAATTGGAGAGATATTCACAAGCCAGTGCAGTGGAAGTAGCAATCTTCTAGAGGATCGCTAGCCAAAGCAAAGGAGAAAGAGTTCTCCTGTGGATAGAGATCCATGAACTTGATTTAGGGTATTGGTGTCTCCTTTGGATAGAGGTCCATAAACATTGTAATAGGGAAAGGATTCCCAAGATATTTATTGAGAAAATTTTAGTGAAATATTTTCTCCGTGGAGTAGCCCACATTGGGTGAACCATGTAAATTGTGGTGTCTCTATTGTGTGTGGTGATTTTTGCATTGATTTGATTATTGTTGTTGATATTTCTATCTATACATTGCATAATATTTATTTGGAAAGAAAAGTAAAAAGTGGTGTTATACTATTCACCTCCCCCCCTCTCATTATAAGCTTGTGTTCTTCATTTGTATAGCATAATGTTTATGCATGATACTTATAATATATATATCATTCCAAAAATGATATTACATTCAAGTATCAAAACTCAAAGTCACAATTTTTTTCCTCTTATCAAAGGATCCTTATTGAAATATATTTTCTCCATTGAGCTTATGATCATGAGCATAGGGATCAGGTTAACACCTTTAAATGAATATGCAAGCCTCATATACATCATTTAAATAAAATTATACAAGAAAACTGCAAGATTATAATCCTAATAGAATGTATATGCAAGCCTAACATGCATCATACAAATAAAACCATTTCATAACAATGCAAGATATAAATTTAATAATATTACAATAGTTTTACAAAATCATGGGTTACTACTCTCCTAATAAAGCCAACCATAATATCTTATATATATATACTACTTTTGTACGAGATTTTATAAAGCACGGTTATGATCTATGTATAAAGCATATATATCTATATCTATCTATCTGTATATATATATATATAATACTTTTGTATGAGATTTTATAAAGCACGGTTATGATCTACAAGGTAGGAATTTAAATTCTAGGCTCTAATATCTACATAAAATCAATGAACTACCAAGGAAGCAAACATAGAAATAAAGAACTTAAGTATAGCTAAAAGTGTACCATGTATCTAGAGAAATATGGTTCGAATTGCTTTGGATTTTTCAAACTTCCTTTATCACGTCATTCCTTCTATTCACCCACACCAGAAGTGCATATACTATTTTCTTTTATTTATCTCTTAAAATCCTTGGTGTGCCTAAAATATTATGTTGTTTTATTTCTTTCCTTAAAATCTACTCCTCATTGGATGGTTAGTGTGTGCTTAAGATACATATTTGCAATCAACTACTCTTATAAAATTTGAATGTTTCACTAGGGCATATTCTTATGAATAATATTAGTCTAGTATTGATCCTCAAATAGTTATCCTATTCTCCCTTGAATATATGCCTTACACCTATTATATAGACATCCTTCATGATAATAAAAATAGACTTCTATATCTAGTTGCCCTAATTTTTGTTATCATCTCTCCTTTTTATAATAATAAATATACTTTCATATTTGGTTGACCAAATTATTATTATCTTTCACTCTTATAATACTAAATAGGCTTATATATTTGGTTTCCCTAATTACAATTATTATCTCTTGGTAATATAACTAGGGATGAGAACACTAAATTTTTCATAGCTTTGCAAATCATAGAAAACAACAAAAAATAATTTAGGAGCTAAAAGGACAAGATGGACTTAAAGTCTCATAATTTAAAATATTAGATGACATGGGTGTAAGGCATTTTGGTCAACTATACAAGGATCCTAGTCAAGTTAATATAGCTAAAATAGTTAAAATAACTTCTCTCTTTCCCAAATTTATAGATGAGGAAGCCAATGGTGAGTTGATTAAGGAAGTCTCAAAGGAAGATCTCAAAGTTGTTTTAAACATCTTCTAGAAAGATAAGAGTCCAAGACCTGATAGGTGGACTATGGAATTTTTTCTTGGGCTCTATGACCTTTTAGAGTCTAACCTACTCAAGGTTTTGGAGGAGTCTAGGCTAAAAGGAAGGGTAAATGCAGTCTTCAACTCTACCTTCATTTCTCTTATTAAGAAAAAGTACAATCCTTTTTCCTTTGATGATTGTAGGCCCATTTATTTATGTAAATGTGTGTATAAAATCATAGCAAAAATAATTACATCAAGAATTAAAAGGTTCTTATCTGTTTCTATATCTATTGAGAAATTTAGTTTTCTACATGTAGATAAATTCATAAAGCAATTTTTGTTGCTCAAGAAACTATTTATACCATAAAATCAAAGAAACTACAAATAATGGTGATGAATCTAGATCTCTCTAAGGCCTTTAACAGAGTAGATTGGCTATATTTAAGAATGATACTCATATTGGGTTCTGTGTATAGATGGTGAATTAGATTATGAAATGTCTTTGTTCTATTTTTTTTGTAGTTTTGGTTAATGGGTTAGCCTCTTAGTTCTTCAAAGATTCTTTGAGGATTAGACAAGGTTGCAGAGAAGTTAAAACACTCTTTAGGTCTTTTTTATCTGGCAATAGGTATGCAAATTAATGCACAAAATTCAAGCATCTATTTTAAATGTGTGGATAATAATCAAACCATAATAATAGGTCAAATTTTTCCCTTTTATAGATTTGATCTTCAAGAGAGGTTTAAATATATGGGGTTCTTTTTGAAATCCAGTGACTATACTAAACAAGATTGGAATTGGTTGATAAATAAGGTGGAAGGAATAATTAGTATATGGTGCAAAAAATGACTCTCTTTGGGGGAGAGATTGACTTTTTTCAAGTCTATGATGGAGGCAATACCAGTATATTGGTAATATTTGGATCATATACCAAAAAGAGTTTTGAAAAAAAATAGATAGTTAAGATATAGGTTCTTATGGATAGGTAAAAGGGAAAGGTAAGATATTCCCTTGGTTAAATGAAAATCCTTTGCCAAGCTCAATGAAAATGGAGGATGGGGACTTAAGAACATCTTCCTATTTAGCAAGGCTCTAGTAGAAAAGTGTGTTTAGAAGATAATATCAAAGGAAGGGTTTTGGAATAATATTATACATAAAAGGTATTTATATCCACTCATAGTTGAGGATTGAATAAGGACCCCAATGAAGCAAACCCATAATGTTTTAATATGTTGGTAGGTAATGATTCGAGACTTATATTATAGGTGATTGGCTTACCTAGAAAATAGAGGTTGGCTCAAGGATAAGACTAGGATAATATCCTTGGATTGGTTGTGGTGATATGCATAGGCATCCAAATAATATAGTTTATACCCTAAGAGCTCAAGGGTTTTGAAATCTTCCCTAAGCAACTAACCCAAAATATTCTACAAACTAGAGTCAAGGATAGAAGGAAGCAAAAATATTAGGGCTTCGATACCAAGAGGTAAACCAATGAGATGAATATATGGGGAGCCTTAAAGTTGGAAATATCAATTTGTGAGGGGAAATTGATTGATTGATCTAGAAAAAGAATTGAGCTATGGGGGATTACACTCCAAATTTGGGATATAAGACTCTATTATATGATAACAATGACAATCCAACATGGTGGTGGAAGTCACTCTGGAATAAAAAATTCTTATTGACGAAATATTATTCCTATGGTTTGCCATGAAAAATAAGGTTCTAACATGGGAGGTTTTATAGAAGAAGAATTGGAATGGTCCAGGAAGGTGTCATTTATGTAAGTCAAACAATGAAACAATTGATCATTTACTAGTTGCTTGCTCCTTTACTAGATAGGTTTGGAGGGAGGTGATAGCACAATTAAAGCTTCCTATGGAAATAATAGTTCTTATAAGAGTGCTTAAATATTGTTTTGAAAATAGATATTTCAAATATTTTATAGCTCTTCCATTGTTTTTGTCATGGAGAGTATGGTTATCTAGGAATGCAATAATTTTATAGGATCAAGAGAAGCCTACTTGGAAAATATCCTCCCAAATCATTGGAAGTTTTAAAAACTATAAGGTTTTGGTAACAAAAAAGGTAAACAAACAAATCATCCCTCAAATGATTGATAAATCAGGGGCCCGAGGCTTTTTGATGGGGCTAGATAGGGGGTCCCTAGATTTTGTGGAGTAGGAGGATTACTATATATTTTACTCTCATTATTTTAAATTCAAGGTTGGATTGGGAGAAGGTTCTAATAATTATGCTAAAATTATAACCCTCAAATTGTTGGTTTAGTTGGTAGAATCAAAAGGAATATAAAAATTTCAAATTTACAGAGACTCACAAGTGGTAATAAATTGGATGCTTGGTGTTTTTAGGATGGAAAACATGATTCTACAACCCATATTATCTCAAATAAAATAAGCTATGGTTAAAGTGAAGTGTTTACTTGTTAGCATATTTATAAATAACTGAATAGGGAGGCATATGAACTCTCAAAGGAGGCACTTTAGGTTGATCGAGGTATGTGCTTAGTACATGAATTCAATGAGGGCAATGCATTCCAGCTAGTCCATATCTCTATCTAGAGGGATTAATACACTCTAATTAAAGCAAGCATAGATCAAGATTTCTTTAATTCAAAAGTTAGTAATATTTTTGATGTTATTTGATAAATTGGGAAGGTGTCTAAAGGATATAACTTAGCATGATAAAGATATCTAGTTATGATGTATAAATGACTTGACTTTTTGGTCACTATTGAAATTTTAAAAAATGCCAAAGAGGCATATGAAGAATGTAATTTCATATTTACTTTATATAAAATTATGATTTTTTTTTTAGGGAAAAAATAATAAACAAACTTCTATATCTGGTTGCCCTAATTAATAATAATAATAATTAAAAAAAAATTTGACTTCTATATATGGTTTTCCTATTTATTATTATTATTATTATTATTTTTTTTTAAAGCGAAAAACCCCTTGTGGATCCGCCTTGGTTTGAGAGACCACGAACAGGGGGTTCTACACCATCAAATTCACTCGGGAGAAGCACCCGACCCTTCCCGCACCAACATTGTCAATTGGATTTTGGATACCCAATTCAACTTTTTAGTAGGGTGGAGATTTGAACCTAGTACCTCCCTTGGAGGATTGCCCTCTCCTTTCCAACTCACCTACAACACCTGGTTTATTTATTATTATTATCTCTCCCATAGTATTAAATTAATTAATACTATTATTAATTTTTCTTGTCTAATGTTAATATTATCTATACATACATACATATACATATATATTTTGCTTGCCTAATATTAATATTATCTACACACACACACACACACACACACACATATATATATATATATATATATATATATATACACACACTAACATTATTATTAATACCTTACTGCATCAACCAATTAAGAATCAATCAATAATAAGCAATTATGTATAAATGTAACCATTCCCTAAGCAGGAGGATTTATGACAACTTCGAGGTTATCAACTACCTATAAAATGGATCCCCTAAACACTAGGGGATATTTTTCCTTTATAGCAACCTACTTGCCCATTTATGCATCTACTTACACTTGCACACATGCAAATTCTTCTACATGATAGGCTTGCATATTACACGACTAGCTATTAGATTGATTATAATATATCATTTCCCATTTCTTATTACTCTCGACTTTGGTGGTTGTCTCATTCCAATCCACCCATGAAAGTACCTAGTCCTAAAATCATAAAATTCATCAATAGTACCAGATTCTAAAAATAACATAATTCTAAAATTACATATTTCTAAAATTAACATATTTTAAAAAATAACATAATTCTAAAAATAACATATTTTTCAAAATAGCATATCCAACTTTAGAAAGTATAAAGTACAACTATTAACTTTACTTGATAGAATAAAATAGGATCATGCATTAAATATCCACACATCAATACATAAATCAAATATCAAGATCAATTTCTCCCAAGGAGGGTCGTTACATACTCCCCCCTTGGAAAAAACATAGTCCCCTATGCTTCCTAAAAATAAATAAAATATATTTTTATTCAAAAAAAAATGGTAATTGCTTTCTCATTTTATCAACATATTCTCAAGTAGCACAATTTTTAGAAAAATGTCCCATTAGACCTTACATTGATCTAGGGTAAGTTTTCTTAAGTTTTTAGAACAAAAACCCTAGAATCTTGATAAGTTACACCTAAATGGTCGTGGGATCTTCCATCTATAATTTTGAAACATAAACATGAGAAGGATCAACAACATAATTTTGAATTAGGGATATGTGGAAAGTATCATAGATCTTTGATATATTGGGTGATAAGGAGAGCCTATATGCTTTTGGAGTAATCTTATCAATGATTTCAAAAGGTCCAACAAAATGAGGAGCCAACTTATTTTACTTTATAACACTTTTCATGGGTATTACCCTCAAGAAGACTTTATCTCCCACAAAGAATTCTCTTAGTGATATTTTTAGATCAACATAGCTATTCTGCTGATAAGATATTTTCTTGAGCCTTTGCCAAATCAACCGAGTTGCCTCTCCACGTCCATGACAATATCTAATCTGATCACCACTTGATATTTTATATTATCCCATAATATAAGTGTTATTCACCTTCTCCCATACAAGGCCTCAAACAAAGTCATTCCCAAGGATGCATGATATCCATTATTATATGCAAATTCAACCAGATGCAAATAGTCTTTCCACTTAGGATTTTTGTCCATGCAATACATGTGAAGCATGTCTTATAGGACTTGGTTAACCCTCTATATTTTTCCATCTATTTCTATATGATAAGAAAAACTAATATTTAATTTAATGACCAACTCAAAATGAAGATCCTACCAAAATTCTTATGTAAACCTGAAATCTTTGTCTGATATAATCACCTTAGGAAAACCATGTAACCTAATTATTTCCTTGAAAAATTATTTGCCACAACCTGTGCATCATCCCTAATATTTCCTAGTATAAATATGTGCAACTGTAGTCAACTTGTCTACCATCACAAGTTTTGCATCATGTTGGTATTTTATCTTAGGTAAACCCACAATAAAATCCATAGATATAACCTTTCACTTCTATGTAGGTATATCATGTGGGTACAATTTTACTATTGGATATTGTTGTTCTACATTAACCTTATGACATTCTAAACATATAGTAATGAAACTAGTAATATACAGAAAATACAACCTTGATAGAGCTTATCCAAATTTTGCTTCCTAGTAGAGGATCTACCATATTAATGGGACTTAGAATAGGAATGGATATGATAAAGGAAAGACTATTCTAGATTATCCATAATGGATAGAAGGCTAACTTATAGATAGATTCATGGGATAGTCATCCTCCTCTAATAACACAAATTTTGACTTGGAGACCCTTGATAGAGAATCTTCATAGAAACAATTGGGTTAGCAAAATATGGTGATCCTCAAAGAAATAGTTGCGAGGTAGGAAGGAAATGGATCCCAATAGAGGAGAGACCAATCCAAAGCTCAAAGTATTAGAGAAAATAAATCTATAAGACCATCCAAATGAGATCACTCCCATATTATCAAGAGTAGGATACTATTGGTTGAGGTAGGTAAGGTCAGAGTGAATATACAGTTGCCTAGCAAAGGATCATATCCAATATGAGGGTGTTGGAAATTTTGAGTAATTATGTTGTCATTGATCTCAAGTTCTTGGAAAAAGGTAAAATTCATAATGGTACAAGGAAATTGGCAAAAATAAATGATTATACTATTTTATATTATAAGCCAAAGTGTTTGGTTTAAAATGTGTGCTATGATTAGCTAAGGGCTCAAGAAGTTAAGGATTTAAATTATTTAATATTAAAGGTTTAAATTATTTAAATATCCTAAAATTTGTGCTATGATTAGCTAAGCATTCAATAAGTTAAGGATTTAAATTATTTAATATTTAAATTATTTAAATTAAATATTTAAATAATTTAAATTTAAATATTTAAATAATTTAAATTTAAATATTTAAATATCCTAATTAAAATTTTATATTAAACTTTATAAAAATAATAATAATATTTTTTCAAAAATTCAAGCTCCTACCCACCGATGTGTGAAGCATTTTGGAAATGCATATTTAAGAGGACCAAAAATTTCATTTATGTTAAGGTCGAATTCTAAGAGTAATCGATTCGATTTTGGAAGGAGTAGAGAAGAGTGCTAAGCACTTCGTTCGATCAGCGAAGGAAGATAATAAGTCAAAGCTATGGTGGATGAATTTCCACATGGGTGGCTAGCCCATCTAGTCATGAGGCTAGTGTTTGAGTGTTGGTGGAAGGAATATTTCATGTTTGAATCTTGCGGATGTTTTTTGCAGAGCAAGACAGTTGAAATACGTTTTTAGATAGAGAGAATGGATAAGATAAAGTGTGGGTAAGATTCTTTCCAAGTGGGTGGCTATCCCAACTGGTTGCTAGGGTAGCGCTAAGGCATTGGTAGGAAGATATTCATGGGTTCAAACCTCACGATCATTGTTTTGTAATGTAGATAGGATAGGATGTTCACGTGCGCAAGTTTATAAGCAAAGAACTAGGTTTTATGAAAGATCACAAGTATAATTGTTATGTGAAGTTGAGAACTATATTGAACTAGGGTTTGTAAAATATCATGAGTATCATTGTTATGTGAAGTTGAGAACTATCTTAAACTAGGGTTTGTAGAAGAACATGAGTATCATTGTTATGTAAAGAACTATCTTGAACTAGGATTTTTAAAAGATTATGAGTATCATTGTTATGTGAAGTTGAGAACTATCTTGAACTAGGGTTTGTGAAATATTGTGAGTATCATTGTTATCTAAAGTTGAGAACTATATTGAACTAGGGTTTGTGAAATATCATGAGTATCATTATTATGTGAGATTGTTTGATAAGCATTGTTGGAAATACTTGAGTAAGGATTTGAGAACTATCTTGAACTAGGGTGTGTACAAGATCATGAAAATCATTGTTAAGTGAGGTTTGTTTCATAAGTATTATTAACTAATAATTCATTGAGTGATTGGTTGAGTGGATTTGATTGAGCCTATTCAATTAGAAGTTTTGAACTGATAGTTCAAGTTCTATGAAACACAATGTTCCATATTTTGATTTGACTTGGAAGAGAGATTGAAAGTAATTAAGAATTGTTGTGAGTGTGAAACACATTGAGTCTCTAGCCATTCTCTATATGTTTTTTTGATAAAACAAAATAGATATTGAAAGTGATTGAGCATTTTTGTGAGTGTGAATCATATTGAGTCTCTAACCATTCTCTATATGTTTTTGTGAGTCAAACAATATTTTGTGTGAAGCTTGTTTATGTGATTGAAGAAGTTTTTTGTGATAGATTGAGTTGAGTTGAATAAGATTTTGTGAAATCTTATGAGAAAATTTTAGTGAGTCCTAGAGTGGACTTAAGGATAGATTTGTGTAAGTTTTTCTGGAATCTTACAACCATATTGGACAAGTTCTAATGAGTACTTTTTTAGCAGATTTAAGACAAGTCTTGGTGAAGACTTGCTGAGCATATTTGAGGTAAGTCTTGGTGAAGACTTGTTGATCAGATTAGACAAGTTCTAGTTAGGAATTGTTGAGCAAATTTGAGGTATGTATTGGTGAAGACGTGTGGATATATTAGTGTGAGATTTTATGGAAGCTTACAATGCATATTTGAGGTAAGTATTTAAGAATACTTGAGAGCATATTTGATTGATTTATTTTTTCAAACCTTGAGATAAGGTTTGGGATAGATCTAGTAGAGTTGATTTGAGATTGAGGCAAGCTTTGTGTTAAGACTTGAGGACAAATTTTGGTGTAGATTTAAGGACATGTTTGTGTCATATCAGATATAGATATTGAGAAAATTTGTTCTAGACCAAAGGACTATATTTGGTACAAATTAGAGACAGATATTGAGCAGATTTGTGCTTAATCGAAGGACTATGTTTGGTACAAATCAGAGATAGAGATTGAGCAGATTTGTGCTAGACTGAAGGATTGTGTTTAGTGTATATCAAAGATAGATATTGAGTAGATTTGTGCTAGATCGAAGGACTGTGTTTACTATAGATCAAAGATAGATATTGAGAAGATTTGTGCTAGACCAAAGGACTATGTTTAGTGTAGATTTGAGATAGAGTTGAGAGCAAGCTTTGGAGGTGATAGAGTATAGAGGACAAAAGTCTCAAGTGGGTAGAGGTACATTAGCTAGGGTAGTGACTACAGGTATTCTAAGTGAGGACAAGAGTCTTCAGTGGATAGATATCCATAAGCTAGTGCAGTGGAGGTAACAGTTCTTCTAGAATATCACCATCCAAAGCAAAGGATAAAGGAGTTCTCCTATGGATAGATATCCATGAACTAGCTTAGGAGATTGATGTCTCCTATGGATAAATATCCACAAAATTGATTAGGATATTGGTGTCTCCTTTGGATAGAGGTCCATAAATATTGTAATAGGGAAAGGTTTCTCAAGATATTTGTTGAGAAAATTTTAGTGAAATATTTTCTCCGTGGAGTAGGCTCCATTGGGTGAACCATGTTAAATCAGTATCTCTATTGTGTGTGGTGATTTGTGCATTTCTTTGATTACTGCTATGGATATTACCATTGATATATTGCATAATATTATTTGGGAAAGAAAAACAAAAAGTGGTCTTATACTTTTCACCCCCCTCTTAGTATAAGCTTGTGTTCTTCAAAGGGAGTCAATCCAATACATATTAAAATAGCCTCAAAATATTAACCAAAATTCGATTCAAATAATATCAAAATTAAAAGTGTCTTCAATGATAGTCACATAAAAAAGGGTAACCCAAAATCATGCACAAGTAATTAGAACTAGGAATTGGAAACCTCCTCTAGAGGGACTAGGTAAAATTAATATGTATCAAAGTGAATATATAGTTTCCTAGCAAAGGATCATAGCCAATATGAGGGATTCAATCCGATTCCTTTTAAAATATCCCTAATATCTTAACCAAAAGTGGATTCAAATAATATACAAATTACAAGTGTCTTCAATAGTGGTTGAATAAAAAAGGGTAACCCTAAATCATGCACAAATAATTAAAACTAGGAATTGAAAACCTCCTCTATATGTACTAGGTAAGATTAATATGGATGGAGCCTAAATGGAAAATATAAGAAGAGTGAGTATGGGTGGAATAGTCCACCTCTTGAATGGTTTCCATGCTTTTATATTTGCAAAAAACTTTTGTATCTTACCCAATAAACTGGCAGAGGGATATGCCATATTAAGGAGATTATAGGAGGCTTTGAATGTGGTGTGGATGAAAATTCATATGGATTCAGACTTTCAAATTATGATTAAATACTTAAAAATACCAAGAAAGTAAAAAAATACATATTGGATAATATAGAGAATACTTAATCAAATATAGATGACCCAACAACACTTTGAGATAGTGGAATTCATACACATATTTAGTTATCAAAATAGGGTGGTAGATGTGATGGCTAAAGGGGCTCTTGATTGAGAAGACTTCAAATTCTATGGATATCCTTCTAGATGGTGGCCTCAATAGACCAAGGAAATATTTTTTTTTCATTCTTACGATTTATGATAGTACTGCTTCTATCTAGATTTATATATCCTTGATTTACATGGTTACTCTTTTTTTTCATAGATAGTTGTAGTAGATTAGATGAGGAAGAATAGTCACATGCCCTCTTTAAATATTTGGTTTAAAAGACTTCAATATTGAAAAATCAAGATATGTAATTTGATTTTCAACTAATTTAATTTATTAATCCTTTTTACCCCCCACCCTCTTGTAAAAATAAAAAGGGAAGCTTACATACACAATCATACACCCAACCATAGTTTAAACCTAAGTATTTCAAAAGTGAACCTAAAGTCCTAACCACTATGTTAAAAAAAACAATAACTTGAAAAGAAAAGAAAAGAAAGAAGAATATTACAATGGCCAACTACCCACTTAGCAATTACAATTTACATTGTCTAATTTTACCATTGTTTTTTGTTTGATAATTACGCACTACTTGGCTATAAATACGATGGGAAATTAAAATATATAGCTTTTTTCCAACTAATATCATTAGGTTTTGCACTTTATAGACTGGTAATAACTCTAGAGTTTAGCAGATCATCTACACCTAGATCAATGGTCTTATTCTTGGTTGATGGTAGAGTTTTTGTAGCTTTACTAGTGTTTCTTAGAAGTTGCACAAACCATTGATCTAGGGGTAGATGATCTGCTAAACATTTCTACACCGATATTTCTCAAAAGGATCTTGAAATATCATGGGCCATTGATTCAAAATAAAATGGGTTATGAAACTATTCCTCATACTCCATCATAAAAAAAATTCTAAAACTCTAAGGGTTATTGATCTTTCTTTTCCTTGAATGGTCTTAGAATATTTCTTTACCAATATTTTATCAGAGCTTATTTGAAGACTTATCCCTCCAAAATTTCCTTTACCTTTATAAACTGGCCATTGATCTACAATCGAACAGTCCATGAAAATTTTACTTATCATTATTTGTCAAAAAGTTTTAGAAATAGTGTGAGCCATTTATCATATGATTGGATGATCTATGGAACCTTTAATATTTTTTCTTCATCAAATATTTTTGGAAACAACATGGGTCATCAATCTTCAATTGGATGGTCTACAAAATTATTTTCATTCTAATATCCTCTATATTACAATGTATTTGAATTATTTTAGGATTTATCTCGTGCCCCTTTGCATATAATTTCCTAGTCATTCCTCATTGTAATTATAGTTAGTTTTTTTTTTTGTGCAATGTTACCTTGAAATTTTCTTAGAGTTTCAATATTTATTTTTTTGCATATTTTAAAACTTTAGTCCATGATTTTTAACATATGGATTTTCCTTAACTTTATTTAGGATCCTAGTTGGCATTGTCAAAGTAATACTTGTATGCAAAAAAGGACTACATCCAACAATGAAAGGAAGAACAAACGATATGCAACCAAAATAGGAACTTTGTATTAATTCTTTGAATGGGGCCTTGATCCCCTTTTTACAATGTTATTCCTCATGCAAACAAGGGCATGATTACAACATTAGCTTGCTTAGATTACAATGGGATGAAAGAGGGGTAAGATGCCCCTTTTCACCAAGCACAAATTATTGGGGTGTCTTTAGTCTTCTTCTACAACAATGAGAGGGATGAGTTGGCTTGTGTATCCTAAGATCAGACCACTCCAGCTTCAACAACTACTCCAGATTCTTATTTCCTGCATAAAAGTAAATAGACAAGGGTTTAGTAGCGCCTGTAGATAATATTGGAAACCAAAATGTGAATAAAAAATATCAGATAAATACACAAAAAATATATAAGAATAAATTAAAATGCCTTGTTAAATAGAAATAACATGAAAGCTCACGGATCTGATCATTTTTTAGGTTTTCAGACCTGCTATGTGTAACCGTGGGATGCATGGTTGGGACTAGGTAATTGTGGATGTGGTGGTCAGAAAATAATGGAGTGGGTGGTTGAGTTTGCATAACTATGAACTATACGGTTGGGGATGAATGGTGAAATCTATCAAAAGATGCACTTCGAGGGGTTCAAATATTGGATCACCTCGGGGCACATACGATATTCTAGCATGATTGTAGTAGCGTCATAGTTTATTTCTTCAATCTTCTTTGTTTTATGTTATAAATATTATTTTATAAACAATAGCAGGGCCTTGGATGGAGCTAGAGTGAGTCACTCAAGGTGATTTACTTAAATTGGGAATGTGTGAGTAGAATTGGGGTAATGTGGCTTTATGAGTGAGTGCAATTGATGTGAGTTGGCTTGATAAGTGAGTGCAATTGAGGTGATTTGTCTTGATGAGTGAGTGTATATGAGGTGATTTGTCTTGATGAGTGAGTGTAACTAAGGTGAGTTGGCTTGATGAGTGAGTGCAACTAAGGTGATATTCCTAATGCATGAGTGGAACTACAATGCAAAGTGGAGGATGAGTGGGTGGAACTGTGGTGATAAAATCAATGCATAAGCACATGTGCAGTGAAGTGAAGTGTAATATGGAGGATACCCCATGTGAAGGGACAAAATGTGTGAGATGTGGTATGATGACAGATAGTTATGACTAGAATACATGTCTCTTGAGGAGACAAGGTATCCTACATGAGTTTTATAGATTAATAATAATCTAGAAAATGTGATTATGTGCAAGATTTTATATGTCTAATTTTATACTTAGGCATATATATTATTATTCAATGTTGTGTGGTGGGATGCAAATGGTGTTGTGTGAGTGCCTAGCATTTTGTTTCTACAACACCTGCTACTATATTTATAAAATTGATGATGTTTTTTTTTACCTTCTTTATTTTCTCAGCCCCACGATCTACTCCCTACTAAGGTTGACTTGTGAAAATTTTGCTAAGGTATTTTTCCTTCTAAGTGTAGTGAGAATTCATTACATATAACATAGAATAAGTTGCATCAAAGCAAGGATTTTTCACTCCTAATAAAGTGGAAAGAGAATTCCCTCTACATCATAAAATGACAAATGTCGTTATAGTTCTCTCAAATCAATCATCTAAAGAAACAAATGACACAAGGGATGAGGAAGTACCATATCTAAGTTCAAATATAGGAGTTAGAAGTGTGAAGTGTAGCATAGGGGTGTAGTATTCCTAATGGTTAGGTGATTTATAATTTTTAAGATGATCAATGTACTATTCTCAACTTGTTTACCAAATCGTACGACCGTACGGTCTCCAACACTACTAGTTTATGCCCAATGAATAGTTTGTATGGAAGTCAATTTGACACACTATACAATCCAAAATTATATAGTGACATGGATTGTATGATTTTATACTCAAATAATCCTTAAAATTCAGTCTTGCAGGTTGCCTTACACATTTTTGAAACCAAACAAGTTGATTTCCAAAAATTGCCAAATCGGGTAAGTTTTCATCAATCACATAAATTGCCAAATCGAGTAATTTTTCTTTGTACGATTTGTATGAACTTTGGTGTACGATATGTATGGAATGAAAGTATGTCCAATTTCTAAATTGGATACTCCAATATTTCAATCTATTTTAGAGAGGTTTTATAAGGGTTTAATATGCCAATTAATCCTTTTTCTGTAACAAGCAAAACATATCAACGGGGCTTGAGAGATGCAAATCCAATAGCAATGCTCAAAAATCATACAATAGGGTTCACTACATCCTCAATAATTATACCATAATCCTATATCAATCTACAAAGCTTCACCAGTTCCATATTAATCTATTCTATCACAACAAGACATAAACTAGCCAAAACATTCACCAAAAAGTACATACAACACTATTAAGCCACCAATTGTCATTCATCCATACCAAAATCATACACAACCTATAAAGACATAACTATAATCATTTGTATTTATTCTATCATAATTTCACTTACAACATGACTGATCTATAACAATTATAGCTAGAACTCAAAGTATAATAACATAACTTAGTCAGATTACAACCAACAAATATCTAGACCTACATAATTGAAAATGGGGTCTTATATAATGTATCCCAAGCCATTCCAAAGCATTTAAAATCATGCATGCATAATGATAATGCATTAATTAATAATTTTACTAAGTCTAATACCTTAATTATCAAACCTATGCATAATTTCAACCTGAAATTATATTTCCCATGCATCTCACTGCATTTCAGTGTGCCTTGTATGGTTTGTGTTTGTCTTGTATAGTTTGCCCTCATAGTTGTATGGTTTGCTCCTACCTGTATGATTTGCAAAATTGTACAAACTATCAAAATTTTCAAAATTGATCAAATTCCTTTTGTCACTTCCTCTTCTTTTGGGAGGTAAATTTGTTGCCTACATTTTCCCTTCCCTTTACTTTGGTCGGTGTCCTCATCGACTCATATTTCTACTTCCATTATGTCTCGTAACTTACGACTATCACATTTAGGTCATTCAATTGGGATTGAAGAGTTGCAAATTCATTTTTCAACTTGGTTGCATAGCCTCCCATTTCCACTGCTTTTACCCCATGGAAATTAGCCTTCTCTTCAACAGTCTTCAAAAATTCCATCATTTGATTTTCATGATTAGTGGCACTTCTTTTCAAATTCTCCTGCAAGTGAGCTTCTATTGAGATATTTCTTGAAGCTCTTCGTTCTTATCTATAATGGTCTTCAGGTGGTGATCAATATCAACCTCTAGAGCATGAACAATATCTTCTTTGGCTTTCAATTACCCTTGATTATCTAGGACTAGATCATTATATCTCTTGTTGTCCTTTTGAAGTTCTTCTATTTGATTGGTTTGGGTAGCCACTTGCTCATTTTTCTCAGCAAATTATGTTGTCATCTATTCATCATTTGCCTTGAGTTATACCTCCAAATCCTTAATACGATCCTCTACTATATTTGAGATCTATCACTTCTCCTCTTCAAACGAATTAATTATGGTTTCATACTCAGACTTTATGCTTGTCAAATCTTCCTCCTATTTCTTTATTTTATCCTTTGTTGTAACCTTACACTTTTGCAATTCTTCCCCCATTGCAATCATTTTATTTGAAGTGTCTTATGTCTCCTCCTTTTGAGATTCCTTGAGCTAATAGATTTGTTCCAATCCTATGCTTAACCACTCTATCCAATGTGTTAGGAAGTTCAACTTCCTCAAAGTGATAGTCGGTCCCACAATGATCCTCTTGTGTTCCAAATCTATTGTATTCATGGGATAATTTAGATGATTGGTTCTATCCAGGTACAACCTCAGATACCACCTATAGTTGGTTCTCACTCCCTTTGGAAAGTCATCTCTTCCCAACATCATGGTTACCTCTTCCCTGGATAACTTCCATGGGTGTTGTACATGAATGTATATAATTTTCTTTGTATGTTCCTCATTGCTCGTCCATTCGATTATCTTTTCTAATTTGAGAGACACTTGTTTCTCCCACAACTTCAATTCTCCCATGCATCCAATACAAAATTGTAATTTAGAATTGGCTATGACATTTCCTATCTAAGAGAATAAATGTTCCACATCATCTTCTACTCCTTGTGCTGCCTCAATTTTAATCTTACCAAACTCTAGTACCTTCAAGAGGTAACTTTTTCACATTCTCTATAACACCTCTTCTTTTAGGAGATTTTTCTTCCTATTATTCCATGTGGTGGCTAGAGCTTCCCCCAAGCTCTCGAAGTGCTCTCTCTGTGTCTATCCTTTCTTGAGGTGGAGCCTATTATTCATTATTTTTTGCCTCCACATCATCTTGTATATTCACAATCTCATGTTGAGATTGTTGTTGCTCTGTCTGTTCCTAGGCTTATTTTTGTTTAGTGGAGCCCACCTATTACTCTTCAGTTACCTTCTCTTCTTCCTGATTCTACTGAGTTTCCATCACTATGATGTTAAACAATAGGTTCATTTTGTTCTTGTGATGCCTTCATCTCTTCTTGTGCATCATTCTAGTTTGAGATACCTCCCATCACACATTTGTAATGGGGCTTCTTCTTTTCTCTAGACTCTTCCTCTGAGATTTCCACTCTCATTTCATCTTTCATCTTCTCCTCCTGAGTAGTGGCAAGTACTTCTTGTGCTATCTACCCCACCTCTATATCCTTTAAAAAAATTTAAGAGTCCAAGATTTCAAATTCATTATGTTGGAAAATCTATGGAGATACCACTATCTTCTCTACTTCTACCCAACTCCACTCATCCAGATCTGTCTTCTCTAAATCTGACTGTTCTTCCTCCTACTGATCCTTCTGTATAGGCTCATCTTATTTTTCTAGGATGGGATTCTTTGCCATTATTTCCTGTTGTTATCTCATTCTTATTCGTATTGGGTTTAGTTATCTCTCCACAATTTTCTCCCTTTACTAAACTGATGGCTACTCCTACTACCATTGCTGCATTGCTTGTTGTTCTAGTTCAGGTTCTAATATCCTTGAACTTTTTATCCAAGGGTGTACATTTTCATCATCTGAAGGAGTATCCTATGGTACATCTGCAGCCTATCACACATTATTTGTTTGAGACTTCTTTGGAGTCTCCTTTTGAATAGGTACTAACTTTTCCCACCTCAAAATGGTTGGATGTCCTACCTTCATATTCCTAGGTTTTATCAAACCTAGAAAGTGAATCCAATTATGTAATAACATTTAATAATAGTCCAATGGCATGGAAATTCATTTTGAAATAATTTAATTTTTTTATCAGTACTTCATGCATTTTTATTTCTATATAAGTATCCCAATCATATTTGATTCCCTTGGTAATACCTTCTACATATTGGTCCATCCATATTGGCATATCTATAGCTCATGTATCCCTTGATATTTGAGCCATTATTATATTCATAGCACATGACAAATCATCCCCTTTCAACTGGATCTATTTAATTTATTTAGTCCTTGCACCTAAGATCTTTGTATCGACTAGTGACTTCACATCAGTTAATGAAGTGATGATACAATATGGCTTAATTAGATCCACCAACTTCTTAACTATCTCCATGTTGTATGTTGGCAATCCGAATGTTTTCCTAAATGCATCTACCATAACTTCTATTTTTATTGACCTCTTTTCCATATTGACAAAGGCAGTTATGGTCACAAGATTATACGCCTGAACCATCTACAATAGATAGTTGTAGAAGAAGGTTTTCTATTGTGGTGGCACTTGTGCTATTACAACTACACTAGCCTCCTCAAATCATTCCCTCTAGGGATGGTTCTTGTTTTATTCGTTATTCCACCATCACGTGCATGTTTCTCCTCCATATTGTACTAATTATATATTCATTACTTCCACCCGACCCTCCTCAGATCCACTACTCATATCCTCATTCAAATATAAAATATGTACCTCACTCCTCAATTCTCTTATCAAAACCCTTTTTTGTGCCATCCTCTCCTCTCGATATCTCAACGATGTTTGACTTGTATCCTCCTCTTCTCAAGGGATGAGTACCATGCCACTTACAGTACTAATATTATCAACCTTGGTACTACCATGGCTATGAATCTCTCTCGTGTAGAGGTCCTGGTGATCGTTCCACCCTATTGGTTGCAATCCTCCTTAATCGGTATCTAAACTCTTCTACCGAGATCATTCTTTCACCATTCTCTCTATTAACTCACTTGCTTGAACAACACCATATTTACAATCAAAAGTGTTTCTAAAGTCATATAGTCTAGTGTAAATTGTACAATATATGTTTCCTTATGTTCTTGTATGGTTTCTCCTCCAATAGCTACCTCTAATCATACATTGTTTAGTCTTCCACTATTCAATATTTAGACTGTTCAGTCTTAAAACTACTACTTCTCCCTCAAATCATACCATTGCATCATGAAATTATATAGGGCCATACTACTCCATACAATATCCTTCTCTAGATTCTCCCCTTCATAAAATCTATACAATTATGTATGATTTACTTAAAATGACTAAAACAACCTAAAAATGCCCAAAATCACACAATATTTTTCTTGAGACCATAAACTCTACCCCTAAATCATACAATACATATTTTCAAACCCTTGGTTGCAAAATTTCACAATTTCTACTTCCTTTGCCAAATTTCTCACCAACCCATTTTCCGGATTGCCCCGATCTCTCTTTCCAATGCTTTTTGGGAGCAATTTTCCAACTTTTTCATCCTTGGCGCAATTTTATCCCAAAAATGCAAATTTTTTACTATCAAATACAACCATACAAACTATTCCTTTCTTTATTCCATCTTCTCCCTTTCACTTTTGGCCAATTTTTTCTAATATAGGGTTTCTATCTTCATTTTTCCTGTAATTTCTTTGCTTCAGCTCCAATACGCCCCTTCTTCGAACCCTAATGTACATTTTTCAATGACCTGGTTTGATTTTGGATGTCGTCTACTGCAAACCCATATTTATTTTTAGCTAAATTCAAATTATTCCTTCAAAGGAGTCAAACCCTTGATTTTTCTCCTTTTTCTTTCTTCGGTTTGATTTCTTCGAAAGTAAAAAGTCTCCCTAGTGCAAATTTAAAAATGGGTCACAAATTATTACAACTTACTTGATGATTTTTAATTCCCATATGATTTCCTTCATTCAATTACACACTTTTTGCCTTCGTTCTCCTAAAAAAATTCAAATTCTCTTTTATACGATTTTAAAGAAATTGTAATTTTACCTTGTATTTGACTTGTTTATCAAACCCTAACTAATTTATTTTCAAATTGAGCCACTTTGCATGTTTAAATCCTCCTAGAATGAATGATCAACAAATCATCACTTTATTTGAAAAAAATTATCTTTTTCTTGCTTTTTCTCCAACCACCTCTTATTTCACACATGCGACATTAAATAGGATAGTTGAAAATCATATACTGTGCCTGAAATCATACACTGTATGACCTAAATTGTACAAAATACCTTTTTTATGATTTCCCATATATTTTTTCCAATTCCACTTGTATGATATCTCTTTTACACCTTTTTGACTTCAAAAACTGGATTGTACGATCTATTACTTATGATTTTTCATATTTGATTTGTACAATCTATTACTTAGAGAAGTTTTTGTCTAAATATTCTCTTAAAGAGGCTGTCATTTTCGGTTTTCAACCCAATTCCTTCCTAATTATGTCCCAAGGGATTTTCACAATTGAGGCATTTTATTTTATTTTTATTTTTCTTTTTTTTCTTCATTCGTATCCTTTTTACACTTATCATCGTGGAAATCGTATAGTGACATTCACTTGTATGATCCCATAGGAGTCTTCTCTTGGAGGTTCAACTGTGATGTTTTGAGTGGTTGTGTCACCTATTGATACTTTATCTCTAGATCGATTCATCTCCACTTTCGATGTTACTAAATTTACTAGCCTTCCCCTACCATATGTATTGTACAATTGCAAGTTTGAGTATCTTCACCTGGTGTCCTTTATTCTTGTTGCACAGGTGATTGATCCCTTTGTAGTGGTGTCCTTACTACTCTACTATCATTCGAGCAACTTTTTTCCTATCTCCTTAGATCAATTATGGCTCTATAATTGGTGATGAGATCCTTAGTTGTCCCTAGTTTCTTTCATCTACAAAATGTACTCTTCCTATACCAGCAAGGCCTCTCCCATGTGAGTGTCTTCCCCATACTATTCCTCTTGACATCGGGTTTATTTGTGCCAATGGTGATTCCTCCATTTCTTAGGATAATCCTCTTCCACCTACCACTCTTTGAGGTCCTTTGTTGAGCAAGCTGCAACGACTGTCCACACAGTCAGATAGATCGGTTGATGCAGTGGATAGGAGTTCATAGGTTATTCAGAGTATGTACGGTGATGTTAAATGCTTATGAGGATGTTTTTGATGTTTGGGTGAAGTTGTTACAGGTTGTTTGTGCAAATTTGCAAAAGTTGAAAAAATCGTCAGAAAGTTGTCAAAGCAACAAAATAGTCAAAAAGTTGCAAAAGTCGCCACGGGCACAGTTGGACAGGATGGATCAGTTTGGAACATGCCAGCATGTCAGGAAATAGTCCAGAACAGCATTGGAGATGTCAGCACAGTGTTTGGAGTGATCGGTGGTGTTTCCGGTATCTTGGCGGATGATTTGGCAAGTGGTTGTACAGGCTGAAAAAGTGCAGGTTTTGTCAGAAGCACTGCGAACAAACCGTAAGGATTTATGCAGCAAAATTTGAACTGGAGGTGGTCGTTATCTTCAAGAACATGTGTTCCAAATTTCAATGAAAACGGAGAAACGAGGCGAATTTTACAAGCGTTGCAAGACTGTCACAAAAACGCTCTTTTTTGAAAAAGTGTGTCAGTAGCAGTTTTTGTGGAAGTGGTACAGGCGAACCGTAAGGAGTTAGGCAGTGAGTTTTGGTTTGGACATAGTCAGTGTTGCAAATATTCTACGTTTCAAATTTCAGAGAAAACCGAGTTACGAGGTGAGAGTTATGATTTTTGCAAAAACGTTACAGGTCTCTTTTATGTCAATTTGTGCCACTTGGGCAAAATCCTTTAGTTGGCCGTTTCGACCTTGAAGAGTCGCCGAGTTTCGAGTTTCGGTGTTGTTACACCTTCAAGGCATCAAATAGATCATATTTTGTTTTTGGTTTGAGTTGTCACGTGGCTCCGAAGTATGAGAACGAGTAAGGTGTCAATTCTTTGCATGTGACGTGTTTGACGAAATGCCTTCTCAATATAAAAAAAGGGAGTTATATTATTTTAAGCAGTTTCATTAAATAAAGATCTTTGGAGAAAGTGAAAAGTGAAAAGGAATGCAAGTGTGTGCATTTAAGTTAGAAGTGTTTTATTGAAGAGTGTGATTTTATTTTGTGCGGAGAGAAGAGTGTGTGGAGAAAAATAAAGAGTGAAAATCCGTGTTTTTGGGAAAAAGGTGAAAAATGTCACTTTAGTATTTTGGGCATAACTTTCTCATACGATATCAGTTTTGGCTGAAATTTTGAGAGGAGGTCATAGACAGAGTTCTGCACAATACCTAGAAAGCGTTTAGCAATTGACAGAACGAGCTAAGAGAACGGTCAATTTTTATGTGAGAAGAGAAGATTCATATATGTCATTTTATTATCAATATCAAAATCAAGTGGGTGCTTGGTAGAGGGGTTGGTGCTCCTTTCTGTTGGTGTAGATAAATTAGGGGTTGGTGCTCCTTTTATTGGTGTAGATAAATCGGGGGTTGGTGCTCCTTTCTGTTGGTGCAGATAAATCGGGGTTGGTGCTCCTTCCAGTGGGTGTTTGGTAAATTGATTGTAAAGTTGGTGCTTTGCAAAGGCTGGATTTGGATGGGAGTCCAAACAGTCATTTTGAGGATGTAGCCAAATCGGTGAACCTCGGTACATCTTGTGTTGTGTGATGTTCTCTTGTTATACTTGCTTTATTTGGTTTCAAGTTTTCATTGTTTCGGCTTTAAGAGTTGAAGATTTAAGTTTTAAAAGAGCTACCCTGATTCACCCCCCTCTCAGTGTCATTGTGAGACTAACAATTGGTATCAGAGCGAGGTTCCTGAACAAGCTTAACCGGCTAGGGTGATCTTGGAAGTGACACAATGGCAGGTGGTGAAGGCTTCTCATCAAACAAAGCACCATTGTTTGACGGAACTAATTACGCATTTTGGAGACTCAGGATGCAGACATATCTTTGTGCTTTGGGATACGACATTTGGGATTCAGTAGATAGTGGATACACAATACCCACCACTTCTCCAACCGATGTTGTCGGTAAGAAACTATTTGAGAATGACTCAAAAGCAAAGAATGCTATCATGTGCGGATTAGTGGACAGTGAGCTGGTAAAGATTATGGGTTGTAAAATGGCAAAAGAAATATGGGACAAGCGAGGAGCATTCATGAAGGAGACGTTAAGATCAAGGAGGCCAAGTTACAAACACATCGAGCTCAGTTCGAAGTATTAAAGATGAATGACGATGAGAACATAGAGGCATATATGTTGAGAGTTAATGAAGTCATTAATGCGATTAGAGGACTCGACGAGGAAATCAAAGATTCTGTCATCGTGAAAAAGGTATTAAGATCTCTTCCCCAAAGATTTGATTCTAAAGTTTCAGCTATAGAAGAAGCTAAAGATCTAAATTCTTTTAGTATGGATGAGATGCATGGTTCTTTGACTGCATATGAGATGAGAATAGGAAAATCTAAACCCACAGATAGAGAAGCTGCTTTTAAAGCCCATAAAAATATGAAAGCAAAACAAGAATCCGAGGAAGAAGAGACATCGGATGAAATGGAAGCAAACTTTGTTCGAAAACTAAAAGGGGAAAAGAAAAATACTAGAGGAAAGTTACCGTTTAAATGTTTCAATTGTGGAGGCATTGGGCATTTTGCAACTAAATGTCCACTTAATGAGAAGAACAAAAGTGATGAAGGATCGCACCAAGAAAGAAGTGATTGGAAGAAAAAAACAAATTTCAGAAAAGGCAACTTCAAGAAGAAAAGTTTCATCTCCAAGAATGTCGGTTCATCAGAAGACAACTCCGGTGAGGATTATGAAAAGGAAACAGGTGAAGCTCTTTTCATGGCACTCAAAGAAGAAAAAACAGAAAAAGAACAGGGAATGTGATGAAGAAGAAATTGATGCCGAAGTAAATTTGGAAGAGGAACTAATTGCAGCTCTGGATGAATTGAAGATAGAAAGAAAAAAGAATAAGAAAATTTCAAGAAAGCTTGAGGATGCAAATGAAATCATAACTAGTTTGAAAGTACGAGATAGAAGAATCCAAGAAAATATCTGAAGATCTCGAAGTGCAAATAACCATGAAAATAGATTATTGCAGCAAGCTAGAAGAAGAGATTGTTGGTTTAAGGATGCGAGATAGAAGAGATGAATCGTAAAATTAGTTGTTATCACAAACGTGAAGAAAGTTCTATGAAGCTGGATAAGATCATAAATAACCAAAAGACTACAAGGCATCAAATTTGGTTTGGGCTTTGACGAAGGAGAATCATCAAATGGATCAAAGGCCATAAATGAAGAATCCATAAAGAATGAAGATAAGAAACAGGTTGATCAAGAAAAATTGACTCATGCAAAAGAAAGCAATAATGCAAGGCACGAAAGGAGAATTGACAATGATGGATTCACCAATGTCACACATCAAAGAAGAAGAAGATTTATGGCTCCTACGACAACATGGCAAAGACCATCACCCAGGTTCAATCATCTCTTTTATGGTTACTGTTTTAAATGCAATGGTTATGGACATAAGATTTCAGATTGCAAGTATAATGTAGGACCAAGGAATTTTATTAGTAGAAATGTTTTTTCACCTTTGATGGATTATGCGGTAGAATGTTATAACTGTCATAATTTTGGGCACATTGCAAGAAATTGTCGAAGTACATTTGCATCAAATCAATTTCAGGGAAGAAAATTTCAACCAAATGGAATGAGACAAAATAGAAAATTTCTCGAAAAACATGCACAAGCTACTGAAAAAGAAAAGTCAAAACAAGAGCCCAAAACTGTAATCAAACCAAAGTGGAAAGAAAAAGAGCGATCTAAGGAAGAAAAGGAATCCCTGATCGTACAAACAACATTTAAAGCACAAAATAAATCTGCACCATGGATACTTGATAGTGGATGCTCCAGTCATATGACAGGTGACAAACATAAATTTGAGAAGTTACGGCAATATGAAGGTGGTTCGGTAAAATTTGGAAATAATGATGGAGCTAAGATAGTTGGCAAAGGTTCGGTTAAGATCGGTGATGGAAAAATCAAGTCAAAAGAAGTCTTGTTTGTGGTTGGTCTGAAGCATAACTTGTTGAGCGTAAGTCAGATTTGTGATAGAGGTCATGAAGTGATTTTTAAGAAGCGAGGGTTGTGAAGTCAGAAAAGCAAATAGTGGAAAGTTGATAGCAATTGGATCGAGGACATCTGGAAACCTGTACACTCTCTCAGAGACTTCAAAAGGAGCTTGCTTGATTGGACCGGGAAGAAGAAAATTGGTTGTGGCACAAGAGGCTCGGTCATATCAGTTTTGACAATCTAGTAAAAATCAGCTCAAAAAAGGCAGTGAGAGATATTCCCACCATTGGAAAACCATCAAATAGCATTTGTGCTTCATGCCAAAAGGGAAGCAAACTAGAGTCTCATTTAAAACAAAAGAGTACTACACAAGCAAACCTTTGGAACTAATACATACTGATTTATGTGGACCCATGAGAACGCAAAGCATAAATGGTGACAAATATTTTATGTTGTGTATAGATGACTATTCCGAGGATGACATGGGTACTATTTTTGAAGCATAAATTAGAAGCTTTTGAGATGTTCAAGGTTTTCAAAAACCAAGTTGAGAATCAAACAGGAAAAATGATTAAATGTTTAAGATCAGATAGAGGAGGAGAGTTCATTTCAGAGGATTTTATAGAGTACTATGAAAAATATGGTATTAGGAGACAGTTTTCAGCAGCCAGGACACCTCAGTAGAATGGTGTGGTAGAAAGAAAGAACAGGACAGTGCAGGAAATGGCACGGACTATGTTGACTGAGAGCAAAGTAGCAGACAGATTTTGGAAAGAGGCAGTCCATACTACGGTATACATCCAAAATAGGTGCATGTTGAGGACGCATGAAAGCAAAACTCCTTATGAGTTGTGGTTCGGTAAAAAGGCAACAACAAGATACTTTAAAGTTTTTGGCAGCAAGTGTTACATCAAAAGAAGCTGAAGAAAACCTTGGTAAGTTTGAAGATAGAGCGGATGAAGGTATTTTCTTGGCTATTCGTCAAAAAGCAAAGCTTACAAATGCTACAACAAGAGGCTAAGGAAAATTGTGGATAGTGTCGATGTTAAAGTTGATGAAGGTAGGGAACGAGTAATTAGCTATGAAGAGAACTACCCAATTTATGAAGAGGTTATTGAAGGAGATGAGGAAAAGGAAATGGAAAAGAAACAAAAAATTGACTCAGATGATTCAAACAGTGATTCAGAAGTGGAAGAAAATAAGAAATTCAAAATAGGTAGCTGGCAGAAAGATCATCCTAGAGAGCAAATAATTGGAGACCCCACAGTTGGTGTTCAGACAAGAAGAAGAGTAGTAAGTAACTACTCTCTATTATCCAACATTGAGCCCAAAAATGTTGTTGACGCAAGCAAAGATGAAAGTTGGATGAAGGCAATAAATGAAGAATTAGATCAGATCGAGAAAAACAAAACTTGGGAGTTAGTACCAAGACCTGCAAATAAAAATATAATCGGTACTAAATGGGTCTTTCAAAACAAATTGAATGAAGACGGACAGGTAGTCAGGAATAAAGCAAGATTGGTATGTAAAGGCTATGCACAAGTTGAAGGTATTGACTTTGAGGAAACCTTTGCGCCTCTGGCTAGACTAGAGGCAATTAGAATGTTTACGGCTTTAGCGAGTTTACAAGAATTTCAAAGTTTATCAAATGGATGTGAAATCAGCATTTTTGAATGGGAAACTTGAAGAAGAGGTTTATATTGAGCAGCCGAGATGGTTTCCAACTTGGTGATGATCCCAACTTGGTTTGCAAGTTGAAGAAAGCATTATATGGCTTAAAGCAGGCACCTAGAGCATGGTATGCAAGGCTAGACAACTATCTTACTCAACAAGGGTTCAAGAAAGGTATGGTGGATAGTAATTTGTATGTCAAAATAGAAAATGGCCATCTTATTGTTCTTGTTGTATACGTAGATGATATCATATTTGGCGGCGACAAAGATGAGTCGTGTAAAGATTTAGCAAATAAGATGCGAGAAAGAATTTGAAATGTCAATGATTGGTGAACTTTCGTATTTCCTCGGGTTGCAAGTTAATCAAAATGAGAAGGGCATATTTATTTCTCAAATTAAATATGTGAAAGAGATGCTAAAAAAGTTCACAATGGAGGATTGTAAGCCGGTTAGCACTCCCATGACGACAGGTTGCAAGTTGAGCAAGGATGACAAATCTCCACATGTTGATCAAACCATGTACAGATCTATGATTGGGAGCTTACTGTACTTGACAGCTACTAGACTAGATATTTTGCAGGCAGTATGCATGGTAGCACGATTTCAGGCTAGTCCCAAGGAGACTCATGTGACAGCGGTGAAGAGGATTCTTCGGTACCTCAAGGGTACTATGGAGTATGGGTTATGGTATCCGAAAGGTAAGGACTTCACCCTTATTGTGTATTCGGATGCAGATTGGGCGAGGATGTGTAGATGACAGAAAGAGTACCGGTGGAGGTGCATTCTATCTTGGAGACAGGTTGGTCGCGTGGCATGGTAAGAAACAAGAGTCGGTCTCCTTATCCACAGTAGAGGCAGAATATATTGCAGCGACAACGTGTTGTACGCAGGTATTATGGATGAAACAAACCCTGAAAGATCTTGGTATTAACTTCGGTGAGCCAATTTTAGTTAAGTGTGATAACACCGAGTGCCATTAACATCTCAAAGAATCCGGTTATGCATTCTCGCACAAAACATATTGCTATCCGGTATCACTTTTTGAAGGAGAAAGTTGCGGAAGGTGAGGTTAAGTTGGATTTTGTTCCAACAACAGAGCAAGTAGCGGATATCTTCACAAAACCGTTGCCCAAGGAAGTCTTTGAGTACCTTCGCAATAAATTGGGAGTGGTCACGCTTCCCAAGAATTGACTAGCTATCGGGACCACATTCTTCGGGGGAGCATTTGTGTATTTGTTTATCTTTTTGCTCATGTTTGTGATTTTTGCTAAGTGTAATAATTTTTGCTTGAGAATGTTGTGCATGGACTCAGGGGGAGTTTGCAGCAGCCCTTTGGTATTGTTGTCAAAGGGGAGAAGAGTTACAGGAAATTGCACGTGTGTTGCCAACAATTCCAAAGGGGGAGATTGTTGAGCAAGGTGCGGCGACAGTATTGTCATTGTTGTCAACACGGTCAGATAGATCGGTTGATGCGGTGGACAGGAGTTCAGAGGTTATTCGGAGTATGTACGGTGATGTTAAATGCTTATGAGGATGTTTTTGATGTTTGGGTGAAGTTGTTACAGGTTGTTTGTGCAAATTTGCAAAAGTTGAAAAAATCGTCAGAAAGTTGTCAAAGCGACAAAATAGTCAAAAAGTTGCAAAAGTCGCCACGGGCACAGTTGGATAGGATGGATCAGTTTGGAACATGCCAGCATGTCAGGAAATAGTCCAGAACAGCATTGGAGATGTCAGCACAGTGTTTGGAGTGATCGGTGGTGTTTCGGTATCTTGGCGGATGATTTGGCAAGTGGTTGTACAGGCTGAAAAAGTGCAGGTTTTGTCAGAAGCACTGCGAACAAACCGTAAGGATTTATGTAGCAAAATTTGAACTGGAGGTGGTCGTTATCTTCAAGAACATGTGTTCCAAATTTCAATGAAAACGGAGAAACGAGGCGAATTTTACAAGCGTTGCAAGACTGTCACAAAAATGCTCTTTTTTGAAAAAGTGTGTCAGTAGCAGGTTTTGTGGAAGTGGTACAGGCGAACCGTAAGGAGTTAGGTAGTGAGTTTTGGTTTGGACATATTCAGTGTTGCAAATATTCTACGTTTCAAATTTCAGAGAAAACCGAGTTACGAGGTGAGAGTTATGATTTTTGCAAAAACGTTACGGGTCTCTTTTATGTCAATTTGTGCCACTTGGGCAAAATCCTTTAGTTGGCCGTTTCGACCTTGAAGAGTCGTCAGAGTTTCGGTTTCGGTGTTGTTACACCTTCAAGGCATCAAATAGATCATATTTTGTTTTTGGTTTGAGTTGTCACGTGGCTCCGAAGTATGAGAACGAGTAAGGTGTCAATTCTTTGCATGTGACGTGTTTGACGAAATGCCTTCTCAATATAAAAAAAGGGAGTTATATTATTTTAAGCAGTTTCATTAAATAAAGATCTTTGGAGAAAGTGAAAAGTGAAAAGGAATGCAAGTGTGTGCATTTAAGTTAGAAGTGTTTTATTGAAGAGTGTGATTTTATTTTGTGCGGAGAGAAGAGTGTGTGGAGAAAAATAAAGAGTGAAAATCCGTGTTTTTGGGAAAAAGGTGAAAAATGTCACTTTAGTATTTTGGGCATAACTTTCTCATACGATATCATTTTTGGCTGAAATTTTGAGAGGAGGTCATAGACAGAGTTCTGCACAATACCCAGAAAGCGTTTAGCAATTGACAGAACGAGCTAAGAGAACGGTCAATTTTTATGTGAGAAGAGAAGATTCATATATGTCATTTTATTATCAATATCAAAATCAAGTGGGTGCTTGGTAGAGGGGTTGGTGCTCCTTTCTGTTGGTGTAGATAAATTGGGGTTGGTGCTCCTTTTGTTGGTGCGAGATAAATCAGGGGTTGGTGCTCCTTTCTGTTGGTGCGAGATAAATCGGGGGTTGGTGCTCCTTTCTGTTGGTGCGGATAAATCGGGGGTTGGTGCTCCTTCCGGTGGGTGCTTGGTAAATTGATTGTAAAGTTGGTGCTTTGCAAAGGCTGGATTTGGATGGGAGTCCAAACAGTCATTTTGAGGATGTAGCCAAATCGGTGAACCTCGGTACATCTTGTGTTGTGTGATGTTCTCTTGTTATACTTGCTTTATTTGGTTTCAAGTTTTCATTGTTTCGGCTTTAAGAGTTGAAGATTTAAGTTTTAAAAGAGCTACACTGAATCACCCGCCCTCTTAGTGTCATTGTGAGATTAACATCCTCATAGGATTAGTGGTGGTCATCCTAATGGATACTACCTTATGGGGTTAGGTAATATTACTCTCATCCATGGTAACCCTCATAGATTCCTTGTCCAATTCATACAAGATAAAGGTGTCTCTTGGCCATCTAGGAGTAGGGGGTCAGATCCTTCCTCGTCCTCTTCCTCCTATGGTTATAACATCACCTTATCCTTACTCACTTCATAGTCTAATATCTCCTCCCATTCCTAGTTGAATATTTAGGGGTCCTTCTCTGTTCCTTCCTCCCATTGTTCGGTTATCAAGAGTTATCTCTACCAACTCAATGTTGGCTAGTAAAATTCTACTTCTTCTTATACTTGGTGACAATTGTTGTAGTGCTTTAATTATACAATCCACGCATACTAAGAAACGTCTCCATATTCTCTCCTCGAAGCTTCTTTATGGAGATGAAGCTTCCAAGACCTCTCTATATGTGCCAAAAAAATTTATCTCTAAACTTGAGTTATTTTGACTCTCTTCTCTCTATTCTACCCGATATGTTGGAAAATTTATCAGTCTCTCCAATCTTCGTACTTCTCTCTTTTGTCTTCTCAACTGTTGATAGGCTATTATGTATACTTGTAGATCAAGCTTGGTTTGATGTCCCTATGATCTCCCTAGTTTTTGCTATGTTGTTTTACATTCTAGGGGATGACAATTATATTGAGGATTATAGGGGTTATTTAGGCAATCATACTCATCACTACTTTATGTACTAGGTTCCCTTACTAGCCAAGGCATTACTTCATTACTGGAGTCACTCAAATCCAGTCATATATTACCTTGTGATTCAGGTGATGTGGTTGCTTCCTCAATGTCTTGCCACAATATTTCTGCATCTTCATTTATTATTTGTGGATCACTTGGTGGTACTTGTGAACTTGTGCTCACTCCATCATTTATTACACTACTCATTGGAGTTATCCCCTCATCATCCTCAATTTCTCCTTCTAGATATTGTAGCCTAGATATTCTTTGTTCATCTAGACTTCGTATTGTATTATCCAATTTTTGGATGATTTGTTCTCTCAACCTTGCATTATGTCCTCATAACATCTGGTATTCTTCTTACAGTTTTTGAGTTTGCAGTAGCATTCTCTACTGTACTAGCCTTATCTAAGCCAATGGAGTAAGTTCAATCAATTATTTATTGATGGTCTCATTCCTATATTCTTTCAAAACTTCCATTTCAAAGGTGTCCAATCTATCCTCATACTGTACTTTTAACCATATCCTTCTTCATCCTTTAGCTTACTAGGGTAGTTCCCTCCATTCTACCCAAGGATACATCATATTATTGCTTACTGGGGGTGCTTCCTCTTGCCTTCCCCTATTTTTAGGTACCAGTACTATATCTTGATGTCCTCTTTCACTTGGAGGAATCCATTCTTTATATTTCTCTTCTACTCATTTGGTCCCATACACAAATATGATATGCACTTGCAATATTCTTCTTTATTTTGATCAAGGTACCAACTCTTGTTATTCCATGGTTGGTCATGTCTCCTCTCCTTCTATGAATAAGTGTACAAGTTCTGTGTTAGGCTCCTCGTGTGATGGACCTGGCTCACTCTAAGATCTTCGTTGAGCTTCTTATCACTCCATTCTATTTCTTCTAAAGAAATGAATAAACATTGTACTTTGTAAGGCTTCAAATTTGAGCCATTTACAATGTTGGGTATCTCTGTCCCATTCAAGTTCTATAATTTGACTACTCCATTATTCATTATTTCAACTACTTTATAGGGACCAAGACATAATATCTTCAACTTGTTGGGCTTGATTTCCCACTTTCCATTAAAATTTAGAACCAAGTCACCCGGACTAAGTTCTAACTTTCTCAAATGTTTGTCATGCCATGCCTTTCATATTTTTTGAGCTACCTCAATCACCCATTGTGCCATAACCCTTATTTTATCTAACTTGATAAGTTTTTCCAATCACTCTTCAAAAATTTATTGATCATCCAAGCGATGCTCTACCACGACTCTCAAACTTGATAGCAAGAATTTTACTGAAACCAATACCTCCTGTCCATAAATCAACTAGAAAGGTGTATGCTCTATTGTTGGTTTGAAGGTTGTTCTATATACCTACAAAATATATGGTAGCATTTCTTCCCAATCTTCTCCCTCTATTCCACAAGTTTTATATAGAGTAGATACCAGGACTTTATTCATTGCTTTCGCCTGCCCATTAGCTCTAGGATAATATGGAATATACAATGAGTGCAAAACCCCAAACTCTGTTATTAGTATTTTGATGATTTCATTAACAAAGTGTCCTCCCCGATCACTCATTATTTGTATATAGATATCAAATATTGTGATTACATGTTCATACAAGAATCTCATTGTACTTTTAGCTGAGTTATTAGGTAGTGCTCTCGCTTCAACCTATTTTGTCAGATATTCCATTGCTACTATGATGTATCTACACTTTCTTCACTGAGATGTCTTCAACGGTACAATGAAGTATAATTCCCGCCTTTCAAATAGTTCCTAGGGCTATATTGGATTCAATGGTATAAAGTCCCTCTTTACTAGCTTTCTTACTCTTTGACAAGTATTGTATGCTTTCACATACTCTTTCACATCATTGTATAGTGTGGGCCACCATAGTCTAGCTAGTAATATTTTCCTAGCTATTGCATCAGGTCCTATGTGCTCGACTACTAAGCCTTCAAGATATTATTTCAATACCACTTTATCTTCTTCTTCCATAACACATCTTCATAGGATACCGTCACTTCCCATATTATACGGTAATCCTGCTATCAAGTAGAAGGGTGCTGACTTCATGATCACTTTATTTTTCTTGGTTTTCATCATTTCTTGTGGTAACTCACCTATAGATAGGTACTAGCCAATCAAATTGTACCACAATGGAACAACATTGATGGTGGATAATTGTGCATTCAAGAATTCATATGGAAATCATGTTCTTGTAGGGTCACTTGATCGTATCCGAGATAACTGGTTTGTAATGACATACTTCTTACCAGGTCTCATTACTACTCATAATATGAACTCATGTAGGGTGACGAGCCACCTACTGACCCATCATTGTATTACTAGTCTGTTTATCAAGTACAATAGAGCTTGGTGATCTACATAGAAATTAAAGGGATTCACCAATAGGTAATGCCTAAATTTTTGTACTGCATATACCATTATCAAGGCTTCTATTTTTGTTTTACTATAATTTCTCTATGGCCTAGAAAATAGGTGACTAGCAAAGAAAATAGGTTGATCCAACCTAAAATATCCTTCTTGTGCTAAAGAATAGCCAATTGCAAAATTTAAAGCATCAATATGGATATGGAATTCCTTATCCTAGTTCGGGAACACAAAAATTGGACTACTCACAAGCTTAGCCTTCAGCTCCTCAAAGGCTCCGTGGTGCTCCTCTGTACATATGAAAGGAATATTCTTCTTTGTCAACAAATCCAATGGGTAGGATACATGTGCATAATTTTTTATAAACCTTCAGTAATATCCCATAGATCCGAAGAAGGTTTTGAGTGAACTCATATCATATGGTTCTTCCATGTGCAATATCACACGGATCTTATCAGGATCTATTTTTTATCCTTCACTACATACTATGTGTCCTAACAATTTCCTATATGGTACCATCAGATAATATTTTCTAGGATTTAATGATATTTGTGCATTTTTGCACCTACTCATACATTCACTGAGGGTAGGAATATGCTCCTTGATCTTCCCATAAATGGACCAATCATCCAAAAATGCTTTGAAGTTCCCTGTTGCCAACTGATCAAATACATATTATATGATGCACTAAAATGTAGTTGGGGCATTACAAAGCCCAAATGGCATTCGATTGTACATGTAGATTTCATTCTCCATAATAAATATGGTCTTCAACTTATCCTCCTTGGCTATACTTATATGATTGTAACCTAAAAACCCATCCAAAAATGAATAGATCTTGTGTCTTACGACTTCCTCCAAGATATAATATATGAAGGAAATAGGGAAGGGCTCCTTAATGGTTACTACATTCTGACTCCTAAAGTCCATGCATATTCTAATATTGTCCACTTCATTCATCAAGGTGATCACTATGGGTGATACCCATTCACTGGTTGTCACCTTGAAGATGATTCCTTCCTCCAACATATTTTCTATCTCTACATTCACTAATGCATCATACTTTAGGCTCATTATATATTGTCTCATCCTTACGGTTTGTGCTCTAGGAATTAGTGTAATCTTATGGACACATAATTCTAGTCGTTCTCCTTTTAGGTCCTTATATGTCCATGCAAAGACATCTTTATATTCCAATAATATCTTAAAAGTTATCACTTTTAATACAGGGTTCCAAAAATTACTGCAGTGAATCATCCTAGGTTCCTTCTCCATTCCTATATTGATGTCCATTATTCAAGGTCCTTCATATTTGATATTATCCAGCTCACTCGTTACTTTATCTACATTATTTGGGTGTGTCGATCTTGTATCAATTTCTACATATCCTACTTTATATTCTACAAAATATTTTGGAAATGTCCATTTCTCTTCTACCTCCTTCTTAGGTTCTTGGCTGACTTTTGGTTTGTCTTGTTTTTCCTTGATCTCCTCTGAATCAATACAGAGGTAGTTAGGCTGAAATATTTTGTACTCCATTTTCCAATGAAGAAGTCCACTATTAGATCTAGCTTCATCTTTAATATATTCATCTAGGTACAACATTCCCTCTCCATCAGGTTCATACCCTTCATCTCCTGAGGAATTTTTGATTAATCCATCATAGCTACATCCTCACTGACTTTTTGATTAGCTAGATTAATCATATATTTATGTTGTTCCTTCTTGAAAGTGATCTTATTATTTCCCCAATTGTGATTAAATTTGGCTACTTGTAGCCATCCTCTCCCCAAGAGATCATCGTATGTAGGCTTCTGCATTGTAATCACAACGAAATCCAAAATGAACTCTTGGTAAGCTATCACCACTTGTTTCGCTATCAATACTCCCTTTGTCTCGATGCCATACTGGTCAATAGCATATAATCAAAAGCTCAGTGCCCATAGAGATGGAGCACCTAGATCTAACCAGTTTATTTCAGGTAACACATTGATGCTGGATCCTTAGTTCATAATCACTTGTGTTAATTTATGTCCTAGGATCTCCATATGAACTAATACAGGTTTCTTTCCCACATCAATCATCAATATAGTCAGATCCATAAATTCATATTTCATTTTCTTCTCTTGAATCGGTTGGGTCTGCACTTCCATCACCTTATGCAGTTGAATTTTTTCCACCATTGCTTTCTGCAATGTTGGAATAGCTTCTAATAGGTTCGACACTTTAACCTATACTGTGGTGTCCAAGACCTATGCTACTAGACTTTGCACAATCTCATTTTCTTCTGATGGATTTTTGGTTCTTTTTCCTCAACTAACTTCACTTGTTTAGCCTTTTGTGCTTCATCCTATAATATTTTATTTGCTACTTGCTAACACTATTTTTCCTTTGTTGGCTCTGGATACTTATCCTTTTTAGCCTGATTCCTTGTCATAACTAAAACTTCTTGGGTTTCCTCGTTAACTTGAGGAACCTCAACGTCTAAATAATTGACATTCTATGAGTTTTTGAACTCGCCTGCTTTGGGTAATTTACTTCTTTATGGTTACCTAGACCACACCACCTACACATATATGTAGTGATTGTTTGTGATTCTTCCTATTTCTGAGGTGTAGGACAATTCTCATAAAATGCCCCCATTCTTGATAATTATGACACTATATGATCAGTTTCGCTTTTGAGTCATACTAAAAATGGATCTTTCCTTCTTGTCTATTGCCCTAGTTTGGCCTTCCAACTCGCTTGATATTTCTATAATCGCCACTTGTTCTTGTTGCCCACTCCCTTGGGCCTTCGATTTATCTTTGTACTCTTATATTGATAGGACCTGTGGACATACTCTTGCATTATATGGATATAGCAATACTTCATGTCCCATCACATTACAGATGTGGCAATAATCATTGCATGGATACTTCACATTTGTATGACCTTTCATCTTGCATTTCATGCACCAAATGTCATTCCTATTAGGTTTGCTCCTTTTTTCTTTCATTATCTTATCAAACTCCTGATAAAATTATGCTACTATCCTCTATATAGTGCCATTTTCTCCACTATATGAATCATTAGACTTGGGGTGAGACAAAATTCTTATATACATCTATTTTGATTCACTTTAAAAATTATTTGCATTCTTCACAACTTCTTCATACGTTTCTTATGGAATTGCCTTCATATTTTTCTTATACTTATATAGTAATCCATCAAAAAACCACCACTTTACTAGGACATATACTAGAGGCATCTGCATCTTATCTACTAACTACTTTAGTTTGTGGTTGTACGATTTTACATCTTCATAAAACTTTTGCTTTGTCATGCAAAGTTCAATCACAACATCTCCATCATCCTTAAAAGGATGGAATTCTTCAATGAACTTCTCCTTTATTTTATTCCAAGTCTAAAAATCTATGGTATTTTTCCTCTTCAAATACCAATCAATCACCAATTCTCTCAAAGTAGAAGGAAATAAAGTTACCCAGTCATCTTGTTTGTGTATATCATTTTCTCTCCAAATGGCTATACAATTTCCTATGTTTCCTTTGGGTTCTTCCTTACCCTCACCTAAAAATGGTGGACATATTTATTTGGATGCCTTGTTAGCCATCTTTGGAGAATCGTCATTATCACTTGAGGTCTCTCATAGAATCTCCATCTAATTCCTCCTTTGGGGTGTTTTAATGTCATCATCATTAGAAGTTTCTATCTAAGGTATATTGTTATATACCACCACTCATTGACCAAAATCTCATGCATCTTCACTCTACAAACTCCTTCACTGATCTGAGGGAGATGATCTTGGTCTTTCCTCCTGCGACCTCTCACCTTGTTGCTCTGGTGCTTGACTCCCATCCTTTGCACTCCCTTACAAACCTTATGTCACTTTCTCAGGTGTAACCATCCACTTTCTGTCCTCTTTCACTACCTCTATGTCAACTCTTGCCTCTACGCTAGGTGGTTCTATTTGTCTTTTGTTTCTATCAACAATACCTCAAAGTCTCCTTCTTTAGATGTCCAAACTCTATTTCTGGTTCATGTGTACTATGGTATGATTTACTTAAAATATATATTATATCAATACTCATACTCCTTATTACTGAAATATTTTATCATACTTTCCATCTCTTACATCTTTGTACACTAGTGTCTATCATTCACCTCCAGTTTTGTAGTATTCTTTCTTTGTCAATTTGACTTGTTTTAACAAAAATGCCAGATTCAATAAGGAAACGGTGCAAAATGTAGCACAAGGGTACATAATTACCATTTTTGAGGTTATTTATAATGCTTATTATGATCAATGTACTATTCTCAACTTTTTTATCAAATGGTATGACCGTACGGTCTCCAACACTACTAGTTTATGCCCAATGAATAGTTTGTATGGAAGTCAATTCGACACACTGTACGATCAAAAATTGTACAATGAAATGGATTGTATGATTTTACACTCAAAAAATACTTAATATTTTGTCTTACATGCTGCCGTACACATTTTTATAACCAAACAAGTCGATTTCCCAAAACTTCCAAATTGGGTAAGTTTTTCTCAATCGGCTGAATTGCCAAATCGGGTATGTTTTCTTTGTATGATTTGTACGAACTCTAGTATATGATATGTATGGAAAAAAAGTACATAAAAGTGCTAATTTGGATAATACAATGGACTAATCTCTCTCAGATAGGTTTTTTAAGGGTTTAATATGCCAATTAATCATTTTTATGTAACATGCAAAACATATCGGTGGGGCTTAAGAGAGATGCAAATACAATAGAAACACCCAAAAATCATACATTAGGATTGAATATATCCTTAATAATTCCACTATAATCCTAGATAATTCTACAAAACTTCACTAGTGTCGTATTAATCCATTCTATCACAACAAGACATAAACTAGCCAAAGCATTCACTAGAAAATACATACAACACCATTAAGTCATAAACTGTCATTCATTCATGCCAGAATCATACACAACCTAGAAATACGTAACTGTAATCATTTATATATTATTCTATCATTATTTCACTTACAACATGGTTGATCTACAAAATTATAGCTAGAACTCAGAGCATAATAGCATAACTTAGTCAAATTACAACTAGCAAATATCCAGACCTACAAAACTGAAAATGGGGCCTTATATAATATTTTCTAGGCTATTCCAAAGTGGTTTCTGAGGCAATTAGTTATTTACAACCACCCATGTATAACATAAATGTTTTAATTTAAAATTTTACTAAGTCTAACACCTTAATTATTAAACTTGTGCATAATTTCAACCTAAAATTACATTTCCCATGCATTCCACTACATTTCAGTGTGCCTTGTACAAATTTTATTTACCTTGTACAATTCTCCATCTTGTTTGTATGGTTTAATCCTACCTATATGATTTGAAAATTTGTACAAACTATTAAAATTTTCAAAATTGAGCAAACCCCTTTTATCACTTCCTCTTCTTCTGGGAGGTGGATTGTTTGCCTACATGAAGGAATATGGGGAGAAAAAAATCAAATAAAATGATATGAAGGAGTTCAAGTTTAATCTAGGTAAATCATATTTGTTTTTCTCAATTATCTTAAAATATTCTCCTTGCAATAAAAATAAAATTAGTATAGAGTAACAATAGACAAAAATCAATAGCTCTATGGCTCAAGGAGGGAGATGCCAATACAAAATTATTCCATGCATCGACTTTGAGAAATAGAAGTAATAATAGAATCAAAGATATTGTATGAGAGGATGGATCTTCCACATCAAACATCACTAAAATAAGAGCATAAATGGTATCATATTTTTGTTTCCTCCTTGGTGACTGTAATCATTGTTCTACTTCAGCAGAAGATTCCATGCTCCACCACATTCCTCACTCCATTCCAGATAAAGTCAACTTCAATATTGTGGCACCTTTCACTGATGAGAAAATTAGAATGGCCATATTATCTATGAGTCTTAATAAAGCTCTTGGTCTCGATGGCTTTCCTCCCTGATTCTTCTAAACTTTTTGGGATATTGTTTGGCAAGACATTTGTTATACCGTTAAGGAATTCCAATCCTCCAAATTTATCCTATGAAGTTATAATTCCATATTCATAGACCTCATCCCAAAATGCCCTACATCCAAATCTATTACTAATTTTAGACCTATAAGCCTCTGTAATGTGACCTACAAGATCCTCACCAAAGCTATTGCCAATAGGATGAAAGAAATTATGCCTAGCTTCATTGATTTGTGCCAAGGGAGCTATGTTCAAGGAATATCAATTCTTTATGGACTCATCACCATCCATGAATATTTGAATTCTATTTATCAGACTAATAATCCTACCTTTGCCCTCAAGCTTGAAATGAACAAAGCCTATGATCATATAAATTGGAAATTTCTCATTGCAATCCTTCTCAATGTTGGGCTCCATCCTTATTGGGTCAATATGATCAAAGGATGCATTGTCAAATCTTGGTTTTCTATCCTAATTAATGGATCTACTATAGGATATTTCTAGAGCAATAAAGGATTAATATAGGGAGATCCAATCCCCCTCTACTTTTTATCATAGTTGTTGAAGCACTTGGAAGGACCATAAAGGCTGCATGTAGAACATGTCTCATATCAATAATAAGAGCAGTATCCCAGATGAATCCTATTTGTAGATGATACTCTCATTTCTAATTTTGTCTCAATTTTGGAAGCCAAGGTAATAAAATATATTTTGCTTTTATACAAATAAGCAGGTGGTCAAAAAGTAAATTTTAACAAAAGCAAGATATATTTTTCAATACCCTTATTCAGAGGTAAACCAAAATAGCTATAATTTTGGAATGCTTTGTGTCCTCCCTCTCTTCAGATTATTTGGGCCTACCCTCTATTCAATGGTAGCCCTTCTAATTCAATGTAGAATAATGTCATTGAGAGGATCCAAAAAAACTATCTAGATGAAAAGGAAACATTCTCTCCCAAGCCACTAAATCTACCCTAACCATGGACTCCCTCCAAATAATTCTAGTGTATTTCATATCTATCTTCAAAGCCTTGGATTTATTCTACCACAAAATAGAACAAATCCAAAAAATATTTATTTGTTCTACGATAGAAAACAAACAACACTTTCATCTTGTTGTCGGGGACAAGGTATGCAAACCTAAGGACAAAGGAGGAATTGGCCTAAGAATAATTCATCTTCTCAACTTGGCTCTCATGGCCAAGAAAGCATGGTGCTTGGTGAATAATATCAATAATTACTCGATAACCATTATCAAGAGAAAATACCTATAGGGAACAAATTTCCTAAATGACATAGTTCTAACCATAGGATCTACCTTTTGGAAATACATTTTAAATTCTAAAGAGTTGATGAGAAAAGGACTAAGATGGAATTTAGGATATGGTCATAACATAGATTTCTGGAAGGAAATATGGATAAGAGGAGAATCTCTCATTGAGGATTCTAATTTGTCTAGGCTGAAATTTTTCACTGATGCCATGATGGGATAGCAAGTCACTGATTTCCTTAGATATGCTAACAATAAGAAAATATGGAAGCCCATCAAGAGCAATGCTCATATGGTAGACTTTTCTTTGGAATAATTGTTGAATCTTACCATTATTTCTTCTGGAAATCTTGAAGACCAATTATTTTAGGAGCCCACTACGAGTAGAGATTTTTTTGTCAAGTTTGCTTACCAATTACTTCTGACTCTTGAGGAGATTTGTTTTCCTCATCAAATTTTGTGGCCTAAGCTTCTTGTTCCCAATATTTCCTTTTACTCTTGGTCGGTCTTTCAAAGCAAAATCCTTACAATCAATAACTTACTCAAGAGGCATCATTTTCTCCAATATGTGTTATTTGTGTCTATCAAATTGGGATTTATCTCATCACCTTTTCCTCACTTACCCTTTCTCCTCGTCCATACTCAACTATCTTTTGCAAGCCTTCCACATCCTTTGGGTCCAGCATAATTCCATCATCAAAATTTTCCTTCAATGGCCCAATCCCTTTCATAACCCTCGCTTCAAATTCCTTTGAACCACCTACATCCTCCACTTCCTATGGAAAATATGGCCTGAGAGGAATTGTAGATCCTTCTCCAATACCAATTTGAATCCTGCCTTGATCACCAATAATATTTTCTCCTTCACCAAGTAAAATGATCTCCTTTTGCCTCCTTCCACTCGCCCTACTTCTAGATGTGATATTTCCTTAGGTTTATCCTTGAAACTTACTCTAGAGGAAAGACCCATCCAACCTCAAACAAATATAAGATCAAATTACAATTGGATTCCTCCATTGAGCAGATGATACAAATTAATTTTTTATGGATTTGCCAAAGGTAATCCTGGAAAAGCTGGTGCAGGGGGTATCCTTAGGGACCACAATGGGAAAGCCACTTTTGCCTTTGATAAGAACTTAGGAATCCAAAAAAACAATTTTGTTGAAGCCAAAGCCATGTGGAGAGGCATAGTCCTTGCAAAATATTATCATGGTAGGGTAATAGTTGAGGGATATCCACTGATTTTCATCAATTATCTAAGGAAAAATAAGAGGCCTTTATGGATGGTTAAGGATTGCATTGAGGAGGAAAGGATCATTATCCTCAGTCAATAGGGGACCATATTTTAGCATACTTTTAGGGAATCCTACAGGGTTGTAGATAGTCTATTGAACCAAGGGTTTATGGCTAATAATTTTATCACATGGGCGGTTGGTCTTCTCCAAGTGGTTAAAGATATAATATATCAAGAAGTTGTACAGAATGTTAGAGATTAATCATTTGGCTTGTTTTATTTTTCTATGACCTATCACAAGTCTCCTATTTGTTTGGTTGTTTGTGTCAAAAAGTCCTATATCCAATGCAAAACTTTAGGTAGTTTCAATGATTTTCACCAAGGAATCAACACTGTAATAAAAACTAAAAAACTTGAGGGCCCCATAAGATCCTCACCTCGCCTGATGAACATATTCATTCAAGACAAATAGAATATTATTGAAATCATGCCTAATGAGTATGATCAAGATGTCACAACCAAGGTCCTGAAGTGGTTTATCATCTTGACCACTTCGAACCTAGTGAATTTCCTTACTGTCCTTCTAGAGGCCCTACATATTCTATTTTTCAATGAGAATTTCTAGGGTTAAGAAGATTCCAATGTGTATGAGGTCAATTTTGAGGATGTGGTCACGAATTAGGTAAAGGATGACGATAAGGAGGGTGATGAGGATGCTAAGGAGGATTAGCTTTCTTGCCTTGTTTTTAATGTTTATGAGGCTACCCTACATGGTACCAGTTTTTTCCTATGGTGGACCCCAAGAGGGGTTGTGTCCTCATTGTTCTGTTGGTTGGATTTTGCTTGGGGATGCATTCCCATGTTTTTCCTCTTTGACATTTCTCAATATTTCCATGTTGTATTTGTAAATAGGTTGTGAGATCATCCTTTTAAAACCTGAAAGTAATGAAATTTTTAACCTATTAAAATAAAAAAAATAGTACAGAGTATATCCATTACACTTTAGTGTTTTAAGAGTAGCATAATAAAGAGAAGCATATGGAGGATATCCAAGGAAATTTAGAAATTTTAGGGTAGCATAAGAAAGTAATAAATATTGAGGATCATTCATGCACTTTAGGGTATTGGGGAAAGCATAAAGAAGAAAGTGTTTGATGCAATTCCTTTAATTTTAGATTATTTAGAGCAGAACATATATTTAGAAGATTAGTATCATTATAAACAACATGGTAAAATAGAATATATTGATGAAGATGAAATTATTGATGGAAATGGAAAGAGGAGAGGAAGGTCATTAAAGTATGAACAAAGGGAAAAATAAACTCAAAGGAATATAAATTTGGAAAGCTAAATAAAAATATCACAAATTTTAACAATTATTGGGGGTAATTCCACTAGTAAAAATAAAAAGTGATGATGATGAAAATGATATCATGGAATATTAGGGGTATGAATAAGACCCCTAAAAAAGAGTTAAGGAGAAATTAATAGGTTTTATAGTTTTGAGTTTATTTTAACACAAGAAACAAAATTAATTAGTGAGGAATGTAAGGGTGCTTTTAATTTCTTTTGGAATATGGATGATTGTCTTAGAGTTTCTTCTATAGAAGCTTCACATGCTATTACAATAATATAGAACAAATGCAAATGATATGAGTAATTGTTTGAAGCAAAACATAATTAATTTGCTAGACTATTTTATAGAAAAGAGGAGAACATCAAGGTTGAGATTATAAAAGTATATGCTTCAACTATAGTTATTCCCCATGAAAAATGTTGTAATGCCCTTATCATTTTTTTTCAAATACGATGATGATTAATATTTTTTATGTATGGATTCGTAGAGGTGGTTTCAAAATAGTTCTATTTTCTTTAGAAATATGGGTAGTACTCTTGTATGGTCTAAATCAATACAATATTTTGCTTCATTTGTAAATTCAAATGGCCTTTGGGATATTAGTCCTTCAAGTTTTCAACATACATGGTATAATAAACACATTGAGAAATTTCATATGGTAGAAATAATGGATATAATTTTATTATACAATACATGGTTGCAAATAGAGTATATAATCTCTTCAAATATTTTATTATGAGTGTGATTTATGAAGAACACAAGCTTATACTGAGAAGGAGGGGTGAACAATATAAAGCCACTTTTTACTTTTCTTTCCCAATCAATATTATGCAATGTATAAATAACAATATAAAAAGTAGTAATCAAATAAATGCACATATAATCACACATAATAGAGACACCAATTTAATGTGGCTCACCTAATGTGGGCTACTCCATGGACAAAATATCTCACTAAAATTTTATCAACAAAAATCTTGGAAAACCTTTCCCTATTACAATGCTTATGGACCTTTGTCCAAAGGAGACACCAATACCCTAATCAGGTTCATGGATATCTATCCATAGGAGACACCAATCTCATCTGCTTTGGTTGGTGATCTTCTAGAAGAAATATTGCCTCCACTACACTAGCTTATGGATCTCTATCCACTGGATATTGTTGTCCTCTATCACCTCCAAATATTGCTTTTATCTCTATCTAAAATTTGCACTAAATATAGTCCTTCAGTCTAGCATAAATCTACTCAATCTATGTCTCTAGTCTGGCACAAACCTATCCTCAAATCTGCACCAAACTCTATCCTCAAATCTACACTAAACATAGTCCTTTGGTCTAGCACAAATCTATCCTCAATCTCTATCATCAATACTTAACACAAATCTTAACTTAATCACAAATCAACTCTACTAGATCTGCCCCAAACCTTAACTCAAATTTTGAACAAATCAATCAACCAACTCTGCTCATAAGTCTTATCAAAGACTTATCTCAAATCTGTCTTGTAATATTCCATAAAAGCTCACACTAATCAGTCCATAAGTCCTCTCTAGAACTTTTCTAATCTGCTCAACAAGTCTTCACAAATACTTGCATTAAATTTTCTCAATAAGTCTTCACTAGAACTTGTCCAATCTCACATAAACATATAGATAATTGTTAGAGACTCAATATGCTTCACACTCACAACAATGCTCAAATACTTTCACTCTCTCTCTCTTTTTATCATAGAAACATATAGAGAATTGTTAGAGACTCAATATGTTTCACACTCACAAACACTCAACCTCTTTCTCAAACCAATTCAGAATATGGAATAATTTGTTTCACAAAACTAGAACTATCATCTCAACACTTCCACTTGACTAGGTTCAACCAACTCTAATCAACCAATCACTCAAAATACTTGCTCACAAAACCTAGTCCAAGCATATGAATACTCACTCAATTATTTATAATCAATGCTCATCAAACAATCTCACATAACAATGATACTCATGTTCTTTCACAAATCCTAGTTCAAGATAATTCACAACTTCACATAACAATGATACTCATGTTCTTTGCACAAACCCTAGTTCAAGCATATGAAATCTTTACTCAATATTTCCAATAATTCTTATCAAACAATCCTTTTCACTCCAAATTAGCATTCACAACATCCAAAAATTACTCACTAGGAAGATGTGCCCATACCTTTTGTTTGATGAAGAAAATGACCTCAAAACCTGTCTTAAACACAATTTTCTTCTTTACCAATTTCAATGGTTAGATGACAAAATATCACACAAACACTCTCTCAGAAATATTTCTCAATTAAAAATAATCAAACTCAAATACACCTTATTACTCCTTTGATATTAGAAATCATCAAAACATACATAAAAATTAATTACTTAATTACTCCTTATAGTCTTCAATATTTAATTAACAACCTCCAAAAATCAAACTCTCAAAAATAATGCTACCTATCCTTTTATCTCCCTCAAATGCTCAATAATCAAATTTAATAAAAAAATTTATAACCCTTCAAAATATTTAATTTCCATTCAACCTTAGAAAATTCAAAATACCTCATGCAACCTTGGCAAATATTAATGCATACCTTTTATCTAAAGCAAAATGTGTCGACGGGTTTCAGACATGAGACCACTCCCAATCGAGCACCTTATCAAGGTGTTATCCCACCATGTGGGCTACAAGCCTCCACATGAAGGAGAAGGATCAAGACTTACTCTTATTCCTTTTCAATCAGTGTGGTGCAAAACAAAATGTACTCCTTCCTTGCAAAACCAACTCGACGGGTTTCAAACCCTGCTCTCCTCGCCTATCATACGTCTTAGTGCTACCTTTTATTGCTAACTGTGCTACACAGTTATGTGTGAAGACAAAGGAGCCTCAATCCTATTTGTCTTATCCTATACCACTGAAAGCTTTCAAAAACACAAAAAAACATTTCCTCTTCCTTGCACATGAGTATTTGGAGTTTTCAATCGATAATTGCATGGGAATTTTTGACTAAATTTCTTTCTCTCTTTTATACACGAAGGCCAATGTCATAGAAATATCGACGCCTTATTCAAATATTGAATTTGAATAAATAATTAACTTTTATAACCCAACCTTTGGGTTATTTAATTTAATATAAATTGATTTTATAATTTAATTTGTAATTAATCTATAATTAACTTAATAAATTTAGAAGTTAAATAAATTAATTTATAATGAAATTGTTTAAATTAATATATAATTAATTTAAATCTCCCATTTTTTTTTAAATAAAGGGGTAAAAATTTATTGATAAAAAGTCTGGATTACAAAGTATAGCTGAGCCCCCACCCAGGACTCAAATAAGCAACAAGACAGGCTAAATCACCAGACAAGGTCAACTCCCAAAGAAAACAAAAAAAAACAAACCACATTAAGTCTAAACATCCTTATGGATCAACTCCCGTAGGTGTTGAGAATCCCTAGATGGGAGACTCTCCCAGTTATCAATACTCTGAGTATCCAATAGCTCAGAAGCCCTTTTGGCCAGGTAATCAACAACCCCATTCCATTCCCTTGGAATGTGCACAAAGGATATAAATTCAAACTCTTCACTCATTCTGAGAATCTGAATGGTCACAGAGGCCAACTGCCAATTAACATCCTCCACTCTTTTGATGTTTAAAATATTAACCAAAATTTGAGAGTCAGACTCGCAAAGAATCCTACGCCAGCCAAGAGAAAACCCCCTTTACAAGGCCTCAAGTATCGCTAGAACTTCCATAAGATTGTTGGAGTGAAAACCTTTATAAATGGAAAAGAAAAAACTGACCACACCATCAAAATCTCTCCCAACACCACCAATTCCAGCATGTCCAGGATTGCCCCTAGACAACCCATCAGTATTAATTTTTAAAACTCCTCTAGGGGGCAGTCTCCATCTACCCTCTCTCCTAACCTTCTTTCTAAGCTGAGGAATCCTACTAGGGCTAGAAGAATTCACACCAACCCCAAACAAACCAAGGGCCTATCATACCTTCTCCTCCCTAGAGTCCAAATGGGGGTCCACATCACATTTACTATGGATAGTTTCTTGAACCATACACAAGATCCTTTGCCAGATCTGTTGAACAACCAAATGACTTCCCTCAAAAATGCGATGATTTCGTTCGAGCCAAATCTGCCATATGATGCAGGAAGGGCCCAAATTCCAAGCCATTTGGAGGAAGGGTGCCTTGGCTAGAGGTCTGCCTAGACTACTCCAAAACTCCACCAGAGAGAGCACATGAAAACAAGGATGGTTCCAGGCACTCCACCAACAGTGCCAAATGTCTCTGGCAAGGGAGCATTGAAAAAATAAATGAGAAGAGTCATCCTCATTCTTACCACAAAGGACACATAAAGAGGGACCCTGAAATCCCCTCTTCCTCAAGTTATCCCAAGTAAGGCATTTATTACGAGCTACCAACCAGAGAAAAAAGTTACATTTCGGCCAAGCAAATCTATTCCACACCTTTTTCCACCATGTGAAAGGGAGACTCCCAAACTTTTGCTTATCAAGAACTTGATAACCATAGGCTACAGAGTAGGTTCCCTTGGGATTAGGGTTCCAAGCCAGAATGTCTTTATCCCTCAATGAATAACAGTACCTCCCTGCAAGAATAAGAGCAAGCACATCTCTATCCTCGACCAAGCATATATAATTAATTTAAATATCCCCTTTTAATATTATAATAAAATATTATAATATTATTTTGCTTGGGCCTCTTCATTGCTCTTTGAACCTCAAATGACAACCTAGAATCGAATATGACCAACTAGAAGTGGATTTTCCTATTGCATTGATTGTGGAACTGCTTCTTGCACTACTCACTAAAACTGAATTTTGACATGAATGACAACTCAATTACTCAAAATGTCCAATAATTTACACAATAACAATCATCCAAAGACATCTTAATTCTAGCCTATGTGGCTTCAAGACCCTGGTTTCTTCTATATGGTTATGTTAGAGTAGAATGAAGTGAATTTTGAAGGATCGTATATATACAAGTATGCTCAAAAGATGAAATATTTAAAAGAGCAAATGAAGATTTTGAATACCAAAGTTTTTGGTAACATATTTAAAGAAAAGTAAGAAATTGAATGCATCCTCAAAATTTTACATGAGATAGTATAAATCAATGAAATTGATCAAGATTCTTACATGAAAGAAAAATAATTACTTTTTTACTTTTATAACACATTGAAAAATGAGTCATATTGGTTCCAAAATTATAGGGAGAAATAGATAAAGGAAGAGATAGAAATACAATTTTTTCATGCGACAATAATTTTTTTTTCATCACATAAAAAGAATTATTTTTTATAAATATTAAGAAAAAAGAAGATAAAAATAAGCAATTATTTTTTTTATAAATATTTTATCAAATACTAGGCAAGATATGGAGGCATAAAATAAGTTGTTGCAAAATATTCCATCAATTATCACTTAGGAATAAAACAAAATCTTGATTAAAATGAGATCTATGGAGGAGGTATATGAAGCAGTTTTCTCTTTTCATCATAACAAGGCACCTAGCCCTAATGGATTTCCTACAATTGAATAGGTCCATAAAAGGAAGGCTACATTAAGTGAGATCAATGCCACTTTTATTACTTTGGTTCCTATAGCACCTTAGCACTAACTTTGCCAAATTTTGTTCATTTTAAAGGTAAAAATAATAGTAGGAAACCAAATAGCAAGAAAATTCCCAAAAATTCTAAACTTTTGCTCATTTTTGGTGAAGTAGCAATTCTCTTGCAAACTCTTTCAATTAGCTTAGAGGAATTATTTTTCAGCAAAGGTGTCGATTTTTCCAAGGAGTGATTTGCTTGACAAATGATATATAGTTTACTTGCTAATGCAAGTGAATAATTTGCAAAAGTGATTGGATTGCTTGTAAAACCAAGTGAATCATATAAATAGGGAGTGAAAGTGAAAATTGACTTGAATTTCAAGGGAAATCTTCAAAAAAGTGCTATTTTTTGTCATTTTGTGGAAGAATAATTATTTTTGGAGCCTTCTATGACTGTTAGAGATATTATTTGAGGTATGTAACATTTGGAGGTGCAACATTTTTCTAATGTTACCCTCGAATATTTACTTTCACTAGCAGGAATTATTTTTTCCTTAGATAACTAAACGGTATTTATTTTACTATAAAAAAGGGTCTAGGGTCCCTCATTGTGTTCATTTTTTGGTCATGAGAATTTATAGCTGCACTATATAAAACACATATTATACTTTATACTCATAAGGTTGTAATAAATTTGTAAGTCCTTGTGCATCCCATTAGAGGAATCATTTTTATGGTTTGTCAAGGACACAATAGTTGGGTATGACCCTTCTAACCCTATATATTTTATAATAAAAAAATGGGTGGATATTAATCTTATTCAATATCTCATATGTTGACTAATTGTATGTTCTACTCACCATGGTGTAATAGCCATATTTTATTTCATTTATCACACTCTAAGATTTATGAATTTACTTCTTACACTTTTATTTCTGCATTTGAATTTTGTATTTTAATTTCTACATTTCTTTTAATGTAATTTACTTTTGTAGATTTAGTTGCATGCAAACTAGTTATTTTAAATTAGATCTCAATGCAAGGAAAGCAAGGATTCAACCATAACCAATAGTCAAGGAAAACTTTTGGAAAACCTATCCAACCTTGTTGCTACTTGACTTTGGGTGCACAACACTTAATTAGAAATTAGGACAATTATTTAGATCAACATAGTTTTTGGTATGCCCAATGGGATAATTCTCATTTTTACATATTTTTTCTTGATTTTTACACTCAAAAAACACATTAGTCATGGATAGTGCAATTAGCTCAAAGTTAGAAAAAATTCAATATGTCTAACTTTGTAGGAAATTCACTCGTGAAAGCAAGTGATTTTCTTACTTTTTAAGCAACTTTGGAAGTTGTCAAAAGTGAGTGACTCACTCGACTTAGAAAGCAAATTGCTTGATTTGACATGCATTTTCACTGGTTGAATTCATAGAGATTTGTCCAATTTTTTTATTTTGACCTGGTTTTGCTTGAAATCTCACCCAATTTTTTTATTTTTGTGTTTGAAATTTTGTGCATACTTTGTAGATGGTGAATTAGACTAAAACATCAAAAAACTAATTTTTTTCAAAGATAACTTTAACAACATCTAAGTAATTCAGAAAATTCAAATCTAAGCTTGTATGTGCATCTTCCATAGGATGAAGTACTTAAGAAAAATAATAAGTCTATTTTGCATGTCTAAAATAGCAAGTGATTCACTCAATATAGCAAGAAATTTTCTCCAAGAGAGCATAAAATATGACTAAGACTCGACAAGAAATTTTCTCCAAGAGAGCATAAAATATGACTAAGACCCGAGAAGTAATTTTCCCTGAGTGACTTGCTTGGAAAATTTTCTCTTTATATAAAAACTTTTATGTTTAAATGAATGATCAAATCAACTAATAAAGCAAGCAAATTACTTGAATTTTCAAGAAAATAACTTTAATTATTTAGTTTCCTAAAGGCTACACACAACAAGAAAATTGCCTAAAATTTCTAGTGAATCACTCCAACGTATAAGCATATCGATTGAATTGATAATTTACCAAAAATATATATTTTGATAGTGAATCAATCCATTTTATGTGTAAGGATGGCAAAATACCTTCCCTTTTGGAAAAAAACTTTCCCTTCCCTACCTCAACATAGGTACAATACATTACATACTCAAAATAGGAGATATTCTAGCACATACATTTAAACAATTGATGTTTATTTTATTTCACAGGTTATGCACAACTAAATATATTTACTACCTTTATATAAAACAAAGAGGATAGAACACCTACAATAATATATTAATGAGAAATAATATTCATTAAATAAAATTTATATTTGAAAATAAAAGCAAGTATAACATTATTAGAAAAAATGCATTCAATAAGAAAGAATCATGAAATGAAATCACAATAAGCAATGGGTATATCAATATTTTACATGTCCTAGTGGGATAATCATCTTTGCTATAGAAATACAAAGTATTACCTGTAGGGAAGATGCAATAAAATATATTAGTAAAGACAACTAAAAGAGTTAACATTTTTGGGGACCATCAAAGTTAGGAGTAATGCATATTCTCAATCATATAGTCAGTCCCCAATTCCTTTTATGGTGACTTTAAAAATAAATAAAAGTGATTGAATATGAAAGCATTTAGGCTATAAATTAAATGATACTAAAAAAATAAATACCAAATGATATTGATACACAATAACAATAAAATGTATACGATGACAAAGGGAGAGAAGCCAATGATAATGTAGAAGTCATTAGTTATTAGTAGATTTTTTTTTATGGAAATTTGACTATATTTTGTTAGTGCAAGAGTATGAACTTATCAATATTACCCATCCTTTTCTATGGAGAGCTATATGTAGATAATTTAAAAAATATATTGTTTAACTCATTTAAGGATATGTGACATCAACCTAAGACATTATTGCATTAGATCATGGTAACTTATTCATGATGGCATGGAATGATAAATAACTCTAAGCACATTATTATGATTTAGTATGGTTGATTATGACATGATTGCTTAAGCAGTCATGATCAATTTCTAATAAAATTAGACATTATTTTTTAGAAAGGGCTTAAAAGAAAATGTTTCAATATTTTTACATGATTTAGTTAGAAAACAAATATTTTGGGTAGTACTCTATTTAGGCCACTTTCAATAAAGTATTTGACACATTTATTACTATTTATAGTAGAGCGTACTTGTTTTATAAATGTATTTTATATTCAAGGGTACTACATCTTCATAGTCCATCTTATATGATCCTTCATTCTTCCTCACTTTAGAGGTCCTAGGGATAAGCAATAAAGACAAAGAAAAAAATAGGCATACCTTAGTTTTCTTGTAGAATGACTATTAGTAATATAGCTAATCCTTAGCATGATGTAGGGTTACTTAACAATGCAATAAAAATCTACAACTTGATGAAGGATCCATAGTCTAGGCACCATTATGCAATGTGAAAAAATCTACAATGAGAATATCAATCCATGGCATGGGAACCACTCCATAGTGTGGAGGCCAATATGTAGTGCAAGATTTATTTCATAGTGTAGAAATATTAGAAACATGGTTCCTATCAATTGGAATTCAATGGAGAACAATGTAAAATGAGTGCAAATAAATAAATTAACAATCACTTTTATTTAGATCACTTTTTCAAATGGAGGTTGCCTTGCCAAGTGCTCACAAGGAGATGTAATTATTTATGTTCTTTGATACCTAATGACACCTTCTATGAATACATATATAAACCTATATAATGGTTATTATGTGAAAGGACACAATGGTCCATAATAAAATGAGTGAAATTAATAATATAAGTTAGGATTAGGATCCTAATAGGCCACCCCTCTTAAAAAGAGCTTTTTTCTCAAAGCTAAAATTGAGGAAATTGTTGTTGGATATGATGAAGTGTTTCCCATCTAGCATATTTAGAATGTAGACTTTTCCATTGAATCAAAAGCTCGGTGATGCTATAATGGTATATTTGTCGAGTATAGTGATCCAGGATAGCTTCAGGTTTGACCATGAGTGCTCCATATTCTGTGAACTTGGGAAGTTGAGTTTTTTTAGTAATGTGGTTAACAAGTACTTATTTAAGACATGAAACATGGAATATATGATGAATTTTAGAATAATATGGTAGCTCAAGTTTATAATCAATGAGCCCAATACGTTGAAGGAATATATAAGGACCATAGAATTTAGGAGCTAGATTTTGAGATCCTTTGAGTTTGAGTAAATTTTGATGATAGGGTTGAATATGAAGGAATACCATATTAACTTATTGAAAAATTCTCTCGGTTCAATGTTGGTCTACTTGTTGCTTCATACGTGAAGAACACAAGCTTATACTGAGAGGGGGGTGAAAAGTATAAGACCACTTTTTACTTTTCTTTCCCAAACAGTATTATCCAATATAATCAATGGCAATATCAATAGCAATAACCAAAGCAATGCACAAATCATCACACACAATAGAGACACCAATTTAATGTGGTTCACCCAATGTGGGCTACTCCACGGAGAAAATATTTCACTAATATTTTCTCAATAAATCTCTTGGGAATCCTTTCCCTATTACAATTTTTATGGACCTCTATCCAAAGGAGACACCAATCCCCTAATCAAGTTCGTGGATCTCTATCCATAGGAGAACTCCTTTCTCCTATAGCTCTGATTGGTGATCTTCTAGAAGAACTGTTGCCCCCACTACTCTAGCTAATGGATCTCTATCCATTGAAGACACCTATCCTCACTACCCTGGCTAATGGATCTCTATCCACTGGAGACTATCATCCTCTATACTCTATCACCTCCAAAGCTTTATCTCAAATCTATACTAAACATAATCCTTCGATCTAGCACAAATTTGCTTCAATATTCTGTCTGTCTGGCACAAACCTATCCTCAAATATACACCAAACTCTATCCTTGAATTTGTACTAAAAAAAACAGTCCTTCGGTCTAGCACAAATCTATCCTCAATATCTATCCTCAAGCCTTAACTCAAATCTTGACTCAATCTCAAATCAACTCTATTGGATCTACTCCAAACCTTAACTCAAGGTTTGAACAAATCAATAAATCAACTCTTCTCACAAGTCTTCTCAAAGACTTATCTCAAATATGCCTTGTAAGCTTCCATAAAAGCTCACACTAATCTATCCACAAGTCCTCTCTAGAACTTATCCAAATCTGCTCAATAAGTCCTCACAAGAACTTATCCAAATCTGCTCTCAATATATATTGTAAGCTTCCACAAAAGCTTACCCAAATCTGTCCACAAGTCTTCTCAAAGACTTACCTCAAATCTGCTCAACAAGTCCACACTAGAACTTGTCCAATCTCATAGAAACATAAAGATAATTGTTAGAGACTCAATATGCTCTATACTCATCACAATGCTCAATCACTTTCAATCACTCTTTCAAAAATATATAGAGAATTGTTAGAGACTCAATATGCTTCACATTCACCTCAATGCTCAATCACTTTCTCAAATCAATTCAGAATATAGAATAGTTTGTTTTATAGAACTTGAACAATCACTTCACACATCCACTTGACTAGGCTCACCCAACTCTACTCAACCAATCACTCAATGAAACAATCCTTGCTTACAAACCCTAGTCCAAGCATATGAACACTCACTCAAAATGTTTCCCAATAATGCTTATCAACCAATCTCACATAACAATGATACTCATGTTCTTTTCAAACCCTAGTTCAAGTTCTTCACTTAACCAATGGCTTCAACAATAATGCTTATCAAACAATCTCACATAATAATGATACTCATGTTCTTTTCAAACCCTAGTTCAAGTTTTTCACTTTCATGCTTCAACAACAATGCTTATCAAACAAGGTTTTAACAACAACTCTTTATTCTAGAAAACCTTGAAGCATTAACTCAACACACTCAATAAGGAAACCTAATTAAGTCCTTTTCACTCCAAACTTGTTTTCCAGAAAACCAACCAATCAACTCAACTATGGAAGAATGTGCCCATACCTTTTTCTTGATGATGAAGGAACCTCAAAAATCTACCACAACCACAAACACTTCTTTGCCAAGCTCAAAGAAGTTATAAGATGATAAACTCTCTCAAAGGTACAATGCAAATATCAAAACATACATACACCTTGTCACTCCATCTTAAAGAAAGCATTCATCAACATATACAAAAATAATTGACCAAATACACCTTATAATCTCCCAATTAAAATAATATCCAACATAAAAAATAATGTCAATACAATCACCTTTTCAAAATAACTCAATGGTAAGAAATCCTCTCAAAATCTAACCAACACTTTAATCCACTTATTTCTCCAATTACTCAAAATAATGACCAAATAAAATACCTTTTATTTACCCCTTTTAACTCCCTAGAATCTTATGTCAAACCTTAGGCATTATAAAATATAACAAAAATTTATTACCTCTACCTTGGTGAGACTCGAACCCTTGACGTCGCCTCCCCATGCGTCCTAGCCGTGGTCTTGGCTGCCACGTGCGCTAGGTGCTCGTTTAGGGAGCAAAGAGCACCACGTGCTCTATATTCCTCCCCTTTTGTGCCTAAGCCAAAAAATCATGCGTCGCTTCCTTCGATGCTTCAAACACAACACACCAAAATGTTGCTACCGCGAATCGATCATGGGTCACTCCACGCCCAAACGCCTTAGCCCTCGACCACTTGCCACTAGGCCATGCTGCCTAGGTGGATATGGGATTTTAGCCCTCGATGATCTTATCCCCTTTCGTTGGTGCCTAAGACAAGAACCTTGTCTTCTTCCTCGCACGAATTCTCTTCAACACACGCTTGCCTCTTTTTCTTGTTCGAACGAAGGATAATTCGAATGCCACTAAGGCATATAGTTTATATATCATTTGCCACCTTTAAACTTGAACGTCAGCACAAATTTAATTGCCTTGCAACCCTAACCTTAGGGTAATTATAATTTAATTAATAATAACATTATTATAATTAACTTATAATTAATTTAATAACCATAGGTTAATTAAATTAACTTACAAATTAATATATAATGAAATTATAATTAAATATAATTTATTTAACTCCCATAGGTCTATCCAATTGGTTTTAAATAAAAGACCATTTATTTTGCCATCATGGGTTTTAATAAAAAACCTTTCTACTTATGCTTACACATAATATTAAAAATAATATTATGAAGCTCTTCTTGCCATTAACCTTTTGCATTGCTCCTTTTGACCTTTTGACATCAATGGTAGCTTATTCCTTGACATCAATGACCACTTCATTCCTTGACATCAATGACAACTTTATGGACTCAAAATGTCCAACAATCTCCCCCTTTGTCATTGATGGCAACCCAAATTATTTTTACCAAAAACTTAACCTTTTCTTTGTTCTCCCCCCCGGGACATTGCTCCCCCTGGCTCAATGCTCTTTTCAAATCTCTCCTCTTTACTCAAATACCAAATCTCTCCCCCTTACTCAAATCTCTCCCCCTTTGACATCAATGGCAAAGGGTCACCTTTGGGGCTCGGGGCTAAGAATGAGTTTCTTAGCTTAGCCCCTCCCCCACCTCCTCTTGAGGTGGTTAATTCTGGGGTGGGAGTATTTCTACTCCCAACAAGCACTGGTCTTTACCTTTATCCTCTTTTCTTCTTATCTGATCCTTTTGATTCCTTTGATTGTTCCTTTCCATGTCCATGTTCTTATTCCTATTCCTATTCCTATTCTTGTTCATGTTCATATCCATGTTCCTGTTCTTGTTCCTGTTCATATCCATATCCCTTTTCCTATTCTTGTTCTTGTTCCTATTCATACTTGATTCTGGAATGTCTGCTCTACACCACTTTGTTGTGTGTCCATCATTATTGCACTTATAACACTTAATGTTATTATTCCTTGGAGGTGCAAATATCTTAGGATTTCTCCTAGTGAAGCCATATCCTTTTCTATCATGAACCCTGCAATTCATTGCCTTGTGACCAAACTGATTACATGAGTAGCAATACCCATGGAAAAGTTGTCTGTTTCTAAAATTCCCATTTTCTTGTCTTTCATGTGTCCTGCACTGTGAAGCCATGTGCCCAAACCTATGACATGAAAAACATCTTCCATTGAAGTTTCCTTGTCTTGACCTCATTGGTCTCTTAGTCTCTTTTAACCTATTATGATTGTTGTTCCATCTGTTTCTTCTTTGTGCATTGTTCCTTTCCTTGTTGAACTTTCTATTGTCCAACTCATCCTCAGAAGTCTCACTTTCTCTTTCATTCTTCTTTTCTAAAGCTTCTTCCCTTTTGGTGCTTGAGCTTGACTCTCCTTTTTCTGCTTCTTGTTTCCCTTGTTCTTCTTCAAAACTAAGTCCTATTTTGGTGATTGATGATCTTTGTGCATTGATAATCCTATCCAAAGTCTTTGAATTTTCCTCAAACTTGTGTAGCTTGTCCTTAGAACCTTTTACTTCCATCCTTAGTGAAACTATCTCATGCTCTAATCTTTCACACTCTAGATCTTTTGTCTTTAATTTTTTAGTCATACCTTCTTCAATTTTCCTTGCCTCTTCAACCTTGATTTTGAAGTTGGTGAGTTCCTGTAGAAACTTTGCTTTTGCTTTCTCATCTTCTTGAGCTTGAACCCTTAATCCTGAGTTCTCCATTTTTAATTCTTCGAGATCAACACTAAGTCTTTTACATTCTTGCTCTTTTACCTTTGATTATTCAACCATATCCTTTTTAGCTCTCCTTACCTTTTCAACCTTATCTCTCAAGTCAGAGAGATCTTGTAGAAGCTTTGTCTTACATTTCTCATCTTCTTGTATTTGAGCCTTCAATTCTAAATTCTCTCTTTTCAATTCAACAAGTTCCTTAAGAGTGGCTTCCTCTTTTTCTTTTTCTAAATTTTCCTCTTCTTTCTTTCTTTGATCTTCTATAGGAGCATCTCCTTTTTCTTCTATTATTGAAAGTAGAGTTTCTTCTTCATACCTATTTTGACTATCCCTGTTATCATTTAGATCCATTTCATCTTCACTACTACTAAACCCATGATAATATCTTGCATCATGACCGAGTTGACCACAAACAAAGCATTCTTCACCTTCTTGTGGACAATAAGCTGCATGGTGACCTATATTCCTACATCTGGTACAAAACTTTATCAATCTGATATTTTCTCCACTACTTGATTCATCTTTTGAATCTATTTCCATTTTTCCTCCCAACACAACAATATCAAACTCATCTTCCTTTTCTTTCATGACCATGTGTGTTCTTTTCTTCTTGTGTCTCATGGTTTTACCTTTGCCTTTCTTTGCCATTTGTGTTCTTGTAAGATCTTCCTTCAAGTTGTTAAACCCTTTTCGAAGGAACTAACTCTGATACCAATTGAAGAACACAAGCTTATACTGAGAGGGGGGTGAACAGTATAAGACCACTTTTTACTTTTCTTTCCCAAATAGTATTATCTAATATAATCAATGACAATATCAATAGCAATAACTAAAGCAATGCATAAATCATCACACACAATAGAGACACCAATTTAATGTGGTTCACCCAATGTGGGCTACTCCATGAAGAAAATATTTCACTAATATTTTCTCAATAAATATCTTGGGAATCCTTTCCCTATTACAATGTTTATGGACCTCTATCCAAAGGAGACACCAATCCCCTAATCAAGTTTATGGATCTCTATCCATAGGAGAACTCCTTTCTCCTCTACTCTAGATTAGTGATCTTCTAGAAGAACTCTTGCCCCCACTACTCTGGCTAATGGATCTCTATCCATTGAAGACACCTATCCTCACTACCCTGGCTAATGGATCTCTATCCATTGGAGACTATCATCCTCTATAATCTTTCACCTTCAAAGCTCTATCAAATTGTACTAAACATAGTCCTTCGGTCTAGCACAAATCTACTCAATCTCTATCTTTGGTCTGGCACAAACCTATCCTCAAATCTACACCAAATTCTATCCTTAAATATGTACTAAACATAGTCCTTCGGTCTAGCACAAATCTATCCTCAATATCTGTCCTCAAGCCTTAACTCAAAGCTTGACTCAATCTCAAATCAACTCTTTAGATCTGCCTCAAACCTTAACTCAAGGTTTGAACAAATCAATCAATCAACTCTTCTCTCAAGTCTTCTCAAAGACTTATCTCAAATCTACCTTGTAATATTCCACAAAATCTCACACTAATCTATCCTCAAGTCCTCTCTAGAACTTGTCCAAATCTACTCAATAAGTCCTCACAAGAACTTATCCAAATCTGCTCTCAATCTGTATTGTAAGCTTCCACAAAAGCTTACCCAAATCTGTCCACAAGTCTTCTCAAAGACTTACCTCAAATCTACTCAACAAGTCCACACTAGAACTTGTCCAATCTCATAGAAACATAAAGAGAATTGTTAGAGACTCAATATGCTCTATACTCATCACAATGCTCAATCACTTTCAATCACTCTTTTAGAAACATACAGAGAATTGTTAGAGACTCAATATGCTTCACATTCACCTCAATGCTCAATCACTTTCTCAAATCAATTTAGAATATAGAATAGTTTGTTTTATAGAACTTGAACAATCACTTCACACATCCACTTGACTAGGCTCAACCAACTCTACTCAACCAATCACTCAATGAAACAATCCTTGCTTACAAACCCTAGTCCAAGCATATGAACACTCACTCAAAATATTTCCAACAATGCTTATCAACCAATCTCACATAACAATGATACTCATGTTCTTTTCAAACCCTAGTTCAAGTTCTTCACTTAACCAATGGCTTCAACAACAATGCTTATCAAACAATCTCACATAACAATGATACTCATGTTCTTTTCAAACCCTAGTTCAGGTTCTTCACTTAACCAATGGCTTCAACAACAATGCTTATCAAACAAGGTTTTAACAACAACTCTTTATTCCATAAAACCTTGAAGCATTAACTCAACACACTCAATAAGGAAACCTAATTAAGTCCTTTTCACTCCAAACTTGTTTTCCAGAAAACCAACCAATCAACTCAACTATGGAAGAATGTGCCCATACCTTTTTCTTGATGATGAAGGAACCTCAAAAATCTGCCACAACCACAAACACTTCTTTGCCAAGCTCAAAGAAGTTATAATATGATAAACTCTCTCAAAGGTACAATGCAAATATCAAAACATACATACACCTTGTCACTCCATCTTAAAGAAAGCATTCATCAACATATACAAAAATAATTGACCAAATACACCTTATAATCTCCCAGTTAAAATAATATCCAACATAAAAAATAATGTCAATACAATCACCTTTTCAAAATAACTCAATGGTAAGAAATCCTCTCAAAATCTAACCAACACTTTAATCCACTTATTTCTCCAATTACTCAAAATAATGACCAAATAAAATACCTTTTATTTACCCCTTTTAACTCCCTAGAATCTTATGTCAAACCTTAGGCATTATAAAATATAACAAAAATTTATTACCTCCACCTTGGTGAGAGTCGAACCCTTGATGTCACCTCCCCATGCATCCTAGCCATGGTCTTGGCTATCACGTGCGCTAGGTGCTCGTTTAGGGAGCAAAGAGCACCACATGCTCTATATTCCTCCCCTTTTGCACCTAAGCCAAAAAATCATGCGTCGCTTCCTTCGATGCTTCAAACACAACACACCAAAATGTTGTCACCGTGAATCGATCGCGGGTCACTCCATGCCCAAACGCCTTAGCCCTCGACCACTTGCCACTAGGCCATGCTGCCTAGGTGGATATGGGATTTTAGCCCTCAATGATCTTATCCCCTTTCGCTGGCGCCTAAGACAAGAACCTTGTCTTCTTCCTCGCATGAATTCTCTTCAACACACGCTTGCCTCTTTTTCTTGTTCGAATGAAGGATAATTCGAATGCCACTAAGGCATATAGTTTATATATCATTTGCCACCTTTAAACTTGAACATCATCATAAATTTAATTGCCTTTCAACCCTAACCTTAGGGTAATTATAATTTAATTAATAATAACATTATTATAATTAACTTATAATTAATTTAATAACCATAGGTTAATTAAATTAACTTACAAATTAATATATAATGAAATTATAATTAAATATAATTTATTTAACTCCCATAGGTCTATCCAATTGGTTTTAAATAAAAGACCATTTATTTTGCCATCATGGGTTTTAATAAAAACCCTTCTACTTATGCTTCCACATAATATTAAAAATATTATGAAGCTCTTTTGCCATTAACCTTTTGCATTGTTCCTTTTGACCTTTTGACATCAATGGTAGCTTATTCCTTGACATCAATGACCACTTCATTCCTTGACATCAATGACAACTTTGACTCAAAATGTCCAACAATACGATGTTGAGAGGTGATTAAATTATCCTTGAGAAGGTGAAGAATGTCATCTCTAGTAGAAAGGTGAGAATCTACTGCTAGCACATTTGAACTTCTAGGAATGTAAGAGGTAATGGAAGGTGGTGTTTGTCCATATAATGCTTCATATGGTATCATATTAATGGTGGAGTGGTATGAGGTATTATACCACCATTCGACTAAAGAAATACATTTAACCCAATGAAGAGGTTGCATAGAAATAAAATAATATAGGTAGGTCTCCAAACATTTGTTAACAATTTCGGTTTCATCGATGATAAACATAGCTCATATGAAATTGAGTTCCCTGGAGTTCGAATAATTCTATCCAAAAGTTACTGGTAAATGTAGGATCATGATCACTTATTATGGTAGAAGGTATGCCATGGAGTTTGAAAATATTATCAAGAAATATTTGGGCTATAGTACTAGCCATGTAAGGATGATCCACGAGGCAAAAATGAGCATATTTAGATAAGCGATCTACTACAACTAGAATAGTGGTTTTTCCTGTATATTTTGGAAGGCCTTCAATAAAATCCATGCATATATCAAGCCAAGTTTTATTTGGGATAGGAAGAGGTTGTAGAAGGCCATCAAGATTTATTGTTTCACCTTTTTGTCTTTGAAAGGTCTCACATTCATCCATAAATTTCTTAATATCTTGTTTCATGCCTACCCAATAAAAATATCTAATCACTCTTTTGTAAGTCTTGAGGAATCCTGAATGTCCTACCGTGGGCGTGGCATGTAACTCATGGAGAAGTTTGGTATGATATGAGGATGTGGGGTATAGGATAATACACCCTTTGTACCTAAGTATGTTATCTCTCCAAGAGCATTTGGGTTTACTAGTGGAGTCATGTTGAATTTGTTGAATTAATGTGTATGTAGTAGGATCATTAAACCATTCCTCATTGATTTGGTCTATCCAATTGGGAATAGGAGAGGAGAAACCAGTAAGGGCATTAAAGGATATTTTAGGTGTGTCCTCTATGTTACCTTCTAGATTTTTTGTCACTACTTCCACCTCAATAGTATCTTCTTATTTTGAATTACCCTGGTCAAGCGTATCTAAAATATAGAGTTTGGGGGTACTGCATTTATGGTTAGGGGTAAATTTTTCATCATAGTGGAAACAAAGGTTGTTAGTCTCACAATGACACTGAGAGGGGGGGGGGTGAATCAGTGTAGCTCTTAAAAACTTAAATCTTCAAATCTTAATGGTGAAACAATGAAAACTTAAAACCCAATAAAGCAAATATAACAAAAGAGAATCACACAACACAAGATGTATCGAGGTTCACCAATTTTGACTACTCCTCAAAAATTGACTGTTTGGACTCCCATCCAAATCTAGCCTTTGCAAAGCAACAACTTTACAATCAATTTACTAGCACACACTGGAAGGAGCACCAACCCCTGATTTATCTGCAACAACAGAAAGGAGAACCAACCCTTGATTTATCTGCACTAACAGAAAGGAGCACCAACCCCTGATTACCAGCACCAACTGGAAGGAGCACCAACCCTTGATGCTAAGCACCAATTTGAACTTCTATTCTAAAACTAGAAGATTGACATAAATATGCCTTCACTTTTACAAGACCCTGACTGATCTATTGCTTTCTCAAAATCGCCCACTCTTCACACAACACACACCCTGCTCGCTCGCCTCCCGTGCACTCTTCTTTTGCTTTACATATCGCACACCTCTCTCGCTCGCCTCTCGCATGCATCTCACTCTCCTCTTGCTCTCTTTGCAAGATTAAATTTTCCTCACTTTAATCCCTAGTGCTTTCAAAATTATCCAAGCAACACTCCTTTTATAACCATCCTCTCTCTTTGAAACTCTAGTTGTAACTTCAATTGTAACTCCAGTTGAAACTCCTTTTGTATATATAGAGTAGGCATTTCTTTAAACATGTTACATGCAAAGAATTGACACCATATTCTCCTACCATGATTGTTCATCTTCTCGATCATGATTGTTCATTTTCTCATTTGTACATGCATGCGTTTTGGTTACCGAAAAAGCTTTTCAATTCTATTTTGACAATTGTTTGTTTTCTCCACATGGGCATGCATCTATTTCTTTCCACGTGTAACAACCATCTTAAATGATTTAAAATCATTAAATATTCCTTATGGGTCCACGTCACTATGCAGTCTTCAGTTTTACCATCCTGGTCTTCAGTCACGAAAATGCGACATGTCGCGATATCGCGACACTTTTATTACTTTGACTACCTGCCCTTCTTGAGTCGTGAAAATGAGACATGTCACGATATTGCAAAAATTTTGTTACTTTTCTTGCCTGCCCTTCTTGAGTCGCAAAAATGTGACATGTCATGATATCATGACACTTTTGTTACTCTGCCTGCCTTCTCTTTTCAAGTCGTGAAAATGCGACATGTCGCGATATCATGAAACTTTTTCTTTATCTTCCTTCCTACCCTTTCCGAGTCATGAAAATGCGACATGTCGCGATATTGCAACACTTTTTATCTCGGACACTCTCTCTTGCAATGTCATGAAATCATGACACTTTTTCTTCCGTATAATCTCTCTTGCAATATGTCACGAAATCGTGACACTTTTTCTTTCGGACTCTCTCTCTTGCAATATGTTGCGAAATCGTGACACTTTTTCTTTCGTACAATCTCTCTTGCAATATGTCGTGAAATCGCGACACTTTTTCTTTTAGACTCTCTCTCTTGCAATATGTCTCAAAATCGCAACACTTTTTCTTCTGTACAATCTCTCTTGCAATATGTCGCGAAATCGTGACACTTTTTCTACTTGCCTTTTTCTCTTCCAACATGTCACGAAATTGTGACACTTTTTCTTTCGTACTATCTCTCTTGCAATATGTCGCGAAATCATGACACTTTTTCTACTTGCCTTTTTCTCTTCCAACATGTCGCGAAATCGCGATAGTTTTTCCTGCTTGCGCTTTCTCTTCAAACATGTCGCGAAATCGCGACAGTTTTTCTTGCTTGCGCTTTCTCTTCGAACATGTCATGAAATCATGACAATTTTTCTTGCTTGTGCTTTCTCTTTGAACATGTCACAAAATCGTGATAGTTTTTCTTGCTTGCGCTTTCTTTTCGAACATGTCACAAAATCGTAATAGTTTTTCTTGCTTGTGCTTTCTCTTCGAACATGTCACGAAATCACGACAGTTTTTCCTGCTTGCACTTTCTTTTCGAACATGTCACGAAATCATGACGGTTTTTCTTTCTTGTGCTTTCTCTTTGAACATGTCATGAAATCGTGACAGTTTTTCCTACTTGCACTTTCTTTTCGAACATGTCACGAAATAGTGATAGTTTTTCTTTCTTCTACATTAGCCGCACCCTGGTCAGCTACAAGATTAAATATGCATACGTAGAGAAGTTATGCTTAGCAATGGTATTCACCATGAAAAATCTAAGCTGCTACATGTTGAATAATACCACATGTGTCATATCTAAAAAAAATCCATTGTGGTATATGATGAGTCGAACTTATCATAGTACTCGCACAGAAAAATGGATAATGCTATTGACAAAATTTGATTTAGTGTTCATTGGATAGAAATCTATAAAATGACAAGTCATAGTTGATCAATTAGTAGAGGCTCCTCTCCAAAGCGAAGAGACTCTAAGTATAGAACTTCTCGATGATGGAGTGTTTCATATGATAGAATCACCTGATTCATTTGAGCCTGAATCCTAGGCTAACATCACTCTATTCTTCGATGGTTCTAAATGTGAGCAAGGGGGTGGTGCTGGTATCATGTTCTTTACACCGTAAGGGGCTCCCATACCCCTTTTGTTTAAACTCAATTTTCCATGTACCAACAATAATGCTGAGTATGAAGCACTAATCATTGGCCTTCAAACAACTATCACCATGAAAATTATGAAGTTGAATATCTTCGATGATTCCTTGCTCATAGTCAACCAAGTAAAGGGGATATTTTAGTGCAAATGCCCCATATTGCAAGCCTACAAAGCCCTTGTGGAGAAACTTTTGGTAAATTTTGAATGGTATGATATAGAGGCACTTCCTCATTCAGTTAGTCATTTTGCGGATACAATGGCATCCTTGGGATCACTTATTCCCCAAAATCCTTCAGATTATATCACCACCATTTAGGTAAAAATTCTAGTACAATCAGCACCTACACGTGAAGCACCTAAATTCCCACCAGAATTCCACATGATTTAGATTGAACCTTCCATTGAATGGTTCTTTCATCTACGTAAAATTTTGGAAAATGCCAATTGGGGGACTTTGTTCCCTAAAAATTCTTTTGATACAAGCACCACGCTATATCTCAGAATTCATTCACAATCATCATTTGCAAGAGATGAATGTAAAAGGAAATGCATGATCCATACAATTGATGCTTCTTCCCAACAAGACTGGGCCTTGCCTATAAAATATTATCTTAAGCTAGGAAGCATCCCCCCTAGATTTTCGTAGGCCGCAAAGCGAGCATTTAAGCAAAAGGTGGCAAAATATGTCTTGATAGGAGACATTATGTATCGTCAAAGTTATGAAGGAATTCTCCTTCATTGCTTAGACTCACAGGAGCCTTCTTGGGCCATTTCCCAAGCACACAATGATACATTCGGTGGCCACTTCAGCTACATGGCCATCGCTAGGTGCATACTTCGTATTGGTTATTATTTTCCAACTTTAGAGTGAGACTGCTATGCTTATGTAAAGAAGTGCATGAAGTGTCAGCATAATGCAAATTTGACACACATACCTTCATAGGCCTTACAACTGATTCAAGCGATTTGGCCATTTTTTGCAATGGGGGTTTGACCTAATCGAGAAGATCTCACCTCCTTCCTCAGGTCACCCCAAATTTATCATCACAATGAATAAATACTTCACCAAATGGGTGGAAGCAATTCCCCTTACCACGATGATTGGACCTCGCATTGCGGAGTTCATATTGCATAATATTATATTTCATTTTGGTATTCCATCCAAAATAATATCGTATAATGGGACACAATTTAATAACAAGGATGTGCATGCGTTAACTAAAAATTATAACATACAACATAGTTTTTTGACTCCCTATTATCCATAGGCCAATGGGCAAGCAGAGGCTTCTAACAAAATAGTAGTTGCTATCCCCAAGAAAATTGTTAGAGATAGCCATAAGGATTGGTATAATCAACTACCTCTTGCCCTATGGGTTTACCGCACTAGCATTCAAACCCCCACTGGGGCAACTCCATTTTCACTAGTGTATGGTGTTGAGGCAATCATGTCTCTCAAGCTAGAAATTCCATCATTACAAATATCTATGCAAGAATTCATTGACAATGATACTACAAGGAAAACTCGACTCAATCAACTAACGTTACTTGATGAAAGATGTGTTAACGCCCTTGAACATCTACATGTTTATCAGGAACGTCTTACGAGATCTCACAACATGAAGGTCCCCTACCATGACTTTTAGGTTAGATATTTAGTTCTAAAAGAGAACCAACAAAACTTGAACTTACCATCCCATTTATGAGACAAGTTCATAGCTAATTGGTTAGGTCCATTCATTATTACAAGTCATATTAGACCTGGAACTTATCACTTAGCAGCTATAAAAGGTAAAGAAGAGAAAGAACCCATGAATATTCAGCATTTAAGGCCTTTCCATGCCTAGCTAGCACCATCAAAGGCTCCTAGATTGTCTACGACTCTCTAGGTCAAACCAAAATGCTCCAAAGGCTCCCCTAAACTCTTTGGTCACCCCAAATTCTCCTAGATCATCTACAACTATCTAGATCACATCAAAATGCCCCAAAGGTTCCCATAAACCCTTTGGTCACCCCAAAAGGCTCCTAGATCATCTACAACTGTCTAGGTAAAACTAAAATGCCCCAAAGGTTTTCATAAAACCTTTGGTCACCCCAAATGCTCCTAGATTATCTACGACTGTCTAGGTAAAACCAAAATTACCCAAAGGTTCCCATAAACCCTTTGGTCACCCTAAAAGGCTCCTAGATCATCTACGACTATCTAGGTCACATCAAAATTCCCCAAAGGTTCCCATAAACTTTTTGGTCACCCTAAAAGGTTTTTATATAATCTACAACTATCTAGGTCAAACTAAAATACCCCAAAGGTTTCCATAAACCCTTTGGTCACCCCAAATGCTCCTAGATCATCTACAATTGTCTAGGTCAAACCAAAATACCCCAAAGGTTCCCATAAACCCTTTGGTCAACCTAAAAGGCTCGTAGATCATCTACGATTGTCTAGGTCACATCAAAATGCCCCAAAGGTTCCCATAAACACTTTGGTCACCCTAAAAGGCTCATAGATCGTCTACAACTGTCTAGGTCAAACCAAAATGCCCTAAAGGTTCCCCTAAACCCTTTTGTCATGCCAAATGCTCCTAGATCGTCTATGACTGTCTAGGTCACATAAAAATACCCAAAATGTTCCCATAAACCATTTGGTCACCCCAAAATGCTTCTATATAATCTACAACTATATAGGTGAAAATAAAATGCCCCAAAGGTTCCCATAAACCCTTTGGTCACCCCAAATGCTCCTAGATCATCTATGACTATCTAGGTCAAACCAAAATGCCCCAAAGGTTCCCATAAACTCTTTGGTCACCCTAAAAGGGCTCCTAGATCATCTACAATTGTCTAGGCCACATCCAAATGCTCTGAAAGTTATCATAAACCCTTTGGTCAACCCAAATGCTCCTAGATCATCTACGACTGTCTAGGTCTCATCAAAATGTCCCAAAGGTTCCCATAAACCCTTTAGTCACCCCAAAATGCTCCTAGATCATCTAAAACTGTCTAGGTCAAACTAAAATACCCCAAATATTCCCATAAGCCCTTTGGTCACCCCAAATGCTCCTATATCATCTACGACTCTCTAGGTCAAACTAAAATTCCCCAAAGGTTCCCATAAACTCTTTGGTCACCCCAAAAGGCTCCTAAATTGTCTACAACTATCTATGTCAAACTAAAATGCCCCAAAGGTTCCCATAAACTCTTTGGTCACCCCAAAATTCTCCTAGATTATCTACAACTATCTATGTCAAACTAAAATGCCCCAAATGTTCCCATAAACCCTTTGGTCACCCTAAAAGACTCCTATATCATCTATGATTGTCTAGATCAGATCAAAATGCCCCAAAGGTTCCCATAAACCCTTTGGTCACCCTAAAATGCTCCTAGATCATCTAAAACTATCTAGGTCAAACCAAAATACCCCAAAGGTTCCCATAAACCCTTTGGTAACCCTAAAAGGTTCCTAGATCATTTACAACTATTTAGGTCAAACAAAAATGCCCCAAAGGTTCCTATAAATCCTTTGGTCATCCCAAAAGGCTCTATATCATCTATGACTATCTAGGTCACATCCAAATGCCCCAAAGGTTCCCATAAACCCTTTGGTCACCCTAAAAGGCTCCTAGATCATCTAAAACTATCTAGGTCAAACCAAAATGCTCCAAAGGTTCCCATAAACCCTTTGGTCACCCCAAAAGGATCCTAGATCATATACAACTATCTAGGTCATATCCAAATGCTCCAAAGGTTCCCATAAACCCTTTGGCCACCCTAAAAGGCTCCTATATCATCTACAACTATCTAGGTCACATCCAAATGCTCCAAAAGGTTCATATGAACCCTTTGGTCACCCCAAAAGGCTCCTAGATTTTCTACAATAGTCTAGGTCACATCCAAATGCTCCAAAGATTCTCATAAACTCTTTGGTCACCCTAAAAGGATCCTAGATCATCTATAACTATCTAGGTCAAACCAAAATGCCCCAAAGGTTCCCATAAACCCTTTGGTCACCCCAAAAGTCTTCTAGATAATCTACGTATGTCTAGGTCACATTAAAATACCCCAAAGATTCCCATAAACCCTTTGGTGACACCAAACACTCCTAGATCATCTACGACTATATAGATCAAACCAAAATGCCCCAAAGGTTCCCATAAACCCTTTGGTCACCCTAAAATGCTCTTAGATCATCTACAACTATCTAGGTCAAACCAAAATGCCCCAAATGTTCCCATAAATCCTTTGGTCATCTGAAAATGCTCCTAGATCATCTACGACTATCTAGGTCACATTAAAATGCCCCAAATATTCCCATAAACCCTTTGGTCACACCAAATGATCCTAGATCATCTATGACTATCTAGGTTAAACCAAAATGCCCCAAAGGTTCCCATAAACTCTTTGGTAATCCTAAAAAGCTCCTAGATTATCTATAATTGTCTAGGTCACATCAAAATGCCCCAAAGGTTTCCATAAACCCTTTGGTCAACCTAAAAGGCTCCTAGATCATCTACAACTATCTAGCTCAAACTAAAATTCCCCAAAGGTTCCCATAAACACTTTGGTCACCCCAAAATGCTCCTAGACTGTCTACAACTATCTAGGGTCACATTAAAATGTCCCAAAGGTTATCATAAACCCTTTGGTCACCCTAAAAGGCTCTTAGATCATCTACAACTATCTAGGTCAAACCAATATGCCCAAAAGGTTCCCATAAACCCTCTGGTCACCCCAAAATGCTCCTAGATCATCTATGACTATCTAGGTCACATCCAAATGCTCCAAAGGTTCCCATAAACCCTTTGGTCACCCCAAAATGCTCCTATATTATATATGACTATCTTGGTCATATCCAAATTCTCCAAAGGTTCTCATAAACTCTTTTGTCACCCCAAAAGGCTCCTAGATCATATAAAACTATCTAGGTTACATCCAAATGCTCCAAAGGTTGCCATAAATACTTTGGTCACCCTAAAAGGCTCCTATATCATCTACAACTATCTAGGTCAAACAAAAATTCCCCAAAGGTTTCCATAAACCCTTTGGTCGCCCCAAAAGGCTCCTAGATCATCTATGATTGTCTAGGTCACATTAAAATGCCCCAAAGATTCCCATAAACTCTTTGGTCACCCCAAAGGCTCCTAGATCATCTACGAGTGTCTAGTTCAAACCAAAATTCCCCAAAGGTTCCCATAAACCTTTTGGTCATCCTAAAATGCTCCTAGATCATCTACGATTGTCTGGGTCACATCAAAATGCCCTAAAGGTTACCACAAACCCTTTGGTCACCGTAAAATCCTCCTCGATTATCTAAAACTATCTAGGTCAAACCAAAATGTCCCAAAGGTTCTCATAAATTCTTTGGTCACCCTAAATGATCCTAGATCATCTACGACTATCTAGGTCAAACCAAAATACCCCAAAGGTTCCCATAAACCCTTTGGTCACCCTAAAAGGCTTCTAGATCATCTACAACTATCTAGGTCACATCAAAATGGCCCAAAGGTTCCCATAAACCATTTGGTAACCCTAAAAATCTCCTAGATCGTCTACAACTATCTAGGTCAAACCAAAATACCCCAAAGGTTCCCATAAAACCTTTGGTCACCCAAAAAGAATCCTAGATCATCTACAATTATCTAGGTCACATTAAAATGTCCCAAAGGTTCCCATAACTCCTTTGGTCACTCCAAATGCTCCTAGATCGTCTATAACTATATATGTCAAACAAAGATATTCCAAAGGTTCCCATAAACCTTTTGGTCAACCTAAAAGGCTCCTAGATCATCTACAATTATCTAGGTCACATAAAAATGTCCCAAATATTCCCATAAATCCTTTGGTCACCCTAAAAGGCTCCTAGATCATCTACAATTGTCTAGGTCAAACCAAAAAACCCCAAAGGTTCCCATAAACCCTTTGGTCACCCCAAAAGGCTCCTAGATCATCTACGACTATCTAGGTCACATACAAATGCTCCAAAGGTTCCCATAAACCCTTTGGTCACCCCAAAAGGCTCCTAGATCATCTACGACTGTCTAGGTCACATCCAAATGCTCCAAAGGTTCCCATAAACCCTTTGGTCACCCCAAATGGCTCCTAGATCATCTACAACTATTTAGGTCAAACAAAAATGCCCCAAAGATTCCCATAAACCCTTTGGTCATCCCAAAATTCTCCTATATCATCTACGAATGTATAGGTCACGCTAAAAATCTCCAAAGGTTTCCATAAACTCTTTGGTCACCTAAAAATTCCCAATGGGATCCATCAAACCGATTGGTCAACTTATATATCTTATAAAAAAATTCAAAAAAAAATTAAAAATCATCAACATAACAAAAATAATGCATTGCATATCATCGTAGTCACATCTTAGTGTCATTTGCATTAGGCATAATAGTTGCATCATGCATACCTAAAATGTTGATAACAAGATGTCTAGCACCAAGTAAGTATATTAGGTATTTGTCAAAATCATAGTTGTTAAAAGTCAGTTTTATCACCTATCCATTTTACATTAATACCACAGTTACATACCACAATATGTGTTCAGTCACTTCAACTTAAACCATTGTATAAAAGCGTCAATAAATATGTTGGTCACTCACCCTTGTTTTTTTGTTTGGTCAAATTTTGTAGAAAGTTATAGTGATGTTTTAAAAGGTACAACTTCTGCTTAGTTCATACCTTGTATATATCAAAATTCTAACATCATGCTACATTAAATAAATCCTAAGTACAGTATAAAGTAAGATGAAAACTTAACATTAGTATAGGTTATTCCAAGCAAAAAGGATTATCCTTTCTCATCCTCCTATGCGAATGGTTCTAGGGTGTTGAGAATTAGAAAAATGACAATATCTCATTTCCCATAGGTCCCTTGCTCTACAGTCTAAATTAGAGCTCGTATCATTTACAAAAGAGAAGCAATAAAAGCAATAGTGATTATCATCACTTATACAAATCAAAAATCAAAAAGAGAAGTACATTATTACCAAAGAAAACAAGTGGTCTTCACCACTACCAAAAACAAAATAAAAGTGGATCTTACCACTATCATAAAATCCATTGCTTGCTAAATTACACAATGCACATTACCTTAGTGATTCAACACAAAAGAAAGGAATCAAGATTTTAAATCCCTAAAATTATCAGCATCAGAGAGCCATAAGGTGATCGTCATTCCAGGTTTGGTGGATAGCCTACTTGTAATGATGAGGTAGCCTCCTGCATGATGATATGTCTGTCCCATAAGCATTCACTTTGTACAGACCAATGTTTGCATTAGGATGAGAAATCTTGGAATAATCTATATTGCCTAGTGGTACAATATAACAAAGTATAAAACTAAGGATAATGATGCATATAAAGTTTCCTCTACTATAGGTGTGATTCGTCAAACCTATTTGCACATTAGATATTATTTTATGCATTATAATGGTAATTAATTAATCTACAAATGAATATAGGTTATCTTGGTTACCTTAGTAGGGTTTGTACCTTAACAAAAAGTCATAACATAATTATTACATAATTATAGACTAAGTGCCTAAACATGGTTGAGTTTCACAACACAATACATGTCCCATAACATATTATAGTATCTATTTTATTTGTACAAAATTCAGTATACATTTATCAAAACCAAGTTATAAATGCCATCATAGAGTGTCATAAAAATAACATGAAATGATAAAATACATTTTGTACAAGCTACAGGGCTAGCATCAAAAATATCAACTCATATTAAATCACATGTCATTTGCATATTCATTCCATTTTCATCTCGCATATAGATCATCAACATATACATTTATCATCTAACTAAATGTATCCCATCACAATACATCAAATCATATAAATAAATGCATACACGATAGACATCATAAAAGCATATAAACATGCATACATCGCATACATCAATAAAGGACATCATGATAATCAAAATAAAAACCATGTATATATCCATATATATATATATATATATATATATATTTTTTTTTTTTTATTATTATTTTTTTTTTAGTGTGTGTGTGTGTGTGAACCAAAAATACATCGTCATGTCCATCATATCCCCCAAGGGCTACAAAATAAGTGGGTCCCAAAGCCCACATAATGTTCATCACAAAAATCCCAAAATAGAGACCCATCTATCTCAAATAAAGTCATGCACCTCCATGACTAAGTGCCATGACTCTCTCTTCTACCCTCGGTATGAGTGCACTACGAGCTAACAAATCAGCTCCCTCCTGGTCTGTTAGTTCATCTCACTGAGCTTGGTTGTCCCATCCATGATGACTACCCTGCCTCACTCTGATACCTAGCCACTAACCCAATAGCCAAAGCTCTATTTGGTAGGTGTCCCTTGAGATGCATGATCTCATCCTCTAATAGTCTGGTGAAAACTTGCTCCTCTCAATAGCAGATAGTCAAACTCTCCACAAAAACCTATAATCGCTCTACCTCACCTTATAGTCTTACCACCTCATCACTGCTCGATGCACCCTACCCTGAGCCCTGCATCACAACCTAAGACTGAGATGCTACTATCTTAGTTGTCTATCTCTAGATATCTATATCCTACCTTGCTATCTCAGCCTCCATAGACTCTAACTTTACATGAAGAACTAACACCTCAGCATCTCACCTAGAGGCCTCAGTTTGACTAGTTTGTACCTATGCATGAAGGAGAGAACACTCCTTAGCATACTCCTCCTGTAACCTTCTCATTTCCCTTCGTAACCTATTGATAGTGGCATATCATGTCACTAGCTCCCCATCTAGGTCTCGCTAATTGGGTGCATCCATACCAAACCCCTCTACATCCTATACATCTAATAAACCAGCCCTAGCATCCTCCATACAAGGGTGAACATTTCGTACCTCTACTATATCTAGATCCTGAGCCTCCTGAGCTGCCTCTTCGAGGTCCTCTGTAGGTGCATCCTCCTTCATAGTATCATTGGTACCTGATGCATTGTCGTTAATCACATCATTAAATATCAAAGATCTTATCAATTCAGGGTGGTGTCCAAGCCTATCTACGATAGAAGTCTAGTGCAGAGTATAATTCAAACATTTAGATTTCAAGCATTTATTGGGTAAGACAAATTTGATTTAGCCTTTTAATGTCACACTAAACCTAATTTGCCGAATGAAAACTTGTTGGAACTAAAAACTAATTCTAAGTTGCAGAAATTGAAATCTAACTACAATTGTAGGAATTGGAATTGCTAAATTGAAAGTCTAATCTACTTTTGTAGAATTAAAATAACAAAATTTAAATTGCTAAATTTAAATGTTGCTGAAATGAAATCCTAAGTTACATTTGTAGAATTGAAACCTAGTTACTCTTACATAATTGAAATTATGCTTGTAACTAAAACTTATGCTAAAAATACCTGTCAATATCCTACCACAAAAGGTCATCAAGCTTCTGCTATAGGAATTGACAACAAAATGAAATATGCTAAAAATTGAAAGTTGCTAAAATAGAAAAGCAAGGAAAACATGGAAAGCAAAGGAAAAATGCTTAATATAATTTACCAGTTGACATACACAAATGTTGTACACAAACATAATAGAAAACATAAATAACATTATACAAACTTAAAACAAGAAAAGTAAACTTGACAAGTAATCTATTAATTTTGCTACAACAAAATTATAAATTAAAACCTGTCATAAAAATCCTCCTTCTATATATGAAAGTGGGCCCATACTTCCTGATCTAGAAGGAGGTGAAAAACACTCCTTAACTAATTAACACTCAGAATATCAAATGATAAAATAACTGCACTTTTATTGATGGAAAAACATGTTGAAAACTATTACAGAAAATTATTGTAATATGCCATTTCTCACACATATTTATCCACTTTATAATATGCCATTTCTATCTTGCAAACAACTTCCTATTATGTTGTAGTTATTTTTGGGTTTATCCTAGAAGAGGATCAATTGATCATTTTCCATGAATGGTGGTTTTGGACGGCAAGGATGACAAAGACAGCTGGGGGATATTTTCCCTTAACATTATCAATCTTCTTTCCACTTTTCCATCATCAAAAAATAGTAAAAAATTCAAAAAGCACTTTCTATTCTCAATCCAGAGCTAAGTGGCTCAATTCGAAGAGACTATATTTCTCAATTTGAAGAGACTGTATTTCTCAATCCGAAGAAACCTGTTCAATCCGAAGATCTTCGAAATGACCAACTATGTACTCTTCAAGTTATTTTAGCTGCATTTCTCAGGTGGATTACCCCTCAAGATCATATAATAGCCTTCATTCCTCTCCATGTGTGAATTCCATGCCTTGCCATTCATTGGTAGGTTGCTAGAATTTACATGGTAAATTAGTGCATTTTCCAACTTTGCTACACAGTTGTAAAATATTGGCATTTATTGCAAATTCAAACAAATTAAAACATGGAAAAATTATTCAAATGTCAACATGAAGGAGTACATCAAGTTTCTACTGAATTTATACACTTTATTCACCAAGTAACCATGCTAAAATAGTGCAATAGTACTGCACAATTGTCCCTGCTCTGTTATACCCTTTTGCTACCTATTTAGACCATGTGTGAATGCTTATAAATAGGTTAGGTGTCTTTCATAGTCCTTCTAAACTCATTCCATCCATATCCTCATGATTTTCTTAACAACTTCAAGGTGTTCCTATAAAGTGACAACTTGCTGATTTTTATATGGCTATTTTTTTTAGATTTTCAAATTTATGACAGTCCTAAAATTTTGGCTTCAATGTGGATTTGAAACAAGTTGAAGGGTAGGAAAACATTCAAAAACCATTGAGAAGTTAATGTATATCAACATACCACATTTGGTTAATTGAAATGCATATTTTTACTTGCTACTTAATCAAGCAAAATCAGTCACAAAATACTAAAAATAGTCAAAAACAAAGATATAGTATTCCCAACATAAAATCATGCAAACAATTAACAAATAGTATATTTTAGTCAACTATTTGGCAATTAACTTATCATATGGTAGTCAAATATTATGTAATAATGAGGCATTTTTGGGCCTCATCATCCCCCCTAACTTGAACTGATGCATGCCCTCATGCATCTTAGTAGGCCATAGTAATATGCAGGTTTTATTTTTGTAAACATCCTTTTCTACCTGCTAACTGAGAAATTCTTTCTTGCTCCACTATATCAAGTATTTTGTAATTAAGCACATATATGACTTTTTTTCTATCTTTCTACAAGTTTTAGTGTTGCAAGGTACCTCTTAAAGGCTTGATATGATGTGATTCATCTTGCAATAGTCTTATTGTGGAACCGTATTTGGCAGATGCACTACTACTGATGGAATTTTCTGTTCTTAACAACATTTCAACTTGAATGCTTATTTCTGTTGTTTGCACCTTTTAAACAAAATTGATAAAAATTTTGGATTTGAAATGCTTGAGGGATGTACTTACTTGTGGTAGAGCCTTATGAACCTCAATATTTGATGTACCCTACTCTTTTTGCTATTATGTAGCATTTTTAGCAATTCTGGTACAATTTTTTCTCATTTCGAAGATATCCTACTCATTTCGAAGATATGATTGTTCATTTCGAAGATATGACTGTTCATTCCGAAGATGCATCTCATTTCAAATATGCATCAAAAAATGCAAAAATGACCTCCTATGAAAAATTTAGCTACAGATTCTATTGCGGGCCCATCTTTAGAGTGTATAAGCCTTCCATAACATCAAAAATCCCTTCTTCATCCTTTTATTTAGATGTTATTCTTTATTTTGTATGTTGTTGTTTTATTCCAATAGTACTAAAATAGAACCTTCAGGTGCATTTTGTTGATTATCCTCCTTCAATTTATCAAAAAAATGTGAGATATAAACTTAAAGTTCTCCTTCTGAAACTTGCCCTACAAATTGAAATAGAATTGATGCCATGTCTATCCCAAAATTAGGTTTTTGCACAGTTTTGGAATTTCCATGCAATTAAGGGCATAAGGAGGTGTTTCTTGACATCTTGAACATGTTTCATTCTCAACTTGTCAATATTGTATGAATAGTTTATGCCAAATACTGATTATCATATACTAAATTCTAAATGTTTACTATGAATTAAATGCAAGAAACACATACCTTGTTGTCCTAAAAATTGGTCATGCACCTTACAAGCTGCTTTTGATGATTGTTAGCAGGCTATCTGAAAACATAAATATAACACATGTGCAGTGTGAGATTTGTATAATGGTGGAACAATGATGGGTATATCAACAAGGCAATGCATACCAGAAAATCAATTTTCATGCAAGCCAACTCAGTAGCGCCTCCAAGAAGTTTTTCACTACTGAATTATTCATTTTTTTTTTAATCATTTTTTTTTCTTCCTTTTTTTTCATTTTTTTTTCTCATTTTTTTTTCAATTTTTTCATCAGAAGAGGCTGCCATTTCTGGTTTTCAACCAACTTCTGTCCCTTTTTTATTTTTTTTCAAGTGCTTCAATGAGAGAGAACATCTCTTACTCTTATTTGGATAAGACCAATCCTTATTCTGCAAAAACATGTCAATTTTTGTATGAAAACACCATCTCTTTCTGTTGAAACTTGCAACATTGATGCAACCTTCCTTTCTAGATGAGCAGTAAGAATATTCATACATCATAATTGCCTCCTTATTACTGGAAATGAAGTATTGGCTCCATTGTTCCTCTTCCTTGCTGAAATTGATGCTTGTCCTCATGTATCCCCATTTTGTGGGACATGCATTTGCTACAAAAAAAAATTCCCTCTCTCATTTTTCTTTTTTTTTCAAATTTTCTTGTCTTGCTTGTACCCAAGAAGGAAGTTCACAAACAAAACTATTCTTCTTTTTGCTTTTCTTGTATTTTTTTTCTTGTTTTCAAACTTTTTATCATCACTCTGAATCTGATATTGAAGAGAAATTATGTTCCATTATGTGTACATCCAATGGAATCTCCTTCAATAACTCCTCCTTAGTTAATGGTGCATGGTATACCCGAATGTAATGTCCATTCACCACTAACATCCTCAATGAATTACTAATGGGAGAAAGAAACACTGCTCCATATCTAAAAAATTCTTCAATCAAGTGTTGTCCATGCCTCCTAGTCTGCATAATATTGTCAATCTGTAATTGAAATAATTAAATACCAATTCCCAAAAGATGTGAAGTGCTTACATCAAGATAAAATCTTGATATACCCTTGTAATTCCATATAAAGGGATTGAAATATTGTTTCAAAATAGCAACAATTTTGCTTTTTATTTATAATTCAGCCAGCTAATAATGTTCAAGAATTTTCTTGGTTGCACTTCAATTTGTTTCATTCCTAGGAGGACAAAATTTACCCCTTTGTAATTTCTTACTAAGGAGTTCAATGGAAGTAAATTTTATGTGTAGTTTTTCTAGTTTTTCTCCTTTATACAAGGCTAATTTTTGTGTGTTTAGACTAAAGTTTTTCTATGTATCTCCATTGATTTTTGTCTCTTCAAGCTCATGTAAGTTCTTGTTTGAGCACAATTGGATGTTGCTGCAGTCAATAACATTTCCTGCTGTGTTTTTTTTTTTACCATATTTAGCTACATAGACAGGGGTTGCCTATCCTGTATTATTTAGATTGATCACAAGTTGGGCTAAAAAAGACGTATTTTTGGTTTGCACAATAAGACAAGAAGTGTACAACTTTAACAGATCAACTACTTGTCAGGTAGGATCACCTATAATGAGATCAACTATTGTTGATGTAGGCTAAGAATTGTTAGGTTGCGGTTTAGCGTGGTAAAACCCTAACAATATTTAAGCAATAATGAAAAAACTCTAGGATCACTGTTAAGATGTAAACTTCTATTTTGATTGTGCAAAAGTTTTGTGACTTTTTTTTTTTAACTGACTCAGCTTACATAGACAGGGGTTACCTGTCCTGTATTATTCAGATTGACCACAGGTTGGGCTTGAGGTAGTGGTTTTACTTTATTTGTTTGTTGTTGTTGAGATATCCCTTGAGAAGAATTTAGACCAGGAAACAAATTTTGCATCTCTAAATTGTGGAAGTAAATGGCATTTATCAGTGATATGTCCTTGTGAACAAATGCTACAAGTAGCTGATATGATTGTTATGTTCAAGGGATAGTCTTGTATATCTGCCATTATGTCTTCCCAAAACCTAGTATAAATTTGTTTAAACTACCTTGATGATATGGATATAAAAATTGTAGTACTAGCAGATGGCTCCTCTAAGAGATCTTATGTTTCTTGATAATGAGGATGATGAATTCTTTCAATTTTTATCAAGAATTTCAAACATAAGCAATTTAACCCCTAGGTGTGAAGATCACCTCCTTGTGGTTGTTTGTTTTCTAAATGGATTGAAATGCATTTTACCAAAAACTATTACTAATACCAATCATTTATCTAGATTTTACTCTGAAGTTCATAATTTAGTATAATTAACAATTATTGGGCTACTTTTACCCTCTAACAACACCGTGTTCTATGACAACGATGCCAAAATGATGCTTTGTCGTTAAGCACATCATTAAATCTCAAATATCTTATCAATATAGGGTGGTGTCCAAGGCTATCTATGATAGAAGGCTAGGGTAAAGTACAATTTAGGCATTTAGATTTCAAGCATTTATTGGAGACAGATTTGATTTAGCCTTTTGGTGTCACACTAAACCTAATATATAGAATGGAAACTTGCAGGAACTAAAAACTAATTCTAAGTTGCAAGAATTGAAATCTAACTACAATTATAGGAATTGGAATTTCTAAATTGAAAGTCTAATCTACTTTTACAAAATTAAAATAACATAATTTAAATTGCTAAATTTAAATGTTGCTAAAATGAAATCCTAAGTTACATTTGTAGAATTGAAACCTAGTTACTCTTACATAATTGAAATGATTCTTGTAAATAAAACTTATGCTAAAAACACCTATCAATGTCCTGCCACAAAAGGTCGTCAAGCTTCTGCTACAGTAATTGATAGCAAAATGAAATATGCTAAAAATGGAAAGTTGCTAAAATAGAAAAGCAAAGGAAAAATGATTACTATAATTTGTCAGCTAACACACACAAATGTTGTACACAAACATAATAGAAAACATAAAGAACATTATGCAAAATTAAAACAAGAAAAGTAAACTTGACAAGTAATTCTTTCAATTTTTATCAAGAATTTCAAACATAAGCAAGTTAACCCCTAGGTGTGAAGATCACCTCCCTATGGTTGCTTGTTTTCTAAATGGATTGAAATGCATTTTACCAAAAACTGTTACTAATACCAATCATTTATCCAGATTTTACTCTGAAGTTCATAATTTAGTATAATTAACAATTATTGGGCTACTTTTACCCTCTAACAACACCGTGTTCTATGACAACGATGCCAAAATGATGCGTTGTCATTAAGCACATCATTAAATCTCAAAGATCTTATCAATCTAGGGTGATGTCCAAGGCTTTCTATGATAGAAGGCTAGGGTAAAGTACAATTTAGGCATTTAGATTTCAAGCATTTATTGGGTGAGACAGATTTGATTTAGCCTTTTGGTGTCACACTAAACATAATCTATAGATTGGAAACTTGCAGGAACTAAAAACTAATTCTAAGTTGCAAGAATTGAAATCTAACTACAATTACAAGAATTGGAATTGCTAAATTGAAAGTCTAATCTACTTTTGCAAAATTAAAATAACAAAATTTAAATTGCTGAATTTAAATGTTGCTAAAATGAAATCCTAAGTTACATTTGTAGAATTGAAACCTAGTTACTCTTACATAATTGAAATGATTCTTGTAAATAAAACTTATGTTGAAAACACCTGTCAATGTCCTGCCACAAAAGGTCGTCAAGCTTCTGCTACAGGAATTGATAGCAAAATGAAATATGCTAAAAATGGAAAGTTGCTAAAATAGAAAAGCAAAGAAAAAATGACTACTATAATTTGTCATCTAACACACACAAATGTTGTACACAAACATAATAGAAAACATAAAGAACATTATGCAAAATTAAAACAAGAAAAGTAAACTTGACAAGTAATTTGTTAATTCTGCTGCAGGAAAATTACAGATTAAAACCTGTCATAAAAATCCTCATTTTATATTTGAAAGTGGGCCCATACTTCTTGATCTAGAATGAGGTGAAAAGCACTCATTAACTAATTAACACTCAGAACAAAAAATGATAAAATAACTGCACTTTTATTGATGACAGAACATGTTGAAAACTCATTACAGAAAATTATTGTACAGTCCTAATTGCTACTATTGAAAAATCTCCTCTATTCTAATTCCTAACTGGCTCAACCAAGGAGGGAGATGTTTTATTTATATAAATATTTATAACATATCCCATGCTAAAATCAGCCTATGCGCTACTTTACAGTGATTTGCCAATAATTCTAGATCTGAAATAAATGCAAATCTGGACATTTTATGTTGCAGTAGTAGTCATTGGCCCTTAGAAAGCATTTTCAATGGTGGAAGTACATGGGAGGAGTCTAGAAATATCTCACATATCTTTCTCCACTTTAGAATATGCAATTTCCATCTTGCAAACAACTTCCTATTATGTTGTAGTTATTTTTGGGTTTATCCTAGAAGAGGATCAATTGATCTTTTTCTATGAATGGTGGCTTTGGACGGAAAGGACGACAAAGATAGCTGGGGGATATTTTCCATTTTTCCACCATAAAAAAATAGTCAAAATTTCAAAAAGCACTTTATGTTCTCAATCCAGAGCTAAGTGGATCAATCCGAAGAGACTATATTTCTCAATTTGAAGAGACTGTATTTCTCAATCCGAAGATACCTATTCAATCCAAAGATCTTTGGAATGACCAACTATGTGCTCTTCAAGTGATTTTAGCTGCATTTCTCAGGTGTATTAGCCCTCATAATCATATTGCAATAGCCTTCATGCCTCTCCATGTGTGAGTTTCATGCCTTGCCATTCATTGGTAGCTTGCTGGAATTTACATGGTAAATTACTACATTTTCCAAATTTGTTGCACAGTTGTAAAATATTGGCATTTCTTGCAAATTCAAACAAATTATAACATGGAAATATTATTCAAATATCAACATGAAGGAGTACATCAAATTGCTACTGAATTTATACACTTCATTCATAAGTAACCATGCTAAAATAGTGCAACAGTACTGCACAATTGTCTCTGCTCTGTTATACCCTGTTGTTGCCGATTTATACCATGTGTGAATTCTTCTAAATAGGTCATGTGTCTTTAATAGTCCTTATAAACTCATTCCATATATATCCTCATGCTTTGCTTGACAACTTCAAGGTGTTCCTATAAAGTGATAGCTTGCTGATTTTTATATGGTTGTTCTTTTCAAATTTTTAGATTTATGACAGTCCTAAAATTTTGGCTTCAATGTGGATTTGAAACAAGTTGAAGGGTAGGAAAATATTCAAAAACCACTGAGAAGTTAATTGATATTAGCATACCACATTTTTTTAATTTAAATGCATATTTTTACTTGCTACTTAATCAAGCAAAATCAGTCACAAAATGCTGAAAATAGTCAAAAACAGAGATATAGTATTCCTAACATAAAATCATGCAAACACTTAACAAATAGTATACTTTAGTCAAATATTTTGAAATTAAATTATCATATGGTAGTCAAATATTATGCAATTATGAGGCATTTTTGGGCCTCATCAGTACCCCCTCCTAGTGGGCCATCCCCATGCCATATTTGCATAATCCACCAAGCGTTGTACTCATCAGTAGTATAGGCATCATCCACATCTAGTATGTCTATCATTGGGTTTGACTCCTCACTGAGGGAATCTATGATAGGCTCCTCCAGTCCCCTCTCCATGCCTCTGCACTGATATACTCATGGATCACTGGGTAACCCTTGGCATAGCCTGAACTGTCAAAGCACATGGTCAAACTAGAAGTACTCTTTCTTAGTTTTGTGCCTCCCTACCATCCATCTATCGCATCTCACTTGATGCAAGTGTATCGTAGCCCCTATCCATATAGGGTAATCTTTGTCAGGTATCTAGATAATATCCTCTACTTAGAGCTATACAAAGGCATTAGCATAGATCTCAATTTTTCTATCCTGACGTCGACTACCATGATCCTCCCTCACTGTCTCCTAGAGTGTAGCGTAACCAATCTCTCTATCCTCTAACTGAGCCCGCATCATCCATGGTAGTCCCCTTGGGTGTTGCACTACAATATGGGACCATAACCAAACCTATAGTAAATAGCTACATCCTATCCCCGTTCGTCTATGGCACTGAATCTCATAAGGCTCATCATAAAGCTATGCGAGTAAATTTAGACCATAATCCATAATCAAAGGTTGCTCTGGCATGCACTCACATAGAGCATACACTAACTCTAGTAGGTTCCAAAAGAACCTAGCTCCTAAGGAGTCTAGAAATAGTTGGTTGTTGATCAATGTCATTAGCAATGCATGTCTAGTTCTGAAGACCTCCCTCTAAAACCAATCCACCACTAACATGCCTCCACTAAGCATCTCTACAGCTACCTCCTCCCACCTCTCTCTAAAGTACCATTGTAATACTGCCTCACGTTGACCAATAGGTGTTCTGAGGATTGGACATCCTTCAATAGGGATTCAAAGTATCTTTTATACATCCTCAAGGGTAATAGTCATATCCTTAGTAATAAATTGAAAGGTATTGGTATGGAGATCCCACAAATCTATAAGTACAGTAATATAAGCCTTGTCAGCCATGACGGTCTTCAACTGAGTCACCTGCTTGAGGTCAATGGCATCGAGCCATACCCAATCCTAAGGTGTCAACATACCTCTAGCTACCATGAACATAGTCGAGACCTTATATAGACTCTTAATAATATGCTAACATAAAAAAACAAAAACAAAATTGGGTCACTCAGGTGCACCAAAAATGCACTTTTTACCCTCCAAAAACACCTAAAAAGGGTCAATTTTGACCCAAAAATGGGTCATTTTTGGCCCAATTTGTGGCTGTCCCAACCAAGGATGACCCCTCATTTTGTGATCATCCCAACTAGGGATGTCCATGCACCACTGTCCAAGGCATGTACAACCCCCAATCAGGGGCAAAATTGGGGTAAATCGAGCCCTTAGAAACCCTAAAAATTCCAAAAAATGACTAAACAAATGCTCTATAAATGCAAAAAAAATGAAATTTTTTGCATGAAAATTAAAAATCTACCATAAATGTGTTATTTCAATACACTTTAAGGGTTAATTACTAGCTAATTAAAGAAAAAATCAAAAAAACCTAAGAAAATATGATTCCTTGCTAAAAACAAAGAGGAAAAAGCATGCAAACATACCCGTCACGCACCGACTTTGCCATGTGCTGCACCATGGCCTCACTGCATGCTGAAAGTTATATTATTGTATAGTGCTTCACTTTAGCTAATCACATTTCTCCTCCTCTCCTCTCTAATTTCTAAAATCAAGTTGCAATAATGAAGATTTTAGGGCCATTTGCCCTTTTATATAAAACCTTAGGTTTGCGACCGTACCTACGAGGTGTTGAGTGGTATTTTCACCCAGTTGTGAAAGTACACTCTCCTTTAGGATTTGGGTTCCAAATCCCCTCTTGCAAAGAAGTTAAACAAACAACTTCTCCAAGGTCTCCGTTGTATTAGCATTTGCATATGTGTATTAGTAATCTCAAATAAAGATATTCAATTTAAATGCTTGGAACACCTTAGTGATTGCAAGTAACTGTAAACAAGGGGCAATGTTGGTTTATTTCATCATGAAACTTTAGTGATTGTTCATTGTTTTTTTTGGATTTTGGAAATTTTTAAATGTTTATTTTAATGCCTGAAGATTTAAAATAAGTTAAAATTTTTGGAAAAAAATAAAATGCAGAAAATGAAAATGAAATGCAGAAAAACTGAAAATAAAATGCACTCGGTATGATGCTATCCTGTTCCGACAAAACCGAAGATGTGAGGTCTCCATGCATGCAACCTAACCTATTGGACTTGCAAAACAAGCACAATCCCCATAGACTAAGTGTTGGTTCCTAGGGTACGAAATAAAATTCAGATTTCAAATATTCGCCTAATGTAACCCAAAAAAAATGGCATTAACATTATCTATAAATTCGAAATCTGAAAAATGAAAGAATAAACATTAAATCCATAGCATGCAAAGAAAATCTCCTTCTTTCTTGCCCACAAGATGCAAATTTTTGAACACTTCTGCATTAAAAATATGTCATTTTACAATAGCAAAATTTTTGGTTTTTCCAAACCAGTCTGTGGAAGAAAAACAACTCAAACAGGTCCAGAATGGCCTTCTCGCCTTCAACTCTACAACTCTGCTTGCAGTGGTTTCCACCCCTTTCTGGCCTCTTTGAATGGCGTATTTAAACTTCTGAAAAAATTGTTTCTCCTTCCATGACGGTTCGTTTCATTTTTCGATGGTTGTTCGTTTCACCTTCCCTTGTATGCGTGTGCTTTGGTTTCCATTTTGTGGCCCTTCGCCGTTTTCTCCACAATGGGCTTGCGTTTTCCTCCGTGTGTAACGACCATCTTAAATGATTCAAATAAACATGTAACGCTTTGCTTATTCATTGGATTTTGTCCTTATGTCCACGTCACTATGCAGGTCCGTTACCTTGGCGAAAATGGAACATGTCGTGATATCGTGACACTTTTGCCTCCTTGCTCTCTTTGTTGCTTTTAGCCGTGAAAATGTAACATGTCACGATATCGCGACACTTTTCCTTTGTAGCTTTTCTTGCAATGCAACATGTCGCGATATCGTGACACTTTTTTCTGTTTGGCAGTGAAAATGCAACATGTCGCGATATCGCGACACTTTTCTCTTTTGGAAAATGCAACATGTCGCGATATCGCGACACTTTTCTCTTTGTCGCGATGCCCTTTTCTTTTGTTGAAAATGCAACATGTCAGGATATCGTGACACTTTTTTTGGTGGGAAAATGCAACATGTCGCGATATCGTGACACTTTTTCTCTTTTGGGTGACAATGCAACATGTCGCGATATCGCGACACTTTTTCTCTTTTGGCCATGACGATGCAACATGTCGCGATATCGTGACACTTTTTCTTTTTGGCTGCGATGGTGCAACATGTCGCGATATCGCGACACTTTTTCTCTTTTGGCCGTGATAATGCAACATGTCGCGATATCGCGACACTTTTTCTCTTTGGCCATGAAATGCAACATGTCGCGATATCGTGACACTTTTTCTCTTTTGGCCATGATGGTGCAACATGTCGCGATATCGCGACACTTTTTCTCTTTGGCCATGGCAACATGTCGCGATATCGCGACACTTTTTCTCTTTTGGCCTGAAATGCAACATGTCGCGATATCGCGACACTTTTTCTCCTTGTGGTGTTTTGCTTTTTTCTTTGATCTTTAGCCTATGGGCCACTTCGGTCTTCTTGGAACACATGCAAAAAAGGTGGGTCCCCAATTTTGGGGTACGTTGTGGAGCAGCCACAACAAATGGTGACTCTGTTGGGAAATGCTCCTGAGCATTTCGGTGAGAACTCAACTTGAAAACACAGACTCAAATACAAGCGTCAGAAAATATCCCAAGAATGAAACTAGACGAGAAATACATGAAGCATTAGAATTATTAAGCATCAGCTCGGTGTGTGCAATGTGCTTCATTCCCTATCGTTTGAAATTGATCAACATTTCCATTGTCAGTTTCACTTATGATTCGTATGCAAGGCTATGAATGATTTGTGCAGGATTTGATGTATGACAACTATGTTAGAGATATAACAACCTGCTTTGCAAAGGCTCAAACCTTCTAGTATCATGAACAAACATATTAAAACTGTCAAACCCTCTTAGGACCAAATATATGTATACTGAATTAATTTACTAGATCCCAAAGTTGGTTATGTGTCACTACCATCTTGAACCCATGTGCAAGTGTAAGTGAAATCGGAGCTTTGGGGAATAGGATTCCCAACCTAAGCGAGATGGGAATTTAACCCTATCCTTACTACTCGATTCTGGAGTTCATTACCTCATCTTGAACAAAATGATTTAACCTGTTATGGATGAAACTGTCAAGCTAGCCTGTCCGTTTGAGCAGTCAGTGGTCTTGTTTTTAGACAAGACATGTTGCCACGCATGAGCATACTCCACTGCCAGCCAGGCGTCTATAGCCCCGGTGGAGATTAACCCCATAATCCAGGATTTGGCTCTACTTTTGATTTCTTGGACCTTGGGGATGACTACCCATCCTTGCAAGGGACATGTAGTACGATCCTTCCAATCCAATATTAATAAAGAAATGAAAAATATTTGCTTTGGAATTTCAAGTTCTTGAATGGGCAAAATAGAAGCTTTGGGGAATCGGATTCTCAACCTAAGCGAGATGAGAATTAGACCCTATCCTTACTACTCCATGAAGGTCAAATCAGAGCTTTGGGGAATTGGATCCTCAACCTAAGTTCGATGAGGATTTAACCCTATCCTTACTACTCTGATTTTAGGCTTTAAGCATTATGGGAGTGGTAAAAACCACTGTTTTAAGGATTATGTTGCATGATAGGACAGACACGAAATATTCCTTTCGCCTCACCTTTTCTTCCAAGTATGGTTTTGACCATTTTGCTCAAGATCCTCTTTAATATGCGTAGAACGTGCTTGGTTCAAGATAGTTCGGGCATCAGTTCCCAACCTTAGGATCCTTTTAATATATGTTATGTAATAACCCTAAGAGGATTCGACACCTTTTCAATGATTGTACATGAAATGAAGATGCAACTGAGATGAAATGTATATGCAATGTGGAATGTAATATGAGATATGAATGCATTGCTCCTTTTGAAATGCGGATGGAGTATATATCACCTACTTTACCATAATTTATAAAACTGACAACTTCATGCATCACAAGTTCCAAACGATATTCTTTAATGTGTTTGCGATACTCGTGGAGCTTTCTGCAATACAATTCCGATGTTTCATATTCTCCTAGTCTTAGTCAACATTCATAAGGACATAAGTTGACAAACCAAAAGTGTCCAAAGGACCCACACACAACTTTAAAACCAAAACTGAAATCAAATCCAAAACCAAAACACGAAAACCCAAAGTATATACAAATGTACAATATAATACAAGATGATGCAAAGTTTGGATTATCATTTTCCCGGATCCCAAACCTGATTAGAATTCTTTAAAAGACATATGACGTGATACACATGCCAAATGTGGAAGGAATCAAACAAGAACAAGACTAGACCAAACAATGCAACCAACTTCAACTTTCCTCTCTCACCCCACCAATTAGATTTAGTTCCATTAGTATTCTTATAGGTGAGATTCAAATTACCAAATTGATTAGACAATGGTTGATTTTCAATTCTTTCTTGTCTATTCTTTAAGGTGTAAATTTCATAATTCCATTCATGATTTAGAACTAGGCTTTCTTTATTCAAAATGAAATTTTGTAAGCAAGAGCCTATTTCTAAAAATTTCAAAGCTAATTCATTTTCCATGTTCTTAGGCCAATCAAAATTGTGCAACAATTTACAAGCATCTAGGATATTTACTAAATGGGGATCATTAGAAGTTTTTATCCTAGGTTCAAGAATTAATTGTTGATGAATTTGATTTAGCAATTTAAGTGCATCAAGCTCCTTTTCATTCATTAAAGTAATGTTATCAAAGGTGTGGTTAGAAATTAATTCTTGTTCTTCATTCACCTTCAATGGCATTTCATCATAAATATCATTCAAATTCAATACATGGTCATTCAACTCTTCACCTAAAGCTTGGATGTTTGAACACAAAGGTTTAGATTCTACCTTTTGCACATTTTCACTTACCAACACTTGGTGAGAAATCACAATTCGATATTCTTCATTTATTACCTGTTCATCAAACATACCAAAATTGGGCACCCAATTGAAAACATGCCCATCCTTTTCAACCCTCAAATATTTTTGGTCAAAGTGTATGTCAAGTAACTCATCTTCATGATCAATCACTTTCGTTGCTTCTAATAGATCAATCTCTTTGTCATTTAATTCCAATTCTTTGTTCACTATCCATGGTATTTCTTCATTTGAATCCCCAAAATAATCATGCAAACTTGTATCCGAATCTTCAATGAGTTTATATTCAACATGATCGAATTTTGTAACCTTCTCAAATCTTGTGAATATGAGATCTTCGTATGAAGTAGAAGTTTCAACATCCTGCATATAAATTGGAATAGAGGCTTCATTAATAGGGGTGTGAGGAAATAACATATCTTCATATCTTCCCCAACCATTGTAAAAATTATCTTCCAAATTTGTGGGATGAAACTCCATGGTATTTGTGACATGATCTTTTGATTCATTTGTCAATTCTTTTTCTTCTTTGTCCTTGGTAATAGGATCATTATAATCTTCCAAGATTTGATGAGATTTGAAACCCTCTTCCAAAACATCCTCAAATTGTACAGGAGTTGTAATATCTTCCTTTGAGTAGGCGATTATGTTGTCCTGTATATCAATTGGCACACAAGTTTTATTAGCAGTTTTGGAGTGAGTGTAGTCTTCCCACTTCTTCCAAGCATCATAATAATCATCTTCCAAAGTCAAGTGGTGACGTTCAACTACTTCTTCAACATCTTCCAATTCATCAATGTGCTTCTCATCAAATTCACCTTCACCTTCCTTAGATGGTTCAATTATTTCCAAAAGTGGGTCATTTTTTGCATTCAAATTTGTAAGGCTATCATAGTTCAACTTGGTAACCCATGATTTCGCTTCATCACAATTTGGAGGGTGAAGAATTTCTTGATCGTTAATTTCAAACATCTCATCAATAGTATCTTCCAAGAACAAGTGGTGAAACTCTATCATATCTTCAAATTCATTTATTGGTTTTCTTCCAATTTCACTTTCAACCACTTCATCCAATTCTATGGTAGGTTCCGTCCTATCCCATATTTCAAACATTGTTGAATTTAGAACCCCTTCATCTAAATAATCATGTATCTCTATGAATGAGTTCATTTCTGCATAATCCTCATTGGTGGATGTTGGCTTAGCAATTTGCACCTCCTCTTGGACTACATCTAAGGTGGTTGTAACATTTAGACCTTCAAATTCATCCCCTTGATCATTTACCTTAGGTATCATTGGAGTGGAGGGTGCTACCTTTGATGGTTGGTGTAGGTTGGCATCACTAACTCCAAAAGAACAATCTCTCATGTGAACATGTTGTGCCTTTTCTTCTTCCAAAACTTGTTCTACCTTTTCAAAGATCTCATAGATTGTCTCTAGAGACAGGTCATCCAAGTTTTCCTTAATGAGTGTAGCAAGTGTGGGGGGTATGGCTCTCAGGTATACTTCAATAGCTTCTTCTTCCGATGTACCCAAACTTTCCCACATTTGAGAGTACAATTCATGAAACCTCACACTGAATTGACTCATGGACTCATTAGGCTCTTTACACATAGAGGTGAATTGATTTTGCAACCTATCCAAGTCAACTTGATTACCAAAGTGATAAAGATAGGCTGCTTCTAATTGGCTCCAAGAAGTCTTAACCTCCATGGGTAAATGGCAATACCACGAGAATGATCTATCACCCACAATGTATGGGAAGAACCTACAAGCAATGGGCTCATAAAATACTTGAAATTGACATAATGTGAACTTATAGATATGTAGATTTTGTAGGTATCCTGATGCCACTTCTTGATTAAAAAGTCGTAGAAACTCCAATAACATTTGATGAATTTGATAAGGTGTTCCAAAGGTAGGATGACATTCATAATACTTTCCTAATGCAGATACCATCGTTTCTCTTAGGGACATCATTTCTTCTCTTAGGGATACAATTTGCTCCTCAGATGTTGCCATTAGTGAAACTCAAAGAATAACTTCAAAACCAATTTGTTAGTCATGAATAAAAGAAGGAACCATGACAAAGCAAAATTCTAAAAATGTAAATTAGTTTCTGATTCACCAGATCGCATATGCGCAAGTGAAGAGCATACTCCTAGTGTTGTAGGCTTTCTGATTCACAAGATCGCATTACACGCAAGTGAAGAGCATAATACCGACAACAAATACATTTTAGACAAAATAATTCCTTACAAATAAGCATGAAATGACTCGCAAATATCAAACATGTAATGTATGAATAATCATGTTAGCATCAACCAAGAGATGTATCCATTAAAATCAAATGAAAGTAATTGCATGGAGACAACCTCGTTAGGCAAGACCAAATTTTTTTTTTTTTTTTAAATCAAATCAAAACACATTATTCCTGTATGAACAATCAAAAGCGTTAGAACAATGCATAGCAATTCATGTCCTCCTTTTAACACTACAAGGTTGTATTGTTAAAAGAGGGCTAAAGATAATAATCAATAGGGCATGAAATATTCAAAATTTAAATCCCTATAGCATTTAAATCACACTGAAATAAACCAATTCGGGCCCTCCTTCTAGCGCCAATCTGTTGAGTGGTATTTTCACCCAGTTGTGAAAGTACACTCTCCTTTAGGATTTGGGTTCCAAATCCCCTCTTGCAAAGAAGTTAAACAAACAACTTCTCCAAGGTCTCCGTTGTATTAGCATTTGCATATGTGTATTAGTAATCTCAAATAAAGATATTCAATTTAAATGCTTGGAACACCTTAGTGATTGCAAGTAACTGTAAACAAGGGGCAATGTTGGTTTATTTCATCATGAAACTTTAGTGATTGTTCATTGTTTTTTTGGATTTTGGAATTTTTTAAATGTTTATTTTAATGCCTGAAGATTTAAAATAAGTTAAAATTTCTGGAAAAAAATAAAATGCAGAAAATGAAAATGAAATGCAGAAAAACTGAAAATAAAATGCACTCAGTATGATGCTATCCTGTTCCGACAAAACCGAAGATGTGAGGTCTCCATGCATGCAACCTAACCTATTGGACTTGCAAAACAAGCACAATCCCCATAGACTAAGTGTTGGTTCCTAGGGTACGAAATAAAATTCAGATTTCAAATATTCACCTAATGTAACCCAAAAAAATGGCATTAACATTATCTATAAATTCGAAATCTGAAAAATGAAAGAATAAACATTAAATCCATAGCATGCAAAGAAAATCTCCTTCTTTCTTGCCCACAAGATGCAAATTTCTGAACACTTCTGCATTAAAAATATGTCATTTTACAATAGCAGAATTTCTGGTTTTTCCAAACCAGTCTGTGGAAGAAAAACAACTCAAACAGGTCTAGAATGGCCTTCTCGCCTTCAACTCTGCAACTCTGCTTGCAGCGGTTTCCACCCCCTTCTAGCCTCTTTGAATGGCGTATTTAAACTTCTAAAAAAATTGTTTCTCCTTCCATGACGGTTTGTTTCATTTTTCGATGGCTGTTCGTTTCACCTTCCCCATTCTTCACCTTCCCTTGATGCGTGTGCTTTGGTTTCCATTTTGTGGCCCTTCGCTGCTTTTCTCCACATGGGCTTGCGTCGTTTCCCTCGTGTAACGACCATCTTAAATGATTATCAAATCATTAAATATCTTATGTAACGCTATTGTCTTATTCATTGGATTTTGTCCTTATGTCCACGTCACTATGCAAGTCCGTTACCCTGGCGAAAATGGAACATGTCACGATATCGCGACACTTTTGCCTCCTTGCTCTCTTTTGTTGCTTGTAGCCACGAAAATGTAACATGTCACGATATCGTGACACTTTTTCTTTCATGCAACATGTCGGATATCGCGACACTTTTCTTTTTGGCGAAAATGCAACATGTCAGGATATCGTGACACTTTTCTCTTTTGGCCTGAAAATGCAACATGTCGCGATATCGCGACACTTTTCTCTTTAAGACAACATGTCGCGATATCGCGACACTTTTCTCTTTTGCGCGACATGCAACATGTCGCGATATCGCGACACTTTTCTCTTTTGGCGAATGCAACATGTCGGATATCGCGACATTTCTTTTTGTTCCTTTTTAAAATGCAACATGTCGCGATATCGCGACACTTTTTCTCTTTTGCGTGAAAATGCAACATGTCGCGATATCGCGACACTTTTTCTCTTTTGGCCGCGATGATGCAACATGTCGCGATATCGCGACACTTTTTCTCTTTTGGCCGCGATGGTGCAACATGTCGCGATATCGTGACACTTTTTCTCTTTTGGCCATGAAAATGCAACATGTCGCGATATCGCGACACTTTTTCTCCTTTGGCCATGAAACTGCAACATGTCGCGATATCGCGACACTTTTTCTCTTTTGGCCGTGATGGTGCAACATGTCGCGATATCGTGACACCTTTTCTCCTTTGGCCGTGAAACTGCAACATGTCGCGATATCGCGACACTTTTTCTCTTTTGGCCGTGAAAATGCAACATGTCGCGATATCGCGACACTTTTTCTCCTTGTGGTGTTTTGCTTTTTTTCCTTGATCTTTAGCCTATGGGCCACTTCGGTCTTCTTGGAACACATGCAAAAAAGGTGGGTCCCCAATTTTGGGGTACGTTGTGGAGCAGCCACAACACTAGGGATGATCATAAAAATTGGGGACTTTACCTACCTAGGATGGTCATAAAAATAATGGCCATCACTGGGTGTGACGGCTAAAAAAAAAATGAATAAAAACAACTCAAAAACAGCAAAAACAGGGTCAAAAACCCACCAAAAACAAGGCAAATGAAGCCATTTTCAAAACTAGTCTTAATAATTCCAAAATGGTTTTTTGAAAGCATTATGTGACTGTAATTGAATCCCTAAGAAATCCCCTAGGTCTGGACCACTCCACGGGTACCCAATTTTAGTCACTTGCGCTCTCAAATTTGACCAAAAATAGTTAGAAAAATCAATAAAAGTGCATAACAAAAAAATGGGAGAACCATGAAATTGTCCCAAAATCATCATATGTTTTCAAGTGACTCATAACTTTGTACATTGGGAATTAACTCATAAACTCATCTCTTGAGGGGGTAGTCATAATAATAATTTCAACAATCGAATCAACAAGAGAACACTCAAAAGTGTTAAAACTCATGCATCCAGAAGAGTCTTTGCTCAAAGCAAATCTTCAAGCCCATTCTGGGGCAAATAAATAGCATAAAATGCAAATTAAAATAGGCTTGGATCTCCTTGCGGTCCAGGGCATGAAGGTTCTTCACACACCTTGCAGGACTTGCAAGGATACAAGGCGCCAAGACCTAAGTATTCCTAAAGCCTAAAAGTCCTTGTACAGAAAGGTCTAGCGATACTTGCAAATCATTAGTCTATGTCAAAGGCAATGATTCTATGGATGTATATTTTCTTTTCCACAGGAGAGACATCATGAGTTGGTTAGGTTAAAACAAAAAAAACTTAATCAATTTACCATTTTGGTTATAAATTTTTGCTCCATGCTTTCTCAAATAAAGCACATCATAAAAAGGGGCAACTGTAGACACCAAAATAAGGTAAATGGGATAGGACTACCAATGCACAAAATGCATCATCCTATCGACATCATATGACCTCACTAGGGCAGTTTATAGGGTCAGAAGGCATCCTAGGACAGTTTTGGGAAGGTCTCCACCAGTTTTGGGAGCCTTAGAGGCCATGGTTTGTGACCGTCCCTACTAGACACGATCATGATTAGGGCTAGGATTTGTGGCTGATCGTTCTTTTCATGGTCATATATGACCATCCCAGGAAGGGATGACCCCCAAACCCACCTATAAAAAAGTAGGTGGGATCGATATTGGCAATCAAATCTTGCCAATCTCGACCCCAATTAGCACCCATGTTGATTGGGAGCAACCTGGCACAAATTGGGTTGCCCAAATGGGAAAATCTTCCCAAAACCATCCAGGGAAACCTTGGACAAGTTGCAAGGGTTGCCCTAGATGGGCAACATGCCATTTTGGGTATTAGGGCTCCAATTACCTATAAATTGGAGCCTTCCCTCAACCAAAAAAGGAGAGGAATGGAATGCAGGTTTGGAGCAATGAAGTGCTTCTGGAATTGGGAGAGAACCGGTGTTACTTACCTCACCCCTTTTTGCAAACTTTATGCCCCTTTGCCTTTGAATCCCTCTTCCCTCATGAAGGCGATTTGAAGGATTACAAAACCTATCGACCCGATTACAAAATTGGTATGCTCTACCATAGATACAGACCCCATTTACTTAAAAACTGAATTAGTGAGCTCAATAACTGATCCAATAGGGATTAGTGGCTAATTTTGAAGCGGACCTACTGACTGTCCTGGGCAGGAGCAGTCAATAGTCATGACCATCCCTAACTATGATAGCCATAAAATTTGTAGGTATTTTGCCCCATATTCCACCATAGGAGTCTTCAATAGGTCTTCCCATAACCCCTATCCAAATTTGAAGTGATTTGGAGTTGATTTTGCAGGGTAACCGGCCCTTTGAACGTCATAGGGTGAGGTGGACCAGCATTAAGGCCTCTGTCGTCTTTTGCCTAGTTTTGTGCCTAAACGACCTCAAAATGATCTGAAACTTGGCTAGAGTAATTTTAAAACATAGATATATCTATTATATGCATTTTTATATGTTTTGATAGCTTAGATTGCTTTCGTATTATTTGATTTCTATGGATGTATGATGTTTTCCATTATAATATCTATGCTATTAACCCCCCTTTCAAGCTCCCATGTGTTTTGATTGTAGGATTGAACAAACAAGGAGCTAGAGGTATAGGAATCAACCTCAACACAACTTCTTCATGGGAAGAGAAGTCAACCGTTGGATGTGCCAACATCAATTTACCACCGAGTGACAGGATCCCTTAGTACCATCATTTTCATTGTTTGTACAGTTGATGTATCACCAGTTTTAAGCCTCCATTAATAGAGTGCATCTTGTAATCAAAGTTTTGAAAATCAAATTAATAAAAGACATCTTATTGCATTTCATTTTGTTATCAGATTTGTCTTTTGTTGCTTTCTATCTTAGTTTCATTATATGCACTCTTTTTGGCCTATAATGCCCTTAGCTTAAATATGCATGTTTGAAGGCCATACAAACATAAGTAGAGGCGTATCTATTGAATTTCTTCTTCTACAAGTTTTTTGAACTTATATTTTACGTTGAAGATTTTTTTTTCTATAATATATTGGAGATAAATCAAGTTTATGCATATTAATGGTTTACTTGTGTGTCATTTTTTATATATTGCACCATTTCCTTAGAATCTTGCACTGCATTAGATGTTTGATTGTGTGAATTCGAGTCACAGTAATGTTGGTTTTATGTAGAATACTAATGCTTGCATGGTGTGTGGGAAACTTTTGGGTTGTAGCAATTCATTTTGTTTCTTTTATTTCATTTATTTTATTTTATTTTTCTAACCCTTCCTTTTTTGCATTTTTTTTTAACTTTGACAATTAAAATAAAAATTGAAAAACAAAATCTAAAAATAGATGCATGGGTCTCTATAATAAGCTTTAAAGTTTCATCTTATACAATTTAAATTTAATTTTGAAGCCATTTTGAAATTATAAAAATTATTCAAAGTTATTGTTTTTACATGCATTTTGTAATTTCAGAATTTGACATGATTTCATATTTGTGAAGGCAAATCATATTTCAAGCTTTGCATTTTATTTTGCAAGGAACAAATTAACGTTCCTTTATAAAAATCAAAATTTCATAAAAGGGAGTGATTTATATGGCATTTCAAAAGGCCATTATTTTTAAAGCAATAAATTAACTTCTATTTATGAAAAATTTAATTTCATTAAAGAGGGATAATTTATTTATCATATCAAATGCTTTTGCATTTTAAAGCTAGTCATTTCATTATTTTATTTCATGTTTAAATTTTAACAAAGCAACATTAAAGGAATTCATCCATCATTTAATATTTGCATTTAGAGATAGATTTTAATAGTTGTTTCATGCTCAAATAAGGGCTTAAAGAAGATAAAACTTATCTAAAATCTACTTAATCAAAAGAAGATAAAATCTACCTAAAACACTCCAAGATAAAATGAACAAAGGTATTTACATCATGGTCATATGAGGGCCAATCACATTTTCATTTTATTTTAAGTTTCATGAACAACCACTAGTATATTTTAATAAAATAAACCAACATAGGCCCCTTGTTAATAGTTACTTGTAAATGATCATAACAACTATGTCATGACTTTGTACGATGAGAGCTTGATTGAAAAAATAAGAGAAAACTAGGGCATCAGTTGGGTAGCCGAAGATATTTCTAGTTACTATGGATTGGAAGACAAGATTGCTGACCCAGGAGGGCCCAATGGGGACACCTCTGGATTCTCTTCTAGAGAGACATAGTTCTTTTATAGATTTTTTAAAGGATAAATCTCCATCAAAGATTGAAGAAGCACAAAAAATTACATTAAAAATGCTCTTTACGGTTGCTGGAAATAGATCAACATCTCAACGAGTTAATGGATGCTTTTCATAGTTAGAATAAAGGCCAAATATTGTCATTGAGCAAAGGATGGTTGAAGAAAGAGTTTTATATAGAGTCAACCATGATTTGATATGTAAATTCATGGGTATTCGCCCTACCCTTAATTTTTTACATTCTTGGGTCTGGCAAAACTAGGAGCCTCTTGGTGAGTGTTCTTTATGGTTTATTAGCAATGGATATTTTATTGTTAGTTTTTCTTCACTTGTCGATATAAATAGGGCTTTCGAATTAGAAAAGAGGAATCATGGTTTGACAAGATTATTTGTTCAACCCTGGAGAGTGGGATTTGATCCTCGAATTGAACCCACTATTGTCCCTATTTGGATCCATTTGTATGCACTTCCAATGGTGTTTTGGAGTGAGCAAATATTGGAAATTATTGGTAATTCCATTGGAATACATTTGGGTATTTCCAAAGACACAATGGAAGGAAACACAACTGTTTATGCAAGATTATGTTTGGAAATGGATCTTAGCCAGCCTCTACCAGCAGAGGTGGAACTTGAACTTGCAGGACTATCTTGGATTCAACAACTGGATTATGAGGCATTGCCCTTCAAATGTAGAGTTTACCACAAATATGGGCATTTAGCCCGATCTTGCCCAAATAATATGAACATAAAAATGGGGCTCCTCTAGGAATGTCAAATCTTCCTAAGGAGGGTAATTCAACAATAAACAAAGAACCAACCAATATTTCTTAGGGCAAATAAGCACATGGAGATGGTTTTGAACATACCAAAATAAGGATAAGGCAAAAGAAAAAATATGGTAAAGAGCAAACCCAACTCAAGCCCTCCAATAGGTATGATATATTTAAGACACTAATGGACCAAGAAGAACAATTCATGGAAGGAGTGGATGGGAATAATAAAAATAATAACAGCCATGTTCAAGCTCCTCTTTCATCTCCCCCCATCATAGAATAGGTAATTGAGTACAGTGAGTTATCGCAGTCAAAGAGTGCAGGGGCATTGATAGTGCATAACCAAGAGCAGTGAATAATTAAGGATGTTAGCATGGGCATAGCAGAAAAGAATAGAGAAAGGCCAACTTTAGGGATAACTCAGGTGGAAAAGAGATCAAAAAATAGAAACTCTCACGGAGTGGGTAGAAAATCAAATAAGGAATAGATAGCAGTTCAAGGAGACAAATTGATCACTAGAGGATCGATGAGGCCAATAGATTTTTACTACTCTCAAGGTAACCAATGATTATAAAATCATGGAATGTTAGGGGTTTAAATAGTATAACCCATCAATCTGTTGCTCGAAGACTCTTAGAAAAATGTAAAACAGATTTTTTGCTTATCCAAGAGACAAAAATTTCATTAGATATTATGTGTAAAATAGTTAATAGACTTTGGAGGGGTGCTGGTCATATGGAAGTGGCTACCCAAGGTGCCTCAGGGGATAGTTACTCTTTGGAACTCTCTTGAATGGACTGCAATAGAAAATATAGCTTGGAGGGGTGTTCTCACATCACATTTTAGAAATAATGTCACAACTGAACATGTTTTGATCACTAATTTTTATGGGGCTCAAAACCTAGATGGTCAGATGCATCAATGGAAAACTATGTATAACATGAGAGTATCAAGGGAAGATTTAGACTGGATTATTACTGGGGATTTTAATGCTAAATTATCCTCTAGAGATCGGGAGGGGGGAACCCCAATTTTGGACCCAGGGGATCGACTTATGATTGCCCAAGTCTAGGCATTAAACTTGGTGGATATTAAATGCCCTAGAACAAACTATACTTGGACTAATAAGAGGAGGGAGCCACATAGCAAGAAGGTGAAGTTAGACCATTTTTTGGTTTCAGAGGAGGCATTTGTAAAATGGAATATAAAATTTTAGATTTTGGAGGGTCCAGTTTCAGATCACTTTCTCATTTTGTTGGAAGGAGGGATCAAGATAGTGCAGCATCACAAACCATTTAAATTTGAAAAAATTTAGTTACAAAAAGAGGAACTTCGAAATAAAATTCCATAATGGTGGGAAGAAGGTTGCCTAGCATATGGGACAATAATTTTTAGATTCCACAAACAACTTCATTATGTCAAAGATCAACTGAAACAATGGAGGAGAGCTAACAAGACAAACTTCTAGGTCCAAAGAGCTCCATTTGTGGCCAGATGGGATGAGGTTCAAAAACACTTTAGAAAAGGAAAAATTACAGAGCAGCTCAAATAAGAGGATGATGCATTGTGTAAAGCAGTTGAGGACATTGACAACCAAGAGGAGACCTACTGGAAATAGAGAACAAGAACCACTTGGTTATTAGAAGGTGATAAAAATACCAATTTTTTCCATCGAACTACTTGTGCTAGGAGACAGATGAACAACATGGAAGATATTCAAGATGAGAATGGACACTCCTTTGATACAATTCTAGGTATGAATTTCCATTCAATAGATTGTTTTTCTAAACTATTTAAGTAAAGTATGGTGCAAGATGAAGAGGCTCAAAAAGAAGTTATTGTTTTCATACCCTCTGTTATCTTTGAAGAAGAAAATCAGACCCTACTTAAACCCATTGATAGAGAGGAACTAAAGAATGTAGTCTTTGGAATGAGCACTAGAAAAACACCAAGTCCAGATGGCTTTCCAATTGAGTTTTTTCAGGCCTTCTGGGATAACTTGGAGGAGGATGTAATGGTTGTTATAGAGGAGTCCAAAGGTAGTAAAAGAATGCTTAAAGAATTAAATCATACTTTAATTACCTTAATTCCAAAAGGGGGGAGGGGGTACATATTTTAGATTATAGACCTATTGCCTTATGCAATTTCATATATAAAATAATCACAAAGGTAATGGTTGAGCGGCTAAAACCTCTTATACATAGCATTATCTCCTCAAAGCAAGGGGGTTTTGTAGAGGGTAGGAATATCTTGGATGGTGTGGTTCTAGCTGAGGAGGCAATCCATTCAATGCAAACATCTAGTAATAGAGGAATTTTCATAAAATTAGATATGTCAAAGGCTTATGATAGGGTGGAGTGGAGTTTCTTGTCAAAAATGATGGCAGCCTTTGGTTTCTCTCAGGATTGGATAGAATGGGTCATGAGTTGTGTTTCTACTCTGACATACTCAGTGTTAATCAAGGATCTTCCCTCGCAACCATTTGGATCTACTCAAGGCCTTTGTCAAGGAGATCCTTGATCTCCTTATATTTTTCTCATATTGGCTGAAGGATTGGGTAGACTCATATTAAGGAGAAGACAACAAGGTTTGCTAATAGGTATCAAGGTGGGTGAGGAAGTTTTGACTCACCTATAGTTTGTGGATGACACAGGATTGGTGGGAGTGGCCAGATTCAGGGAAGCGAGAATGATTAGAGATACACTTAATGTCTACCTTAGGGCTACAAACCAAGTCATCAATGATAAAAAATCCAAAGTGGTCTTTTTCAATCTTGATAAAAGGCTTCAAGACATAATTTTAGAGATCTTGGGATTCACAAGGACTTATCTCCCAATGGTATACTTGGGGGTCCCTTTGCATTTTAAAAAACTAAAAATAGATATCTTGAGGAATATTTTGGATTGTATCAAGGAAAAAATTAATCATTGGTCTCACAAATGGTTAAGCTATGGGGGTGGATTAACTTTTTTATAGTCAGTCATTCAGGACATGCCAATTTATAAATTTTCTATCCTTGCTGCCCCACATACCATATGGAAAGAGTTGGACAAGATGGCTAGAAAATTTTTATGGGAAGGAGTAAAAGGAGAGAGGAAATGGGCCTTAGTAGGTTGGGAGAAATTAAGCCAGCCCAAGGTAAAAGGAGGTTTGGGACTGAGAAGATCAAATTTAAATAACAAAGCTTTGGCTGGAAAGCTTTACTAGAGGTGGATTTCCCAACTAACTTCTTTAATCAGTAGAATCTTAACTAGTAAATATTTGGGACAGGTAAACCCAAATGAGGTGGGTCGTTTCCCTTTGGATGGTAATGGTTCCTTAGTGTGGTAGGCTCTCAAGTTAGGATCTCAGGTAGTAAAATATATATTATTTTGGAAAGAGGGGAGAAGGCACGATTTTGGACAGATTCATGGGATCAATACCCACCTATCATTGTTGAATTTCTTGAACTGCAACCAATAAAAACAACCATAAAAACCTGGGGATGGGGCCAAATTGAAAGTTATTTCAATGCTAGTCAGCTGGGGGATTATAAGTTTAAGTATTTTAAGAAGTTGGATGAGTGGCCAATTTCAATCCCTTCGGATTTGACATCCATAATGACTAAAATCTTGGTAGAAATATTTATCACAGGTAGAGACAAGGAGGATGAATTAGCTTGGGGCTATGGGAGCCTTGGTGTCTACACAGTGAAGGATGGATATGATAAGATCCTTCCAGATCCTCCTCCTCATACATATCAGGTTGAGGATTGGAGAAAGATTCGACAGTCCAAGGGTTGGCTAAAAGTAAACTTTTTTTCTTGGAATTTCATGCATAATGGAATTCTTAATTTTGATAATCTCAGATCTAGGGGAATCATTGGTCCATATCAATGTGTTTTATTCTACAAGAGTGAGGAAACATCTAATCACTTGATGTTTGAGTGCCCATTCAAGTTAATATTTATTTGAATCGGATTAATATTTGGAAAATATGGAAGAGGGGTAGATTTAAATCTAAAGCTCTTTGTATTGGTTGGGAGCTTGGATTAAACTTTATTTGGTGGCAAGTGTGGTTGGAGAGAAATGCCAAAAATTTTAGAGAAACTTTTTCTTCTTTAGATGGAGTTTGGCAAGTCATTTGGAGCAAAGTCACAAAAACTGTGGTAGTCTATGCTAAAGAGGAAACTCGGGTTGTTATTGGGGCAATGGAAAAGGAAGTTGAAGTGCAAGAGGGACAGGACAGAGCTAGTTGGAAACCACCCATAGAAGGTTGGATTAAAATTAATACTGATGGAGCTACAAAAGGCAATCCGGGTAGAGCTAGAATTGAAGTGGTTTACTGAAATCATGTTGGAACAGTGCTCTATTGGGAACAGCAAGGTTTGGTAAGAGCCACAAACAATGAAGTAGAAGCCTTAGCTATCAAATCTACTTCTATTTGTGCTGTAAAACAAGATCACAGGAGGATAATCCTAGAATCATATTCTCAAATAATGGTTGGAGCTCTAGATTACATGAGGAAATTTGCTTTGAAAACATGGAGTTTGAGGATTCTTGTCACTCAAATTAAGGAATTATGGAGGGAATTAGATGATGTGATTCCATTTTATGTGAGTAGAGATCTAAATAAAGTGGCAGACTTCCTGGCTAAGATGGGTATTGAGAAGGAGGTAGGGGTTCAGTGGCACAGTGATATGGCTATTGAGGATGAGATGATTAGGCAGGCTGGTGAGAAAATCCAATGCTTAACTAATTTGGATAACCATTCCAAAAATACTATTTAGAAGATTTGTGCTTCAATGTAGATCTTCTTTTACAGTTGTAAACAGATGAACAGTCATTGTAGAAATATGGTTTAAGAGATTTGGATCCAATGCAAATCTTCTTTTACTATTGTAAACATGTGTTCTCTTTGACTAAGGCTGGTAAAAGTCTCATCCCAACTTGTAAATGATCTTTGTTTTAATACAAGTTTTTTCAAATTATTTTTCAAAAAAATAGTTACTTGTAAATAACTAAGGTATTCTTAGCACTAATTTGATACATCTTCACAAGATTACAAGCACACATTAAGTAAAATAGACCTTCAAAATTTTCTATTTCTTTGCAAGAGAGGGTTTTCTAAAGAAAATCCTGACCATGATGGGGATTTTGTAATTGGACAAAATTTCCACTCAACAATTCCCAGTCCTCATTAAATTTTACTTTTTGTGACCATCTTCCAATTGAATAAGTGGAAATTTTTCTTTCTAATTTCCTACCTCCTTGTCATAGGACGTTGCTTATGATTCTATATACCTTTTGTAAAATAAACTTGGGAGCATGATATACTAATAGTTGGTAGATGGGAAGAGAAGATGACATTGATTTGATTAATACTACCCTTTCTACAAGATTGAGCCAACTATTACTATAACTTTGTATCCTCCTAACCATCTTGTCCAATATTTGGATCCAAAAATCTAATTCTTTGAGGTGGAAGCTCATGGGAACTCCTAGTTATCTGAAGTATTTTTCTATGCCAAAGCAAAATCCTAGGATAGTGTAAAATAGTTTGACTCTTATTGCTGCAACATTTTGTGTATAGAACTAACTCTTTTGAGTGTTTATATGAGCCTCAGTAGCTTGTGTGAACCAAGATAGATATTGCTTGAATTGTCTAAAATTTTTCTTGGTGGCTTCACATAGAAGAACGATATCATCTAAAAATTGGCCATGTGTTACAACTTTGTATCCATTTTTTATTTCTCTTTTAATATGGTTGATTAATCGTCTAAGAGTTTCAAATAAAATGATGTAAAGGTATGGTGATAGTAGACATCCTTGTCTAATTCTTCTTGTAGCCTAAAAAATATTTTTTGGTTCTCCATTTATTAATGAGGCTATCCATAGGTTTTTTATGCATTTTTTGATCCATCTGATAACCTAATATGAAAATTCAAACTTTTGTAGGACCTGTTCTACAAATTGTATATTAACTTGATCAAAGGCATTTGCCATATCAAGTTGATCAAAGGCATTTGCCATATCAAGTTTTATAACAATTTTTTTTTTTACAATTGTGGAGGTCTTCATGCACTATAATGATATTATCATATTTTTTTTTTCTAGGCATTAACCCTCCTTGCTCTTCTGATATTAGTTTTTCAAGTTTCTTCTTTATTCTATTGGCCAACAACTTGGTAATAATTTTATAGAAAGAGTTACATAGAGAAATTTGTTTGAATCCAGATAAAGTAGTGGTATTTTTTTCTGTAGGAATCAATGTTAGAAATATGGAGTCGATGGCTCCAAGAAGTTTACCTTTCACCCTAACATCCTCAATCATGCAAAGCAAATCTTCTTCGATGATGTGTAAGTATTGCTGGTAAAATTTATTTGTGAATCCATCAGATCCAAGAGCTTTATCATTTGGTAGAGCTGCTATAATAATCTCCTTAAGTTCCTCCATAGTGATTGATTTCTTGAGATCTTGTTTGTCTTCCAAACTTAATACTGTTGGTATATGTTGTAATAGTATTCCCTGGGAATAAGGGTTACCATTTTCTATGGAGAGCAGAGCTGATTAATGTTGATTGGTAAGTTTCTTAATTTGATTCCTATCTGTATAAGTGGTTCCTTTATGCTCTATATCCTTTATTATGTTCCATTGGTAGTGTTGCATTTTTTTCAAATAATTTTTTTTTGTGTTTCTATCTCCCTTTCTTAGCCAAACCATTCGAGATATAAGCCTCCAATGTGTTTCTTCTTCAGTGCTTAATTTATTGATATTCTAAATCAGGTCATTTCTTGCATCTTCTTGCCATCGTTCAGGAGGATGATCCCCAATTTCTATTTCTAGCTGCTCTAGTTGTTGCATCAACTACTTCTTTTCTGGTTTGACTCTTGCTTTTTCTACCAACCATTTTTTATCATGTGCTTTAATTTTTGAATTTTTATTTTTCAATTTTCTTGGAGGTTGGTAGATTGGACCTATTGGTTCGAAATTCTTTCCACAAGTTCACTAAAATATTCTTTTGCTGCCCATTCAAAGTTGTATTTACAAGGAAATTTTTCGTGTTATAGGATTTTACCACTATCCAAGAGAATTGGATTATTATATGAGATAAAGTTATGAATGATGTGATTGGAAGTGAGGGGAAAGTGTGTTAGGATATTTTCATTAATCAAAAATCTATCTAATATTTTTGCAATATAGTTTATCCCTACTCTTATTTTTCTCCAAATGTAATTTCCTTTGGTCGGTCGAATGTCTTGTAAGCTTTCATTTGCCATAATTTTATTGAGTATATCTCTATTTTGATCCCTTGCTAAAATTCCCCTAGTCTTCTCATAATGGGAGAAAATCATGTTGAGATATCCCAATATTTTGTTGTTAAACTTCTCATTGTCTAGTCATTGTGCTATTATGCTTATCTTTTATGGATAAGATAATTTGGACAATAAAAATTTATCACTGCTAAACTAGTTCCATTTGGTAAGACAAATTTTGTACCTATCCAGTTATTATTCTTATGTTGTAATCTACAAACTAATTTTTGTGGGTCCCAAGCCAAAGCTAGTCCCCTTAAAGCTCCCACATAATCAATAGTTATCAATTTTTATTGTGCCCATATCTTCTACCATTTTGTAGTTAGTGTTGCCTCTACTATTTTTGTTTCCTAAATACAAACTATTGTTGGATTTTGCTCCTATATTAGAACTTTGAGATAGTTTTTTTCAGAGGACTTCCCAGTCCCCTATAGTTCCATGACATAATCGTAATTTTTGGATTGCTTCTTATTTTTTATGAATATCTCCTCAAATGTTACCTGTGTTTTGGATTGCAAGTCTTTATGTGCTTGCTCTTTTATGAGATGTTGGTTCAATTTTATTCCCTTAGCTACAAATAATATGGTCAAAAAGCCCTCGGGAATCACTATTTCCTCCACTTGTGTTTCTTCTACCTATTCCTTTAAGTTCCCATCAACTTCTTCTTTAGTTGTGTTTTTTTGTGTATATCCTAAGATCTCTAGTAACTTGTTAGCTTCAATTAGTAGTTAACTTCTCTTTATATTTAGGATCCATAACATCTAGAGAGGTGATTTCCTTTTCTCCTTCATTAATACTTGCAAATTTATTTTTGTGTTGAAATACTTTTTGGTCATGTGGTTAAGGTTTTTGATTCTTGCTTCTTGATCTGCATGGTCTCCTTTTGACTTTGTGGAATCCTAGTTCTTCCTTTTTTTATTTATGTGCTTTTTTAATTAGGCAGTTTTAGGAGAAATGCCCATGCTCATGGCATGTTATATACTTAAATGGTATATGCTCATAGTCCAGGGGTTGGTTATGTATCCAATCAAACATCTTTATTCTAATATGCTCAAGTAAACCCTTTTTTATATTGACTTGCACACAGATGCATGTACATATAGCATTATTGGCCTTTTAAGGAGCCCAATCAATGAATGTTCTAATATAATTTCCTATTAATTCCATCAAATGTTTGTTCCATAGGTGCAGTGGCAAAAATATCAACCTCACCCAAACAGAAACTTCTTCAAGATCCTCCTCTTGAGGATTAAATGTTGTGATCCATGAGGTCATGTAGAGTGGGTTGGATCCTAGAAACCAAGGACCTCCATAAATGATAGTCCTCTTGTCCCCCATAGAGGAAAATATAATGATAAATTATCTCCTACTTATCATCATGAATTCATAAGAGGATACTTTACCCCTCCAATGCATGTTAATCCATTTTTAGATTATGATTGGACAAGGCCATATTCCCACAAATTTACATGTAAGGGCTTAGGTGGAAAGCATGAGAAAAGGTTACTAGATATAATTTGGAGGTACCTCAATCACATGAGACTCATATAACTTGGGTATAAAGGTACCATTGTTAGAGTGAGCACCAAGGACTCCCTTGTGGGGGGTGTCTACAACATTTAGGCATCCCCAACCCTTATTGTCCTTTCTATCTACAATCTGAATACTTTGTCCATATTTTTTGGGTTTGTGCTCATTCTCATTCCCTTTGGGAGTGGTTTTTTTCTTTTTTTAGACCCTATTCCTTTGCAATTTTTGAGTAGAAGCATATCATTTTGGGATATCCCTCGCCATTACTAGCTTTTTTTTGAAGTATCGCTAGCTTTTCACACATCTCTAATATTATTTCTTCTGTGTATTTTCAAATTATAGTTCAAGCCAATAAGGTGGCCATGGAGATCAATCATCTTCAAGATATTATTAAATAGTGGGAGAATGCACCGTACTCAATAATTCAGGATACTCCTCGTAGTAGATCCCGATCCACATAGAAGTGTTGCTCACTCTCAAACTACACTCCTATCCCAGTTCAAGGTTCTTACAGAGATGGTCATGGCTATGTTATTGTTCCTCTCTCCCCAAAATCCTTGACTTGATGCTTGGGGAAACATAAGAATTTATGGCAAGGTTTATATTCTTGACACTTCTAGATAGGGGAGGGACTCATTTTCATATTCTCTAGGTGGGAATAAGGAGTGGCTGAACCTTATTAGTTTATTCTATTATCCATCAGTTTTGTAAACTATAGATTGTTCTCTTATATTCCCACTCTATTTTTATAGGGATGATTTTTTTTGTTGATGGTGTTAGCCATGTGGTGTGTTTATCCACCTCTTTTTTTATTTGTAAAAATGTATTTTGATGATTCTTTAATATAATGTTTTTTTACATATAAAAAAAATTGCCTTACGGGTAGATATATTTTCTATTAAAAGGAATAAAGGTAAAACTTCTTATGAAATGGTATTTGGAGAAAAGGCCTTGCTTCCTCCTCATACAGAAAGAATAGCATTTTTCCTATTACTATAAGATCATGAAAACCTTGATGCCTTACAAAGGAGATTATACTGAATTGCACATTTACATGAAGAAAGAAGAAATGCACTAGACAAGATGTTTGAACAAACTTAGAAAACCATGCAACTCTTTAACAAGAAATCCAAAGGAACTCCATTCTTTAAAGGGGACATAGTTCTATGTTGGGAGCCCAAAAAATAAAAGCATGGGAAAAAAGGAAAGCTTGAACCCATATGGGTAGGCCCTTATCAAATAATTTAGATACTTGACCCAAATATTTATAGGTTGTAAACATTATAGGGTGATCTCATGGAAATCCCAATAAACGACCAACACCTAAAGTTATACCACCCTTACTGGGAAAAATAAATAAATTAAGAAAAAAATTGTGTGTGCTTTTTGTTAATTATTTTTTATTTTTAATCTAGGTTGTTTACTTATCTGTTCAGTGATTCTAGACTATTAGAAGTTTGTTAAGTCTTCCTATTATGTTTTTTCTTATCTATGTGAGATTTATATTTGGTTAGTTAAAAGAGGATAATATGAAATTGAGTATAGATGATCTGGAAACTCATAAAGTGAGAAATTTAGTAAGCATATTTTGAGGCTTGGAAAATAACATATGAAGGTTAGGAATGTTGGCACATCAAGCCAAAGATATACATTGTCATGATCTCAAAAGTAATTTTAGAATTAGATAATCTAGTCAACCTTGGTAAGGTAGTTAGGCTAAAAAAAAATACACTCAATACTATAGCCTTATAGATCCTCAACCCAGAAATCACACTCTAAAATATTTTGCAATTTATCAAAATTCTTCCTAAAAGAAGAAAATTTTCAATAATGCAAATTGAGAAAGTGCTTAGGGCTATCTGGATAACCTCTATTGGGGTTATAGACACATGTTTGGTAATATATCAAGTCTTAAGATATCAAGGTCACCTCCATCGAAGCTATAGACGCTTGGCTGGTAGTGGAGCAATGACAAGGTGAATATCTTTAAAAGAATGAAATAATTAATAAGCTTAACTTGTAATAACCCTCCAATATCTACTTTATTATATACCTAATTTATCTGCAAGGATGAGATACTTCTAATGTATCTATGGATGTAGGGATAGGCACTATTACTAGCAGGAAAAAATCAAAGAAAACATGTCTCCTAAATGGGCAAAAAGGGTTGTCCGGTGTAAGGTGAGTCAAGGGAAATGATGAGCGGTGGAGTGTTTATCGTTGATAGGGGTAAAGAACCCTACTAGCAATGCATCTGCCAATGGTCCATATAGATGTATATCATGTAGTTGCATTCATAGGAATACTTGATGTTTGAAAAATTGTGAGCTTATGATGTTTTGTTGGCAATGAAAATGCTTAAATGCATGGGAGCCATATTTTAAAATAATTGGCAAAATGTGAAGTAATGTTATGTTTATTGTTGATCTATGAATTAAAAGAAAATATAAGAAGAGTGCATACTGAGTAGAAAATAAGGGTAAAATAAGATAATTAAAATATATACATGTATATATATATATAATAACAACATGTAGATGTGTTATTATTTTGGAATTTATTTATTTATATATATTAAAAACAAATAATGAATAAAAAAATAATATTTATTATAAATAATAAAAGAATAATATATATATATATATATATATATATATATATATATATGGATAACAACCATGTTATCTATTAACAAGGTAATTTGGAAAGATAGCATGCAATAAAATTATTATAAGGAAATGGTTGTTGAACGTGGAAACGTTGTGCATTCCACATGGCAAGATTTAAAATGAGAACTGGTAGTTGATTAATAGTTGTTAAGCGTGAAAATAGGATACTTCTTCTAAAAAGAGAAAAAGTGGAAAGGAGGAGAGGGTATTGTCTTCTGGGACCGAATAAGGGAGGAGGATTTTTTGAAACAAGGAAATAAATCAAGCATTCAACAGTAAGTGAATATTTTCCAGCAAATTCATTTCACAAATTGATGTCATGAAACAGTAGTAAATTGATTGCTAAATGTGTTGGTTATTTTATTGTGTGGATATAAATTAATGGATGAAAAAAGAATTAGATATGAACATAATAAATTTTGGTGCATGTATTGGAAATTTTGTTATGTGGATATAAAGTAATAAACGAAGAGCGAACTAGAGATGAACATAAGTTATTTTGGTGCATATGATGGATTGCATATTGTGATGGATGTGAAATGATTTTTTGCATGTTAAAATTTAGTTGCATGTCATTTAAATCTAGTCGCTCTGACCCTTGGAAGACATCGACAAACCGTGACATGAAATTTGGATAACTCTTGAAGACAAAAGCCAAATTATTTTCCTTGTTAAATTATTTGATAAACCATTTGCATCCGGGTACAAGATACTGCACTTAGTTTGGATGAAGTTTTGTTTTTCAATATTGAGATTCTTGTGATTTAGCACAACGAAATTATGAAATATGAGCTCTAGGGATAATTAGAATACCCAAAACAAATATTATATGTAATTTATCTATATTTTGAATTATGGATGTTCTAAAAGAATTGCATGGCATAATTTTGAGAGTCTTTTTAATAAATGTAACCAGTCCTATTGTTTCTTTTAGAAATTATTGAATGGACAAAAATACATGGCATAATCCATTCCATATATGTGCATTATACTTTAAATTATTATTAATTTTTTAAAATATAAAGGTTTTTGATCTACATTCTACCTGTGAAAGATATGACAACTTAATGTTATGACCTTTCTGTTTGCCTAAACTATTACTCTATGGATTTCAATATATTATGTAGGTTTTCTATTCCGTATATATATCTTTAATCCTTATTGTATTTGGAGAATGGGAATAAATAATCAGTTATGGGTGATTTTCCAAAGGACATATTCTGGGTTAAAACACTCCAAGCGAATCAAGGAATGCATGATAGAAAACTTAAGATTTAGACCTTATTTATCATGTTTGTGAATATGTTGGTTGATAATTGTCTTTATATGCATTATTATGATCACATTTAAATTATCAAATTTGAGATATGTTTTCCTCTACGCTTCAAGTTGAAACACTGCATAGTAGAACCTTCAATTTTTCTTAGAGACTTGCCTCGTATGTCTCTTAACTCAAATGGTAGAATTTTGTTTTATATTTTTTAGACAAAGAATCTTCATGCTAAAGACACAATCATACCTTAGCCAATATTGTTTGACCATTTGGTTTTATAGCTTGGCCAACCGAGTAAGTTTATATGATCACCGATGTGTGAAAGAACATAATCTCACATAGTTATATTCGAGTTATATAATAAAAATTAAGGCTTAAATATACTTAATATAAATTACTAAACAAGGTTTATGATTTGGTAAGATGTGTAAGAAACTACGAAAAATTTATTAGAATATTTGTTATAAATTGAATGATGATGCTTCTTGCCTGGTCAAGTTCGTGTTTGAGAGAATCAATGTTAGGCTAGGAACAAAAATAGATAACTGTTAAAGCAAAAGACTCTCTTCTTTTGTTATATTCTCCTATGAATGAGTTGCAGACAATACAATGAAAACATAATTTAAAATGTAAATTGCCTGCATATGTTAGTATGGTATTAAGTTTTACTTATAATGAAAATACGGACACAGTAAGAAGTATTAGTTTTCTATTGGTTTGAGGTCACTTTATGTGAATTGATAGTATTGTGTTATCTATCTTAGTTAATGTGGATTGAATAAAAGACACCTAAAGATCATTTAATTTTTATATTATAGCTATAGTATTAAGGTAATCCTAGATTTGTTTAAAATTAAAGGATTTTGTCTACACGACATCGTGGCTATAGTGTAAATCTTGTAGAGTAATATTAGAGAGAAACAGATGTACGTGAAAACTTTAGAGTAGCTATTAATACATTGTAGAATACAATCAAAAATTTAGGCAAAATGAAATCTAATTAAAAAATTTATAATGATGTCTTTAAGATTTTTTTAACTTCGATTTTTCTAACTATTATAACCTTCTTATGACTTCTCTTTTTTTTCTCTTATTTATTAATGGCAAACAAACATTTAACTATATGAAATATTGAAATCATATTTTATAGTAAAATTTATTAATTATTATGAAAATGTATTTGTTTGTAGTCCATTGCATAGTTAAACCTTTAAAACCTTCAAACCCCAAGTAAACCTTTGATTAAGGGACTCCAATATTGTGGGAAGACAATCTTGATTCACAACCTGAGATTGTGGGTAGACAATTTAAAAAAAAAATTAATGATGTTTGTGGGTGGACAAACACCATAATATAGGTATTTATTGTATTTATGATGGGATAGGTCAGGACGGGAGGTAACGAAGGATAAAATAGGTATCTCTCATAGGTCATTCCCTATTTGTATGGAGTGATGGTTCTTGTGCTTGAATTCATTACAGGTTATCAACAACATAGTGGAATGGGACATTATGTTGTCAAGACAAGACATCGGGTAGTACCAAGGTATTGGTAGACCCTAAACATAGTCCAAGAGAGGTGGATTTTCATCTAGCTCAGGCATGCATACGCTAAATCTTGCAAGACATGAAGTCTTCATAAGAGGTGAGAAAATTACACATCCAACCTCCAGGTGAAACGGGCCCTAGAAGAGAAACCCCTAGTTGAACTTAGAATCTCGGGTGAAGAATGAAGTTCAATAGAGACTATACCAATATTTGGCCAATCTTGATCTCATGGGTATTTCAACTTTAGTAGAATGGCACTCATGAAGATTTTTAGCATGCTCATACTATTAATTATTTTGGAAATTATTGAAAATTTCTCACTGTGACTACTGATGTAGGACAACCAAGTGGGTAGTCCTTGGGTTGTTACATTTAGTATCATAGCAAATGTTAAGAAACCCTAGGAAATAATTTTTTTTTTTTAATTTAAAGCAAAAATTTGACAAGGCTCTTTCTCTTGCTAAACAAGCAATGGCATCTGGAAAAAGCTAGTTATTCAAATAGATCTATGACAGTTAAGTGGAAAGGGCTGAACAAAAATCCTAAAAGGGTATTATAAAATTTTATGAGGATCAGGGCTATAGAGGAAACTTTAGAATGTCCTCGAGTAATGAGGAAAGAAAAATAACCAGTAGTAAAAGAAGATAAAATGGTCTAAATGGTGTGGTTATTGCAAGAGAAAATGAGCCAATAGAAAGAAAAAATGGAATAACAGAGTGATAAAATGACTAACCATATGGCTCAATAAAATACTCAAATGTTAGAACACATGGATCAGTAAAAATCTCAACTAGCTCAAAAACAAGAGATTATTTCTCAACAATAGAAAACAATAGAAAATTTATCTAAAAAAAAGGAAACAATAATACTTGAGGAATAAATGTCTATTGATCTTGGAATAAAAAAAGTAGGTTCTTAGTTGGATAAAGATATGTGAAGGCTTGACATAGCCAACTTTTATGGTAAAGGTGATGGAGAAGCAACTGAGAGATGGTTGAATAGTGTGGAGGTGTATTTTGCTATTAGAACCCTCTCATCTAAACCGAAAACTTCATGGGTAATTTTTTTGTTTGACTAAAGTAGTTGTTGATTGTTGGGACACCTATAGGAAACTCATAATGTGGAGATTGCATATGTCCATTGGGATACATTTGTATTAGCATTCAAAGATGGGTTTCTAACACCATAATTTTACCTTGAAAAGACTATAGAATTCTCAAGGTTAACTCTTGGTAGCATGTCCATAATTGAGTACTATCAATGGTTTGTACAACTACTCAAATACATACCCAAATATGAGCAACAGAATGAAATCAAAATCCAAAAATTTCTTCGATAATTACACCTAAATATTGGGCACCTTATTATTATGTTGAAGCCTACTACCCTAACTGCTTCCTATGAATTAGCTCGGTAATAAGAAGACAACTATAATTCCAAGAAGGCTTATTACCAAAAATCCTCTAAAAGGGAAGATTCAATGAAAAAAAAATGTTGGCTCGACAAAAGGGGACAGGAATTGGAAGGTTATCTATACCTATGTCCTAACTCATAGCCCTAAGGCCAACCTGAGCATCCCCAACACTACCTCCAAACCCGTTGGGCCTTTTTCCTGCCTATCACTTACTGAAAGAAAGAGAAAGACCATTAAAGCTATCTTGAAGCTAAAGGCAAGGATGAGCATTAGCTTCAAAAGAACTGAAGGACTCATAAGAAAATATGTTCACCTTCAAAATTATGCGGTGAGAGATAGCAAGACGATCAACGATATTAATACTGAATATGAAGAGGTGGATAATGAGATGAAGCAACTGTAAGAATTTATTATCTCCACCATAACATGTATGTTGAATACCATGGTTAATTTTATTATTGATTTGAGGGAAGGCCTTCAAAAGCTTTTCTTTGGAGGCCAGAGTGGCTAGGAGGTTGATAGTGGATCTGAAGCAGAGGACGTGATTACCATAAAAGAGGAACCTAAGGAACCTGATCAAGGTGACACTAAGGATAAAGATAAATTTTCCACTAAGGAATAATCTCCTCAGTTTCTTATGTTTTACTTTTTTGGCTACCCTATGTGGAGCCTGCAACTTTTTTTCTAAGTTGTTTACGATTTGTTCCCATGGCTACCCTACGTGGAGCCTATTTCTTTTTGCTATGCAGGCTAAAATTCTTAGGCAATATCCTTTTTATTCCTCTTTCCTCATGTTTGAGGCTACCTCCTCTAGTTTGCTCCTTTCTGGTTTAGGCTCAAGGCTGAATCCCTTGTTGATCATCTTCTCTATTTATAGTAGGTATGGTTGTTTTTATAACAAGGTTTTGGGATCCTTAAAACCTGTCCATTAAGACAATCCCTTAACTTATATAAAAAAAGAGGATAGGAATTGGAACAAGAATGGTGGTAATGGAAATAATTTTTTTTGATAAGAATAAGAATAGGTACCAAGAAAATAGAGGAAATAAAAACAATTGAGATGGCCACGATAGAATAAATTTTAGGGATAGGTATGATCAAAGAACTAATGCACCAGGAGTTGGTACTCAAGAGGGAAATGAGGTAATTAAGAGAGAGGGGGCACCACGAATTGGTTGTTGGATCTATCAAGAACCTCATTATGGTGACAAGTGTCCTTTGAGGGTTGATAATAGAAAAGAACATACAAAACCCACCCATAAGATATATGCAACAATAGGTAATCCTAAAATTAATGGCTAAGCAACACCTTTTATGTTGAAAGGTAAAATTTATAATAAAACTGTTCATATTTTGATTGATTATGGAGCAACAAATAGTTTTATTTCTTTAAATATTTTGAGGTATATACTGAAAAACCTAGGTTTATGGCTAATGGGTGTAAGTTTGAGTATGGGTCTGGGTAAACCTATGTCATTAATCAATGTTTATTTGACCCTAAGATAATACTACCTCAAAGAAAAACTAGCTGGCATTTATATGTGGCTCTATTACATGTCTTCGATATAATTTTAGGCATTTACTGGCTCAAAGCACACAAAGTATTGTTAAATTTTGAAGAAATATGGATGGAATTCACTGATGACACCAAGCAAAGTATTTGGATTTACTGCAACCATGAATTATTGGATCCACATATTTTGATAGCAATGCAATTTAAAAGGGTAATAAGAAAGGGTAGTAGAGTCTTTGTAGTTAAACTTAACAAAAATGAAGAAATCGAGTCTAGGACAATTTTTTTTCAAACTTATCTGGTATTGAATGACTTTCAAGATGTCTTCCCTAAAGATCTACCTAGTCTTCCACCCCAAAGAGAATTTTATTTCTCTATAGAACTTCTACCAAGAGAAAATACTATAGCCCGAGCACCCTATAGGATGACTACAATAGAATTGCAAGAGATCAAGACTCAACTTCAAGAGATATTATAAAAAGGACACATTAAACCCAGTGTCTCTCCATGGGATGCACCAGTTCTATTTGTTAAAAAGGACAAAACATTAATGTTATGTATCGATTACAAAATGTTAAATAATATGACAGTTAAGAATAAGTACTCTCTACCTACAATAGATGATTTATTTGATCAATTGAAAGGAGCCATAATTTTATCCAAAATTGATCTTAGATTTGGTTATCATCAGTTGAGGATTCAAGAATAAGATACCCATAAAACTACCTTTCAAACTAGATATGGCCACTATGAATTTATAGTGTTAACTTTTGGATTAACTAATGCTTTAGCAGCCTTCATGAACCTGATGAATAGTTTGTTTCGGGAACAACTAAATTGGTTTGTACTGATATTACTAGATGATATATTGATCTACTCCAAAAGAAAAGAAGAGCATGACCATCAAATGAGGATTGTTCTCGAAATACTAAAAAAACCAATTATATGGGAAATTATCCAAGTGTGAGTTTTAGGCACCCCAAGTAGAGTATTTGGGTCATGTAATCTCCGTTGAAGGGGTGTATATTGACCCAAAGAAAATAGAGGCCATTATTTATTGGCCTACTCCAAAAAATGTTTCTAAAGTGTGAATTTTTATGGGGATGGTTGGGTATTATCATCATTTTATCAAGAATTTATCTAAAGTGGCCTATACAATAACCAATCTTCAAAATAAAGGAAAAGCTTTTAAATGTATGGCATAGTGCGAAGAAGCTTTCGAAACTCTTAAAGAAAAATTAACACCACCTATTCTTAAAATATCATATCCCAAGCAATCATTCCTAGTATGTACTGATGCCTCTATAAAATGATTAGGTGGGGTCCTCATGCAAGAGGAGGGTGTTATCACCTATGAGTCATAAAATATTAAGAAACATGAATTAAACTATGCCACACATGATTTATAGTTGGTTGCAGTATTACGTGCTCTTAAAATGTGGTACCATTACCTTCTTGGTAAACCTTTTGAGCTCAAAACAGATCATCAAATTTTAAAATATATTTTTACCCAACCAATGCTCAATGCTCGAAAAAGTCACTGGATGGAATTTCTTTCATAATATGATTTTGTCATTGATTATATAAAGGGGAAGGAAAATAAATTATTCGATGCTTTGAGTAGACGAAGACATATCAATGTTATATCACAATGTCAATTTGATATAATTGAGCAAATAAGAAACCTTCAACTTCAAGGTGAATATTCTCAAAAGTGTCGAGATCTGATTCAACAAGGTTCTGATAAAGTAAAAGAATTTAGAATCTAGGAATATATATTGTACTTCAAAAATAGAATGGTAGTTCCAAATGATCAGGACCTGAGAAATATTTTACGGCAGGAGGCACATTATGCTCCTTATTTCACTCATCCAAGCTATGTAAAGATGTATGAAAATATGAGAAAAAATTAGTATTGGCCAGGAATAAAAAAGGATATCGCTGAATTTGTGGCTAGATGTTTAGAATGTCAAAAGATGAAGGTGGAGCATCTACATCCAGCTGGACGTTTATATTCACATGAAATTCCAACCTATAAATGGTAGGTTGTGACTATGGATTTCATTGTTGGGCTGCCTAAAAATTATTTTCAACATGATGCCATTCTGGTGTTGGTTGACAAAATGACTAAAGTGGCACATTTTAAACCTAAAAACATTAAATATGGAGCTCATGTGGTAGCCCACAAGTTTTTTAGGGAAGTGTTAATGTTACACGACTTTGCTGAAACAATTATATCATATCGAGATTCTCGGTTCACATCTATGTTTTGGCAGACATTGCATCAAACATGAGGAATAAAACTCAATTTTAGTACCGCTTATCATCTAGAGACAGATGGACAAATTGAAAGGATAAACCAATTATTAGAGGATATGCTATGAATTTATTGTATATATCATCAAACAAAGTGGAAATATTACCTTTTTCTGGTGGAATTTGCTTATAATAATAGTTACCATACTTCCCTAGGTATGGCTCCATTTGAGGCTCTATATGGGAGAAGGTGCAGAATACCATTATCATGGAGTAATTCGGAGGATCGGGTGATGATAAAGTTGGATATGGTTAAAGAAATGGAAGTGCAACTCAATGAAATTTGTTAGAGGCTTAAAGAAGCTTCAGATCAGAAAAATAGTTATGCAGATCTTAAAAGAATGCCAAGGAAATTCACTATGGGAGAAAAAGTATTCCTAAGGGTTAAACCCACTAAAAGCTCTATAAAATCCTCTAATATTAGTCCACGATTTGTATGACCTTTTGAAATTATTGATAAAATAAACCTAGAAGCCTACAAGTTAGCCTTATGACCCAAATTGTCAAAAATCTATGATACATTCCATGTGTCCCTTCTCAAGAAATTTGTGTCTGAAATATGTGTCTGACCTTTCACATGTTTGGAATGTTGATCATTTGCAGATGGATGATCCCTTACGCATTGAACTACAACTAGTTAAGATCCTTGGTTATAGGAAAAAATAGTTAAGAAAACAAAATATTGAACAATTTAAGGTCCAATGGGACCAGTATTCTAAAAATAGTGCCACATAGGAGTATGTGGCTACCATGAAAAGACAGTTTCCATTTTTGTTTGAACAGTGATATAATCATATCGTAGATTTATTTATTTTTTGTTTGAACAGAGGGATAATCATGTTTTAGTTTGAGAAGTATAACATATGTATACCTGTTGTTTGTGCATGTGTAACATTACAACAGTAAATGATGATTAAGTTTTGATCATGTAAATTTGTTGTATTATATTGATTTTATATTATTCATGGCAATATTTATTTTTATGTTTCAATGGATAATGAAAACATAGGGACTATGTTTAACCTTATAGGGGAAGTATGTAATAACCCTCTAAGATCTACTTTCTTATATACCTAATTTTCCTGCAAGGATGAGAAACTATTGATGTATCTATGGATACAGGGACATGTACTATTGTTGGTGGGAACAATTCAAAGGAAATATGTCTCATTAATGGGAAAAAAGGGTTATCCGGTGTAAGGTAAGCCAAGGGAAATGATGAGTGGAAGAGTATTAATTTTTGATAGGGGTAAAGAACCCTACTGGAAATGCATCCGCCATCAGTCCATATATATGCATATCATGTAGTTGCATTTTTCATAAAGTGAATAATACACCAAGCAATAGCCATTGATAAATTTATGAAATAAATGCAATGTGATGCAGTGGTGGTTTGGTTAGTTTAACCAACCAACCAACTTACACAATAGAATGAATTGGTAGTTATAATGTACTACCCCCTAACATATATCATAAAATTTATTATATGCTAACATCCCCCCTTATTACATTATTGGTAAATACAAAGAGAATTGCAAAAAAATTCAAATTTGACATGTACAAGTGCCTTGGTGAAAATATCTGCAACTTTCTCATTAGAGGGAATGTATTGGATTTGTATGTGATGCTTTGGCACTTCATCACGAATGAAATGACATCGAGTGTCGATGTTTTTGGTATGATCATGAAATATTGTATTCTTGACGAGATTTTAAAACACCTTGATTATCAAAAAAAAAATGAAGTAGAATATTCTTTGGAAGACCCATATTTGTAAGAATGAAACTTAACCATATCATCTCATAGACTGCTCCACTTGTTACGTAGTATTCTACCTTTGTAGATGATAAAGAAACCACCTATTGCTTCTTTCTATACCAAGATACTGGACCAAATACAATATGGAAAATGTATCCAAAAATTGATTTGTGATCATCAATGGATCTAGCATAGTCTGAGTCTATGTATCCCTGTAAATAGAATTTGCTATTCTTATTGTACTTCAAGCCAAAATCTATAGTACCATGAACATAATGAAGAACTCTATTTGCTACTTTTCAATGACTCACCTTTGGTTCCTGCATGAACCTTGAAAGATAACCCATAGAAAAACTGAGATCTAGCCTGGTATTTGTTAGATACACGAGACTCCCAATCAGTTGGCGATAGAGAGTACCATCTACCTGTGGTGATTTATCATATCATGATAGCTTAACTCTAGGATCCATTGGATTTTCCTTAGACTTACAATTAGTCATGCGATATTTATCGACCAATGTCTTGGCATACTTATTTTGTGTTACTCTAATATGATTATTTTTTTATTCACTTCCAAACCAAGATAATAGTGAAGAAGTCCTCAATCTGTCATTTGAAAATATTGTTTCAAATCATCTTTTACTGCATGCCTTTTATGATTAGATCATCTACATATAGCACCAAAATCACTATGTTAGAACCATTGTTATTGATATAGAAATTTACATCTGAAGGACTTCTTTGGAATCCATGCTGCACCAGGTGACTGTCTATTTTGATGTAGCAAGATTATGGAGCTTGTTTCATACCATACAAGTATTTGACCAACTTGTAAACTTTTTGTTCTTACCCTTCAGTGAAAAATCCTTATGGTTGGGTCATGTACACTTCTTCTTGTACATCACCATTCAAGAAATCACTTTTTACATCCATCTGATGTAACTTCCACCCAAAATGAGCTACCAAGGCACAAAGTACTTGAATGGTAGTCATTTTTGTAATAGGGGCAAAAGTCTCTTCATAATATATGCCTTATTTCTAAGCATAGTACTTTGCAACAAGATGGGCCTTATGCTTGTCAATAGTACCATCTGCGTTATACTTCACTTTGAACACCCATTTTTAGGCAATGGGTTTCTTTCTTGTAGGTATATTAACTAGATTCCATGTATAATTTTCATGAGATATGCATGTTATGCTTCCATATCAGCCTTCCACTGAGGCTCACTAAGTGCATTTTGAATAGTTGTAGGTTTATTTTCATCCAATACTAAAATATAAACCCTCTCATCATCCATATATGTTTCTCTGTATTCCTTTGTGTCTACATATAGTTCAGCAAAATATTGATAAATCTCATAAACCTCTGAAGTTGATGTCTATGCTCTCATATGTTGAGTCATACTGTGAGTACAATATCGATATAGAGTTAGATCTAGAAGTGATGTCAACTTTAAATATTTTAATGTACTAGTATACCATTTTGGAATATTGTTCTGTGGGGGTGGAACCTCTTTATTAGGATCATCTTCCTCAAGGTATATAGTTGTAGAAGTGTTATCTGATGTGAAATATTCATAAAATACCACATCTCAACTTATGTGTGTTTTATTGGTCATAGGATCTATCAATCGATATCCCTTTTAATGCTCATTATAACCAAGAAGAATACATTGCAAGGTTTTCTCATCTAAATTCTTCCTTTTTTTTTTGGTATGTGCATGAATGTCTTACATCCAAAAACCTTTTGATGATAAATGGAGGGTTTCTTACCACTCCATGATTCTTGTGGAGTCTTTTCTTGTAGAGCTCTTGTGAGTGCTCTATTCAGGAGGTATGATGTTGTACTCACTACTTATGCCCAATACTCATGCTCAAGATGTGTCCCCTTAATCATACATCAAACCATTTCCACAATGGAATGATTCCTCCCTTCAGAAACTCCATTTTACTCTAGAGTATAGGTTATGGTCAGTTGTCTCTTAATCCCATGTTATTTCAAAAATGATGAAAATTCCTTAGAGGTATATTCCCCTCCTCGATCTAAGTGAAGGGTTTTTATGGAACATCCTGACTCCTTATCAACAATCATTTTGAACTGCTAAAAGTACAAAAATTCCTCTGACTTCAATTGGAGAAATAAAACCCACATCTTCCATGAGTAATCATCAACAAATAATTGAAAATGCCTCTTTCCACCATAGTTGTTTGGCATAGGACCACATAAATCGGTGTGTACCAACTCCAAATATTTCTTAGCTCTTGAATATCTAACTTCAAATGGTACTTGGTGTTGCTTCAAGTTAAGCAATATGAGTAGACTAGAAATATGGATGAAATACTGGGAAGACATCTCACCATCTCATATTTGCTCAACTCAAGAAAATATCCTGAACCTAGATGTCTATATATCTTGTGCCATAGATAAGTAGCCTCCTTTGTAGTTGCTACCAGGGCAACATGAGGCATTGAAATGACATCTAAAATGAACAAACCATGCTTGTATGATCCTATTGCTACATGTTTTCATTTTTTGGTGATAAAAAATCTATTTTTACCCTTCTCAACATTGAAAAAACATCCAATTCTCTATCCAATATATTAGGGATTGACAACAAATTTTTAGCCAATATAGAAATATAGAGAACCTTCTCAATCTAACATTTTCCATCTAGAAGAGTGATAGAAACATTGTCTTCATCCTACACTCGATAGGTCTAATTGTCAGCAATTATTACTGGTTTACCTTCCTTTTCCTCAAATATCTCAAACCACGATCTATCTCCAGACATGTGTTTACTAGCACCTAAATCAATATAGCACACTGCATCTATTTTCTTAGATGAAGTATGAGTCATGAACACCTTGTGTGCTCACTTAGAATCTAATTCTGAGTCTGATTTGGCATAAGCAACATTCCCCTTGGGTTGCTTATTCATTTTTTGTGGTTTGTATTTCCATTTTCCCTTCTTGTGATCTTGGTCATTTTATTATTTGTTCTTAAACCAACACATGTTGGTGTCATGGTTATTCATATCACAAATATTACAATATTGTTTGTCTTTCTGTTGATATTGTTTCCCTTTTTTTTTTTATGAAGATCCTTCCTTTTGAAAATGACCTTGTTTCTTACCCCCTTTCTGGTGTAGAGGGCGTTATTTGGTGCTTCATCTTTCTAAAACTGATTTGCCTCCTCAGTTTGAAGTAAATTCACCAATTCCACAAATGAAACTTGTATACTAGATATATGAAGAGATGTGATCAACACTTTATAGGATTTTGGCAAATCTCTCAATATGATTGAGGTCAAGAGAGCATCATCTACTGTTTATCTCATATCATTCAATTTGGCTTTCAATTTTGCCACTCTGCATAGGAATAGGTCAATTGTATCACCAAATTTTATATGGAGTGTATGTAGTTGAGTCTGAAGGTTTATAATAGTGGAATGATTCTTACCTTCATAGATGGTAATCAAAGCATCCCAAGCTTCCTTACCAGTTTTGGAATCACAGATATGAGGTTGGTCCTCATATATAGTAGTAAGCAGAATAAACATGAGATATTTTTTATCCTTATTATCAAAGGCCTCTTGATCTGCCCCTACTACTATAGGATGTTTTTTAGTGCCAATAACTACATCCCACAAAATTTCAACTTGAAGAATAACACGCATCTTTGTCTTTCATGGTGCAAAGTTAGAACCTTTTAGCAACTGTGAATCGGATAAATATTTGTGAATAGTGGCAATTATGAAGGTTCCTTATAACACCAAATGGTCCCCCTTTATTTATACTTGCAAGAGTACATGAAAGGGAATTCGATCAAGATTTATGGCACTTGAATCAAAACCCTTTGAAAGAAGGTTGATGAGTTGGAGGAAATTAAGCCAAAAAATTAGAAAGAACTAGGGTATTGAATGGGGTGAATATCATAACTGGTTTGCCTTATTTCTCCCTGATGATTAATAGATAACAATAGCTCATACATCATTATTGTAGCTATATTAGGCATTAGATACAATAATCCAAGCATGAAAATATCACCTGTAAGTGTGGACTGGAGGTATCGTATGTACCGAACATTGTTGTGCAATAAATTGCACAAATAGGTGTAAAATTTGGGATCTTTTCTTTGCTTTGTATATTTTACTTTATGATTGAAATGCAAAAAAATAGGAAATTTAAATGCAAAAAAAATTCACAAGTGCCCACAAAATTTTAAACACTCTAGGTGTTAGTTTCCATCGAAAAAGCACCTATGAAAATGCCATTTTTACAATGAAGATATTCACCTCCACAAATGCTTTTCAAATCAACAATTTTTCTTCATCCCTTTGTCTTATAATTTTGCAAAAAGAATGCTTTTGATCCCCCCTTTTTGTTGCAAAATAAACAAGGATGAAAAAAAATTGTGTTTTTACTCTTTTAAAATTCTAAAAAGAAAACTAATCCCTCCAAAATTTCTTGAAAGGAAGAAACAAAGTATTTTCAAAAAATAACTCTTAAATAGCCATTGATAAATTTGTGAAATAAATACAATGCAATGCAGTGGTGGTTTGGTTAGTTGAACCAACCAAACAACTTATGCAACAGAATGAATCAACGACAATAATGTAATATCCCCCAACATATATCATAAAAGATATTATATGCTAACAACATTAATAGGAATGCTTGATGTTTGAAAAATTTTGAGCTTATGATGTTTTGTTGGCAATGAAAATGCTAATGCATGGAAGCCATATTTTCAAATAATTGGCAAAATCTGAAGTAATGTTATGTTTATTGTTAATCTATGAATTAAAAGAAAATATAAGAAGAGTGCATACTAAGTAGAAAATAAGGGAAAAATAAGATAATTAATATATATATTGTAGACATCAAATTGCAGCCATTAATCCTCCATCCTAACCATACCACCACCCACTTGTCCATCATACACCTTTCCCGCCAATTATTTGGCCCAATTCCACCTTTCTCACCATTTCATAACCCAATTGGGCTTATTTTAATATTATTTTATATTTAATATAATATTTTATATTATATTATAATATATTTATTATAAAATATGTATTTATAAACTCAATTAACCACAATTGTCCGATCCAATCTAATATCCACCTTCCATATTCATTAATCCATGCCACACTTAAAGTACAATCTCAGCCCTAGGATATGATTTAATCTTAGCCACACGATAAAAAGTGTAAGGCTAAAACTCTAATAAAACCCTAGGTTGGATTATAAATAAGGGTATTTTGAAAATACCCAAACCTTGGAACTGGAATCCACTAGAACTTGAGAATTAGACATTTGCACCCTGGAAGAATTATTGGTGAAGCCCTAGCATAGAATCCTAAAAATTTGAAGCCCTAGCTCGTCGATAAGACTTTTGATGTTCCAACCATCACCCATTCATCTTCCATCATCGTCACATCCCCCAACCATATGTTTCATTCATCGCCATCATATAGATCTGCTTCTACAGATTCTACCCTTACCTACGGGTGCCCTCTCGAGCATGCGAATCTCGTTGCAGAAACTTTCCAGGTTCTCACCAGAGTCTACCATTTAGTAGGTACACACCAGAGACTACGAAGCTCACTAGAGAAGCTTGCTAGGTACTCTCTAGAGCCTGTTGTATCCTACAGGTGTACACCAGAGCCTGCGAAGCTCGTACTAGAGCTTGCCAAGTGCGCTTCTGAGCCTGCTACAACCATAGAAACCTGAATCTAAGCCTGCTAAACCACGCCATCTGCAACAACAAAATGGAAGCAAGGTATATCTCATTTGAATGTATTTTATCTCATAATTTTTTGATCTGGCATACTTTCTGACTTCATTGTTAACTAGGGTTTTATTGATGTCTGAGGGTCTCACACTGTGGAGCCCTCAGGTATTACTAGCCCCATTGTTCTATTTTTATGTATGTATATTTGCAATTTCTACACATTTTTGAATGGTTTTTGAAGCTAGAGTGGCCCCACACTAAATACTCGAAGCCCACTCAACCTATTGGAAGCAAGGACACACCAAATCTGAAGACACTTTGTTGTTATTGCTAGGGTTTCGGAGGACCCTAGGCCATTGTAAAATCATTGTATCAAATACTCACATTGAGTACTGATTGTAACAAAGGAGTTCATTTGTGCAATCTTTGTATTTCCTTGTGTTATTTGATTTCCTATTGTTATTTAAGTGTTGTGTCTTTGTATTCACACATATATATATATATATATATATATATATATATATATATATGTGTGTGTGTGTATGTATGTATGTATGTATGTATGTATGTATGTATAATAACAACATGTGGATGTGTTATTATTTTAGAATTTATTTATTTATATATATATATATTAAAAAAAAATAATGAATAAACAAATAATATTTATTATAAATAATAAAATAATAAAGGAAATAATATTAAAAGAAAATATATTTATGGATAACAACCATATTATCTATTAACAAGGTAATTTAGAAATATAGCATGCAATAAAATTATTATTTTAACAAAATGGTTGTTGAACGTGGAAACGTTGCGCATTCCACATGGTAAGCTTTAAAATGAGAACTAGTAGTTGATTAATAGTTGTTAAGCATGAAAATAGTGTACTTATTTTAAAAAGGGAAAAAGTGGAAAGGTAAAGAGAGCATTATCTTCTGGGAGTAAAGAAGGGAGGAGGATTTTTTGAAACATGGAAATAAATCAAGCATTCAACCGTAAGTGAATATTTTCTAGAAAATTCATTTCACAAATTGATGTCATGAAATAGTAGTAAACTAATTGCTAAATGTGTTGGTTATTTTATTTGTGGATATAAATTAATGGACGTGTTGACCCCAAAAAAAGGTTAACCACATTTTTAGGGCCAAGTTCACATTTGCTTTATGCACCCTATTCCCATGGGGCGCACTCCAGGTCACCCAAGCACACTAGTTATGCGCCCTTAGCCAAACCCGTGACCTCCACCCCAATGGAGCGTGAATACCCCTGGGAGTGAACACAAGGTCGTGTGCTCCATCAACAATCCATGCATTCCATGGGGAGGTAGAGCGCATGATGGTCCCTTGGGGTGCACAAGGTTATGCACCCCGAAGTCTGATGTACGCACCACCATGGAGCACACTACCTCAGCCAGAGCACACTCCACACTTAAGTGGAGCATGCCACCTTATCTGGAGTGCACAAGGGTGTGCGCTCCACCTATATGAGTGTGCTCCACTCTCAAGTGGAATGCACCATCTTAGCCGGAGCGCACAAGGTTGTGCGCTCCACCCAACCGAGTGCGCTCCACTCTCAAGTGGAGCACACCACCTTAGCCGGAGTGCACAAGGTTGTGCACTCCACCTAGTTGAGTGCACTCCACTCTCAAGTGGAGTGAACCACCTCAACTAGAGTGCACAAGGTTGTGCGCTCCACCTAGCCGAGTGTGCTCCACTCTCAAGTGGAGCATGCTAGTGTCCTAGACGAGCGTGCAAAGTCACGTGCCTACCTTCGGGTTGTGTTCAAAATTGGGTGCACAACGTGTGCACCCCATAGAGGCAAGCACACTCCACTCCCTCTAAGGTTGCACAAGCACATAACCCTATGCACCACCTCGAAAGTCATGTGCTCCACTCCCTAAAGTGAGGTGCACACATAAATTAAACCTTATGCACCTCAAGTGAGCACCTACCTACCTACATCCCACCCCAACTAATAGAAAATCATCACGTGTCCCACCTTTTTTAAACATCCATAATTTGTTCATTCTAGTGAAGGAAGTGACGGTCGACGTGGCGCACCCGACCAATACCAACAGCTCATGATGAGGAAAAAGGTATAGGTACCACCTACCATATTTAATGTGCCCATTATAAAAGAAGGTGGTGACCACCTTTTTGCACCATCCATGCTCATAAACTGCCTATCGACGAGCTCGAGCAAAGAGGGCATAAAAAAGTTATAGCCAAGGTGGGTAAAAAATTCATGATAGTTGAGCGCAATGGCATCTACTAGCTCCCCGGTCCCTGAGGCATCGCTAGTCTAGAAGAGGATCAATAGAATTACCGGTGCATGGTCGGTTGACAAGAGGCTAGGGAGAGCCTAGAACCCCAAGGCATTTGAAAATTTGTCTCGACTCCAGTAGGGATATCATCGAGGAACAACAAAAGGATGTGGAGGGAGTCACCATATACTCATTCGATCCCACGGAGGAGGACAACCGGTGCCACCCGACGCTTCTAAGGGATATCTACATGCGGGCCTATCGTAACAGCAAAATACCTGCTCCTATCTATAATAAATGGAATACGAACCTCGATCGGCTGACTTGTCCAAAGGTGTACCACTCCTCCGATATGTTGGCATGGCTCATGGTTTATTATGATTCTAGGGCATGCACCATCCGTGACTTCAAGGGCTAGGCAGTGGCCCATATTTTGATCGATAGGATTCGACAGGTTTTTGGCTTGGAGGTCACCTCTAGGGTGGTGGACTTCAAGGTATTGGCCCTTCAGGCCAATTACATGATGAACACGACATTCCCTCAGAACCTATTAAAGAGGGGAAAGATAAGGCCAGCAGATTTCCCCATCGAGAAATTCATGCTTCGTCCTTAGGCGCAAGATTATGCTGACATGATCAATCTTGCCCTGGGAGTGAAAGACTTGGAGCCTATCACTAAGGAGGTGATGTTTTTAATCCTCCAGTGTAATCGGATAGATAAGACCCCTCTTTATCGATGGGAGGATGTCATCAGTGATAAAATGGATGAAGAATTATGACTGTTGCAGGAGGCCGTGATGGCCAATAAGAGGGAGATGCCTCCTTTCTCATACTACTCTTTCCTCATCCATCTATTCATTGCACAGTTGGATAAGACCTTGATAGCCCAAATGGGAGGGGTAAATGCACCCACTGTACAGGATAGGCTGTTATGCATCCAGGAGGGTTGTTCCAGCTATGCTACCTTCTTCGAGAAGGTTCTCCCTATAGTGCATTTTTGGTTATGTGGGAATTTCCTCGATAGAATTAGGGTGGGGGTGAGAGAATTCCTATGCCAGGAGAAAGCAGGAGACTATTTTTACGTAGAGGAATTCTCCTACATAAGAATTTATGGGTCAAAATTACCCCCAAAGGCACTACCTTTTCACTGTCCGACTTCCATCGCCATCCTGGAGATTACTCGACAAATGGCCGAGGAGGTGAAGATTAGACACTTGAGGAAGAAGGGACCAGTGAAGTGGTTGCCCATTCCCTATGCAATGGGGCATTACACCTATCTTGGTCACTTTGCTCCATTGTGGGCCATCTAGAATATGGATACTTACTACTTCCCCGAAGTCGCTTGGAGAGCTTACGACCCAGACGACCACCATAGGAGAGAGGTTACCGATAAATTGGCCCTCCTAGTAGTCACCCACAATAGTGATGATTTTGAGGATGCGATGCAAGAGGCTTTCAAAAATAACTGGATGCTAGATTTAGTATGGAGGATGCCCAAGGATCAGCATCCTTATAGTAGACTAGAGAATGTTGGTGACTACAGCACCCAACTCAAGTTGCATCGGGGGTTGCTAGTGGACAAGATGGCCCCACTAGTTCTGGTAGCTCCTCCTAAAGAGTTCGAGGATCCCACCCTCCAGATAGCTCAGCAAGATTCTGACCTTTTTGAGGTCATGATGAAGATCATCGATGAATAGGCCAAGCTCCCCTCCTCTTCCAGTTCCCCCATTGCCACTTCAAAAGGGAAGGAGTTGGCCATTGGCTCCTCCAAGCAAACTACTGCCCCATCAGTGTTAGCTTTAATAAGTCCACGTGAGCAAGGACAATTGGTAGAAAGTCAACCCTCATTGTATTCCACCACCCTGGTGATAAACCAAGAGGAGCATCAAATTAAGCCTAGGGTGATGAAGAAAATAGCGCAAGCGGGAGGCTTATCAAATATTTTGAGAGGCTACGAAGTGCAAAGCCCCACGCGGTCTCCTACCCATAAAAATGCTAGGACTAAATCCTCGAATCAAGGAGTGGAAAAGTTTATGATGGCTAGGGTCACTGACACTTGCCAATTCATAGCTGATGAAGAAGATCAGATCTAGGATATAGAAGAACAAAGATCTCCAAGTAAGGGGATAGTCAGGCATGGGGGAGCAGCTGGACAAGAAACCACCGATACACTTGTCACTGCTTTTGAGATCCCCTTGCCACCTAGCATGAGGGAGGCCACCATAGATACTAGCAAAGGCATCATCCGAGCATCTGTTGCACCCATCCAAATGATGAAATCATAGGTAGCCACCCAAGCACAGGTGGCCGAAGTAGTAGAAAAGGAAATGGAAGGATGGAAAGCCAAGGCTATCGAAGTTGAGCCTCTACAATTCAAAATCAAGCAACTTCAGGCCGAAGTTGACAGACTAAAGATGCCTGCTCCTAGCACTACATAGGCTAGCATCCCACTCGGGTCGATAGAATGAGTTCAAACAAGAAATGAAGGAGAAAGTCCAAGTTAAAATGGGGGATCTAGAGTCCATCCTAATGGATATCTATGATGTAAGACGAGCAGTGGGCCTCATCCAGGATAACTTACAACGTGGAAGGCAAAGGATAGATGCAATCATGCCAATCTATAAAATGTTTCAGGAGGACTACGTACCCATTTTTGGGCTATCTGTTGTTCTGGCAGATGAGTCCCTATGCTTCTTTGTGGAAGAATATATCAAGGTCTCCCTATTTTTGTAGAATGAGCAAAATTGGTGCCAGTGGGGCCAGGAAGTGGCACAATCAGAATATGAGATCAATGATGAGCTGGCCGATTGCAGCTTCTCCATCAAGGATTTTGGGCGAGCACTAGTCATAAAAGATTTTGTTTTTTAGAAGATTCAAAATTTTGACTTAGAATCTAGTGATAAGTCATCTAAATGCCTTACAACTTTGGTAGAAATGGTGGATCGCCTATGTGAGTTTTCTAGAAATAATATACTATGGGCTAAGGATCGGGTAGTGGAGGCCACCCAAGATTTGAACCTGCTCCTCTTCTCTCTGACTTTTCATGACGAGGCTTGGGAGTTTATTGACCAAGCCATCCAAAACCATCGGGTAGGAGTGGGGCCCACCATCACCCTGACACATGCACCAGAGGAGCCACAACTGCCAGCCCAACATAGTACAGGGGGAGATACACAACCACCACCTGCATAGGTAGAAGGCATGGGCGATGTGCCCATTTTTTATTACATCCTGATTTTGAAAGGAATGAGATCGATCTAGCTGGAGTAAGCAGTTGTAGCCTTGATCGCATGCTATATAAAGGAGACCACTACAAGATTAGATTTTTTTATCGAACCTCTAAGAGAGAAAATCCAGGTATAGCCTTGTCTATTGTTTGAGTCATATTTTCCTTTGTGTCTCCTGTGTCTATTTCTTACCACCCTTCTTTTTCCATTTCCAGGGATTACCAAGGAGCATTGTTCACTATGATCATTTCCTGTTGAATGCGCTGAGTTGGAGACTCTTACGTCACTACAATCAAGATGGAGAGGAGTAGCCCCTTTGTTACATTATTCAAATGGGGGTTTTATTGTAAATCATTGGCATACAAGGACCTTAGCACTCTGTTGGGCCTATTTTATGTAATATATTTATATTAATACAAATTCCAACTCATTCCTAGTTCATCTTCTATGTTTATGGTTTGTGTGATGCTCATTCATGTGTTCTTGCAATCAAAACCTATGAATGATGCTTTCTATTTCGCTAGTTTAATCGTTTTATTTACTTTACATTATTTGACTGGGATAAAATGAACTGGTTCTTCTTATTTTAATCTGTCTAAAGCCATTTATAAATTTGCTATGACTCTATAATGGATAAGGCACCGGTCTGGTTTTTATGAATTCCAATATTGATAGGTTCGGTCACTAAAGATATCAAAATAACAAAGTAACAACATTTTTGTCTGGCATAGTGGGCATGTGCATTATACATTAGATGAACCCACCGTCTGGGGTTTCCTTACCCAACCTAGTCTATCTTGAGCTATCAAAAGTAATCTTGTCCTAGGTTAATGAGGTGGATCTGCCAGAATCCACAGTGTTGGTTGTGTTTATAAGAGTTTCCCGTGACGTGACAAATATTTTGAGGGTAAGTGGAAAAACTCCACAATAGTTTTTGGTGCCATTGTTGGGGAGGGCCTTTATAATTTCTGTTTGTCATATTACTCCCCTTGCGACATAGATTTTTGTCCCCCTGTGAGGTTGTATGTTTTCAGGCTGAGCAATCTTAGCCAGAGAAAGTGTTCCATTTTGCACCTAGTGCTGGCGACTCTAAAAACAAGGAAGCTGATCTGGCGGCTACACAAAAAAGCAACGAAGAGCTCTACCCCAAACTACTGGACCCATAGGTACTTTTCTGAATAAACAAAAAGCAAAAGCACTCTTTAATTTTTGTTCCTTCAGATTGTTAGAGTAGTAGCAGTCTCCCACACATTCCTCAAAATCCTTGAAATAGTACTCCCCTTGTTATTTCTACTATTTTGAGAAGTCCAGTTCTACCAATGGCCAACCCGCCCCTGAATAATTGGCATTTAAATAGGTATAGGCCTTTTATCTTACCTCAGGCTCTAAACCCATTGCCCCCTAAGGCTCATAAATATCTGCCTAAATTCCTAGGCAACAACACTATGACGGGGGAAGATCACATGAAGGATTTTCTTTATGCCATGGATAACCTTGAGGTAGAACATGAGGACGTCGTCCTCCGATTATTTTTATAGACCCTAGAGAAAGATGCTAGGGAATGGTTTAATAACCTTCAAGCCAACACCATCGAAACCTTCCACGAGCTTGAAGAGACCTTCCTAAGAAAATATGAGGAGAATAAAAATGAGCAGTCCCTATTAATTGAGCTGGCCACTATGAAGAAAAAGGAAAATGAGACTATTGACGATTTCAACAGGTGCTTCACTAAGCTCAAAAATTGAATCCCTACTGCTCTTAGACCCAATGACCATCAATCCATTTGCTTTTACAAGAACGCTTTTCTGGGAGATTTCAACTATGAGCTGAGGCAACATCCCACACTTACTATCGATGCCTGTATGGAACGGGCCAACATAATAGAAAGAGATGATATGATAGTGGCAAAATGAAGTTTATCTCCATGGATCCCAGTCCTAGCCATCCAGATAAGAGAAGCAAGAAGGTGGGGTTTGGTATATTAAAAAAGATGGAAGCTGATCCTGTTGAGAAATTGTCCTCCCAGGTTACTGAAATGTTTTTGTCAATAAACAATAGACTATCCAAAATGGAGAGAGATAAAAATGATAATGGGGAACTCCCTCGACCTTAGGATAGTGATAGACCTCCCTTTAGAAGAAACTTCAATAGAAACTAGGGTAATGAAGGGACTAGAAATTCAGGTAACAACTGGAAAAGGAAAGAAAATCAGAAAGATCCTGATGTTGTTCCCAACCCCATGGCCTCTGTCAATGTAGCTTTCGACTTCCCATTTTTTTGTCCTGCTTGTGATGCCCCTCATAACCCCATCGATTGTGGCATTTTCCATAGCCTTCATTCAAAGGTTAACTTGGAAGAGGACTCCGATGAAGAGATCAGAATAAATGCCTATTGGACGTGGGAGGAAACTGCAGACAGTCCCCCAATCCCAAAAACTACAAATCAGTCATCGCATCCCCATAGTCATCCCACTACCTTTGCTAATGATGATGTGAAAATCTTGAAAAGACCCTCAAATGACCGATTTGAACAAATCAGAAGAGGTAAACTGACACCCACAACCGAGGAAGTTGAGACCTTGGAAAGAGTCCATGCCACCCGGTTACGTAATAGGACTATCCCTGATAGAGCTGACAAGAAAAATGAAGGGGAACCTGAAAATATAAAGGGATACCAAGAGGTTAAATCTCCATTTCCCCATGATAAGACAGAACTAGTTAGTACCGCTATCGGGCCTAGAGGGACAAAATTTGACATAGGGATGGAACTGGCAAGACAAAAGATCAATATCACCTTTGGGGAATTAATGACCATCCCAAAATATCGAGAGCAGATATGTAAGGCCTTCGGGTTGGCTGACCAGGGAGATAGTCATGTTTTGGCCACCTCAGGATCAAACCCATCAAACAGAACTCCCACTTTCGTTAGGCCTTTTTATATCTCTCTCAGGTATACATCCGGTTTTGGGGATAGATATGTAATACACAACTGCATGTTAGACAGTGGGGCGTCTCATAACGTAATGCCGAAGCAAGTGGCTGACCAATTGGGATTGATGTGCACCAAATATTCCCCCCTATTTCTATCATGGATAATAGGCAAGTCCCATGTGTAGGGATAATCACAGGCCTCCTAGTTTTCTTAGATCAATATCCAAAGAAGGGGATTGTCATGGATGTAGCAGTTGTAGACGTGGACCCATTTTTTCCCTCGTTATTGTCAAGACATTGGGTAGAGCATTTGGGAGGGTCAATTTAGTTGGATTGGTCATTTGCTACTATTCCCCTCTCTTCCAAGGAACAAGCCACATTAAGAAGAGAACCCTTCAACAAAATATTAGTAGAGCTGATGAAGCCTGATAACACCACAGTCAATTTAGTAAGCTCTATAGAAGAAAAATAATTAGGGGTCTATTCCATTTGGCACACCCCTTTTCTTAAAAAGGTACCTGATGCTGAAGGGTTGGATCCTATACTCAATGTGGTGGTGGATTTCGAATCAAACAGGGTTCTCACCACCGAGATATGGACTTTAACATTTGATGGGGCAAAGTCATAAACCAGTGTTGGAGTTGGAATCAATATAACTAAAATTAAAGGTAACTACCTGGGGATACCTTACAGACTAGAGTTCCCTTGCACCAATAATGTAGCAGAATATGAGGCCCTGCTTCTCGGGTTAAGGAAGGCAAAAGAACTTGGAATCAACTTTTTGACTGTGCATGGAGATGCAAAATTAATTATCCAGTAGATAAAGGGGAAATATCAAACTAAACATCCCAGATTGAAATAGTATAAACAAGTTGTTCTAGATGAAATCAAAAAATTCCTGGCATTCAATATCTCACATATTCCTAGGGAAAAAAATCACGTGGCTAACCTACTGGTAGTGAACGCCTCTGGAGCAGATGATCCTAAAATCGACACTGAATTTATGGATAGATTCCCCACCATTTTAGTTTATCACCCCTCTGTCCCGGATAATGTAGTGTACCTATAGGTTTTTTAGGATGATGCAGACATAAGAGATTTCATGATAGTACAGAATCAGTTTGTAGGGGTAATATGTGATGAACAAGATGAGGAAAGGCTACAACATATTATAGGCACTCCCGTCGAGGTTATTCAGTTAAAAACTAATAAGATACCTAGGGGGTTAGTGGCTCTAGAATCCTTGTTCGATGATTTTGACAAAGCCCATAGAGCAGCACCTAGTGAGTCAGAAGGGGAGGAAATTAATATTGGGATGGTTAGTGACCCTAAGAGGGTAAGAATTGATACATCACTACCAACAAAAGAAAAGAAGCAGTACAGGGAATATCTAAGGAAAAATAGGGATAGTTTTGCTTGGGGGTATGATGATCTAAGGACATTCAACACTGAAATTATGACACACATTATTCCCCTAAAAGAAGAGTCCAAACCCTTCAGACAGAAGCAGAGGAAGTTCAACCCCACACTTCACCCTATGATGCAAAAAGAAGTGCAAAAGTTGTTGGATGCCAAGATCATCAAAAAAGTGAGGTTCTCCTCCTGGATAGCAAACTTGGTCCTAGTCCGGAAGAAGAACGGAGAGATAAGGTTGTGTGTAGATTTCTGAAATTTGAACAAAAGTTCCCTCAAGGATAATTACCCTCTCCCCAATATGGAACAACTATTGCAAGCAGTAGTGGGATCTTCATGGATATCTCTGCTAGATGGTTTCTCAGGATATAACCAGATCCTAGTAAATCCTGAGGATCATTTTAAAACTACCTTCACCACACCTTGGGGTACCTTCGAATACCAAAGGATGCCATTCGGGTTGATGAATGTCGGGGCTACTTTCTAGAGGGCCATGGATTTCACCTTCAAAGGGCTAATGTTTAAAATAGTGGTGGTTTATTTAGATGACATTACTGTATTTTCCAAGAACCCTGTGGACCACTTTTCTCACCTATCCCAAGTGTTTCAAAGATGCAAGGAATATGGAATCTCGTTGAATCCAAAGAAGTGCTTATTTGGGGCCTCCCACGGTAAGTTATTGGGGCATGTAGTTTCAAAAGAAGGAGTCAACATCGATCCTGAGAGAACCAGGGCAATTGCACAAATACCACCCCCAAAAGTCTCAAGGGAGTCAGATCCTTCTTCGGAAAAATTAATTTTGTCAGGAGATTCATGCCTAATTTTTTTGAGATTGCTAAACCCATTAATGACATGATCAAGAAGGATGTTAAAATCAAATGGGAGGAGGGTAACCTTAAAGCCTTCCAATAGATTAAGGATGCTATTATTGCCACCCCTGTCTTGACTAGTCCAAATCATTCCAAGGATTTCAATTTGTACTCTTTTGCCTCAGATCACACCATAGCAGCAGTATTATCTCAGAAGGATGAAGAGGCAAATGAACATCCCATAGCATTCATGATTTTAGGGATGAAGGAGGTGCAACTAAGATACAAACCGATTGAGAAATAGGCCTATGCCCTCATACAGGCCTTGGAGCATTTCAAGAGCATTTTTGGAGCTTCTAAAGTAATCGCCTGTGTCCCCTATATTACCATCAAGGATATTCTTACCCAGCCCGAACCCACAGGCAGTTCAACAAGATGGATGGTTAAATTGCTGCAATATGACGTTGAGTTCAGAGCCATAAAAATGATTAAAGGTCAAGGATTGGCAAAATATATGGCCTGCAAAGAAGAACAGTGGATAGACAATGCTACCTTAACCCAAGGAGCACAATAGGAACCACAGTTAGAACATGAGAACTCAGATTGGTACAAGGATATCCTACTCTATCTAAAAGAACTGTCCTTCTTTCCTGGAAAAATTGCTAGCAGAATAAGAAGCATCAAACAATAGTCTCAGAAGTATCATCTCCAGGGAATCAGGCTATACTAGCGGCATCCAAGTGGGGTACTGTTATTGTGTGTGACTCAAGAGGAGGCCCCCAAAGTTATCAAAGAATTTCATACAGGTTTCTATGGTGGTCATTTTGCTCCAAAAGCAACAGCTAACCAGATCATGAGGGCAGGATATTATTGGCCATCCCTTTTCAAATATGTCTACCAGGTAGTCAGAAGTTGTTACAATTGTCAAGTCTTCGTTGGGAAAAAGAACTTGCCTGCCATGCCCCTACAACCCGTCATTATTGAAACTCCATTTTCTCAATGGGGGGTTGATTTAATCGAGGAGATCAACCCCAATTCATCAAGGGGACACAAATGGATTATTACTGCCACTGACTACTTGACCAAGTGGGTAGAGGTAGCCCCCCTCAGAAGATCAACAACCACAACCATCATCAACTTCTTGGAAGAAATGATACTAACCAGATTTGGAGTCCCCAAAAAATTGGTAACAGATAACGCCAAGTACTTTACTTCCTACGAGATGGTGGATTTCTGCAATCAGTACAACATTGAGCTGGCTCACTCTGCTAATTACTACCCATAGGGTAATGGACTGGTCGAATCTTCAAATAAGAACATCCTAACAAGAATTAAGAGGTCCTTGGGAAAGAACAAGAGAGGATGGGATGGTGAACTCAAATATGCTCTATGGGTGGATAGGTTGTCAGTTAAGAGAGCTACCGACATGTCACCATACGAGCTGGTGTATGGGGAAAAGGCACTGTTGCCACCACAACTAGAGAAAGCTACCCTCTCCTTGCTACTACAGGATCATGAACAACCCGATGAATTACAAAGGAGAATGGACCAATTGGTGAAATTGGAGGAAGATAGGAGGGAGGTTGTTACGTGAATGATCGGCCAAATGAGCAAGATAGTGGAACTGTTCAATAAGAAAGCAAGAGGTCAAAATTTCATCTTGGGTGATGTGGTATTATATTGGGACCCAAGAAATGACAAGCAAGGAGAGAAAGAGAAGTTTGAGCCCAAATGGTTGGGCCCCTATCAAATTGCAAAAGTAGCGGGGCAGCATACTTACAAGTTGGAAGACATGGAAGGAATGGAACTGCCCATACCAGTGAATGAGCAACATCTAAAGGCCTTTGGTCCTAGCTATTAAAAAAAAAAAAGTGTGTGTGTATGTGTTAGTCCTACGTCAGTCTACCCAGAGAGTCTGGAGTCCTCAAGCCATCATCCTTCATCCGCCACCTTGTCCCAGTCAGAGCTGGTGTTGACCCCAAAAAGGGTTAGCCACCTTTTTGGGGCCAAGTCCACATTTGCACTATGCACCCTATTCTCATGGGGTGCACTCCAGGTCACCCAGGTGCACTGGTTGTGCACCTCGAGCCAAACCTATATGCTCCACCCCAATGGAGCGTGGATCCCCCTAGGTGGGTGCACAAGGTCGTGCACTCCATCAATAGTCCATGCGCTCCATGGGGAGGTGGAGCACATGATGGTCCCTTGGGGCACACAAGGTTGTGCACCCCAAATTCTGGTGTATGCCCCACCATGGAGCGCACTACCTCAGTCGGAGCGCACAAGGTTGTGCACTCCACTCTAGCCAAGCGTGCTCCACTCTCAAGTGGAGTGTGCCACCTCAATCGAAGCACACAAGGTTGTGTGCTCCACTCTCAAGTGGAGCGTGCCACCTTAGCCAGAGTGCACAAGGTTGTGCGCTCCACCCAGTTGAGTGTGCTCCACTCTCAAGTGGAGTGCGCTAGTGTCCTAGATGGGCACACAAAGTCATGTGCCCACCTTCAGGTTGTGCGCTCCACTATGGTGGAGTGCACAAGGTCAAAATTGGGTGCACAATGTGTGTGCCCCATAGAGGTGAGCGCACTCCACTCCCTCGAAGGTTGCATAGGCACATAACCCTATGCACCACCTCGAAAGCCATGTGCTCCACTCCCCAAAGTGGGGTGCACATGCAAATTAAACCTTATGCACCTCAAGCGAGCACCTACCTACCTGCATCCCACCCCAACCAATAGAAAACCATCATGTGTCCCACCTTTTTTAGATAGCCACAATTTGTTCATTCTAGTGAAGGAAGCGACGGTCGACGTGGCACACCCAACCAATACCAACAGCTCACGATGAGGAAAAAGGCGTAGGCACCACCTACCATATTTAATGCACCCATTATAAAAGAAGGTGGCGACCACCTTTTTGCACCATCCACGCTCGTAAACTACCTATCGACGAGCTCGAGTAGAGAGGGCACAAAAAAATTGTAGCCAAGGTGGGTGAAAAATTCATGATAGTTGAGCGCAATGGCATCTACCAGCTCCTCGGTCCCTGAGGCATCGCTAGTCTAGAAGAGGATCAGTAGAATTACCGATGCATGGCCAGTTGACAAGAGGCCAGGGAGGGCCTAGAACCCCAAGGCATTTGAAAATCTACCCGACTCCAGTAGGGACATCATCGAGGAACAACAAAAGGAGGTGGAGGGAGTCACCATATACTCATTCGATCCCATAGAGGAGGACAACTAGTGCCACCCGATGCTTCTAAGGGATCTCTACATGCGGGCCTATCACGACAGCAATAGACCTGCTCTTGTCTGCAATAAATGGAATATGAACCTCGATCGGCTGACCTGTCCAAAGGTGTACCACTCCTTCGATATGCTGGCGTGGCTCATGGTTTCTTATGATTCTAGGGCGTGCACCATCCATGACTTCAAGGGCCAGGAAGTGGCCTAGATTTTGACCGATAGGATTTGGTAGGTTTTTGGCTTGGAGGTCACCTCCAGGGTGGTGGACTTCAAGGTATTGGCCCTTCAGGCCAATTACATGATGAACATGACATTCCCTCAGAACCTGTTAAAGAGGGGAAAGATAAGGCCAGTAGATTTCCCCATCGAGAAATTCATGCTCCATCCTTGGGCGCAAGATTACACTGACATGATCAATCTTGCCCTAGGAGTGAAAGACTTGGAGCCTATCACTAAGGAGGTGATGTTTTTAATCCTCCAATGTAATAAGACAGACAAGACCCCTCTCTACCGGTGGGAGGATGTCATCAGCGATAAAATGGATGAAGAATTATGACTGTTGTAGGAGGCCATGATGGCCAATAAGAGGGAGATGCCTCCTTTCTCATACTACTCTTTCCTCATCCATCTATTCATTGCATAGCTGGATAAGACCTTGATAGCCCAAATGGGAGGGGTAAATGCACCCACTGTACAGGATAGGTTGTTATGCATCCAGGAGGGTTGTTCCAGCTATGCTACCTTCTTCGAGAAGGTTCTCCCTGTAGTGCATTTTTGGCTATGTGGGAATTTCCTGATAGAATCGAGGGGGTGAGAGAATTCCTATGCCAGGAGAAAGTAGGAGACTATTTTTACGTAGAGGAATTCTCCTACATAAGAATTTATGGGTCAAAATTACCCCCAAAGGCACTACCTTTTCACTGTCCGACTTCCATCGCCATCTTGGAGATTACTCGACAAATGGCCGAGGAGGTGAAGATTAGACACTTGAGGAAGAAGGGACTAGTGAAGTGGTTGCCCATTCCCTGTGCAATGGGGCATTACACCTATCTTGGTCACTTTGCTCCATTGTGGGCCATCTGGAATATGGATACTTACTGCTTCCCCGAAGTCACTTGGAGAGCTTACGACCCGAATGACCACCATAGGAGAGAGGTTATCGATAAATTGGCCCTCCTAGAAGTCACCCACAATAGTGATGATTTTGAGGATGCGATGCAGGAGGCTTTCAAAAATAATCGGATGCTAGATTTAGTATGGAGGATGCCCAAGGATCAACATCCTTACAGTAGACTGGAGACTGTTGGTGACTACAGTGCCCAACTCAAGTTGCATCGGGGGTTGTTGGTGGACAAGATGGCCCCACTAGTTTGGGTAGCTCCTCCTCAAGAGTTCGAGGATCCCACCCTCCAGATAGCTCAGCAAGATTCTAACCTTTTTGAGGTCATGATGAAGATCATCGATGAACATGCCAAGCTCCCCTCCTCTTCCAGTTCCCCCATTGCCACTTCAAAAGGGAAGGAGTTGGCCATTGGCTCCTCCAAGCAAACTACTACCCCATCAACGTTAGCTTTAATAAGTCCACATGAGCAAGGAAAATTGATAGAAAGTCAACCCTCATTGTATTCCGCCACCCTAGTGATAAACCAAGAGGAGCATCAAATTAAGCCTAGGGTGATGAAGAAAATAGCGCAAGCGGGAGGCTTATCAAATATTTTGAGAGGCTACGAAGTGCAAAGCCCCACGTGGTCTCCTACCCAGAAAAAGGCTAGGATTGAATCCTTGGATCAAGGAGTGGAAAATTTTATGATGGCTAGGGTCACTGACACTTGCCAATTCATAGCTGATGAAGAAGATCAAATCCAGGATATAGAAGAACAAATATCTCCAAGTAAGGGGATAGTCAAGTGCGGGGGAGCAGTTGGACAAGAAACCACCAATACACCTATCACCACTTTTGAGATCCCCTTGCCACCTAGCATGAGGGAGGCCACCATAGATACCAGCAAAGGCATCATTCGAGCATCTGTTGCACCCATCCAAATGATGAAATCATAGGTAGCCACCCAAGCATAGGTGGTCGAAGTAGTAGAAAAGGAAATGGAAGGATGGAAAGCCAAGGCTACCGAAGTTGAGCCTCTACAACTCAAAATCAAGCAACTTCAGGCCGAAGTTGACAAACTAAAGATGCTAGCTCCTGGCACTACATAGGCTAGCGTCCCACTCGGGTCAGCGAGATGAGTTCAAACAAGAAATGAAGGAGAAAGTCCAGGTTAAAATGGGGGATCTGGAGTCCATCCTAATGGATATCTAAATTGTAAGACGAGCAGTGGGCCTCATCCAGGATAACTTACAGTGTGGAAGGCAAAGGATAGATGCAATCATGCCAATTTATAAAAGGTTTCAGGAGGACTACGTACCTATTTCTGGGCTATCGACTGTTCTGGCAGATGAGTCCCTATGCTTCTTTGTAGAAGAATATATCAAGGTCTCCCTATTTTTGTAGAATGAGCAAAATTGGCGCCAGTGGGGCCAAGAAGTGGCACAATCAGAATATGAGATCAATGATGAGCTGGCCGATTGCAGCTTCTCCATCGAGGATTTTGGGCGAGCGCCAGTCATAAAAGATTTCATTTTTCAGAAGATTCAAAATTTTGACTTAGAATCTGGTGATAAGTCGTCTAAATGCCTTACGAATTTGGTAGAAATGGTGGATCGCCTATGTGAGTTTGCCAGCAACAATATACTATGGGCTAAGGATCGGGTAGTGGAGGCCACCCAAGATTTGAACCTGCTCCTCTTCTCTCTGACTTTTCACGATGAGGCTTGGGAGTTTATTGACCAAGCCATCCAAAACCATCGGGCAGGAGTGGGGCCCACCATCACCCTGACACATGCACCAGAGGAGCCACAATCGCCAGCCCAACACAGTACAAGGGGAGATACGCAACCACCACCTGCATAGGTAGAAGGCATGGGCGACGTGCCCATTTTTTATTACATCCTAATTTTGAAAGGAATGAGATCAATCCAGCTGGAGTAAGCAGTTGCAGCCTTGATCGCATGCTATATAAAGGAGACCACTACAGTAGATTTTTTTATCAAACCTCTGAGAGAGAAAATCCAGGTATAGCCTTGTCTATTGTTTGAGTCATATTTTCCTTTGTGTTTCCTGTGTCTGTTTCTTACCACCCTTCTTTCTGCCATGTCCAGGGATTACCAGGGAGCATTGTTCATTGAGATCATTTCTTGTTGAATGCGTAGAGTTGGAGACTCTTACGTCACTGCAATCAGGACGGAGAGGAGTAGCCCCTTTATTACGTTATTCGAACGGGGGTTTTATTGTAAACCATTGGCATATAGGACCTTAGCACTCTGCTGGGCCTATTTTATGTAATATATTTATATTAATACAAAATCCAACTCATTCCTGGTTCATATTTTGTGTTTATGGTTTGTGTGATTCTCATTCATGTGTTCTTGCAATCAAAACCCATGAATGACGCTTTCTATTTCACTAGTTTAATAATTTTATTTACTTTACATTATTTGAATGGAGTAAAATGAACTAGTTCTTCTTTATTTTAATCTTTCTAAAGTCATTTATAAATTTGCTATGACTCTGTAATGGATAAGGCACCGGTCTGGTTTTTATGAGCATTCCAATATTGATAGGTTCGGTCACTAAAAATATCAAAACAACAAAGTAACAACATTTTGTCTGGCATAGTGGGCATGTGCATTATAGAGCATTAGTAAACGAACCCACCGTCTGGGGTTTCCTTACCCAACCTAGTCTGTCTTGAGCTATCAAAAGTAATCTTGTCCTAGGTTAATGAGGTGGATCTGCCAGAATCCACAGTGTTGGTTGTGATCTCAAGAGTTTTTCGTGACGTGACAAATATTTTGAGGGTAAGCGGAAAAACTCCACAACAGGACAAAAATAGAATTAGATATGAACAAAATATATTCTGGTGCATGTATTGGAAATTTTTTTGTGTGGATATAAATTAACAAATGAAGAGTGAAAGAGAGATGAACAAAATACATTTTGGTGCATGTGATGGATTTCATACTATGATGGATGTGAAATGATTGTTTGCAAGTTAAAAATTAGTTGCATGTCATTTAAATCTAGCCACTCTGATCCTTGGAAGACACCAAAAAACCATGACATGAAATTTAGAGAACTCTTGAATACAAAAACCAAACTCTTTTCTTTGTTAAATTATTTGATAAACCATTTGCGTTCGGGTAAAAGGCATTGCACTTAGTCTAGACAAAGCGTTGTTTTTCAATATTGAGATTCTTGTGATTTAGCACAATGAAATTGTGAAATATGAGCTCTGAGGATAATTAGAATACCCAAAAAAAATGTTATATGTAATTTATTTTGAAATATTGATGTTCTAAAAGAATTGCATGGCATCATTTTGAGTCTTTTTGATAAATGTAACCGGTACTATCGTTTCTTTTAGAAATTATTGAATGGAAAAAAATACATGGTCTATCCATTCCATATTTGTGCATTATACTTTAAATTATTATTAATTTTTTAAATTATAAAGGTTTTTTATCTGCGTTCTACCTGTGAAAGATATGACAACTTAATGTGATGACCTTTCTGTTTGCCTAAACTATTACTCTATGGATTTTAAAATATTATGTTGGTTGTCTAATCCATATATATATCTTTAATCCTTCTTGTATTTGGAGAATGTGAATAAGTAACCAGTTATGGGTGATTTTCCAGAGGACACATTCTGGGTTAAAGCACTCCAAGAGAATCCGGGAATGCATGATGGAAAACTTAAGATTTAGACCTTCTTTATCATATTTTTGAATATGTTGGTTGATAATTGTCTTCATATGCATTATTATGATCACATTTCGATTATCAAATTTGAGATATGTTTTTCTCTATGCTTCAAGTTGAAACACTGCATAGTAAAACCTTCAATTTTTCTTAGAGACTTACCTCGTATTTCTCTTAACTCAAACGATAGAATTTTTTTTTATATTGTTTAGATGAATAATATTCAGCCTAAATACGCAATCATACCTTATCCAACGATGTTTGGCCGTTTGGTTTTATAGCTTGGCCAACCGAGTAAGTCTAGATAATCACCGATGTGTGAAATAACATAATCCCGCATAGTTATATTCGAGTTATACAATAAAAAGTAAAGCTTAAAATATTTAATATAAATTAGTAAACAAGGTTTATGATTTGGTAAGATGTGTAAGAAACTACAAAAAAGTTATTAGGTGATCTGTTATAAATTGAATGATGATGCTTCTTTCTTGGTCAAGTTCGTGTGTGAGAGAATCAACGTTAGGCTAGGAACAAAACTAGATAAATGTTAGAGCAAAATACTCTCTTCTTTTGTTATATTCTCCTATGAATGAGTTGCAGACAATACAATGAAAAAATGATTTAAAATGTAAATTGCCTTCATGTGTTAGTATGGTATTAAGTTTTACTTACAATAAAAATACGTAGTGACACAGTAAGAAGTATTAGTTTTCTCTTGGTTTGAGGTCACTTTATGTGAATTAATAGCATTGTATTATCTATCTTAGTTAATGTGGATTGAATCATAGACACCTAAAGCTCATTTAATTTTTATATTATAGCTATAGTATTAAGGTAATCCTAGCCTTGCTTAGAATTAAAGGAGTTTGTTCGTACGACATCGTGGCTATAGTGTAAATATTGTAGTGTAATATTAGACAGAGAAAGATATGTACGTGAAAATTTTAGAATAGCTCTTAGTCCATTGCAGAATACAATTATAAATTTTGGCAAAATGAAATCTAATTAAAATTATTATAATTATGTCTTTAAGATTTTTTTAACTTCAATTTTTCTAACTATTATAACCTTCTTATGACTTCTCTGTTTTCCCTTGTTTCTTAATGGTAAACAAATAATTAACTATATGAAATCTTGAGATCATATTTTATAGTAAAATTTATTAATGATTATGAAACTATATTTTTTTGTAGTCCATTGCATAGTTAAACCTTTAAAACCTCCAAAACCCAATTAAACCTTTGATTAAGGGACTCCAATATTATAGGAATATAATCTTGATTCGTAGCCTGAGATTATGGGTAGACAATCTTAATATTATTTAATGGTGTTTGTGGGTGGAAAAACACCATAATACATGGATTTACCATATTTCTAATGGGATAGGTCAGGACGGGAGGTAACAAAGGATGAAATGGATATCTCTCCCAGGTCATTCCCTGTTAGTATGGAGTAATGGTTCTTGTGCTTGAATTAATTATGGTTTATCAACAACACAGTGGAATGGGACATTGTGTTGTCTAGACAAGACATCTGGTAGTACCAAGGTATTGGTAGACCCTAGACAAAGTCCAAGAGAGGTGGATTTTCATCTAGCTCAGGCATGCATATGCTAAATATTGAAATATGTGAAGTCTTGGTAAGAGATGAGGAAATTATGCGTCCAACATCTAGGTGGGATGGGCCCTAAAGGAGAAACCCTTACCTGAACTTGGAATCTCGAGTGGAGAATGAAATTCAATAGAGGTAACTATATCGAGATTTGGCCAATATCGATCTCATGGGTATTTCGACTACAATGGAATGGTACTCATGAAGATTTTTAGCATGCTCATACTATTAACTATTTTGGAAATGATTGAAATTTTTTCTCACTGTGACCCCTGATGTAGGACAACCAAGTGGGTAGGACTTGGGTTGTTACATAAGTCCTTCCAAGATGATAAAAATTCTATCTGATCTAAGAAAGTAATAAAACAACACACAAGCACACACTCTGAGCCTAGGTTTGAGGTGGCAGTTATTTTTGATTGATTTTGTTCAAAACCACCTTAAATAGATTCCTAGAGCATCTAACCTTTAGGAGTGAAAATTTCATTTGCTTTTAAAACCATAATCTCTTATTTTATTTGATTAAAGGTCTCTCTCTCTTTATATTGTTTGAATGCTTTATTTGTTATTTTATTTTTGTAGTTTTTTCTTGGTAAATAAATATAATAGTTATTTTATATGAAGCCTTGTCAATAATCAGAGATTCTAGAGTTTTTAAATACCTCATGTTTTCACCTGTTATCCCAATCAAAGCCTATGTTGTAGCTAAAATTGATACAACATAAATGTACCCATAATTCTAAACTTTTGAAGGTCCTAAGAAAGAGGTGTATGTTTTGTGATATGTTGATAAGGAAGTAAATTTTAAGTAATTATCATCTCAAAATATTTTCATGGATTAACATATTTAACCAATACCTTCAAAATGCCTAAGGTAACCTTTTTCATCCTCATGGCCATCTCTCACCCTTAAGCAGTTTAATTTTTATTTTTTGAGACTTAAGGGGTTCCCCGCCTACTTTTTAAAAGGATCACAATGTTTGGACCCAATCAACCAAACAAAAAATAGTGTAATTATTGCTTCGGTCAACTGGAAAAAAGTAAATAGTTGTCGAAATAAAAAAATTCCAAAGATCAAGTAAAAATATTTTTGATCGATGGAAGAGTAACATCAACCAACCAATAATTATTCGCACCAAGGTAAAAAGCATTTTTGGCCGATAACCATAACATATGGGTTGACAAAATTTTAAAGCAAAGAAAAAAATTTGACCACCGGTAAAGAAGCTTCGATCGACCACTCGATCCAAACAGCTGAAACAAAAAGGAAAGCGAAAATCATCGATCGACTGATAGAGAGAAAATTTTTGCCAAACATTTTTGGCCAATAAAAATGAAATGTCAACCTACTTAAATTATCGGTCTGATCAAATTTGACTCATTGAAACCCGTATTTCTATCGATGAGTAGAAAATCATAGCCAAGGGTAGGAAATGTTTGACTGATAGAAAATGAATAGCAATCAAATAACTAATCGGTCAATCAAAAAGGTAATGATAATGTTTTTACTGACCATAGTAACAAACCATTTGAAAGTGCGATTGGTTGAATATAAAGCATTTCACCTGATGAAAATTACACCATTGATCCAAACAAGTAAAGGGTCAACTGAAATTCAAGTGGTCAACAAATTATTCGGTTGATGAATAACACAAGTTGGCCACCCAACGCCAAGCAAAAATATCATTTAGCCAAAGAATGATATTGGTCGACCAAATAGATATGAATATCGACTGATCCAAGTAATGACATGGTTAAAGTACCACAACCATTGAATTTTTTTTTGATCGAAAGAGGACAAATGCTAAAGATCAACGACCAAGAAAATCATAACCATCAGAATGTCACCAATCAAATATGATCAACGATGCATATTTATTGAGCCAAATAAAGGTAAATTTAGTGAAATTAAAGGTACACCATCATATAATTTTGCATGCATGATGTTTTTATTGAATATTATTATTATAAAATGACCCCTCGATAAAAGTTAGCACAAGATTTTTAATGCAGCACATACGAAAGTACCCAAAACAACTTGATCAAATAATGACATCCAGTGACTGAATTCTTCATTCATGTGATATCAAAGGGATCCATGGCCAAAAGCACATAGTCCTTGAGAACCAACTAATCGAAGGGATAACACTCCAAATATATCAACTAAGTCTCGACCAAACATAGTACTATCTCGATCACCAGAAGTATCAATAAAAAACTGTTGGAATTGGAGCAAATGAAAAATCATTTGTTGTTAGGAAAATGATCAGTAGTCATGAGTACCTATGTAATATGGTACCAATGACACATGTCAACTAGTCGATAGCACATGCACCTGAGGGATCTCTAACCTGAAGAGGATCAACGTTACATCAAAAGTGATCGCGACTAATACAATTGAAGGTAAATTGAAAGGTCACATGAGTACAGATTTTACTCTAAATTGTACATCTATATTAAGCAAAATCATAAAAGAGGGAAATAAACCATGATAGGATGATTCACTGACAAAAAGTGGGGTAGCAAGATAAAATAAGTGAATTGATTAATGGATATTTTTGGACAAGTTAGAATCTCTAAAATCTTCATACTACATGAACGAAGATATTATAAGGGTGTGAATCCTCATATGTTGAACAAGAGAATGATAGCTCGTAAATAACATGATGATAACAGATGATCATATTAAGGTAAAATTGTTAGGTTGAAGCAAACCAAATCATTTCCAGATAAACATGACCTGTTCACTTATTGTCAGCTAATAGAATAATCCACATAAATTCATACTTTAAATAGAATGACACCCATTCTAAAGTCCAAGTGATATTTCAAATATGGATTGAAGTGTGTTATTAGTGAGCTATAGAAAGAGAGTTCTGCATTTTAAGAAGTCTCATATCACTGATTGTAGAAGAAACAAGAGGTGCAAAATGAAAGATCATCTACAGAGAGCTCTCACACCCTGATGAAATATAGTTAGAGTGTTGTCACCCTTATGGAGTATAGTTATGGAAGTACCATGTTGTTGGTTTTTTCCTTAAATTGTGTACTTTCAAGACCCTATTATTCATCTCTATTGTAGGGGGCCTGACACATCAAGTTTTTGCATCCCAAGGCAAGCCCCCATGCAGTTGAAGAAAGCCCCTACTCCAATATAATACATCTAAATTCTAGTAGCCTTCTCATTAAAAGATATCAATGCATGCAATGGCAACACATCAGGCCACAATGAAAAATATATGAGAAGATACTTAGGAGCTCACTTTAGAATAAACAAATAAAGTTGTAAAGCAAAAAATAGAAGGTGGATGACAACTAGGTGAAGCTTCAGCCAATTTTGATAATGTAATTTATTTTTGAGGCAGTTAAAATAACAAACTGTACAACACCCAACTGATGATAAGGCAAGAGATGGCACTAGGTGAACAGTCTGGATGAAAGCAGTTTAGGAAGTTACAAAGCTACCACAACTATAAGAAGGATTTCTACATCCAAAATAAGGATTGAGCTTTGACATAACATATTGTTTCTAAGAGGTATACTCGAGTGCTCATTATTTTTTGTTGAATCCCATTTGTCTTTCTTCTTCTTTTCATATCTTATTCTTCCCTTTTATATGCATGTCTTGAAAGGAAAGCACCCAAGAAGCTAAAAATATTTCTAGATTATTGAGCCAAATGCTAGAGACTCGACTGTTGTGATATTCAAACAAAAGAGTGAAAGGTCCTTGTTACGATATTCGAATGAGTATCTTTATTGTGTTTATATTTCAAGATTTCAATGGATGTTGCAAGCCCACTCTTCATGTAATCATATTTCAAATATTAATACATTTATGGGCTTCTTTTCTATTATTTCCTTGTCTTCAATATTGTGTGTATCTTCATTATGAGTTACATTATTTAAATGCATTGTGAATATTTCTTTCATTGGCCAATTGTTATTTTTATTATGATATTCAAATGAATGTAATTTCATCGATTATATCCTTCCCCATTCTCTCTATTTTCATTAAATTTTCATTAAATATTACTACAATAGACCAATGGATTATGGCATGAGTCATACATAAGGTATAATTGAATTGTTATTATTCTAATTTGGTCAAAATTTATAAAATCTTAAATTCACCATCATAATTTTGGAAGAGCATGAACCTAAAATGTTAAAAACTTTAAGTTCACCTCAAGGATATCCTTACCATACCTGGTCTATTTAGAAAATATTGGAGAACTTTATTTCCAGGTTAAAGAGGTAGGTCGACCAGAGCCTATAGTTTCTCATTGGTAGTAGGTTTTCTTTTAGTGTGACAACTTATCCCAAGGATGTATGAAAAATCCCCAACACACCCCTAAAAGGGGTCTTATTGTATCAAAAGAACACTCTTTTAATTTAATACAAATTTCCATTTTTATTGCATATGGTGTGTTTTTTATGTTTAAAACCACTCTGATACCAACTATAACAAACATCATTTTCCAAAAATCTTGAGAGAGAATTAAAAAAAATAAACTCATAAGTATAGTCTATCATCCATTCCTTTGAACATCTCTCTCTCAAATACATATATAGGGTGTTTATTTAAGTCCATCTACTTAAATAATTTAAAATCTATCTCTTCATCAATAAGTCACTTAAATAAGATGCAATCCCTATTTCCATTATTAATCCATAAAACATGATGATTTATACAACATCATAAATCAGAGTACAAAATGACTGTTAGCTTTTGATGTAACAAGCACTAGGAGATAGCAATCACATGAAGAATAATATGAAATAAAGTAAATTTGCTAGATGACTAAAATATGCTATAAATAGAAATGACATAAAAGAATACAATGTAGCTATGGAGAAAATGAACACTCCATTAATAAAGCTACTAAACTACATTGCACCCATCACCAATGGATGGTGATCTACACAAAACTATACTATGCTCTAAGCTACACTATCTGACTATGTCCTTTGAATCTATATCTATATTACAATGAGGCCTTTCTTATATAGTAAAATAGATTCCTTGGACAACACTCCATCTAGCTATTCAAGGGACAACTTACACATATACAGATTACACATTGACACTTGTGCATTTATTATATTGCATGAAGTAACTAGATAACTTCCCCCTAAAGTAATCTAATATTCCAAGTATGTACATTGGAAGATACATTAACATGACCCAAATGATGTAATATGCTCTTTTTCTAATACCCCATGTATTACATTATTTGGGTATTGAATACTTTAGTCTTCAATATGAATCTTCTTCTTCTTCATATTGAAATTTTTACTCTTCTTTTGTATTTTTTATTATTAGGTTCAGTAGGTAATTTGTGTCTTCATATGATGCAGAGTAAGCTTTAGCTGAAGCTAAAGATTCTTCTTTCATTGGATGACCTTTGGATTATTCAGATTCATCTTCCTTATATTCTATCTAGTCACCTTTATAGTTCTCTTTGCAAGTATCTTCATTTGGTTCTGATTGTTGATGAATAAGTAGGACATGGTACAATTGTCCTCTCATATTTTTGTTTTTGATCCTTCTATGCTTGCCTTTTTGGTGTACTGGTTTTTTCATTTTCTTCAACCTATTCCTTTGTAAATATGTTAGTATCATTTTGAAACACCACAATATCTTGTGATATTTCCATTGAGTCTAGGATGTATGCATTTTCATGGATTGAACTTGTTGCATTTATTCCATATTGATTTGTAATGAGACATGTATTGATCTCATCCATATATCTAAAGTTAATCATATAGCTATTTTATACTAGCTTGCTTACTGAGATGAGATTGAATGTTAATCTAGGAATATACAATACTTTTTGTAGTAGAATATTTGGAAATAATTTTTTGGGTGTTACACATTCATATCCATGTATAGGATAAGTTTGTTTGTCTTCAATTCTTAGTATGTAACCTTTAGCAATTCAAGACAATCAAACCATCGTATATTTTCTATCATATGATGATTGGCTCTTGAGTCGATATACCACATGTGTTCATGTTTTGTGAATCGGTTTCTATTGGAGCAAGTTTTACATTCATTGCATGGCATTCCTTTACCCATTTGAAGAGATTGGTTTTTATAGATATTATTATTATCAAGTTTTGTAGAATGCCTTATGACTCCTTAATGATTTTGGAGTATGATATAGTGCTTTTGTAAAGTATACTTCAATTTTGGTTGATTTTGTACAGTTTTTGTAAATATCAAAAATCAATTTTTCTAACACCTTATTACTCCTACTCAACTAAGCACTTTTCAATTTTGAAGAGGTTTAAATGTTGGAATTCTTTTATCCCTATTGAGAAATTTTAAGACAAGAAAATTATAAATTTTCAACCTTAACAAAAAAAATCTTAATAACCTCTTTTGTAACCCTTAGGATTTTATTTGTGTTTCTAGTTTCCAATAACCTAGTTTGATGTTGTAACACTTATCACTCCCAAATTTGAAAAATTGGAAAATTAATAATATTTGAAAAATATTAAAGAATTTAATCCCAAGTAGAATTCCTTATTTCTCCTAGGTTAAATTGTAAATATTATTTCAATTTGATAAGTTATTTTTGCTTTCAAAATATAAGAATTGACCTTATATTATAACCCTTATATCTACCTAAAGTGGAAGTAACAATTAAATAGGATTTAAAACTTATTTGAACGTTGTATCACTGCACTGTTCGACACTTTTTTTGGTTGAATATAACAACACTTTAATATCCTCTTTTAGCTCTAGAAATAATTCTTATGCTTTGGAATTCCCTATATTTAATGTTGGAACATAGGTGTTGCAAATATAGAGAGGTTTGACCTTCAAGACCAGGAGATTTTAATTCTTCCTCTTCCTTCCTTCCACGTTGCGCTTTGCTATGCTTTAACTAATATTTTCTATACTTGACTACTTTGGACTTGAGCACCTTTTTATGGAACAAAAGATCTTAAAATTTGTGATAAATGTCACATCTTTTATGTATGAGTGCTCCACATTTCTTAATGTACCAATTTCCTTCTTTAATGCTTCTTGGTCACTCTGTAATGTTTGAGCACTCATGTGGGCACTTGTGTGAGGCTGTAGAAGATAACAAGTGTCACCACTTCCTTGATTACCCTGTAACTCCTGTGTGAGGTTTCTTGAGTGTTGAGAGATGAAATGATGCCTTAGAAATTTTATGCTAAGTTGCATTCAAGCTCTCTCTATGAGGTCCTTTGCTATAATTCTTCCAAAGAGAATATTAAAACTTCTTTCGTATACCTTTCCTTAGCTTGTTTTGTTTCTTGTATAGCAAGCAATATTTTATTTTGCAGGCAAATTGATGAGGTACTATGGATCTTCGAATGGCGATTTTGGTACTTCCTTTGGTGGATGATCTTCTCCAAGTGTAAGACCTTGAATGTAGCACATTTTATCCTTGTCTTATATGCCTTAAACATGTTGATTCCTATGCTTCTTTGTAGTGTAGATATCCTCTTATTATGATGTTCATCCTGCATTGGTAGAAGTAGATTTTGACACCTTTTTATCGATGAGAACTCTTTTTTTCTATGTAAATACATATTGATAATAGCCTTATGTAGGATTTGATTTTGTAGGTTCATATTTCCAAGATATGTGGAGAGTGAGTCTTTTGAGTGGCTCATTTTGCTATGGAATAAGAGTGCTAATATTCGGCCTTCCTTAGTTGGCTTACCTTGTAGATATTGTACCTTTTAAGGCGCCTTCAAATATGCTCTCTTCCTGTTAGGACTAAATAACAAAACACAAACAATAATTAAATACAGAAATAAAATATAGAAGAATAATGCAATACACAAGAGACATAGATTTAATGTGGTTCACCCAATATGGGCTACATCCACAACAAAAATAACTAGGCATTTTATTCCTTCTAAAAAACCATTCTCTACACATCTGCACACACAGAACATTACCATAAGTCGACATACATCATCCTATTATAAAAGTGCATTACAAGTTTAGGGTAAATAACCCGCCTAAAATCCACCATCCGATCTGTGACCTAATAAAAAATGGTCCATATTTAAATAGATGAGGGCATTAACCCCCCTACTACTGTCACCATCCCTAGACCCCCAATGGCAATAGTAGTAGGGGGGTGATGCCCCCCCTACACCCCTCCTCCTTCGCGGAGTGGGTCCAACTGCAGCTAAAAACAAGGCCTCTGAATTAATCAGTATCCACAACCAACACTTCTTACATATAATGTATTGTAGAATTGCAATACCATATGAACTTATATTTATATAAAACCTTCTTTATTGCACCTTTTATTGCACTCATTTGTAGGTCTAAAATTTTGGCTTTGTATCATATTTTTGAACGCAAATATGTGGATTTTGAGGATGTCTCTTTGGCTAGACTCCTTACCCTTTTTTCTTGGATACTTTGATGATAAATCCAAGCCCTTAATGATTTAGATAGAAGATTCTTTGTAGCTGTAATTTTTTTCTCTTTATACCTGTTGGTCCAAAATCTGCCACAGGAAAGGATTTTATAATTGCACCCTAGACCTGGCCAACATTGAAAGGCTGGAAGCAAGAAATGGCTCCCAGACCAATCTCCAGAGTGGGCTGGTTCCCTTTACTATTCTAAATTTATGTTTGAAGATAAGGGTTGCTGGAAAGAAATTAAAAGTCGCAGAAAGAAATGAAATATGGCCACGAGCCGGAGTTATGGGATCGGAAGAACAACGACGAGAAAACTTAAAGTGCGGCAACGGCAAGCAACAGAATATAATGACTCAACTCCCACACAACTGTATGCAGAAAATCTCTCCAAGACTACACTCCAAGAATCATATCCTTATAAGCAATATTCAAATCCAATATGCAGAATTTGAATGTAACAGCACTCAAGGAATATAAATTTGATTAGAAATGCAACGAACAGAAAAGACAATCACCCAAACAACTGCTTGAAAAATCCGAAGCCAATAATTTATTCTTGCAAATGCACTTCCAGTTTTTAGCAAAACTTCCAACCTTTTGAAATGCGAATTACATTGGTTTTTATAGAGGTCCGTCCTCTTTGCAGCATTAAATAATTAAAACCAACTTCCTCGTGATCTACAATCATGCGAAGGAAACGAGGAACATGATCCCCTTAATCGCAATCTCGAAGAAATAAAAATTAAATTCCATGAAACGCTTGCGGCCCTTCATTAAATTCGATTCTTTGAATATGTGCATGAAAAACCGTTGAATTAATCCACGAACGGCAACTTCGAACCAATAAACCCTTTAATTTTGGTAGCCTGGGCACTCTTTGACCTTAACCGCATTGGAAATCCGCAAATTATTTAATTCGGGTCAGCATTAAATCATCGGAAATCGAAAAAACCCTCTCGGCCGTTCATACTGCACTTGGCGGGAAAACTACGCAGGTCGCGAAAACGCGACGGGTCGCGAAATCGCGACATGATTTTACGCCGTACGCTTCGCTGCTGAAGACCCGCGATTCCGGAACATGTCGCGATATCGCTACATGTCCGGCTCCCTTTTGCTCCTCCCTGCTCTCTGCCCCGCGAAAACGGAACACGTAGCGATTTCGCTACATGTTCCTTCTCTCCGCATCAATCGCCATTTTCGGTCGCGATTCGCTGACATGTCAGCGACGCGCTGCAAGTTTTCACTTTTTGCCTTCGACGCTCCCGAGTCGCGATTCGGCGACATGTCAGCGAATCGCTGCATGTTTTCAACTTAATGCTTTTTTTGCCCGCCGACCCGCGATTTCGGAACACGTCGCGATATCGCGACGGTTCCGCCAACCTGCCTGCGTTGACTACGTTGACCGCGATTCTGCAACATGTCAGCGCGTCGCTGCAATTTTCAGACTTAGTCATTTTTTGCTCATTTTTTCTCCTTTTTTCGCCCAAGCTGCATCAATCAAAGGTCAGATCCCCAACAATACATCAATGCATTCATCAATGAGAATCAATGTGGCAAAAATGCCAACAATACCATGCAATTAACCCTGTAATACTTTGGATTTGAGACTCACCAAGTCTCAATATTTGAAGCTTATTTTTTTGCCTTTAGTTAGTTGCTATTTGGATTGTACTAACCTATTTTGGTGGCTTCCCTTGGCCACTATGTGTTTCAGATTTTGATGCTTTAATAGTATATTTACACATTGATTCAAATCAGATTTTGTGCCCTTCTCAAGTACACAAAACTAATCCTTTTGAGAGCAATATAATAGTGCAAATGAATCTAATAATATTTCACTTTTAATGCACTAAAAATTTCACCTTATCACTCCAATCAACTCCTTCACAAAAATATGATCTCAAAATTTCTTTCATAGGCCTAAGATTTTGTGGCTTGTTCTCCTCTTGTGGTCTCCTTCTTCTATTATAGATTTGTAGAAGTCTTTATCTCTGAAGCGGTGCCTTCTTGCTGTGAGAGGTAATTTTAAAACCTCCTAGATTTGGTGAGCTTCTTCTATCTTCAAGTCTTGTCAAATTTTGACTTCAAGCAGGATCTTATTCTCAAGATTTTGAATGTCTTGAGGTCTTAAATAGATTATTCTTCTATGATTTGGCACTCCTTACCAAATTCTTTTTCTCAGATTTGGTACTCGTCAAATTATCCTTCTCTTGGGCTTCTTTTTGGATGGCAACAATTGTCCCAAGCCCTTCACTATCAGGGGATTCTCCTTGGTTGTGGATTTATCTAGTGAGTTCTCCTTTGATGATTTCTTTAGTAAGGCTCTCCCAACCTTTTACGGGATGCTCATTGATACCTTCTCAAGGTATTTGATCTTGCAACTTCTATTGGTCTTCCTTGAGACCTTCTCTTCAATATTCTTCTCTTTGAAGTGTTGGTGGTGAGATCTTCTTCTAGATTTATGATTTTGCTACTTTTGAATGTGAGTGGGACTCTCCTATTCCTTCTTATTCTTCTTCCAAGACTAAAATTTCTTCATTGAGATATTATCTTGATCTCTTCATTTTTGCTTCAGGTATTGATTTGATTCTGAAGAAGATACTCTTCCTAACTTTTGTGTAGGAAGTTTTCCAACTCACTGAATCTTCTTTCCCTACAACAAAAATCTTTGTACTAAAATCTTAATTTGCTACTAAATAAAATATTATTTTTGAATTCTTATTTAGGATCAAAGCTTTTGGAGCCTTTTTAGTATCTAGGCTTTTGTGGCATGTTCAGTATCAAGGCTTCTGTGGCCTTTTACGTATCAAGGCTTCTGTGGTATTTTTAGTATCAAGGCTTTTGTTTCCTTTTCAATACCAAAGCTTATGTGGCCTTTTCAATATCAAGAGTTATGTGGCTTCTTCTTCAAGGCTTCTATGGCCTTTTATTCAAGGCTTCTATGGCATTTTTTTATTTCAAAGCTTCTATGGCTTGTTCTTCAACTATGAAGTTCTTCAATTCAACAATGGAGATATTTAGTCTCTTGACTTCATCATGAATCTTCACCAGAAGTCTTCTTTTACAGTATTCTTATCTTGCACAAGGAACTAATATATGTATTATGAAGGCATGTCGACCTTCGATAAATGAAGTTGGAGTCTCCTAGATTTCTATTGTAGGAGTCTCAATCCTCTAAGAATTAATTTTTTGCAACAAAAGAAACTTTACGTCATAGTTAGCAAATTATAGATATCTTGGATGATCTTCACTAGATGAATTGTCAATCTAGTGGATTGAATGTTGAGTCCTAGTATTCACAAGTTTTTATTGCAACTCTGTGGAAAAGACTCTAGTCAAATGTAATCTCAGTATTTTTGGAACTAATATTTCTTTCAATCCTCATTTGGGCTCTCCCTAATTCTACCACCTAGACTCTTCTAAGATTTTTTGATAGTGGTTGGTCTAGCAACGCGTTAGATTGATAAAAAACTCAAGCTCAATAATAATGGTGGTTTTCCTATTGACATACTATGGCTAGATATATCGTGACTCTGATACTACTGTTATATTTTGATATAATGAGGATTGAGAGATAGCAATAATAATATGTAAAATAATATGAAAGAAATTAAATCTGCTAGATGACTAAAGTATGTTGTAAATAAAAATGACATAAAATAATACAGTGTAGCTATGGAGAAAATGAACATTAATAAAGCTATTGAACTACATTGCACCCATCACCAATGGATGGTGATCTACATAGAACTGTACTATGCTCTAAGCTACACTATCTGACTATGTCCCTTGACTCTATATTTGTATTACAGGGAGGCCTTTCTTATAAAGAAAAATATATTTTTTGGCCAACATTCTACCTAGCTGTGCAAGGGATAACTTGCACATATACAACTTGCACATTGAAACTTGTGCATTTATGACATTACATAAAATAACTATATAACTTCCCCTTAAAGTAATCTAATGTCCTAAGTATGTACCTTGGAAGATACATTAACATGACCCAAATTATGTAATATAGTCTATTTCTAAAAATTATGTTATTCATATTTTGAGCATAACTGAAAATTTTATCATTTACCTATATTATAGAGAGTAAAGAAATACATTCATTCTAGATTACAAAATAATACTCATGCTAGAATTATCTTTTACAATAAGCTTTTTACTATGGAAACCTTAATATAATACATATCAAAAGGATCAAAGTCAGAAATGTATGTCTTCATTGGTCCATTTTGCCTCTCCACTGCTCGATTGATGGTGGTAAGGGGTCATGATAACTCATGATAATTCATGTAGGTTTCCCTTAAATGCACTTTTGCTAAATATTTTATCATAAAGTAATGTATGCATTTTATCATTTGAATGCAACCATGCAACAAACATTAACCAAAATGTAGCCATACACCATACATTCATTTCAACAAAGGAAGAAAAACTCATAATTTCCCAAGAAAAAATTCCACATTCGTTCTTCTATCACATACCTTTTTCCATAAAAATATATTCCTTTGTTAGAATAATTACAATTACAAACACTTCTAGTCCAAGCAAGAGAGGACCCCAAGCATTGTCCCACATGGGTCATGCTTGGGCAACAAGGAGCTATAAAGGGAGATGGTCTCCCTATGGCCTTCAACCACCAAGTGGTGGTCGGGAACCAAGCCACTTGGTACCAACTAAACCTTGTTGTAATATTGTTGACCTGCTAACCATTACTTGATTTGATGGCATGTGTTTACCTTGGATTTGTTGTTAGTTTTGATATGCATAGTTGATAACCTCATTTTATTATATATGAGATGAATTATCCCACACTGTTTGTGTGGGGAATATAGAGGAGTTTTATAAGGATTATGCCTCCCTTAAGGAAGTGACCACCACTCGGTGGTCAAGGTGGCCACCGAGCGAGGCCACTATGCATCAATTGAGTGTGCTTTGGACACTTGTGTAGCTTTAGTTGGCTGCTTATACCTCCTAGTCTACTCACCTTGTTATGAGTGGTTGGTTGTTGGTCTATAGTGGTTGACTGTACCCGATTGTATGCTTGGTTACCTAGGTTTAATTTGAAACAAAACCTTTTAAATCTACATATGGAATTTATCCCACATGCTCCCAATGGGAGCATTTAAGGGGTTTAAATAGGGGAAACCACTCCTATTAACTTGACCATAGGTTGGTGGTTAGGATAACTAAGGAGGTTAGAAGCTAGTTAAGCTAGATGCAGAGGCTAGAGCATTGGTTGCTAGGCACTATTTTTTGACTTGCTGGCGGAGGTCGAGCATCGGTGGTGGATGCCTCGTTGATTGGTTGACTTGGATGTCTCATTGACTGTTTAACTTGTGATCTAGTTTGGAAATCGGATTGATGGATTGACTATTGAAATATATTGATCCTAATTGATCACCTCTTTTTGAATGTTTATAACCTTTTATTTTTTAGGATTTGGATAAGTTTAAAACCTTTCTTTTTGCAAATTAAAACCTTATTTTTTTGAGATAAACTATTTTGCAACAAAAAAAACTATAGAGCAAACTCAAAAAGGAAATTTGATCAAACAAGGTATTTTGAAAAGGTAAACCTTGTAGGGGAATTATAGAACAATTTTGTGGAGAAATTGTAGGTTAACTATAGGACAATTTTGTGGAGAAATTGAATATTATTGTGAAATAATTTTGTGGAAAATTTGTAAGAAAACTTTAGGGTAATTTTGTGGAGAAATTGTATGTTAGCTAGGACAATTTTGTGGAAAGAATGAATGCTAGTTGAAGGAATGTTTTGTGGAAAAATTGAATGCTAGTTAAAGGAATATTTTGTGGAAAAATTGAATGTTATATTTACAAATAATTTTGTGGAAAATTTTGTAGACCAATTGGTTCATCCAAACCCCATAACGGGGGTGGAGGTCCAAGGTTCAAATCTCGGGTCTCGTCGAACTAAACGCTTGTCCCTTTCCTGGTGCTTTCAGCGGCGTAAAAGGTTTAAAATGATTGTGGCATGGTGGTTATAGGGGCAGCTTTCGGGGCAGACAACGCAAAATATTGTGGCGGCCATAAAAGCTGGATAGCCTGCCCGAATTCATGGCAGCTATTGATTCCACCATGTAAATACAAAAAAAAAAATGTGGAAAAGTTGGATGGTTTATAGATCAAAATTTTAGGGAAAGATCAAATTTTTGATTCATTTGTTTAAATGTTATTTTTATGTAGGGTTATGCGTAAGGGGTCAGTCCCAAAATGCATTTATAAAAAATTGGCAAATCCGTTTTGAAATCTAGGCAAATAGTGTCCAAACGCATGTAGAAGTTTCACTATTATTAGGGGTAATGTTGAAACTTTAAACTTAAAATGGTCAAATTATTATAAGAGATCCAAAAGTTTGTTGTTTTTGCCTACAAATTGGATTGTTAATTCATGCTATCATATTTGTATTTGGGGGATTTTTTCTTGTTAAGAATATCCTTGGTTCCAAACCCCATAAGGGGGGCGAAGGTCCAAGGTTCAAATCTCGGGCCTCATTGGGGCCCACCGTTTTGCATGTTTTTCAAGAAGTCTGAAGAAGCCCATTTGCTAAAGATCAAAGAAAAAGCAAACTACCACAAGGAGGAAAGTGTTGCAATATCGCGACATGTTGCATTTTCGCAGTCCAAAGCATAAGGAGAAAGCAAGGAGGAAGAAGTGTCGCGAAATCGTGACATGTTGCATTTTCGCGGCCAAAGGAGGAAGAGGTGTCGCGATATCGCCACATGTTGCATCGTTGCGACCAAAAGAGAAAGAGTGTCGCGATATCGCGACATGTTGCATCGTCGCGGCCAAAGGAGAAAAAGTGTCGCGATATCGCAACATGTTGCATGGTCGCGGCCAAAAGAGAAAGAGTGTCGCGAAATCGCGACATGTTGCATCGTCGCGGCCAAAGGAGGAAAAGTGTCGTGATATCGTGACATGTTGCATCATCGAGGCCAAAAGATAGGAAGTGTCATGAAATCGTGACATGTTGCATCATCGCTGCCAAAGGAGAAACAATGTCGCGATATCACGACATGTTGCATCATCGCTGCCAAAGGAGAAAAAGTGTCGCGATATCGCGACATGTTGCATCGTCGCTGCCAAAGGAGAAAAAGTGTCGCGATATCGCGACATGTTGCATCGTCGTGGCCAAAGGAGAAAAAGGTGTCGTGATATTGCGACATGTTACATCGTCGCGACCAAAGGAGAAAAAGTGTCACGATATCACGACATGATGCATCATCGCAACTGAGGAAAAGGTGTCGCGATATCGTGACATGTTGCATCGTCACGACCAAAGGAAAAAAGGTGCCGCGATATCGCGACATATTGCATCATCGCGGCCAAAAGAGAAAAAGTGTTGCGATATCGTGACATGATGCATCATCGTAGCTGAGGAGGAAAAAGTGTCGCGATATCGTGACATGTTGCATCGTCGCGGCCAAAGGAGAAAAAGTGTCGCGATATCGCGACATGTTGCATCGTCGTGGCCAAAGAAAAAAGGTGTCGCGATATCGCGACATGCTGCATCATCATGGCCAAAGGAGGAAAGGCGTCGCGATATTGCGACATGTTGCATCGTCGCGACCAAAGGAGAAAAAATGTCACGATATCGCGACATGTTGCGTCGTCATGGCGAAAGGAGAAAAGGTGTCGCAATATCGCGATATGTTGCATCGTCGCGGTCGAAAGAGTAAAGTGTCGCGAAATCACGACATGTTGCATTGTCATGGCCAAAGGAGGAAAATGTGTCACGATATCACGGCATGTTGCATCGTCACGGCTAGAGGAGGAAAAAGTGTCGCGATATCGCGACATGTTGCATCATCGCGGCCAAAGGAGGAAAAAGTGTCGCGATATCGCGACATGTTGCATCGTCGCGGCCAAAGGAGGAAAAAGTGTCGCGATATCGCGACATGTTGCATTTTCGCGGCCAAAAAGAGAGAAGTGTCGCGATATCGCGACATGTTGCATTTTCGCGGCCAAAAGAGAAAAGTGTCACGAAATCGTGACATGTTGCATTTTCGTGGCCAAAAAAGAGAGAAGTGTCGCGATATCGTGACATGTTGCATTTTCGCGGCCAAAAAGAGAAGTGTCGCGATATCGTGACAAGTTGCATTTTCGCGGCCAAAAAAGAGAAGTGTCGCGATATCACGACAAGTTGCATTTTCGCAGCCAAAGGAGAAAAGTGTCATGATATCGCGACAAGTTGCATTTTCGTGGCCAAAAAAGAGAGAAGTGTTGCGATATCGTGACATGTTGCATTTTCGCAGCCAAATGAGGAGAGAGAAAAAGTGTCGCGATATTGCGACATGTTGCATTTTCGCGATTCAAAAAGGGCAAGCAAGCAGCCAATTCCCCTGACAACAGCTCACATTGTGCAAATATTGAAACTTGTAGGATCGTTCCTTAGGCCAATGAAAAGGAGTCTCACCACACTTGAATGTCAGATTCACCGACTCCCTTGTTAGCTAGCCAATCCGCAGCTTTGTTTCCTTATTACATTGCTTATTACATTGGAGAATAAAGTTGCTTATTACATTTATCATTGGAGAAGGTTATTTATAGTGTGGGGATTTTTGAGTCTATATATTTTGGTTGTTTTGACTTTTATACAACATTAAATGCACGGAGATGGTGGTGGAAGACGACCATCGAGAAGGATGGATCCACCGTTCAAAAATGAGATCTAAAATTTATAAATATCTATTTAGTTGGATGTACGAGTTTGACTTCTATACAACATTAAAGGAACGGAGATTGGTGGTCGATGAAAGACTTAAACATTGCAGACGCCATCCGAAGGGTGGATCCACCGTTCAAAGATGAGATTTAAACTTTATAAAATATGGCAGTTGAAACAATCCCAGACGGACGTCTACCTTAAGTCATTGGTTGCTGAGATCAACTTCAATAACGTGGAGTTCCATCGCTATGGCGTTGCCACCGGGTCAAACTATGGGAGGAAACATGGCCTTGCGACTACGTCAAACTATGGGAGGAAAAAATAACTCCTACTCTGAAATCCAGCAGCTTGTACTTTTATCTATTTAGATTACACACCACAACAACCTAATGAAAGTTTGTCCTAAAATTATATTAAAAATATAAAAATTTTGTTTTAAATATTATAAATTATAATTAACATGTTTAAAAAATATTAAATAAACTTTTTAAAATCCTCATCATTCAATTTTATAAATATATAGGTTAATAAAATAATAAACAGATAAAAATAAAATAAAAGGATTGAAAATGATATATTTAAAATGGTGGAACAAGTGAAGAAACAAAATATTTTAAAGAATTAAAAAATATATGTCATGATTTAAAAAAATAAAGGAGATACAACATTATTGTATTGTGTTTGAACAGCTCTACTTCATCCACTAATTCAAAGTCAAGTCAACATGATAGTAATGTATTTGAACAGCTCTATTTCACCCCACTAATTCACAGTCAAGTCAACACTCAAGTCAACAGTGGACATCAACTTTAACGAAAAGAATAAGAAACATTTCTAAATATTGCATCTATTTGGGGTTTAAATATTACATCTCTAAATATTAGATATATTTGGGTTTAATCTATCTTTCAAACCTCTTGTGTTCCATTTCTATTGAATAGGTACGTATATGTCTTTAGGTGAGCAGATCTCTATCCATAGTACGAGAGTTTCAAATTCTGTGTAAATGGCAGCGCTAGGCGTCGGCAGGTGTGGGCTTTGTGACCTCCATGCTTATGCAAAAACACAATACAGTCGTAGTCCACCAAGCTTTGACAAGCTCGGAAGAAGTCCATCCAGTAAGAACATGCACAGGCACAAGGGCCCCTGTTCAGACAAGCTCAACCTCAAGATTGTGGCTTGCGTTGGAGAAGCCTCTGGTCCGAAACTGAGTGGTATGTATGTTTATGACTAAGAGTGGGTTTTTGTGCTTTAATGAAAATGTTGGTAATGGTAATAACAATAGGGATAACATTCTTTTGGGAGACTTTTCAGCTGCTACACAGAAACAACCAGAATTTGACACGGAATTTTGGAATGAAGACGAGATCGAGTATCTAATACTGTCACATCAGGTAATGTATAATCCTTATTCAGTCATGTTGTGATTGTGATGTCGGTTAAATTTTATAAATGGGATAGTAAGCTTAAAGTAGAAGCCTTTGGTTTTATGTGGGACTTCTTACTCCTATTAACATTCAGTGGCGATGTGGGATAATTGGCCCTCTTGCTTTTTAATCAGTTCATTGTATTCCTATACAACTCCGTTCACTTAATACCTCTTCTATGAACTTGTTTTATTTGAATTAAAATATAGTAGTTGCATTCTGGATTCGAGGTTGTGCAGCGTGCACGGAAAGCAGAGGAGAAGGAGAAGCGGATAGATACGTTGATAGGGGAGATCAAGTGTATGTTTAATTCAATGGGGGATGGCGAAACCAGCCCTTCTGCCTACGACACTGCTTGGGTGGCAAGGATACCCGCACTCGATGGTTCTCGCCGTCCTCAATTCCCTCAGACGCTTCGTTGGATACTCCAAAACCAGTTGAGCGACGGTTCTTGGGGAGAACGATCGTATTTCTTGGCTTATGACCGAATTCTGGCAACTCTGGCATGTGTTATCACGCTCACCCTCTGGCGTACTGGCCACACGCAAGTGCAGAAAGGTCGAGAAATACAAATTGGATTGGATTGCATTGCATCTTTGTGTTTTCAGCTTTTGCTTTCGTCCTTCATTCTCCGCTTATTGTATTGTATTAATAAGAAAAAGGCATGCAGGAATTGAGTTTATAAAGAAACATGCCGAACGAATGGAGGCGGAAGCGGACAATCACCGACCAAGTGGGTTTGAGATCGTGTTTATTTCAATGCTCAACGAAGCTAAGAAGTTGGGATTGGATCTTCCTTATGAAGTGGCCTTTGTAAAACAGATCAATGAGATGAGGGAGACTAAGCTCAAAAAGTGAGGGAGTCAAGCTCCTAAAATTTCTCCGTAAAGTTCAAATTTATATGTTTTATGATTATCATTTGCAAATTGGTGTGTGGGTTTATCAGGATTCCGTTGAACGTCATTTATGACATCCCAACAGCTATACTCTATTCGTTGGAGGGCTTACAGGAAATAATTGATTGGAAGAAGATAATGAGACATCAGTCCAAGGATGGATCCTTCCTCGGCTCAACTGCATCTACTGCTGCCGTGTTCATGCATACAAGAGACAATAAGTGTTTGGAATTTTTGAGTTCGGTTCTCAAAAAATTTGGAGATCACGGTAGAAATCATATACCCTCTCATCCAATTCCGTTCATGTTAATATTTATTTATTTTATTAGTCTAATCCAATTCCGTTCATGTTAATATTTATTTATTTTATTAGTCTAGTTTGTATGTTTGTGAAGAATTCCATATTAACTGTGGAACTTGAGTGGTTTATAAACCCCAACACTTGCTATACTCTTTGTCAATGGGATAGCAGGCTTAAAAGTGTAATTTCTCGGTCCCACTTTGTGAAATTCTTCACCCCTATTAACATCCAGTCTGGGTATGTGTGTGGGACTGGCCCTGATGATGTAAATCTAATGACATATTCTATAATTGAAATTCCGTTTATTTATTTATTTATTTTTATTGTGATTGTGTATAAAGTAATGCTTTAATTTTATTAATCTTGAAAACCGAGTGTAAGATGACTATTATTGCAATTTGCAGTTCCTTGTCACTATCCGATTGATCTGTTCGAACGTCTATGGGCCGTTGACACTGTTGAACGGCTGGGGATCGACCGTCATTTTCAGAAAGAGATCAAAGAAACACTTGATTATGTGTACCGGTGAGGCTTGGAATTCTAATTTGAATTGTTGTTACATATGTTCTTTTACCTTTTGCCGTGATGGTGATAGTGTTTTTGCGCCATTTTCAATTGCTAATTCTGGGCTGTAATCGATTGCATTCACATTAACAGCTATTGGAATGAGAGGGGCATCGGATGGGCCAGAGAAAGTGCTCTGTGTGATATCGATGATACGGCCATGGGTCTCCGAATTCTAAGATTACACGGATACCGTGTATCCCCTGGTAACAGACAAATAAAGTCAAATATTTTGATAAGAGTCAAATTTATAGGTTTTTTATTTTTATTTTCATTATATTTATAATAAATTTATTTATTTAATTGTATTGCATTGTTGGAAAGCTTAAAGCTTTATGCATTTTATGCATATTAGTGTTTATATTTCTTTAAAATAATAATAGATGTTGTTACTATAAATCCTAGTTTGCTTGGTTAGATTAAGTTAAATTGCACATAGGAGAATTGGTAATATCAATTAATGTTGTCATTGTAAACTCTAGTGCACTTGGTTAGACGAAGTCAATTGTATCTTTGACCCTTTAGGACACCTAACTTGGGTAACCAACCTACCAAGTGAATTCAATGGAACCCCTTGACCCTCCAAACCATTAAGTCTAACTTGGGTAACCAACCCACCAAGTGAATTCTACCCAACCTACCAAGTGAATTCAATGGAACCCCTTGACCCTGCAAACCATTAAGTCAACTGGTAAACATTCAGTCACTACCATCCAACCTATCCTTTTCTAGGTACGTCCTAATTTAAACCTTAGACCGCTCAAAGCCCTAACCACTAACCACTGTATTGTCCTTATGAAACAAATTTAGGTTTACATAGATTTTTACTAGGAACCTCGGTCTCCTCGTAAATAATAAATTTATTTATTCTTCCTCACCCATTAGCCGAGTACTCGGCGAAGACTTGTCAAGACTCGTACTGAGAGAAGCAGGGGCGAGGCAGGGGAAAAACAGGGGAGGCAGGGGAAAGACGGGCGAGCTGTTGAGGGCTTGATTTTAAACAGATTGGGCCTTGGGCCAATGCGTGTTGGAAGTCATATTGACCTAACTGGACTGTGGATTGGGACACGCGGAACCTCACCTCGCTCTCCAGCAACAATCGTACGGTGAAATATTTTGCCTTCCTCCCTCTTCAGCGAGTCTTCCCTGCCAGAGTTCGACAACAAGAAAACTGATAAATATGAACTCTTAAGTGTTCAAAATACAAAAGCTCTGCAGCTAAAGAAAAAATCACAAACCCACTTCATAAACTCAAATCTCCACTTCATGGCTCACACAAAAACAGAAAGGAGATTTCTCCACACCAAGAAACAAAACTTCATTACAGCCATAATTGATTGGACCTGGCAGTGCTTCATATCCTTGAGACATGACCTTTAATTAGACACCAATTGGACACACCTGTGCGCAACTATGCAGCGACTCATAAACGGTGTTTATCTCCGCCTCTATGGGGCTGAGATTAAAAATGTGCGACATTATGCCAAGATTAGAAGGTGTGACATTATCCGCAAATGCTAATTTCTATCGAGGCAGCTGCGGCAAATGGGCGTTCCCAGCGATTTATTTCCTTATATCTATTTCCAAATGTTTCAAATGGGTAGACGGATCTTATGTGTCTCCTTCCAATGCCAAGGACACGGATCCACACGGGATTGAGAGCCTAATGTTGTGACTTTACGTTAAAAATTTATTTGTTTGTTTATTTTATTAGATGAGCCTAATGTGACCTTTAAAAAATTATTTTATTTAGATGTTTTTTTCTCGGAATTTTTGCCGAGAGTTTTGGAGGACTTGCGAAAATGGACGCGGGATTGAGAGCCTAATGTTGTGACCTTACGTTAGAAATTTATTTGTTTGTTTAACTTTTTAGATGTTTTTTCCCGTAGTTTTTGCAGAACTTCCGAAAATTAGGCTCTTGAGTTTATAGTGAGTTTGGAAACACTATACATACAACAACCTCAACTAATATATATTTTTTTAATTCATACGTTAAAATTATCAAAACTTTAATATATTTTATTACATCATATTTTAAATACTGCAACATATTGTGGCATAGCAACATAATCCCACAGCAAAACCACATACTGTGACATAGCAACATAATTCCACAGCAAAACCTATTTTGACCTAAGGAACTAAATATGATTTAATTAACTAGTTTTTTTTCCACACAAATAAATATTAAAAAAAAATAGAATCTTCAACAAATAAATCTTTCAAAATTCTTACAGCTACAAGCTGATCAATTTTATAGTTTTTTTTAAAGAATGAACCTAACAACATGCAATTCTACAAATCTCCAAAAAAAACAATTTACTATGAACAGTCTGAAAATTGGAACTTTCACCCATTAACTTGAAGTTTTAAATGTTCTCCTCCCTTTGCCAACTAAATAGAGTACATCTGGATGCATCTCATGTGAGGGTATCTATTTTTATCTTCCTCTCTGAAAGCTCCCAAGTTGGCTAGCCTGTCAACCACCCCATTTCCTTCTCTATACACATGTATCTATACACATATACCACTTGAAATTCTTCTAATAAATTTTAATAGCTTAGTGTATTTATTACTTTATTTTCTACTCTCCATGGACCTTATATTGAAACAATTAATAATATTTCAAAAGTCTCCAATTATTAATCTCTTAACCTTCAAATGAACCATCATTTTTACTCCCTGGACAATACTCTAGCTTCAACCTTATAACTCTCATAATACCCAAATACTCACTTATAGCTCCAATCACTATTCTCTTCTTATTCCTAGCTCCAACCACTATTATCTAATTATCCCTTAACACTGTTACACTTAACCTTCTTTATATTACCTTAAAAAAACCCATCAAAATTTTGTTACTCCTTAACCTTCTTTGTATTACCTTAAAAACCCCCATCAAAATTTAGTTTCAGCCATCTTGTTTTGATGGCTGTCACTTGATTATTCTCCTCAAATATGCTTGGAATATTCTTACCCAACTAAACTTAGTTTGTAATTTTTAGTTACTTTAATCTTCCCCAATGACTCAAAACTCTAATGCACTGTCAATACTTTAAGATTCTCCACTATATCTGCTATGATATGTTCTCTGTAGATCTCTTCTCGGCTATGATGTGTTTTATACTTGTTATACTTATTATCGTGTCATTGTCTATAATAAAGAAGATTAAGGTAGGTGTGATATGACACAAACCAATATGGTGCATAATTTGCTGGATTTGCTATTTGTGTTTTTGCGCAGATGCTCTGAAAACTTTCAGAGACGAGAATGGAGAATTTTTTTGCTTTATGGGTCAGACCCATAGAGGAGTTACTGATATGTTAAACGTTCATCGCTGCTCGCACGTTGCATTCCCGGGAGAAGATGTTATGGAAGAAGCAAAACTCTGCACCCATAAATATTTGAATAACGCTCTCGACAATGCTGGAGCCTTCGATAAGTGAGCTATTAAAAAAGATATTCAGGGAGAGGTGCGAAGATATTTTAGAGAATTTCAGAGAAACACTACCGAAGGGGATGAGCATCAATAACACATAGGTTCAATGTTATTTATTTATTTTTTCTTCCTTGCAAGGATTGCAGGTGGAAATGGTCCTCAAGTTTCCATGGCATAGAAGTCTTCCAAGGATGGAGACGAGAACCTACATCGAGCAATACGGAGCAAATGATGTTTGGCTTGGAAAGTCTATGTACTTGTAAGAAATTTTTGTAACTCTTTATCTTCACCATAATCTAATGCAAAAGGAAACTAAATGGCAAACATTTGTTTGTTTGTTAGAATGCCCTATGTAAGCAATGCAAAATATTTAGAACTGGCCAAACTGGACTTCAACAGCGTCCAATCTATACACCAAAAAGAGATTCAAGAGCTTTACAGGTACAGACTGCCGGCTACTGCTAGTCTTATATACCATGCCTTTTTTATCTTTCCCTTCAATATTGAGTTATATTCGGAGTCAATTTTATTATGCCATAATATAATCTTAAGAAATCAAATATTATATCTCATTGCAGATGGTGGAAAAGTTTGGGCTTCACAAACCTCAATATCACACCGGAGCGCGTTGTGGAAATATATTTCGCAGCGTCTGCCAGCATGTTTGAACCGGACTTGGCTATGTGCAGAGCCGTTTTCACAAAAAATTTAATCTTTGCCGTCGTTCTAAGCGACCTTTTCAAAGCTCACGGATCTGTAGAATACATCACATTATTCTCGGAAGCAATTAAAAGGTCAGCTCAAAACTAATTAATTAGATTTCAAGAGAAACACTATTATATTATTATATTATTTATTTTCCTATTTGCTAAAGTATCATATTGTGTACTTGTTCGGCTTTTGTCTTAGGTGGGATCTCTCTGTGGTGGACCGGATGCCGGAACAAATGAAAATTTGCTTCCTCGGCTTATACGACACAGTAAACGGTACTGCACAAGAGGCAAGGAGGGGACAAGGACGTGACTTATTGCCATTCCTCATAAATTTAGTATGTAGCATATTATCTCATCCTTTTTCTGTCATTGTTGTAACTCTTTATCCTTTTAACATTGAGTCTTAATATGTTAAGTCTTAATATATGGGGGTAGTTGGCCCTCTTGTTTTTTGATCTGTAGAGTAGTTGACCATCTTATTTTTTGACCGGTGACATATGTAGGGTAGTTGACCCTCTCGCTTTTTGACTCTACTTGTGAGATAGTTGACCTCTTGCTCATGTGATGTTGTTTCCACTACAAATCCTTTATTTCCAACAAGATGGAATTAGTATATTATTTTTCCCTATTATGCTCTAAACGATTTAAGTAATTATAATGTATATTCTTATTGTCGCAGTGGGAGATCCAAATGGCATCTTACGCCAAAGAAGCAATCTGGTTGCAAGACAAATATGTGCCTTCCTTGGATGAATACATGGAGAATCCCAATGCGTGGATGGGGCTCGGCACAGTTGTTTTGACATCGGCACTCTTTACGGGAGAGATCCTCTCAGATGACGTCCTTTCAAAAATTCGCCACGGCAAATTTCTTCATCTCATGGCTTGGACGGGGCGTTTAGTCAATGACATCAAAACTTACCAGGTAAAAGCCAAAATTTGTTCCCTTGGAATTTCGTAATTTTTCTAGTGAAACCGAGAATGGAAGCTAGTATGTTTTAATGCGTATATGAATGCTAATAATGTAGGAGAAAGAAGGATCAGGTAAGGCGTGTGTTGTTCAAAGCTATAAAAAGGAACATCCTGAAATTTCAGAGAAAGCAGCTCTGGACCACGTTCATAGTCTCATGCAAAATGCCCTGCTGGAATTGAATTGGCATCTAGTTAACAATACAGATGTGCCAGATAAGTGCAGGAAACTGATATTTAACACGGCAAGGGCAATGCAGTTGTTTTACACGGAGAGAGACGAACTTACCTTCCCACACCTGCGGACGAGGGAGCTCATATACAAGTGTCTTTTTGAGCCGGTATGAGATAGCTTGCTTCAACTGAAGAAATAAATGAATAATCATAGGTTAGGATGAGGATTCAACTGTCAGTTAGTCATGCAAAGCAGTTGTCATGCAGACAAATGTCAAAGGTTAACAATAGATATGTGGCCATATTGAATAGTTTTAAATAGAGGATTATATAGACAAGTAGTTTCATTATTTTTCTTTTAAGAATTATTAGAAATTTATAAGAATTATTTCACAGTCTTCTAAACTATAATTTAATCTTATCTATGTGTTAAGTTTGTATTAAATTAATGTTTTTCACTTAAGTTTAATTTTTTATATTGTAAGAAGAGTATAGCTATTAGTTTAAGCATTGTTAGGTTAAAATTAGGTATTATGTTTACTTAAATACTCTTCACTATCATAATATATTCATTTGAAGCATTAATATCAAACATGTTGTACCAGAGCATCTTGAAGGAAGAAATAATTCTTCTTATAATCCTTCTCTAGCTTTGACACAAAGATAGCCAATAGAGCACTTTGTTGAAAGGAGAAATTTAAAGTTTCAAGAAACGTAGTTTTGAGGGTTAAAATTACCCTATATAAATTCTCACCATAAAGTAATATTCTCTAATAGAATAAAAATATATTAAGGTGAAAAATGTTGTCAAAGGCAAAAGCGTAAAAGTAAACAACCAGACCAAATTAAGGTAACAAAGGAAGCCATTTGTAACTCCTCAAAACTTACAAATAAGAAAAAAAAAAGAATGAAGTTATTTGAATTTCTTCATGAAAATTATGAAGAAACCTTTTTTGAAAAGCATTGAAAAAGAAGTTTGAAGGAAAATTGAAACAACCCATTGAAGCCATTTTTTGAAAGACAATGAAAATGAAAATTTGAAGGAAACTTAAAATAGCCAATTAAATCTATTTACAACATTACAGACAATCTAAGAGAACATGTCAAATGAAAATTTTAAAATATTGTATAATAATTCCAAAGGAACTTCAACATTTGGAACTGAAAGCAAGAAGGAAAGAGTAACTAGTAGTGTTTCTACTAAACTTTAGCTAGGAGAAAAAACCTAGTCCAAGCAAGAGAAATAAATAAGCTAATCATTGAATCATGAATGAGAGCTAGGTTCCTGCTACACATTGAAGAAATAATACTTGCATGAAGAAGAACAAACTCTCAAAACACGAGAATAGTGTTAACGAAACACCAATCCAAAGTCTAACAACCAAAGATAACAAACCAAAGAAAGAACTTCATTGCTATCAAGATGAACAAAAGAAAGTAATAGTTAAAAGAGTGCATGAAAGGAACATTGACCCATATTTAGGAAATGACAGGCAAATAAGAAAGAAGAAAAATAGAATATTTGAATAGGTAAAAATTCTATGTTTCAATCAAACGACCTCAAGGCAAAGGTTATAAAGCAAGAACAAGGTAAAATGAGAGGGAGGAAGAGAAAGTATTATTGTAAGAAAATAAAGAAAGTAAAGAGCCTTGCTACCTTCTCTTCTATGGATATTTTCATTTCATCCAAGAAGAACCAAACCATCACAACCGCTACAATAGTCTAAGAAGGAAATTAGAATCTCATGGATGAAGTACATGATCTGGCTTTGCACATGAGATCACAGTCATAGTGCAAATAAAAAGGAAAATTGTAAATGTAGATACCAAATCAAATGAAAAATCAAACAAGGCAAAATGCAAATTTCAAAGCCAACATGAAACATAGGAGAAAACTGTAGATATCAAAACGAACATGAAAGTAAATGTGAAACATAGATGATAAAGTAGACAAGAAAGGCAAGCACCTAGAGGATAGATAATTCTCACTCAAGGTGACTGAATGAAAAATCCATCCAAGAAAGCAAGAAGGGCATAAAAAACTGCTTCAATTGAAGAAAAAAGAAATAATTATCATTAATCATTTGTAGATGTATTGCATAATAAATTTTAAGGTGCAATCAAAGGTTTCAAAAAGGTATTAAGAAATCAATATGACCCATTTCCCAAAGGAAAGAGCACACATAAGTGAACAAAAAGGCTTTTATGTTGGTTAAGAAAACAAAAGGTATAATATTTTGAAAGACTATTTTTTTAAAGGTAATGATGATACTATAGGCTATTCAAAAGTGATAATGTTCCCTTCACCTCTCCTTGAACATTATGGAATGTTGAATAGTGCACAAGTGTTAGCATGAAGGAGACTTATGCTTGAGTCTTGTTGAGTGTATTTAGCATCATTTTTCTCAAAAGATGGAATTTTGGCCAAGATCTTTGGATGACTTGGAATCTTTAGCACCATGTAAAACAAGTTTTTTGTTATAGGATTTTAGGTGGCAAAAAGTGATTAGATCATTCCAATGAATCAAAGCTTGCCAAGTGGTATGTTGAGATTGGTGCTTGTATCCCTAGGATTAGAGCCTTTAATTTTATACTTTTGGAGGTCCATTAGAAATTTTTTTGGAGGTCATAACTTCTAAATACAAAACTATTTTGAGTATTTTTTTAATCACATAAATTTTCAATATCTACACACTAGTTTCATCAGTTCATGGACCTAATGTGGTGTTAGATGTCAGTTTATGAAATATGGACCAAAATCCTTAGTTACTCACCTTAATCGGTGAAATTAAAGTATTTAATCAACTCAAAAGATTGGTCTTCCATGAAGTAAGAACTTGTTGGGAACAAAAAATTATCCTTAAACTTTGGGTGTTGTGACCTCCTATAATATGGTTTTTGTTGGATGTATTTGATGCTCATGCCTCACTTGGAGCACCAGTCTAAAAAGTCAAAGGAGCATAGGACATGGATTCTTCAGATGACATTTGGTATTTTTAACCAAGGTTGGCTCCTTTTTTGGTTTTAGTCTTTTATTCTCTTCTTCTAAACTAGCCTAATATACCAAGTTATTTCCAAGGAAAAGGGATAGAGAGAAAACTATAAAATTAACTAATCTAACTAGCCTAAGCTAAGAGTGGCAATGCACCAAAGATTAATGATCCTATCTTTAATATTAGTGGGATTAATGAACACATGCATCAAAACATTATAACTAAAATAAACACGATCTCAACCACATATGACTACAAATCAAAATATCGCCTATGGAAGCTAAGACAAATACTAGTCACAACCCCCCATAGAAACATATAAGAATACAAAGATCATGATAGAATTCATGGTATTCATAGCTCCTTGTATTCATATTAAAGCACAATTATATTCATATATAAATGAAAGAGGCTTGGTGCCCTATATGTGTAATGAATCAAGGCTTAAGACTAGACTGGCATACAAAACAAAAAAGTGAGAGAAATGTATTTCAAGGCTAGATACTAATCATGACAACAATTCAACCTCCTTCACTTGGCCCCAAATATGGAAATTTATAATATTTACATCAAAATTCAAAATTCCCTCTTGAAAGGCTATGGGTAGGAGCATCTACATCATTCTTGGTTGCTAAATCATGGGGACTAGGCAATTTCTTTTTTTATAAGATTTGAAGCTAAATAGGGGTCAAATCCTACGAGTAGCATAATCTCCTTGTAGAGGTGTCATTAATATACCTACATTTTTCCATGGAAACTCAATATTGGGTGGTGGTTTATCAATGGGTTCTCACTTCAATGGTAATGGTCTCATCTTCTCTTGATTTTTGACTTGTCCTAGTATATTTTCCCCTTTTATGCTACTCCATTAGGTTTTGGTAATTATTTCATCCTAAACCTTTCCTCTAGTGGTATAGTTGCTTAGGTAGCCTTATTTTTGTGCCCCTAGTTGGCCTCCCATCTAGTTGACGTTACATTTTATGTTTCCCTACTCCTTTGATTGTTGACCATCTAAAAACTCCTCTAAGTAGGGTTCCATTGAACCTCTTTCAATGGGTATGTTTCTAGTCTAGTGTGGATTGTACATGATCTTATCACACCCCTTGCCATGGTTCCTCTAGGGGATTCGTATGTGGATTAAAAATATTGAGTGATCTTGTTGAATCTTTAATTAAATCATCCTATGCCCCTATCCTTTTTCCTCTAGGGTCCTTGGATATTTCTTAATGAATATGTTGCTCATGCCACCAAGTAACTACACCTAGGTATATGGAGAGTTAGTACCCAATTACCATAAGAGGGTAATCCAATTTTGGGTTCCACTGATCATGTTAGTGAATGGGCCTAGATGAATTGAACTAATATAGGCCCTACCATCAATGGAACCCTTTTAGTTACCATCAAAAGGATTTTGGGGCTTGTATTTATGGTGGTATGTGGTGTAGTCATCATAAAAAATGCTATGATCCTTTTTTGGTTTGGTTTGGAAGAATGACTACCTCATGGTACTAAGAGATTCGAGTATTCTAGCACACTCTAGAAAATACTACCCCTTGCTAGTGTCTTCTTCAAATTAGTGACTTGGTAAGTGGAGGGAGATTTAGGGCCTCTCATTTAATTTAATGCTAGGTGGCAGTCCTACTCAAAACTTCTCTTCTAGGTGGTCTACCATATTTAGTAAAATTTTCACTATAGTTTGGTGACTCACAGGGGAACTTTTGCTTGCAATATTTGAGGAGCCTAAAACAATAGCCTTAACCTTTGGGTGTGGATTCTAGGGGGAATAATCTAGAGGTTTGGGGATTTGAAAGAGAATAAGTGGATTCATGTAATATGTCAAGAGGATCCCATTTTTTATAGACCCTTTTTTGTTAAAGCATTGAATCCCTTTTTCATTTCAATACTTCTCAATATTTTCCATGTGGTTGAATTGGTAATGGCATGGTTATCTCCTAAGTTATCATATGCTTGGCCATGACATATGTCTTTTCATTGATTTGATGGTTATCAAGTGTAACATAGGGAATAATTATCTTGAGCCATACTTTTTTATTATTAGTTCTCTTGATCTATGCAACTTATTTTATTTATGCATTTGGCTTGGTGGTGCATATTCCAAAAATACTTTGCATGAACACTTTGAATTTTTTCCCCTCCTTTATATGTTACCTTTTACTTAAATCAATAATTATAGTACTTGGATCTTACCATATTTATTTAAATGGTATCTATTTATATATAGTACATGGTTTGTAGTGTTTTCACATGTCGTCCATTACACATAATACTTCCTCATAAAATTTGCAATGCCTAGACCAAAGTGACCCAAACTTATTTTTGTTCTAGTTGTTTAACTATGGGAGCATGTGCTCTAGTAGTTTAAATGAATGGTGGGTTCTTATATTTTTAGTAGCCTTTGGTATGGAAAATTTCTCTTACTGAATCATGTTGTGCCTACTATAGTCAGTTCAAGCTCCTTGTATAGGTCTTCTCCTCATGTTTTGTTAGCCCATTCATCCATTTGGTCATCTAGTACCTAGATGTGCACTTCATCCCTAAGTGTCTTGGGTATGACTAGGAAAACCTATTCTCCTTTGGCCTTTACTATCAGAATATACTCTACATGATACATGTGAAAGGGATTGAAAGGAACTTTTATCTCGGTTCCATAGTGGGTCTTGAGATACATGTGAGTTCAATCCAAGGAGAGGTGCATGAAGTTGCGAGAGATACATAGGATAAATAATGTAGGTAGATTGATTATTGCTACCTCCTAAATGATGGTCACATTGGGTTATATGTATAGTAAAAGTTATATGTCCTTGATAAGGCCATGGATAGAAATTAGAGTTTTTTCTAGCTATAAAACCCCTTGTTTAAGTGGTTCATAAGATAACTCTTGGGCATCAACCACCATTTTAAAAATAAGTGAGGTATTTGTTCTAGAATTCACTAGGCATCATGCCATATCCCTACAAATGAACATTAGGTAGTATTAGGGACTAGAAGTAATCCTTATTCTCTAAGTTCCATGACCCCATCGTAATGCAGTTCTTGTCAGGCATGTTTGATGTCCATACCATACATGAAGAACCATTTCAAGAAGTCAAAGGATCATGGGATGTGGATCCTTAAAATGACCTCTAGGTTTTTTACCAAGTTTGGCTCCTTGCTTAGATGCAATATTGGATGATTTTCCTCCTATGCTAGCCTATCTTATTAGATTCTTTGCTAGGAAAAATAAAAGGAAGTAAAATGTAGTAAACAACTAAAAGAAAATGACAAAAACTAGTAAAGAACTAATATAGTCTATCTAGCTTAGGCTATGGATGGCGATGTACCAAAGATTGTGGTTTCCATTATATATTTTAGTGGTATTAGTGAACATATGAACAATTATGTAAACAAAAATTGAACATGGTACTAACTATGTATGACTTGCAAATCAAAAGATCCCCTATGAAGGTTAGGAAAAAAATACTAGAGTAGTCATAACCCCCCAAAGGAAGATACATAAACACTTAGACTAGGATAAAAATATTGGTGTAGTCACAAATCCTTGTATTTATGTTAAAGATCATTGTATTAATACATAATTGAAAGAGGCTTGGTGTCTTGTACAAAAAAAAACCCAAGGCTCGAGTCCATACTAGAATACAAAATGGAAAAACGAGAGAGAAATAATTAAGGTCAAATATTAGATACGATAACAACTTAATCTCCTCTCCTTTGGACTCAAAATAACTATTTATAGTGCTTGCATTCAAAGTCAAAATTTAAAACTTCCTCATAAACAATTATGGGGAAAAACTAGTACATTCATATATGGTTATAGTGAAAGTACAATGCTATAAAATATGGAATGAGATTAAGTTCATTCATCATAAATTTTTATCGGGGAGGTAGTTCATCACCAGGTGTGGCATTAATGAGCCTTATCTTTGGAAAATATTTCTTGGTAGTTCTACACACTGTCCCTTCAATTGACTAACCTATACTTTAGGCAACTAGTTTTGGTGATATATTCTACCTAATAATCCCCCTAAGAAGTCCAGTTGGTCTGGTTGTGGATTATCTAATTTAACCTTTTTGTAAATACTATTTTTTGGAGAAAAATTTTACCCAAAAACTTGGTGTAGTAGAGGATTTACTATAGTAATGATGGCTTCCAATGGACCTTTGACTGGCTGGAGGTAGAATCTTAGACCTTGATAACCTTTCCAATAGGCATGGAGTCATACCTAAAGCTTACTTATTGTATCAAAACTTTGTACCATGTGTAGTGCCAATATATGTTTTTTAATTCACATAGTCCCTCAACAAGAGGCAACACATATTCATGGTGGGATTTCTAAAGGAGTGTTTCTAGTGTGATGGTAGGCTTTACTACCAAAATTATCTTCTCTTATATATATAAATCTAGTGGAATTTTAATTGTTCTTAGTTGACCAAGTCATTATCTATAATCTTCTTCTAGTAGAAAGTCACTATCATAATCCAAAGGGGGAGGAAATCCTACCACCCCAATGGTGAGATGTGTCCCTTCCATTCTACTACTTTCTAGGATAGGGTTTTGATTGCTTGGAACACATATATATAATTGTTGGGAAGCCAAGACCATAGTGACCTTTTGGATTATGAGGTACTTATTTGTAATCCCAATTGAAGTCCATCACTAGGGGTTGACTTAGGCTAGGATGGGCAAGAAGGATTGAGCTTATCAGAACCAAGGACCAAAGATCTCAAATATTACAAGTATTTACTTGGCTTCCATGCTCAAATAAGAGATAGACTAAATGCAATCAATTATCATATAGAGCCCCTCTATCTCCTAAATTATGCTCTTACAAAGAGTTTGGATAATTTCTATGATTTTCTCAGGTTCTCAAGGACTTTGCTCAAACTCCCTCATCTTTGTATTTTGTTCTTACAACTTAGTCTCCTTTTCCATAAACTTGGAAAAAGTGGGTATGTTCCACTTTTAGCATCTTGGTCTTAGACTAGGATCTATTTCGTAGTTATTTAATCTTTTCCACCTCCTTTTCCTTCTTGATGAGTTTCTTCATAGCTACATTATATTTGTGACTCAAAATTATAACCACTTGTTTAGTGAATTCATAACTCTCCTCTGGTGGTGCTTCCTTGAAACTTAACTCTATGGATAGGATTTGATAATCTTATGGTAGTATTTTCCCTAAAGCCTTATCGACTATAGGCTCAAATTTAAACAAACATAGTCCCTATATTTGGGGAATAAAGGAGATTATTTTATATGAGTAGGTAGGTTGCAGGGTGTCTCACCACTCTTATTCCTATGTAGACTACTACTGACTATTTTTCACAACCTTCCTCGTAGGACCCTTGATGAGGAAGACAATTAATCGGACTTATTGTTTCAATACCTAACCCTGTTGGTGCTATAGCTATGCATGGATATGATGCAACATTTGATTGTGATTTATGTCTATGATGTTGCTATGTATTTATGGTTTTGTAGGGCTAACCATACTTGTAGGTGTACAATATCGAGCTACCGATCAAATAATAGCATGGATGATGTCCTTAAACTGGTGAGCAAAAGAAGCATTTATCTCTACCTCATGTATATTGGTTCAATTAATATGAATAATAATTACAATATTACACTCTTGATTTAATATCTATCTTGACATTAAATCAATTTTCCATGGAGTAGCTTGGTATTACTTTAAATGTATATAATGGTTTTTATTAAGATGAATAACCATTACAATTTAAAACTAGCAATTTAATATGTGCTTTAATATTATTTTAATTTAAAGTAAGCAAAAAGGAGTTGATTAATAATTATTTTATGCAATTATGGCTTCATTAAATTATGGCTTCATTAATGTGGTAGGCTGATGAGTATTTATATATTTTTAATGTGTGTGAAATGTGAAATCTTCTTTTAAAATGATGGCCATTTCAGTGAATGAAATGTATGATCTCAAGCTAGCTAGGACTAATGGCCATAATGGCAAGTACCTCCTCCCACCTAGGAAAAAGAGGTAGGACTTTTGGGAAAGAGGGATGGTTGGAGAAAAAAATTGGGAGGAGGAAGGATGCTTTTGGAGGAAGAATTCGCAAAGGGTTTGCAACATGAAGAGCTTTTGGTTTTTCTTTTTTTTCCAGGTTGGTTTTCTATATTCATGACCTTGTGAACCTAAAATAGCTTGTATAGCTTTAGAGTAAAATAATGTCCCTCTTCATTTTCTTTTGTAAAGATCATGTTGGCTATTTTTCTTTGTGGAAAACTTTTCCTTATAGGATTGTTTTGTCTTAATCTAGCCTTGCATTTTTGTTGATCATGTTTCATTCAACAAACACATATATGCTTTATTTACATTGCATTTACACACATAATCAGTACATTTAGCATTCATATTTATGCGTACATATTGTATTATGTTTCTATTGTCTTGGTGAATTTCGAATTTGGGACACCCATTTGAAACATTGGGTTAAATCCACTATGAAAAATCCTTGCTAACACCCCTAACAAACGAGCTCTTTATTCTCCATCCTGTTGGTATTTTTGAACATTTGTGAGTGTGGATATTAATTTCTTGATGCCTGAAGTAGTGCACCTATGTGATGGATATTTGTAGTAAGTGTGCTCTTTGAATAAACTAATTTTTCCTCCTGGTCTTGTGTACATAGATGCAATCACTACTCTTGTTTATGATTTCTATTCATGTGGTACTGCTTTGATTTAAGAGAATATAATATAATTTAGTTTAGCTCCTAGACACCTCACGGGTGAAGAAAAAATTAAAACACATGATTCCTAGCTTTACCAGGATTTTTAGAATTGAGCAAACTAAAGGAAAGTCCTATTTTTATTGTTGTGTTATTGCAAATTTTTATAGGATTTGGAATCGATGCATTCCGTTGGCTATTTAGTTTACCGTATTTTCTAAACATATGGCTTACCTACTGCTAACACCTATTGTGGGTGTGATGCATTATCGTTTAACTTTGGAAATTGTTGAAAATTTTGAGGAATATTAGTTGTCATTGATGTTAAAAGGTTCTAAGAAGGATTGCATCTTGATTGGTTCCAAAAGAGCTTTATGTAAAGCATGATTCAAATGGTTTTTCTCAAAACCATTGATGGAAAAATAAAAGGTTTTTCTTAAAAACCATTGAGAGGCTTAAGGAATTAAATTAATTATAATTATTTAATTATATATTAATTTGTAATTTAATTTAATAATCCTTTTGGTTATTAAATTAATTATAACTTAATTATACTAATTAATATTATTGTTATTTAATTTATCTTAATTAAATTACCTTATGGTAAGGTTGGCAAAGTTTAAATTCAAATTGTAATTGTCTTTTCCCCACCGACGTCATCAAATTTCATGGGGCGCCGATGTCTAAATAAAATGGTGGATTTCATATATAAATACCATGCCAAAGGGGCATTCAAACCTTACCCTTCTTCGATTAATATTCAAGCGACCGAGCAAAGTGTATTTTGTGCAAATCATTGAGGAAGAAGACAAGAATCATTTGTCTTTTAGCGCCAGGAAGAAGACTAGTGGAGAGGGCTTAAGGCCTCACTCCCATTGGATAGTGTGGTCCATTGGAAGTGTGCGTTTTGTGAGAGCGTTTGGAGTGGAAGTGACCACGATCGATTCATGTGGAGGTTGTTGGTGTGTTTGTCTTGAGCACCATGGTGGAAATATTTTGGCATGCATTTTAGAGCGCCAGGATTGGGAAGAAAGAGCACATTGTGCTCTTAGCCTTCCAAGTGTGTGCCTAGCGCATGCGGTGGTCAAGCCCATGGCTAGGGCGCACGAGGAGGTGGTGGTTGTGGGTTCGAATCCCACAAGTGGCAAAGGTATTTTTTTATTAAATATTTTATTTGCCTAATGTTTTCTTAAGGTGTTATTTGGAGTTATAAGGGTATATGAAAGGTTGCTTTCTTGGTAATTAATTTATGTTATTGGAGTTATAAGGAAAGTGGATTTGATTTTTGCCAAAGTTCTTTGTGCCATTAAATCTAATTAAATAGGTTTTTGAGTTAATTTTGGTGGATGTTAAATTTATTTTAATTTGGAGATTATAAGGTGTTATTGGATAAATATTTTATGTATGTTGATGGTTGTTTTTTAAATATGGAGTGATAAGGTGTAATTGAGTTTTTGCATTACATTGTGAGAGAGATTTATCTTCTAACCCTTTTGAGTTTGGTATAGAAGTGTTTGTGGTTGTGGCAGATATTTGAGATTCCTTCATCATCAAGAAAAGGTATGAGCACATTCTTCCATAGTTGAGTTAATTGATTGGTTTTCTAAAAATAAATTTGGAGTGAAAAGGAATTGATTAGGGCTTCCTTATTGAATGTGTTTGAGTTAATGCTTCAAGGTTTTTTGGGATAAAGAGTTGTTATTGAAACCTTGTTTTATAGGTATTTTTGTTGAAGCCATTAGTTGAGCAAAGAACTAGGGTCTGAAAAGAAAATGAGTATTATTTTTATGTGAGAGTTGTTTTATGAGCATTATTGTTGAAGAGACTTGTTGAGCAAAGAATTTGAACTGGGTTTATCAGTGTTATGTGAAATTTGTTGTTGAGCATTGTTGGAAACATTTTGAGTTAAGTTTCATATGCTTGGAATAAGGTTTGTGAGCAAGAATTATTTCATTGAGAGATTGGTTGAGTAGAGTTGGTTGAGCCTAGTCAAGTGGATGTGTGAAGTGATTATCCAAGTTCTATAAAATAAACTATTCTATATTCTAAATTGAATTGAAAAGTGATTGAGTTGAAGTATACTGAGTCTCTAACAATTATCTATATGTTTCTGAAAGAATGATTGAAAGTGTTTAAGCATTGTGATGAGTATAGAGCATATTGAGTCTCTAACAATTCTCTTTATGTTTCTATGAGATTGGACAAGTTCTATTGTGGACTTGTTGAGAAGATTTGAGGTAAGTCTTTGAGAAGACTTGTGGATAGATTTGAGTAAGATTTTGTGGAGGCTTACAATACAAATTAAGCAGATTTGGTTAAGTTCTTGAGAGGACTTATTGAGAATATTTGGTTAAGTTCTTGAGAGGACTTATTGAGTAGATTTGGTTAAGTTCTTGAGAGGACTTATTGAGCAGATTTGGTTAAGTTATTGAGAGGAATTATCGAGCATATTTGGTTAAGTTCTTGAGAGGACTTATTGAGCATATTGGAAAAGTTCTAGAGAGGACTTATAGACATATTTGACATGATATTTTGTGGAAGCTTACAAGACAGAATTGAGACAAGTCTTTGAGAAGGCTTGGAGAGTAGAGTTTGTAATGTCCCCTTTCTGAGTAGTCAGTCAGTTGCGGTAATTTAGACTATTTCTAGGTTCCCATAAGCTAAAATTACGTGATTGGAAACCCTATTTGAAATTTTCCCTGGTGATCAGTGATTTTTCTAGGGGATTCATCTGTTCATGGGGGTTACTATTTATAAATAATGCTATTTTTAGCAGTGTGGGCCCGATGTAGTTCTTCCAATTTCGTAGTCATTTATTTTGAGGATGCTATATTTGCCCAAGTCTAAGTTGGTGTCCCCTTGGTGAGTAAATAAATTAATAAATTCAAGTTATATTATTAAGTCATAAAGTGACTTTAAAACGGGACATAAAAGGGTCCTCTTTTAAAAACAACGTTATATCAACTAGGATGGGGTACAAGTTGGGCCCCCACTCCAAGGAGATATAAGGAAATAAAAAAATATTAAATTTTATGCTTTTTGGTTCCAAATCCAAGATGGGCGTAGCTTTCATAAAAAGGAGTTTTGGGGGTTTTTGGATTCATTCACATCTTTGCTATCTTGGAGAAACTCCACTAGTTTTCATGGAGAAAATTGCAGCTTGAGGCTTCTGGAGACGACAACCTTCATGAGTAGCTCTGATTTCATGGGTGAAATATCTCACCTAGTCATATTATTGAAGTTCTTACACAGAGGGCTCATTCGGGCATCACAGATTCAACAATAGGGTTTGAGGATTTTCGAAGTTTGGGTTCCAGGAAAATTGATCATCTGGGTATTTTAGTTTTTGGCCATCTTCATCTAGGTAGAAGTTAGTTTTGCATACTAAAGAGTAAATTTGCATTTTTGGGTCAGATCGAACTATTGTTTGGAGGGTTTTGGAAAGCGTGTTTGGTTCCTATCTCATTATTCATCGAGGCTTTCAATCCAAGTTTTTTATAAGACCTTCCTCATGTTTGGGTGACCCCTTTAGGGGTGATTTCAGGGTTTGTAAGTGCATCCATTAACTTATTTTGTTGACTGTACCATCCAGGGAGACCGTATATCTACCCAAGAAAGTGTGTAACAAGAAAAAAGTCATAAAATTCTGATGTTACTAACCAAATATAATAAAAAAATAACTACGAGCTCATTGCACTTTACGGGAGGCGATTTAGAGTCCGATTGAAGAAGTTACAAGCATTTTAATGATTTCCAACTATGCATTGTACAATTTTAGTCTTTAATACCAGATCTGTGCTTACAATTTTAGGTCATAAATTTTAATAAAATATTATTATTTAGTGTATAGTTTCATTTGGGTTCCTTATCAGTTCAAGTGTGGCCTTTTCAAAGTTATTTCATGCATAGCATTTTATTTTCAAAGCATAAAAAAAATAATACAAAAAATCAGGAAAAAACACAAATCAAAAAATAAAAAAGAGAGAGTAAAACATAGTACATTCAAAAAAGTGGTTAATGGGTGTACATTGCAGTGGTATCAGAGCTCATGTTAACCCCTGCCATTCTGTTGGGTCACTAATGCATACATATCAATATTATTTATGGAGAAATAAATCCAAACCAAAGTTTAATAAGCAGGAGGATATTTTATAACAGCAGCAGGAACATGGTAGTTTGTCCCATAGGTCAGGTGACAGTGGGTCTGCGAAATCTAATTCATAGGGGAGTATGGGTTACACGCAAAAAGGTAGACAAGATTCAGTTAGTCCCAATACTAGGGGTGAGAGACAGTTTACTTTGATGATGGACATGATGTCACAATTTTTGGGGAAGTTTCAGTAGGGAATACCCATCCAATAGGTATAGGGCACAGGTCCTACAGAGCATAATGGTGCTCATACAACACAATATAGTCATGCTAATTAGTATAATAGCTGCACAGTATTTCCCTCTAGATTGTTACAACCCACATTTGCTCCTCGGGTTGAGACACTAGTAGTGCAGACTCCTCCACTTTCTATAGTAGATGAGTATAGGGAGGCTTATGTGGAGTATGAGACCTTTCCTGATGATATTAAGGCACTCACCACATTTAATGACTATGCATTAGAAGAGATCAAGGGGCAAATTCCACATACAGGATCAACGTGGGCCACCTCCTCAGCGTGAGGTGCATCATGCATTGAGCAAGGTGATATTACCCCACTTTGATGGTAGTGGGAGGACCACAACATGTGCATGGATTGATAAGCTAGATACATTTGTCACTCTCTGATCTATTTATGAGTACAAGGCAATTAAATTCACTACACTGCATTTAGATGGAGCAGCACACGAATGGTGGTACCATGGTCTCAATACATTGGTGCATAGATCTATCACATCTTATGCAGAGTTTACGGAGAATCTCATAGACAAGTTCTATAAGAAGGATCCAGAATTACATTTTAGAGAGCTTGCTCAATCAAGGCAGTATGGGTCATTGGAGGCTTACATATTTGAGTTTCAACGTTTGTCAGTGATGGTGGTAGACATCTGAGATAGGAGATTGACTGTACTGTTTATGGAGGGACTTACAGAGCCTATCTGTGGTTGGATCAAAGCATTTAATCCACCTTCCCTAGAGGATGCTATGAAGAAATCACGTAGTTTGGAGTTGGTTGCCCCTAAAGCAAATTTTCATTTAAAGTATTTTCCAAGCAAATATAGTAAAAATCCATTCCAAAAAACATTTGATCAGCCCAAACATACCTTTAAGAAACTTGATGAAGACACACTCAATGACCTTAGGAAGAAAAACTTGTGCTTCAAATGTTAAAAACCTTGGAAACTGGGGCATAAGTGTGAATCCAAGGGTCCATTGTAGATCATTAAGTATCATTATGCAAATGAATCCATTGCTGATGATTCTAAATAGCAATTTGAATTGGAGGATAGCGATGAAGAACTCCCTTATTTTGAGCCAAATAAAGAAGAAAAACATGAGAAGCAAGAAGAAAAGGGGGATGAAAAGAAGAAGGGTATGTTGTCCCAATTGCATAGTTTTCATAGCTCACAGTCATTGAGGATATGTGATGTGTTACAGGGATAACGTGTGGTTGCATTGATTGATACAGGTGCAACTCACAACTTTGTTGATGAGGGATTGGTTGCACAAAGAGGAATAAAAATAGAAGATATAGATAGCTTTCAGGTGATGGTAGCAGATGGATGTACTATTACATGTTATAAAATGGTTCTACATTTGAAGATGAAAGTGGGTAACCATGAGATTTGTGATGATTTTTATGTTATCAGCATAGGAGAGCTTGATTTGATTTTGGGACTCCAGTGGCTCTGATCATTGGGTGATCTTATCATGATGTTGCAATTGATACTTGTGTAGTTCTAACACAATGTTTTCTTTGTTGTGGTCAGAGTGGTGCAGGATCAGTGTGGTGGAATTTTCTTGAGGATGTTATGGGATCCTAGTATCACTTGTGACTGTAGCTAGGAGCTGACAAATGATTGGAGTATGATTTGGTATTGCTTGAGGACAAGCAATCTTTGGGAAGGGCTGACTGTAATGTTCTCTTTCTGATTAGTCAATTACTTGAGGTAAATTAGCCTATTCCTAGGTTACCATAGGCTAAACTAAGGTGATTAGGAACCCTATTTGAGTTGTTCCCTGGTTATCAGTGCTTTTGCTAGGGTATTCATCTGTACATGGGGGTTACTATTTATAGATATTGCTATTTTTAGCAGTGTGGGCCCGATGCAGTTCTTTCAATTTTGCAGAGTCATTTATTTTGTGGATGTAATATTTTCCCAAGTCTAAGTTGACGTCTCCTTGGTGAGTAAATAAATTAATAAATTCAAGTTATATTATTAAGTCATATAGTGACTTTAAAAAGGGACATAAAAGGGCCCTCTTTTAAAAACAACGTTATATCAACTAGGATGGGGTACAAGTTGGGCCCCCACTCCAAGGAGAGATAATGAAATAAAATAATATTAAATTTTATGCTTTTTGGTTCCAAATACAAGATGGGCGTAGCTTTCATAAAAAGGTGGAGTTTTTGGGGTTTTTGGATTCATTCACATATTTGCTATCTTGGAGAAACTCTACCAGTTTTCATGGAGAAAATTGTAGCTTGAGGCTTGTGGAGATGACAAACATCATGAGTAGCTCTGATTTCATGGGTGGAAGATCTCACCTAGTCAGATTTTTGGAGTTCTTACATAGAGGGCTCATTTGGGGATCATAGATTCAGTAGTAGGGTTTGAGGATTTTTGAAGTTTGGGTTCCAGGTAAAGTTATCATCTGGATCTTTCAATTTTTGGCCATCTTCATCTGGGTAGAAGATATTTTTACATCCTAAAGAGTAAATTTACATTTTTGGGTCAAATCAAACTACTATTTGAAGGGTTTTGGAAAGCGTGTTTGGTTCATATCTCATTATTTATTAAGGGTTTCAGTCTGAGTTTTTTATCACACCTTCCTCATATTTGGGTGACCCCTTTAGGGGTGATTTCAGGGTTTGTAAGTGCATCCATTAACTTATTTTGATGACTGTACCATCTAGGGAGACTATATATCTGCCTAGGGAAGTGTGCAATAGGAAAATAGTCATAAAATTTTGATGTTACTACCCAAATATGATAAAAAAGTAAATACGAGCTCATTGCACTTTATGGGAGGCGATTCAGAGTCCGATTGAAGAAGTTACAAGTATTTTAATGATTTCCAGCTGTGCATTGTACAATTTCAATCTTTAATACCAGATCTGTGCTTGCAATTTCAGGTTAGAAATTTTAATAAAATATTTTTATTTAGTGTGCAATTTCATTTGGGTTCCTTTTCAATTTGAGTTTGGCATTTTCAAAGTTATTTCATGCATAGCATTTTCTTTTCAAAGCATAAAAAAATAATACAAAAAATTAGGAAAAAACACAATTAAAAAAATAAAAAAGAGAGAGTAAAATAGAGTACATTCGGAATAGTAGTTAAGGGGTGTACATTGTAGAGTTGATTGATTGATTTGTTCAAACCTTGATTTAAGGTTTTGGGGTAGATCCAACAGAGTTGATTTGAGATTGAGTCAAGCTTTGAGTTAAGGCTTGAGGACAGAGATTGAGGACTAATTTGTGCTAGACCAAAGGGCTATGTTTATTATAGATTTGAGGATAGATTTTGGTGTAAATTTGATGACAGATTTGTGCCAGACCAAAGACAAATATTGAGTATAGATTTTTGCTAGATCGATAGACTATGTTTAGTATATATTTGAGATAGAGATGAGTGCAAGCTTTGGAGGTGAAAGAGTATAGAGGATGACAGTCTCTAGTGGATAGAGATCCATTAGCCAAGGTAGTGAGGATAGATCTTCTGAGTGAGGATAAGAGTCTTTAGTGGATATAGATCCATTAGCCAGTGTAGTAGAGGTAGCAGTTTTTCTAGAAGATCACCAACCGGGGTAGAGGAGAAAGGAGTTATCTTGTGGATAGAGATCCATGAACTTGATTAAAGGGATTGGTTCTCCTTTGGATAGAGGTCCATAAACATTGTTATAGGGAAAATATTCACAAGAGATTGATTGAGAAAATTTTAGTGAAAGATTTTCTCCGTGGAGTAGCCCACATTGGGTGAACCACGTAAATTATGGTGTCTCTATTGTGTGTGGTGATTTGTGCATTACTTTAATTAATGCTATTGATAATTATATATTTACATTGCATAATATTGATTAGAAAGAAAAAGTAAAAAGTGGTCTTATACTATTCACCCCCTCTTAGTATAATATTATGTTCTTAAATTGGTATCAGAGCGGGTTCCTTCGTAAGAGTTTAATAGATTAAAGAAAAATCTAACAAGAACACAATGGAATCTGAGAATGGACCTTCAAATAATTTAGTACCAGTATTTTATGGAAGTGATTATGTATATTACAGTTTGAGAATGAATACCTACTTGAATGCACTTGGCAATGAATTTTGGAAAGCCATTGAAAATGGATACGACCCCTCAATTTATCCACCTATAGATAAGGAAGGTAAGCTTCTACAACATTACAATTCAAAAACAATAAATGCACTTTTGAGAGGTTTGCATAGAACAAAATCAATAAAAGTTATGTATTGTGAAAATACAAAAGGAATGTGGGATAAGTTGCAAAATATATATGGAGATAAAGGTGTCAAGAAAGCAAAGATATGAAATATCAAAGGATAAATTGAAGAGTTAAGAATGAAGAATGAGGAAAAAATTAGGACTGATCTACTTCAAGTTGATGAGGTTGTTAATGCTATGCAAGGACTTGGAATGAAGGTTGACGAATCGGATATTTGTGATAAGATCTTAAGGTCTCTTCCAAAAAGGTTTAGTGAAAATATTTCAGCTATAGAAGAATCAAAGGATGGTCATTCTTTGACAAGAGATATGTTTCTTGGTATTATTACAACTTTTGAGATGAGAACAAAAGAACCTATTCCCCAAAAGAAAGCAACCTTCAAAGCAATAAAAAATATAAGGCATGCTTAACACAATAACATAGAAAAATACAAGAACCACATAATAAAACACAAACAAGACAAAAACAATAGAACACTACAAAGACATAACCCCAAAAAAACATGAAAAATAAACACAACCAAAACCTAAAAAAAAATAAAAAAATAAAAAAAATAAAAATAAAAAACAACCAACAACAGACAATAAAAAAAAAACAAAAAACATAGAAAACACTCACACATAAAAACATGAAATAACACAAACAAAGAGAAACCCAAGAACAAGAACAAAAAACATAAAAAAATAAAACAAAACAAAAAAAACACAAGAAAAACAAAAAACAACACATAGAACACAAAAACAAAACAAAACAAAAGAACCCACGCACCTTAAAAAACTAAACAAAAATAATAATAAAAAGAAAAAGAAAAAAAATTGAACAAAACAATGACCTATTTAGACCAGAAGAATATTAAGGCAAGAATCAACAGAGGAAACAAAATAAAGAATAGAATGAGCTAGGGAACTAAAAAACTGAATGAACCAAAGAGAAGCAAAAAAAAAAAAAACAAGAAGAAACTAGGTACCTTCAGAACTGGAACCATCCAAAGAAATGATAGAAAGAAGAGCTTCCCTAATTTGAGAAGCCCACCATATAGGAGGGTGGCCATAACAAGTAAGATCACCTTTGTACAAAGACCAATTAGCTAAAGTATCAACACTCTTTTTTTGGTCTCTGACCACATGATTGTAATCAACTTTCAAAAATCCCATTTGGATTACTGAATCTTCTAAATAATTCTTTTTATTCTCCAATCCACCTTATGATTCTTAGAAGGAGTCTTCAAGAGATTAATCATAAGTTGAGAGTCAGACTCAACTAACACCTTTTCCCATCCAACCTTAGTAGCCTCCTAAAGGCCTCTGAGGATACCATACCCCTTAGCAAGGTTATTGGAAAGAATGCCCAAATTCTCAGCAAAAGTAAAAACCAAGGAGCCATCTGAAAGTCTACCAATTCCTCCCACACTGGCTTTTCTAGGGTTCCCTCTAGATGCTCCATCAATATTGAATTTTCCAAAATCCTAGGAGGAGGTTGCCAATTTCTAGTCCTATCCATATTACTAATACTCACATTCCATTTAAGTTAGTTGCCCTTAGAATATTTAATCTTCAATCTTTGCATCACTTGATCCATTTAAGTTCTCATAGAAGTTAAAAGTCTCTATTGATGAGCATCTAGGTGCCAAAAAATACATGAGATTAGGGCACCTCCTTGAGAAACAAGGTGTCAAAAAACCCATGAGATCAAGGTACTTTCATAAGCATCGAGGTGCATTCTTACTATTGAGAAGTTAATAGTCACTGATGTATCTACTATTACAGAGTTGATCAGGCCCTCAAAAAATTTTCTCATGTTGCATCAGCGTCTGCTTTATTCAAGCATAGAGATGGGTATATTTTCCTTTATGGGTAATTAATTCCCATGTCTATGCCCAGATGGGGACTATCTCCTTCGGCTGGAAATAGTAGAGTTTATACCTCCTAAAAAAAACATGCAGGTTCATGGATGCTGAGCCGGTTTAGGCCTTGTCTCCCAAGATGCCTATTTTTTGTACAATTAGGCCATTTCACCTACAAAAGAAATTGAGAAAAACTAAAATGTAGTTCAGTGCAATCCGTTCCTGTTAGACCTTAACTCTCAGGATACCTGCAACTTGCATGTGGGCACTTTCCTTGCAACATACGAAAGCAAGAAAAATAAGGATCATGACATTCGTGCCTGTTAGGCCCTAGCCCTCAGGATACCTATAGATTGCATGCGGTTCATGATTTCCAACAAAGAAAAATAAATTTTATGCTAAGAAGGATAGGATTTGTGCAATTTTTTTTTCTTTAATAACCAATGCATCCTTGATGCATGACATCAAGGTGCTTTTTTTTTTAACTATGATCAAGTGCATTCACTGATGGACATTGAGGCACCGCTTGAGGAGCAAGGCACCTTATTTAGTAAGGCACCTACTTGAGTAAGGTGCCTGCTTGGTACCTAGTTGACTAATGTGTCTGCTTGATTAAGGCACCTACTTGAGTCAAGCGCCTGCTTGAGTAAGGCACCTACTTGGTGCCTACTTGAGTAAGGTGCCTGCTTGATGCCTACTTGAGTAAGGCGCCTGCTTCGAGAGTAAGGCACCTAATTTGGGAGTAAGGCACCTACCTCGGGAGTAAGACACCTACCTCGAGAGTAAGGTGCCTACCTCGGGAGTAAGGTTCCTACTTCAAGAGTAAGGTGCTTGCCTCGGGAGTAAGGTGCCTACCTTAGAAGTAAGGCACCTACTTCAAGAGTAAGATGCCTACCTTAGGATTAAGGAACCTACCTCAGGATTAAGGTGCCTGATTTGGGATTAAGGTGTCTACTTGGTGCCACTTGAGTAAGGCATCTGCTTGAGTAAGGTGCCTACTTGGCACCACTTGAGTAAGGCGCCTGCTTCGTGCCACTTGAGTAAGGTGTCTGCTTGTAGATTAAGGCACTCTTGAAAACTATTGGTATGACATATTCACACTTCATGCTATCCTGCAAAACATAAAAAACTAAACTAAAGGCATTAATAAAATTCTAACTATATTTTTTTTTTTGTTCTACCATGACCAGAACATATCTTGGATCATCATTATTTTTTTCATCATATGCATCGAATAATAGAATGCCAACAACAACCATGTGAGTGGGTGATTTTTTTTTCTTTTCCACAAACTGAAATGCTTTTGTAAAAAGTGTAATATTGGCACAGTGCATTAAGAAGTAGAGGTCATGCAATCCAAGTAACTATACAACTTGGTGTGCAAAAATTTGCATCTTGTATACCATTACTATAGGATTTTATGATAGCCAACAACCCCAGACTTTGAAACACCAAGCTCCTAATCAATCAACACAAAAAAAATATTTTAATCCTACTTTGTCGTGTCTCAAGAGTATTGAAATCTCTGAATGCATTGCAGGGATCAATCTTTGAGCATTATTATTTTCTCACCGTGTGCTCCTGAATGCGTCATTTTTTCAATTAGGTAGCCCTAACACACATGCATCCAAATAAAACTGATATCCCACTCTGAATTATTTCCTTCATAGGTATAATTAGAGCAACACTACGATCCTCTATTTTTAGGAGTGAGGATAAAAACACATCTTTCCATCATCATCCTCGATGTGTGTCGGGTGTTCAGGTGTGATGCTTTCATGAGACACCTCATTGAGATTTATGTGCTATTATTTTTGGCCACTATGAGCTCCATTCATGTTATTTATCATGCCTAGGCACCATGTGTTTTTCTTGCAGATATTTGACATCTAATTTCTTCCAGGTTCCTCCCCTACTTTTTTTAGTTATCGATTGGATATTTATCATTTCCCTTTTGTACCAAGCTAGTCCTTGGAAAAGAGGATACTCTCTTCCAACAAATAGTAAAATAAAACTCTATTTTTTATTTTCTCCTAACTTGGATCCTTTTTAGTAGAAGATTTATTTTTCTTTTTTTCATGAACACAATAAACAGTTTCCATTATGCTGTTGGTGGAAATGATGAAGGTGGTGTCCCCCCATGCCTACATCTGAACTAGTCCTTTAAAAATCATCTCCTTCTTTATAAACTAGTTTGATATGTTGTAGCATGAGAAGAGTATTTTCCTTCATGGCATCACAACCAAACTCTTTCAACATTATGGTAAAATGTGCAAGCTGGAAAATGACTATCTACGGGCTAGAAACATGAAGAAAACAAGGCGTAGTAGTCTTCTAAAAACACGTTCTAGTTTTTGATTCACCAGGTCGCCTTAAGCGCATGTGAAGAGCATACTCCATAACAAGATGTTTTTTTTTTTAAATTCAGCTCTATCACTTTTCTTGCATCATTAAAAGAATTTGTCAATATGTTGCTAAGCATCAAGCCTGTAAAAAAAAATTCAATCATTAAAACTAATATTTTGGAGGCATATTTTCCTAATGGTTTTTGTATAAAAACACATCCCTAAAATTTTTCAATTATATCAGACTTGGGTTGTGCTATTTCTTTGATCTCTTGAAACCATTCAGAATATGATGGAAATCCTTCATTGCTTGATTTTCTAAATAGTTTTGAACAACACAATTTATTCCTACTTCTACACTAAATATGGTACATTAGGTTCATTCTCATATTTACCTAAGAAGCTGGTAAATTTAAATGATTGCCTATGGGATTTGGCTCTGACTGTACCATCAACTATTTTGGCCTTGTAAAAAGACCCTTGGTGGACTCACTCTTCTCAGGTAGAATATCTACAAGTAATTTTAAATAGGCTTTTTATCTGACCTATAAATCATAACACTACAATTTTGACACTCCCCGACAATGGTGCTAAAATGGTGAGCAAAAATTATGTCTCAAAAAACAATCATTTCTCTTCCATAAATTATCAATTCGGTAAGTCCGTAAACTTACAAGTGTCACACACAGTATAAGCCTATAGTTTTGGGGGATTGAATCTTTCTGTACCTTATTTATTTTGGTGGGGGATGTTCGTGCATTTTGATTTCAGCCAAACAAAATAAACTAAGTGCGAAAAATTAAATAAAAAAATTACAACTAAAATTAAAGTGCTAAAAATAAAGTATGAAAATAAAATGCAGGAAAATAAACACACAAACTAAATTAAATAAAGTAATAAATCTATTCTAATGAAAGCAAATAATAAAAGTAAAATAAAATAGGGGAGGACTACTGCAGGGAGTGGGCCCAAGCTCCCGTAGAGCTTGCTTTAAGCGAGTAAGAGGAATTGCACTCTTAATAAATTATACAGAAACAATATAAAATAACTTGTGTAAATTGATTCTCTCCCTTCATTCATTTGGCCTGTGTCTTTATATAAAGCGTAGCCAGATCTCATTACAATAACAAATCAATCTATTTTAATCACATAACGTGATTAGTAACAATTGGTTTCTACATATATTTTATTATACTATTTTAAAGTATGTCCATTCACAAAAAGGATAAATACAAAAATCCTTAGGTATAACAAACAAATCCTAAATTAATGCATCCTAAAGATAATGCTTTAAGAGCTTTACAAGGTCAACCAACTAATTGATTGATAATAAAAAATACTTTATTCTATTTAATAATAATGCATTATTAAAATATCCCCTTTGTCTTCATGTGCAACAACCTCCATAGCCCCTTGGTCAACCTAGTCAATGTTGACTTGGTCATATGGCATCTCCAATGTGGGTGTCTCCAACGTATGGGAGTAAGGCGCCAGTAAGGCACCTTACCATGTATGGGAGTAAGGCACCTTCCCATGTATGGGAGTAAGGTGTTAATAAGGTGCATCCCATGTATGGAGTAAGGAACCAAAGTAAGATTTCATAGTAAGGCATGGGAGTGAGGCACCTACTCCATATACCTTAGACTCAATAAAGTGGAGGTATGCCAAGTTCAAACGAGATGTAAATTGGAAAAGACCATATTAGCAGCAAAACCTACATTTATAGATAGTTTCCACTAAAAACACCAGTCAAACATAATACCAGATTTTCTATCAATTATATGCATAAGTTAAATAAAAATACATATCACATGCTAATTAAACTGGTAATGATGCCCCTTAAGAATGTATGTAAAATGTACATTTCTAGTGCTCATCATTCTTCACACCTAGGTGGAAGACCTGGAAGCTATATTTAAGGATTACGAGACACAACTGAAACAAAATGATGATTTAATGAGGACACTGACCAAAGTAAATGGGGGGGTAGATGTAGGTAGTAAATCCACCTCCCAGAAGAAGAAGAAGTGATAAGAGGATTTACCTAGTTTATCAATTTTGATAGGTTTTTGTAAACCGTATAGACAGGAGTAAACCATACAAGCAGGAGGTAAACCATACAAACTAAAGGGAAAATCGTACAATGTGCAATGAAATGAAATAAAATGTAAGGGAAATGCCATTTGAGTTGTGATTGCACATGAATTTTATAAATAAGGTGTTTAGACTTAGTAAAAGTCATAATTATGCATTCCGTTATGCATGGGTAGTTGTGAATAATGAATTGCCTTAGGAACAACTTTTTAATGGCTTGGGAAACATTATATAAGGTCTCCTTTTCATTTTTGATAGTCTAGTTAGTTTGGTGAATGCTTGGGAGTTTTGGCTATATTCTGATGTGAAGTGTTGTTGCATACCTATAATTTTTGAAAAACTTTAGTGGTTGTATGATATTGTTGACAAGTAATAAAGAAGAAGAACCATTCATAGTTTTATCTCATATACTGTACTATCCTGGAATGGTAGAATAGTGTTTTGTAGTTTATCTCTATTGCATGTACTTATTTTTGGTTGTTATTACTATTTAATGCATTGCTATGGAAGAATTGGATTAAAACAACACTGGTGAAGATACGATGAATGATCTATGATGATGATAATATCAATAAATATGTATTGAAGGTTGTTGTATGATTTATGGATGTTTCCATTGGAGATAGAAATCCCAAACCCTGATGATGTAAATTGCATGTTAGTGGAAATGGATTAATTACCATGTTAAACCTTTGAAATACTTTTTTTTTTTTTTTGAATTTACATGGTGGAATCGGTAGCCGCCACGAAATCAGGCAGGCTGTCTAGCTTTTATGGCCGCCATAGTATTCTGCACTGTCCGCCCCAGAAGCCGCCACATAGATCTTCGTGCGGTCTGCCCCTATAACCACCATGCCACAATTATTTTAAACCTTTTACATCGATGAAAGCACCAGGAATGGGACAAGCGTTTAGTCCGACGAGGCCCGAGATTTGAACCTTGGACCTCCACCCCCTTATGGGGTTTGGATGAACCAATTGGTCTACACCTCGGACCTAACATTTGAAATACTTATTTGAGAGAGATTGGTCCAAAGGAACATCCAATTTGGAAACCTATTGTACCTTTTTCCATATAAATTTTACACCAAAGCTCTTATAAATCATATAGAAGAAACTTATCTAATTTGGTAGTTTATGCGATTGAAGAAAACTTACCCGATTTGGCAGTATTGGGGAATTGAATAGTTTAGTTACAAAATTGTGTACGGTAGTTTGAAAAATTGAATCTAAAAGATTGGTTGAATGTAAAATCATACAATATCTATCACTGTATGATTTGGGATTGTATAGTGGTATGATTTGGATTTCGTACAAGTTGTTTTGTTATCGTAAATCGATAGTTGTAAAGACTGCATGATTGTACGATTTGGTCCATCGATTGGGAATAGGAAATTGATCATTATTAGCATTATAAACGACCTCCCCACCAGGAATAATGTACTCCTATGCTACATAAATGAGTTAGTGGATTCTTTCCATAGTCAAAATCAAGGTCAAAGATTGTCATTGAGCAAAGGATGGTCGAAGAAATAGTTTTATATGTTGAGCAAGGTGTAGAAACAGTATTGTCATTGTTGTCAACACAGACAGATAGATCGGTTGATGCAGTGGATAGGAGTTCAAAGGTCAGTCAAAGCATGTACAGTGAATTTCCAAGAAGACAGAAGAGGCCAACATTCAAAAGATCAAAGAAAAAGACAACTAAGAAAATTGTCGCGATATCGCGACATGTTTGGCCAACGCAAAGAAAAACTGTCAAGATATCACGACATGTTTGGCCAGTGCAAGGTAAACTGTCATGATTTCGTGACACGTTGGAAGAGAGAGAAAGAGCAAATAAAACTATCATGATTTTGTAACATGTTCGGAGAGAAGGCGCAAGCAAGGAAAACTGTCGCGATTTCGTGACATGTTGGAAGAGAGAGAAAGCGCAAGAAAAACTGTCACGATTTCATGACATGTTGGAAGCAAAGAAGGCAAGTAAGAAAAATGTCGTGATTTCGTGACATGTTCGAAGAAGCAGCGCATACAAGAAAAACTATCATGATTTCGTGACATGTTCGATGAGAAGGCACATGCAAGAAAACTGTCGTGATTTCGTGACATGTTCGGAGAGAAGGCGCAAGCAAAGAAAACTGTCACGATTTCGTGACATGTTCGGAGAAAAGGCGCAAGAAAAGAAAACTGTCATGATTTTGTGACATGTTCGGGGAGAAGGAGCTCGCAAAGAAAAGTGTCACGATTTTGCGACAATTTGCAAGAGAGACAGTACGGACAAAAATGTGTCACGATTTTGCGACAGGTTCAAGAGAAAGAGCTCGCAAAGAAAAGTGTCACGATTTCTCGACAATTTGCAAGAGATATAGTATGGACAAAAATGTGTCATGATTTTGCGACAGGTTCGAAGAGAAAGAGCTTGCAAGAAAAAGTGTCACGATATCGCGACATGTCGGGTTTTCGTGACCCGATGAGAAGAAAAGCTCCAAGGAGAAAAAGTGTCATGATATCACGACAAAAGGAAATAAGGAGAGTACGGAAGCGAAAGTTTCATGATTTTGCGACATGTTCTGTTTTCGCGAGGTCAAGGCAAGAAAAGGCACAAGGCAGCGAATGTGTCGCGATTTCGTGACATGTTCTATTTTCATGAGGTCAAGGCAAGAAAAGGCACAAGGCAGCGAATGTGTTGCGATTTCATGACATTTGTTTTCGCAGGCGAAAGACAGAGAAGAGCACAAGGCAGCGAAAGTGTCACAATTTCACGACATGTCATGTTTTTGTAGGTGCAAGCCGAGAAAAGGACAAAGAGGCAAAAAGTGTCACAATTTCGTGACATGTCATGTTTTTGCGGGTGCAAGCTGAGAAGAGGACAAGAAGGTGGAAAGTGTTGCGATTTTGTGACATGTCATGTTTTCACGGGTAAAATGCGAGAAGAGTACAAAGAGACAGAAGTGTCACAATTTCATGATAGGTCGCAACAGCACGATTACGGATAGTTAACTGAAGTAGAATGATAGTTAAAGGGGCAGTTGTAGAGGAAAATCATGCATCCAAAATAAGAAGAGTTAACTGGAGTTAGTGTGACAGTTACAGGTGTAGTTACAGATAGAAATCATGCAAGCTAAAATAAGAAAAAAACATTAAAGGAAGAATGATAGTTACAGGGCACGTGATGCAGTGAAACCATCGAGCAACCGTTACACTATCAGTCTAAAACAAGAGACAAAACTATTAATAGGTTGCATGCAGAAATACTATGCCAAAAAGGAGTTACTCACATAAGTGGCTATTGATAGTCTGCATGAGTAAATACGGAAGTTAAAAATAGAGAGAAAAGCCTATTATAAAAGGAGGTCTGCGTGGAGATTTAAGGTGCCACTTATAGTGAAAAAAGTGTCGTTGAATGTGTGAAAGTGCTACCGAAAGAGGGTTAGAAGAGTGCTATAAGAGAGCGACAAGTAGAGCCATAAGTGTTTACTGTGTTTTGATAAATTGTAGACCAGTCAGGGTCTTGTAAGAGCGAAGGCATTTTTATGTCATTAATATAGTTTTCAAAGCGTAATCCAAGTTGGTTCTTGGATAGGGGTTGGTGCTCCTTTATGTTGGTGTAGATAAATCAGGGGTTGGTGCTCCTTCCAGTGGGTGCTGGTAAATAGATAGTAAAATTGGTGTTTTGCAAAGGTTGGATTTGGACCGTAGTCTAAGCAGTCATTCTTGAGGAGTAGCCAAATTGGTGAACCTCATTACATTATGTTTTGTGGTGTGCTCTCTTGTGATAATTGCCTTATCTGCTTTTAAGTTCTCTTTGCTTCAGCTTTAAGAGTTGTAGATTTGAATTTAAATAGCTACACTGATTCACCCCCCCTCTTAGTGTCATTATGATAATATCAATTGGTATCAGAGCAAGGTTCCTAAACAAGCTTAATCAGCTAAGGTGATCTAGGAAGGAACACAATGGCAAGTGGTGAAGGATTCTCATCAAATAAAGCTCCATTGTTCAACGAAACTAATTATTCATTTTGGAAAATCAGGATGCAGACATATCTTTGTGCTCTGGGATATGACATTTGGGAGCCAGTAGAAAGTGGATACACAATACCCGCCATACCTCCAACCGATGCTGTCGGTAAGAAACCATTTGAGAATAACTCTAAAGCACAGAATGCTATAATGTGCGATTTAGTGGACAGTGAACTAATAAGGATCATGAGCTATAAAAATACAAAAGACATGTGGGACAAACTAAATAGCATTCATGAAGGAGACGACAAGATCAAAGAAGCCAAGCTACAAACGCATCGAGCTCAGTTCGAAGCATTAAGAATGAATGACGATGAGAACATAGAGGCCTATATGCTGAGAGTCAATGGAATCATTACTACGATTAGAGGACTCGACGAGGAAATGGAAGATGCGGTCGTCATGAAAAAGGTACTAAGAACTCTTCACAAAAGATTTAATTCTAAAGTTTCTGCTATAGAAGAAGCTAAAGATATCAATACTTTTAGCATGGATGAGATGCATGGTTCTTTGACTGCATATGAAATGAGAATAGGACAAGCTAAGACCACAGACAGAGAAGCTATTTTTAAAGCACACAAAAATATAAAAACTAAACAAGAATCTGAGGATGAAGAGCCATCGGATGAAATGGAAGCTAACTTTGTTCGAAAACTTATAAAGAGAAAAGGAAAATACAGAGGAAAGTTACCGTTTAAGTGCTTCAATTGTGGAGGCGTCGGGAACTTTATAGCTAAATGTCCAATGAATGAGAAAACAAAAAATGATGAAGGGTCACACTAAGAAAAAGGTGACTGGAAGAAAAAACAAAATTTTAGAAAAAGCAACTTCAAGAAGAAAAGTTTCATATCCAAGAATGTCAGCTCTTCTGAAGAAAGCTCAGGTGAGGATTCTGAAGAAGAAACAGGTGAAGCTCTGTTCATGGCATTTGAAGAAGAAAAAATAGAAGAAAAATAGGAAGGTGATAAAAACCTTAAGGATGAGGCTGAAGTATATCTGGAAGGTGAGTTGGTTGCTGCACTTAAAGAGTTGAGTTCAGAAAGGAAAAAAAATAAAAATGTTTCAAGAAAGCTAGAGGATGCCAATGACATAATAAAAAGTTTGAAAGTACAGACAGACGAATTTAAGAAAATGTTTGAAGAACTCGAAGTACAATTAACCATTAAAATAAAAGAATGTAGCAAACTGGAAGAAGAAATTGTGGGTTTAAGGATTCAGCTAGAAGAGATGAATCGAAAATTGAGTTGTTATCACAAACTTGAAGGAATCTCTGTGAAGCTGGAAAAAATTATAAATAGCCAAAGGAGTACAGGCATCAAATTTGGCTTGGGCTTCGTCAAAGGAGAATCGTCAAATGGATCAAAGGCCTTAACTATAGAACCCATAAAGAAAGAAGATAAGATCAGGGTTGATCAAGGAAAACCAAATCATGCAAAAGAAAGCAATAATGCCAGGCACGAAAAGAGCGCTGATAATTATGGATTCACAAACGTCTCACATCAAAGGAGAAAAATATTTGTGGCTCCTACTACAAAATGGTAAAAACCAACTCCTAGGTTCAATCAATCATTTTCTGGTTATTGTTTTAAATGCAATGCTTATGGTCATAAGATTTCAGACTGCATTTATAATATAGGACAAAGAAATTTCACCAGTAGAAATGTCTTTTCACCCTTGATGGATTATGTAGTAGAATGCTATAACTGTCATAACTTTGGACACATTGTAAGAAATTGTAGAAGTACATATGCAACAAATAAATATCAGGGAAGAAAATCTCAACCAAATGGTTTAAGACAAAATAGAAAATTCTTAGAAAAACATGCACAGGCCACTGACAAAGAAAAGTCTAAACAAGTGACCAAAACTGTAGTCAAACCGAGTGGAAAGAAAAGGAGTGACCCAAGGAAGAAAAGGAATCCTTGATTGTACAGACATCATTCAAAGCACGGAACAAATTTGCACCATGGATCTTGGATAGTGGATGCTCCGAGTCACATGACGAGCGATAAACAAAAGTTTGAAAAGTTACAGAACTATGAATGTGGCTCAGTTAAATTTGGAAATAATGATGGAGCCAAGATAGTTGGAAAAGGATCAGTCAAGATAAGTGACAGAAAAATCAATTCCAAAGAAGTCTTGTTTGTGATTGGTTTGAAGCACAACCTACTGAGCGTAAGACAAATCTGTGACAGAGGTCATGAAGTCATTTTTAAGAAGTAGGGCTATGAAGTCAGAAAAGCACACAGTGGAAAGCTAATAGCTAGTGGATCGAGGACTTCTGGAAACCTATATACTCTCTCTGAGACTTCATAAGGAGCATGTTTTATTGGATAGGTAGATGAAAATTGGCTGTGGCACAAGAGGCTTGATCATATTAGCTTTGAAAATCTGGTAAAAATAAGTTCAAAAAGGGCAATAAGAGATATACCCACCATTTGCAAACCATTAAATAACATCTGTGCTTCATGCCAAAAAGGGAAGCAAACTAGATCCACATTTAAATCAAAGGAATACTTCACCAACAAACCTTTAGAGCTAATACATACTGATTTATGTGGACCCATGAGAACACAAAGCATAAATGGTGACAAATACTTTATGCTATGCATAGATGACTATTCCAGGATGACATGGGTACTATTTTTAAAGCTTAAATCAGATGCCTTTGAAATGTTCAAGACTTTCAAAAAACTGGTTGAGAATCAAATAGGAAAAAGAATTAAATGCTTAAGATTAGATAGAGGAGGAGAGTTTATCTCAGAGGAGTTTGTAGAGTAGTGTAAAAAATATGGGATTAGAAGACAATTTTCAGAAGCAAGGACACCTCAGCAGAATGGTGTTGTTGAAAGAAAGAATAGGACAGTGCAGGAAATGGCACGAACAATGTTGAAAGAGAACAAAATAGCAGACAAATTTTGGAAAGAGGTAGTTCATACTACGGTTTACATCCAAAACAGGTGCATGTTGAGGACACATGAAAGCAAAACTCCTTATGAGCTATGGTTCGGCAAAAAGGCAACAGCAAGATACTTCAAAGTCTTTGGCAGCAAGTTCTACATCAAAAGAACTGAAGATAATCTTGGTAAGTTTGAAGATAGAGCTGATGAAGGAATTTTTCTTGGCTATTCGACAAAAAGCAAAGCCTACACATGCTATAACAAAAGGCTAAAGAAAATTATGGAGAGTGCCGATGTCAATGTTGATGAAGGTAGGGAACGAGAAATTAGCTATGAAGAAAAATACCCTATTTATGAAGAAGTTATTGAAGGAGATGAAGAAAAGAAAACAGAAGAGAATAAGAAAATTGACTCAGAAGTAGAAGAAAACAAGAAATTCAAAACAGGCAGCTAGCAGAAAAATTATCCCAGAGAGAAAATTATTGGGGACCCCACAGTTGGTATTCAGACATGGAGAACAGTAGTAAGGAACTACTCTCTATTATCCAGCATTGAGCCCAAAAATGTTGCTAAAGCAAGCACAGATGAAAGTTGGATGAAGGCAATAAACAAAGAACTAGATCAGATTGAGAAAAATAAAACCTAGGAGTTAGTACCAAGGCCTACAAATAAAAACATAATCGGTACTAAATGGATTTTTCAAAACAAATTGAATGAAGACGGACAGGTTGTCAGAAATAAGGCAAGATTGGTCTGTAAAGGCTATGCTCAAGTTGAAGGTATTGATTTTGAGGAAACCTTTGCACCGATGGCTAGACTCAAGGCTATCAGAATGTTTCGGCTTTAGCTGTACACAAGAATTTCAAATTTTATCAGATGGACATGAAATCAGCATTTTTGAATGGTAAACTTGAAGAAGAAGTTTATATTGAGCAGCCAGATGGTTTTCAACTCGGTGACAATCCCAATTTTGTTTGCAAGTTAAATAAATATTTGTATGGTCTAAAACAGGCACCCAGAGCATGGTATGCAAGGCTAGATAACTATCTTATTCAACAGGGGTTCAAGAAAGGTATGGTGGACAACAATTTGTATGTCAAAACAGAGAATGGCCATCTTATTGTACTTGTTGTTTATGTAGATGATATCATATTTGGCAGTAGCATGGATGAGTCTTGTAGAGACATAGCAAATAAAATGAAGAAAGAATTTGAGATGTCTATGATTGGTGAACTTTTGTATTTTCTCAAACTGCAAGTTAATCAAAATGAAAAGGGCATTTTTATCTCTCAAGTTAAATATGTGAAAGAAATGCTGAAAAAATTCACAATGGAGGATTGTAAACCTGTTAGCATTCCCATGACAACAGGTTGCAAGTTGAGCAAGGATGACAAATCTCCAGACGTTGATCAAACCATGTACAGATCTATGATTGGGAGCCTGCTATATTTAACAGCTACAAGACCAGATATCTTACAGGCAGTATGCATGGTAGCAATATTTCAAGCTAGTCCCAAAGAGACTCATGTGACAGCTATGAATAGGATTCTTCGATACCTCAAGGGTACTATGGAGTATGGGTTATGGTATCCAAAAGGTAAGGACTTCACTCTTCTACATATTCAGATGCAGATTGGGCAGGATGTATAGATGACAGAAAGAGTACCAGTGGAGGAGCATTTTATCTTGGAGACAGGCTGGTAGCATGGCACAACAAGAAACAAGAATCAGTCTCTCTATCCACAACAGAGGCAGAATACATTGCAGCGACAACGTGTTGTACGCATATATTATGGATGAGACAAACCTTGAAAGATCTTGGTATTCACTTCAAAGAGCCAATTTCAGTTAAATGTGATAACACTAGTGCTATTAACATCTCAAAGAATCCGGTTATGCATTCTCGAACCAAACATATTGCAATCCAGTATCACTTTTTGAAGGATAAAGTTGCAAAAGGTGAGGTTAAATTGGATTTTGTTCCAACTACAGAGCAAGTAGCAGATATCTTCACAAAACCGTTGCCCAAAGAAGTTTTTGAGTACCTATGGAGTAAGTTAGGAGTGGTCACGTTTCCCAAGAATTGACTAGCAATCAGGACCACATTCTCAGGGGGAGCATTTATGCCTATGTTTATAGTTTTGCTCATATTCATGATTTTTGCTAACTATAACAATGTTTGTCTGAGAATGTTGTGCATAGACTCAGGGGGAGTCTGCAGCAGCCCTTTGGTATTATTGTCAAAGGGGGAGAAGAATTACAAGAAATTGCACGTGTTGCCAACAATTCCAAAGGGGGAGATTGTTGAGCAAGGTGCAAAACAGTATTGTCATTGTTGTCAACACAGACAGATAGATTAGTTGATGCAGTGGACAGGAGTTCATAGGTTAGTAAAAGCATGTACAGTGAATTTCCAAGAAGACAGAAGAGGCCAACATTCAAAAGATCAAAGAAAAAGACAAGTAAGAAAACTGTCGCGATATCGTGACATGTTTGGCCAGCGCAAGGAAAACTGTCATGATATCGTGACATGTTTGGCCAGCACAAGGAAAACTATCGCGATATCATGACATGTTTGGCCAGCGCAAGGAAAACTATCACGATTTTGCGACATGTTGGAAGAAAGAAAAAGAGCAAAGAAAACTGTCGTGATTTCGCGACATGTTCGGAGAGAAGGCACAAGCAAGGAAAACTGTCACGATTTCACGACATGTTGGAAGAGAGAGAAAGTGCAAGAAAAACTGTCATGATTTTGCGACATGTTGGAAGCAAAGAAGGCAAGTAAGAAAACTGTCACGATTTTGTGACATGTTCGAAGAAGCAGCGCATACAGGAAAAACTGTCGTGATTTCGTGACATGTTCGATGAGAAGGCACATGCAAGAAAACTGTTGTGATTTCATGACATGTTCGAAGAGAAGGCGCAAGCAAAGAAAACTGTCGTGATTTCACGACATGTTCGAAGAAAAGGCACAAGCAAAGAAAACTGTCATGATTTCGCGACATGTTCGGGGAGAAGGAGCTCGCAAAGAAAAGTGTCACGATTTCGCGACAATTTGCAAGAGAGACAGTACGGATGAAAATGTGTCACGATTTCATGATAGGTTCAAGAGAAAGATCTCGCAAAGAAAAGTGTCATGATTTCGTGACAATTTGCAAGAGAGATAGTACGGATGAAAATGTGTCATGATTTTGCGATAGGTTCGAAGAGAAAGAGCTTGCAAGAAAAAGTGTCACGATATCGCGACATGTCGGGTTTTCGTGACCCGATGAGAAGAAAAGTGCCAAGGAGAAAAAGTGTCGCAATATCACGACAAAAGGAAAGAAGGAGAGTACGAAAGCGAAAGTGTCATGATTTCATGACATGTTCTATTTTCGCGAGGTCAAGGCAAGAAAAGGCATAAGGCAGTGAATGTGTCACAATTTCACGACATGTTCTATTTTTGCGAGGTCAAGGCAAGAAAAGGCACAAGGCAGCGAATGTGTCACGATTTCATGACATGTTGTGTTTTCACGAGCGAAAGACAGAGAAGAGCACAAGGCAGCGAAAGTGTCATGATTTCATGACATGTCATGTTTTCGCAGGTGCAAGCCGAGAAAAGGACAAAGAGGCGAAAAGTGTCACGATTTCGTGACATGTCATGTTTTCACGGGTGCAAGCTGAGAAGAGGACAAGAATGCAGAAAGTGTCATGATTTCACGACATGTCATGTTTTCACGGGTGCAAGGGGTAGAAATGTCGCGATATCGCGACATGTCATATTTTTGCGGGTAAAATGCGAGAAGAGTACAAAGAGATAGAAGTGTCACGATTTTGTGACAAGTCACAACAACATGATTACGGACAGTTAACTGAAGTAGAATGACAGTTAAAGGGGCAGTTGTAGAGGAAAATCATGCAGCCAAAATAAGAAGAGTTAACTGGAGTTAGTGCGACAGTTACAGGTGCAGTTACTGAGATAGAAATCATGCAAGCTAAAATAAGAACAAAGCATTAAAGGAAGAATGGTAGTTACAGGGCACGTGATGCAGTGAAACCATCGAGCAGCCGTTACACTGTCAGTCCGAAACAAGAGATAGAACTATTAATAGGTTGCATGCAGAAATACTGTGCCAAAAAGGAGTTACTCATAGAAGTGGCTATTGATAGTCTGCATGAGTAAATACGAAAGTTAAAAATAGAGAGAAAAGCCTGTTATAAAAGGTTTGCGTGGAGATTTAAGGTGCCACTTATTGTGAAAAAAGTGCCACTGAATGTGTGAAAGTGCTGTCGAAAGAGGGTTAGAAGAGTGCTATAAGAGAGTGACAAGTAGAGCCGTAAGTGTTTACTGTGTTTTGATAAATTGTAGACCAGTCAAGGTCTTGTAAGAGCGAAGGCATTTTTATGTCATTAATATAGTTTTCAAAACTGTAATCCAAGTTGGTGCTTGGATAGGGTTTGGTGCTCCTTTCTGTTGGTGCGAGATAAATCGGGGGTTGGTGCTCCTTCCGGTGGGTCGTTGGTAAATAGATAGTAAAATTGGTGTTTTGCAAAGGCTGGATTTGGACCGTAGTCCAAGCAGTCATTCTTGAGGAGTAGCCAAATTGGTTAACCTCGTTACATTGTATGTTGTGGTGTGCTCTCTTGTGATAATTGCTTTATCTGCTTTTAAGTTCTCTTTGCTTCAGCTTTAAGAGTTGTAGATTTGAATTTACATAGCTACACTGATTCACCCCCCCCTCTCAGTGTCATTGTGAGAATATCATTATATAAATCCAATCATGATTTGATCTGTAAATTCATGGGTACTCATCCTACCTTGAATTTTTTTCATTCCTCGGTCTAAAAAACTTGGAGCCTCTTGTTTAGTATTCTTTATTTTTTATTAGCAATGAATATTTTATTGTTATTTTTTCTTCACTTTATGATAGAAATAGAGATTTCAAATCAATAAAAAGAGGAATCATGGTCTAACAATATTATTTGTTCAATTATCGAAAGTGGGATTTGATCCTCTAATTGAACCCAATATTGTCCCAATTTGGATCCATTTGTATGCACTTCCAAAGGAGTTTTAAAGTGAGTAGGTATTGGAAATTATCAACAATTCTCTTGGAAGACATTTGGGTGCTTCCAAAGACACAATTGAAGGAAACATAGTTGTTTATGCAATATTATGTGTAGAAATGGATCTTAGCCAACTGTTTCTAGTAGAGGTGGAACTCAAACTTGTATAAATATCTTAGACTCAACAATTGGATTATGAGGTACTGCCCTTCAGATGTAGAGTTTACCACAAATATAGGCATTTGGCCCGATCTTGCCCAAATAATATGAACATAAAAATGGATGCTCCTCTAGGAATATAAAATATTCCTAGGGAGGGTAAGTCAACAATAAATAAAGAAAAAACTAATATTTATCAAGGCAAAGAATCATAGGGATATGGTTTTGAATATCCCAAAATAAGGAGAAGGCAAAAGACAAAATATGGTAAAGAGGAAACCCAACTCAAACCCTCCAATAGGTATGAGATATTTTAGACAATAATGGACCAAGAAGAAGAAAAATTCATGGAAGGAGTGGATGGAAATAATGAAAACAATAATAGCCATGTTCAATCCCCTATTTCACCTCCTACCATCATAGAGCAGGTAATTGAGTGCAGTGAGTTACTGTAATCAGAGAGTGCAGTGAGTTACCATAATCAAAGAGTGCAGGGGTATTGATAGTGCATAACCAAGAGAAACTAATAATTAAGGATGTCATTATGGGTATATTAAAAAATAACGAAGAAATGCCAACTCTAAGGATAACTAAGGTGGAAAATAGATCAAAAAATAGCAACTCTCAAGGAGTGGGTAGAAATTCAAATAAGGAATTGATAGCAGTTCAAGGAGACAAATTGATACCTGTAGGATCAATTAGACCAATATTTTTTTACTACTCTCAAGGTAACCAGTGATTATACAATCATGGAATGTTAGGGGTTTAAATAGTAGAACCCATCAATCTGTTGTTCGAAGACTCTTATAAAAATGTAAAACAATTTTTTTTCTTATCTAGGAGACAAAAATATCATTGGATCTTATGTGTAAAACAATAAATAGACTCTAGAGGGGTGTTGGTCATATGGAAATGGTTGCCCAAGGGTCCTCAGGGGGGATAGTTACTTTTTGGAACTCTCTTGAATGGACTGCAATAGAAAATATAGCTTGTATGGGTGTCCTCACATCACATTTTAGGAACAATGTCACAGTTGAACATGTTTTAATCATAATTTTTTATGGGGCTCAAAACCTATATGGTCAGATGCATCAATGGAAAGTTGTGCATAACATGAGATTCTCAAGGTAAGAGTTAGACTGGTTTATTTTTGGGGATTTTTATGCTAAATTATCCTCTAGAAATCAGGAAGAGGGAACCCCAATTTTGGACCCAGGGGATCGACTTATGATTGCCCAAGTCCAAGCATTACACTTGGTGGATATTAAACGCCCTAGAACCAACTATAATTGGACTAATAAGAGGAGGGAGCCACATAGCAGGAAGGTGAAGTTAGATAATTTTTTGATTTCATAGGAGGCATTTGTAAAATGGAATATAAAATTTCAGATTTTGGAGGGTCCAATTTTAGATCACTTTTCCATTTTATTGGAGGGTCCAGTTTCAAATCACTTTTCCATTTTATTAGAGGGCCCAGTTTCAGATAACTTTTCCATTTTATTGGAGGGGGGATCAAGATAGTGCAACATCACAAACCATTTAAATTTGAAAACTTTTGGTTACAAAAAGAGGAATTTCAAAAGAAAATTCCATAGTGGTGGGAAGAAGGTCGTCCAACATATGGGACACAAATGTTTAGATTCCACAAAGAACTTCATTATGTCAAAGATCAACTGAAACAATGGAGGCGAGATAGCACGACAGAATTCCAAGTCCAAAGATCTCCATTGGTGGCAAAATCATATTAGGTTCAAAAATTATTTAGGTAACAATTACAGAGCAGTTCAAAGAAGAGGATGATGCATTGTGTAAAGCAGTTGAGGATATTGACAACCAAGAGGAGACCTACTAGAAAAAGAGAGCAAGAACCGCTTGGTTATTAGAAGGTGGTATAAATACCAAAATTTTCCATCAGACTACCTGTTCTAGGAGATAGACAAACAACATGGAAGCTCTTCAATATGAGAATAGAAAATCCTTTGATACAATTCCATGTATGCATTTCCATTCAATGGATTATTTTTCTAAAATATTGAAGTAAAGTATGGTGCAAGATGAAGAGGCTCAAAAATAAGTTCTTGTTTTCATACCCTCTGTTATCTCTGAATAAGAAAATAAGGCCCTACTTAAACCCATTTATAGAGAGGAACTGAAGAATTTAGTCTTTGGAATGAGCATCGAAAAACACTAGGTCCAGATGGATTTCCAATTGATTTTTTTTAGACCTTATGGGAAAACTTGGAGGAGGATGTAATGGTTGTTATAGAGGAGTCCAAAGGTAGTAAAATAATGCTTAAAGCATTAAATCATATTTTAATTGCCTTAATTCCAAAAGGAGAGGAGGGTGTGCATATTTTAGATTATAGACCTATTGCCTTATGCAATATCATATATAAAATAATCACAAAGGTAATGGTTGAGCGACTAAAACCTCTTCTACATAGAATTATCTCCTCAAAGAAAGGGGGTTTTATAGAGGGTAGGTAGATATTATATGGTGTGGTTCTAGCTTAGGAGACAATCCATTCAATGCAAACATATGGTAATAGAGGAATATTCATAAAATTGGATATATCAAAGGCTTATGATAGGGTGGAGTAGAGCTTCTTGTCAAAGATAATCGTAGCCTTTGATTTATCTTAGGATTGGATAGAATGGGTCATGAGCTATGTTTCTAATCCAATATACTCAATGTTAATCAAGGGTCTTCCCTCACAATCATTTGGAGCTACTCGAGGCATTTATCAAGGAGATCCTTGTTCCCCTTATCTTTTTCTCATATTAGCTGAAGGCTTGGGTAGACTCATCTTGAGGAGAAGACAACAAGGTTTTCTAATAGGTATCAATGTGGATGAGGAAGTTTTGACTCACCTACAATTTATGGATGACACAGGATTTGTGGGAGTGGCCAACTTCAGGGAAGCAAGAATTATTAAATATACACTTAATGTCTACCCTAGAACTACAAACCAGGTCATAAATGATAAAAAATCCAAAGTGGTATTTTTTCAATCTTTATCAAAGGCTTCATGATAGAATGTTAGATATCTTACGATTCACAATGACTTCTCTCCTGGTGGTATACTTAGGGGTCCTTTTGCATTTTAAAAAACCAAAAATAGATATTTGGAGGAATATTTTAGATAGTATCAAGTAAATAATTAATCATTGGTCTCACAAATAGTTAAACTATGGGGGTAGATTAAATTTTTTACAATCAGTCATTCAGGACATGCCAATTTATAATTTTTCTATCCTTGCTTTCGCACATACCATATGGAAAAAGTTGGACAATATGGCTAGAAATGTTTTATGGAAAGGAGTAAAAGGAGAGATGAAATGGAGAAATTAATCCAACCCAAGGTAAAAGGAGGTTTTGGACTGAGAATATCAAAGTTAAATAATAAATATTTGGCTACAAAGCTTTACTGGAGGTGGATTTCCCAACCGACTTCTTTATTCAGTAGAATTTTAACTAGTAAATATTTGGGACAGGTAAATCCAAATGAGGTGGGTCATTTCCCTTTGGATGGTAATGGATCCTTAGTGTGGCTGGATCTTAATTTAGGATCTCAGGTAGTGAAATATGGATATTTTTGGAAAGTGGGGAGAGGGGAGAAGGCACAATTTTGGATAGATTCATGGGATCAATACCCACCTATCATTGTTGAATTCCTTGAACTACAACCAATAATAAAATCAATGTAAACCAAGGATTGGGTCCAAATTGAAATTTAATTCAAAACTACTCATCTAGGGGATTGTAAGTTTAAGTAGTTTAAGAAGTTGGATGAGTGACCAATTTCAATCCCTCCGAATTTGACACCCATCATGACTAAAATCTTCGTATAAATATTTCTCATAGATAGAGATGAGGAGGATGAATTAGCTTGGGGCTATGGGAGGCTTGGTGTCTACAAAGTGAAAGATGGATATGATAAGATCCTTTCAGAGCCTGCTCCTCATACATATCAGGTTGAGGATTGGAGAAAGATTTGGCAGTCCAAGGGTTGGCCAAAAGTAAACTTTTCTTCTTGGCAGTTCATGGATAATGGAATTCTTAATTTTGATAATCTTAGATTTAGGGGAATAATTGGTCCATATCAATGTGTTTTATTCTACAAGAATGAGGAAACAACGGATCACTTGATGTTTGAGTTCCCATTCACACGTTAGATCTAGGAGAGATATTTTTTTGTATTTTAAAATTCTAGTTAATGGTGATTTGAATTGGATTAATATTTGGGAAATATGGAAGAGGGGTAGATTTAAATATAAATATCTTTGTATTGGTTGGAATATTCGATTAAAATTCATTTGATGGTAAGTGTGATTAGAGAGAAATGATTTTTTTTTTTAGAGAAACCATTTCATATTTATATGGAGTTTTACAGGTCATTTGGAGCAAAGTCACAAGAACTATGGCAGTGTATGATAGAGGAAACTCAGGTTGTTATAGGGACAATGAAGACGGAAGTTGAAGCGCAATAAGGGTAGGACAGATCTAGTTGGAAACCACCCCCATAAGGTTAAATTAAAATTAATATTGATGGAGTTGTAAAAGACAATCCGGGTAGAGCTAGAATTGGAGTGGTTTGCTAGAATCATGTTGGAACAATGCTCTATTGGGAATTTCAAGGCTTGGGAAGGGCCAAAAACAATGAAACGAAAGCCTTAGCTATCAAATATGCTTCTATTTGGGTAGTAAAACAAGCTTATAGTAGGATAATCCTAAAATCAGATTCTCAAATAATGGTTGGAGCTCTAGATTGCATGAGTAACTTTACTTTGAAGACATGGAGTTTGAGGGTTCTTGTCACTCAAATTAAGGAATTATGGAAGGAATTAGATGATGTGATTCCATTTTATGTGAGTAGAGATCTAAATAAAGTGGCAGAATTCCTGGCTAATATGGGCACTGAGAAGGAGGTAGGGGTTCAGTGGCACAATGACATGGCTATTGAGGATGAGATGATTAGGTAGGTTGGTGAGAAAATCCAGTGTTTAGCTAATTTGGACAACCATTCTAGAAATATGGTTTAGGATATTTGTGCTCCAATGTAGATATTTTATAGTTGTAAACAGGTGAACAACCATTTTTAGAAATATGGTTTAAGATATTTGACTCCAATGCAAATCTTCTTTTATTGTTGTAAACATGTGTTCTCTTTGGCTAAGGTTGGGAGAAGTCTCATCCCAACTTGTAAATGATATTTGTTTTAATACAATTATTTTCAAATTATTTTTCAAAAAAATAATAAATTGTGGATGGTGAATATAGTTCAATTTTTTGAAATATTAAATGTCCAACTAGGCCAATTTTGGAAAAAATTGAATGCTAGTTTAAATTTAATTTTGTGGAAATCACTAATAAACCATAGGGTAAGTAGTGGGAAATTGTATGTTAACTGTAGGTAAATTTCATAGAGAATTTGAGAGGCTTTTTGGATCAATCTCATGGAGATATTGAGTATTGGTGGTAGTCAAATAGGGGGAGAACTTATTAGAATTTTGGTTTCTAGTTTTGATTTAATGGATGAATATTTATTGATGTTAAACCTTAGTTAAATGAAAGGTTATACTTGGTGTAGACACCTAAAACACGTCATGTGTAGGGGACTACTCATATGGGCATGCTAACAGACCATATGAACGATATTGAATAGCTCCAAGATGAAGCAATGGTTTTAACCACTCAATTTGCATAGAGTTGGCATACTCAGCCTTAGCCGCGGCTAGCACCCATGGCTACTAGAGCTAGCTATGTCTTAGAGCCATGGATAGCACTGAAACTATTTTGGATCCTGGGTCAAACCAAATTTTATTACAATAGCCTAGGCAATGGAGATTCAAATGGTTTTGGGCAGGGAAGCTTCGAGCATTTTTCTTCCAACTGATCGAACCTCCTAAATCTTGATCTTGGCTTCCCAAGAAAGCCAAGATTAGGGATTAGAAGGGCTATAAGACTCCCCCTACAAATTGGGGAGAAAGGTGCAAAAATCTTGATTTGAAACACAGTGAAGTTCTATCGAAATGGATAGTGAATTGACAACCCTTTGAGGAGAGTCAAAATGCTTCCCAATTGTGGAGTGACAAGCATGAATATGTCAATGGAGTTTTTAAATGACTAAGAAGCATCAATCACAAAATCAAGTGAATCAAATGTGAACCTTATCAAATTCAACCACCAATCCATCTTGGAACATAGAGGTGACCCTTGATCATCAATTCAATGGAGGGAATCAAATATCCAAGCCTTGATTACAAGAGCAAGAATAATTTTAGCTTAGTCGCGGTTGTCGGTCATGGCTAACAATGCCAACTAAGCCTCAGATCCATGGTGAGGGTTCCACTTTGATTTATTTTATTTTAGCATTATATTTCCATTTTTAGTTGTGCAATTAGCTTAATCTAGCATAGATTAACATTGTAGCAGATATTTGACCGGTTAATTTAGGATTTAGAGGTATATTTACTTCCATTTCCTTGCAATTACCAATTTAGACTAGTTTCATGCTTTTTAAGTTCTAATGGCTAATTAGGCTTCCTAATTGTTATATTTCATGCTTTATTTATATGTTTTATAGTAATTTGATGATTTTTTGCATATCTTCATAGATTTACATGCTTTCATGCTTTCTTTATCATCAATTTATGCAATTGTCTCAAAAAGCCTCATCAAGAGAGGCCTCATTTATCATTAACCTCTTTCATGTTGTTTCTTGAACACAGGGTATATAGGACCTAATAATTTTCAAGGCATTCAAGGAAGCATATGCCTCCAACCAAAGTATAAGAAGGCTATATTTGGCCTTAAGCAGTTTGTGTTCCTTCTAAAACATCTACGGATTACACCATAACCTTGTTTAGAGGGTCTTCAAAATTGTATTAATTGTATCAAAAATTGAGTGTCCCTAAGAGGGATGTATTTGTAATCTAGATTTTAAATTTTTTTAATAAAATAAAATCTCACTTTCTTGTTAAATTCATGGTTGTCTATTATTTATTGCTTTAATACTCAGTTTCAATTGATGCACTAATTAGCTGTATGCTTTTTAGATCGATATAGATGGAAATCACGATGGAAAGCCCATAAATTATGCAATAATTGATGGTTTTTTTAATGTTTCTTGTTGTAGGTGTCAGATGTGCTTGACATCCATGGATCACAGTATCCACCATGCTTGAAATCCACATCTAGAAATAGATTAGAAAAATAGACATGTTGCAAACTATCTCTCCATTAGATGAGGAATCCAAGTAATTATGATCCTTTGTGCTTTTTATTTACACTGTGTTTCTAGTTTTTAGATAATTAAATCACATAGAAAAAAGTAGAAGGAAAATAATCAATGAAAATGTCATGCTATCTATTAGAAATGACTGATAGTCATGACTAGATATATTAGTTGCACCTATCAAACACGACTAAATTCTTGGCCTGCAGCTCTGTCGAACGACCAACATTGTTACCTATAGTTTTGTCCCATGACTAACAGAGAATATATGTTTATAGAGTTTACCTATGGTGGCTCAATCATAGGCCAATTAGAGTATTTTAACTGCATTATTTTAAGCTCATTCAAATAAATTAGATGCATCTTTCTAAATATTGAAACACTTTTATCATTAGGCATATAGAAAAGAGCATTGTATGCTTGGTTTTGTATTTTTCCTTTTTTTGCAAATTTAAAATGAACACACACACCACACAAAACTTAAATGTTGGTGAGTTGTAAGTCATATCCAACTACTATTAGGGTTCAACGACGGTGGTAGTGATTTCCATCCGTTGGCCCAACTCCCTTGAACCTTGTACTATTGGCTAATACTAACTCCAATATTTGTCCTAACCATGCAAAATAGCATGCATTAATCTTCAAAGGGGTGTATTGTTGTGCACGGGATGCTGGGTGAGGATCGTTAGGACCTATGCTCCCTACCTGGGTGTGGATTTCATCTCCACATTTTGGTAGGTTTATGTGACTATGACTTTCATTGTCGTTTGTCGAGCTGCGAGCATACAGGTGAAAACCCTTAAATTATTTGAGCATTACATCAACAATTTCAAACATGATGAGAGTAGTTTAAGTTTTCAATAATTTTCAAACACATCAAACTAGTGTAGGGCTCACAAATAAAATTTAAGAGATAATAATTTTTGTTTACTTTGTTTGTTTTAAAATCTACATACAAGATAATACACATCATGGTTAGAACACGAGAGGCCGATATCGGTGTAGAACTGAGGTCGAAGCTGAACCTCCATCCAATGCACAACACAACACATCAAAACCTTAATCAAAAGATCCTCCCAAATGATATTTAGTGAGCATTAGAGGGGATAACTCTTCATGCAAGGGTTCTTATTAGAATACCCCACTCAAAGGAGACAATGTACATGCTTTGTGAGATAGATCTGAGTATGGGAGATCTTAACATGGGATCTTCGAGCATGGGATAATATATAGTGATCATACCCCTTGTGGATCCATTGGATCCATTTAAGAGTACATCATGGAGGAAGGAACTATAACCAAGTTGGTTCCCATAAATACTTGAGCTAAGGGTGGCTCAAGGCCCCCACCAATTCAAGATAGAAAAGTATAAAATCCACTTATTCAGGGGTAGGAAGAGAGGTTTGCTTCAAATCATAGGCCCACACAGACTCAAAAAAATAATGAAATTGGTAAGTTCACATTTGATATGTCTAAATTTGGAGTCAATGGTACACCATCGCATGATCCGTGGTGCACTAGACAACTGGATGATCTTGATAGAGTCCTAGGGTAGCTAGGGTATAAACCCATAGTTGCACACTCTCATTCTATAAGTTCTCATAGTGAGAGCACATGTAGTACCACAAGAGAACCAAGATAATTCTCTAAGTGTTCTCATAGTATACTTGCCCCGTCGACCCACGTAGGCATAGAAAACAAACAACACTAGAACATAAATTTCATCTACATAGACAAGGGTAAGAGCATGGTAAACAAGTCTATTGGAGGTCACACCGAAAAAGCTGCTCAAATAGAATGAATATACCAGAGACCGCATACGACCGATCTTATAGATTGATCATAAATACTAGTGTCCGAACAGTGGTAGCAGATTCTCCAATATCAATTGGAGGATATTCGTGTAGAGCATAAGCACCTCAAAAATGAGGATACTCAAAGATATAGGTTGCTAAGGTAGTTTATTTTTGAGCAATTCATGTGCGAGCAATGAATTCTTGATCAAAAGGGAAATGCTAAGAGATAGGATCGATCAGCTCACACCAATTTACCCCCTTAGAGTGAATACATGGAGAACCCTCAAAGATGAGTTGTTTCACAATCCAATTTTTTCCCTAAGCACATTGACACTTGTAATCACCACATAGTCCAATACACAATGTAGTGCCATGTTCTTAGACATCAGGGACATATGTAGTATGAATAAGTAGCAGGAGATGACCAAGAACAAGAATATCCTGAGATCTTAGCAGATGTGAAGGATGAGCCTAGTCCTCCACATCTACTAAAGAAGAGTTTACCTCCAAAGGATCCTTAAATACCTATCAAAGAAGAGGAAATTCTATCTTTGAAGGCCTATCAGGCCTTGGTAGTTAAGGTTAGAGCTATAGAGAAATAATGGATGACTTATAAAAATCCAACCTTGAACAAAATACATAATGAGCCTTTATGCTTGTCGGTGCCTATTCTAGCATATCCCGATCACTTTGAGATGCCAAATCTAGAGAAATTTCAAGGAGAGGAATATTCTTAGGAATATATTATGATATTTATGGATATGTGCTTTCATATAGAAAGCAATTATGCTCTGTTGTTGAGAAAATTCATCACAACCCTTTCAGGCCCCGATCAAGAATGGTTCAATCAACTTAAGAGGTACAACATAACTAGCTTTGAATAGTTGTCCAATGCATTTCTTGAATTCTTCTCCTGTAGTGTCAAGAAGAAGGTGAACCTGTCTAATCTGGCTACTTTAATACATGACAATGAGTCAATAATGGATTATAGAAAAATATGGATAAAGATAATGGTAAAGTTGCCATTTTCCATTTCGACTCTAGAACTAACTTGGATGTTTATAAATAGTTATGCAAAGAACATCTTGTTATTGTTTCAATTGCAATAGTATCAAAAATTTGAGGAGACCTCAACACAAGCCAAGGTTATAAAGGACATCAAATTATAGGAGGATAACTTAAAGCTCCATAACAACAAGGAATGGAACAAGAAGAACACCCAATATCAGAATCAATAGGCCAAGATGGCCCATGTGAACCAAGTGATGTTAAATATTTAGAAATGGTATAAGGGGTAATAAAAGAATTATCAGGACCAACCTCCTCCTATGCAATATTATCAACACAATAATAACAATAAGGGTAAGAATAAAGAATAGTTCCCACCTCACCAATTCATACCTTTTTTGAAGTCGATGACATCTATATTCCATCAAATGTGTGAGTGCAAGACCCTCAACTTACCAGAGATCAATTTAATAGACCCTAATAAACCCAAACCAAAAGGGTATAAGGATAATCTATATTGCACTTTCCATAGGATGAAAGGGAATGACATCAAAGGATGTTATAGCTTAAAACACATAGTAGAGAACATGATAAAAAAGGGTGAGCTGATTGTAGACAACCCTCAAGCTTCAAATAACCAAAATATGGGGATCTTCAAGAACCCCTTACCGAATCAAGAGCCACCAAGGAATAATACTAGTCATGTGAATCAAGTGCGGGTGGAACCACCAACTCAAGGATTCATCGGTATGTTCAATGTTATCACAAGACAAGGGAGGTATGAGCAATCAAATATAACTCTAGCTCTTATTAGGGTTCAAGTTGTGCCTCCTCAAAGTCCAGTGCAAAATGTTCCAGTCCCACCAACCAGACCAGTGGTGACCATCAGGAGTAGGCTAGTTAAAAACCTACAAATAAATCTAGCGAAGTTGTCAATCTATAAACTGATTTAGCAGTCTCCTAAGCACAAGGAGACACTCATAGACATCCTAAGATCTATAAAAGTTTAGCCCTAGGACCCTAAAGAATTTATGAAATTCATGGGATATGTGCAGTAGTGCAATGAATTGGTGATTCAATTCAATGATCATGAGATTAAGAAAGTCTCCACTGCTATAGCGGACCCATCACTACATATAATTGTGTGTGTTAATCACACACCATTTAAATGGGTTTTGATTGACACAAGGTCATCAATCAACATTATTACTACCAAGGCATTGATGTATCTAAATTTACCAAATTCACACATTGTACCTTCTACCTTTACCTTGAAAGCATTTAATGATGCGCTATGATCAACGGTAGGTACCATAGTTCTTCCAATTCAAGTTGGACTGAAGACCATCCCTATGATGTGTCATGTGATAGAAGACACCATGTAGTATAACATCCTCTTAGGGAGTCCTTGGATTAGATAAATGCATTGTATTCCCTTGATTTTATATTAATGTATTATATATATACATGAGGGACAAGTTCACGTGGTTCCTTCTGACAAAGAACCATTCAAATATGTGAAATTCAAAAAATTACCTGGAGATTTCATTCTCCCCTCAATGCATCTAGATATACGGTCGATGTTTCCAATCAAACATCCAGAACGTAAATTAAAATAAGTATGTATAGGATATTCCATGGTAGAACCATAGCTATTAGAGCACACAAAAATAGCTTCAACAAAGCTTACGATATCCAAGATGCTTAGGAATGATAAGAATCTTAAGGCAGTTATGGTAAAAAAGAGCTAAAGTGATTGACCAAGCTAGAAACTATTGAGGTTCCTAGTCCCATGGACGAAGGGGATGCTCAAAATCAAGTTGAGGAAGCACCTTAGCCTGCCTCACCTACTTCTTCAACAGGATCATCTACACTGTAGGTGACCATATATTTGGTTAATCTTGGATTAGTGAAATATATAGTGAAAAACATGACATTCATACCATTTATCGAGACTGCAAAAGCTGTGGACCAACCTCAATCCCATAATTTTCCCATAGGTATGGTGGTACCACTGGGGGTGCCACCCAACCAAACAAACTTCATTCATGGAGGGGTTGACCAATATGCAAATCACATGCTCATAGATGACGATGATGATGAACCATTCACCATAAATTTTCATTACTTGTCTAATCTTGAGTTTGCATTATGCTACTTTGAACGTTACCATTGGCATGGTTATGGTTTAGGCTTATTCGAGCAAGGTCACCGAACTCCTTATGAACCACAGTATCAGCTATCAACTGATAGGTTTGGGTTAGGCTACTATATAAGAGGATAGTATGAGCTCTTAGTAACATCTTTAGATCATTTGAACCTCATTTTGGGAGACTATGTGGATTGGAATCCTTAACACCCTAACCCTTCTCGTATATGAAGGGGTAATAGGTTGGTAACATACATCTCTATTGAACCACCTGATATCTATCAGGATAACATCATGGTAGAGGTCAATACAGGAGATAATACAAGAGCCAACTTGGATATTGAAAGTTGTGAAGCTGTCGATAACATTGTCATACAGATCTAGAATCTGGGTATAGCAATGGAAATTGAATCAGAAGTTGCTTTTGAGGAAGTACAAGCAGAGTTCATTGTAGAAAGTGATGGACCAAATTGTGATTCTATAATAGATGATGATGAGCAATCCTCAGAAAATGAATGATATGAGGATGAAACTGAGTTTGCCTACTTAGGTCCTCTACATTTATGTCATCTATTTCCCATGGAAATAGTGGGTGAGAATGAGGGAGCCCTCATCGATGACAGTGGCTATGAATAGCGGGCCTACCTTGGGCCTCATATTGCTAATAACCCAATTCTAGTTGGTATGGGTGAAATACTCATATTTGACAATAATAACAAGGATGATACAAAGAGAGCTTATCTTGGGTATCATTATTTATGGCATCATCATAAATCAGTTGACATTGATGAGATGTATTGGAGAGTCTATCTTGGCCTGTACCTCAGAGGGAGACCACCCACTTTGGATATGATTTATCATAGTCTTCATTGATCCATAGATATACATGCAGCTCTTTGAGCCCAATGATCTCGCTTTCCAATATGTCCATAGACCAGACCTAGAGATCCCAAAACCCCTAGAGCCACATCTTGGGTGTGCAAATAGCACATATAAGATAGATCTGCACACACATGGTCCTGGAGATCTAATCTATTCAATTAATATGATATCTATTGATTTTACAACTCCACTTCACAATCCAGTCGATCCTTCAAAACCATTGTATCTTAATTTAGACGCTATTGATTGGGATTACGTCGATTCACCACTAGAGCTTGCATATTTCTTTTGTAATGAAGAAATGTTGCAACCTTTCCATTTTGTGCTAGGTTGTGCATATGATGTTTATTATGCTGAGGTAAATTCTGATGTAGGACTTTTAAATCCAACTGATGACATTCACTTGATTTCTATGCCTCACCAGCTTGAGGAAGGATCACACATGTTAGGAGGGGAAACATTTGATGTGGATATTAGTGATGATGCCACTAATCCTAAGAATGTTAAGTTCAAAGAAATTCTATCTCCTGATGAGCATGCCAATATCATCCCTCTACTAAAATAGATACATGATCTCTTTGCTTGGACATACAAATCTATGCCAGGACTAGATCCAAAAATGGTTACTCATAACCTTTAACTAGACCCCTATAAATGACCTATCAAGTAGAAGCTCAGGAAGATGCACCCAAAAGTCGCTTTGATGGTTAAATACAAGTTTTAGAAGTTTTTAGATGTAGATTTCATTATCTTCATCGACTATTCAGAATGGGTATCAAACATGGTATCTGTAGGAAAACCTGATGGAAGGATCTATATTTGGATAGATTTTAGAGACCTCAAAAAGGAAAGCAAAGGATTCATTCCCATTACCCAACATAGATGCTCTTGTAGATGCAACTGTAGGTTATGAGATGCTCTCCCTTATGGATGGTTTTTCTGGTTACAATCAATTTCGGATTAAATTTGAAGACCAACACAAAACTGCATTCACAACACCATGGGGAACATTTTGTTATAAATTTATGTCATTTAGCCTTAAAATATTGGTGCCACATATTAGTGAGCCATGACATACATTTTCCATGACTACATGCACAAAATATTAGAATATTATAATGATGACTTATTTGCAAAGTCATTGTTGTGTTCATAGCATGTAGAGGTTCTTAGAAAAGCCTTCGATCACCTGCTAGAGCATAATGTTAGGTTGAATCCCAAGAAGTGTATATTTGGAATAACTTTAGGAAATCTCTTGGGATTCATCGTTTCAAAACAAGGGATCAAAGTCAACCCAGAGAAGTTCAAGGCCATATTAGAAATGCATCCTTCCAAAAATATCAAAGAGTTAATAAGCCTATAGGGCAAAGTAGAATCCATAAAGTGATTTATCACACAATTATTGAATAAATGTTGACCCATGAATCGACTGCTACATAAGGGGTTTCCATTCAACTGGGATGAGGACTACCAAGTGATCTTTGTTGAAATTAAGAAATACCTGGTGACACCACCAGTGCTAGCTCCACCAAGACCAGATGTGCCTTTCTTGTTATATATATTGACTATTGACTTTGCATTGGGAACCATGTTGTCCCAAAATAATGCACAAGATAAAGAACAAGCGATATATTACATTAGATGCACCTTGGTGAGTTATGAGCTGGGGTATGCATACATGGAGAAGCTATGTTTAGCAGTGGTTTTTGCAATGAAAAATTTATATCATTACATTCTAAGTAATACGATGTATGTGATATCCAAACAAAATCCTTTGTAGTATATGATGAGCAAGACATCATAATACACATACTGTAAAGTGGATCATGATATTGATATAATTCGATTTGGAATTCATCAACCAAAATTCCATCAAGGGATAGGTCATAATTGATCAGCTAACAAAGGCACCACTTTATAATAGTAGGCATATTACCATAGAGCTTTCTGATGATGCAATATTTGCATTATCAAAATCTCTTGAACTAAAATAACCAGATAACAAAGCTGACATGACTTTGTTCTTTGATGGTTCAAAGTGTGAGCAAGGGGGCGATGCAGGAATTATATTCTTCATGCGAAAAGGTGCTCCAATGAACTTGTCATTTAATCTATACTTTCCTTGTACGAATAACAATGCTGAATACAAAGCCCTAATATTGGGTCTCCAAAAAGCCATCACCATGAAGATTAAAAGGTTCAACATCTTTGGTGATTCTCTTCTCATAGTCAATCAAGTGAAGGGATTTTTCAATGTAGGTGTCCTATTCTAAAATATTATAAGGATCTTGTTGACACTTATCTAGCCCAGCTATAATGGTACAACATCAAGGTAATTCCTCATTCATAAAACAAATTTACAGACACAATGACATCTTTGGGATATTTAATCCCTCAGAATTTATTTTTTTATTTTACTACCATTCATGTAAAGATTCTATCGCATGTCACGATGAAACATGAGGCTTTCGATAACAAAGAAACATTTAACATGATTCACATAGAACCAAACCATGAGTGGTTCTTGATACTATTGCAATAAGACACCCTAGATGTTTTTGATCTCGCAAGGTCCTATAGGGAATGACACTACCATTCACCACAAGGTTGTATCCCAGTCTGCATTCGCACACAGTGAAATGCCAGGGGAACAAGTCATCTTGTAAGTTGAGGTAGGAGCTTATTAGGACTATATGTCATAATTACATGATTTCCTCAAACTTGGTTTAATCTCTTACGGACTATCACATGCTATGAAGTGCACATTCAAATAGAAAGCGACAAAGTATGTCTTTCTTGGAGACATCTTGTACAGTCGAAGTTGTGATGGAGTTCACCTTTGTTGTCTTGATCCCCAAGAGTTAGCTTGGGAAATTTTGTAGGTTCATGATGGTACATGTGATGGAAATTTTAGCAGCATGGCCATTGTTAAGCACATCCTTTGAATGGGTTATTATCGACCCACTATGGAGAAGGATTGCATCACGTATGTTAAGAACTGCGTTAAATATCAATATCATGCTAATCTTATGCACTTGCCATCGCATGACTTACAGGCCATTCAAGCAGCTTGGCCATTTGCTTAGTGGGGTTTAAATCTAATTAACAAGATCTCTCCCTCATCATCGGGTCAACATACTTTTAATATAACAACTACTTAGTATTGTACAAAGTGGGTGGAAGCGATTCCTTTAACAATGACAAATGAAGCATGTATTGTGGAGCTTATACTTCATAATATCATTAGCCATTTTAGGATACAATCTAAGATAATATCATATAATGGAATTTCATTCAAGAATACAATTTTAAGGCATTTAACATCCAAGTACAATATACCAAACATCTTTATGACTCCATTATATCCTCAGGCAAACAGACAAGTTGAAGATTCAAACAAGATAGTGGTAGCCATATTAAAAAATATGGTACAAGAAAACCACAAATATCAACACATCAATTGACCCCTTGCATTAAGGGATTATAGGACTAGTATATGGATGCCCACTGGGGTAACATAATTTTTTCTAGTATATGGATTTGAGGTCATTATGCCCTTAGAGTTGGAAATTCCAAAACTACGCATCGCATTGAAAGATTTCATCAATGATGACACTATATGACAAGATCACCTTGATAAACTAATGCTTATTTATGAACGTCACATGAATTCCCTTGAGCATATTCAGATTTATTAATAGAACTTAAAATTATCGTATAATAATAAGGTTCATCTGAGGGAATTTAAAGTCGAGGATCTTGTGCTGAAAGAGAACCAATAGAACTCAATCCTATCTCTACACTTGCGAGATAAATTTATGGCTAACTCGTTAGGTACATATATCATCTTAGAGCAGATTGGACCTAGAACGTAACACCTGACATCACTTGAAGGTGTTTAAGATATTTAACCTCTCAATATTCTTCATCTTAAGGCGTTCCACACATAATAATTCAAAAATCTAAAAATATAGAAAATTTCAAAATCCATAAAAATCAAAAAGCAATAAAAGCTAAAAATATTTCAAAATATTCAAAACTTCAAAAAAATTCATCATGTATTTTCATTTTGCACATGTATTTCATTTAATTGCATTGCATTTAGGCATTTCCATCCATCACACCCTACATTATGATAGGTTGTGTTTACAATATTACAAAAAACACCATGTTTGCATTTCAATCATGCATCTATGCATCATCATCATCCATCACCCTTGTGAGTAATTATGTTTATCAAAACAACCCCTCCTATTACAATGAAGAATATACTAGGGTTTTACGATCACTCAGCCATACCTAGTGGTCCTCTCAAGAGTTTGTAGAAACCTTGCTTTGCTTTTGAGGATGAGGTCTAGTTTTGATAGCACTTAGCATATCAGAATCCCATCACTAATAAAAAAACTAAACAATCCTAATTAGGACAAGGGAAGATGAACACTGTGAAGAGGTCCTAGCTACTGTAAGTGAAAAGTTTCATTACTTGCTTATTTGTGACGTGTAGTGGTCTAGAGTAGAGGTCATTGGAAAAAGTAAAAGTTCTCCCCCTACTTGAAGAGATCCCTTGCTTACATCAAAAGGAAAAAAATCTCATATTTGAATCCAATACCTTTCCAAAAAAAAAAGTATATACAAAATAAACAATGATTTTATCACTATATATGAGCAAGTATCCCAATAAATTGAATAAAATAAGGGGGTGAACTTGAATCACTGGAATGGTCAATACTCAAAAATCATGGAGTGATACCCAATACAGTAATGGGCTAAATGAATCTCACCTGACATTGGGGTAGATCTAGCAATTCACAAATGAGATAGCTTTAGGTGCCTTATATTGCCTAGTAGTCTAGTCCAACTAAGTCCAAACCTAGGATCGAGTGAGCATGTGGTGATGCTCATTACAACAATGGGATGAATGAATCCTGCCTAGCAATGAGTTAGTCTTGTGTCTCATATAATATATTTATTTTCACACATAGGGATAATGAATAGCTTGGTCTATCATAGAGAAAGCTTTATCTTTCAAAAGTCTAGTATAGTCATTATACAACTTTTGATAAGTCAACTAGGGTGTTTGAGTCTCATGGAAAACCTCAAAAATTTCCAAATAGCAAGAAACCATCAATCAATCAATTATCAACTTCTTTTGACAAGAGTTTATTTGTTAAGGGGTGTTCATAACATAGAACAAATACCGGATGGATATCAGTAATGATATATGGATGACCACTGACTATGTTGTGCATATATTTTAACTTACAAAAGCTTATGAATAGAAACAATACATCATTCCATCTCACATATGGATGTTTAATTGATTAATGCTTATGATAAGATATATCAATTACATTCATGATTGTTATATGTTCTGTGGTGTCATCCATTAGATTGTTAACTCATATTACATTCATTCCTTATGTTTTAAGTGATTAAAGCATACAAATTCATTTACATTAGATCATCATGATGTAAATAATGCATTACATATATTGCATTCATCATATCATAACACCATAAATTAAATGCATACAAGTAAGTCAAATTAAACATGCATTTAACATTTAAACATTGCATTCACATATGAATACATCATAGTAGTCCATATACACATCTAGATCACAATATCTAGTCATACATCCATCATCTAGCTAGTGCATGTCATCCATATATCACATCATATAGCATCAGATAAGCATAACATATAATAATTTCATCCATATACATATCATAAAAATAAAACAAATAAATGAACACATGTAATGAGTCATAAATACAATGTCATATCATATATGTGTGTCTCAAAAAGTACATAGGTATACCAAAAATACCCGTAGGATACAAATGTGTAGGTCCTTAGACCTTACACTAAAAAATGATACAATATGCTCAAAACATAATCATGAATTGCCTGTAACCCTATTTGTGAGGCTCCTCCATCACCTCCACCCTCTCGATGAGTCCACCTAGAGCTAGTGCCGATGGACCTCTTAGACTTGTGAGTCCTATGGTTGGGCCAAGCTAAGGACTGCCCTGTATCCCATGTTTGAATCCTCTAGATCCTTAGATCTATGGATATATCTGGAATATCACCACCATGGAGTGTGACCTATCCCTTTAGGAGAGTGATGTGGGTAGCATCTGAAGCTTGTTGCATGATATGAGTCTAAACCAAAGCCTACAATCTCTTGATATCTATATATGGATCCAATACTATAGGTCATTGTACAATTGGAACCATAGGAGTAGCCTATGGAGTCGAGGTATCACCTCACATGATCACCAGATCCCTCTTTTGAGTCCTAAGGTCTAACCGAGACTATAGAAGATCCTACTCAAGCATCATCTTCTCAAGGGATAGAGTGACACTGTAAATCTATGCCAGGTGAAGAGTCCTCTCCTATTGGTATCCTTACCACTGCTCCTATCCCTATGCTAGTTGATCTTGAGCTACCCTAAATTATACTTGTATAGTAGCAATGGAGGTGTCCCTCCCCAAGATATGCATCTTGGTGGTCCCCAAATGTGTCTACAAGCTAACCACCTAGGCTCTGAGCTATGAGACCTTATCATCCAACTCCTCCTCACCCTCCTCCTCAGCCTGGTACCCATCCTCTATGGATGCACCCTCAACCCATCCAACCTATATGCATTAGTGAACTCATTGCCCATGAGGATCTTCTACCTCCTCTACCTCAGCTACCTATCCTGCTACTTTATTCCTAACTCTACCTAGTGAACCACCATTCCACCAGATCTTGGTAGTCCACTAGCCATCATAATTAGTAGTGGTACCCGTATTTGCCAATATTGAATCCTACTAGTCATCATACTCCTCACCTAGTGGAGTCACCTGAGTCCAAGTTAAATCCCTCTTCATATTAAGGTAGGGATAGATGGTAGGTATTGGTGGAATGTCCTGTAGATCCTAAAATGCCTAGTGATGCATGAGAAGTGGAAGAAATAATACATCTCAAGCTTGTACCTGATGAGACACCTATCTCATCTCGTCTACCTCAAGTAGCGCTATGCCTTCCCCCATGCAGGACAGTCCATATAGGGTTGTCATAATATATGCTCTAGCCACAGTCTAGTCAATTGATCTAGGTATTGTTGGAGGCCCCCTATGCGAGATCTGATATTGGGTCCCTCGGCCTCTCTAGGCAAAAAAGTAGCATAGAAATGGGAGGCCTCTACAATATCTCCAATATATAGTGGAATTTCTCTAGGGTGGTCAATAGTGATGTGCTACCACACCCGTATATGTAGCAGCAAGCTGCAGGTAATCCCAATGTGGCCTCATTGAGTGATTTGATACAGCTCATTGTAGAGTTGTGCTAGTAGGGCACTGCCCCATGAGAGAATTACTGGCTGCTCTCTAGTACTTACCAGAAGGTCCTACATACCGTATAGGAGGTTCCAAGGGAACCAAACTCTAGATGTATCTGGGAGTAGGATATGTATGCACAAGTACATGAGGATGGTTTGTCACTCTAAGAAGACGTGTGATCTATACCAATGTTCAATGGACACACCTTCATGGTCAATATCCTCTAGTGCCTCATCTCTCCGAGTGACAAAGATCCACCAAAACACTCCAACCTTCACCATGGTAGGCTAAGAGGTGATAACATCACCTTCGATAGGGATGCAAAATATAGGGTAAACATCCTTTAAAGTGACCGTGATATCCCCGATTGGCAAGTGGAAATTATTGGTTCGTGCATCCTAGCAATGGGCCAAAGCAGTTATGTAAGCTTAGTCAGCCCTGATGCTAGTCAAGCAAATGATATAACCAAGGCCTATAGTGATGAACCAATCCTGGTTGGTGTTGCTAATATCGTGAAGGAGTTCTTGAAAGGGCTTAGACTCCCTTGCCTGGGTAGTCAGCTAAAAGGGCAAGTAATAATACATAAAGTCAATAAAAAACATCAAAAACATACTTTCAAAAGTTAAAAAAATTAAAACAATATTTAAAAATATAAAAACATTCATAAATGCACAAGAAAATTAAAAAAATCAATTAAATCAGTCAAAAAATCAAAAATAAAAAAAATTGGAATTTTTTTTCTAAAGTTTCTCAGCCGCAACTAGGACTCGCGATCGATGATAATGGTTAAATTTATGACCGTTGGGATTTAAATCCTACCACAACTGATAGTCGTGACCCCCAATTTTCCAATTGGGAGCCGCATATGCCACCCACAACTAAGAGAAGCACCCCTTTTGAGGTCACTTCTCATCTCGAGCAAACCTAAAAAAATTAAAAACCCTCCCCATATAAGCTAACCTAGACTAATCCTAACTAGGGTGATGTTATTTACCAACAGTTTAATTTGGTTTATTTAACCCATTTCTTAATGGGATTCATTTTAAACTGGTAATGAAATGAGTGAGGTTGGAGTGATACCTTTGTGGCACCGACTCCACCACTAGAAGACACTTCTGGTTGGTCAGCCATGGGTGTGAGTGTTCAGTTCAACAGTGTTCTAGGTCAATTTTTCAATCTCACCTCTCAGAGCTCTCTTGGAAGCTATAGAAATTTGGAAAATAATGAATTATAATTACAAATTTTATTTTTATATTTCCAAATTTTCTCTCGATCACACTAGGAAACCGCAAGTGTAAAATTAGGGTTTTCCAACCACGGGTCAGATCCCTGACTAAGGAATTTGCAAAAAATTGTTGTGGTTGACAAGCGCGGTTAGAATCTAGTAATAAAACCCTCAAAATGCCACCATGAGGGGATTTAAAATTCCAAATCAAAAATATCTAATTGTGCAAAACCCTCAAAATTTTCAAAAATAATAAAAAATTACATAATTCATAATCCAAATGTGCCTCGTATTTAGTCATTTATTCTATACACTTGGAAATTGTAGTGAATTGCAATCCATTCAATCCGACAAGATGAATAAATCACCATAAGAACATTTGGAGAAAAACTAGTCATTGGTGGAATGGAGATGCTCCAGTCGAGGACATCATTCCACATGCATGTAAAATCATGTTGGAAGGACCGTAGAGACACTACACCTCCTAGAATTAAAAATTTGATAGAAGGAAGTTCACATTGTGATTCAATACAAGCTTGAATGGAATTGTTATCATCTTGACTCCCTAAGAAGGCCATTTCGACCAGACTGCTCCATGAGATATAGATATACAATTACTATTCACAATTGAAATCCTAGTTGACATAGGCCTTGCCAAGTAATATCAAAGTGCTAAAGTCTTCAATTGTTTAAATCAATCATGTTGGTCAAGTGACTCATCGCTTCATTAAAATCCTTACCCTCATCAACTTGTCGCTTGAGGGGGTAGTCATAATGTCAATAATCGTAATCAAATTCAATAGGATATCACTCAATCTTGTCAAATTGCATCCGCCTTACGAATCATTACCAACAACTATCATAAGCTTACCCTTTTATGGAGCAAAAATCAAATATGCTAGTTAAGCTAGTATATCTCCACCTATTGTTATCATTATAGCACTAACGCTACACGATCATCGTGGAGCTTGCAAACGCTTTGAAAATTAAGCCTTCCCTCAGTTAGAAGCAATGATTCTAATATGCACATCCTTTTGTAGGATTGGGCATCTAATATTGATCAGATCAATGATCATCATTCAACCTACGACATGGTTTTAGGAGGCATATTTTTGCTCAACATTGTTCATTCTCACAACGCATCCCAAAATGGGCATATGTAGAAACCTAAAATGCATCATGTGTAGGGGAATACTCATATGGGTATACTAACAAACCATATGAATGATATTGGATAGCTCCAAGATGAAGCAATGGTTTTAACCACTCAATTTTGGTAGATTTGGCATACTCAGCCTTAGCCATGGTTGACACCAATGGCTAAAAGAGCTATTTGTGCCTCAGAGCCGCGACTAGTGCTAAAACTATTTTGGATCCTGAGTCGAGCCAAATTCAGTTACAACAACATGGGTAATGGAGATTCAAATAGTTTTGGTTAGGGAAGCTTTGATATTTTTCCTCCTGGCTGATCCAACCTCCTGAATCTTGATCTTGTCTTCCCAAGCAAGCCAAGATTAGGTATTAGGAGGGCTATAATACCCCCCTCCAAATTGGGGACAAAGGTGGAACAATATTGAGTTGAAATGCAGCAAAGCTTTGTTGAAATGGATAGTGAATTGACAAAACTTTGAGGATAGTTGAAATTTTGCCCAATTTTGGAGTGACAAGCATGAATCCATCAATGGATTTTTCAAAGGACTAAGAAGCATCAATCACAAAATCAAGTGAATCAAACATGAACCTTATCAAATTCAACCACCAATCCATATTGGGACATAAAGGCAACCCTTGATCATCAATTCAATGGAGGGAATCAGAGATCCAAGCCTTGATTACAAGAGCAAGAATATTTTCAGCTCAGCTGCAGTTGTCAGTCATGGCTAACAGTACCAGCTACAACCCAGACTCGTGGCGAGGGTTTGATCTTTGATTTCTTTTATTTTAGAATTATATTTCCATTTTTAGTTGTGTAATTAGCTTAATCTATCATAGATTAATATTGTAGCAAAATTTGATTGATTAATTTAGGATTTAGAGGTAGATTTGCTTCCATTTCCTTGCAATTATCAATTTAGACTAGTTTCATGCTTTTCAAGTTCTAATGGCTAATTAGGCTTCCTAATTGTTATATTTCATGCTTTATTTATATGTTTTACAGTAATTTTATGATTTCTTGCATATATTCATATATTTACATGCTTTCTTTCTTTTTTTATCATCAATTTATCTCAAAAGCCTCATCAAGAGAGGTCTCCTTTGTCATTAACCTCTTTCATATCATTTCTTGAATGCAGGGTTTACAAGACCTAATCATTTTCAAGGCATTCAAGCTAGAATATGCCTCCAACCAAAGGAGAAGAATATTTGGTCTTAAGCAATCCGTGTTCCTTCTGAAAAAGTCTGCAGATTACACCATACCCTCGTTTAGAGGGTCTTAAAAATTGTATTAATTGTATCAAAAATTTAGTATCCCTAAGAGGGATGTATTTGTAATATATATTTGACAAAGTTTTAATAGAAGGAAATCTCATTTTCTTGTTAATTTCATTGTTGTCTATTCTTTATTGCTTTAATACTTGATTTCAATTGATGCACTAGTTAGGTGTATGATTTTTAAATCAATACACTTGTACCTTATGAGTTGAATATTACATTAGTGGATAATGCATTTAATCTAATTAATGAGTTAAAATATGTTAGTGGATAATATGATTTATAAGGTAAAGAATATATTAGTCGATTATGTATCTCACTCATTTTTATGAATGAAGCATGTTGGTAGATCTTATACTATATAATTTTAAAAATTACAGTAGTGGTAATGTATTTGACTGATTTAATGAGTTGAAACATGTTAGTGGATAATATGTTTCATAGCATGGAAATTTACATTAGTGGATAATGTATTCCATTGGTTGAGATGAGTTAGAATATGTTAGCGGTTTAACATATTTTATGAGATGATATACATTAGTGGATAATGTATTTGGTTGTGTTGAGTTAGAATATGTTAGTGGATAACATATTTCATGAGTTAGAAAGTACATTAGTGGATAATGTATTTCATTTGATTGATGCATTGGAATATGTTAATGGATAGGACAGTGCATGAGTTAGCAATATACATTAGTGAATAATGTATCTTAAAATCAATTATGATAAAAATGTAAGGGTAAATTGCATATTCTATTGTGTTTAAGTATTATTAAATAACATAATCCATTCTAGGATGCATATTAATTATATGGTACCTTAAGCAAGTAGAGGAAGGTCCCTCTCCTACTTGATAAGCTTGCACTAGAACTCATTTGAGAGGATTTTGGGGTCTTATATAATGAGTTGTTGTGTGCAATTATCTAGTTGATGTGTAGCTACTTTGGACTCCTAGATGGAGATGTTCCCTTGAATTTGGACCAAGGGGAGGAGAAATAATTTGGAGGGCAAACTTGGAGTTCATGTAAGGAAATTATGGGTTTCCCTCATGATTTTATAGCATGAATTAAAGGACTTATTCATGTATTTGGGATATGGGAATCATGGGAATTCTTATGTGCCTATTTTATGTTGATGTTGGTAAGAGGAAGAATGAATGTGAAATTCATTTGAGGGAATTATGGGATTACCTCCTTGAGATGTACAATAAATTAAAGGAACTATTCATGTAATTGGGAACATAGGAGATATGGGGTTCATATGTTCTTACATTGATGGATGTACCAAAAGGAATGGTGAAATTCATTTTTTACAATTGTATTATAGGCTTGTAAATTAATGAAATGATAAAGAACATTTGAGTTTGGGTTTTTCCCTTAGGTTTTTTTCTAAGATAGATTATATGTCATATGTGTTGTGATTATTATTGTCTTATGATCATGTTTCTTATTTCTTTCTAAAGATAGCTTATTATGGATATATTGATCTAATTTATGAAGGATTATCATGGTTAATGCTATTTTTATCCTTATTGATAATTATAATCATGCTTATGATCTAATAGTTTAGAATAAATTATAGAGAGTGACAGAGATGGACTATCTGTAATACACTTAGTACATCTATGTAGATGGACTTAGGTATGGTGTAGGGATAAGTGTACCCTCTTGATAGACTAAGAGGTATAATATAGTTCATCATGGAGATGATATAGATGACTTATTTATATTATTATTAGCACACCTACATAGATGAACTTACACAATGTAGGGATATGTGGACCCCTATTGAATATTAATAAAAAAATTCTCTCTCGAGTAGGTTGGATTTAGTTGGGTTGTTACACTATTCTTTGATGACTATTGTAAATATGGGATAATTTCTAAGATAGAGGATATTGGTTTGGGGTTGGATGCTTGTAGTAGATTGTTAGGTGTTAAAGACAAAGTTTTATGAATGCTAGTGGAGTCATCAGATCTACTAGGGAGGTTGTGGTTGAATGAGTCATAATGCTTGCTAAGGGAATATAAATAATGACTATGGAAATGGGAGACCCCAGGACATGGATGAAGTGAGAGGAATGAAATAAATCGATGAGGCCATGGAAGGGGTACCTTGGAAAGATCTCTCAAAAATAGAAAAAATAGAGTATAGTTGGGATGATGATTGAGAATTTATGAGAACCTATTCTTGTCCTCATACCACATCTTCAATATACTTTTCTCTTTTTGCTGATCTTTGAGGGTTCTCTTGAGGTCCCTCTTTTGGTGATGGGAGTTCCTTGGTACAAGACTTACTCCTTTTCTTATTTTCCAAATTTTTATCCTATGGGGAGGACTTACGTTTCTTCTTAGAATTTTTGCTCTTCCTTTCCTTTGATGTTTTTTATAATGCTCACACTATGGAGGCTGCCATATATTCAATTGGATAATTGTAAATATGGGGTTCCATGATGTGTATCTATATTTCTAGTGGTGGTTCCAAATGCATTGGAATACTGATTAGAGAATACCTTTACTAATTTTTTGTTAATATGCTTGTTAGGTGTGAATTGTTTGTTTGAATTCTTCCATATCATGTTTGCCCTTGAATGCATTTACCTCATCATAAAGCTCACTAAATTGTTCACCTTTTGGGTTCTCCCTAGGCATATATTTAGATCTTTTATAATTTTCTTATAAATCCACTAGTCTTGAACTTTGGCTTTGTTGTAATCTTATTGTCATAGTCATTGCTCCTTATTCATATAAATTTATTGTTGGTATCTCTCATGCACTTGGGATTGCTAGGTTCAACTAATTTGAACCATGGCTCAAGTTATTTAGGGTAGTTCAAGGAATCTTCATTTTGAAGTGGCACATAGCTACTTTCCTTGGGGATCCAATGAATTTCCAATCTTGGTTGCCTTTGGGGTATAAATATCTTTGCATTCATTATCCTAGATAGCCACTCCTATAATATATCTTCTAGATCATATGCCCATGGGTTATTTATTATTTTGATATACAAACTCTTAAGCTAGTTAATTCCCCCTAATTATACCAAAATTTTGAAATAGTTGGCCCTAATTTGCCCTACCCAATAGGAAGTGTCCACCATGTCTAGTTGACACAACATCTCTATGGTGAACAACCTCTCTAGTACATACCAAGGTAACAAATACACTATCTTGGTGAAGTTGGACATGTGGATAATGGTGTAATATTTAAGAGAGAACCAATATCCCCTATAGTCATGGTGAATTTTATCAAAACATTCCATCATAAGGCATTTTGGCCTTTCCCATTTTAGGGTCCACAAGGTAGTCATTAAAAATATGTCTATAAAAGTGCAATAAAGATATCTATGGAAAATATCCCCTATGTACATGGACATTGACCTCTTTTGAACACTCTCTCCTTTGATTTTTAGACCCAAGTTGTTGTACAACCAAGGGTTTTGGGCTAGTACCAAATATGCCAAGTAGGAGGAGCACCTAAAAGTTGAGATGGTGTTGAAATCCTCTAGCCCTTTGTGGATGTATTTGGCAAGGTAGGCATTGAAATATAGAATTAATTCTTAGTCTTAGGGGGTGTTCCTTAGAGAAAATATAACACCAATTTCTCATCCTACTTTTTTTCTTCATCCTTGTTGAAGATGAATGTTGTCATAATAAATTTATTTTTATAATTATCTCTAAATAGGGTCCATGTCATAAGAAGGATCAATATGGAGCTCAATTGTATATCTTTAGGAAAATCCCAATTCAGATATTTTAGTGGGTCTAGGTGTCACTTGTAGAGTTGGTTGATAGTGAAGGGATTAAACTCTACCCCTTGGGGAACCACCAACATATCTCATATGGCCTCAAAAAAATTATGAATAATTTTTTTTCATATTTTCCATCCACTACCTATCATTGTGCATCAAATGTTGAAGTGCATGACTCTACCAATTCTAAGCATTGGTGGACTTAGGGTACCATATAATGAGATAAATAAGACATCTAGATTCTAGCTAAAAAGGACCTAGCTTTCACATATTGGTACATTTGAAAGGAACCTTATCTTAGGTTTTTTATGTTCATAGATGTCTTAGAATCGACTATTTTCTTAGCCTTGTTAGTTAAGAAGATTATTAGTTCATCTACATTGGTTCTTCCATGCAATCCTTTCATAGTGTTTGACCTGGTGGAATGAGTAGGTGTGACCTTATTTGATAAATTTATGGCACCTAAATATTTCTTTTGGGATCTTCCGAAAAAATTTATTAGATTTTAGGTTAATTTTCTTCACATACAATGGTTGGGACCAAGTTTAAGGTTTTATTAGCTTATGTAGCCATTATTTATTTTGTGCATGTGCTCTTTCCTTACATGTAATTGGTTAGTTCATTAAGGTGGAATCATGTATGCTATTGGAACCTTATTGATTTATGTGTCACCTAAATTTGCAATTGGATAATTTTATATTTGTCACCATAATGGATTAGGTCTTAGCAATGATGACTCCCACATCTACATCTGCCCTATTGTTTCAACCACCATAGTTTCCTCAAACAGTTGACCTCCATATTTTATTATTTAATGTTTATGGTTGGTAGGATGTGTAGGGTAGAATTTAGTTTTGTACTTTTACATTGACAAGAGCTATGACATTATGACTTTGTAGATTTCATATTTTGTATCATCCTTTTTTGCTTCATGCATATATATATATATATATTTTTTTTTTATATATACATTTTATATAGATCTCATTGACTAGAATTGGGAGTAGTCACCCTTCTAGTTTGGCTAGCTTCATCAAATTTTCTATTTTGAGTCTGGTGATAAAATAGGTCCCACTCCAAATGGTATTGAATTTTGTATATCATCCTAGCTTTTTGTAATTCTCATCCCATTTCAACACCCAATCATCCACTCAAAATTGTTGGGTATTGATCTTTTTGTCCAACCAAATATTTACCACCTCTTGATACTTCCTCAGTTGATATATTGCCTTCTCCCTTTGCTCTTCCAATTTTAATAAATCTACTATTCTCAATGATATAGAATCTTGTTCTTAGAGCTCAAGCTAATGCAATAGTCAAAGGGATAGTAATTCGATAAAGATAGGTAGTCAATATTCTTATCCATAAACCAAGGAGATAGAGGAGAAACCAATACCATTTTTTAGGGTTATCCTATCTACCCATATCATCTAAACATATTGTATATTTCTTGTCCTATTAACAAATATTTGATGGTTAGGAGTCATGACCAAGAAATCAATGATTCAAAGGGTAAGCCTGAGATTGAAAATGAAGCGTTCTGCTTCGTAATTCCAATAAATGCAAATACGCCACTTAAGGAGGGCAGATCCCCGCCATGAATGGGCAAATAATAATGCGAATACGCAAATGAAATATTGATGATAGATACCAAAACTCTTGGATAGCTAACCTACTAAATAATGAAATTATATCTGGATAGCAACATAGCCGACGACTCTTCATAATTGGAATGTAACATGGCTCCCTCCCTTAAAAGCTTTGTCCTCAAAGCTAGGAAAGAACTGAAAAATATTCTTTGTCTGCCTTGTAGCATCGTCTTCTGGAAGGCCCTGCCACTGAATTAGGAACTCTTGAATTTGGCGTGGTCGATGATGGTGTACTTTGGATTGTAACATTGTTGGAGATCTTTGTCAAATTCTCTTAACAAATATTGCTACTAAATTCATCGCCAAGAGTTGCTAGTCCTTGTCAAAACTCTGTCTTTGTTATCAAGACACAATTTTGAAAAATTTTCAAACTTCTGCCTTTAATTTCAACTTCTAATCTTGATCAGTTTCCAATTCCAAAAAAATTGTTGTCGTGTGAGAGGGTATTGACGTGAGCAGAAATACTTAGTATAATATAGAATATTGTCTTCTGCTGGAACAACTATTGTTGGACTCTCCACAATGCGTTGGAAAATGGTATGTCTAGAATGCAAATGCAAGCCTGTTGGATCTTGCCTGAGAAGAGAGAATTGTGCCGAAGAACTGATTTTACTAACCACCGTAAATTGGTTGGATTGCAAGATTCTCTATAAACCTGATAACACCACGTGTCGTCCTGCAGCTGGATGTCGATTTATGTTAGGGATACCACACTTGGTAGGTTATTAAACCTTAGGGATTATTTTTTTTATCAAAAATTCTTCTTGCCACAAACGAAATCCTGCCAACACTCGTAGTTGCTAAAAAAAAAAAGTAATACTGATTTTGTGATGATAATGTCCGATGATTAATATCATCTCTCGTAATACCACTATGTGTATTCTCCCACGTGGCTAGGGTTTAAATTATAGTTTTCACCACTATAGAAGAAAAAATTTAATATTTTGCCTGCTGCATTCTTATACTGCGAAATGCAAACGTTGTCTAAAAATTTAGGTTACCACCAATAATTGTATGAATGCCTTCTGATGATTCACTCAAAACTTATGTTGCGAATGCACTTCTACCAACCGATTTGACAAGTTGTGAATGAAGCAATGTTACTATTGTGAATTCCTCATGAACCATGAAAACAACCTCATACCTTTGCATTGACTGTAACCTGTTCTAATTTCCTTCAATCCTCACGTAAAATAATTTCTACTGCAACTGGACAAAATATGCTCTTGATGGCTAACGATCTTAAAAAAATTGTTGTTGATGGTGACGATCGAAAAACTATTCTCTTGTGTCGAATGACTTTTTTTTTCCAAAAAATGTGTAAATTTGGAACCAGCTCAGAATGATGAAGTGATTGGAAATACCCGGATAAGCACTGGATGTCTTTGTTAATTGTGTGATAGTTACGCACTATCTGGACTCTCCTTTAAATTACCCAAAGGAATAATGATGTTTCGGAGGGATTGCTTCTTTCTGGCAACATGGATTTATAAATTCTTCTTCACCAATTTATGAATGCAGATTTATATTAATTCAATAATAAACCTTCGTCGTCACTTATAATACTTTTATTAATTTAAACCTTCGGATGCCTATTACTACTACAAAAAGTTCTTATTTGTGCGTTAAAATAACGTGCTCGCTGGAGGTTGTTTTAGGAGATTATCATGCCCAGACTTGCGGTAATAATTTTAATACATGCAAAATAATATTGTTTACCCCTTAGGACAACCACAAAATATTTCCACACGACACTGGTTTATTGTAGAAGAAATTTTAGGGTTAAGTTGTGATCCTTCATGTTCAACGTTGTGACAATCAGGGATTGGTGGAAGATTGTATTTCGCTTTTTTTATACCGATGGATTTCCAAGAAGTTTTCACTGTCTTCACACCTTGATTTACCTTCAAACAAATCAGGTGAAAATGCTTTGTTGTATAAGTTTCTAATTAACTAAAGGTTTTTGTGCTGCATTACACTCCGAACTCTTGAACTCCTGCTTTTGAGGTTCACACTATGACTCCTTTGATCCAACACTACCAAAAAAAAATATTGTGCACCTAATCGTCTTGCTCTGATACCACTTGAAGCGTTCTGCTTCGTAATTCCAATAAATGCAAATATGCCACTTAAGGAGGGCAGATCCCCGCCACGAATGGGCAAATAATAATGCGAATACGCAAATGAAAGATTGATGATAGATACCAAAACTCTTGGATAGCTAACCTACTAAATAATGAAATTATATCTGGATAGCAACATAGCCGATGACTCTTCATAATTGGAATGTAACAGAAAATTTAGCAATGATCTCTAACCAAGTAAAAATGTATTGTCTTACCTACTAAGATGGACAACCCAAAGATAGAGTTGATGAATCAATGGCTGAAAACCTCAAGTGACAAAAGGAAAAATCTTGAGAAAATTCCTAAACATTAAGGCCCTCAAACCTAGTTTGAGTTTCCATGGAATAGTTTTCACATATTCCCTAAGGTATAGACATAGTTTGATGAGAATTCTAAATATATTAAGGGACCTAACCAATTTATACCCCTTACTTTCAAGTATTTTGTATGCCTCAATATTTCATATCAACCTTACTCTAAATCCTCCCAAGGTTTTTTATACATGGTCACATCCCAAATCCATAACCCTAAGCCTTAGAAATAATGGTATATATCGAAGGTCAGACCTTTAGATCATATAATTGTTATACCTCCTAAGGTTAATCCTTATGAAAGCTTAGTATATCTTTTTATAATATACTTTAGAACCTTGTAAAATATAGAAAAGTCTAAGAATTTCACCTAATAAAAATCAAATATTATTCCCACATATTTGCCATGTCTATGCGCCCCCCTTTGGGTAAGTCCTAAGAAGCTTCACCTCATCTAATGGACTGGGGGTAAAATTGATGAATCAATAGATTAGAGGTAGAGCCTATGATTCAAAATATAACAAGAGTCTAAAAAGTACTTTAAATTTTTAGTATTAAGATGGATGACTTAGATATAGGGCTAATAGATCCAATGGCTCAAAGGTTGAACCAAGTGTCTGAAGAATAACATAAGCTAAGACCTTTGACTCATCATGCACACCCTTTGGGTAAGTCACAAGAAAATTTGATAGATCTGATAGCTCAGAGATAATACTAATAAATTAAATGGCTCAGAGGAGATGTCAATGGTTTGAATTTTAATAAAAATGCATGAAGGAAAATTTTATCTTATCTATAGTCAGATGAATGGCTTGGACAAAATATTGATATATCAACAACTCAAAAATTTATTTGATGAATCTTAAAAATGCCATTTTTTTTATCTTATTCAAGAGGCAATCCCAATGGCCCTCATATTCCTACATAGAATCAAATTTGGAATATTGGTCAGAGTTTGAAAACCAATAAAAATTCCCAAATCAGATCCGTGATAGCAAATGTTATTTAGAAAATAAATATGACGCTCTCGTCAACCATGACACTATAAGTCCCAAAGGTTGAAAAGTGAATATTTGAATTTATTTTTTACTGACTAAGTGTTTATTTTCCATAAATATATTCTTGAAGAATAAAATATATAGTTAAAAATTACTTAGACTTTACAAATCATTAAAGCCACGTGCGTAAATATACCAATAAGGAGCAAGGGCACATGTTTTAAAAGTAGACAAGTCAATTGCCATGAGATAATGAGTTGTAGAGGTAGTTAAGACCATTAAGGCTAAAAATATGGTGCATGTAGGGTGGCTAAAAAATCAAATAGTAGTTGGGTACTATTTATTTAGATCATATGGAAGACCTCACTAGTCTACTATAAGTGCAAGCACAAGAAGGTTAAAAGGATTTCACAGTAATTCATTGACTCATGTAGAAGATATAAATATAACCAAAAGTAAAAACCTCATAGTGATAAGCCAAAGTCTTATGATAGAAGAACAAAGATGGTATCCTCAAGTAATCAAGCTAATTACCTTGAAGGTATTGTTACCTACATCAAAAATATTCTAGATAATAGCCTGTATCAGGCCATCTCTAGGCAAGCAAGAACTAACCATATGGAATATGATATACAAAATTCAGGTCTTGGTGGTAGTCTTACTACAACTCAAAGGTGGAAAGTAGATAACATAGAGATAGATTATTTCAAAATGGTAGAATAAAACCCATTAAAACATGTTGCCCTCCTCATGGTTTTGTTTAAAAGAGTACAACTATACAAATATAAAGACAAATCTTGTTACAACTAATGGATTATCAATCTAGGTAGGTTGACCTACCATAAAGTGTATTTCTCTCTAGACTTAATATATTGGTTGGTAATGGCATATGATCTAGGTAGGAAGTAGTTTAAGAAGCATGATGGTAGTCCCTCAGTGCAACTCATTGTTGATGTGTTCAAAAGAATCTTCAATATAGAGAAGGCTAACCTGACATTGGAAAGGATGATGTTGAAGGACTAATCTAACCAGATCATATTTAAATAAGCCTATCCCAAATTATTTAGGTATGATGCTCAAGTATCTTATGAACTACCTCTTAATAAAATATATTTACAACCATGGGAAATGGATTATGCTGATATGAATGGCATAGCCTTAGGTGTCCAAAATAATAGTACATTCAATACACCCATGTATCAATAAGAGGATATCATAATTGAGAGGATGGACATGGAATTAAAATCCTTGCAATAGACCATTAAAGGAAGGAAGTAAAAAATGCCTCAATTCACCCATTACTCTCTTTTAATCCATGTATTTATTAGTTACTTGGAAATAAGTAAAATAAAGGAACTAGGAGTACCAGATGCACCAGATGTGCAAGACAGACTATTATGGATCCATGAAGGAGAGTCTATCTATACCTAGTTTTTAGGAAAATATTTTCCTCTGGTTCATGAGTATCTCTGTGGATATGCTCTTAGCAAAATGCATAAAGGAATCATGATTTTTTTTTGTTAAAATGAACCAAGATATTTCTTTGTTATAGATAAATTCACCTACATTAGATTTTATATGGCCCAAATCCTACCTAAGATGCTCCCATCATATTTCCATTCATCTCTAGCTTCTATGGAGATTATCAGGAAAATAGTAGAAGCCAATATGAGGGTAGGCAAAAAATCAAAGAGGATCCCTTGGTTTAAACTCCATTGAAAAATGGGAACATATATTTACAAGGGATACCCAAGCTTGTTTAGAGCAATGTGGAGTATGGATGAATATGTGTTCCTAGATCTTAGTTGGAGGCCATACGATTCTCATGACCATTATAAGAAAATTACCCTAGAGATACTAATATCTACTTAGATCAAACACAAACCTGATTTATTTGAAGATAGCCTACAAAAATCCATGAGAGAAAAGAAGTCCTTAAGTAATTTGTAGAAGTTATTTAATATTCAAAAGAGATATCATTCACAAAAAGAGCATCTTGAAGACTAATCTACTGAATTAGCATCATTGAGGAGAAATTTTGAAGTTTATGCTCCTAAAATTCCAACTAAACAACTAGAATAATTTAAGGACCTTATACTAGAGGTAATAAATTTATATGCTCAACAAGTAGAAATTATCGTAGACATAGTGATATTGATAGAAGGAACAACAATAGTAGCCTAGCTAGCCTTGATAGGTCCTAAAATATTGTTGATTCTATTGAAGTAGATACTTCTGACACCTCCACTCTCGAAGTTAGGCCGCCAAAACCAGGATAAAAAGACAAGGGTAGAGAGATTGCAACTACTACTCAAATAAAACAATAAATTTTTCAAGTACCTACCAAAGCACAATTTTCTATAGAGGACCAAAATTAGATAGCAATGCAAAGACCATAGTTTGTACCATAGTTGAGAAAATCTTCAAAAAATCCTAATTTTGCCGATTTATTCCCGATTCATAGGCTAGCCGATTTTTTCCTGATTTTGCTGATTTTTTCCTAAAAAATTCTGATATGCAAGAAAAAAGATTTTTTCCCAATGAAAATTTGTATTTTTCTTTGGTTTTTTCAATAAAAAATGTCGATTTTTTGCTGATTTTTTCCTTATTTTTTGCCGATTTTGATTCTTTGATGATTTTTAAACCAACCAATTTACTACCCGATTCTGATTTTCTCAACTATGGTTTGTACCAATAACCTAGCGATAGACAACAAGGAGAGAAATATATCTTCCTTCATACAAAAGAAAAATTAAAAAGTGAACGACTTGACATTACGTATTAGAGATCATCAGGTCGGCAATGTGAAGTCCCTTTAAATCCACAAAATACAATAAAGCAAGGACTAAGGATAGCCCTACCATGAAAAGCATCAACTTCGTCAGGATAGAGGAAGTGATTTCAATAAATGAATTTGATGAAAAACAACTAAAGTCCATGGAAGAAGGAAAATATCTAAGGAGCATCACACAAACAAAAAATAATCCCCATGCTACAACTAAGGTCACTATCCCTAAGGAAAAACTTCTAGATGAAATTAAGGTTGATCCCAAAATAGGGGATGTAGGTGTGTTTGGAAAACCTGCAAAATTATACAAGACTAGAAAACACATTCAAGAACATGTAGCAAAGTTGGTCTTGAAGCATAATGAAGACCTGGAAGCTAGGTTAGATCAGATACAAACTAAGAGAGATAGGATGAAATCATTAATCAATAAAATTTAGGAGCAATCACTACCAACACCAACTACAGGATAAATTGATATCATTGATTTCATAAAACACTATAAAGAAGAGCTGATAATAGCACTTAAAGAAAAAGTGAGACTAGCTAAGAAACTCAAAGATATTATTGATGTCATGACATTGTACCAAAATATAAATGCACTGCTACAAAATACAAATCAAAGAGAAGTAGCTTTGAAGCTAGCATACATAAAGTGCAAGGTAAATTATGGTTAGATATGTGATAGAAAAGCAACCATATTAGAGGGTAAGAGATATGATTATCAAGGAGAGTTTTTTAAGCTGACCAATTACCTTCATGAGAAGCCCCACTGGAATAATTTCATCCAAGATATGGATAATTGGAATGTGATGAAAAAGATGAGCTAAATAATGAAAGAAAACAAGGTGGTATACAAACTGAAGAGATGTTGATAGCAAAAAAAGTAGATGAGATAATAATAAAAAGAGTAGAAGAATTTGAATGTGATGAAAAAGATGAGCTAAAATTGTCTCAACAACTCAATGACTTAGCGAAAATGGTGCAAAGTGTAATAAAAAATACATAAAGCAATGAATCCACATCCAAAAATTATGTAAAAAAGTTATTAAGTATCAAATATGTAGTCAATATTACAACTTATTTTTGTGGGAGAAAATAGCCAACTTATTGGGGGTAAGCTTATCTAAATGGGATAAAACCAAAGAGGGGTCCACCATAGAAAATGACAGACACAGGGATAATTCCATTCTGAAATATAAATGATATACTTAACAAATCAGAGGTAGGGGATGATAGCAAGTGGAATGTCTAGATTTAAGCATTTATAATAAATTCATGGCACTAAAAAGTCTACAAAAGGAGTTGTCATGACTAGAATCAGGATCAAGCTTTTGCATATCATATTTTTTCTTGAGGTATACTTGAGTGCCCCAATTTTGCCATTGTATTTTCCTCATCTTATTTCTTTGTGGCATCCCTCATTCTTCCTATTTGTGTGTGTTTTGATAGGGAAACCTTTAGGTGCTGAGATTATTTATACTAAATTGGAGGTTTGAAGGTCTTGTTGTTACCAAATTGGAATGAACAGGCAAAGAATTCTTATTACATAAGTTGAATGAGGATTCTAATTATATTAATTTGAAAGAGATTTTGTCGATTCAAGCTAGCTCCTATTGTAGTTTGTTCAATATTAATAAAATTCCAAGCTTCTTATCTTATCAATTCTTTCTATATCAATTTTGAGTGTTGTCTCTTTTACATATTACATAATTTGAATGTGTAATGGATGTTTTCTTTTGTTGATAACCAATTATATTTGTTACATTATTTGTTCAGATTTAATTGAATCAATTTTTCTTTCTTTTCTCTCTTTCATAAAGGTGTTTAAAATCATGCTACAATGGCATATTGAATTAAGGCACCGGTCATATATAAGACATATTTGAACTATTATAGCAAAGTCTTGGTCAAGAATGTAATTTTTACACATTTTTATCTATATGAGCATGAACTTATATTGTTAAATCTTTAAGTTTACCTCAAGGGTATCCTTACCCTACCCAATCTGTTTAGAGTCATAGATAAATCTATTCATGGGTTAAAGATGTAGGTCCACCAGAGCCTGTAACATTGTTTGAAATTAGGTTTTTCTTGTGGCATGACACATTATTAAGTATATAAGAAATAAATCCAATAGATTATGACACCATTATCGAGGAATGAAACCTTCTTGTATTAAAAATTCCAAGAGTTTACTTCCAAATGACATTTCAAATCATTTTAATGGTAAAGAATCAACTAATAGAGTTAGGGAAAATTTAATGCTAAGATTTCTACTCAGTTTTCCCTGTGTGTTCAAAGTTTTCAAGAATTCGATGATCGTAGGATTTTCTTGATTTTTAAATTCTTATGTTTTATTGTATAAAAATCAACCCATATCCCCAAAAGTATACTTTATGAGTTTGAGAAAGGAAAGGTTGAGCAATCTTGACCAGAGTGTTCTATTCTTTTTACACCTATTATGCTGGTGAATCTAATTGGATAATACCCAAAAATAAATAAATAAATAAAGGAGCATATTGATATGGCACATACAAGAAGAAAAACTCAAAATCTCTATCCAGAGTTTTCAAACCCAAAGATATGCTTCTAGACTCGTACTATCAATACCTCATCAAGAAGTCTTGTTTCTTGAGAAAATTTAGATTCTACTCCTATATATAATCATTTAACTATTACTCCTATTGTTAATAATAATTTTACTGTTATTCCCCCTACCATTGTTACTATAGACATTGTTAAAACTACTCCTATAGTTAATATGGACAACCTACAACCTAATATGCACCATTGGAGAATGAATAGGTACCTTCCTTTTAAATTACCTCCTATATTGAACCCCTTACCTAGAAAATATCACAAGTACCTGTTGGTCATCAAATCCGCACAGGAAAGGACTTTCTATGGGTTTGCACGCCCTGGAACTGCGACCAACATTGAAAGGCTGGGGGGAAGAGATGCCCCTCGTGCCAATCTCCGGAGAAAGGCCGAATCCTATACTAATCTACTTTTGGGGTTTGAGACAAGAGTGCAAGAAAGAAATAAATAGAGTAAGGGTTAGGAAAAGAAATAAAAAAAGGTAAGGGTTAGAGAAAGAAATAAATAGAGTAAGGGTTAGGAAAAGAAATAAAAAAGGGTAAGGGTTAGAGAAAGAAATAAAAAGAGCAAGGGTTAGAATATGATGATTTAAGGTGGGAGAGAACAGGAAGCACGATTACTTGCTAACAACTCGAATAGCAGCAAGAAATACCAAGAATAACACGAAGGAAACAAAATGCCGAACTTCCTATGTATCCTCTAGATGGGTTCGCAGGGTTCTCCTTTCTATCTCACTGGAATTCAGGATTCAGAGTAACATCGATTGAGACAAGGGAATAACAAAAACCTCAATCCACCAGGCAGCATAAAGGAAGGCGACAAGGCATTTTTCCTCTCCTATGTATCCTTCAGGGTGAATTTCGGGGGGTTCAGTCCTCGATCGCACACAGGATTCAGGATTCAGAGTCTCAGTACACGAATGAGAAAAGACAAAAGAATTAAGCACAGAAGGCAGCATAAAAGAGAGAAATAGAGCATAAAAGATCTTTAGTATTAAGCGCAAGACATCAAGTTACAACAGCTTTCTAGTAGAAAGTTCCCCCCAATTTTACATTACAAAGCCTAGGTTTTTATAGAGGACCCGACCCTCTGAATCATTATTACAAAAATGGCGGAGTACACCCTCGGGCCCTGAGAAATTGGCTCCTCGCTGCTACTGCGGATGATCTCTCAAATCAGCTACCAAAATTGGTAATGGTGACTGAGCCAACCGGGGAAAGTCGCATTAAATGAACCACCTCGGTGTCCTTGGATTATAGGTGCAGTGCTCGAGTGGCGGCCATGCTTGTTGGGCTCTTCTTCATGGACTGATACTTTTCATCCAATTGCCAAAAATAAGCAGCGAGCTTACCAGGCAAGAAAATATGCATTTATGAGGCTCTCTGATCGCCTCGAGAAAATGCCCAACTTGGGAAGCGTTCCTGGGAAGTGCCTCACTGATTTCTACTTCGCAAAACTACTTCAAGGGTGTGGAGTGCCGAAGCCGATCTCCCTCTATCCTTCGCTGCTTTGCTGGCAAAACTACTTTGCTAATGGGTCGAGAAAAACGCTTCGGGCCGATCTTCTTTTGAAATGGTGGTTTGGGGGAGTTTCGTCCGAAACACTTTCTTGACCTCTACTGCTTCAGGTGAAAACTTGCTGAAGTGGATTGTAGAAATACTTCGAGCCCGAAGTAATTTCTTTGCCTTAGTTGATTCGGGCTATCTTTTCTTCTTCGACGAAGTTGTTTGGATGTCGCTTCGCAAAACTCTTCACCCGAAGCAGTCGTTGGGAATGCTTCGGGTGCGAAGCGTTTCCTTTGCTTTCTCGATAAATTTCTCACCTGAAGTGATGATTTGAAGTGCTTCGGGCCTGAAGCTCTTTTCTTTTCATTTTGTCCACCAGGGGGCGATAGGGAAAACCAAAATTGCTATAACTTATAAACAAAGGAAAACTTTCAACAAAACAAATATCATACAAAGTTTTAATTTTTCGGCCCCTTAGTGGAATGTGACAATATTGTCAACATTCTTGGTGGCTCGCGGGGCAACGAGCTCATCTCGGTGGTAGAACCCTCAGCTTTTATCCATTGGGCCAGAGTTACCTCCATACCCTTCTCCTTGTTCCTTTTTTGGGGGTGCTTCCATAGCTTGTCCTTCCTCTTCCTCTTCTCTCTCCTCTTCTTCCGCTACTGCTTCTTCTCCTCCTGTCGCCATTGCTTCTGCTATGTCTTTAGCCGTTGGTAATGGGGCCAGGTGGACGCAGATGTCTCTTAAGGTTCGACGAACCTGAGACCAGACACTTTTTGTGAACAGCTCCTGATCTTCTAGGGATTTGACCAAAGCGCGAAACCTATCGATCTGCCCAATTTTTGCATGCTGAGACCTGGTATACAGATCATTTAGAGAGGTGGAGATTCTACAGTATTTCAATATGTAATCAACAACCTGCTTCTCTATTATTGGTTCGGCCCACTCGTCTATCTCTGAGACGTTGCCTTCAAATTGTTGCCACTTCGGAATGATTTCCTCCTTGGCTAAGGGCTTTCCATAATTATCCGTGAAGCTCGAGAAGCCTAAGGAGAAGAGGTCCTCGAAGTAGCCCATTGACTCATGCCTCTCACTTTTGAATGCATCCAGTAGGATTTTTTCCTTTTGAGCTTTCTTGGCTATGGAGAAAAATGCGCGAACTATGGCCTGGGCTGTTGACCAATCCCTTGCTGTCTGACTCATTGCTATGAGCTTCAAATATTGATACCTTGCATATTGGACCTTGAGGGCCAGCTTGAGTCAAGCTCTGACATTCTGAATGACCTCTTCGATGATTGGACCTCCTTCGATAGTGGCAACCTAGGCTTTTATGGTGTAAACTAAAACTGAAAGGGCACTGACAGCCCGAGACTTGAAATTCTTGAGCAGATGTGAGCGAATCTCCTTGATTTTGCTCCTATAAAGTAGCCCTAGGCCTTCCTTCTCGTGCAGCTGGATCTGAGCTTGCATGATCCTACCTTCAAGCTCCTTGGCCCTCAAATCATTTTTGGCCTACCTTTGGGCTTGATTCTCAGCTGTGCACTCCAGCTGTGTGATCCACAACTTTAGGGCATGTACTTCTTTCTGCATCAGCTTGCGCTGCTCCTTGACCTCTACCAATTTGGAGCGAGCCCTTGCTAGCTCCTCCTCCAGCTTGATGTTAGCATTCTCGTCTTCAAACCTGCGCTTGTTGGCAATGTTGGCGTGCGCCTTGAAGGTCTCGATTCCAATGTGCATAGAGGCGGATTCCTTGTCCACTTTCAGATGTTCCAAGTCATTTTTTTTATCCTAATATTCATAGTCCACTGGAGTCATTTCGTCCAGGGGCTTCTGGACCTTGGGTATCTTCTTTACTTTATGCAACTTTCCCGCCTCTAAATCAAAGATGGTGCATCTCTCAACTTGAGCGAGTGAGCGCCCTTTCTTATTTCTTGCCTCTTTCAACATTCTCTCTGTGTTCTGTCGGGCTTGGAGGAGTTTTTTGGCCAAGGGGGATTCTCGCATTGAGGACAGATCGAAGTCGAATGCGACTGGATCTATAGACGAGGGATTGAAAAAATATAAAGAGTTGAAGGGGATAGCCTCACCGAAGGTTTGGCAACAGGGGTGAAAGGGGCTTCGGCAAGTGGGAGCACGTTGTGTACAATAGAGGAATGATCCTCGGGGTTCGACATTGGGCTATTAGCTTTGCCCTGGTTGATGACTGAAGGATTGGCGGTGAGGCTGGGAAAAGTAACTTTGATAGGTTTGTCCTGGCCGAAAGACTCGGGGGGAGTAGCTAGGGACACAGCGTAAGAAGGTGACTGACCTTGTGGAGGTAGGGTGGATAGGTGAGAGATTTCGGCCAGGGTTGGGGTAGACTTACGAGCAACCAGAGCATAAGGTGAAGAAAACATACCTGCGTGCCCTCCTGGTAGAGCGGCCATGGTGATCTCCTAGGTGATTGGCCCTTGTTCCTCCTCGGCCTCGATACTCTCGGCTTCCATGACTTCCACGAGTTCCTCCACATTAATGACATCTATGTTTGGGATCGTTTTGGTGCTTGGTGGAGTTCCTCCATTGTTTGCTTTGGCCGAGCCCAATACTTATCTTTCGATAGGGGCGTTCAGAGTGCCTGTATGCGGTCGCTTTGGGAAGTTCAAGGGTGCCTGTGTAGGTTCCCGCTCCTTTCTTTTCCTCCTCTCGAGGGGTTGCTCTGATTCCTCTATTGTTGTCTTGAGATCTTCGGATGGCCTCTATAGTAAAGCTTTTGGCATGGCCCTGACTGCTTTTTCCTTGGGTACATTATCAGTCCTTTCAAGGTTTTCACCCGAATTTGGGGTGGTCGGTGGAACAAAGTCGGTGAAGGACAAGGGTTCCCAAGACCCAATATTGGTCTGATATACAATTGTGAATTCCCTGTCCATGGTTAGAAGTCCATAAGAATTCATCCTTCGGCGATGGAATCTCATAATCCACCATTCTCTTAACTGCTCCTCGTCCCAGTATTTCAACTCTTCTTTTAAATCGTCCTTTGCTTTTCTCCAGAAAGTGGAGTTGGGAGTTGGGAATGGGTACTGGTCTGGGTTGAATTCGACCTCCATAGGATAGAAGTCATGCCAAGGAGGCAAAATCCTCATCTCCTCTAAGTGCCACTCAAGGTCCGTACCATTGGGGTTATTCCTCTGCTCCAGAATTTTGGGGCGAGGATAGACATGGAAGTTTTTGCTTTTCAAATGATCTCTCATCACCCCCAACGGGTCATAGAGCCACCTCTGTGCTATTTGAAGCAGACCATAATCGGTAAGCTTCTCCTCCAGGTATATGTCCTGCTTTAGGGCAAAGACTTCGATCACTCCCATATTGAAGGGGAAGTCACAGGTGTGTGCCCACTTCCGTCCGTGGCCGTAGGTTTTGTTGGTCATGTCGCTTTGCCGAGAAACTTCCAGGGCAAATTGTTACTCTGAAGGGAAAAAAGGCAGCAGGAAGGGCTTCCCTGTGAAGTCAAAAATGCAGATCACAAGCCCTTGTGTCAATTGAAACACATCCCCCATTTTCTCCAGTACCAATTTATCTTTGAGGTCGAGAGGCACCCGCGGGCTAGACTTTGTCAGAACGTGCATTGTAGGTCCAAAAAACTACTAATTGAAAGGGTAATAGGACTCTGACCTCAGTAGGAGACGGGTCCACTGATATACAGGCAAAGGGATCCCATCCTCGCCGACTGGTGAAACATCACAATGGTGAAGGGCTTTATGTACATGAAAGAAGAAGAGCCCGAAGTATTTCTACAATCCACTTCAGGCCCGAAGTATTTCTACAATCCACTTCAGGCCCGAAGTATTTCTACAATCCACTTCGGCTAGTTTTCACCCGAAGTAGTAGAGGTCGAGAAAGTGTTTTGGTCGAAACTCTCCCGAACCGTCGTTTCAAAAGAAGATCGGCCCGAAGCATTTTTCCCGACCCATTAGCAAAGCAGTTTTGCTAGCAAAGCAACGAAGGATAGAGGGAGATCGGCTTCGACACTCCACGCCCCCAAAGTAGTTTTGCAAAGCAAAAATCAGCGAGGTGCTTCCCAAGAATGCTTCCCAAGTTGGGAATTTTCCCGAGGCGATCAGAGAGCCTCATAAATGCATATTTTCTTGCCCGATAAGCCCATTGCTCATTTTTGGCAATTGGATGCGAAGTATCAGTCCGTGAAGAAGAGCCTGACAAGCATGGCCACCACTCGAGCACCGCACCTACAATCCAAGGACACCTAGGTGGCTCATTTAATGCGACTTTCCCCAACTGACTCGATCACCATTACCAGTTTTGGTAGTCGATTTGAGAGATCATCCGCAGCAGCAGCGAGGAGCCGATTTCTCAGGGCCCGAGGGTGTACTCCGTCGTTTTTGTAATAATGATTCATAGGGCCGGGTCCTCTATAAAAACCTAGGCTTTGTAAAGTAAAAAGGGGGGGAACTTTCTGCTAGAAAGCTGTTGTAACTTGATGTCCTGCGCTTAATAATAAAGATATTTTATGCTCTATTTCTCTCTTTTATGCTGCCTTCTGTGCTTAATTCTTTTGTCTTTTCTCCAGTATGCGAACGAGAAAAGACAAAAGAATTAAGCACAGAAGGCAACATAAAAGAGAGAAATAGAGAATAAAATATCTTTAGTATTAATCATAGGACATCAAGTTACAGCATCTTTCTAGCAGAAAGTTCCCCCCATTTTTACATTACAAATCCTAGGTTTTTATAGAGGACCCGGCCCTCTGAATCATTATTACAAAAATGGCGGAGTACACCCTCGGGCCCTGAGAAATCGGCTCCTCACTGCTGCTACGGATGATCTCTCAAATCGGCTACCAAAACTAGTAATGGTGACCGAGTCAACCGAGGAAAGTCACATTAAATGATCCACCTAGGTGTCCTTGGATTGTAGGTGCGGTGCTTGAGTTGCGGCCATGCTTGCCGAGCTCTTCTTCATGGACTGATACTTTGCATCCAATTGCCAAAAATGAGCAACGGGCTTATCGGGCAAGAAAATATGCATTTATGAGGCTCTCTGATCGCCTCGAGAAAATTCCCAACTTGCAAAGCATTCCTGGGAAGCGCCTCACTGATTTCTACTTCACAAAACTACTTCGGGGGTGTGGAGTGCCAAAGCTGATCTCCCTCTATCCTTTGTTGCTTTGCTAGCAAAATTGCTTTGCTAATGGGTCGGGAAAAACGCTTTGGGCCGATCTTCTTTTGAAACGACGATTCGGGGGAGTTTCGGTCGAAACACTTTCTCGACCTCTACTGCTTCAGGTGAAAACTGGCCGAAGTGGATTGTAGAAATACTTTGGGCCCGAAGTAATTTCTTTGCCTTAGCTGATTCGGGCTATCTTTTCTTATTCGGTGAAGTTGTTTGGATGTAGCTTCGCAAAACTCTTCACCCGAAGCAGTCGCTGAGAATGCTTCAGTTGCGAAGCGTTTCCTTTGCTTTCTCGGCAAAGTTCTCACCCGAAGTGATGATTTGAAGCACTTCGGGCCCGAAGCTCTTTTCTTTTCATTTTTTCCACCAGGGGGCGATAGGGAAAACCAAAATTGCTATAACTTATAAACAAAAGAAAACTTTCAACAAAACAAATATCATACAAAGTTTTAATTTTTCGGCCCCTTGGTGGAATGTGACAATATTGTCAACATTCTTGGTGGCTCATGGGGCAACGAGCTCGTCTCGGTGGTAGAATCCTTAGCTTTTATCCATTGGGCCAGAGTTACCTCCAGACCCTTCTCCTTGTTCCTTTTCTAGGGGTGCTTCCATAGCTTGTCCTTCCTCTTCCTCTTCTCTCTCCTCTTCTTCTGCTACTGCTTCTTCTCCTCCTATTGCCATTGCTTCTACTACGTCTTCAGCCATTGGCAATGGGGCTAGGCGGACGCGGATGTCTCTTAAGGTTCGGCAAACTTGAGACCAGACGCTTTTCATGAACAACTCTTGATCTTCCAGGGATTTGACCAAAGCGCAGAACCTATCGATCTGCCCGATTTCTACATGCTAAGACCTGGTATACAGATCGTTTAGAGAGGCGATGATTCTACAGTATTTCAATATGTAATTAGTAACCTGCTTCTCTATTATTGGTTCGGCCCACTCGTCTATCTTCGAGATGTTACCTTCAAACTGTTGCCACTTCGACATGATTTCCTCCTTGGCTAAGGGCTTTCCATCATTATCCGTGAAGCTCGAGAAGCCTAAGGAGAATAGGTCCTCGAAGTAGTCCATTGACGTGTGCCTCTCGCTTTCGAATGCATCCAGTAGTATTTTTGCCTTTTGAGCTTTCTTGGCTATGGAGAAAAAGGCACAAACTGTGGCCTGGGCTATTGACCAATCCCTTGCTATCCGACTCATCGTTGCGAGCTTAAAATCTTGATACCTTGCATCTTGGACCTTGAGGGCCAGTTTGAGTCAGGCTCTGACATTCTGAATGACCTCTTCGATGATTGGCCCTCCTTCAATGATAGCAACCCGGGCTTCTATGGTGTAAACTAAAACTGAAAGGGCACTGACAGCCTAAGACTTGAAATTCTTGAGCAGATGTGAGCGAATCTCCTTGATTTTGCTCCTATCAAGTAGCCCTAGGCCTTCCTTCTCATGCAGCTGGATCTGAGCTTGCATGATCCTACATTCAAGCTCCTTGGCCCTCAAATCATTTTTGGCCTACCTTTGTGCTTGATTCTCAGCTGTGCACTCCAGCTATGCGATTCGCAACTTTAGGGTGTGTACTTTTTTTTGCATCAGCTTGCGCTGCTCCTCGGCCTCTACCAATTTGGAGCGAGCCCTTGCTATCTCCTCCTCCAACTTGATGTTAGCATTCTCGACTTTGAACCTGCGCTTGTTGGCAATGTTGGCGTCCACCTTGAAGGTCTCGATTCCAATGTGCATAGAGGCAGATTCCTTGTCCACGTTCAGATGTTCCAAGTCCTTTTCTTTATCCTGATATTCATAGTCTGTTAGAGTCATTTCGTCCAGGGGCTTCTGGACCTTGGGTATCTTCTTTACTTTATGCAACTTTCTTGCCTCAAAATCGAAGACGGTGCATCTCTCAACTTGAGCGAGCAAGCGCCCTTTCTTATTTCTTGCCTCTTTCAACATTCTCTCTATGTTTTTTCGGGCTTGGAGGAGTTTTTTGGCTAAGGGGGATTCTCGCATTGAGGACAGCTCAGAGTCGAATGTGACTGGATCTACAGCCGAGGGATTGAACAAATATAAAGAGTTGAAGGGGATAGCCTCACCTGAAGGTTCGGCAACAGGGGTGACAGGGGCTTCGGCGAGTGGTAGCATGTTGTGTACAACAGAGGAATGATCCTCAGGGTTCGGCATTGGGCTATTAGCTTTGCCCTGGTTGATGATTGAAGGATTGGCGATGTGGCTGGGTGAAGTAACTTTGATAGGTTTGTCCTGGCTGGAAGACTCGAGGGAGAAGCTAAGGACACGGTGTAAGAAGGTGACTGACCTTATGGAGGTAGGGTGGACAGGTGAGAGCTTTCGGCTAGGTTGGGGTAGAATTACGAGCAACTAGAGCATAAGGTGAAGAAAACGTACCTACATGCCCTCCTGGCAGAGCGACCATGGTGATCTCCTGGGTGATTGGCCCTTGTTCCTCCTGGGAATCGGTACTCTCGGCTTCCATGACTTCCACGAGTTCCTCCACATTAATGACATCTATGTTTGGGATCGTTTCGGTGCTTGGTGGAGTTCCTCCATCGTTTGCTTCGGTCGAGCCTGATACTGATCTTTCGGCAGGGGTGCTTAGAGTGCTTGTACGCGGTCGTTTTGGGAAGTTCGGGGGTGCCTGTGTAGGTTCCCACTCCTTTATTTTCCTCCTCTCGAGGGGTTGCTCTAATTCCTCTATTGTTGTCTCGAGATCTTCGGATGGCCTCTGTAGTAAAGCTTTTGGCACGTCCCTGACTGCTTTTTCCTTGGGGAAATTATCATTCCTTTCAAGATTTTCACCTGAATTTGAGGTGGCCGGTGGAACGAAGTCGGCGAAGGACAAGGGTTCCCAAGACCCAATATTGGTCTGATATACAATTGTGAATTCCCTGTCCATGGTTAGAAGTCCGTAAGAATTCATCCTTCGGCGATGGACTCTCATAATCCACCATTCTCTTAACTGCTCCTCGTCTTAGTTTTTCAACTCCGCTTTTAAATCGTCCTTTACTTTTCTCCAGAAAGTGGAGTTGGGAGTTGGGAATGGGTACTAGTCTGGGTCAAATTCGACCTCCATAGGATAGAAGTCATGCCAAGGAGGCAACGTCCTCATCTCCTCTAAGTGCCACTCAAGGTCCGTACCATTAGGGTTATTCCTCTGCTCCAAAATTTTGGGGTGAGGATAGACATGGAAGTTTTTTCTTTTCAAATGATCTCTCATCACCCCCAACGGGTCGTAGAGCCATCTCTGTGGTATTTGAGGCAAACCAAAATTGGCAAGCTTCTCCTCCAAGTATATGTTCTGCTTCAGGGCAAAGACTTTGATCACTCCCATTTTGAAGGGGAAGTCATAGGTGTGTGCCCACTTCCGTCCGTGGCCATAGGTTTTGTCGGTCGTGTCGCTTTGCCGAGCAGCTTCCAGGGCAAATTGGTAATCCAAAGGGAAAAAGTGCAGCAGGAAGGGCTTCCCTGTGAAGCCAAAAATGCGGATCACAAGCCCTTGTGTCAATTGAAACACATCCCCCATTTTATCCAGTACCACTTTATCTCTGAGGCTGAGAGGCACCCGAGGGCTAGACTTTGTCAGAACATGCATCGTAGGTCCCAAAAACTATTGATTGAAAGGGTAATAGGACTCTGACCTCAGCAGGAGACGGGTCCACTGATATATAGGCAAAGGGATCCCATCCTCGCCGACTGGTGAAACATCACAATGGTGAAGGGATTTATGTACATGAAAGAAGAAGAGCCAAACCAAGAAGGAACAAGGCTGGAAGTGCAGCTCCTTGCTAGCATCCTTCATGGATGTCAATCACATATGCATATTTCAGGCCACCCATTCTGCCCAATTGAAGAAAACTAGGTTGGTGTTTGTCCGCAAAGCATCGGGGGCATAAAACTCTCCTTTGGAAATGCATTCAGCTAGTGACACCTACCATGGGTATACCAAAGTATCGCTTGACAAGCCTGCCACCTATTCAATGATAGAGAATATATCTGTGTTCTTGAAGGCTTCCAAGGGTAGGGGCATCTGAGGTCACTTGTCGAAAGAAAGTTTGCTTTTGAGATTTTCATGCAAAAAGCTCAGGATGAAGGGATTAGAGGTTAACTTCTCCGTTTTCTCACTCAGGCTGACATTGCGAATGGTATAGCTTTTTGGTGGTCTTTGTTATGGTGCGAACGTTGCCTGCACATCCTCCTTCAGAATGGAAAACAACTTTTTACCCGAGGCATCCAACACCTGCCTGGTTTGTGGTTGGTAGTTCTGAGCGATAGCGTATATGAGCTCGGGGCAGTGGTGTGTAGGAGGGACTAGATACCATTATATGTGGGAATAATACATCGCGGCCCTCTTGTTCTCCACTGAGAGCCTGCTTCGCATGAAGTCGACGGTATACCGAAGCTCGAGCATGGTTCTTGAGAGTTATGGGTATCTGATTTTTTCCCACTTATCGACAGGCGGTTCAATGCTGGACTCGTCATTGGACTCTTCCCTTCCTTCCATCACTTGTTTTCCTAGGCATGGGGGAGGATTGACCCTCCTAGGTCTCTGTTTCTTTTCTTCTATGGTTCTCGCCTTCTCTGGAACTATCATCTCTGGTTCCTTTCCCTTCTGAGTGGGGTTCTTCTTTCCCATTGTGAACGATCGTAGCAGAATAAATTATGATGTAGAAGAGTTCAGCACCTTAAAACAAGGGATGGTATAATCATGACAGATAGTGGAATCTTAGATGCAGAAGTTCTTTGAAGAGACAGAATGCAGAATCGACTCTCACACTTGCAAATGGTTTGTTCTTAACAGGCATCTGCATTTTATAGCTTCGAAGGGCAAATTTCGGCATTTATGGCAACTATCGTAATTACTTCACAGGCTTGACCTAAAAGTATCGTTGTGGCATCTGATTGGCCATATGGTAGCATTGTACATGAGGCCATGCGATTCGGCGATTGGATTTTGTATTGGAAATGTGAATCGCTGCCACATGGTACCCTTGCATGGTTTTTCGGTTAACGAACTGCCTTGGGATGAGTGTCGTTTCTTTCGTATTGAGTTCATCTGCTTCGGCCCCCTTTTGAGGTTGCTATCAGCATGTTCCCTGAGGCACATCCTAAATGTGTCCGCCTTGTATGCGAGGTTCAGAGATATGGAGTTGGAAAAGAAAATACTTCATCGCAAAGTTCTTCTTCGGGCTAATTTTCTTCATTTCGGGCCCGAAGTTCCCCTTTGCCACGTTGTTGCTTCGGTTCACGAATACCGCCGATCGAAACCCATTTCATCGAGGAGGGCCTTGCCAAGAATTACTTCGGACAATGCCTTTGACACATTTCTTTAGCGAAGCATTTTCCACGTCCTTGATCTGCATGTGGTTTAGTTCTACGAGGATGAACTGCTTCGCGATGAACTTCCCTTCGTCGGCTACTTCAGACCAAAACCCCCCGAAGGAGATTTCGATCATGCTTTGTGAAGCCAAAGCTAGGAATCTAGCTTTTGTGGTTGAAGTGGCACTTGCTCTCCACGATATTTTGAACAGAGTACAGACAAAGAACTAAAACCCTATATACAAAGATACATGCAAAAGTTTTTTTTTTTTTGTATGTACATACCTCAGCAATTGAAGGTCTTCAGGTGGAGACCATTGACGAAGATTGGTAAAACTTGGCCATTCACATATTTTAGGATGAAGGAATTGGCCGAATTCACTTTTACTATTTCAAACGGTCCGTCCCAGAATGCATCCATTTTGTCATGATTCCCAGGCTTGGCCTTCCATGAATCCCACCTCCATACCAGGTCTCCTGCTTTGAATGTGCGATCGGATGATTTCCTTTTGAAAAATTCTTGGGTGACCTCGGCATGCCATGCGAAGTTCTGGTAGGCCTTTTCACGTTCCTCTTCTAGTTGTAGTAGCTAGACCAGGTGCTTCTCCATCGGGTTAGCTTTATCTTCTTCTAGCAACTGTAATGCAGGAATCTCAATGTGAGTGGGTAGGATGGCCTCTTTGTCGTAGACTATAGCATAAGGCGAAGTCTTGATTGACCTTTTGATAGAAACCCAATCGGCCCACAAGGCATGATTCAGAAGGAGGTGCCAAGTTCTTTTGTTTTGATCAATCAGCTTTCTCAGTATCCTCAACAGGGTTTTGTTGGTGGATTTTTCCAATCCATTGCCTTGGGGGTAATAGTTGGAAGACACCTTGTGATATATCCCATACTTGTATAGGAACTCATTGATCTTTACGCCCATGAAACCAGGACCATTATCTGTAATGATTGCTTCGGGGATACCGAAGTGGGTAATCAATCCTTCCAGGAAGGTGACAACAGTATCTTGATCGACATGTTTTGTGGGGACTGCCTCGGCCCACCTGGTGAAGTAATCAGTCGCAGTCAGAATGAACTTGTGTCTAGTGGAGGAGTTTGGTGATATGGACCCTACGAAATCCAGTCCCCCTTGCTGAAAGGGCATTTCCACTCGTATCGGTCGGAGGGGCATCAAAGCATTTTTGCTTCGATCGACGAATCTCTGGCATTGCTCGCACCTGCAGCAAACGAAGAAGGCATCGAAAAAGAATGTGTTCCAATAGTAAACCACCTTGATTATATTTAGCGTCGTTGCTCTTCCAGCAAAGTGTCCTCCAAATAGCCCTAAATGAAATTCACCCAGGATTCTCCTCTTATCATCATCTTTTATGCATCTGAGTAGGACGTCGTCGATGTTCCTAAAAAATAGGCCTTCTGGGCGCATAGTGTATCGGGCGGACCGCATCCTGAAATGTCTTTGCTGTGAAGCATTCAGATGTGAGGGGCATTTGTCAGTGTTGAAATATTCCACTATTTCCTTGAACCAATATTTCTCGGCCTCTTCCTGATTAGCAAGGCATTCTCCTACTGGCAAGTCATCTGAATGACAGTTTGTTATTTCGGCCGTTGCATTCTTCACCAGCTCTTGACATAACACGCGACTACGAACTAGTTTGGTGGGCTTAATCTCAATATCGAACTCTTGGATTTTGCTTACCCAACTAGCTCTCTTGCTTCCTAGTTCCCCTTGAATAATGAAACTACGCACATTGGGGTGAATGACGAAGACTGTGGTTCGACTCTGAGAAATGAACTGTTTGAATTTCTTGAGAGACTTCATTACTGCATGCACTTGATGCTCGATGAAATTGTACTTTTCTTCATGGGGATTGATTATCGGGCTGATGAATGCAATGGGATGTTCATCTCCATCTTCCCCCTTTTGCATCAAGACCGCGACGTAGCTTTTAGGTTCTCCTATTCCATACAGGATAAAATCTTGACTGTAGTCGGGGTTGATCAAGACAGGTGCCTGAACAATCCGGGCCTTGATTTCTTTGAATGCTTTTCTCCTCTTTTCTGTCCAGATGAATTTTGCACCCTTCTTTAAAAGCTCAGACATCGGCTTAATGACCTGGGCGAAGTCTGGGACAAACTTCCTTACGAAGTTAATCTGACCAAAAAATATTGAAGGCCCTTTTTGTTCGCTGGAATTGGGAGTTTCATCAGAGCTTCAGCTCTGTCAGGATCCATGGCGATACCCTTTTCCAAAATCGCGTGTCCCAGCAGCTTTCCTTCACTGACTGTGAAGATAGATTTTTTTGGATTGATTGAGATGCCAAATTCTCGATATTTTTTGAAAATTTGTTGAAGATGTTCTAGGTGGTTCTCTCTCCTTCGGGAGAAGATGGTCATGTCATCCAAATAGATAACGATAACCTTGTTCAGAAGCTCGCCAAAAGCTAGGTCCATCGCCCTCTGAAAAGTAGCTCCCACATTTGAGAGACCAAAGGGCATTCACTGGTAGGCGAATGTGCCCCACTTGGTTGTGAACGCAGTCTTATGCTGGTCTTCGTCCCTGACCCAGATTTGATTATATCTGGAGAAACCATCAAGCAGGTAGAATCGTTGAGCTCCAGCCACCAAATGCAAGATCTGATCGATCTACGAGAGAGGATAGTGGTCCTTGAGGGAAGCATGATTCAGGTTGCGGAATTCCATGCATAACCGGATGTCTCTATTCTTTTTTCTGATAGGGACCAAGTTCGCTACCTAGGAAGAATTCTTGATGGGATAAATGATCTTTGCTTTGAGCATTTTTAGTAGTTAGGCCTTCATCAGGACCTTAATCTTTGGATTAACTGGCCTTTGCTTCTGTCGGAAAGGTTTGGCCCCTTCTTGTAATTCGATTGTATGTTGGATTAGCTGTCGATCATATCCCTTGAGGTCATGATAAGACCAAGCCATGATATCTGGGTACCTCTTACACAAACATCGGATTCGCTCTATTTCTTTCGAAGTACAATCGGTCCCGACCTTTATTACTTTCCCAAGTTCCAGTTCTAAATCTTGATATTGCTGCGTGCTGATCTGGATCCTGCGGGAGAGCGATCGATCATTTTGATCGAAAAGGCTCTCAAGCGTGATCAATCCCTTGGGAACATGATTGTTCTTTAATTGGACCAATCCTTCGTATTCTTCCCCATCAGGGCTTCGGTATTCGACTGTAGCGGCTTCTTGGATCATGAAATTGACAATCTGCTCGTCGTTATCAAAAACTTTCCAGTGTAAATCTCTGTCAGAGATAGAGGGTCTATAAATCATCCTTACAGCCTTCAGTTTATGTACCATATCATCCACTGGAGAATATTGGGTTGCGATGGATGCTAAAACATTTGCATGTCGATTCTTTTCTCATGGAATAGACTGTAGATTGAGGGATTCAAACTGGTCGAACAGGTCCCATACCCTATTGCGGTATGATTTAAGATAGTGCTTCTTTGAAGAGCATCTATTGGTGACCTGGTTACAAACTAGTTCAGAATCTTAGAATATTTGAAGATGCCTTATGCCTAACTTGTCAGCTTTCTTGAGTCCTAAGCACAAGGCTTCATATTCTACTGCATTGTTGGTGCAGCTCCATGTCAATCAGTAGAAATATTATTTTTTCTCACCAGATGGCGAAATCAAAAGGATTCCTGCCCCAATGTCGTTTTTGCATTGGGCACCATCGAGAACAATTTCCATAGTCCTTCTTGAGTAGAAACATTCCCCTCCATTTTGGTTGGTTTCTCGAACTTGGCGATGGTGTAGCACCCCACCTCAGTCTCTATCATGGCATTGAAATCTGCCAATGAAAATTCATCTTCACAACACAACTGTGCGAGGGATTCCTGGACCAGATCCACTTACTCTAGTTCCTTCGCGATCGTATGCATAGGGCCACTGCTCTCTTCCTCGGACATCTTCTGAACCAGTAATGTAGAAGGATTTTCATTATAGATCTTCACCTTCTTCCCTTTGAAGGGGATCTCCAGATGAGTGTAGTCCATGGACAGATATCCACCCAACTTTGTCATGAATTCCCTCGACAGGCACATGCTGAAGTAGGGCTCAAGGTCCATGACTACCACCTCTTGTATGACTATGATTTGAGGTGTCTTATGTAGTCGAATAGGAATGTCTTTGATGACACCTACAATATTCACTGGGGTACCGAACAACTAGAGGACTCTGTGACTGCTTCGTGTGTATTCCATGCCTATTTCCTCGCATACTGCCTTTGGCATGACTGTTGTCACGGCTCCAGAATCTATCATACAGTTATGCATGATATACCCTTCCATTTGTAAGGATAAATAGAATGGTGGTGGTCTATTTTTCCTCGTGATGGACGCGAACAGGGTCTGCACCAGGGTGAGCGGCTCTACCTTCTTTGTATTAATCCTCTTCAATGATTCTTGCAGTAGGTCCACTTGTCCAGGAAGTTGTAGAGCATCATACAAACTGATTTTGGCTGGAATCCTCTTCAACTCTTCTACGATGTTGTAGGCTGGGGAGATATGCACCTCAGGTTACTTTCTCAATTTGTACTTGGTGTGATATTGCTTTGTCACTTCGACCCTTTGTCGCTTGGTGAGTGAGGGAAACTTTAGCTTCTCCTTAGCCTGTTCTTTGGTCTCCACCTGAGGTGGTTCGGTAGTGGCCTTTTGGGCATTTTCTTTGACTAGAGCTAGTGGAGAAGCTTCGCTCAGGGCCGAAGAGGACGTTTGTCCCTTCTCAAATCAAGCATGTACCTTCAAAGGAGCCATCTGAGTAGCATCCACCTCTATAGACCTTTTACTCCCCCTGGTAAGAATTGTGACTGGCTCTTCCTCGCCGATTGACAAGTTTTGATCCAATTGTCTGATGACGTTGACTTGATCGCCTTGAGCGTTGCTTGCTAGTGTCTGCACGTAGTGTTGGTGCAACATGCATGTATTTTCCTCATGAGGATCATTACATGTAGAGCACCAATATACATGATCGGAAGTGCTTGGGTCTTCATCTATCATAACATTTCTTGCCAAAGCTTTTCCTTGATGGACCGCTTGATCTTTGGTAAGTGCAAGCGTGGGATAAGACCTTCTTGGTAGAAACTCCTGTTGTGCTTGCTTCTTCTTGACAATGGTCATGTCGTTGGACAAGGTCTGCACTATGGCATTTAACGATTGCATTTCTTGCAGTATCTTGGCTTGCATATCATCGACCTTGGGAACTGATGGTAAAGAAGCCATAGTCGGTATCGAAGGCAGGGAAGGATGCTGGAGGGGTGCTGGCAACATTGGAAATGTTGGAGTGATGGTGGGGGGCATAGTTGAAAGTGTGGAGAAATGCATCTATGGAGCGGTGATCTGTGACAAAATGGGATTCGGGTTCCAGGATGAGATTGGATATGCAGGGATTGCAAAAATCTATGGAGCGACTACGCTCGCATACTAGTCTTGAAGGAACTCGGGGAGTATGGGCATTGGCATTCTTTGAGGGAGCTTACCCATGGCTATGAGGTCCGTTTCTGCTTTCTTAGCTAACCCATACAACTCTAGAAAAGTATTGACATTTGAGTACCTTATCATAAGACCGAGATCAGGGTTGAAGGCCCGAAGGAAGTAGTATGCCGCGGCTTCGTCAGTTGGGCGAAGTCCAACTGGGACTCTTTGTCAGGTTCGAGCGAACCTAACATTAAAGTCTGCAATATCTTCTTGTGGATGTCTTTGGATTGAAGTGAATTACTACAGAAGAGAAGTTGGATCAGTGGACTCGTTGAAGCCTTACATCAACTGACCGGCTAACTGGTACCATCCTATGATAGTGCCGGATGGCAGAGATCTATACCAATAGAGGAGTTTTCCTCTAAGGGAGAGAACCAGGAGCTTCACCATCACTCGCTCTTCCGTGATATCATGGATTGCCACCAGGGAAATGATGTCCTGGATATGCTCTAGAGCAGTATTTTTGGTTCCGTCGAACATCGGGAGCTTTTTGATTGCAGCAGGTGGAACTTGCCCTTGGCCTGCGAGATTCAACGGTGACAAAGAATTCCATGCTGAAAATAATCTTGGCGGCGGTGGCTGCTGCATTTGTTGCTGCTGTTGTTATTGTTGTTGTTGTTGCTGGGCCATATTTGTGCCTGGGTTCTGTGGAATAGAGGTCCCCGAAGTCCCTCTTGGGTTGCTCATCGGAAGGCCAATGGGAACGGAGGCACTAGGATGCTTCGATGAGTTGGGAGGATTCAGAGGAAAACTAGCTACTGTACTATCAAAAGTTAGGCCTTGCTTGTCAATAGAAGCCTCTTGCGAGGATGTCCTACATAAGAGATATTCGGGGGTAACTAACCTAGAGCATTCCCCAAAGGCTTCAATATCAAGCTAAAAGAACTCAGTTTCCTCTCCTTTATTCCTAACTCTCCATCTTGTTTGCATGAAGGCACAGGCTTTAGTACTGGTCTTTACAACTTGAAGATTCTTAGGTAAAACAGAGTTTCCAGATGCTAAGAGTCTCTTAGTAATGAAAGCATCGATTCTCACTACTACTCAGGGGATGAGACTGACTGGATCTCACCGGGAACTTTGTTAGAACTACTGGCTCCGATGAATACGGGCTAGAAATTTTCTCAAATATGGGACCTTGTGTCCCATCGAGCGTGCCAGAAACTGTTGGTCATCAAATCCGCACAGGAAAGGACTTTCGGTGGGTTTGCGCACCCTAGACCTGTGACCAACATTGAAAGGCCGGGGGGAAGAGATGCCCCTCGTGCCAATCTCCGGAGAAAGGCCGACTCCTATACTAATCTACTTTTGGGGTTTGAGACAAGAGTGCAGGAAAGAAATAAATAGAGTAAGGGTTAGGAAAAGAAATAAAAAAGGGTAAGGGTTAGAGAAAGAAATAAAAAGAGTAAGGGTTAGAAGATGATGATTTAAGGTGGGAGAGAACAGGAAGCATGATTACTCACTAATAACTCGAATAGCAACAAGAAATACCAAGAATGACATGAAGGAAATGAAATGCCGAACTTCCTATGTATCCTCTGGACGAGTTCACAGGGTTCTCCTTTCTCTCTCGCTGGAATTTAGGATTCAGAGTAACATCGATTGAGACAAGGGAATAACAGAAACCTCAATCCACTAGGCAGCATAAAGGAAGGCGACAAGGCATTTTTCCTCTCCTATGTATCCTTCAAGGCGAATTTTAGGGGTTCAGGCCCCGATCGCACATCGGATTCAAGATTCAGAGTCTCAGTATGCGAACGAGAAAAGACAAAATAATTAAGCAAATAAGGCAGCATAAAAGAGAGAAATAGAGCATAAAATATCTTTAGTATTAAGCGTAGGACATCAAGTTATAGTAGCTTTCTACCAGAAAGTTCCCCCCCCATTTTACATTACAAAGCTTGGGTTTTTATAGAGGACTCGGCCCTCTGAATAATTATTACAAAAATGGCAGAGTACACCCTCGGGCCCTGAGAAATCGGCTCCTCACTACTGCTGCGGATGATCTCTCAAATCGGCTACCAAAACGGGTAATGGTGACCGAGTCAGTCGAGGAAAGTCGCATTAAATGAGCCACCTGGGTGTCCTTGGATTGTAGGTGCGATGCTCGAGTGGTGGCCATGCTTGCCGAGATCTTCTTCACGGACTCATATTTCACATCCAATTGCCAAAAACGAGCAGCGGGCTTACTAGGCAAGAAAATATGCATTTATGAGGCTCTCTAATCGCCTCGAGAAAATGCCCAACTTGGGAAGCGTTCTTGGGAAGTGCCTCACTGATTTTCGCTTCGCAAAACTACTTCGAGGGCATGGAGTGCCGAAGCCGATCTCCCTCTATCCTTCGTTGCTTTGCTGGCAAAACTACTTTGCTAATGGGTTGGGAAAAATGCTTTGGGCAGATCTTCTTTTGAAACGGTGGTTCGGGGGAGTTTCGATCGAAACACTTTCTTGACCTCTACTACTTCGGGTGAAAACTGGCCGAAGTGGATTTTAGAAATACTTCGGGCCCAAAGTAATTTCTTTGCCTTAGCTTATTCGGGCTATCTTTTCTTCTTCGACGAAGTTGTTTGGATGCTGCTTCGCAAAACTCTTCACCCGAAGCAGTCGCTAGGAATGCTTCGGGTGCGAAGCGTTTCCTTTGCTTTCTCGACAAAGTTCTCGCTCGAAGTGATGATTTGAAGCGCTTTGGGCCCGAAGCTCTTTTATTTTCATTTTTGTCCACCAGGGGGCGATAGGGAAAACCAAAATTGCTATAACTTATAAACAAAAGAAAACTTTCAACAAAACAAATATCATACAAAGTTTTAATTTTTCGGCCCCTTGGTGGAATATGACAATATTGTCAACAGTACCTACCTAAATTCCAAGGTAATAATGCAATTTTTTGTGAAGATCATATTAGGGATTTACTTTATGCTATGGATAGTCTAGAATTAAATGAGGAAGATGTAGTTTTTAGGTTGTTTTTATAGACACTAAAAAAAGATGCTCGGGAATGGTTTAATACTATTCCAAGTGAGACAATTTAGAATTTTCATCAAATGTAAGAAAGCTTTCTTAAGAAGTATGGTGAAATGAACATATTTTGATAGAATTACCTACCATTAAGAAAAGTATAATAAAATAGTAAGTGATTCTAATAGAATATTTATCAAGATAAAAAATAATATCCCTATTGGGTTGAGTCCAAATGATGATCAATCTATTTATTTTTATAGAAATACATTTCTAGGAGATTTCAATTATGAACTTAAACAAGCTCAAACAACCACTATTGATTTATGTATGGATAAAGCAATAGAAATTGAGAGGAACATGTTAGATAGTGGTAAAATGAAACCTTATTCTTTAGAGTTGAATCAGCCTGACCAAAAGCCCAAGAAGGTAGGATTCAACCTATTAAGAAAAATAGAAATAGATCCTATGGAAAAAATAGCAAATCAAATGATATAAATTTTAAAACAATGAATAATAGGTTAGAAAGGATAGAGAGAGAAAAGAGAATAATGCTAAATATTCATACTCTTAGGGAGAAACAATAGAGTGAAAGTAGACCATTATTCAGGATAAATTTTAATAGAAGTTGGAATAACAACAATAATTCTAAACAAACATGAACAAAATAAAGGTTGGAAAAAGAAAGAAACTAAAAAATATAATGAGGCTATCCCAAATCCCATCCCTTCTACAATTTAGTCGTAAATTTTTATTTTTATGTCCGTCTTGTGATGCTCCCCATAACTCAACTTATTGTGGAATATATCTAAGGATGCATAATAATGTAGACCTAGATGATAAGTCCGATGGAGATATTAGAATTAATGTTTTCTAGACTCAAGAGGATAAATCTAGAGAAACTTTGTTTCAAGAAAACATGGATTTATATTCCTCTAATCATCATCCTAAGATTTTATGTTGGAATATATTACATTATTTGGTACATGCTAATGTACCACATTTGGTACATCCTTAGATTATGAAAGAGCGTACTAGTTTAGAAGTTGAGCATTTACTTTATGTAATGTAATAAATGCACAAGTATTATTAAAGTGTACAAAGTAAAATGTGCATAGTTATCCATGCGCACATGAGTCCATAGAATAGTAAGTTGGAGAGTCTCTAGAAGAGTGAATTCCAAGAGTGCTCCATATGAAGAGTTACTTTACATCCTACATGTATAGGATATGACATGTTTTGTAAGATGGAAGTATGGATACTTGATATCCTTGATTCAATAGAGATACATTTTTATGAGCATTTATTAATGGTAATTTTATAAGTTATAGTTGGTGAGCAGAAATCATGTCTCAAAAAACAATCATTTATCTTCCATAAATTATCAATCCGGTAAGTCCGTAAACTTATGAGTGTTACACATAGTATATGTTTGCAGTGTTGGGAAATAAATCTGTTTGTACCTTATTTAGTTTGGTGGAGGATGTTTGTGCATTTGAATTTCAGCCAAACCAAATAAACTTAGTGCAGAAAATTAAATAAATAAATTACAAACTAAAATTACAGTGCTAAGAATAAAGTGCGAAAATAAAATGCAAGAAATAAAACACACAACTAAATTAATTAAAGCATGAAATAAAACAATAAATCTAATCTATAGAAAATAAATACAAAAATGAAACAGGGGAGGACTACTGCAGGGAGTGGGCCCAAGCTCCCATAGATAGTCCGTCCGGCTAGCTACGTAGAGTTTGTTCGAATAAGAGGAGTTGCACTCTAAATAATTTAGACAAATAATAAAATGAAATAATCTCTGTGTAAAATTAATCATTGATATCCCATTCATTTTGTCTGCATCTTTATATAAAGCGCAACCAGATATTGTTACAATAAAAAATCAATCTATTTTAATCACATGAAGTGATTAGTTATAATTGGTTTCTACACAGATTTTATTCTTCTATTTTAAAGCATGTCCGTCCACTAGAAGGATAAATATAAAAATCATTAGGTTCACATAACAAAAATATCCTAAACTAATGCATCCGAAAAATAATTCTTTAAGATCTTTACAAGGTCAACCAACCAATCGGTTGATAATAATAATAAAAAAAAATTATTCTATTTAATAAATACATGATTGAAATATCCCCCTTTGTCTTCACGTGCAAAAACCTTCATAGCCCCTTGGTCAACCTAGTCAATGTTGGCTTGGTCAGAGTAAGGTGGCTTAGTAAGGCACCTCCCATGTATAGGATTAAGGCGCCTACTCCATATACCTTAGATGTAATTAAGCAGAAGCATGCCAAGTCCATTTGGGGTGTAGACTGGGAAAACTCATATTAGTAGAAAAACCTGCATTTATACATAGTTTCAACTAAAAACACTCGTTAAGCATAGTACCATATTTTCTATCAATTATATGTATAAGTTAAATAAAAATATATCTCACATGCTAATTAAACCAGCAATGATGCCCCTTAACAGTGTATATAAAATGAGCATTTTTGGTGCTCATCATCCCCCCATGTCTAAATATTATCACATCCTCATGACAACAACCCCCAAAATAATAATAATAATTCTCTTTTTTTTAATGGCATTTAGCATATATTTCTTTTTCATTAAGCACTATGGCACCTGCGGAGTCAGATATGCTAGAACAAGCATAACAGGAAGGTGCATCCAATGATACAAGAAGCTGGCACAACCAATAGTCGGAAGCCATCCCCGTACAACAAGGGCCTAGAGTCGTAGAAAACCAGTGCATAAATACACTAAGTCTTATATATATATATATATATATATATATATATATATATATATCAAGCGCTATTTTTTTATTCCTTTGAGCGTTTGCCATGTACTTGTTAAAACCAACGGATTGCAAATCCACAAAAGTCAAGTGTTGAAGTCAGACACTTGAAATATATATATTTTTCTTTTTTCTCTTTTTTTTTTCTTTTTAGTCCACTGAATTCTGCATATTCTAATCTTCTCATGACTTAATGTTTTGATAATTGATCTCTGTTCTATTCCTGTTAAAATGTATTTTCTAGCGGATTTCATTCCACTCTCATTGCTTTGTTTTCGGCAATAAATTTCCATTTTGGATCTAAATTGAACCTAGAGTGATGCCATCCTTGGATTTCTCTAGATTTCAAGTCCATGCCTCCTCCTATGTTAACTGAAGCGGAATAATGCCCGTACCCATGTTTCTTTATCTTAAGTAGCGGATTGTTGCCTATGTTCCAGATCTGAGCGCTCATCTTTCTACTGTAAACAAAATATTGAAACTCCTATATTGTGATTTCACTGCCGAACTCAATTATTATTACTCCCGATTGTTGCATGTGTTCCTATGCCATCCCGTTGTGGTTTTAAAATATTCAATCTTTTTTTTTAATCATTCCGGGGTAATGAATTTTTTCATATCCAAGGCATGTCATGTGACTGAACTCTATTGGGAGATTTTGATGAAGAGAATTTAGAGGGCATCTATTAAGTTTAGCATAGAAATTATTTTTAAAATAACTCTGCACATAATTAACAGAAAAATTAGTACATACCTTGGTGAATTTCATATATTCTAATATTTATGATGTTGGTGGTGTGAAAACGTCTTCATGTTGCCTGTAATCCTGGTGTACCAGAGAATGATATTGTTATGAAATTGGTGCTCTAGAGAATTTTGTTTTATTTTATTTTTTATATATATTTTTATTTGGATGCATTCTTCATCCACACTACTAATCATCGATGTTCTTTCTTTGAGTGTCATTGCTCTAGTAGTGAAACTAGTAATTTAAACACATCACGATCAACCGTAAATGACCCTCAACAATCAATGAAGATGTCATTTTCCTGAGCATGAAAATATATAAAATGATGCATTTTAAATTTCCATTGATCTATCCTTCCTATGTAGCTTCTGTATTCTTCTGTAAGTGTGGAATTTTAAACAAGTTCCCACATTATAGCCATAATTTACCATAATTTTTTTTCAACCTGAACTCTCTTCTGTTGGTGTTTTCATGCAACGACAGTTCTCCATTTGAGAGTGAGCAAGTTATCATAAAATATGGACACTAGCTCACTCTCTTCCTCTATTTTATTTACAGGAGATTTAGGATCACCCATATCTTCCCCCATTTAAATTGGTGATGCCCTTGTTGCCAGTAACAAGTCCCTTTGTGCAACAGGTCTACAACCCTCTGAACATTAGGTCCTATACTGATTGAAAGGAACCCCCAATCTAGGGAGAAGAAATTTGAGCACTGTTGGGTATAAAGTGGATCTACGGTTCTCTTCTCTAGGAAGAGCTACAAATTATTTTTAGCACTCTTCGCTTTCCCAGCCATCCAATTTTTTTTAAATGGATTCTCATAGAAGTTACGTGTTTCTAGCAATGAGCATCAAGGTGCCTTCTTACTGTTGAGAAGTCAATAGCCATTGATGTGCCTACTATTGCAGAGTTGATCAGGCCCTCCAAAACCTTTATCATGCCACATCCACATTTGTTTTATCTAAGCACAGATATGGGTATCTCTTCCCTTTGTAGGAAATTAACACTCACATCCATGCCCAGATGGGGACTATTTCCTTCAGATGGAAACAATTGATTTTCTACCTCCTAAAAATGTGCAGGTTCATGGATGTTGAGCCAATTTAGGCCTTGTCTCCAAGATGCATATTTTTCATATAATCAGGCCACTTCCCTTGCAAAAGAAAAATAACTGCAACACACGAAAGCAGGGAAAAATTTTATGCTAAGCATGAAATATTCTATGCAGCCCCCCCATTTGTTTTTTTTTTATGGCACCCTTGACACATGACATCAATGTGCTTTTCCCCCTTTTTTATAATGGAAGCACCCTTGGTGCATGACATCAAGATGCTTTTCCATCATTTTTTTTTAATAATCAATGCACTCTTGATGTATGACATCAAGCTACCTTTTTTTTTTCTTTTCCAACTATGATCAAGTGCATTCGCTAATAGACATTGAATGACGCATCCCTCCATTGATGGACATTATGTGGCGCATATCTCTACTGATGGACATTGAGTAGCGCATACCTCCGTTGATGGAGCAAGGTGCCTGCTTGGTGCCTACTTGAGTAAGGTGTCCGCTTGGTGCCTACTTCAGTAAGGCACCTACCTCGATAAGGTGCCTACCTTAGTAAGGCACCTACCTTATTAAGGCACCTACTTGAGTAAGGCACCTACCTCATTAAGGCACTAGAGTAAGGTCTCTACTTGATGCCTGCTTTAGTAAGGTGCCTACTTGGCACCTGCTTGAGTAAGGCACTCCTAAAAACTATTGGTATGGTTTGGGGTCTCCCCCATGTCGATGTCACCTCACATAAAAATATCACTTCACCAAATCTGACATCTCCTTATTTATCTATATTGCACTTCATGCTATCCTGCAAAACATAAAAAAACTAAACTAAAGGCATTAAAATAAAATTCTAACAAATTTATTATTATTATTATTATTTTCATCTATTCTACCATAAACAGAACAAATCTTTGCTCATATTTATTTTTCATCATCCGCATTACAAAACAAAATGTCAATTACAATAATGTGAGCTGGGGATTTTAAAATTCGGTGGCCAAGCTAGAGAACTATCATCGATCCACCCTAGGAATTTGGTCGAATGTGTTGTGTACTAGAACGTACTTTCTTTTCCATAGAATGAAATGCTACCATAAAAACTACAATATTGGCACTATGCATTAGTAAGTGGAGGCCATGAAATCCAGGAAACTACGCAGCCTGGTGTGCAAAAATTGCATTCCAGGTCCCCCTACAAAAGGATTTATGATATACAACAACTCTAAACTTTTGCAACATCCATCTCCTCATCAACAACACATATAAATATATTTTAATTCAGCTTTTGATATATCTCAAGAGCTCTAACTATTTTGATGTATTGTAGGGATCGTCCTAATTAACAATAGCTTTGTGCATCATTATTTTCTCATCGTGTGCTCTTGAACACATCATTTTTTCAATTGAGTAGCCTTGACACACATGCATCTGAATCAAACTGATTTCCCTACTCTAAATTATTTCATTATAGGTAGAATTAGAGTAGCACTATGATTTGCTGATTCATTTCATAAAGTGAGGATAGATATAAATTTTTTCGTCATCATCCACAGTATGTGTCGGGTGTTCAGGTGTGATGCTTCCATGAGATGCCTCATTGAGATTTATGTGTTGTTTTTTTTCTCTGACCATTATGAGCTCCATTTATCGTGCTTAGGTACTATGTGGTCTTCTTGTAGATATTTGACATCTGATTTCTTCCAAAATTCTCCCTTATTTTTTGGCTACCATTTGGAGATTTCTCATTTCCATTTTGGAACAAGCTGGTCCTCACAAAAGAGGATACTCTCTTCCAATAAGTAGCAAAAAAAATCTATTTTTGAATTGCTCTTAATCTTGGAGCCTTTTTAGCAGATGATTTATTTTTTTCATGAAGACTGCAACCAGTGTTCATTGTGTTGTTGGTGGCATTGATGAAGGTGGGGTCTCCCCCATGCCTACATCTGAACTAGTCTTCTCAAAATAAACTCCTTATTGATCAACTAGTTTGATGCACTGTAGCATGAGAAGAGTATTTTCCTTCATGGCCTCACAATGAAACTCTTTCAACGTAATGGTAAAATATGCAGGCTAGAAAATAATTATCTGTAGGCTAGCAATCTGAAGAAAAAATGGCATAGCATTATGTTAAAAACACATGCTAGTTTTTTATTCACTCATGTTAAGCGCAAGTGAAGAGCATACTCCATAACAAGGTGTTATTTTTAAATTATGCTTTGTCATTTTACTGCATCAAAGAATTTACCAATATGTTGTAAAGCATCAAGCCTATAAAATTTTTCAATCATTAAAACTAAGCTTTTGGAGACATAAATATGTAATGGTTTCTGTATAAAAACACATCCCTTAAAATTTTCAATCAGACCTGGGTTGTGCTATTTCTTTAATTTCTTGAAACCATTCAGAACATGATGGAAATCCTTCATCGCTTGATTTTTTCTAAATTTTTTCAACAACACATTTTATTTCTACTTCTACACTTAATATGGTACATCAGGTTCATTCTCGTATTTACCTAAGAAGCTAGAAAATTTAAGCTATTGTATATGGAACTTGGATCTGACTATTCTGGAAATTATTTTTGGCCTTATAAAAATGCCCTTGGTGGACTCACACTTCTCAGGTAAAATATCTACAAGTAATTTTAAATGGGATTTTTATCTGACCTGTAAATCATAACACTACAGTTTTGACACTCCCCGAAAATGACACCAAAATGGTGAGCAAAAAATATGTCTCGAAAAACAATCATTTCTCTTCCATAAATTATCAATTTGGTAAGTCTATAAAATTACGAGTGTTATGCACAGTATATGCCTGCAGTGTTGAGGAATAAATCTATTTGTACCTTATTTAGTTTGGTGGGGGATTTTTGTGCATTTGAATTTCAGCCAAACCAAATAAACTAAGTGCGGAAAATTAAATAAATAAATTATGAACTAAAATTAAAGTGCTAAAAATAAAGTACAAAAATAAAATGCAAGAAATAAAACACACAACTAAATTAATTAAAGCATGAAATAAAACAATAAATCTAATCTACGGAAAATAAATACATAAATGAAATAGGGGAGGACTACTGTAGGGAGTGGGCCCAAGCTCCCACAAATAGTCCACTCGGATAGCTACGTAGAGCTTGCTCGAATAAGAGGAGTTGCACTCTTAATAATTTAGACAAATAATAAAATGAAATAATCTCTATGTAAAATTAATCATTGATATCCCGTTCATCTGGCCTACATCTTTATATAAAACGTAGCCAAATATATATATATATATATAAAGCAAAAAACCCCTTGCGGAGCCGCCTTGGTCTAAGAGACCACGAACAGGGGGTTCTACACCGTCAAAGTCACCCGAGGGTCGCACCCGACCCTGCCCACAACAACATTATCAATTGGATTTTTGGATACCAAATTTAGCTTTTTGGTAGGGTGGAGATTTGAACTTGGGACCTCCCTTGGAGGATTGCCCTCTCCTCTCCAACTCACCTACAACACCTAGGTAAGCATAGCCAGATATTTTTGCAATAACAAATCAATCTATTTTAATCACATGACATGATTAGTTACAATTGGTTTCTACACAGATTTTATTCTTCTATTTTAAAGCATGTATGTTCACTAGAAGGATAAATATAAAAATCCTTAGGTGTACATAACAAACAAATCCTAAACTAATACATCCTAGAAATAATTCTTTAAGATATTTACAAGGTCAGCCGACCAATCGGTTGATAATAATAAAAAATACTTTATTCCATTTAATAAATGCATGATTAAAATATCCCCTTTTGTCTTCACATGCAACAACCTTCATAGCCCCTTGGTCAACCTGGTCAATGTTGACTTGGTCAGAGTAATGCGCCTCAATAAGGCACCTACTCCATATACTTTAGACGTAATTAAGTAGAAGCATGCCAGTTCCATTTGGGGTGTATACTGGAAAACACCTTATTAGTAGCAAAACCTGCATTTATACATAGTTTCCACTAAAAGCACCCATTAAGCATAGTACCGGATTTTTTTATCAATTATACGCATAAGTTAAATAAAAATATATCTCATATGCTAATTAAACTAGCAATGATGCCCCTTAACAGTGTATATAAAATGAGCATTTCTGGTGCTCATCAATAGTTGAATTTATTTATGAGTTTTATAATTTTAGAATATTGCCATTATTATATATTTCATATTGCAACTTTATTTATCTTTTGGTTGATTTTATATTAAGTATTTAACTTAAAATGCTAAAAATGGTATGAGATCCATGACAAGGTTTTGACTCACACATGTTTTAAAGTCACAAAGGATATTTCCACTGGTTAAAGATAAACCGGTGAAGTTAAAGGAATCACTTCTAGAAAAAAAACCAAAGAAGTTTGGATATTTATGTATTCTAGGAGCAAATTCAGAATAGAAGGAGATTACAATTCTTGAAGATAAACCTTGAAATTGAAGAGACTGAGAGATGCAAGAAGGAGGTTATATTGGAGAGTTTGAGAGATTAAAAGAGATTCCAAATTGCAAGTTGGCTAGAGTCTTTCCATAGAGTTGAAGGAGGACTTGTGAAGATTAAGACTAAGCATATAATTTTTTCCACTAGTTTTTAGAATAGCTAGTGAAGTTTATTGTTTTTATAATTCTATAAATTTAAATGTATTCGGTATAAGATTTGTTTTTTAAATTAGTTCTCAAAATTTGAGAAGCTTCCTATAATAGACAGAGAAGAATTTCACCTTTGATTGTATGAAACTCTATGTGCTTTCCTCATGCAGGGAATAGTTTTAAGTTGTAGAAAAATAATAGACATTGAATTTTAAGGAGGTCCAAGAAAGAAGGAACTATTGGATATTGAAGGAAGAAGATTTATGGGAACCAAGAAGGATATCTCATAGGAGATTGAATATTGGAGATTAAATAATGAAGGCTACAGATTGAAGAAGTTGAAGAGTCAAAAGTGTTCATATTGAAGAACTTCCAAATTTTAAAGATAGAATATTGGATATTGAAGTCATAGGACTAAGAAAAGCTCCTATTATAGAATTTAGAAGCAACGTATTTTTAAGATCTAAGAAATAAAGGATAGGTCTCATTGAATTTTTGAGGAGAATATTTGAGGATATATAGAATTAGGAGACCTAATAGAGGTGGTCTCAAGATAATTTGGATAAGGAGAAGAAGGCTAGAGGAAGCCTTATTACAGAATTGGAGAAATCTAGAGGAATAAGACAGCTAAGAAAGGAGAAGAAGACTAGAGATATCCTTATTGCAGAATTGGAGAAGTTGAGAAGAAAGCTAAAGGAATAATGAAGCCAAGCAAGGATAATTTTCTAATAAAGAAGGATTTGGGACAATTGTCACCATCCAACAAGCCGAAGAGGAAAAATATTTGTGCAAGAAGTTTGTCAAATTTTGGATAAGAGTTTTGAATAACTCAAGACATTCAAATTCTTGAGGAAGATAGTGAAGGAGATCAGATTTGAAGTTAGAAATTGATAAGAATATTGAAGGAGAAATAATATTGAAGAGGCCATAGTTTTGAGAAGTTTAAGGACAACCACAAAAGGTTTGAAGGATGAATTAAAAAGGAGAGGGTTTATTGATTTTCAAAGCAAAAGTTGAAGAGTTGCATGAGAGTAAATATAAGGAGGTATAGAGCTGAAATTTAGAGAATATTTGGGCAGATTTTGAAGTGACCTTTGGTAGGATATTGAAGGAGAACTTGATAGTGAAATAATGTAGCATATTGGATATTTTTGTTGTAGTTTTGGATAATGAAACGATGAAGAAATTGACTGCAAGGTTGCATAATTTCTGGACAACATTTGGGTAGCGTTAATAAATTCAAGTTTCAAAGTTTAAGAGAAAATATTTGGAGGACATTTGAAGCCACAAAATCAGTTTTTTGGACAACATTGGAAGTAGAAGAAGAGCTATGGTTTTGGAAAACTCAAGGACAAATTTGGAAGAGCTTTAGGGTAGCAAAGCATAGGAGGATTCAACAACATAATTTCTGAAAATTTGGGCAGCACTCATAGCTGCAAATTTGGTAAGCTTTGAAGCTGAAAATTGAAGGGAAGTGAAGGTGCAAAACTTACAAAATGAAGACAGAAAAAGGGTGAATCAAATCACAAAATAAATCCACTAAAAATGGAGATAAAAAAGGTATGCATTTTTGGTGCTATATAAGTTTATTATTGGAGTTTCAAAACCAATCTACATTAAGTATTTGAGAACACCATATTAATTTATTAAATCTAAAGAAGGAGGTTGAAAAAGAGTCTTCAAAAAAATGGAGTTGATAGCGATTGTATTCTAAAATATGTAAAACAAAACAATAGAATTTTAAGTTAAAGTCTACTTAAAAATGAGAAATAAGTAAAATATAATGTTGTTTATAAGCTCTTGAAAGTGTAGATTTATTAGTTTAAAGAGATTTTGAATAAAGGTAGTTTTCTAAGAAAATAGAAAATCAAGAAGAGCTGATTTTTTAAGTGTCTAAAGATACTAAGAAGACACTGTGCAAGGAAACTAGTGAAGACTAGGACTCAATTATAATGAATAAAAAAGGGCTTGTTGTTGCATTTACACAACATGCCCCAATCTACATAGACTAGGGACCCACCTTTTAAAATTTTGGTAAGTTTTATTTTGTTTTTTTTGGGTTTTGTTTGCAATTTTTAGCCATCTAAAAACTCAAGTTTTTAGCTGAAAGTTTTTAGTATAGGTGCCCAAATTTTTCTTGACTTTATTTTGTTATGATGTTTATTGGCATAGATGTGTTTAGTAAACTTATTTGAGCAAATATACTCTTTCATTAAATTGGGATCAAATAAGCTGTCTAACAGGTACCTGCATACCTATGTTCCATAACTTTAGCACCTTAAACTTGCTTAGAATTAGACATTTTAAACTTGATTTTCCTCCCAACAACATAGATGGTTTCACTTTTGGGTCCTTATATCTCTTGCAATATCCAATGAAATTTTGTTAAATCACCTCCATTAGGTGTCCCTTGAAACGAGCTTAGTATAGATTTGTCTATGTTTTGAGGAGATTTGAGGCCTGAAGTTGCTAGTTTTCTAAAGGTTATCCTTGCTATTGCAACCAAAATAAATCTGGACACTAAGTGGAAAATACCCTGGAAATTTAAAAATATATATATATATATATATAAATCACAAATTGGAAAGAGTAGAATTTCCAAAATTTGTCCATAAAAAATAAAAACTATACTAGACTTTTAAGATGTGACATCATCATAAGAGAAAAAAATCCAAAAGAAAAAATTGACTAAGGCACAAGATGAGTAGAAGGAGATTGATTATTTCCCCACTAGAATATGGCAATTTACCCTCACAATAGAAAATACAATTGGAATATTAGAAATTGGTACAACACAAGGCCAAACTTAAAATTTCACTAAGGCATGAAGTCTAGGCAATTGGAAATTTTACTCAGTAAGTGGAAATTAAGCTGGATAGATGGATAAGTTACCCAACCACTCATAGGAAATGTTAAGTAAAAATTGCCTTGACTAAAAGACCAGACACATAACGTACAAGAGATAGGAAAATGAGCATAATGAAAAAAATTGCCCCAACCAGAATTCAGTTGCATGCAGGGATCTATCTATCTATCTATCTATCTATATATATATATATATATATATATATATATATATATATATATATATATAAGAAAATGTTGGAAGCCTCGATCCTAGGAAATATAAAATCAAAGGGCATTCAAAGCATAAGTATTCGGATATTAGATCTTTTGGACAATGATGTCAGTAAAAAATTTTTAAAACCATAGTTCGATAAGAAAAAGCTAAGTGAAAAAGAATGTTGGATGCCAAAATTTTTTAGCAATGAGTAGAAGGATAAGAAACTAAGTGTCATAAAATTGTCGAATACTGGATGGAGGACCACACACGAAAAAAAAAAATCTAAGTATAAATTGCTTGGCAAAAATCTAACTACTCACAAGGAAAATTAAAGAATCCTAGTGAGCATGAAAAATTTGTTGGAGAAGCATAGGGGTGGCCCGACCATTATAAATTAAGTTTGAAAAAATAGACATTAAATCTAACGAAGTGGAAATTACCCCAAAAATTGAAGGCTAACATGCCCAAAAGCCCTAGCCACTTGTGGTTGGAAGAATAGGGAAAGAAAAATAAAGCATACCCAATGAAAGCTTGACCAAGGAAAATAAAAAATCAAAAGGCAATCAAAGCATAAGTAGTTGGAAGCATCTCGACAACTATAGAAATTGTAGATATTTTTTGAAGCAACACAAATATAAAAATTAAAAATTAAAAAAAAAATGCATGAAAAAGAAAGAAATAAAAAATATATGCATATATATAATTTAAATAAATAAATAAATTTAAAAAATAATAATACAATAATATTGATAAGAATATTAAAAATAATAATAGTATAACTTTCATATTTGTTTGCACGGTAGTTGGAAATTAAAAATAAAGAATGTGAGGATATATGTAATATTTTAATGTTGATCAAACAAGACATGCAATGGAATACTAGACTCAAGGATATCAATACAAAGGGCACTTGGTGCTCTAGGAATGAAAAGTTACACCGTGTGATATCTATTAGAGCTAGAAAGTGACTACAACCTCCATAAAGCATGAAAAGCATCTTAAGAATTATAATGACTTGACAAAGAACATGTAGAGCAAAATAAAGAGGTCGAGTTGTGTCAGATTAACTCAAGATTTTGCCCAATCAATTTTGACCAATATTTTATGTAATAGGTTATTTCATTTTAGGTTAAGAAAAGCTATATAAGGTAGGGTGTTCCTCATTTGTAAGGGTCAAAATCCATCCAATAGAATAGTTTTTAGCTTTCTTCTCCCTTTGATTTTCTGTTTGTAGTTGGATGGATTATCTAAATTGAGTTGTTGTTTGAGCTCTACTGTGTAATCCACTACAGTGGAAAAATATGGAACAAATGTGCTTGATGATTATATTTTAATACAAGGCTTATGAAATTTCTATGTTTAATTTGCATATGCTAATGGTGATTGCGCTTAGTATATTTCATAGTATTTTCTCCTTTGTAGATTGCATCAATGTCTTCTGGGTTCTCGAGTGAATATTTTGATTCTTAGTCATATGGTTTTAAGACTCCCTTATCTTCCATTAAAGGAAAGGCTAAATCTGCAAGCAAGGTGGAAACTTCCCGAAATGTCACCATCAAGGGTCGAATGCATTGCTCTAAGCACCTCTCATAGAAGGCAATGAAGACTGAAGTCTCCTTGATCTCTTTGGATATGTTTAATTCAGATGAAAGTAGGCTAGTAAAGAAAAATTCCAAGCTCTAAATGGACTCAGTGGATGTCAATGGGATGTCCCCATCCTTGGAACCTGAGTATCTCGTTGTCCAACATTTCCTTTACAATTTGGAAGATAAAATTCAAGCTGTGTTGGGCTCCCTACAAGTTATGGTCTCTTTCATCAATGAAACTTGTGAGTTGGTGCAACAACATAAGGACAACTTGATCCCAAAGTCTATGGGAATTTAGCTCTCCCCTCTGGTTGTATGGATTTTTTGGATAGTTTCATGGTCTTGGTTTCTAGACTGATGTCTAGCTCTTGCTGCGAGTTTTAGTTTCCATTTTTTGGTTGTTGTTAGAATACCTTTGGGTTGGGTGGTTTTCCTTCTCGGTTTGTGTCTCTTTTGATTGAGCTTTAGGGTGTGATCCTGGGCTCTTTTAGTTCCTTTTTGTATCAAGGTTTGGGGTCCCTTTCAAAACCCTTTCTTTTATATAATAAAAAAAAATTATCAGTGTAGTGGAATTCTTTTTCTAGTAGTTAAGTATTTTAATTTTAAAGTATTGTGCCCATGAAACTTATTGTTATGACTCGTAGTTTGGTGGATTAAACCCCATTTTTGTTTAAAATAATAAACATATGTATTTTAATTAATTAAAGGGACCTTTTTTTTTAAATAATAAACATATGTATTTTAATTAATTAAAGGGACCTTCTTGTTTGAAAGAATAAACATGCATTTTGAAACAAAAGAAAATAATATTTTTAAATTATAAAAAGGGATATTTTGAAAAAGAATCATATTAAAACAAATATCTTGGCTTTACGTAGGTGAGTAATGAATTTTTGTGGTTGAAATTTTATTTTTATAATGGGTAAGAATGTTTCTCTTCTTACATTTTGGTGGACAACAAGATAAAAAGGATTTATTATATATTATTATCAAAAATCTATGAGAAGGATGGTTGGTTTTTGGAGGAGGAGGATGACTGAATGGAAGGGAGGAGGCCATGACGGTGATAAAGGAAGAGACCATTCTTGGAGAAATCTTAGAGGCTTGGAGGAATTCCGAGGAAAAGACTATTTAGGAGGAAATTTAGGTTCAGTTTAACTCTTCCATTTCCTTGTGCAAGCTTGATTTGTTCTTTGAAATGATTGTTGGTTGCTACCTCTTTGGAGAAACTCAAGTTTACTTAAGCTTAAATATCATAAGCCCCCTTTTGTGATTGTTTTATGAGGCACTCATTGGCTGTAACCAGCCTATGATGGCCTATGTTTTATCTAGATTAAAACTTAAATTATAAGTCTTTATTATCTATATTATTGATGCACTTTGTTGATATGTTTGACTGTGTTTTACTGTAACTTGAAATACATCTAAGCAAGGATGTTTAATTATATATTCTCCTAATAGTTGGTCATATTATGTATTAGTCTCTATGTTGAGAGAAGGGATTGAGTTTCGTTGGCATTTTTGCCACATTGAAATTTTGTTGTAAATTTGCCAGTAAAACTTACAAATGCTTTTTGAGTGTTTTCACACATTGAACATTGTTTTTGAAAATTTTTGATGGGTGTAATTTCGGGTGCAATTAAAGTAAAATACTTTTCCCCTCTCCGAAATGCTTTTTGTTTGAAATGGCCTTTTCGCTCTCCGAAATGGCCTTTTCGCTCTCCGAAATGGCCTTTTCGCTCTCCGAAATGCCTTTTCACTTTTCGGCAGTTTTGTTCTCATTAATTTTCAAAGAAATCAAGTTTCCAAGATTGGCCCCACTTATGGCAGTAGAATATTTTCCTAGAAGAAGTCGAAAGAAAAGGACAAATATTGGGGTACAATTTCATTTCACATAGGATAAAAGTATTAAGTGCACATTCCAAGCAAAAGCTCGTTTCAGGCTAATTGAAGATGAAGGCCCATTTTTTGGGTGAAATTTCATGTTTTCAATGAAAATCTTCTTTGAAAAAGGATTAAGATTGATAAAGTTAATTCTTGTGGCAATATTATCACCAAAACTTCCAGGTGCTTTTGACTCTAGTGCAATATTGTTCATTTTTGAGGCACCGACCACTTCGTGGGTATGCATTTCCAAGGCGCCACCATAGAGAATGAAATCAGATCATTGATTCCTGCTGAAGCCTGATATGCCATGTGATAAAATTAGTAGATATTTTCTTTGGCATTTGTTCATTGGTTCATTATTGTTGTCGAGGAGAGAGTTGCTACTATTGGTGTCTGAGTGGCCGACACCTTGCCTCCACATGTATTTAATGAAAGAGGCGAAAACCTCTATAAATACTAATCAAATTTCCATTGTAAAAGGAGGAGAGACATTTTGCAAGAAAACTTATCAAGTTCTCTGCGTAAATAAGAGATATTTGGCTTCTGATTTTGCAAGCGAATTTATGTGTGATTTCCTTCTATTTTATGCATTTCTCTTTTATGCTCGTATTTCTTATCTGCTATTGAAATTTAAATTCTGCATCTGAGTTTGAATATTGTTGGTGAGGAAGTGAGTTTTTGGAATGCAATCCTGGAGGTTATCTGTGCAAGGTTGTAAGTAAATTTTGTTGCTCTCTTTTATTATATGCTATTTATATGCTTGAGTGGAATTCCTGTTGTTAATATTTCCCCAATCCTACATCTTCGGCCTGTGGCCATATTTCCCTTTCTTTCCATTATTTTTAGTTTCTTTCCCGCAACTCTAGTCTTCAACAGTGTAGGATTTAGTAAGGGAACCAGCCCTCTCTGGAGATCGGTCCGAAGGAATTTTATCTTTCCCTCGGCCTTTCAATATTGGTCGAGTCTAGGGTGCACAAGTGATAATATCTTGTACTTAGGTAGATTTGTGACCAACAATTTTTGGCATGCCTGGTGGGACTTAAAAGATTCACTTTCCCAATAGAATTGAGGTTTGATGTTCACCTTCTTTTGCTAAATTATTAGAACATTTGGTGACTCAGCACTACCCAAAAACCTTCGAACGTGGAAAAAATGAGAGTTGTACTTCATGATCACAAGATCGAAGGCTAAAAAATTTGAAAACCCCATTGAGTTTTTTGAACTCGATATCCAAAAATTAGGTGAAAACCCTAGGTTGGTCACCCCATCACTTACGTCATTCACAACATCCTCACAAATAGCTAGTGTGTTTTCTATTTCTTCAAGTCCAATTAGTACTGCTACTAGTGTTCCTCCACCTCCACCTCATATTCCAGTCCACATGGCATAGCCCATCAACATCTACTACCACCAAGGCAGTTCTCAGCATGGAATAGTTTAGGAGCCTTGAATTTACAAGCACAAAATCTCGTCCCTCAAGCTGCTTTGAAAGCTTTGCCGACCTATGATGGTACTGGAAAAATTGCATATGAGCATATCTAAGATGTAGCTTCTTTGGTGACCATCCATGACATAATAGATGAAGATGTGATGATAAAATTGTTAGTATTATCACTAAGAGGAAAATTGTTGTATTGGTACCGATCATTGCAACCTAGCACTATTACTTCATGGGATCAGTTGGTGGAGTTATTAATCAAGAACTTTCATGAACAAGCTGATCCATTTTCCTTGCTACACCAATTTACCATGATTCAAAGGCATCCTCAAGAGGAGATAGTAGATTTCAATGTCAGATTCACTTGAAGTTGGCAAAGAGTTCTAGATGGTTTGAGGCCTATGAATGAATAAGCGACATTCTATTACCTTCGAGCTTTTAACACTAGATATTGGTTTGGCTAGTGCACCAGTCCAATATGAATACATTCCCAGATTTGTATACATAAGCTTAAAAGGCTGGAAGCTAATTTAATTGCCATAGGTAAGCTTCCTCCAGAGGTAATAATGCCCATTCTACCTGATCTTCCACAATACTTTCATTCGAGTTCATTTTCATAACCTATGTCTTCAAATGTATCCTATCCCATCATGGAGTTCAAGGCACCTCCTTCGATCGCTCCTATCTCGGTACCACAATAGTTAGCTCCTAGTTTCCCATAATTACATGCCCCATCAGCTCCTCAATGACCTCCATCTATCCCTTTTCCTACATTACCTACACCACCAGCACCTCTACCTTTACCTACACCTCCTATACCTTCAAATCTTGATCCTTACATAACACTTTTGCAAGAGGTGAAATCTGCTAATTCAGCTATAAGAGCAATGGGCAATAAAATCATAGTTATTGAAAGAAAGCAAGCCGAGAGAGATTTCCAACCTAGGATATTTCAACCTCCACCAATCACCAGGGAACAAGCGACTTCAACAAGCAAGGCACCTGAGAGGAACCCAATTGTATCGACGAATGAGGAAGTTGGCCCCATAGATAGAACATACTGGTGCTCTACATGTAATGATCCACACAGCGAGGAGACTTGTATGGTTCATTTGAACTACGTGCAAACACTAGCTGCAAGCTCTTCTGGAGGTCAGGTTAACATGATTACCGAAATGGATCACAACCTCATGGTTCCATCCGAAGAACAAGTCTCAGTTCTCACAAGAGCTGGGAAGAAGCCAGTCATAGTAGATCTAGCTGAGATGGAACCGTTAAGGGTACCTACTGACCCAAAGATGCAAAATGAGAAGAAACAAGTACAAGTGAAAGCTCCTACTTCAACACCAAATCCAGATTCACCTGTTCTATTAAAAGATCTTTTACCACCACGAGCGAAGGAAATATTGCAAGAAAAAGCCTCGACTTCATAGGCAAGAGCTAAAACAGAGGAACAAGCTAGAGAAAAGCTCAAGTACCCATATTTGACTAAAATACAGAGGGTAGAAGCCACACAACAATATCAAAGCAAATATGAGGCCACTAAGGAAAATAAGGAGTCTGGTACATCCGCATACAACATTGTTGAGGAGTTGAAGAAGATTCCCCCTAAGGTTAGTCTTTATGATGCATTACAATTACCTAGGCAAGTCGATGTGCTACAAGAATCATTAAAGTATGTGAAAGATAATGGGAAGAGTCCGACCCAGACAATTTTTGCTCAAACATTAACTACTTCAGCCACTGGAAAGAATAGACCACCCCCTTTCTATTTGTCACTCAGGATGGAGGGTTGGATAGTGCACAACTGCATGATTGATTCTGGTGCTGCGATAACTGTCATGCCAAAGGCAGTTTGTGAAGTCATGGGTATGGAGTATACAAGGAGTAGCCCTGGAGTCTTGCAGTTGGATGGGACACCCATGAAAATAGTAGGTGTGATCAAGGATATTCCCATTGTCCTCCATAGTATGCCACAAATCATGGTCATCCAGGAAGTGGTAGTAGTTGACCTGGAACCATACTTTAGCATGTGCCTCTCGAGGGAGTTCACGGCTAAGCTGGGAGGATATCTTTCCTTAGACTACTCGCATTTGGAGATACCATTCAAGGGAAAGAATATTCACATTCATAATGAGAAGCCCTCGCCTTTTCACATTGAGAAGTTGGAGGAAGAAGAAAGTTCCCCAGGAGCGGTTAACATGATGACCGAGGAGTTAGGAGAAGTTGATTTAATGGAAGAAGCACTAGGTGAGCTTCAACTCGAGGATGATTTTTCACTCATGGACTTCAATGCGATGGTTGGAATAGACATTGGCTGCTATACTATTACAAAGCCAGAGCATATTGAAGAGAAGGTTCCTGATTCTCTCGATCCTGTTGCAGATCAATTATGGAAGATTTATTTTGATGGTGCCAGGTGCAAGAATGGTGCAGGAGCTGGTGTTGTGTTGATCTCTCCTGAAGGGTTGCAAAAGACCTATTATTATAGGCTAACTTGGGGTTGCACAAATAATGCAACTGAATATGAGGCATTATGCCTTGGATTGAAGAAAGTTGAGAAGTTGGGTATTAAACAACTACAGATTTTTGGTGACTCTAAACTCATTATTAATCAGATCACTAACAGGTGTGTGTCAAAGCAACACTACTTGAAGGCCTACCACAATAGATTTTGGGACTTGTTTGAATATTTCACTACTTTAAATGTTCAGGTGATTTTGAGAGAGCTAAATAAACATGCAGATATTCTGGCCTCTCTTGGTGCTAACTACTCTCCTGTTGAGCAAGTAGTTAGAAAGCCTAAGATAGTTAGGGTGATTTACAGACCCTCGGTTCCTAAAAAAAATCTCTATTGGCAAGTGTTTGACAATGATGATTAGATAGTTAACTTCTTGCTTAAAGAAACTACAAGCGTTGATGATAGACTCCTTGCTGAAGAAGAGAGAGAAGGGATGATTTAGCTAAAAAATAATCACATCCCTAGGGGACTGATTACACTTGAAATTCTATTCGACCAAAGTGATTGGGCTGAGAAACACAAGATTAAAATTTATTTGAAGGATTATAAAGAGTTGCATTTGGAGCCTGAGAAAATAATCAAGGTTGGAATAGATGGCACCCTAGAAGAGCTGGAAGATATCAAGAAATTGTGTTTTGAGTATCCAGATATTGTTGCCTGGAGCTACCATGATTTGAGGGGTTATGATAAGAATGTGATCCAACATACTATAGAACTGCAGGAAGGGGTAAAACCTTTTCATCAAAAATAGCGGCCTGTCAATCCCAAGATTGAAGTCCTCATGAAAGCGGAGTTGTTGAAGATGTTGGAGGCCAAGATAATCTATCCAATCAAGCACTCAACATGGGTGGCTAACCTGGTCCCAATACAAAAAAATAATGGAGACATTCGGTTGTGTGTTGAATTTCACAATCTAAACCAGGCATCTTTAAAGGACCATTACCCTCTACCTCAGATCGATCAAATCCTTCATGTAGTAGCTGGTACCTAGAGATTCTCATTGCTTGATGGTTTCTCTGGGTATAATCAGATTTGGGTGAAATACGAGGATCAATATAAAACAACATTCACCACCAAGTGGGGTACTTTCGCCTACCAACGGATGCCATTTGGACTTTCAAATTTTGGTGCCACTTTTCAGAGGGCTATGGACATTGCTTTCGATGAGTTATTGAATAGGATTATTGTGATCTATCTTGATGATATGACTATGTTTTCGCATCATAGAGAAGACCACATTGCTCATTTGAGGTAGGTGTTTGAGAAGTACCATGAGTTTGGGATCTCGATTAATCCGAAGAAGTCAATATTTTCTGTTAAATAAGGGAAGTTATTGGGCCATGTGATCTCGCAAGAAGGATTGGCAATCGATCCTGCAAGAGCTGAAGCCCTCCTGAGGCTACCATTTTCGGCCAATAAAAAATATTTGCAATATTTCTTTGGCCAAATCAATTTCATTCGTAAGTTTATCGTTGATTTCGCTCAAGTGGTGAAACCCATGACTGAGCTTTTGAAGAAAGGTGTTGAGTTTAAATGGACTGAAACAAGAAGGTAGGATTTCAAGGAAATCAAGGAGAGAATTACTCAGGCTCCAGTATTGATTAATCCTGATTATTCTAAATATTTCATTCTCTATGCGGTAGGCGAATAGGAGAGTTATGTTGCAGTTTTGACACAACCACAAGAGGATGGAGGTGAGAAGCCAATTGCTTTTTTGAGTCAGGTTATTTCTCCTCATCAAGAGAAATATATATTTTATTGAAAAACAAGTATATGCAATAATGAAAGCATTGAAGAAATTCCGACACTTCGTTTCTCAAAGAAAAATAGTTGTGCATGTCATACACCCTGATGTAAGAAATTTTATTCTCCAAGGAGAATTAGGAGACAAGAGAGCAGGTTGGGTCTCAAAAATTCAAGAATATGATGTGGAGATCCGACCAACCAAGCTAGTTCGTGGGAGAGCTCTATGTCAAGAGCTAGCCAAAAGTGCAGCTTTCGAGTCATTAGATATGTTGCATGAGGATAGTCTGGGCGAGAACATTTGCGCAAACCATACCACCAACAATATTGATTGGACCGAAGAGCTAATTGATTATTTTACCTCAAGCATATGTCCATCTCGCCTTGATGCTTCACAACGTCGGAGATTCAGGTTGCAAGCTCTCACATATACTTTGTTGCTTGAGGGGATATTTTACAAAAACATTGATGGAGTTCTTCTCAGGTGTGTGAGTGACTCCAAAAAAGAAAATATTTTAGAAGAATTTCATTCTGGACTATCGAGTGGTCATTATGCAAGAAGGCCCATGGCCTTAAAAATCATCCGAGCAGGCTATTTTTGGCCTACCTTGTTTGTTGATGCTCACAAAGTAAGTACTCATTGCGATAGTTATTAGCGATATGTTGGTAGAATCAGAAAAGGGGCATTACCTCTTCGCCTGATTCAAGTAGAAGCACCATTCCAACAATGGGGCCTAGACTTTATCGGGGTCATTGATCCTAACTCGTCTGTCAGCCAGAAGTATATCTTGACTATGACTGATTACTTCACTAGATGGACTGAAGCGATTCCAACCAAGAAAGTGGATCAAGTCACGGTCATCACTTTCCTCGAGGGGTTGATCACTCGCTTTGGTGTCCCGGATGCAATCATAATAGATAATGGAACTCCTTTCATAGGCACCAAAATCATTGAATTTATGGGTAAGTATGGAATTTATTTGAAAACTTCATCTAATTACTATCCATAGGGGAATGGCCTGGCTGAGTCTACAAACAAGAACCTACTCAAAATTTTGAAGAGAACCCTTGGCGACAATAAGCGGAGCTGGCACCTACTTTTGAACCAAGCATTATGGGCTGATCGCATCTCGATGAAAAAATATATCAAGACGTCCCCTTATTCCTTGGTATACGGTAAAGAAGCGATTTTGCCTATCCATATTGAATTACCGGCCCTCCAAACTTGGCATTTGATTAATGATGAGGATGATGAGTCTGATCCCATGAGCATGAGGTTGGCTCAAATTTTACAGTTGGAGGAAGAAAGGGAGAAATCATACCAAGCCTTCATAGAGCATGCTGAGATGACGAAGAAATGGTTTGGTAAAAAGGTTTCTAAAAGGACCTTTAAGGTTGGCGATCTCGTATTGAAGTGGAATGAAAAGAAGTCAAAGCCCGAAAAACATCACAAGTTCGAGGTAATATGGGAAGGTCCATTTCAGATCATAGGTGCCAATCAAATTAATTATTTTTATTTGCAAGATATGGACGGTAATGCACTATCAATTCCAGTTAATGGTCTTCATTTGAAGGCCTATTATCAGTGAAAATAGAGATTATGGATGTAAATATGTACATATTTTCATTTTACGTTGTTTCTTTCTAGTTTTGATTAAAAAAAGAAAAAAAAAGTGGTCAAAGCCCGGGACTTCCTAGGAGGTCACCCATCCGAGTGCTACTCTAGGAAGGATATGCTTAACTATGTAGTTCTTGAAGGAGTTAAGTACCAAAAAATCAAATTGGATGATGTGTTTTGAGGATCCAAAATTTTGGAGGTGTAAAAAAAAAAAAGGCTTCCATTTTTTTAACCCTTCCCGGTCCATGGGATGGCCTTATAAAAAAAAAAGGCTTCCATTTTCCTTCCTTTCCCTTTTTTCTCTCTTCCCCTAAAAATATTGCCTTCCCACAAATTTAAAATTTAAAATTTTATTAAAAACTTCCCTATCACTTTCCTACCAAAAATGATTTTCCCATCCCGAAAAGTCCTTCCCTTCTGCTTTTCCTTCCTCCCCTTCTTTCTCCACAAAAAAAAAAAAAACACATGCATTCAAACCCTTCCACCTTTTCTTCTTTTCCCATGAACCTCCATTTCCATACTGCATTGTCTGTAATATCCACATATTTCCATTTCTCGCCCCACGTCATACACTCCGCCCACTCATCACACTTTCCAAAGAAAAAAAAACCACTTCTAGCACTAAAAAAATTCAAATGCATGCGGTGCCCATAAAATTAGCAAGATTTCCAATGGATATGCATGAAAAATTATAAAAGGAGGCCAACTCTTCGGTTCTCAATCAAAGCATTTGCAGAGTTCCTGTATAGAAGTCTTGCAAATATCTTTTGCACTAGGTTTTCTATTCTTCTCTACATATTCAAAGAAATCTCAAGATGGGAAAGAAAGCCACAGAAGCAAATAAGGTGAAGGTGCAAAAAAGGCTTGAAATAAAAAAGAAGCAGTGAAAATCTCGAGAAGAGGAGGATGAAGATGTGGAACTAAGACCCTATGATGATCACTTGGTGCATATCAATGATTGCAATATCACCAACAAAGGTGTGGAAAAATTGTGTTTGGATGCTAAGTTTGTTGCACAAAAGATGTCTGTTGAAAGTCCCCGTAATATAGCATTTCATTCCCATATTTTTTGGTACCTGTGTACACCCATGCACCCATGTCCCGAGCTGATTTGGGCCATCACACAATGTTATAATACTGGTACAAGAACTGTCCAAAATGCCCATGGAGAAGAGTTGTTCAGTATTTCGGCTAGTTCCATATGGGATGCATTTGCTTGTGGAGCGCAACCTCCATCTTATGCCACACATAAAAAGCTCAATTTTAAAGAAGAGGAAGAGAGGTATCAATCCACTATTCACATGCGGTAGTTCATGGAGAGCTAGTTATTGAAGACACCATGATTTGGAGAATTGCCAAAATTGCCAGCACCATTAAAGAATTTCAAGAGCCCAGATTTGTATTCAATGATAGCATGGCTGACGGGACTATCTTCAGATTCTATAGTGCACAAGTGGCAAGCATCATTGGTGCAGTGCATTTCACAAGTAGGGTTTTATGCTCCGACCACCATGACAACAACTCCAAACCTGATTTTCTTTGATTGGGCAGATTTCTTGGAATGGAGGATACACTCACAATTGCAAAAGGTACAAAGTGGAGAAGATATTACTTTCAGGCATTGTTCCCTTTTGGCATGGTATTTTTTCTATCATATGCACTCTCATTTTGCCTTCATAGCAATAAATAATACAGATGAAGTAGGAAAAGCATTTCCAGTATACTCATGGACTCATATTTTGTCAAAGGAGTCCTATTATAATTTCAATATGATATTTTTAGGACCCGCCTTGGAGTTAATTTATGGAGTATGCAACAGAGTGCCTCGGGCCATGCAAGCAGAAGTGGTTGATCAAAAAAGAGGTGATGTATTTTTACTGACACAAGGCATGGTGGTTAGAATGTTTGGTTTTACTGGTAAACCTTTTCTGCTGCCATATTTTACAACTGAACACCTTTTTGCCTTGGAAGTAGCCCGACAAAGTGATTTCATAAATGATACCTATGGGTCAGGCAGGGGAAAGAAGAATACATGTGCTATGCCTTTCAAGTTTGGTGATATAATGGTTACTCAGAGTGGGTAGAATAAATTAATTGTTGAGATGCTCTATGACCATGGATTGGTTGAGCTTCCTCAATGATGGAAGTATGATCCTTTGGGTATTTTTTCCAGTCACATCAAGGCCAAGACTTTTCATTGTTGCCCTAGAGAAGACATCGTACAACAAAGGAATAATCTCGAAGGCCATGACCTTGAATGGCATGTGGAGAAGATGATGTCACTTCCTCCTTGGCATGATTTTTATGAGATGGAGGTCGAATATGATCCAAAAAATCATCCAGAGCAAGTTCCTCCTCTAGGTCTATTTGAACAAATGAAGGTAAAATTGCCTGATTGGTCTGATGAGAAGATTGCCAACTGGTGGATCATGAGGATTCACCAAAATAAGCCCAAGGTAAATTATCCATTGGTTATGGATGATGCATTTTCAATGATCTATGATGAAAAGTATGAAAAGTACCAGCCCCTCTCCCTTGCCGATTTAGTGCCTAGAAGTATTAGCAGTCCAGATAGAGAAGAAGATATAACGAGACAAGAGGAGGCATCAAAATAAGAGGGGATAACTATTGAAGATGAAGAAGAAGAGCAATTTATTCTAGAGGAGCAACTTCCACAAAATAAGAGAAGTGCAGCTATGAGAGTCCCTTTCCCTAACATAGTGAAGAAACCCAAGAGTGGAGCCCTTTCTGCGTTGAGCACCAAATCGCTTCCTTCGCCAACAATTGAGCCAATTGTTTCTTCGGATATATCTTCTTTGGCTCAGTTGGGACAATCAGTTCCAATGGTGATAATAGTAAATCCAAATGTGGAGAAGGCAAGATCAGAAGGAGAGGACAATATTGTGGCACAACAACATTCACCATCGGCTCAAATGATGTTAGAGCCCGCAGGTATGCATTTTATTTCTTCTTCTCTTTCTAACAAGCATTTGGTGACCACTATCTTTTCATCTACAGTTCCCATGTCTACTTCACCTCCAGTTGCTACATCTACCTCTTCCATTCCCATTTCTATCCCATAGTCGTAGGTCACTAGTGCTTCCCTAGTTTCACCCATTTCATTCTTTTCTCTTTCCTTCAGTTCATTCGCATCCACCCCAAATCCATTTTCCCTTCCATTACCCTCTATTTCATCTTCCATGCCTTCTCATCCTATTACTTCTATAACCACACAAGCCCCTCTTCGAGTAAGCATGGCTGAAGCACCCTCCACTTCCATCCCTATGGTTGAATCAAATCCTCAACAAGCCCTTTTCCTGTCTTCCCCAATTTTTGTAGTACAGGAGCCGCTAGCTTTTGAGATGGAGTTGCTACCTGAGCACCCGATAGCAGAAAAAATTAGCAAGGCACGACAAAGTTCATCAAGATGGTTGAAGAATCATAAGAGAAAGGATGCACTAGCCATGGTAAAACCAATGAAGAAAGTAACTTTTGATCCAGCGGCAATGGAGATGCACACAGTGACAATGGTTCCTCAGGTTCAGAAACCTCAAGGAGAAATGGTACCCACTGACTATTCCTACCAAGTAGTCATCGAGGACCTCACAAAGATGGATCCAATAGAGCAAATGGGCACCATACAAGTGGCATCAAGTTCAATTTACCTACAAGCTAAGCATTATAAGGATTGTTTCATCCAGGCTGAAGCAAATATCAAGGAGCTAAAGGAGGCCTTGGAAGCACAAAAGGCCAAACTGGATACTGCACAGTCTAAATCTCAATAGTGGCAGCAATAGGCAATGCATTTGGAGGGTGAAATCATGGAGATCAAATAGGCAACTTCTCAATTCTAGATAGTAGAGCAAGAAGCACAATTGAAGATCCAAGCCTTGTAGGACTAGCTCCAGAACTTGCAGAATCAGTTGGCGATAAAAGCAATGCAATCCGTGACCCTCACCAAGGATAAAATTAAAGAAGCTCACAGTCAGTTGTTGACTGATTGTAGGAAGATGGCAACCAAGGCTACATTAGTTCTCATGTTCCTTCAGGAAGTACAGGCAGTTGTTTCATATGGTGGGCCTATAGTGGACAACATAGAGCAATATTTAGAGCCAAAGTTAGAAATGGCCATGAAGATCCAGTCAATGACTCAAATGGATCTCTGGTTTCATCCAATGAGTGAAATAGCCCATAATTGGGCAAGTGCCAAGATCACCTTGCGTATTTTTTTCTCCAAGATGGAACTGCTTAAAGAAGCCCTAAGACTATAGGAGACATTTGAGCATGAGAGGCACATTTCCTTGGATCACTTTGAAACCATCGCAGCTAATGGTTTCCCTAGCTTTGTTGATGATCAGGGGAATATTTTGGTAAAGAAAGACCTGGATGCATTATGGATTATTTTCATGGATGATACCTCAGATATTGATAACTTGGAGGAGCCCATCACTGAAGAGCATGTACTGCCATTGATAAGAAAGTTTATTCACATTGAGTCTGGATTACTAGAGCTCAGCCAAAGGGCCAAATATATTGATCTAGAAAAGGTTGATACTTTTCAATATCTTGTGGGTACACTCAAAGCTCGTGAGGCAATTACCATAGATGCATGGTCAGATGCAGTTGCAATGTATGAATCCATAATGACACATCTCAAAAAATAGGACGAAGATGGTACCAGTAGCCGACCATCAGATGCAACTGATAGTGGGGACTTTGCACCCAATGAATAAAGGCCTAGGATCGATTGAATTCAGGCAAGCTGAATACCCCATGAGCCACCAAAAATATTGGCATTTTTACCACATTGAAATTTTATTGTAAACTTTGCCAGTAAAACTTACAAATGCTTTTGAGTGTTTTCACACATTGAACATTATTTTTTGAAAATTTTTGATGGGTGTAATTTCAAGTGCAATTAAAGTAAAATACTTTTCCCCTCTCCGAAATGCTTTTTGTCTGAAATGGCTATTTCGCTCTTCGAAATGCCTTTTCGCTCTCCGAAATGCCTTTTCACTCTCCGAAATGCCTTTTCACTCTCCGAAATACCTTTTTTCTTTTGGGCATTTCGTTGGTGAAACTATTCTACCGGTAGTTTTGTTCTCATTAATTCTCAAAGAAATCAAATTTCCAAGATTGGCCCCACTTATGGTAGTAGAAGATTTTCCTAGATGAAGTCGAAAGAAAAGGACAAATATTGGGGTAAAATTTCATTTCACATAGGATAAAAGTATTAAGTGCACATTCCAAGTAAAAGCTCGTTTCGTACTGGCTAATTGAAGATGAAGATCCATTTTTTGAGTGAAATTTCATGTTTTAAATGAAAATCTTCTTTGAAAAAGGATTAATATTGATAAAGTTAATTCCTGTGGCAATATTATCTCCAAAACTGCCAGGTGCTCTTGACTCTAGTGCAATATTGTTCATTTTTGAGGCACCGACCACTTCGTGGGTATGCATTTCCAAGGCGCCACCATAGAGAATGAAATCAGATCATTGATTCCTACTGAAGCCTGATATGCCATGTGATAAAATTAGTAGATATTTTATTTGGAATTTGCTCATTGGTTCGTTGTTGTTGCCGAGGAGAGAGTTGCTGCTATTGGTGTCTGAGTGGCCGACACCTTGCCTCCACATGTATTTAATGAAAGAGGCGAAAACCTCTATAAATACTAATCAAATTTCCATTGTAAAGGAGGAGAGACATTTTGCAAAAAAACTTATCAAGTTCTCTACGTAAATAAGAGATATTTGGCTTCTGATTTTGCAAGCGACTTTATGTGTGATTTCCTTCTATTTTATGCATTTCTCTTTTATGCTTGTATTTCTTATCTGCTATTGAAATTTAAATTCTGCATCTGAGTTTGAATATTGCTGGTGAGGAAGTGAGTTTTGGAATGCAATCCTAGAGGTTATATTTGCAAGGTTGTAAGTAAATTTTGTTTCTTTCTTTTATTATATGCTAATTATATGCTTGAGTGGAATTCCTACTGTTAATATTTCCCCAATATTACACCTTTGGCCTGTGGCCATATTTCCCTTTCTTTCCATTATTTTCAGTTTCTTTCCCGCAACTCTAGTCTTCAATAGTGTAGGATTTAGTAAGGGAACCAACCCTCTCTGGAGATCGGTCCGAAGGAATTTTCTCTTTCCCTTGGCCTTTCAATGTTGGTCGAGTCTAGGGCACACAAGTGATAATATCTTGTACTTAGGCAGATTTGTGACCAACAGTTTCTTATTGGAGCCTTTTTGAGTTTGTTCTATCCTTAACTAGGGCGTATGTGAAGCCTAAGCATTTTCTATGATCCTTAACCTTGCAAATCCCATGGATGCACCTATTGTTTAATATCTTAATCAATGCAATGGGAGGTTGCTTGTTAAGAATCTATGTTATGCTTACAGATACCTCGATCACCATATTATTCCTCAACGACTCTAGAAAAACCAAGTAAATCTCCCCTACAACATTTACCTGCGACTAACCACCTATGGTAGTTGTGCATGTTTCATTTTTTCCACTACCAAACATTACTTCCTCATAAGGTCTACCCTTATGTTAATAGGTTGTATTTTCATCCATAATGCCCCTCCATCGAGGTGTGCTACCATCGCACGGTGGAGCCACTTTGTGGGGAGGCACGAGAAAGGAGGATGGTGCTTGGACCATCCCAAATAATATACCACATGGGATATGTGGGAGGCCCATGCATATTTTAAAGGATATTTGGCTCCCATTTAAGAGTGACCAACACTCAGTGGTCAATATGCCATCAAACGGGTTCACCCAGTGCTAGTTGGATATGTCTCTTTCAATTAACACTTGGCTTGCTTCAGGTGGATGACATAGTCTAACTTAACCCTATTTCTACCTTGCTTACTTTTGGTGCCTTGTGGAAATGTGTGATTGGGTTCATACGGTTGTATTTAACTTAGGTAGAAGTACCCCCCTTTTATTTTCTACATGGTGGGATTTATCCCACATGTACGAAGGGGGAGAGTTCTAGGGTAGTTAAATTGGTCTAGGTGCATATGGCTTGGTAGCCAAGCACCTAGGTGCCTGGTTGCTTGACTATGGATTGTTGATCCACCTTAATTTTTTGACTACCACATGGATAGTGGGGTTTATACTGTGCTTACTGTTTGAGAGCTCGATTTATTAGGTCGAATAAAACACCTTTTTGCATTTGTTTTATTAAATAAATAATTGCAATTATTTTGGTGTATTGTAACCCACTATGTCTAATAAAAAGGTAGACCTTCAATTGAATTAGTAATGGGGCTTTATGATTAAATAAAATAATGACTTGATTTATTAATTTTTAATGGTTAAATTATATCTGAGAGATTAGATTGATTGATTTATTAAGTTTTAATGGTTAAAATTATATCTGAAATATTAGATTGATTTATTAAATTTTAATGGTTAAACGTTTATCTGAAAGAATGTTTAGCAAAGCTTTTGTTAGTTAAATGAAAGAATGTTTAGCTAAGATTTTAGTAGCTAAATGAAAGAATATTTAGCTAGGATTTTTTTAGTTAAATGAAAGAATGTTTAGCTAAGATTTTGTTAGTTAAATGAAAGAATGTTTAGCTACATTTTTATCAGTTAAATGAAAGAATATTTGACTAAGATTTTGTTAGTTAAATAAAAGAGTAGAATTGTTTTAGTAAGTTTTGAAGGATAAACTTATATCTAAAAGAGTAGAATTTTTTTAGTAAGTATTGGAGGATAAAGATACATCTGAAAATATATATTTGATCTATTAAAAAGAAAGACCTTTGAAATGGGAAGATAGACTTCTCATATTAATTTGATATAATGGCATTTTTTTTAGTTTAAATTGAAAGGACATTTAATTTCAATTAAAAAGAGTGGTTTGATAAGTATTTGATTGGTTAGGAGTATAGACTTTAAATTAATTGAATAAAATAGTTTGATAAGTATTTGATTTGGTTAATTTAAGAGAGTAGTTTTGATAAGTATTTGATTGGTTAGAAGTATGAAATTTTAATTAATTGAAGAAATGGTTTGATAAATATTTGACTTGGTTAATTGAAGAAAGTGGTTTTGATAAGTATTTAATCGATTAGGAGTATGGGCTCTTAATTGGTTAAAGAATATGGTTTGATAAATATTTAATGGGTTAAGAGTATGGGCTCTTAATTTATTAAAGAAAATGGTTTTGATAAGTATTTTATTGGCTAGAAGTATGGGATTTTAACTAATTAAATGAAATGGTTCTTATGTATTTATTTTGGTACTGATGTTATGGATACATTAGACCTTTAGAAATAATGTTATGATTTGAAGGAAGAAAACATCTTCAAGAGAATGAATGTGGAATTCATTCTAGGTAGTTATGAGGTTCCCTCGTTGTTCATGTAATGTGGATTAAAAGAACAATTCATGTTTTACGAAACATAAGAGTAATGAATTTATTATGCATTTATACTAGTAATGATGTTGAAAAAGGATGGGATTCCTTGGTTTAGTTGTATTGAAGACAACTAAATTTATGCAATAAAGGAGATATTTGAAGCAGGATTTTCCTATAAGAGTTTTTCCATGATATATGATGTGTTATGTGTGTTACATATTTTGATCTTGCATTTGATGAATCTTAGATGAATAAAAAATATCTTTTACTTTGTTATTGATAAATATCTATGATGTTATCATGTTAGGATAATGGAACTAAATAGGATTTCATATTTTATGTGATTTATTATTAATGAGGTTGTAGATGTTATTTGATGCTTAATTAAATATATAGACTTATTTGCATCCCTATTTAAGAAAGAAATATGAGATGGTCTTTATGAATGATCTAATGAATTATAGATGATTGGAAATGACATCTATTGAATGTATGCTTATGGATTAGAAGTACCCTACTAAGATGTGAAAGGTTTTTACATGCTAGTGATACTTGGAATATTCTCCTAGTTAGCAAGAAGGAATTTTATTCATTAGAAGTTAGAGAGAGTTAAAAATAAGGGATTATGGGATCCCTTGAGAAGGAAACTTTGGGTAAACCTAGTTTCACAACTTCTCCTTAATGACCTAACCTTAGATAGTTGTGGAGAAGCAACAACTAGGTTATTGTGTCAATGAATGAACTATCACATAAAATGATAGATGCTTGGGTTGGATCATCATTTATATGAGACAAAAAATTAAAAATAATCTACATAGATTGACTTATGTATGCTAAAGGAAGCAAGGAAATATTATGTGGTCACACTTAGTACACCTACATAGATGAACATATGTAAGATGTAGGGATGGATGTACCCTTTGACAAAAAAAATGGTTAAGTTAGCTCATCATTGAGATGAGACAAATATCTTAAGTTAGCTCATCATCGAGTTGAGATAGATGTCTTAAGTTATCTCATAATTGAGATGTGACATATAGCTTAAGTTAGCTCATAATTGAGTTGAGATAGATAGCTTAAGTTATCTCATCATTGAGATAAGATATATAGCTTAAGTTAGCTCATCATTGAGATGAGATATATAGCTTAAGTTAGATCATCATTGAGTTGAGATGGATAGCTTAAGTTATCTCATCATTGAGTGAGATAAATAACTTAATCATAAGGATTTATATTAATAGAAACCTTCATAGAATGACTTATGTAAGGTGGGGTGATATAGATCCATAATGTGTGTATAAAAAAAATTCTCTCTCGATTTTGTTGGATTTTTGGGTTGTTACATTTGGTATTAGAGTTGTAGGTATGAGGGGCTAGATGCTTTTTGTGAAGGAAATATAGGTATGATATACTAGAGACTTTATTGGAATATGGTATGAAGAACACAAGCTTATACTGAGAGGGGGGTGAACAATATAAGACCACTTTTTACTTTTTCTCTCAAACTAATATATGCAATGTAAAGATAGCAATATCAACAATAGTAATCAAATCAATGTACACAACACCATACACAATAGTGACACCATAATTTACGTGGTTCACCCAATGCGGGCTACTCCACAAAGAAAATATTTTACTAGAACTTTCTTAGTTAATATCTTGGGAATCCTTTCTCTATTACAATGTTTATAGACCTCTGTCCAAAGGAGATGTTGATCCCCTAAATCTGGTTTATGGATATCTATCAACAGGAGAAATCCTTCTCCTCTGCTCTGGCTAGTGATCCTCTAGAAGACTACTACATCCACTTTATTAGCTTGTGGATATATCTCCACTGAAGACTCTTGCCCCCACTTAGAAGACTTGTCCTCACTACCCTAGTTGATGGATATCTATCCACTGGATACTACTATCCTCTCTGCTCTATCACCTCTAAAGCTCTATCTCAATTTTACACTAAACACAGTCCAGTCGGTCTAGCATAGCTCTGCTCAACTCTTGTACTAAACACAGTCCAATTGGTCTAGCACAAGTCCACTCAAATATGCACTAAACATAGTCTAGTTGGTCTAGCACAAATATTCTCAATAGGTCCACTCAAAACCTGCTCAAATTTGCTCAATAGGTCCACTTAGAACCTGCTCAAATCTTCTCAATAAGTCCACTCAAAACCTTCTCAAATATATTTAATGGCTCCACTCAGAACCTACTCAAATCTACTCAATAGGCCCACTCAAAACCTGCTCAAATATGCTCAACAATATCACACAGAACTTGTCCAAATATGCTCAACAGGTCCACTCAAAACCTGCTCAAATCTGCTCAATAGGTCCACTCTAGAACTTAACCAAATATGTATTGCAAGCTTCCACAAGAGCTCACACAAAATTAGTCCACAAGTCTTCTCAAAGACTTGCCTCACATATGCTTTAACAAGTCCACACAAAACTTTTCCAATCTCATAGAAAAATAAAGAGAATTATTAGAGACTCAATATGTTCTACACTCAATGCTCAATAACTTTCTTAACTCAAATAAATCTCATAGAAGCATAAAGAGAATTTTTAGAGACTCAATATGTTCTATACTCAATTCTCAATCACTTTCTCAACTCAAAATCATATAAGCATAAAGAGAATTGTTAGATACCAAATATGTTCTATTCTCACAACTCAAATTTCTTTCACAACTCAAATCAGAATATAGGATAGTTTGTTTCATGGAACTTGAACAATCACTTCATACATCCACTTGACTAGGTTCAATCAATTTTACTCAACCAATCACTTCAAGAAACAACCCTTTCTCTCAAACCCTAGTCCAAGCATGTAAACACCAACTCAAAATGTTTCCAACAATGCTTAACAACAAATCTCACATAACAATGATACTCATGTTCTTTCCTAACTCAAGTTCAAGTTCTTTGCACAATCCAATGGCTTCAACAACAATGCTAATAAAATAAGGTTTTAATCACAACACTTAATTCTAGAAAAACCTTGAAGCATTAACTCAAACACTTTTGAAAAGGAAACCCTAATCAAATCCTTTTCACTCCAAACTTAATTTTCAAGAAATCCAATCAACCAACACAACCAAAGAAGAATTTTCTCATACCTTTTTTCTTGAAAATGAGTTGATCTCACAAATATGCCACACTCATAAATTTATCTTTTCCAATCTCAATAAGGGTTATAATATTATAATAATAACACAATGCAAAATGATGACCCAAAATACACCTTATTACTCCAACTAAAAAAAACATTCACCATAGTCTTATTTTAATAGAAAAATCCTTATACAAAAATAACGCTTAAAAGTCTTAATAGAAATTTAACTAAGACTTTACTCAAACTCCTTATTACTCCTAAAATAATAAATCTCAAATATCAATACCTCCAAAATTAATTAATGGCATAAGGTACTTCAGAAATATAACTTAACAATCCTTATTTCTCCCACAATTAAGACACATTTTTTTGGTAAGTTAATTATTTTTATTAAATGGGGCATTTGAAAGCCGCCCCAACACCTTGTACATCAGCAGAGTAGAAAATAAAACTTCTCAGAGGAAACACAAAGAGGAATAGAAACAAACAGCCGAAAGCCAGCAAAGCCCAAAAAGGACAAAATCCTTTGGTGGAAAGGAACAACAACAAATTGGCCACCATATAAAAGAACAAAAAGGACAAAACCTCTAAAATAAAGTAAAGAAACAAGAAGAGGAAAGAAAAATAGGCTTTCCCCAATAGTCCCCACACACATAATTAGATGGGAATGTCAATCTAAATAGGATACACAATGGTAACCTCCAACTTGGTGTCCTTGGCATCGTCCTTCAGTACATCCTTTGGGGCTTCCTTTGGGGCTACAGTGTAGGCATCCTTGGCGATCTCCACAATGTACTCATCCTTAGCCTCATCCTTGACATCGAAAGGTCCCTCCACAGAAAAAATTGTAGGAATGTCTTCAAAGGTATCACAAAAAAATAGAAGGCTAAGAGCTTGGTGTTGTTCTTTGAGCTTCACAATTGCCTTCCCAATAGCCACATGGGCAGATTTCAGATGGTCAATAGTAATAGATGCAACATGGACAACCATTTTGTGAAGGTATTTTTCCACCAGGTTAGGAGAATTGGAAGGATATTTCTTGGGATTCATAGAGGAATGATTAGGGGTTTCAAAATTTTCCATGAGCTTGAGTCTCTGGGAACAGTGGACAAGCATTTTCTCAACCTTAACATTTTTCTTAATGTTAGAAATAGAGTAGGGTAATTCACTCTTATACTTTCTCTTGGGTCTAGAGGTCTTAAGGCTATGCGAGAAAGAAGAGTTCTCTTCAGAAGATTTAGGGGCTTGGATATTTCCTTTGGGGAACTTAAGGAGGAGGAACCTATAAAGGATTTTGAAAAGACCTTGATGATAGGGTGATCCCTCTTCATTTTTGAATGGGTAGAAACAATTGTATATTCTAAGGACCAGTAAAGCACATCAAGAATGTTCATAGCTTAACGAAGAAGATTAATGAAAGCTAAATGAAAATAACAAATTTGGGACTCAGGATTATCAGTAGTTAAATATTGCATTATGGGTTTTAGTATTTCCTTCCATGGGGTGGAAATATGGTGACGACACAAACCTTTTTTGTAAAGCTTATCGATAACTGAATTCTTCTCAAAGTGAGCCAGCTTCGTATCCCAGTTATGCTTGTTTCTCCTTATTACTTTATCATCCAGATCTTGCGCTATGAGTTTCGTCGGTAGCTCCATAGTGATCTAAAAATCCACTCCATGAATAGTGACCATGCCATTGTCCCAAGATGTAGAAAAGGCCTTGGTCATCTCCCCGTCGATGCCACAAAACATATTGAAGAAACTAATAATACCAACTTTTTTTTTCAAATTTTCTACAGCAATGGAATCTAAACCAAAGACCTCAAGATCAATATAAATAGGCTTTCCATCCTTCATGATTAAAGATAGAAATAGGGAAAGGGAAAAAGAGGAAGGCAAGGGAACAACCAGAGGATGCACTTGTACAATGATAGATGAATAAACAAAGCATGCAAAGGAAAATATATTAGGAAAACACTAATGCAGCTCATGAACCAACAAAAAAATTAGAGAGGATGCCTCAAAAAGGAAAAATCGCATGTGGAGAGAGGGAATTGGCTAGGAAAGATGACAAGGAGGATTTTCTATCTTTGAAAACTAAAATAGGTAATTGGAAAATCAAAAGGTGCTGATGGAGTTGACTATTGGGGACACCCAGAAAACGAAGCCAACAGGGGAAGCTAGCACTAGAAACATGAAGTATTGGAAAGTCCACCAACATAGATCTTGAGACGAGGCAAAAGGAAAGATGGTGGATAAAGAATATTGAAATAGCCAAATGGAAAAAACCAAAAAAACTAGGGGGAGGCATTATTAAATATCGTGCTAACATTTGCATTGGGGCTCTCAAAAGAGTCGGTTATCAAAAAATAATAAGCACTTGCTAGGTTAAAATGCGGTGGATTACATAAAAATAAATTAATAAAGGCCATTTGGACATGATCCGAGATTGAAAACCAAGGAGGATATGTGAGATTTAAAAAGCTAGAATTAAAGACTTTGAAGAGATTTAGGAAAAAAACCAAAAGCTTCATGTGGAAAAGGAGGCCTTGAAAAATGAAAAAACCAATAGCCTTGGGATTCATCATGATTAATATTAATTTGATCATGCTTGATGAGCTCATAAAATTTAGGAGGAATATTATCAGTCCATGTCAGCAATACTTGGGTATTCACTCCAAGTAAATATCACAAATTCCCCTCTTTCTACCATTTTCACCTTAGGAAATAAACTTAGGGCAAATAAAAATTTAATTTAATTCTAAGTACCTTAGCCTCAAGTGGGTCTTGAACTCATGTCAACCTCCCTTCGTGTTCCCTAGTCGCAGCTACCAATCGTGTGCGCTAGGCACACGTTTGAAACCCATGAGCACCACGTTATCGAAAACTTCCTCCATGTGTAATGTTCAACAAACAAAATGGCACCTCCTTTGGCACTCGAAAACCAAGCATGAACCACACCTCACACAGATTGAATACAAGACCTTCCTGCCTCCATACTTTCACAAGCCAAGCGCTACCACCGAGCCACCATGTCCAATGAGAATGAGATTTTAGCTTCCACGTGTAACCTTCCACTTGGTGATAAAGGACAAAATGATTTTGCCTCTCCTCAAATCTCATGCACGAATGAATAAACTGGGCACAAAGCTATTTTAAAAATATTAGAAGTGATTAGTCATTTTTTGAATGCAAAATTTGGTGTATATATACACAAGCCTTCATGTATTTCAACGTCGATGCACGAGCATGGAATAAGACGTTGGGAGTAAAGGCTTCGAATGCCTTTAATTAAAACCAACCCAAATTTAGGTTTGGCTAAATAAAATTACCATCAATATTTGAAACGTTTTCCTTAAACCCAACCTTGGGTTTTATAAATAATACTTAAACCATTTTATTTATAGAATATTATAATAAAAATTATAAATACTTTAATTGGGTTTTCTCAAAGTCACTTTGATAATATTATAATAATAATTATAATATTATACCTTTTTGCTATCTCGGATAAATGCTTCTTTGGAAGAAGTAAAACCACTTTCTGACCCATGCTCTTGGGTGTTCATTGAAGATATTTTGACCCATTATGACTTCCATTAAACTTTGCACTCGAACTAGAGAAGAGCTATCACTGGCATCTTGACATCAATGACAACTTTGACTTAGGGACTCAAAATGTCCAACAATATCCCCCTTTGTCATTGATGGCAACCCATATTATTTTTACTAAAACTTTGACCTTTCTTTTTATTCTGCTCCCCCTGGGACATTGCTCCCCCTGGCTCAATGCTCTCTCAAATATCAAATCTCTCCCCATTACACAAATCTCTCCCCCTTTGACATCAATGGCAAAGGGTCACCTTTGGGGCTCGGGGCTAAGAATGAGCCTCTTAGCTTAGCCCCTCCCCCACCTCCTTTTGAGGTGGTTAATTCTGGGGTGGGAGTATTTCTACTCCCAAAAGGCATTGTTCTTTGCCTTTATCCTCTTCCCTTATTTTTTGAATTTTTTGATTCCTCTAACTGTTTCTATCTGTGTTATCATTCTTGTTCCTGTTCCTGTTCACATCCATGTTCATGTTCCTATTCCTATTCCTGTTCACATCCATATTCATATTCCTGTTCTTGTTCCTATTCACATCCATATTCCTGTTCCTGTTCACATCCATATTCCTGTTCCTATTCCTATTCCTGTTCATATCCATGTTTCTGTTCCTATTCTTGTTCATGTTCATGTTCCTGTTCTTGCTCATACCTATTTTTGGAATGTCTGCTCTACACCACTTTGTTGTGTGACCATTATTATTGCACTTATAACACTTAATGATATTATTCCTTGGAGGTGCAAATGTCTTAGGATTTTTCCTAGTGAAGTCATATCCTCTTCTTTCATGAACCCTGCAATTCATTGCCTTGTGACCAAAATGATTACATGAGTAGCAATACCCATGGAAAAGTTGTCCATTCCCATATTCCTATCTTTCATGTGTCCTGCATTGTGAAGCCATGTGCCCAAACCTATGACATGAAAAACATCTTCCATTGAAGCTTCCTTGTTTTGACCTCATTGGTCTCTTGTTCTGATTGTTGTTCCATCTGTATCTTCTCTGTGCATTGTTCCTATCTTCATTGAACTCTCTATTGTCCAACTCTTCCTCTGATGTCTGAATTTATTTTACACTATCTTCTTCTGAAGTATCTTCATCTGAAGTTTCCTCTTCAGAACTTGAAGTTGACTCTCCTTCCTGTTTCTTTTGAGTTTGTTCAAAACCAAGACCTATTTTGTTTGTTGACCTTCTTTGTACCTTGACTATCTTATCCATAATATTTGAGCTATTCTTGAATCCTTTCATCTTGATCTTGGAGTCCTCTAAATATTCTTTTAGTAGTGCCACTTCTTGTGCTAACTTCTCACATTCCAAGATCTTTGCTTCTAACTTATCTTTGAACCTTTTTGCCTTAGCCTTTGATTTTTCTAAATCCTCTATGAGCAATCTTCTCTCTTCATCACATTCTTGAAACTGAATTTCAAGTTTAGAGTGTTGCTTCCTTACCTTATTTACCGTGTCAAGGGCATAGATAAGTTCTCCCTTGAGATCATATCCATTCTCTTCTGAATATTCTTCTATTTGTTTGCCTTTGTCCACATCATTAATTTCTTTTGGCTTATCTTCTATAGGATCACTTACTTCTTCTTCTAAAGCCATTAGAATATTTTCATCTGGTCCTTCAAGTGCATTCTCATATTCATCATCACTGAAACTATAACCATCCCTTGTACAATCATCTTCAAGATGTCCAAAGTTACCACATCTAAAATATTTGAGAATAACTGGAGTCTTTTTCTTAACTGGTTCTTTTTCTTCAATCATAAATAGGACTTCATATCTATCATTATTTGAAGAACTAGCATCACTATCATTTGAGTACTTACTTGCATTATCCGCATAGTAGCTCCTCTTTTGTCTTTGGAAGAACTTATTTCCTTGTCTGTTTTGTCCATCCTTGCTTTTATTTTGATGCCTATATCTTTCTGATTCCATGTACATGTGATCCTGTTTTTCTTCACCATTGTTGTTCTTTGGTTCTTTACAATCTGTTGCAAAATATCCATACTTTCCACAATTGAAACACTTAATAGATCTTAGATCTATGGGTCTTCTAGAACCTTTATCTCTTCTACCATAATTGGCTTCTTCATCACTAGAAGACTCATTTCTTGATTCTGACTTCTTACCCTTTGTTTCCTTGTTTGCTTTGAATGCAGCCTCCTTTGGAGGGATAGGATATTTTGTTCTTATCTCAAAGGTTGTAAGCATGCCAAGCAAATAATTTCTTGTCAGACAATCACTATCAATTGATGTTTCTATAGCAGAGACCTTTTCACTGTACCTTTTTGGAAGAGTTCTCAAGATCTTATCACAAGCATCAAATTCATCGACCTTCATTCCAAGTCCTCTCATCTCATGTACAAGTTCATCAATCTTACTGAGATAGTCATGAATATTTTCATCATCCCGCATTCTTAAGTTTTCAAATTCTCCTTTGAGATTTTTGATCTTAGCTTTCCCGACACCTTTATCTCCTTCATATATGTTATGCAGTAGTTCCCACATTTCTTTTGTTGTTTTACAATCCATAACCTTCATAGATTCTGATCTACGCAACCCTTTTATAATTGCATTCATAGCTCTTGAATTTGCATGCATTAGAAGCTTACCTTCCTTATCTACAGGAGGATTGATTGTTGGATCATATCCAAATTCCACTACATCCCAAACTTCATTTCCAAGTGCCATCAGGTGAAATATCATCAGCATACACCAATACAAGAAGTCACTTCCATCAAATACTGGTGTTGTATTATATGAGGAACCATCCCTTTGATCCTTTTGATCCATTGTGTTCTTGACCACTTTTCCTTCAAGCTGTCAAACTCTTCTGAAGGAACCCGCTCTGATACCAATTGAAGAACACAAGCTTATACTGAGAGGGGGGTGAACAGTATAAGACCACTTTTTACTTTTTTCTCTCAAACCAATATATGCAATGTAAAGATAGAAATATCAATAGTAGTAATCAAAGCAATGTACACAACACCACACACAATAGAGACACCACAATTTACGTGGTTCACCCAATGCGGGCTACTCCATGGAGAAAATATTTTACTAAAACTTTCTCAGTTAATCTCTTGGGAATCCTTTCCCTATTACAATGTTTATGGACCTCTGTCCAAAGGAGATGTTGATCCCCTAAATCTAGTTTGTGGATCTCTATCCATAGGAGAACTCCTTCTCCTCTACTCTAGCTGGTGATCCTCTAGAAGACTACTGCCTCCACTACATTGGCTTGTGGATCTCTCTCCACTGAAGACTCTTATCCCCACTTAGAAGACCTATCCTCACTACCCTGGCTGATGGATCTCTATCCACTAGAGACTACTATCCTCTCTTCTCTGTCACCTCCAAAGATCTATCTCAATTCTGTACTAAACATAGTCCAGTCGGTCTAGCACAACTCTGCTCAACTCTTGTACTAAACACAGTCCAGTCGATCTAGCACAAGTCCACTCAAATATACACTAAACATAGTCTAATCGATCTAGCACAAACTAAGGTCCACTCAGAACCTGCTCAAATATGCTCAACAGGTCCACTCAGAACCTGCTCAAATCTGCTCAATAGGTCCACTCAGAACCTACTCAAATATTCTCAATAGGTCCACTCAGAACCTACTCAAATATGCTCAATAGGTCCACTCAGAACCTGCTCAAATATTCTCAATAGGTCCACTCAAAACTTGTCCAAATCTGCTCAATAAGTCCACTCAAAACTTGCTCAAATATTCTCAATAAGTCCTCTCTAGGACTTAACCAAATTTGTATTGTAAGCTTCCACAAAAGCTCACACAAAATCAGTCCACAAGTCTTCTCAAAGACTTACCTCAAATCAGCTTAACAAGTCCACACAAAACTTGTCCAATCTCATAGAAACATAGAGAGAATTGTTAGAGACTCAATATGTTCTATACTCAATGCTCAATCACTTTCTCAACTCAAATCAATATCATAGAAGCATAAAGAGAATTGTTAGAGACTCAATATGTTCTATACTCAAAACTCAATCACTTTCTCAACTCAATCTCATAGAAGCATAAAGAGAATTGTTAGAGACTCAATATGTTCTATTCTCACAACTCAATTTCTTTCACAACTCAAATCAGAATATAGAATAGTTTGTTTCATGGAACTTGAACAATCACTTCATACATCCACTTGACTAGGTTCAATCAACTCTACTCAACCAATCACTCAAGAACCAACTCTCACTCACAAACCCTAGTCCAAGCATGTAACCCCAACTCAAAATGTTTCCAACAATGCTTAACAACAAATCTCACATAACAATGATACTCATGTTCTTTTCAAACTCTAGTTCAAGTTCTTTGCATAATCCAATGACTTCAACAACAATGCTAATAAAACAAGGTTTTAATCACAACACTTAATTCCAAAAAACCTTGAAGCATTAACTCATACACTTTCGAAAAGGAAACCCTAATCAAATCCTTTTCACTCCAAACTTAATTTTCAAGAAAGCCAATCAACCAACACAACCAAAGAAGAATTTGCTCATACCTTTTTTCTTGACAAGGAGTTGATCTCACAAATCTGCCACACTCACAAATTTCTCTTTTCCAATCTCAATAAGGGTTAGAAGACTTTAATAATAACACAATGCAAAATGATGACCCAAAATACACCTTATTACTCCAACTCAAAAATAACATTCACCATAGTCTTCTTTTAATAGAAAAACCCTTATACAAAAATAATGCTTAAAAGTCTTAATAGAAATTTAACTAAGACTTTACTCAAACTCCTTATTACTCCTAAAATAATAAATCTCAAATATCAATACCTCCAAAATTAATTAATGGCATAAGGTACTTCAGAAAAATAACTTAACAATCCTTATTTCTCCCACAATTAAGACACTTTTACTATGCAAGTAAATATCACAAATTCCCCTCTTTCTACCCTTTTCACCTTAGGAAATAAACTTAGGGTAAATAAAAATTTAATTTAATTCTAAGTACCTTAGCCTCAAGTGGGGCTTGAACCCACGTCAACCTCCCTTCACGTGCCCTAGCCACGGCTTCCAACCATGTGCGCTAGGCACACGTTTGAAACCCATGAGCACCACGTGCTCCAAAACTTCCTCCACACGTAATGTTCGATGAACAAAATGGTGCCTCCTTTGGCGCTCAAAAACCAAGCATGAACCATGCCTCACATGGATCGAACATAGGACCTACCTACCTCCACGCTTTCGCAAGCCAAGCGCTACCACCGAGCCACCGTGCCCAATGAGAATGAGCTTTCAACTTCCACGTGTAACCTTCCACTTGGTGCTAAAGGACAAAACACTTTGTCCTCTCCTCAAATCGCATGCACGAACGAATAAACCGGGTGCAGAGCTATTTCAAAAATATTAGGAGCGATTATCATTTTTTGAATGCAAACTTTGGTGTATATATACACAAGCCTTCATGGCTTTCAACGTCGATGCACGAGCATGGAATAAGACGTCGACGGTAAAGGCTTCGAATGCCTTTAATTAAAACCAACCCAACTTTAGGTTTGGGTAAATAAAATTGCCATCAAGCTTTGAAACGTTTGCCTTAAACCCAACCTTGGGTTTTATAAAGAATACTTAAACCCTTTTATTTATAAAATATTATAATCAAAATTATAAATATTTTATTTGGGTTTTCTCAAAGTCACTTTAATAATATTATAATAATTATTATAATATTATACCTTTTCGCTATCTTGGATAAATGCTTCTTTGGAAGAAGTAAAACCACTTTCTGACCCATGCTCTTGGGTGTTCACTGAAGATATTTTGACCCATTATGACTTCCATTAAACTTTGCACTCGAACTAGAGAAGAGCTATCACTGGCATCTTGACATCAATGACAACTTTGACTTAGGGACTCAAAATGTCCAACATGGTAAAGATTCAGGTATCTTCCTATTCAGACCCTTGCTTAGTTTTGAGCTAAATCCGAGAAGACCTTGAAATTCTAGTTTCTTTAAAATTAGAGAACATGATCATAGGATTCTAAGCTTCACTAGAGAAGATATAGGTATGATGGACTAGAAGCTTCCTTGGATAATCTAAATATTACTTAATAATTAATCCTAGGAAATATAACTTTAATTTGATTTGGTATTTTCATAGAGAAAGTATGACCATCATCATTATCAGGTGATTGATAATGTGTAAGCACAACTAGAAATAATATCTTGCACATAGCAAGAATAACCATAGTCATTAGCACTTGAAATATGGTAAAATAGGTTAGTTTGTAAGGATAAAAGAACTAAAATCAACTCATGTGTGGTTAAGAAGAATGACACCTTGTGGTAAGGAAAGTGTGACCTACATTATTACTAGGAAGGTAATAATAATCGTAAGCAAGATGACACCTTATGGGAATACAAGTGGAACGATGACCATTAATGATCTAAGTTAGTTATGTGAAGATATATCTAACCTTAAAAAGTACAATTGAAGGTAATTGTAACATATCTAACTCCTTTGGATGACAAAGATAAGCGAACCCTAAAACAAGGAGGAGAAGAAAAGGATCTTCTAAAAATAATAATTCAAGTCTAGCTAGAAAGGACGATTATGAATCTAGACCTTGAAATAAAATTTTGGAAGAAAATTTCAATAGAGAGGTAGAAAACCTTATCATTTTAGTTTAGTTACTACAAGAGCAATTTGAATAATAGAGGGATACAATGTACCAATAAAAGCAACGATTGAAAGTTATTAATCAAGTTATCATAATAAAAAATTCTAAAAGGTAGATAGGAGGAGGATCTTGCTACAAAATATATCAAAGGCAAAAGATTGCTTGGAGGTAAAGCTAACCAAGAACCTGAAGGATATCAAGGTATCCAAATTGATTGGTAAAATCAGTTGAGATATGGTTGTATGAATTGGAAACGTATATTTTCCTTGAGGAATTATTCATTAGTAACCCAAATAGTAGGGTTACCCTTCATGTGCATGATACAACTTTTGAATGATGGAATGACTTCAAAGCTAGCAATGAAACTTTAGATGAATGGTTTTGTTCAAACCTTAAACAATGACCAATATAGACTTCTATATTGTTATGTAAACTTTCCTTGTCACAAGTACAATTTATTCTTGAGTTTTATAAGTTGAAAAGATATTTTAATGTTTATTTCAACCACAATGAAGGATGGTACCCAAAGTATGTAGGCTTTGGGAAGGTTCTAGGTGGTGTAGCTTAGACTATGATAGATACATATAGTGATGTTCTTGAACATTAAATTGTGCTCTTTACTTATTAACCATAGATCCTTGTGAACCTGGACTATGAATATAACTTATAGTAGAAAATTTAAAGCTTGGAATTACCTATTGGGAATAAAGGATTATCTGGAAAAGAATAGGTGAGGAGTCTATTCTTGAGAGGATTATGGGATCATATCAAAGATAAACTATTCTTGGTTAAGTTGATCATACTTAATGAGAAGGAATAGATGGATAATATATTCTTGGTTAAGTTGATCATACTTAATGAGAAGGAATATATGGAGAATATATTCTTGATTAAGTTGATCATACTTAATGAGAAGGAATAGATGGAGAACATATTCTTGGTTAAGTTGATCATACTTAATGAGAAGGAATAGATGGAGAAACTATTCTTGGTTAAGTTGATCACACTTAATGAGAAGGAATATATGGAAAAACTATTCTTGGTTAAGTTGATCATACTTAATAGGAAGGGATAAATGTGAAGTTCTATTTCTAGAATTGAAACATACTTAGCAGAAAGATTAGATAGAAAATCTAATATTAAGAAGAGTATAGGATCCTCTCTCTAAGTTATTAAAGAATGTACCAAATTTCAAGGTTAGTAATATTTTGAAGGTACATAAATCCATTTTAGAAGTGGATCCTAAAGATTAAAATAGGATAAAACTACTCAAGATCAATACTTTGAAAAGGGCATATAGTTGTTTGACCTGAAATCACATGGATTTAATGGACCAAATCAAGGAAATGCGATCTTGAGATGAGTATTGCAATGAAATCCAGGCCAAAATTAGATGGTAATCCTGGAGAGAATAGGATTTTGACATTTAGAAGGGACTCTTATACTTTAAGGATTGGATAGTTATACCCAAAATTGGTAATATAAATAGAGTAATTATGTGGTTAGTGCATAGATTTCCTTATTTCTCTCACCTTGGAGGGACTAGGATGACGAAAAATAGCAAAAGGACCTTCTTCTTGGAAGGTATGAAGAAGGATGTTATTTTTTTATTGCTCAATATGTGAAATTGCATCTCACATGGAGTGAGTGTGGTATTGATATTATAGGGAAATGATAGTTTTGTTTAAACTAAGGAAATAAAATAGCCATTTTCCTTGTTCATTTGAAAACGTATTGTACTAATATTTTTGTTGCAGGAAAATGCACGAGACTATGTTCAGTCCAAGGGGGGTAGTATGTCATGACCCGCAGTTTGGTGGATTAAACCCCAATTTTATTCAAAATAATAAACATATGTATTTTAATTAATTAGAGGGACAATTTTGTTTGAAAGAATAAACATATGTATTTTAATTAATTAAAGGGATATTTTTGTTTGAAAGAATAAACATGCATTTTGAAACAAAAGAAAAGAATATTTTTAAATTATAAAAAGGGATATTTTAAAAAAAGAATCATATTAAAACAAATATTTTACCCTTACGTAGCTGAGCAATGAATTTTGGTGGTTGAACTTTTATTTTTATAATGGATAAGAATGTTTCTCTTCTTACCTTTTGGAGAAGACAAGATAGAAATTATTTATTATATATTATTGTCAAAAATCTATGAGAAGGATGGTTGGTTTTTGGAGGAGAGGGATGACTGTAAGGGAGGAGATGACTGAATGGAAGGGAGGAGGCCATGGGGGTAAGAAAGGAAGAGACCATTCTTAGAGGAATCTTAAAGGCTAAGAGGAGGACTCACAAGGAAGATATTGTTTTGGAGGAAATTCAAGTTGGGTTTAACATTTACATTTCCTTGTGCAAGCTTGATTTGTTCTTTGAAACAATTGTTGGTTGTTGCCTCTTTGGAGAAACTCAAGTTTTTTTGAGCTTAGATTTCATAATCCCCCCTTTGTGATTGTTTTATTAGGCACTCACTGGTGATAATCGGCCTACGATGGATTGTGTTTTCACCATATTAAAACTTAATGATGGTTTATTGATGCACTCTATTGATGTGTTCAACTATGTTTTGCTATAATTTGAAATGCTTCTAAGCAAGGACATTTAATTAGTTATGCTCCTAATAGTCAACCATGTTGTATACTAGGCTCTATGTTTAGAGAATGGATTGATTTTCTAATTGGAGTTTGTTTAATTTTATTTTATCCTTAGTTAGGACGTATGTGATGCCTAAGTAGATTCTATGATCCTTAACCTTATGAATCTCATGGTTGCACCTATTGTTTAATATCTTAATTGATGTAGTGGGAGGTTGCTCATTAAGTTGAGGTTGCTCATTAAGCATCTATTTTGGGCTTACAGATATCTCGATCACCCTATTATTCCTCAGTGGATCTAGAAAAACCAAATAAATCTCCCCTACAATCTCTACATATAACTGGAAGCCTGTGGTAGCTGTGCATGATTCATTTTTGCCACTGCCAAATATTGCTTCCTCCAAAGGTCTAACCTTAGGTTAATAGGTTGTATTTTTATTTGTAGTTCCCCTCCATCGAGGTGTACCACCATGACATGATAGCACCACATTATGGGGAGGCATGGGCAAGGGAGATGCCACTTGGGTCATCCTACATGGGATGTGTGGGTGTATCGCTCCAAATTTTTTGCATCCTTACCTTCAGGCTATAGGATCCGTGCCCGGAAGGAGGATGGGAAAAGGATGTCGCGGTACCTCGGACTGAGAGGACTTGCGAAGGTCCCGCCTCTCAAGGGAGGTGTATTTTGATGATTTTTCGATGGATGGTGGGTTCACCAGGAAACATTTAATGGCAGTTTCCACGCCTAGGTTTGGAATGTGTTTTTATGTGTTCGTTTTTAGCCTTAAGCATTCATATCCTAGGTTTGGCCAAATGAATCTAAATTAATCTATATGAAAGTGCAGATTTAATGAATGCAAAAAACAAAATTAAGACAGAAAACAGAGAAATAAAAGAAGAATACCTGATCCGGATGTCTGATGGAGATTCTGATGTTTGAAGCAGTCAGGATCGCCTCTGATTTGACATGATCATCTGAGATCAGACAAGATCGTCTGAGATCTGACGAATTCATCAGACGAATTCGTCAGAGACCTGCAAACAGAAAAACAAATGCAAAATACAAAGAATGCCACTGTGATAACAGAGGGAAACAACACAAAATGACAATATGAATACTAAACAATAGTTATGAATAGAAATTCAAACAAATTATGATATTCTAATGAGAAATTATGATCTTATCATGCAACCTAAGCTATATGGGTGAACTCCAAATGCAAAATAGTAAGAAATAAGGAAAAAACTAACTTAAATGCAGAATAAAACAGCAAAAGGTATAAGAGAAAGCGCAAACTCGGGCACCGATTGCCCCCAATGCAGATTGCAATCGAAATCGTCCGGAAGCAATGAAATCATCTCGAATTGTGACAGGATCGTCCGATATTTGAACGAGATCGTCTCGCGACGATCTGAGCTTGCTCCGACTGAAAATCAATGAGGTCCCTGCAAGAAAACTTCAAAATAACAAATGCAAAATGATGCTCTAGGTATTCTAATGCACGCAAAATCAAGTTACAGGGAAATTCAGCCAGGGGTTGGGAAGGGAAGGTCCTAAGGATTAAATAGGCTTAGGGGAGTAGTTAGGAGGTTGGAGATCATCCCTATTTGGGAGATCTCCAATGGGGGAGGGTCCCTAACGGTGCAGACACGCTTCTGCCCGGATTAGAGACCCGTTGGAACAGAAGCTAATTGTGCAAAATCAGTTTTGCGACAAGATCGTCTGGACGTCCTAGCCTAGACGAAATCGTCAGATCTGGGGCGATATCGTCTGATCGGCGACGATATCGTCAAACGGTCAAAACAACCTCTAAAAATGGCACGAAAAAGGGGAAACGGATTACCCGACGGTTAACGGGCGGTTTGGGAGGTTAAAATTTGAATTTAAATTATTTACTAGGATGAATGTAATTATTACAATTTCATTGCGCCAATTTTAGGGTGCTACATTTTGCCCCCTCTTTAGCGAATTTTCCGAAGAAAATGCGTTAAAGATGAGTTCTTCTCGATCTACGAGAAAGCAAAAATTATTCCCATTTTTAGGCGACGATTCTTGGTCGAATCGTACGACAGACTTACTATGGTGCCCCCTCCGTGTTTTTACCCAAATCGAACGTTTGAGGTAAAAACGCGAAAAAGCAAAATTAATTTTGAATTATTTTTGAATAAAATTAAGAAAAATAGGGTAAAACCCTAATTCATTTTTACTGTTCATTTTTACTGGTTTTAGAGCTCTGGAAGCAAAAATGGTGGAGACGACGCACAGATCAACAGAGGTCCGACGCGGGCTACGGGTAAGAGTCTAAACTTAGTTTAGAATGCTTTAATTTGATTTTACATGCTTTTTAGGTAAATTTTAATCAATTTTTGAGCATCACGGCCATTTTTGGGCCGTCGACGTCGTCGGGACGAAATCGTCCCGATTTCGACGAAATCGTCTCAATTTCGCCAATTTCGTCTAAGGACGAAATCGACGAAAGGGGGACGATTTCATCAAATTAGGGACGATTTCGACCTGCGAAATCGAAAACGATTATGCTCAAATTTGGGACGATATCGTCCAATAGTGGACGATATCATCAATTGCATAAAATTGAACTTATTTTAACTTGCATTTTTAATCACTTGAGTTGTTATTAATGGTTGTTTGTTGTTTTGTTGTTTATGTTGTAGAGAGGTTTGCTAAAAAGTAGGGAATGGAAGTATGGAGGTTTGAGAGATGACTTGGCCACTCTTACACAGGCAGAGCGGGATCAGCTGGCACAGGCCGGCTTACAGCATGTGGCAGAGATGCCACAAGTGTCTACAGATATGGGGCTACTGACAGCCCTAGCAGAGAGATGGTATCCGGGTTCTTCCTATTTTTGGCTACCGATAGGGGAGATGACTCCCACTCTAGAGGATGTATGGAGGATTCTGAGAATCCCCATACAAGGACGGTTGATCACTCCTACGGCCAATCAGGGCCATGCTATGGGACGATTGTGTGGTGACCCGAGCTTCACCCTGGAGAAGGGCGGAGTTAACATCGAGGCACTACGCCAGATGCCTGGGGCATCTAGACTCACACGGGTTCTAGCGGAGTAGTTGGTGGACTTTTGCTGTGCCACCAGAGCGGGTGCAGGGTGCCATGGATGCTCGCAGATGTGATCTACGATATGCGAGACCATGGCTACAGGTTTGCTTGGGGCAGCTATGTGCTATGCCGACTGTACAGGATCCTACATGGGGTCGTGTACAAGGGCGGCCGATGTCTGGTGATGACATCGCTCCTACAGGTTTGGTGCTGGGAGCATATTGCAGTGCAGAGGCCGATAGGGCTTCCTCTGATAGGGATTGATGGGGAGAGGCCCCGAGTTTTCTACTGGTGGCTCCAGAGAGGGTCACAACGGCGGATCGACCTTTCGATGTCCCGAAGACTGCTAGATGACCTAGTCCCAGACCAGATTACCTGGAGGCCATGGCGCGAGCACCCAGGGTGGGCCGAGGATGGACAGGAGCTAGCTCACGTTAGGCGAGTGTGCTGGCTATGGATGGAGAGGGGAGAGGTGGAGCTCCACCGCTATGACCGAGTTTTGCGTCAGTTCGGTCTGCAGTAGGGGATCCCATCTCTCAGGGATTATGAGTTTTCTCGGACTGTCCGGGATAACACTATAGTGAGCGGGGCTCCAGACATGCAACGTTTTTGGAGTCAAGACTCGGACGATGCCCCCATTCAGCCAGTGGATGGGGACGACGTAGGGGTAGCCGATGGCTACGATGCTTGGTACGTAGGCATCCGCCCTCCTCGGATGACGAGGGCTCAGGGTCCGATACACGTAGTTGTGCATCGAATAGGGAGGCGATGCCAGGCGGCTATGGAGGCGGCCCAGGGTCACGATGGGAGAGAGCTGAGGAGGCCGCATGCACAGGAGAGGCCATGACAGAGGGAGAGGAGGGAGGCGAGACCCCCTTCTCCATAGAGAGAGAGGCCACCATCGCCCGATAAGGGCAAGGGTGTTGACATAGGGGAGAGTAGCGAGACAGCTACTCTTCGAGCGGAGAGAGATCATCTCCGGGCATAGGTGCAGACATTGCAGGACGAGGCTACACGCCATCGAGCTGAGGTTACCCAGCTCAGAGACGAGATTGCACGCCTCAGGGCATGGGGTGGAGGAGCGAGCACACAGGAGCTGGCACGGTCGATTGCTCAGACCACGTTCTACCAGGGCATCTACTTCCAGATGGTGCCAGAGGGTCAGAGGGTACAGCTGCCAGCCGACATTGCTGACCCTATCAGGATTGGGTCCTCGAGGACTTCGTCCCGATCGAGGACTAGGACTCACAGTACTACTCATACTACGATGGGGCCACCTCGTCCACCTCAGGGTGGGGAGGAGATGAGGCTGAGAGCTCGAGGGGCTCTCGAGGCTAGAGGACTGCATTACACTGTACAGATTGATATGTAGGTTTATTATTTTTGATAGAGGATTGAGTATGCCGAGGTACAGATTGTGGCATACCGATCCAGCTTTGATGATGTATATATACTGTTGATATATATATGAGATGAGATAGTTTTGATCATATGACTTGTGTTATGTGTATGTTTATGATGCTTTTATGTTTGATTGATTGATTTGATAATTGGATTGAGGATTCATGAAATTATGTCATTTTGAAAATTTATAATTTTGATGTCATGCGGTAATATTTTAAATGAAATAATCTGATGTAACAAATTGGTTGTTTGTAATGTGATGTGGTAAAAAATAAAAAGAGACTTCTAACAATAATTTCAAAGGACATTGTCGCTATTATAGACCATTTCATGGAGTCGCCGCTCACTCGGTCGTCAAGCTAATCCCAGTATAGAAATATTGTTAAAAGTAAAAGAATGCTTAAGAGACTGTCTTAAGACTTTGGTGCAATGGTGAAAATGATGGTGATGATGGTTTGTTTTTCAGATTTTCATAAAAAAAATAGTATGCATGAAATAATGATTTTTTGCTAGGCATAAATTCCTAAGTGTGATAATTTTTGGATAATTCCTTAGGAATTATATCATCTTTGCAAAATTGAAGGTTGACATAATGACATGAAATAGTGATAATGTGCATGCTTTGTGTTTAAAAAAACATAACTGTGTAATAGTATGATTTAAGTCATATGGTTTTCATGATTTTTAAATAAATGGGGAATAAAAATTGTTACAATGGTTTGCGCTAGGCATAGAATATGTAGGTATAGACTTATACCATCATCGCGAAAATCAAAGAAAAATAGATAGTTTTATTGCATGGTTGATTTTTTTAATAAACAGAAAATATGAAGATGAGGACTTGCGCTAGGCATAAAATTCCAATTTTGGTTTTGGAACTATACCATCGTCGCGAAAGTCGACAAAAGTTATATATATATATATATATATATATATATTTGTTTTGATTGTATAGTTTTGAAAGAAATTTTTGATTTTTCTATTATATAGTTGTCTTTATGGTAAACAACTGTACTTGAATTATTCCAAACAAGTTGCAAAAATAATATTTCAAAGTATTTTGAAGACAAAAGTTAGATTTATAAGGAATCCCATGTGCATATGTGAATTCATTTCCGATCTTGATTTATCATAATGATACACAAAATCTCTCAAATACAAATGTGTGTGCAATTGCTTTGTGCATTTACCAGCTTTGAGCAAGATAATATGATACAAGTGATTTGAAGAAACCAAATAAGTGTTCATTAACCATGATGTAGATGCATATAACCATACTAGACTACTATGTAGGTCGGATTATCAAGAGCTAGCTAATCCATAAGCAGACATAGGTCTGTACAAAAGAAGGTCGCTAATGTGACAGACATATCACCACGCTAGGAGTTACCCAAGGCCAAGCAGGTTGGGCACAAACCACTTGTTATGGGGCTTACCTCACGCTTTTCGAATAATTGAGAATTCCAGGGATTCAAGCTCATCAACCCTTCTTTTCTTTTCAAAGGGTAGGGAAAGGGATTTTATTGCTTTCTTGCTTTCTGCTTTCTTTTGCTTTTCTTTTGAACTTTGCTTCTTTTTCTTTTTGTATTTTTTTTGCTTGATTTTTGAGATAGTGCTTGAAATATTGTTGTAATGATATAAAATAACATTTTTCTTTTCTTTTTTTCTTGAACTTTTCTTTTCTTCTTCTTTGCTAGGGATACTTGCTCGGATTAGTCGTAGAGCAAGGGATTTTTATTCTGGGTAGGGGTGAGCTTGTCCTTTTGCCAATTCTCAAAGATTCTAGACCATGTGCATGATAGGATAGCAGGGGAAACTTTTCGCTCAAGAAATCACGTCTACTATGTAGCAAAACATGGAAATTACAAATATAATCATTTTATTGTGAAAAGATGTGCTTGGTTTAAGTAAATAACAAGATCAATTCTCTATGCTCAAACTTTATTTAATTGAATTTTGTGGACTTTGATATAAGAGAGATTAGTACTCATGCCATATAAAATCAAGATATTTATTTTTGTGAGTGTGCAAGTGAGAGATTCCAAATAAATGCTAATTTATCCAAAATAATTTGAAACATATAACTGCAATATTTGTAAGAAAATATATATAAATACTTTTTGAGAAGTTTTGAGAATATTGACTCTCTCTTTCTTCTTTATATTGTTTTGGTTTCGAAAGAGTCAAGCATATTGTTGTTTTTATATTTTTATCATTATTTTGTTTTTTGGTTTTATTTTTGTTTTTGAACAAAAAATTTAACAAGTGCCATAAATAAATGCAACAAATAGTTTTGAAGATTTTGATGATTATGAATGTTTTTGGTGTTTTTGAATTTATAAATTTGAAAGAAATACAAGATAGTGATTTTGAACAAATATATACATGGATGAAATGACCAAATTTATACATAGTAACGTTTAAGATGCAAAATATTCATGGGTTCTTTAAGTTCTTTACCATCTAAGGTAGACAATTTGTATGCTCCTGATTCGAATTTAGCAGTAATAATGTATGGTCCAAGCCAGTTGGGCTCAAATTTGCCTTTAAGGTCCTTAGTTGCATTAGTATTTTTTTGATTTTCTTTTAAAACAAGGTCGCCGATCTCAAAGGATCGATGACGCACTTTTTTAGCATATGATCTTTTAAGCTTGTTTTGGTAGGCACGGAGATGCTCCAAAGCATTGATGCATTTTTCATCTAGGAGTTCCAGCTGACTGAGTCTGCCATACTCGATATTCATCTCCTACTTCGGTATCTTGAAGTAGTAGAGCCAAAGAAGGAACTTCTAATTCAAAGGGAAAAACTGCTTCAGCACCATAAACCAAAACAAATGGTGAAGTTCCCGTGGGGGTTCGAACACTAGTTCGATAGGCCCACAAGGCCGGATATAATCGAATGTGCCACTCACGGCCGCTTTGTTGACCAATATTTTGAGAATTTTGATTAAGGTTTTGTTAGATGCTTCTCGCTTGACCATTACCCCGAGGATAATAGGGAGTGGACCAAGCGATGTTGAATCTTATATTTTTGGCATAATTTTTTAACATCTTTATTTTTGAAACAAGTTCCATTGTCGGAGATGAGATTTGCAGGAATTCCGAACCTGCAAATGATTTGATTAAAAATAAATTTAGAGACTTGTGTGCCAGTGCAGGAAGCTAAAGGCATAGCTTCAACCCACTTCGTGAAATACTCAGTGGCGGTTATGATGAACTTGTGTCCATCAGATGACACAGGATTGATTTTGCCAATAATGTCTAAACCCCATTTGGAAAAGGGCCAAGGAGATGAAATAGCCTGCAGCTCTTGTGCAGGCGCATGGACAAGGTCAGCATGTTTCTGGCACTTGTCGCAATGGCGCACATACTCATGTGCATCCGTTTCCATGGTAGGCCAAAAGTATCCTATCCGAAGGAGCTTTTTAGCAATGACACTACCACTAAAGTGTCCTCCACAAGATCCATCGTGGGCTTCACTCAAGGCTGATTTAGACTCTTCTAAGTTTAAACATCTTAATAGGATACCTTCAAAAGATCTCCTATACAAAGTATTGCCAATTATTACAAATCGACTTGCTCGTCTACGTAATAACCGACGCTGGTTGCTATTAGAATTGGCAGGGAAAGTCCCATTTTGGAGAAAATCAAATATGTCCGTATACCAAGGTTCAGGAGTAGTTTCATTGATTAGAAACACATCCAAAGGCTCTAAGCATGATTTATTTGAAGCGGGTTCTCGGAGTCGACGAATAATGATAGTGGCATATTCGTCATCTAACTCCAAGGGCAGGAGAGATGCAACTGCGGCCATAGCATCACCGCACGGTTGCTAGTTCGAGGAATAGCTTCCAAGGTAACTTGGTCAAATAGAGACATTAATTGTAAAACATAGGCCTTATATGGGCACAGTTTATCATCTCTGGTCTGATAAACTTCATTAATTTGGTTTATAACCAGTTGAGAATCACCAAAAACTAAAAGATGTTTAATTTTTAGCGCCAAGGCAGCTCGTAATCCAAGGATTAGAGCTTCATACTCAGCAGTATTGTTGGTGCAAGCAAATGTCAATTTGAAGGACAGAGGAATAAGATGTTTTTGCGGGGATATTAAAATAATACCCGCACCAGCCCCACTCATGCATCGGGCTCCATCAAAGTATAAGGACCATTGTTCAATATGGTCTGCCTCTAATTGAAGGCATTCATCCGAAAACTCGATGATGAGGGGATGGGTAGACGCTAAGGGTGCAACAACTAATTGATCTGCTATGATTTGACCCTTAACAGACTTTTGTCCTATGAATGTGAGATCAAACTCGCTTAGAGCAAGAACCCACTTGGCTGTGCGACCCGATAAATAAGGTCGACTCATGAGATACCTTAAGGGATCGTATTTAGCAATGACATAAGTTTTTTGACTAAGCATATAATGTCATAATTTTTGCGTAGCAAAAATGACTGCTAGACATAGTTTTTCTAATGTTGTGTAGCGGGTTTCATAATTGATGAAGGTTCGGCTAATATAATAATTAGCACGTTCTCTCTTTTCATCATCAAGCTGAGCTAACATAGCCCCTAAGGCAGAATCTGAAGCTGAAATATATAGGAGGAATGGGCGATCAGGTTTAGGCGGTGAAAGCACAGGTGGATTAAGGAGGTATTGTTTGAGAAGTTCAAAAGCTTCTCGACATTCGTTGTCCCAATTAAAAGGGACATCCTTCTTAAGGAGTTTAAGAAAGGGACCAGTTTTGTCCGCCAGCTTATCGATGAAGCGATGGATAGCTTGAAGCTTACCTTGTAAACTTCGTAATTCAGATATATTAGTAGGTGCGGGCATATCAGTGATAGCCGCAATTTTGAGAGGGTCGATTTCGATACCACGTAAAGAAACTAAAACCCCTAATAGTTTGCCGGACTTAACTCCGAATATGCATTTTGCTGGATTTAATCGAATAAGATATTCTCGTAATCGATTAAAAACTTTTCTCAAATCATCTAAATGATTATCTTCAATAATAGAGCGAGCTATAATATCATCTACATAATCATGTAGGATATCATGCATCATATCATGAAAAATATAGGTCATAGCTCGTTGATAGGTTGCACTCACGTTCTTTAAGCCAAATGGCATCACTTTCCAACAAAAAGTACCCCAGGGGGTAATAAAGGCTATTTTAGCCTGATCTTCAGGAGCTATCCTGATCTGATTATAACCGAAGAATCCATCCATTAAGGACATCATCCCACTCCCGACAGTGAAGTCAATGATTTGATCCATGTTTGGAAGAGGAAAGTCATCTTTAGGGCATGCAACATTAATATCTCTAAAATCTGTGCAAACCCTAACTTTGGTAGCTTCTTTCTTGGTGACTGGAACTACATTTGAGATCCATTCAACATAATCAATAGCTTGTATAAAGACAACATTCAAGAGTTTTTCTAACTCCCCTTTGACTAGCAGAGCCACTTTGGGATGCATTTTTCTAAGTTTTTGTTTAACAGGTTTAGCATCCGGATGGACCACTAGATGATGCATGACTACGTAAGGGTCTAGACCCGGCATATCTTCATATGTCCAAGCGAAGACATCTTCATACTCTTTAAGGAATGCAATGTATTGTTCTTGTTTTTCTTGACTTAATTCTGATCCAATATTGATTATGTGAGGATTATCCTCAGTTCCAATATTAATTTTAATGACGTTTTCTACCTCCATGTGTAGATCTCTTTCAAAATTAGGTGGGGCGGGTGAAACACCCAATTCTTGTAATTCTTGTAAGGTTAATTTGGATAATTCATCTTGAGGATTAGTAGTCTCAAGTTGGGCTATAGTTGGTATAGAACCATCAAAATAAAATCCATTGTGTAACATCTCTTCAACGGAGACATCATGGAAGATATCTCCTTCCAACTCTTCATCGGGGTCAGCAATCATTTCAGGATAAGCTATGGATAGCATGTTACATGAAAATGACTGATTTTTAAGAGGCAAATCAACATGCCTATCCAAATAATCTTGATAACATATGAGATGATCATCATCTTCAAAAGGAAAGGGTTGACCCTTACTAGGAAATAGGCCCACACCACAACGGGCAGGCCACGGTTCTACCTCGAAAGGTTCTTTCATGCCATTTTGGAAAGGTCCCAAGCCTTTCCCTTTATATCCCATTTTAAGCATCATGGGTTTAGCTTTAATATATTCATTGGTAAAATAACACCGAGCGTATCCCTCATGATGAGTTTTGATGTTCCGAGGGATTCTTCCCTACTCATATCCTTTATAAATGAAGGCACAACTCCCGACTTGGTAAGTACTTCCCATAGGTTGTGGGAGGCCCAAAGTACGAGGAGATGGCGGCAAGTTATTTAAAAGAATTGAATCTCGCATGAAAGCATTTGTCTTTTCTGATATTAAGGTTGTGGATAAATCTGGTAAAAGTTCATCGAAAAGGGCATAAGATGTAGAAGGATTATTTCCTATATCTTGAGATGTGGAAGGTATGATAGTTGTTTCTGTGGGTTTCGAAATTATAGGGATAGAACTTGAAGGATTGGTTGTAGATTTAAGATCTTTTTGAGGTTCTAGAGTGATTTGTTTAGAGGATTGTTGATCTATATAGGAGGATGAAATTAATGGAGGGGAAATAGGTGAAGTTATGGGTGTGTGTTTCACACGTTTAGATGAAAAATAAGAACTAGGATGTGTGGATGACAGAGCGGGGCAAAATTGCACTCCAACAGGTTCTGCCAAAGCACACATATCAAAGGGTCTAGGGTCACCATGGATAGTGACCAACTGATTTTTAAATTCGAATTTAACACATTGGTGTAAAGTTGATGGGACCGCCCGCATCGCATTGATCCAAGGGTGACCCAAAAGTATATTGTACGATGTTGGGCAATGTACAATAAACACGGTTGTTTCTAGGGTTCTAGGACCAACTTGCAATGGGATGGTAATAACTCCACACGTTTCTTGTGTTTCGTCATTGAAAGCTTTGATAATCATATCCGTTTTCTTCATTTCATCACTTCTAAAGCCAAATCTTTGGTAGAAGTCAAAAGTGCAAATGTTTAGAGATGAGCCATTATCAATCAAGACTCGTTTGACAGCTACATCTCCAATTAGAGCAGGAATGTATAAGGGATTATCCTTATGTAAACTGTGTTGTGGGATATCTTTATCCCGAAAGTCAATACAATCAACCTCTCGAGTGATGATAGTATTGGCCATAGCTTCAGAGTTGAATGTTTTGAGGTACCATCATTTGGCTTAATGTAAGCATCAACTCATCCCTATGGGTAGGAGAAGATCTTAATAAATCCAAAAGGGAAATTCTGGCTGTAGTATTGGACAATTGCTCATTAATATTGTAAGGGGGTTTAGGTTGAACATTAGGAGCATGATTCCCTTTATTGGGATTTTTCAAAACGAATGGAGCCGATCCATCATTCTGATTTGATTCTTGTTGAGAATTTTGAGCCCGTTGTCGGGTAACGACTCCAATGGTACCTACAATGTTATATTGAGGACGTTGAACTGGCCTCGGTCTAGCATTTATGGCTTGTTCATTAGGAAGGAATTGATTAGAAGAGGGTCGAGTAGTAACTCTTCTAGGAAATGGTTCTTCTGGAACCATGGCATCTGTGATGGGTTGAATAGGATCTGATTCATTTTCAGAACTATTCGATTGGTTTGAAGTAATGTCTAGTTCACTTTCACTATCTGATTCTACATCACTAGAATCGAAGTTTGAAAATTATGTAAGGGCCTGGTCGTAACCAGGGATAAGGTTGTGTCAAATATTTGAGGATCTCGAATAGGTAATTGTCCGCTAATGGTTCCTACATATCGGGTAGGAGGGGGAACATTATGATGTTCGATTTGATTGGCTACCTCTTTACCATGTCTTGGTAAAGGGTGTTGAAATATGTCTAATGTTTGATTAGCATTTTGATTTTGATTTTGGGGAATGGTCTTTTGAGTATTATTAGGAGGGTTTTGTTTAGGTTGGAAGGCTTGCACTTCCATTTCATTATTATCAATCAAATCCTGTATTTTATGTTTCAACCTTTTACAAGCATTGGTAGAGTGTCCAGGTCCTCTATGGAAATCACAGTGTAAGTCACCTCTGTATCCGGGTATAGTTGGATCAGGTTCCTGGATAGCTGGTAATTGGATCAAACCTCTTTCGAGTAATTGAGGTAAAATAGTTGATAAGGGTTGATTTAATCTAGTAAATTCTCGAGGAGGCTTATCAGGAGGTTTCAATATAAATTTTTCTGTTGTCTTCGTTGCATTGATATTAGCAACATTTCTCCTGTCATGACTCCGTCACCGACAACTTGTTTGTTTTTATATTGATTTCTGGATGTTTTCTCATCATCCTTCTTCCTAAGTTGGCCTCTCCTAATGAGGGCATCTTCTACTCTTCGAGCTAAATCTATAGCTTGATCGAAGGTAGTTAAAGTAGCAGTTGATAGCTCATAAGATATTTGTTCTTGTAAATTATTGATAAAAATGTCCAACATTTCCCTATAAGGTAGCACAAAGTGCAGTTTTCCTGTCAATTGCCTCCATCTAGCTAAGAAATCGGCAAAACATTCATCTTTGTCTTGTTTTAAGTTGTATAAATCTTTAATGGTTACATGCCTCTCGATGTAGGCACTAAATTGATGGACAAATGATTCAGCTGTTTCTTCAAAGTTTCTCAAAGAATGAGTGGGCAATTGATAGTACCACTCTAATGCCATTCCACCTAAACTTTTCGGGAACATTTTTAGTAATAGCAAGTCATCATGTGATATATCATGACATGCTATCCTAAACATGCGAAGATGCTCTATGGGATCTTCGGTTCCTTTATATATAGGCAAGATAGGCATGGGAAAATGCTTAGGGTATGGTTGAGCTACAACTATGGGATCCAAAGGTTGACTACATATCTCTCGATAATTATACGAGGGACGGTAGGGATCTATCTGGTCCATACGCGAAGCTAATTGTTTCACCATGGCTTCCAGATTACTAGTTTGCCCCCCATATTGGTTTGGTAGGGCATTGACATGGGTTTTATGGGCATATGATGGAGGGACATGAAGATTAGATGCCATGTTACTATTGTGTAAATTGTTGGTAGGAAAAGTGTTATGAAGGAACTTTGAAGTTGTATTATGATGTATTCCAGATTGTTGAAAATTGGTATTTGGCTTCGTTTTAGGTTTTTGTTTACTTGAAGCATATTGCTCAATAGTTTGGCGAAATAAAGTAGTGAAGGAAGGTTTCTTTTGTGTGGGAATGATTTTAGGTTGAATAACAGGTTCCTTAGGAGGTTGGGTAACCTGTTGTTTTGACATGTTTTGAATCATAGTGACCATGTCTGTATTGGATGGCCCAACCTTGTCACTTTCTTGATCAATGAAAGACAAGGGATTAGTGCGCACATCATACATATATTCCATGGCTGCTTGAGTGTTACTAATTTGCCCTTTATCAATACGAACTGCCACATTAAGGGCATCAATGTTATCATCAAGAAATTTCTTGAAATGATCTATGTTGTCAAAAGCAATAGTTCCATCTGGAGCTACTCTAGGGGATGAGGATCCATCCTCTTTAACACTTCCTTCTTGTTCATTATCTTCACCTAGGTCATGTTCTGATTGATCTAGAGTTTTTCCTTCCGGAATTGGATCTTCAGGAAGGACATTTGGGTCTCTAGTTGTATCTTGTAACCAATCTTCTTCTTCTCCTAAAGTTTCTTTACCATTCCTAAGTTTAGGCATGGTGCTTTAATTTTGATTTCAGCAAATATATATATATATATATATATATATATATATATATATATATATATATATATATATATATATGCAACAAGATTAAGAGGTATATATTTACTATATACCTACTACAATATTTGAAATGAAATGTTTAAGTTTTTGCTATGTTTTTAGTTTTTTTTTTTAGTTTTTGTTTTTGTTTTTGAAATAATATTGTAAAGACAACAAATAACACAAATAAATGCAAGAAAATAAGACTGAAAGTAATAATCTAGTTTTCTATAAACAATTTATAAATATCATTAATAGGCTCGAGTTGTTCAGGAGTCATGAAGTGTTCTTCTTCAAATTGAAAGTTTTCTTTTAAAAATTTAATGAAAAGAGCTATAGTGATATTATCTGTCTCAGATGCTGGTTGATAGAAGTAAAGCTCATGGCAATACTCTCGATATAACATAGCTCGAGGAACTCTATTCCATATTTCCCTATCTCATAAGAACAACCTCTTGGTCTTCTACAGAACCTAGGAACTGGTGTACAATGGCTCGCTTCTCGAGGTATTCCTCGAAGGTGAACAATTCTGAAGATACAAGAGCTCTCCTATAAGCTAACCATCTATGGCAGGCTCTCTAAAGTTCATGATAAAAGACTAGTTGATGAGGATCCAGGATTCTATCTAGGACTAGCCTCTTGATTTGTTTAAGTTCTGTTGACCTAGATGAAATGACACTAAGTCTCCTATCAAGTTCGTCCCACAAGAGTTGATTTCTATCTGTTTCAGGCACACTAAGTACATAATTGACTTCTATGGCTGCCAATTGGTTTTCTACATTTATAGTAATTGCTAATATTTTCTTAGGAGCTACCATCTAAACATGATATTAAACTTAAATGATTTAAAATGCATCTATGTTTTAGTTGTTCTATTTTTTTCTTTGTTTTTGTTTTCAAAAGGTTTATAATGCATTCACGTCGGGTTCACCAAAATGTATCGCTCCAAATTTTTCGCATCCTTACCTTCAGGCTATAGGATCCATGCCCAGAAGGAGGATGGGAAAAGGATGTCACGGTACCTCGGACTGAGAGGACTTGCGAAGGTCCCGCCTCTCAAGGGAGGTGTATTTTGATGATTTTTCGATGGATGGTGGGTTCACCAGGAAACATTTAATGGCAGTTTCCACGCCTAGGTTTGGAATGTGTTTTTATGTGTTCATTTTTAGCCTTAAGCATTCATATCCTAGGTTTGGCCAAATGAATCTAAATTAATCTATATGAAAGTGCAGATTTAATGAATACAAAAAACAAAATTAAGATAAAAAATAGAGAAATAAAAGAAGAATACCTGATCCGGATGTCTGATGGAGATTCTGATGTTTGAAGCAGTCAAGATCGCCTCTGATTTGACATGATCATCTGAGATCAGACAAGATCATCTGAGATCTGACGAATTCATCAGAGACCTGCAAACAAAAAAACAAATGCAAAATACAAAGAATGCCACTATGATAACAGAGGGAAACAACACAAAATGACAATATGAATACTAAACAATAGTTATGAATAGAAATTCAAACAAATTATGATATTCTAATGAGAAATTATGATCTTATCATGCAACCTAAGCTATATGGGTGAACTCCAAATGCAAAATAGTAAGAAATAAGGAAAAAACTAACTTAAATGCAGAATAAAATAGCAAAAGGTATAAGAGAAAGCGCAAACTCTGGGCACTGATTGCCCCCAATGCAGATTGCAGTCGAAATCATCTGGAAGCAATGAAATCATCTCGAATTGTGACAGGATCATCCGAGATTTGAACGAGATCGTCTGCGACGATCTGAGCTTGCTCCGACTGAAAATCAATGAGGTCCCTGCAAGAAAACTTCAAAATAACAAATGCAAAATGATGCTCTAGGTATTCTAATGCACGCAAAATCAAGTTACAGGGAAATTCAGCCAGGGGTTGGGAAGGGAAGGTCCTAAGGATTAAATAGGCTTAGGGGAGTAGTTAGGAGGTTGGAGATCATCCCTATTTGGGAGATCTCCAATGGGGGAGGGTCCCTAACGGTGCAGACACGCTTCTGCCCGGATTAGAGACCCGTTGGAATAGAAGCTAATTGTGCAAAATCAGTTTTGCGACAAGATCGTCTGGACGTCCTAGCCCAGACGAAATCGTCAGATCTGGGGCGATATCGTCTGATCGGCGACGATATCATCAAACGGTCAAAACAACCTCTAAAAATGGCACGAAAAAGGGGGAAACGGATTACCCGACGGTTAACGGGCGGTTTGGGAGGTTAAAATTTGAATTTAAATTATTTACTAGGATGAATGTAATTATTACAATTTCACTGCGCCAATTTTAGGGTGCTACAGTGGGAGGTTCACATGCATTTTAAAGGGGCTTTGGCTCCCTTTTAAGAGCAGCCACCACTTGGTGGTCAGGGCATGACCAAGTAGGGTTACTCGATACTATTTGGAGGTGCCTTTTTTGATTAATACTTGGATTTATTTGAGTGGCTAATGTGGTCTAAATTACCCCTATTTTTTTCCTTACTTATTTTTGGTACCATGTGGTAATGCATGATTGGGTTTATGCAGTTGTATTTTACTAAGGTAGTAGCATCCCCTTTTTATCTTCTACATGGGATTTATCCCACATGTACAGAGGGGGATATCTCTAGGCTAGTTGAATTGGAATAGGCACATATGACTTGGTAGCCAAGTACCTAGGTGCCTAACTATTTGACTGTGGAGTTTTTATCCACCTTTTGTTATTGACCACCATGTGGATAGTGGGGTTTCGGTTGTGCTTAATGTTTGAGTGCCCGATTGATTGGGCCAAATAAAACACATTTTTTCCTTTTTTAATTAAAGAAATAATTATGGTTATTTCAATGGATTGTAACCCACTAAGTCTAATAAAAAGGTATACCTTCGATTGAATTAGTGTTGGTGCAAAATCGGCCTATGGTTATGATTGCACCCACGACCTTGCCAACATTGAGTAGATGGACTAAGTATTGAGGGGTTCCATCTAATATCCAGAGGAGGCTGGTTCCTTGGTGGTTTTTATGAGAAAATGGGAGAAATATTTACTGAAATAAAGGGAAATATAGTCGTAGCTAGAACTTTTCTCATGGTGCAGATTAAACAACAACAAAGATAAATGCATATAACTTCACGGTCTAAGCATTTTCTATACCTTCATGCAGAAATCATAGTTCCTTAATGTGGTTTAGATGTTAATCTAACACATGCATGTATCAAATATTTAACTCCAACAATACTTTTTATATCATGCATGAGTCCAGATAATAGAACAAATACAACATATAACTTAGCAATGTAAATAGAAGCATCAAATGTTTATACATACACTTGCACACAATGAACCAGAAGCCAATAGAAGCATATATTATTGCTTAAATCTAGAGTACATACATCCAGTCCTATAAATATCTAAGAGCCGACCCTTATTCAGGGTGTGCTCCCTATTATATATACTCTACGACAAGCATCTTTTGACAGCTAACAAATCCTGACACAAAATCAGTTACAACAAATGCGCTGCAAAATGCACTAGTATGTTTTGCATGGCTTCTTATTGGTTCAATCAGAGAATCAAATCACCAATGGTAGGAGTCTAAGATTTGATGCTTTAATCACTGTCTACCATCAGTTGTTGACATGTTCCTCTGAAGGCAGGTTCTTCTATTTCTATTTCTGTCTTTGTTCTGCAAAATTCTGTAACATCGCGAAATCATGACATTCTGAGGTCTTGACCTTCTTCTTCCCTTCGAGCCCATGAAACTTTGACATGTCATGAAATCATGACATTTTATGCCCTTAGTCTTTTCTCCCTTTAAGCCCACGAAAATTTGACATGTCATGAAATCATGACATCTTTGTGCCTTGGCTCTTTTCTTGCTTTGAGCTCACGAAATTTTGACATGTCATAAAATCATGACATCTTTGCGCCTTGGCTCTTTTCTTGCTTTGAGCTCGTGAAACTTCGACATGTCATGAAATCATGACATCTTTGCGCCTTGGCTCTTTTCTTGCTTTGAGCTCGCAAAACTTCAACATGTCACGAAATCACGACATCTTTCCTACCTTAGTCTTTTCCATTGCTTACTTCACAAAAGTGGGAAACTGGTTCGAGCCTCAAAATATCTACTATCTTTAGGGTAGTATTTTTAGACTAACATTCTTGGTACCTTTCAGGGAATTTTTGCTAGCAAAAATGTTAGAATCCAGGACCTTCATCCATTGGGAAATAGAGTCAAAACAATACGGAAGAGGAAGTTTTGGAAAATCAGAAAAGAATTACTTAAATAAGTAAAGCATTACCTTTCAAAATACCTCTTACGAACTTATGTATACTTTACTATTGTTACATTAAAATCTTAGTAATTCAAATTTTTATGAAATTCTTCATGGTCGGTCGTTGGTCCCACCTTCTGTCAGCTGATTTTGATCAGTTTGCTTGGACTTTTTTTGTGTTTCTATCATCTTGATAACTTCGTTGTAAGTGAGGTAGACTTGTTTCCAAGCTTCATCATCAGGGTCTGATGATTCCATGAACAACTGATATATATACTACAATTCTTCCACTTTATCATGAGATACTATCTTGTACCTCAAAATTAGCTCCTGTAAATAGGACTTAATCTGCATGAGATTTTGGACCATAGCAAACACATGTGCTTCTTCTATGGGCTCTTCCTAGCCTTCTATTTTGAAAAAAAAAAAAAAATAAAGGAGAGGGGGTGTGTCCCTCCTCCAAAAAAAATTTAATATCCCCCCCCAAATAAGGGAGCCCCCCTTTTTTTTTTTTATTTAAATTTTACTCCCCCCCCCCCCCCCCCCCCCCCCCCTCTGGGGGGTCCCCCCCCCTTTTTAAAATAAAAAAAATTAAAAAAAAAACTCCCCCACAATTTAACCCCGAGACCAGCCCCCCTTTGGATCTTGGCAGCGACGTTCTCGGGCATATTATCAAATAGGACTTGAATTTTCATTGCAGCATCTGATCTCACCTGTAAAAATCTTACTAAAGCTTTTAACTCATCTCTGACTACTTCAAGCACTTCCTTTACTTTGGCCAAATATATCAACATAGGCCTTGTTCTCAGACTAAGCAACAAGATATCTTCAAACATTTCCTTCCTTACTGCTTTGGCTTTTTCTTTTGATAGGCCATGTGCTTCATTCTACTTCTCCTGGACCTATTGTTGAAGTTCTTGTACTTGTAGATTCAGGGATTGAATCTATTTAGTCCCTTTCTCAAGTTCTTCTTTATATTTGGCTGCCTCACTCGCAGCTTCACTGAATCTATCCTCCCATATTTTAGCCTCTAGTTTCAAGGCTTTCTCCACTAGTTTTTGTTCTTGCAAGGTGGATTCACACTCTTTTCTGGCTTCCTGCTCTTTGATGAATTTTTCTTTAAAATATTCTCCATGTAAGTAAATAGTTCCTAGGTGAGCTTGGGCCATTCCCCATTCATCTTGCATATAGAGCTGAGTAATATCTTTGGTTACACTCTCTGCTTGATAGTCTTCTATCATTATGTCACCCTCAGGCTTCTTTACTTTCGGGGTCAACTTCAGCTTCTACCACTGCATAGTGGTGGGGTCAAGTGCTATCATTTCCTATGTGTGGGTTGGAGCTTTAGAAGCCTCAGCAGAGTGGGATGCCCACCAATCTAAGGTATTTTTGTTTGCCTTCTTTAGATCTTTCAATTTGGAAAAATTTGGATGACTTTCAGTAACTGTAGAGGAGGTGGACCTCATAGTTGGGATGCATGCACTAGGGAGAAATGGGGTTGAGACCAATGTGGTACTTCCATCCAAAGGGGAAACTATAGGGTGAGTAAGTAACTCTGGAGATTGGCCAGCTTCAGATTGAATTTGTGAAGATGGTGTTGGTTCTGGAGAAAGAAACCATTGTTTCAAAGGAAACATTATATCTTTCTTTGGAATAGAAATGGAAGGAGATTTAACTCGGGAATGAGTAGGAAGAGAAGAATGAGAGAATAGAGAAGCCATACCTGATCCCATTGGGAGTACGCATTGGTTTTCATCTTCTACCATGTGATCTTCATTAATCTTATCTACAGCAGAATTTTCAACTTCATCTTGTTAAGGGGATTTGGTCACTTCTCCTCTTCCACCATATTTCTCTTCAACATATGTGTCTTCTTCTAGGTCTATTATTTCAACATTTAGGGGAATCTCCCCATGTTGGTTCTTGTTATGCTCAACAATTTCTTTTTTAACAATCATATTTTTAGAAATGACTGTGTTTAGTCCTTCTTGAGCAAAGTAGGTGCTATTATCAACTGCTTCATTCTGAGCTTCTTCCTGCACATTGTCATTTCTAGCTATTTCAATATTTGGAACATCATCTCCCATATTCTGAGTGAGTTGCTCACTTTCTTTGGTGATTTCAACATGTTCAATAGTTTCCTACTGTTGATCTCTACTTGCTTGAGCGACTGAGCTATTTCAACTTCTTGACTATTCCTTTGTTGGTCCCTAGCTACAGATTTTAGCTTCCTCTTCTTGTTGACAATGGGCACTTCATCTGATTCAGTATCTGAAGGGGAAGGGGGAATAAATTTTGGGACTTTTGAAAATGTGGCTCTACCTTTTGATGGGTCAACATCGAGTGCCAGATGTTTTCCTCTCTTCTCTGCTTGCAAGGGTTCTATGATTCCTTGCCCATATTTTCCTAGTCCCTTGCCATCGTAACCCATCTTCGCCATCATCTGAGTTGCTTTTCCATACATTTTTCTCTGTTCTTCTATGAAGATGGTTTCAATGGACCTCTTTTTGGATGACCTAAGCCTTGTCTGTGCATGGGATTTTTGTTGCTCAACTGCAACTTTCTTGCCTTTACTCTGGTCTACTTTTTGTTTCTCAGTAGCTTCAGGGCTTACTTCTTTGCTACCATCGATGCTCGGGGGTACTTTTACGGTAAAATTTCTTGACCAGGTAGCTTGATAATGGTCATAACAAACCAAAAATTCAAGATCATTGTTAACGGGCCACCTTGAGTCAATCATATTAGTTTGGACCCTCATCATCCACCATTCATGGATTTTTCCTACTATCCATTCTGCCCCTTTCTTCTGCATCTTATTGATAGTTTTATCATCCAAGATGTGCTTGGGATTGTTTTTGGGGTCATAATCAACCACATGCTCATAAAAATCATGCCATGGAGGTAGTGGTTGCATTCTCTCTACATGCCATTCTAATGCCTCATCTTCGACATTATTTTTACAATCTTCAATGTCCTACCTAGGGGACATGTGGTAGTTTTTTATAGGGGTTTTGTTCAAAATCGCTTGCCTCTCTGCAAATATGTTGATGGGGTCATACCTCCATCTTTGTGGCATTTCTATCAGTCCCAATTCCTTTAGGGCTTGAGCAATTTGTTCATGTTGCCCTTTCTTTGAAACAATAATACCCTCAAACTAAAATGGCATCGTACAGGTACTGGTTTTACCTATCCCTATACCGTATCTAAAATTTATTTGTTCCATTTGTCTAACATATTCTAAAGCAAATAATCTATCAGTGACATAATGTGGAAGCAAAAAGGGTTTTCCAGTAAACCCATATAGTCTAATAACAACCCCTTGAGTGAGGATGAACCAGTCACCCTCCTCTGCATGTTTGTTCTGCAAAACTTTTATAGCCTTTGGGTTTAACCTTCTTATTTCCCCATACATAATCTTTAGGGCTGGCCCCATAAATTCTCTGTTGAAATCATAATATGATTATGTCTTATATAAAATATTAGTCCATTCATATACGGGTAATGTTCTCCCTTTCTCATCTTTATCATTTATAGAAATGAAAGCTAGCTCTTGAGCCATAAAATAAAAGAAAACCCATACTAAATATGAAGAGAATTTGAAAGAAGACTGAGAACCCCTTTTCATTGAAGATAAACCTTCATGAATTTGATGAAAAATGTATCCTAGCCAATCAAAAAATAGGGGCCTGATGCTCCCATCCATAACTGAAGAATCATAATTTTTAGGGTTTGATAGGCAATTGACCAAGGCAATCTGCCACCCATAAACCTTTTCATCGGTTTTCAGGCCCACCACCATAGCTAAAATGGAAAATAGCTCTGGATTTTTGAAATCCATTAGAGGAATGGGGGTTTCGGGCATAGTCCCTCCAGTAGGTGGTTTCTTTAATTGCATTCCTAGGAAATTTTTTATTTTCTCAGAGGGAATAAAATATTTTTCTTGGTCTGCAGGGTCAAAAGATTTTGGCTCAAGAGCGGGCACATGACCAATGGTAAAAGCAACAATGAAAGCATCTGGGCTCAGGGTGAAAAGGGTTCTTCCCTGGGAGTTCTTAATAGTCCTTTCTTTGGTGTCATAAAAACTAGCAATAGCTTTAATCAATTCAGGATAGGGATGAACGAGAATATACACATACCAGTAGAGTAGAGCGTTGAAGGTGAAAGTAGTAGGAGAAGATGCAGTGATACCTGTAGCCATTCTCTCCTCAATATCTCTCCAAATTTTCTCTGGGGGTTTCCATGTTACAATAGTATCACCAATTCTGGCATCCCTATCGATGAATTTATTGCCTACTTCATCTTCACATCTCGTTACTAGGAAACAGAAGATGATGCTACCATTGCTGCCTTCTGGGTATTCTTCTTTGGAGCCATAGGAAAACACTCATAGAGATTGTTTGTACTGGGTTCAAGCTCGAGAATAAAAATAGAAAGTAAGTTGTAGTAGAGAAATTCATTCGATAGTGAATTAGGGTTTTTTACATCGATTTGAAAGATCATGCATGGATTGCATTAACTATGGTTGGTGAACTCATATTTCTCGAATCTTCTTGGGCGTTGTCTCTACCACTTTCCCACATGCTAAATTCTTTGGCCAATCACTGACCACTACATTAAATGAGAAATTATGCTCTTCAAGGTCTTGATCATCCATGAAAGGAGTCCCTTCCCACCAATCATTGAAAGGCTACATGGCAGATTTTGAATTTGAACCGTTACATCCTGATAAAATGGCACTTTTATCCCTTTTTCTTTTTTTATTTTATCTTTTTGTTGGTTGACCTTGGATGGTCATGAAATTGTGACAAAAACTGTTACAAGCTAAAAACTTTGAAATATTTACAAAATACTATATAATATACATAATATATAGGAAATTCTCTCTGTTTATTCGAAGTAGAGTTTTAAGTGAAAAGCATTCACTGTTATAGGTTGAATTACACCTCGTTGATATTTTAGCTAAAATGAATTAAATTGCTTCTTAGCAATTATCTCAAAGGGACCTTCCCAAAAGGCATCAAATTTTTGGTGTTGCCTTGGCTTGGCCTTTCTCTCATTCCATTTTAAAACTGAGTCTCCAACTTTAAATTTTTTGAAGGTAGTATTTTTATCAAACCACCCTTTTGTGTCAGTCACATGTTTCTGGTGGTGATTATAGGCCTGCTCCCTCTGTTCTTCTAGTTGTAAGAGCTGCATCAACCTAGCCTCCATTGGTTGACTTCCTTCAACATCAATCTGATTGAGTAACTTTAAAGTTGGTATCTCCATGTGTATGGGTAGAATAGCCTCTTTGCCATAGACCAAGGAATAGGGTGATGTATCAATGGATTTCTTAATTGAAATCCTATCAGCCCATAGTGCTTGGTTTATCAAGGAGTGCCAACTCCTCTTGTTATCTTTCAGAGTTCTCTTCAGAATTCTGAGAAGATTCTTATTTGTAGATTCTACTAGGCCATTCCCTTGTGGATAGTAGTTGGAGGAGGTCTTCAATTATATACCGTATCTACCAGTAAATTCAATCATCTTAGCACCAATGAAGGTTGATCCATTATCTGTAACCAGTGAATCTGGTATACCAAACCTTGTAATCAAGCTTTCTACAAACTCAATCATGACTTCTTGATCAACTTTCTTAGTGGGAATTGCTTCAACCCACTTAGTAAAATAATCTGTGGTAGTAAGTATATACTTGTGGCTAACTGATGAATTTGGCTCTATTACTCCAATAAAATCTAACCCCCACTATTGGAAAGGTTCTTCAACTTGGATAGATTTTAGAGGCATAGGGGTATTTATGTTCCTCCCTACATATCTCTGGCATTCCTCACAACTCCTGGTTACTTTGAAAGTATCAAAGAAAATAGAAGGCCAATAGCAACCTACTCTGAGTATTTTTAAAGCAGTAGTTCTTCCTGAATAGTGTCCCCTAGACAAACCTCCATGAAATTCTTTCAACACCTTTTGTTTTTGATCTTCTCTTATGCATTTCAGTAGTACGCCATCTATGTTTTTCCTATATAACCCTTCTGATAAAAGGGTGTATCTCAATGCTTGGGTTATGTACCTTCTTCTCTGTGAAGCATTCAGATTATCAGGACATCTTCCAGTCTAAAAATACTCCACAAGGTCATCAATCCAGTCAGTATTCTCCAGATTTTGATCTGATTCTGCATTCAACATTATGCTTTGGTGGGCCACATGATCATTTGAATCCTGCTTAGCCAACTCTTGGCATAAGGCCCTACCCCTTACTATTTTGGTTGGGTGTATCTCTACATCATATTCTTGTATTTTTGTCACCCAACCAACTCTCTTTTCACCAAGTTCTCCTTGTATTATAAAATTCCTGACATTAGGATGAATCACATAGACAATGATTTTGCTTTGTGACAGGAAGTGATTGAACTTATTTAGAGACTTCATGATGGCATATACTTGTTTCTCAATAAAATTATATCTTTCCTCATGATCATGCATGGTGGCACTTAGAAAAGCTATAGGCCTTTCTTCATTGTCAGCTCCCTTCTGGGTGAGAACCGCAACATAGCTTTCTTGCTCCCCAACAACATATAAGATGAATTTTCTGGAGTAATCGGGGTTAACAAGCACATGCACTTGAGTTATTTCCTCCTTTATCTTTTTGAAAGCATCTTTCCTTGGATCTATCCATTTGAATGGAGCATCCTTCTTTAGTAGTTCTGTCATTGGTTTGATAATTTGTGCAAAATCTATGATAAACTTGCGTACAAAATTTATCTATCCAAAGAAATATTGCAAGCCTTTCTTGTTCACTGGCAAGGGGAGTTCTAGGAGTGCTTTTACTCTATCAGGATCTATGGCCAATCCAACTTTTGAGATGACATGACCAAGTAGAATACCTTCTTCTACAATGAATATGGATTTCTTTGGGTTCAAAGATATCCCAAATTCTCTGCATTTTTCAAATACCCTCTCAAGGTGTTCTATATGATCTTCTTTATGGTGAGAAAAAACTGTCATATCATCTAAGTAGATGACTATGACCTTGTTAGCAAGTTCTCCGAAGGCTACATCCATTGCCCTTTGGAAGGTTGCTCCTGCATTGGACAACCCGAAAGGCATCCTTTGATAGGTGAATATTTCCCCACTTGGTGGTGAAGGTAGTTTTATATTGATCTTCATCTCTAACCCATACCTGATTGTAACTAGAGAAACCATCCAATAAGGAAAATCTCTCTGCTCCTACTACTATGTGTAAAATCTGGTCTATCTGTGGAAGTGGGTAATGATCCTTGAGTGAAGCCTTGTTCAAATTCCTAAAATCGATGCACAACCTAATGTCCCCATTTTTCTTCCTAACTGGGACTAGATTAGCTACCCAGGTAGAGTGTTTAATAGGGTATACTATCTTAGCTTGAAGGAGTTTTAACAACTCTTGCTTCATCAATGCTTCTATATTTGGGTTCACAGGCCTTTGCTTTTTCCTGAAAGGTTTAGCACCTTCCTCTAACTCAATGGTATGTTGTATAGTCTCTTTCCTGTACACTTTGAGATCATTGTACACCCAAGCAATAATATCTAGAAATTTCTTGCACAATTCTCTGATCTGGTTTAACTCTTCTTCTGTACAATTAACTCCAACCTTGATCACTTTTCCCTGTTCTAGTTGAACTTCTTTATACCGATGTTTATCAACCTTTATTTTATGGCCTACTACTCTATCATTGTTGTCAAAAAGACTCTCAAGGGTGATCAGTCCCTTTGGAATATGATTATTCTTCAATTGAATTAGTCCTTCTTCTTCTTCGTCTTCTAGCATTCTACCACTTGAGCAATTCATTTCATAGATTAAAAAATCTAATATTTGCTCATCATTTTCAAAAACTTGCTAGAAAATATTTTTATCTGGCACAGAGGGTCTATATATGAGTCTCACCATCTTGGACTTCTGAATGACGTTGCTGATGGGGCAGAAGTTTGCTCCTACAGATGCCAACAAATCAGCGTGGGTGTTTTGCTCTCTAGGGATAGACTTAATATTTAGAGCCTCGAAGGCTTCTAAAAGGTCCCACACCTTATTTTTGTATGCCTTTAGGTAATGTTGTTTACTTGTACATTTTTCCGTGATTTGATTCACGATGAGTTCTGAATCTCCATAAATTTGTAACTGCTTAACTCCCAGTTTTTTAGCCTTTCTCAGACCCAGACAAAGTGCTTCGTACTCTATTGCATTATTAGTGCAACTCCACGTCAGCCTGTAAGAGAAAATTCTCTCTTTGCCTATGGGGGAGATTAAGACTATACCGGCACCAACTCCGTTCTTGCATCTAGCTCCATCAAAGAAAAGCTTCCAGAGCTGACTGGTAGGCTTATCTTCTTTGGGAGCAGGAGCCACTTGTTTTTTTTTTTACAATGGAATAACTTCCCATATCGGTACATGTTGTGACCATTTCACAACAACCCCAAAAGTTTTTGGAATGTTGATGTCTATTTTGAAGTTTTATTTGCTTGTGTGTTTAATTTTAGTGTTTTAATTTTAAATGATTTAAATTGTCAATTTTAAATTTTAAATGTTTTTAAAATTTAAATAATTTAAATACTTAAAATAATTTTACATTATTGAACTAAAGTTAAAACAATTTTGTTTAAAAAAAAAAACCTCTTTTAAATGTTTATTTGTTTTGATTAATAACATCCTTTTTAAACATTTAAAAAGAGTTCAATTTTAGGTATAGAGAAATGATTAAATAATTTTTTTAAATATTTTTAATCATTTAAAATAAAAATTAATAAAAAATATTTTGTTGTTCTTGCAGGCAGTTTGACGTAATTTTTCGAGAGTCAAATGGCCCGACAGTCCAACATGATTTTTGAGATGGTAAAGAGGCATTCTGAATAAAGAGTAAGACCATGGTTTCGACGACAGATTAGCAACAATACAAGAAAATCAATGTTGGAGTGTGTATGACCAAAAATTAAAGTGGAAAAAATTCCAAGTAGAAATAAACAGCTTGTATGGGAAAAATGATGGCAATGATGGCCGCGAAGATGCAACATGTCGCGATATCATGACACTCTTTCTCTTTTGGCCATGACGATGCAACATGTCACGATATCACGACACCTCTTCCTCCTTTGGCCGTGACGATGCAACATGTCGTGATTTCATGACACTTCTTCCTCCTTGCTTTCTCCCTTTGCTTTGGACCACAAAAATGCAACATGTCACGATATCGCGACACTTTCCTCCTTGTGGTGGTTTTCTTTTTCTTTGATCTTTAGCAAATGGGCTTCTTCGGACTTCTTGGAAAACATGCAAAAAAAGTGGGCCCCAAATTTTGGGGTACATTGTGGAGCAACAAAAACACTTCCAAATGGTGAATTTTCTATTTAAGTTTTGCTTCCCCTTCTCTGATTAACCTCTGGTCATGTTTCCATTTAGTTAGTTCTTCCTGTTGGTTCCTCTGGGCGCCTTTACCTTAGGTGGCCCTTGCTGTTTTCAGGTTGTCTCATTCTGTTGCTGCCTTTCTTCCCCTCTGCCTCCCTCTTCGGAGGCCCACGACTATCTTGTACAAGGTTCAGGGACCTTTCAACACCCTTTCAACCAATCAAAAAAAAAGGATGGCAATGATAATTTGTCATAAAATCGTAATACCGATGATAAAACAACGAATATCAATAATGGTGATGCCAAAGAATGGGGATCTTGCTGTCTAGCATAATGATTCACAAGATAGATGGCATACACTCGGGCCAAATTCTTTACCAAGGAAGGCACAAAATCACCAGATGATTAGAATCACAGTACCCAGTAGATAGCCAGGTTATTATTTCACTGTTTGATGTCATTTCTTTGTGTGAGGAATACAAATGTAGGGTTACCACCAGTGAGTGATTGGGAAACAATGTGAAGGCCAGAGCTTATTAGGTAAATTATCAAAGAGTAGCAATGGTACCCGAAGATGCCAATATGCAACATGATATAACGTAGACACATGATGACACGGTTGCAGATGTAGTGTTGATTGACAAACAATGGTGATGGGCAAGAATCACATTCAATATGATGATGGGGACTCATAACAATTCGAACACATTTCTTAGGTGATGATATGGCCTCAATTTATAAAATGTGTTTAAATGTAAACCCCATGGGTTTCATATAGACACACAGTAATACACCATATAATTCATCGCAAAGAACGTCATGATGATATTTGTTCGAAGGATTTCTTGTGGAAAATTTGTGAATAAAATATGAGGGGTTGTCGGGTTTGACTTACTTATATCAAAGATACACTGGAACATGTAAAAAGTGAAACAGAACAATGTAGTTATTTTTCGTATTCAAGAAATTCTAGAGGAAGGGTGTAAGCTAAATGATGAAATTCAAAATAAATTTGGAGATGTAAACTTTACAGTAGAGATTCATATACAATGGATTTGTGTGGTAGAACATGGCATAATAAAATAATCCCATGGTGGATATCTTGGATAGTGTAGTGATGCATGGAAACTTGACATATTCAGTGAACAATGCATTGATGTGGGCATAGCGAATATCTATCACACAAAAAATAAGACGTCGAAAGAGTTGCCCATGAGAGAAAGATCAAATTGCTATCAATTTCTATTTTGAAACTGTTTTATTTTTTTTATGTGATATTGAAGATCGATTACCTCACACTATGATGTTGAATGTTTGAGATATGACTGCTCGATGGAAGAATAGCTCACTGGCTATGAATCGATATAGACATGAATGTAAATTGTAGTGGGAATTTATTGGAAATGTTAAATCCAACTTCACGCCCGTAAGCGCTTCGGCGTGAAGCACTTTCGAAATGCCTTCAAAAAATGCTTCGACGCGAAGCACTTCCGAAAATGCTTCGGCGTGAAGTAAAAAAAAATTGCCCCTCGAAGCAAAAATTAAGCACGGGAATCGACGCATTAATTGTCCAAGCGTGCGAGTAGCTGGAGTGTTCGACGATTTGTCAGGAACCACACTTCGGCATTTAACTCTTGTCAGTCGGTCGATGAAACTCTCCCGCCTTTTGTCCTCATCCCCCGCCTATAAATACCGGGGTCATTTTGTCATTTTGTAAGGAGTTGGAAGTGATGGAGGATAGAGAGTGGAGCAGAGAAGTAGAGAGCAATAGCGAGTAGAGGGCAGCCGCAGAGCTAGGGTTTCAACCAGCAGAATAGCAGAAGGGTGAAACCAGCAGCTGCCAACAATCGAAGAGTGGAGCAACAGCCTCCAGATAAAACCCGTGTTTTTATCCTGCAAATGTTTATCTTGCAGAAGTTTGTATTCGCTTCAGAAGGAAGCCCTTTGTAAATCCGACATTATATTTAATATATAAAATATTATTCTGCAAATTCGGGTCTCTGCATATTTGTTCTCGGCCTCGAAGTATTGTTTTGTCCGCAGACATCTCTCAACTAGGGTTTGCCCCGAAGTGGCAAAATACCCGTTCGATCCAGAAAGGAGTCGGGTTTATTTGTTTGTGCCGAAGCACATTCCGACACTTGTCTTTTCGAAGTGATTTCACTCGGAAGAAAACTGTGTGAAGCAGTTGCTTCATCAGGATATTCCCCGAAGTAGTTCTACTTCGGCAGATTCTTCCCGAAGTACTTACTTCGGGAGTAGTGTTCCCCGAAGTAGTTTTACTTCGACAAGTTTTCCCTCGAAGTACATACTTCGGGAGTACTCTCCACGAAGTAGATTTACTTCGACAATAATTTTCTCGAAGTGCATACTTCGGGAGAATTTTCCCTGAAGCTCCTCCCTCGCGTGAAAACCCTTCTAAAGTATTTTATTGACGCGATTTAAATGTTTAATTTTTTTTTGATTTAATTCTTATTTCCTTCAAATTGGTATCAGAGCCTGTGGTGTCGTGACGCGGAGATAGAAGCATGGCTTCCAAAAGAAATTCCCTGCAGTTGCAGATCCCATGATTTAACGACAAGAACTACGATTACTAGAGCATCCAGATGAAGATTCTCTTCGGGTCTCAAGATTTGTGGGACTTCGTCGAGAATGGTTACCCGAAACCGGCAGATGCAGCAGCACTGGCCGCCCTCTCCCAAGCTGACAAAGATCTTCTGAAGGAGAACCGGAAGAAAGACCAAAAGGCCCTGTTCTATATCATGCAAGCGGTTGAGGAGACCATCTTCCCATGGATCGCATCAGCCACCAAGGCCAAGCAGGCCTGGGATATTTTGGCAAGTTCATACCAGGGCACCAACAAAGTGAAGTTGGTAAAACTGCAGATGCTCAGGAGAGAGTTCGAGAACCTGCAGATGAGTGAGTCCGAGTCGATGAGCGACTTCTTCACCCGGACAACAGATGTCATCAACCAGATGCGGTTGAATGGTGAAATTGTGCAGAATCAAAGGATCATGGAGAAAATTCTGTGAAGTCTGCCAACGAAGTTTGATTCTGTGGTAATTGCAATAGAGGAGTCAAGGGATCTGACAACCCTCTCTGTGGATGAACTGATGGGTTCTCTGCAGACACATGAGCAGAGGCTGAGCCGCTCAACTCAGTCCTCTCTGGAGCAAGCATTCAAGGCGCAAGTCTCAGTCCGAGACAGCAGCAGACAAGACTCCCACCATAGCGCCTCTAGTTCTCAAGGTGGAAGAGGTAGAAGCAGGCATGGGAGAAGTAACAAGCAAGGAGGGAGATCAAACCCTCATGTCAGTGAGACCAGCTACAACTTTCATCAGCAAGGAGGAAGAGGCACTGGCAAAAATCAGCAAGGTAGCTCTCAGCAGAAGAAGGACATGTCAAAGGTCCAATGCTACTACTGCAAAAAGTTTGGCCATTACATCTCACAGTGCAGAACGAGGATGGCGAACGAGAATCAGCAGCAAGCCCATTATACAGAGGAAGCTAGAAATGCGGTAGGAGGAAATGTGCTGCTGACTTGCAATGTTGAAGAGGAGAGCAAGAAAAACATTTGGTATCTTGATAGTGGGTGCAGCAACCACATGACTGGGAACAGAGAGATGTTCTCACAATTGGATGAAACAGTCCAATCCGAAGTCAAGATGGGGAACAACAACAAGGTTCCTGTGATGGGGAAAGGAAAGATCCTCATCCGCACCCGACACGGTGAAAGAAAACAAATTTGTGATGTTTATTATGTGCCTGGGTTGAAACACAACCTGCTAAGCGTTGGACAACTTGTGCAGAAGGGACACACTGTGCAGTTCAAAGACGGTGTCTGTTCCATCAGAGACAAAGTGCATGGACAAATCGCAACCGTGTCCATGACGAAAAACAAAATGTTTCCACTGTAGATTCAGAATGAATCTTTAATGTCTCTGAGTGCAGTTGTGAAGGATGCTACCTGGTTGTGGCATCTCAGATTCGGTCACTTGAGTTTCAGTGGCCTGAATTTGCTGCACAAGAAGCATATGGTGAAGGGTTTACCCCTTATTGAGCAACCGAACCAAGTTTGTGAAGGTTGCCTGGTCGGTAAGCAGCACAGGGATGCATTCCCTGTAGGACAGTCTTGGAGAGCATCACGGCCATTGGAGCTGGTGCACTCAGACATTTGCGGTCCCATGCAGACCAACACATATGCCGGCAACAAATACTTCCTGACTTTCATTGATGACTTTAGCCGGAAGACCTGGGTTTATCCCATCAAGTTGAAGTCAGAGGCATTTGCGAAGTTTAAGGAGTTCAAGGCTCTGGTTGAGAAACAGAGCGGGTATTATGTGAAGACTCTCAGGATAGATGGAGGAGGAGAATACATCTCCAATGAATTCCACAACTTCTGCAAGCAACATGGAATTCGAAGGCAGTTCACTGCTAGATACACACCGCAGCAGAATGGTGTAGCTGAGAGGAAGAATAGAACTATCATGGAGATGGCACGAAGCATGCTGAAGGCGAAAAGTTTGCCACATGAGTTCTGGGCAGAAGCTGTAAGTTGTGCAGTTTATCTGCTGAACCGATGTCCCACCAAGAGTGTGAAGGACAAAATTCCAGAGGAAGCCTGGAGCAATCTGAAGCCAAGTGTGGCTCATTTGCGAGTTTTTGGGTGCATAGCATATGCACATGTTCCAGATGAGAAAAGATGAAAGCTGGATGACAAATCTAAAAAATGCATCTTCACGGGGTACAACGAACAAGCAAAGGCATACAGGCTGTACAATCCGATGACGAAGAAACTTGTCATCAGCCGAGATGTGAAGTTCTTGGAGAACGAAGCCTGGAACTGGAAGTCAAAGACTGGTGAGCCTGAACCAGCAACTGTTGAACCTATAAACTTGGAGGAAGACAGTGTACAACCACCTGTACCTTCAAGCAACAACAATGGTGCCAGCAGCAACACACCCTCATCATCCCGGTCACCTCCACTTGCAAGCAAAATTCAAAATTTGAGGACACCTACGAAGACTCGTAGCTTGCAAGACATTTATGAGGTAACCCGTAATCAGTTAGATGAAGAATATTCTGACTTTGCTTTATTTACTGAATGTGATCCAGTGGAGTTTGAAGAAGCAAGTCAGAATCGCACATGGGTAAATGCGATGGATGAGGAGATAGCAGCCATTGAGAAGAATGAGACATGGCAGCTGACTGATCTTCCAGCAGGAAAGAAGACCATTGGGGTCAAGTGGGTGTATAAAACAAAGTTTAACGCCCAAGGAGAAGTTGACAGGCATAAGGCCAGATTAGTGGCGAAAGGCTACAAGCAGAAGTCAAGAGTTGACTATCATGAGGTGTATGCACTCGTAGCCCGACTTGACACAGTCAGAATGATTCTGGCACTAGCAGCTCAGAAAGGATGGAGCGTGTACCAGATGGATGTCAAGTCTGCCTTCCTGAATGGAGTGTTGGAAGAAGAGGTCTACATAGACCAGCCACCCGGATATGAGATACAAGGACAAGAAGGCAAGGTCCTGAAGCTGAAGAAGGCCCTGTATGGGTTGAAGCAAGCACCCCGGGCATGGTACAGCCGGATTGACGGCTATTTTCAAGAGAATGGGTTTCAAAAATGCCCATATGAGCACTCCCTGTACATGAAGACAAATGAAGCAGGTGAGCTCATAATCGTCTGCTTGTATGTGGATGATTTGATATATACTGGCAATAGCAGCAGCCTATTTGCGTAGTTCAGAACAGCCATGAAGACCGAGTTTGAAATGACAGACATGGGTCTGATGAAATTCTTTCTTGGCATTGAAGTTGACCAATCAGCAGATGGCATCTTCATTTCTCAGGGCAAGTATGCAAAGGATGTCCTGAAGCGTTTTAAGATGGAGGACAACAAACCTGCCATCACCCCGGTAGCCACTGGTTTGAAGTTGAGCAAGACAGACAACAGCAGAAGTGTTGATCCAACTCTCTATAAAAGGTTAGTTGGAAGCCTGATGTACTTGACTGCAACTCGGCCAGATCTAATGTTCGGAGTCAGTCTGATCAGCCGTTTTATGGAGACTCCGAAAGACACTCACTGGCAAGCAGGCAAGAGAATCCTGCGATATGTCAATGGCACGAGGAACCACGAAATTCACTATGCTAGACAAGACCAGCTTGAGTTGATTGGCTACACCGACAGCGATTGGGCTGGTAGCGTAGATGACCGGAAGAGCACTTCGGGATATGCCTTCCATTTTGGATCCGGAGTTGTCTCTTGGTCCTCGAAGAAGCAGCCAATTGTTGCTTTATCTACAGCAGAAGCAGAGTACGTTGCTGCCACCTCAGCCGCCTGCCAGGCAGTCTGGCTGAGAAGAGTTCTGTGTGAACTACATCATCCGCCCGAAGCAGCAACAACAATATTTTGCGACAATAACTCTGCCATCGCGCTCTCGAAGGACCCAGTCTTCCATGGCCGGACGAAGCACATAGACATCCGATATCATTTCATCAGAGAGCTGGTGAAATTCGGTGAAGTACAGTTGCAGTTTTGCAGGTCCAAGGAGCAGCTAGCTGACATCTTCACAAAACCCTTGAAGGAGGAGGACTTCGCCAGATTGCGAGATATGTTGGGCGTCAGAGAACTCGTGAAGTTCGATTTAAAGGAGGGTGTTAGAAATATTAAATCTAACTTCACGCCCGTAAGCGCTTCGACGCGAAGCACTTCGAAATGCATTCGAAAAATGCTTCGGCACGAAGCACTTCCAAAAAATGCTTCGATGCGAAGTAAAAACAAATTACCCCCCAAAGCAAAAATCAGCCGAAGCAAAAATTAAGCACGAGAATCGATGCATTTATTGTCCAAGCGTGCGAGTAGCTGGAGTGTTCGGCGATTTGTCAGGAACCACACTTCGGCATTTAACTCTTGTCAGTCGGTCGGTGAAACTCTCCCGCCTTTTGTCCTCATCCCCCGCCTATAAATACCGGGGTCATTTTGTCATTTTGCAAGGAGTTGGAAGTGTGGGAGGATAGAGGTTGGAGCAGAGCAGCAGAGAGCAATAGCGAGCAGAGGGCAGCCGCAGAGCTAGGGTTTCAACCAGCAGAATAGCAGAAGGGTGAAACCAGCAGTTGCCAACAGCCGAAGAGTGGAGCAGCAGCCTCCAGATAAAACCCGTGTTTTTATCCTGCAAATGTTTATCTTGCAGAAGTTTGTATTCGCTTCAGAAGGAAGCCCTTTGTAACCCGACATTATATTTAATATATAATATACTTATTCTGCAAATTCGGGTCTCTGCATATTTGTTCTCGGCCTCGAAGTATTGTTTTGTCCGCAGACATCTCTCAACTAGGGTTTGCCCCAAAGTGGCAAAATACCCGTTCGATCCAAAAAGGAGTCGGGTTTATTTGTTTGTGCCGAAGCACATTCCGGCACTTGTCTTTCCGAAGTGATTTCACTTCGGAAGAAAACTGTGCGAAGCAGTTGCTTCGCCAGGATTTTCCCCGAAGTAGTTCCACTTCGGCAGCTTCTTCCCCGAAGTACTTACTTCGGGAGCATTGTTCCCCGAAGTAGTTTTACTTCGGCACGTTGTCCCCCGAAGTAGTTACTTCGGGAGTATTCTCCCCGAAGTAAATTTACTTCGGCAATAATTTTCCCGAAGTGCATACTTCGGGCGAATATTCCCCGAAGCTCCCTCCCTCGCGTGAAAACCTTCCGAAGTGTTTTATTGACGTGATTTAAATTGTGATTTAAATTGCGATTTAAATTTTATTTCCTCCGAACCTCTCTCCCTCGCTGAAAATCGCCGAAGCATTTGCCGTGACGCGATTTAATTGCATTTTATTTTCTTCAAACTGAATTTTCATAAAATATAGGTCTACGAGGAAAGTGAAATGTCACGCTCATCAATACATGATTTTTTTGCACTGGTATGGATAATTTGGTATGTCCGATAGAAGGTTTTGTGAGCACTAATAATAAACTCAATGTAGATCACCAGGACAATGTTGCACAGAATCGTAGGCTTTAAAGCAACATAATAAGGTGGATATTTGTGGGCTCACATGGATATTAATTGATGAAGGTTGGCTTTCATTTAAAGGAAAACATGATAAGGCAAGATCCCAAAGTATGTGTTTTAGTGGAAAAGAGATGGCTTTAAAGCTGTATTTGGACAAATAGAGAAAGTGCTCAGAATGAATGTTTTATAATACATTATTAATTTTTTACGAAACAACAAAAAATATATAAAAAAGGGGTTTAAAATGAAGTTTAATGAAAACTGTTGTGAAACCTATTACATTAACTATGCGAAACTGAATACATAGATGGAAGAAAGAAATGACATGAAATTATAAATAAACAGTGAATACAGAGAAAAGAGATCAGACAACGAACAAAGGATAGAAGAAAAGAAGATTTTGAAAGGATGTTCTAAGGATATTAACTCTAGGTTACAAAGGAGGGGAATTGCCAAATATCCCAAAGGCTCCTGAAAGTTGTATTACAAGGTTTATTCATCGAGTGCATCAATTTTATTGTATTGATTTGGTGTTTCATTAGATTAATAAGATTGATTTATTTCGAGTTATGATTTTTCTCCATAGAAGATTGCATTCAACTTATAATTAATTGAGATAATTCTAGTTAATATAAGTTGGATTTAAGTTTTAGGAGTTTTTGGTTTATCACTGTGCAGCATGCATCAAGAATGGTTATTGTTCTATTTTGTTATTCTTTACCCTTATTTTAAATTTTACTTTAAATTGCAGAATTTAGATTACAATATGATAAAGATTAAAACATTATAATTAAGGCTTATTTTTATTCATTTTCCAAATATTTAATTTAATTAATATTTGGATGAATAAGTAGGAAAGAAAGAGTATATGAATTTTAATTTCAATATTATAAAGGCTAACTTTATAATTAATATTCATATACATTCTATGTTTGAGTAAATAAATGTGATTTTATTTAAAACATTATAAACCCTTGTTCAATATTATAAAGTTCTTGAACTTTATAATTAGGGTTTTGGTTTATTTATTCTCTTTAATTTTATGTAAGTTTCATTGATAGAAATAAACATAGATTTTAATAATAGTCTTCGAAATTATTCATGCAAAGGGATCATTATTCAATTAAAATTTTATTTCAAATTTTTGATTAAAATTACAATGTAGAAAGATATACTTAAGGCAAATTTAACTTTTATATTGGGAAAATGAACTTCATGAATATTACACAGTGATTTTAAGTCAAATAATCATAAAACCAGGCCATTGTTTTCAAGGTTATAAAGTAAGTCCCTTTATGAAAATCAATTTCATCAAAGGGGATTAATTTATAAGGGTTTCAAAGTTTATTACATTTTAAGGTTAATATTTTAGATTATTTTTCTTTCATGTTTAAAGCAACCTAAAGATCAATTCATTCATCATTTCATTAAGTTTCATGAACAATCACTTGCATAGCATAATAAAATATTACCAACACAGACCCCTTGTTAATAGTTATTTGCAAATCACTAAGGTATTCTAAGCACTTATTTGATACATTTTTATAACACACAAACACATATTAAGTGAATAGAACCTTGGAGAAATGTTTATTTCTTTACAAGAGGGTTTTATTTGAAAATCCTAATTGTGATGGGGGTTTTTCAATTGGGAAAAATTCCCACTCAATAGTTTCTACCATAGCGTTGAAATTATTTAGAGAGAACTGGTCTTCTATTTGGAGCTCTTACAAGGTCTCTTCCATTAGATTGAGATATTCCATTTCTTTTGTCAACATACTTATAGTACCGAACTCTTCTATATTTTCTACATGGATGATAGATTGTTTTCATTAAATATCTTGATACTTCGACCTTTAAAAGGTATTTTCAAATATGAGTAGTCTAAAGATAGAAATGCTCCTATATTGGTCATGAACTCTCAGGATAAACACATACCGAATTATGGTGCTAAATACACAACTACCACTTCTTGTATGACCACAATTTGAGGTATTGTATGAAGATTTATAGGGATGTCTTTAATTACGCCTACAGTCTTGACTAGAGTGCCATCCAACTGTAGAACTCTTGGATTGCTTCTAGTGTACTCCATTCCCATAATGTCGTACACTATTTTGGTATTATTGTGGTAGCAGCACCTGAGTCTATCATGCAATTATGTACAACCCAACCTTCCATTTGAAGAGATAGATAAAAGGAGGGTGGTCTATTTTTTCCAGTAGTAGATGTTACGTTGGTCTGAACTGTATTTGAGTAGGATGGGTTCCTACATTTATTTTTTATTGACCTTAAAGATTCCTGCAAGAGATCAATTTGAATAGGAAACTGTAGAGCATCATACATGCTTACTTTTGAGGGAGTCTTCTTCATATCTTCTACTATGTTAAAGGAAAAAGAGTCAGAATTCCTCTCCCTTTCCTTAGAAAATGTATCATATCTGCTTTTGTATCCTTGAGTTTCTTCTGTTCTCTATATTTTAGTCAGAGAGGGGAATCTCAACCTCTCCTTAGCCTGTTCTTGAGTATCTACTTCTTTTTGTAAGAAAGAATCTTTATGTACTTTTGAACTAGTGCTCTGCGCAGGGACTTGAGATTTATTTTCATAGGAGATATCCCTCTTAGGTAGAGACTTAGGGACTGAGGGAAAACTAAGAGGTTGGAGTTCTTGAGGATCTACTTGTAGAGGCTTTTGCTTGATCTTGTTAGGACTACAATTTGTTCAACTAAAGGCATCATGAAATTATGGTTCGTTTCTCTAATCATGATTACATGTCCTTGAAGAACATAAGCTTATACTGAGAGGGGGTGAATAGTATAAGATAAAAAATTTTACTTCTCAATCCAAATGATAACAACAATAATATCAAAGTAGTAAAAAATGCACACATCATCACACATGAGAGACATGATTTAACGTGGTTCACCCAATGTGGGCTACTCCATGGAGAAAATATTCCTTATAAATTTTTCTCAATGAATATTTGGGAATCAAATCCCTATTACAATGTTTATGGACCTCTGTCCAAAGGAGACACCAATCCCCTTATATTCTGGTTTGTGGATATCTCTCCATAGGAGACCTCTATCCCCATTGCTCTGGTTTGTGGATCTCTCTCCATAGGAGAACTCTATCCCCTCTGCTTTGGATGGTGATCTTCTATAAGACTTCTACCCCCACTGCTCTAGCTTGTGGATCTCTCTCCACAAGAGACCTCTATCCCCACTACCTTCGGCTGATGGATATCTATCCACTAGAGACTAATGTCCTCTATGCTCTGTCACCTCTAAAGCCTACTCCTAAATCTATCTCAAATATACACCAAACTCTATCCAAGTCTAGCACAAATATACTCTAACTCTTCTCACAAATCTGCACCAAACTCTATCTCAGGTCTAGCACAAATTTGCTCTAACTCTACTCATAAATATGCACCAAACTTTGTCTCAGGTCTAGCACAAATTTGCTCATAAATATGCACCAAGCCTTCTCAAAAGACTTGCTCAAATCTATCCTCAAGCCTTCTCAAATACCAATCTCAAAAATGCACAATTCTCCTTCACAAAAATGATCTCAAACACTTGCCCATTCACATTCAAAAGCACTCAAACCAATACTCAAATATTTCCAACAATGCATACCAAACAATCCTTTTATCTCCACCTTATGTTCCAAAAAAATTTTCTCACAAACACATCTCAAAGAAGGAGAAGAATACCCATACCTCTTATTTGCTTTGATGAAGATATGTCACAAAACCTGTCTCACAAACAACCAATCCTTCTTGTGCCACTTCAAGGGTTAGATAGCAAGATTCTATTTCAAAATATCCACATGAATTTTCCCTCAAAAAGGTGCTCAATGAAATCTGAAAATAATGTTCTAGGACTCTTCTTTTGTTCTCAAGGATAATGCATTAAAGCTCAACAAAACCCTCTCAAAAATTTCCTTTTCATAAAGCAAGAATTACAAACAATAAAATCATCTTTTACACCTTTTATCTCCCACTTTCATAAAATAATTTCCAATCCACTTTAATGTCCAAGAACAAATATTTACAATTTTAAATAAACCATTTACACCTTATCACTCCAACCTTTGCATATATAAAATAAATGACAACAATACCCTTAAAATATTATGCAAAAATTAATTTCCCCTTATACCTCCTATATGCCAAAACTATACACCAAATCACATCCGCCAAACACCAAGCATAGCCAACATTAATCAACTTAGAGCATACCTTATAAAAATTAATCTCCTTGTTGGCGTGGATGGGAATTGACCCTCCGACCTCAAACTCCTAAGTGCAATGCTCGATCGCTTGTGCTAGCCAAGTGGTTGAGACCTAACACGTGGCCTCCACCCTTTATCTCCTGCCACGTCCACCAAAAAGGATAAAATACTTCAACACCGGTGCTAGGGAGAATCAAACCATGAACCTCTTCTCCACTACACCTTACGTAGGACCCGCCTGCCACTTGGGCTACCAACCCTCACTGAAACATAATGTGTGCCTCCTTGTCCTTGTTCGCTACCACTTTCTCGATGAAAACTATTTCATATACTTTGCTCTATACTCCATGATCGATTAAGACTTGTGCATTAACCTTGGTGACCTTTGAAAATGATTTAGCTCCTCCCTTTTATATGAATTCAAAGAATTGCTATGATGTCGATGAAAACCTTTATTTGCCTCCGTTTTAATTTGAAATTTGTCATTTTTTGACAAATTCAATTTTAATTTTATATTTAATATAATATTTAAATTTGGTTAAATATTAGATTATTTAACTTTAGTATATAAACAATAATTTTGCATGGAGTTTCCTTCGTCAACTTGATTCCTTTTAAGACCTTTGTCCAAAGAACTTTTAATTTTCCTTTTAATAAGCCCTTTCTTATAAAAACAAGGGCGTAAACTTTTTCCTTCAACCTTTTAACCAACATCTTTGGCTTATAATATAAAATATTATAACCCTTTATTTTTACCAATTTTCTTGTATCATAATGAAATTTGCCTCGAATCAAACACTTGACATCAATGACAACATAATTACTCAAAATTTCCAACAATCTCCCCCTTTGTCATTGATGGCAACCCTTTTCTAAAAATTTTTTTCCAACCATTTGATTCCAAATCTGCTCCTCCTGAGAAAATGCTCTCCTCCTTACTCAAATCTCTCCCCCTTTGACATCAATGGCAAAGGGACTCCTTTGGGGCTAAATATAAGACTCTTAGCTCAGCCCCCTCCCCACCTCCTCTCCTTGAGGTGATTAATTTTGGGGTGGGAGTAAAACTACTCCCAATTTTCCTCTAAGATACTCAAAAGTTTCCTTTGGAAGTGGCTTAGTGAAAATATCCACAATCTATTCCTTTGTAGTAACATATTCCAATCTGACTTGCTTATCCATCACTTGTTCTCTCAGAAAATGGTATTTGATCGGAATGTGCTTGGTCCTAGAGTGCATCATTGGATTCTTTGAAATGTTTATAGCACTTGTATTATCACATAGTATGGAGATAGGATGATCATGCTCTATCTTGAAGTCATTTAAAGTTTACTTCATCCATAACACCTGTGTACAACAAGCAACCATTGCAATGTACTCTGCCTCTACTGTGGATAAGGATATTGATGCATATTTCTTGCTTAGCCAGGAGACTAAACAATCTCCAAGAAAGAACACTCCTCCACTTGTGCTTTTTTTGTCATCAATATTGCCTACCCAATATGCATCTGTATATGCTATGAGAGTGAAATTGTCACTTCTGGGATACCAGAGTCCAAAATCCATAGTCCCTTTTAAATACCTGAGAATCCTCTTTACTTCCATTACATGTGTTTCCTTTGGAGTTGCTTGAAATCTTGCCACCAGTCCCACTACTTGCATTATATCTGGTCTTGTAGCTGTAACATATAGTAAGCTTCCAATCATAGATCTATACAATGTCTGATTTGCCTCAGGAGATTCATCATATTTACTCAACTTGCATCCTATAATCATGGGGGTACTTACTGGTTTGCAGTCTTCTAATTTGAATTTCTTCAACATTTCTTTTATATACTTGGTTTGTGAGAGAAATACACCCTTCTTTGATTGTGAAATTTGTAGTCCAAGAAAGAAGGACAACTCACCAAGCATTGACATTTCAAATTCATTTTGCATACTCTTTGCAAATTTTTGACACATCTTATCATTATTACCTCCAAAAATGATATCATCCACATAAACAACCACAATTAGTAAGTTATTTCCTTCATTTTTGATGTATAAATTATTGTCCACTATTCCTTTCCTGAAACCCTATTCCTGAAGATACTTATCCAACCTTGAATACCAAGCTCTAGGAGCTTGCTTTAGTCCATAAAGAGCCTTCTTTAATCTGCATACATAATCTGGCTTATCAGTTAGGTTGAACCCCTCAGGTTGCTCAATGTAGACCTCTTCTTCCAAGACACCATTGAGAAAAGTTGATTTAACATCCATTTGATATACTTTGAAGTTTTTGAAACTTGAGAAAGCTAAAAATATCCTTATGGCCTCAAGTCATGCAACAGGAGCAAATGTTTCATCAAAATCAATCCCTTCAACCTGTGCATAACCTTTGCATACCAATATTGCTTTATTTTTGACTACCTGACCATCTTCATTTAACTTGTTTCTGAAAACCCATTTAGTGCCAATTACATTCTTATATTTTGGTCATGGGACAAGTTCCCAAGTCTCACTTTTTTCTATTTGATCCAATTCCTCATCCATTGCCTTGACCCAAAACTTATCTTCTCTTGCCTCATTGAAATCCTTGGGCTCAATTTTAGATAACAAGGAAATATTTGCATGCTCACTTGTTCCTATTATCTTCCTCCTTGTCTGTATTTCATCTGGATTTCCAATAATTAGATCTCTTGGATGATTTTTCTGCACATACCTGGATGGAGTCTTAGGTAGTGTTCTTTGTGTTTCTTCTTCTTCTGATTCTTCACCTAATTCTTCTTGGCAACTTTCTTCTTCTTGATACACAATTTCTTGAGTTGGTTCTTTTGACCCTACTTGTTCATCAACTATCACATTTATACTTTCCATAATTGTATGTGTCCTCTTATTATAGCACCTATAGGCTTTTCTCTTAGTGGAATAGCCAAGGAAAATACCCTCATCACATCTTGAATCAAACTTACCCATATTTTTCTCTTCCCGTCTTATGTAGCATTTGCTTCCAAAATTTTTGAAATATTTTATAGTAGTTGGTCTCCCTTTCCAGAGCTCATATGGGGTTTTGTGATGATTTACTCTTACTTGAGCTCTATTGATGATATATACTATTGTATGAACTGCATCTCTCCAAAAACCATCTAAAATATTAGACTCATTCAACATGGCTCTGGCCATATTTTCAATAGTCCTATTTTTCCTTTCAACTACTCCATTTTGTTGAGGAGTTCTTGCTACTGAATATTCTCTTTTGATCCCATGTTGTTCACAAAAATCTATGAATTCACCTGAAGTAAATTCTCCTCCTCTATCTGATCTTAAACACTTAATCCTTCTACCTATTTCATTTTCTACTAATTCTTTGAATGCCTTGAACTTCTCAAAGGCTTCTGACTTTTCTTTTAAGAAAGCTACCCAAGTCATTCTGGAGAAGTCATCTATAAATAACATGAAGTAACTTTCACCTAGTAGACTCTTTGTCCTTGTAGGACCACAAAGGTCAGTGTGAACTAGTTTCAATGGTTCAGATGACGTAAATTCTTTTGACTTGAAACTTGTTCTTGTTTGCTTTCCATGCTGACATTGTGCACAAATTGTGTTTTGTGGCCTTTTTATCTTGGGTAAATCTCTGACTGCTTGCTTGTTGCTTATTTTCACTATGTTGTCAAAGTTCAGATGACCCATTCTTCTATGCCATAACCAACTCTCATCTTCTTGTGATAAGAAACACTTTTCTCCCTTAATATCACTTAGCATGTAGAGATTGTTTGTAGTTCTATTGGCATCTGCAATGAGCTTTCCAGTTTTAGATTTTTTGATCTCACATCTATTTGGATGAAAAGTTACCGTGTGCCCCTGATCACAAAGTTGGCTTACACTTAGTAAATTGTGCCTCAATCCCTTGACATACAATACATTTTCTGTCTTTGTTTTTCCATTATCTAAACTCAAGGTTCCTTTCCCACAGATTTTTGTTGAACCATTGTCACCAAATTTTACTGATCCTCCATTGATTTCTTTAAGTACAAGAAATTTACTCTTGTCCCCTGTCATATGACTTGAACAACCACTATCAAGAAACCACTATTTTCTCTTATCTTGCACATGAAGAGTTGTTTGTACCAACATTGACTTCACTTTTTCTTGCTCTTTTCTCTCTCTCCTAATTGTTGAGGTTGTATTCTTTTGAGCCTTCTGATCCTCTTTCTTTTTGCTTAATTCAGGAAATACCATTTTACACCATTTGGCCTTGTGCCCAAAGTTATTGCATTTGTAACATATGATATTGTCATTCATGAGAGGTGCAAAAGAATTGAAATTTCTATCAACATTATCTCTCACATAAATAGTGCAATGTACAACTCTATGACCATATTTGTTACATGAAAAACAATAGCCATGGAAGAAATTTTGTAACCTGTTAGAGTGCCTTGAGTAATATGGTCGCATGCTTCTTCCTTTGTTGTTCCTGTAATTGAATTTTGTCCATGGATCTTCTTTGCCTTCTTCCTTCTTGATGCTTTTGCCTTTCAATGCATTAGCATAAGTCATGGGCTCTTCTTCTTTTGATATCTTTGTTCCTTGGGAGCTTGACTCCTCTTTCTGTTTCCCTAACTTTATATCTTGTTGTAACTTATCCTTAGTATTTTCAACTTCCTTTCTTAGAGAGACAATTTCAGATTCCAATATTTCACATTCTAACTCTTTTGCCTTTAACTGTTCTGCCATATCCTATTCAATTTTCCTTCCCTCTTCAACTTTTACCTTGAGCTCTGTGAGGTTTTGTAGAAGTTCCATATTTGCTTCCTCATCCTCTTGGATTTGATCCTTCAAACTTGAATTCTTCCTTCTAACCTTTTCCAAGTTTCTAAGAGCAACAATAAATTCCTCTTTTATGTCGATCATGGCCTCTTCTCCATTTTTTGAGGTCATGTATGTTCTTGTGGGATCTTCCTTCAAGTTGTTAGGCTTTTCATGAAGGAACCCACTCTGATACCAATTGAAGAACATAAGCTTATACTGATAGGGGGGTGAACAATATAAGATAAAAAATTTTACTTCTCAATCCAAATGATAACAACAATAATATCAAAGCAGTAAACAATGCACACATCATCACACACATGAGAGACATGATTTAACGTGGTTCACCCAATGTGGGCTACTCCACGAAGAAAATATTCCTTATAAATTTTTCTCAATGAATATTTTGGGAATCAAATCCCTATTACAATGTTTATGGACCTCTGTCCAAAGGAGACACCAATCCCCTTATATTCTAGTTTGTGGATCTCTCTCCATAGGAGACCTCTGTCCCCACTACTCTAGTTTGTGGATCTCTCTCCACAGGAGAACTCTATCCCCTCTACTCTGGCTGGTGATCTCTCTAGACAACTTCTACCCCCACTACTCTGGCTTGTGGATCTCTCTCCATAGGAGACCTCTATCCCCACTACACTAGCTGATGGATCTCTATCCACTAGAGACTATTGTCCTCTCTACTCTATCACCTCCAAAGCCTGCTCTCAACTCTATCTCAAATTTACACCAAAATCTATCCCAAGTCTAGCACAAATCTGCTCTAACTCTACTCACAAATTTACACCAAACTCTATCTCAGGTCTAGCACAAATCTGCTCTAACTTTTCTTAGAAATCTGCACCACACTCTGTGTCAGTTCTAGCACAAATTTTCTCTAATTTTACTAATAAATATACACCAAGCCTTCTCAAAAGACTTGCTCAAATCTATCCTCAAGCCTTCTCAAATACCAATCTCAAAAATGCACAATCCTCCTTCACAAAACTGATCTCAAACACTTGCCCATTCACATTCAAAAGCACTCAAACCAATACTCAAATATTTCCAACAATGCATACCAAACAATCCTTTTATCTCCACCTTATGTTCTAGAAAACTTTGCTCACAAACACATCTCAAAGAAGGAGAAGAATGCCCATACCTCTTATTTTCTTTGATGAAGATATGTCACAAAACCTATCTCACAAACAACCAATCCTTCTTGTGCATTAACCTTGGTGACCTTGGAAAATGATTTACCTCTGCCATTTTATATGCATTCGAAGCATTGCTATGACATCGGTGAAAACCTTTATTTAACTCCATTTATATTTGAAATTTGGTGTTTTTTGACAATTTCAAATTTAATTTTATATATAATATAATATTTAACTTTGCGTTAAATATTATGTTATTTACATTTAGTATTAAACAATATTTTTGCATGGAGTCCTTCTTTAGCTTGATTCCTTTTCAGACCTTTGTCCATAGCACTTTTTCATTTTTCTTTTAATAAGCCCTTTTGGCCTAATTATTATAATATTAAAATATTAAAATATTTTCTCTTTTATTTTAAAAATATGGGCATAAAATTTTGCCTTCAACCTTTTAACCAAACTCTTTGGCTTATAATATAAAATATTATAACTATTTATTTTCACCAATTTTCTTGTATCATAATTAAGTTTACCTTGCACCAAAAACTTGACATCAATGACAACATAATTACTCAAAATTTCCAGTAGTCCTTTTAAAGTTTTTTTTCACATTTTCAATAGCTACCTTTTGTACATAGTGTTTATGGATCATACACAAACTCTCCCCATGTGGGTCATTGCATGTAGTGAACCAGTAATCAGAATTTATAGGAGGAGCGATAAATTCTTCATCATCATTTGCATAGACTACACTTGACCTTTCCTAACCCTTATTGAAGTTGTGTCTCTTGTTACTTGGGGAAATATTCTTGATTGAAAACTTCTTTTAGCTTCCCTTATTTTCATTGATGTGATCTCATTAGTCAAAATTTTCATCACTGATTGCATGTCTAGTAAGACGAAAAGCTGAGATTCTTGGGCTAACCGAGTAGGTGGTGCAGGTAAAGTAGAAAATATAGGAATAGGGGACAGTATCAAGAAATTTTGAGGCATTTGTATAGCTATAATGGATAGTTTCCAACTCCATTTCAAAATGTCTATGCTTGTATAATGAGAAGAACTTGAGGAGCTAGCATCGAAAGTTTGGATAATATCTGGAAAAATTGGCATTGCCACTTTTGGTGGAAACCTTCCAATGGTAATGAGATATTTATCGGCTTTGGATGCTTCCTAAAAAAAAAATTAGAGAAGGTGAATACCCGATATTGTCGTATAATCATACTAATATTAGAGTCTAAAGCTCTCAAATAATAATACACAACTTTTTCACTGGTCGGCCTCAATACGTCAAGCACCCTTAACAAAGTGTGACTAAATCGAATGTTGAAATCAACCATTTCTTCTTGAGGATGCTTTTTAATGATGGCAAAATGACTGAGCAGGGATAAAGGATCTGCATGTTGATTAAATTCATCTACCAACCTACCAGTGAGTTCAACCCAACTTGTAATAGACTGAATAGGAAGTGCTCTATACCAATAGAGCATTTTTCCTTTCAAGGAAATGACCAACAATCTAATCATTACATCTTCTTGAGTGATGTTGTATATGGTTTCCAAAGAAGCAACATCTAAACAATTCTCATAAGCTATCTTGTTTGTGCCATCATATGAAGGCAGCGCTTTCAAAGTTGTAGTAGGGATTAGATTCTGAGCCATTAGGTTCAATGAACCCGTGTGATTCCATGTGAGATAAGCTGGAGGAGGAGCAACCATTGTAGCTACTATGCTTGCCTATACTGTAGAGCTACCAAAAGTTGTACTTGAAGATATACTAACAACAGGGTTGGGCAAAATAACAGGTACATGGGTGATAATACTAGTAGCAGGTGGGTTTGATCTAGCAGACAAAATTGGATGAAGCTTAAGTCTGCCAAGGTGTAACTCGAAGAACTCAATGGGCTATTTAGAGTTTCTTGCTTTAGATATAGTTATCATATATGTAAATATTCATGATTTTAGCTAGACAAATAGATAAGGTATTTCTTGGGTCTATACCTTTAGAGAAATTTTCTAGGTGATTTGATTTAGATCTAAATAGAAAAATACAAACACTAAACCTTACAAAATGTTATGGAAATTTGGTCCCACTGAGCATTCCAAAAACTATTGGTGCAAAATTGACCTATGGTTATGATTGCACCCACGACATTTCCAATATTGAGTAGATGGACTTAGTATTGAGAGGTTTCGTCTAATCTCTAGAGGAGACTACTTCCTTGGTAGTTTTATGAGAAAAAGGGAGAAATATTTACTGAAAGAAAGGGAAATATAGTCATAGCTAGAACTTTTATCATGGTGCATATTAAACAAAAAAAAAAGATAAATGCATATAAATTCATAGTCTAAGAATTATCTATACCTTCATGCAGAAATTATAGTTCCTTAATGTGGTTTAGATGTTAATCTAACACATGCACATGCATGTATTAAATATTTAACTCCAAAAATACTTTTTATATCATGCATGAGTCTAGATAATAGAATAAATAAAATGTATAACTTAGTAGCGTAAATAGAAACATCAAATATTTATACATACACTTGCACACAATGAACCAGAACCCAATAGAAGCATATATTATTGCTTAAATCCATAGTACATACATCCATTTCTGTAAAACATCTAAGATCTAACCCTTATTTTGGGTGCGCTCCCTATTATATATACTCTATGAAAAGAATATTTTGATAGCTAATAGATCCTAACATAAAATTATTTACAACAAATACACTGCAAAATGCACCAGTATGTTTTGTGTGGCTCTTTATTGGTTCAATCATAGAATCAAATCACCAATAGTAGGAGTCTAATATTTGATGATTTAATTATTGCCTACCATCAGTTGCCGACATGTTCCTCTAAATTTAGGTTCTTCTGTTTCTATTTTTGTCTTTGTTCCATAAAATTCTGTAACATCACGAAATTGTGATATTCTAAGGTCTTGACCTTCTTCTTCCCTTTTAGCCCATGAAACCTTGACATGTCACAAAATCATGATATCTTTGTGCCTTGGCTCTTTTCTTGATTTAAACTCATGAAATTCTGACATGTCGTGAAACCATGACATCTTTGCACCTTGGATATTTTCTTGCTTTGATATCGTGAAATTCTTACTTGTCGTGAAATCATGACATTTTTATGCTTTGGCTCTTTTCTTGCTTTGAGCTTGCAAAAATTCAACATGTCACTAAATCACAACATATTTGGTTGCTTTGAGATCACTAAACTTCAACATGTTGTAAAATTGTGACATCTTTCCTCCCTTAGTCTTTTTCGCTACTTACTTTGCAAAAGTGGGAAACTGGATTGAGCCTCAAAATATCTGCTATCTCAAAATCTCTACTATCTTCACGGTAGTCTTTTTAGACTAAAAATTAGTAATGGGACTTTATGATTAAATCAGGTAATGAGCACTTGATTTATTAAATTTTAATGGATAAACTTATATTTGAAAGATTAGATTTATTGATTTATTAAGTTTTAATTTTTAACTTATATTTGAAATATTATATTGATATTTTAAGTTTTAGTGGTTAAAATTTTATTTGAAAGAATATTTAGCTAAGCTTTTAGTAGCTAAATGAAAGAATGTTTAGCCAAGATTTTGTTAGCTAAATGAATGAATGTGCAGCTAAGATTTTGTTAGTTAAATAAAATATTTTTTAGCTAAGATTTTGTTAGTTAAATGAAAGAATTTTAGCTAAGCTTTTGTTAGTTAAATGAAAGAGTAGAATTGTTTTAGTAAGTTTTGAAGGATAAACTTATATCTAAAAGAGTAGAATTATTTTAGTAAGTTTTTAAGGATAAACTTATATCTAAAAGAGTAGAATTAATTAGTAATTTTTGAAGGATAAACTTATATCTAAAAAAGTAGAATTGTTTTAGTAAGTTTTAAATGATAAATTTATATCTAAAAGAGTAGAATTGTTTTAGTAATTTTTGGGGGATAAACCTACATTTGAAAAGATAGATTTGATATGTTAAAAAAATATATCTTTAAAATGGGAAAGATAGACTTCTTTGATTAATTTGGAAGAATGGATTTTGGTTTAGTTTAAATTGAAAGGACATTTCATTTAAGTTAAAATAAAATGGTTTGATAAATATTTGATTGGTTAAGAGTATGGACTCTTAATTTATTGAATAAAATGGTTTGATAAGTATTTTATTTTGTTAATTTAAGATATTGGTTTTGATAAGTATTTGATTGGTTAAGAGTATGGACTCTTAATTAATTGAATAATTTTTTTTGATAAGTATTTGATTTGGTTAATTGAAGAAAGTGGTTTTGATAAGTATTTAATTGGTTAGGAGTATGGGCTCTTAATTGATTAAAGAAAGTGGTTTGATAAGTATTTGATTGGTTAAGAGTAAGGGCTCTTAATTGATTAAAGAAAGTGGTTTTGATAAGTATTTGATTGGCTAGAAGTATGGGCTTTTAACTAATTAAATAAAATGGTTCTTATGTATTTATTTTGGTATTGATGTTATGGATATATTAGACCTTTAGAAAGATGTTATGATTTGAAGGAAGAAAACATCTTCAGGAGAATGAATGTGGAATTCATTTGAGGGAATTATGAGGTTCCCTTGTTGTTCATGTAATGTGGATTAAAATAACAACTCATGTTTTAGGAAACATAAGAGTTATGGAGTTCTTATGCATTTATACTGGTAATGATGTTGAAAAAGGAATTATGGGATTCCTTTGTATAGTTGTATTGGAGACAACTAAATTTATGCAATAAAGGGGATATTTGAAGCTAGGTTTTCCCATAAGGATTTTTCCTAGGATATATGATGTGTTATGTATGTTATATATTTTGATCTTGCATTTGATAAATCTTAAATGAATAGAAAATATTTTTTACTTTGTTATTGATAAAGATCTATGATGTTATCATGTTAGGATAATGGAACTAAATAGGATTTCATATTTTATGTGATTTCTTATTAATGAGGTTGTAGATGTTATTTGATGCTTAATTAAATAGATAGACTTATTTGCATCCCTATTTAAGAAAGAAATATTGGGTGGTATTTATGAATGATCTAATGAATTATAGATGATTGGAAATGACATCTATCAAATGTATGCTTATGGATTAGAAGTACCCTACTAAGATGTGAAAGGTTTTTACATGCTAGTGATACTTGGAATCTTATCCTAGTTAGCAAGAAGGAATTTTATTCATTAGAAGTTAAAGAGAGTTAAAAATAAGGAATTATGGAATACCTTGAGAAGGAATATTTGGGTAAACCTGGTTTTACAACTCCACCTTAATAACCTAACCTTAGATAGTTGTGGAGAAGCAACAACTAGGTTATTGTGTCAATGAATGAACTATCATGCAAAATGATAGATGCTTGGGTTGGCTCATCATTTATATGAGATGAACAACTAAAAATTACCTACATATATGGACTTATGTATGGTAAAGGAAGCTTAGTCCAAATACCCTTATTGGTGCAAGAATTTCATAAAGGGTTCTTTAGGGAACACTACTCAACATACACCATAATAGTAAAAATAATGTAAGTTGGGTATTATTGTCCCACTTTGTTTAATGACACATATCAATAGGTAAAAGAATGCAATAAAATCAAGTTCTTCGCTAGAAGAAACTAGAATGCACCACTACCTATCAATCCTATTTTAGTTGACAAACCTTTCTCATAATGGGGACTTCAATTCATAGGAGAAATAAATCCTCCCTCTAGTTAGAGGCATAAATTGATCTTCATAAGATGGATAGAGGTGATCCCACTCAAGCAATCTATTGTAAAGGATCTAAAGGTTATCACAAAATTTTTAGAAGAGATCATCATCCAATTTGGGGTATCACACACCATCACAAATAACAATGCACCAACATCTATTGGAGCAAAGGTAAGTTAATTTACCCTTAAATATAATATTTGAATGAAATCCTCCTCCAATTATTACCCCCAAGGATATGATCTAGCAAATTCTTCAAATAAATCTACTAAGGATCCTAAATATAATGGATGCAGATAAATAAATATGATGGAATCAACATGCCCACCAAATAATATTGGTAGATAGGATAACCTCAAAAAATGGTATTTATTTCTCCTCTATCTCCTTGGTTTATGGATGAGAAGCTCAACTACCTATCTCTATTGAATTACAAGCCCTTCGACTATTGCATCAACTTGAGCTCTAAGAACAAGATTATATATCATTGAGAATAGGATATTTATTAAAATTGGAAGAGCAAAGGGAGAAGGAAAGATATCAACTAAGGAAGTATCAAGAGGAGGTAAAAATTTGGTTGGACAAAAGGATCAATGCCCAAAAAATTTGAGTGGGCAATTGGGTGTTGAAATGGGACGAGGATTACAAGCTGGGATAATATACAAAATTAAATGCCATTTGGAGTGGGCCCTATGTGATCACCAGACTCAAAATAGAAAATTTTATGGATCTAGCCAAACTAGAAGGTTTACCACTCCCGATTCTAGTTTATGAGATCTATATAAAATGTGTATAAATATAATAAGAGAAATATATGCATGAATTAAAAAAGGATGATACAAAATATAAAAGCTACAAATTCATAATGTCATAGCCCTTTTTAGTGTAAACATACAAAGCTAAAATATATCCTACACATCTTACCAACCATGAAAATTAAATAATAAAAGGTGGAGGTCAACTATCTGAGTAAAATATGGTGGTTGAAATAGTAGAGCAGATGCAGACGTGGGAGTCATCGTTGCTAAGATCTACTCCATTGTAGTGACAAATATCAAATTAGCCAATAGTAAATTTTGATAGCACATAAATCAGGAAGGTTCCAAAAGCATAAATTATGCCACCTTAATTAACTAGCCTATTACATGTAAGGAAAGAGCACATGCACAAAAGAGGTAATGGCTATAATAGGTAATAAAACCTCAAACTTAGACCCAACCATTGTATGTGAAGAAGAGAAACCTAAAATCTAGTAAAGTTGTTATGAAGAAGATCCATAAATAAATATTTAGGTGTCATATATTCATCAAATAATGTCACCCCTACTCATTCCACTAGGTCAAACACTAAGAAATGATTGCATGGAAGCACCAAAGGAGATGAACTAGTAACCTTCTTAACTAACAAAGATAAGAAAATAGTTGATTCTAAGATATCTAGGAATATAAAAAGCCTAAGATAAGGTGATTTTAAAAGGTACCAGGATGTGAAAGCTAGGTCATTTTTGGTTAAAATATAGATGTCCTATTTATATCATTATATGGTGCCCCAAGTCCACCGCTGCTTAGAATTGGTAGAGGCAAGCACTATAAGGTTTGATGTACAATGGTAGGCATTGCATGGGGAATATGGAAATTTTTGAATCATAATTTTTTTGAGGCCATATGAGACATGTTTGCAGTTCCCCAAGGGGTAGAGTTTAATTCCTTCACTATCAAAAAACTCTAAAAATGACACCTAGACCCACTAAAATATTTGAAATGGAAGTTTCCTAAAGATAGAAAATTGAGGTCCATGTTGAGTGTTCCTATGACATGGACCCTATTTAGAGATAATGCTAAATATGCCTTTATTATAACAACATTCATATTCAACAAGGATGAATGCAAAAATTGGGATGATAACTTGGTGTTATATTTTCTCTAAGGAACACCCCCTAAGACTAAGAATTGATTCTAGACTTCAATGCCTACCTTACCAGATGCATCCACAAATGGCTAGAGGATTTAAAAAAAATCTCAAATTTTAGGTGCACCTCCTACTTGGCATATTTGGTACTAGCCCAAAACCCTTGGTTGTACAAAAACCTAGGTCTAATATCAAAAGAAAGAGTTTCCAAAAGAGGTCAATTTCCATCTACACAGGGTATCTTTTCCATAGATCCCCCTATTGCACTTTTTTAAACATATTTTTAATGCCTACCTTGTGGGCCCTAAAAGGGTAAAGACCACAATGCATTTCAATGGAATATTTTGAAAAAAATTCACCATGACTATAGGGGATACTAGTTATTTCTTAATGATTACACCATTATTCACGTGTCCAACTTCACCAAGATGGTGTATTTTTTTTTAACTTGGTATGTACTAGAGATGTTTTTCACCCTAGATATGTTTCAACTAGACATGGTGGACACTTCCTATGGGACATGGTAAAGTAGGTCCACATATTTAAAACTTTTGGTATAATTATTGGGAATTAACTAGCTTAAGAGTTTGGATATTAAAATTTTAAATAACCCATGGGCATGTGATCTAGAAGGCATATTTTAGGAGTTGTTATCTAGGATAATGAATTCAAAGACATGTATAACCCAAAGGCAACCAATATTGGAAATCCATTGGAACCCTAAGTAGAGTATTTATGTGCCACTCCAGAATGAAGACTCCTTGAAATATCCTAAAAAACTTGAGACATGATTAAACTTAGTTGAACCTAGAAATCCCAACGACATGGTAGATCCCAACAATAAAATTTCTAATAATAAAGAGCAATGACCACGTCAATAGGATTACAACAAATCCAAAGTTCAAAACTAGTGGATTTATAAACATATTATAAAATATATAATCTATATGCCTAGGGAGAACCCAAAAGGTGAATAATTTAGGGAGTTATATGATGAGGCAAATGCATTTGAGGGCAAAAAAAATATGGAAGAATTAAAATAGATAATACACACATAACAAACATGCTAAAAAAAGTAGCAAAGGGTTTATCTAGTTAGTAGTCCAATGCTTTTGGAACCTCCACTAGAAATATAGGTACACATCATGGAGCCCCCTATTTCCAATGACACAATTGAAGATATGGTAGCCTCCATAGTGCAATTATTATACAAAACATTAAAGGAAAGGAAGGGAAAATTTCTAATAAGAAACATAAGTCCTCCCCATAGGATGAAAATTTGATAAATACCAAAAGGAGTAAGTCTTGTACCAAGGAACTCCCATAACCAAAAGAGGGACCCCAAGAGAACCCCCAAAGATCACCAAAAAGAGAAAAGGACATTGAAGATGTGGTCTGAGGACAAGAAGAGGTTCGCATAAATACTCAATAATCATCACAAAAATACTCTATTTTTCTATTTTTGAGACATCTTTCCAAGGTGTCCCTTCCATGGCCTCACCCATTTATTTCATTCCTATCACTCCATCCATGTCTTAGGGTATCCTATTTCCATAGTCACTGTTAGTCTTACAATGGCACTGAGAGGGGGGGTGAATCAGTGTAGTTCTTTAAACTTGAATTTACAGCTCTTAAAACTAAAATAATGAAACCTTAAAACTAGTTAAAGCAAGTATCACAAGAGAACATCACACAAAACAAGATTTAATGAGGTTCACCAATTTCGCTACTCCTCAAGAATGATTGCTTGGACTACCATCCAAATCTAGCCTTTGCAAAGCATCAACTTTACAATCAATTTACCAACACCCACTGGAAGGAGCATCAACCCCTGATTTATCTGCACCAACAGAAAGGAGCACCTACCCTTGATTTATCTGCACCAACAGAAAGGAGCACCAACCCCTGATGCCAAGCTGCAACCTGGACTTCAATTTGAATCTATAAGTTTGTCTGAAAGATACCTTCACTTTTACAAGACCCTGACTGGTCTATCGCTTACCCAATCTCTCTCATCGTTTACGAAACAAACACATCTTTTGTGATCTACAGTCGCACTTCACCTTCTTTGAGTCGCTTCTCTACGCACCCTCTACACACTATCTTCATATACTCTACACCCTTATAGCTACACTTTGTGTTCATCTTCACCCTTTGCACTCTCTACACCTTCTGCTTTCTCTATGCAATCACAATCGCACTTGGTTGAATTTCAACCTTTTCGCTCTCTGCACACTTTACTCTATTTGCACACTCACAGACGCACTTAGGACAATTCGACATGACTCTTCACTCACTTTGCGCACTTCACCATCATCTCGTCGCTTCTGTGCTTTCTGTGCTCTTACAACCACATTTCACACTTCAACATGCATTCGACGACTTATCCAAAGACTCACCAATTCTCCAAACAACCCTCCTTTTATAACAATATTTTCATGATGAAAACCCTAATCTTAGTTAGCTTGCATAACAAATGTAAACCCTAATCTTAGTCGGTTGTCATCGATCTTAGTCGGCTTCAACTCATGAAGATATTCGGTAATTCCACCGCTTGAAGATTTCATTCGCTAACAGTCCCTGTATCACTCTTCATATTTTAGCTGTATGAATTCACTCTGCATCTGCCCCTGTAAATGCAGTAGAGATGTCGGTCCACTGTCATACTTCTCATTTTAGTTGGGTTCTTCTTCTTATCTTGCACACATACGACCTATCGCAAAATCATGACATTTCTGCCTCTAGAGCTTCTTTTGTTGTTGTTGCCATGAAAACACATGTCACAATATCGCGACACTTTTTTCTCTCTCCTCTTTCTCTTTGCCTTGGCCCACGAAAATGCAACACGTCGCGATATCGTGACACCTTTTTCTTTCTCCTCTTTCTCTTTGCCTTGGCCCACAAAAATGCAACATGTCGCGATATCGTGACACTTTTTCTCCTTGCTCCTTTTCTTTGCTTAGGCTCGTGAAAATACATGTCACGATATCGTGACACTTTCACCTCCGTATACTTCGTCTTTTCTTTTGTCGCGATATCATGACACTTCTGCTTCCATAGACTTTGACTTTGCTTTTGTCGCGATATCGCGACACTTCTGCCTTCATAGTATTCAACTTAGCTTTTGTCGCAAAATCGTGACACTTCTGCTTCTATACTTAGCTTCTTTGCTTTTGTCATGAAATCATGACACTTCTACTTCCGAATTCTTGCTTTCTCCTTTTGTCGTGAAATCGCGAAAGTTATACTTCCGTATGCTTCCTCTCTTTCTTTTGTCATGAAAATGCGACATGTCCGTACGCTTCCTCTCTTTCTTTTGTCACAAAAATGCGACATGTCGCGAAATCGTGACACTTTTCCAACTTACTTTATCTCTCCTATTTTGGTCACGAAAATGTGACATGTCGCGAAATCGTGACACTTTTCAACTTACTTTCTCTCTCCTATTTTAGTCGCGAAAATGCGACATGTCACGAAATCGTGACACTTTTCCAACTTACTTTCTCTCTCCTATTTTAGTCATGAAAATACGACATGTCACGAAATCACGATACTTTTCCAACTTACTTTCTCTCTCCTATTTTAGATGCGAAAATGCGACATGTCGTGGAATCGTGACACTTTTCCTTTTCTTCCTTCCTGCCCCTTTTCGAGTCGTGAAAATGTGACATGTCGCGATATCGCGACATTGTTTCTTCTTGCTCTCTTTCTTCGCTTTGGACCGCGAAAATGCTACATGTCACGAAATCGTGACACTTTTCTTACTTGTTCTCTTTCTTCGAACTTGTCACGAAATCGTGACACTTTTTCCTACTTTCTCTTTCTCTTCCAACATGTCGCGAAATCGCGACAGTTTTTCCACTTGCCTTTTTCTCTTCCAACATGTCACGAAATCGCGACAATTTTTCCACTTGCCTTTTTCTCTTCCAACATGTCGTGAAATCGCGACAGTTTTTCCACTTGCTTTTTTCTCTTCCAACATGTCGCGAAATCGCGACAGTTTTTCCACTTGCATTTTTCTCTTCCAACATGTCGTGAAATCACAACAGTTTTTCCTCATCTTTTTCTCTTCCAACATGTCACAAAATTGTGACAGTTTTTCTTGCTTTTTCTCTCTCTTCCAACATGTCACGAAATCATGATAGTTTTTCCTACTTTTTCTCTCTCTTCCAACATGTCGCGAAATCATGATAGTTTTTCTTTCCTGCTGTATATGTCACGATATCACGACACTTTTCTTACTTATCTTTTTCTTTGATATTTTGCATATGGGCCACTTCGATCTTCTTGGAAACTCACTGTACATACTCTGAATAACCTTTGGACTCTTGTCTTCTACATATGAATAGATTTTGAACTTCACGTCCACTACATCAATAGATCTATCTGACTGTGTTGACAACAATGACAATATTGTTGCTGCATCTTGCTCAACAATCTCCCCCTTTGGAATTGTTGGCAACACATGTGCACTTTCTTGTAACTCTTCTCCCCATTTGAAAATAATACCAAAGGGCTATTGCAGACTCCCCCTGAGTCCATGCACCACATTCTCAGGCAAAATTTATTATACTTAGCAAAAAACATGAACATGAGCAAAAAGATAATCAAATACTTAAATGCTCCCCCTAAAAATGTGATCCTTGTAGCTAGTCAATTATTGGGAAGTGTGACCACTCCCAATTTATTATGAAGGTACTCAAAAAATTCCTTGGGCAATGGTTTTGTGAAGATATCTTCTACTTTCTCTGTAGTTGGAACAAAATCCAACTTAACATCACCTTCTACAACTTTCTCCTTCAAAAAGTGATACCTGCATAAAATATGTTGTCGCTGCAATATATTTTGCTTCTACTATCGATAAAGAAACTGACTCTTGTTTCTTACTATGCCACGTGACCAATTTGTCTCCAAGATAGAATGCACCTCCACTAATACTCTTTCTGTCATCGACACATCCTGCCCAATCTGCATCTAAATACGAAATAAGGGTGAATTCTTTACCTTTAGGATACCATAACCCATATTCCATAGTACCCTTGAGGTACATAAGGGTGAAAAGGCTTGTTTCAAATCTGCTTAACAATATCACACAGAACTTATCCAATCTCATAGAAACATAAAGAGAATTTTTAGAGACTCAATATGTTCTATACTCAAATCCCAATATCAACTCAAATCAATCTCATAGAAGCATAAAGAGAATTGTTAGAGACTCTATATGTTCTATTCTCAAATCTCAATCTCAACTCAAATCAAGAATAGTTTATTTTATGGAACTTGAACAACCACATGCATCCAATCACTTGACTAGGCTCAATCAACTCTACTCAACCAATCACCTCAATGAACATCCCTTTATCACAAACCCTAGTCGAAGCATGTATCAACCAACTCTATGCAAGCATCAAACACTGTACCACAACACCAACCAAATCCCTTTTTACATTTTCAACTTGGTCTATGTTTTCTACAGTCACCGCTAGTCACACCTTACTTTCAACTGTTCGAATTAGGAGACAACATTTTGTCAAACACTTCACAGCAAACTATAGTGCACCTTACTCAACTCATATTTTTGGACCTCGGATAGGTATGATTCACAAAGTAAAGTTGCTCATCTTGATGAGCTATACATGAATCAATAATTAGACTTCAATATTTTTCTCCATAGCATCATAATAGATCTAACAATCTTCACATCAATGTGTAGTTCAAATACACATTGCTTTTATTGAAACGCATATATGTGGCTAGGGAAAAATTATTTCACTAATCAAATTATCTGAACTGTTATAATCCTTAACTTTGGATAGTGGCAATAAGAACCATCACTAGTACAACAATGGCATATAGCAATACTACCAATAATGACAACTCTTAATTTAATCACCACCCTTCATGGCACTTCCACAAACAACTACAAGAACTGAAAACACACTTCGAAAACTATACGACAACTCCCTCTAACTACTTGCATTTCATACTCAGATACCCAAACAAATACATAGGAGCATTAAAATAAAACTTAAAGATTGCTCCCCCTGAGGATGTGCTACCTGGAGTTGCTTAGTGCAATAGAGGAGTAGTCTCCTTTAGTCCAAGGAGACACAATTTCCTTTCTTCTATCTTTCTCCAAACTTTCTTGAACTTGGGCTTGGATTTTTCAACTGCATCCTTGTTTTGCACCTTTTCATGAACTCGAACATTTCTCTTGTGTGGTTGTCTCTTGTGCATCCTTGATGAATGATTATTTTCCTTTCTTTTATGTACATGATATATTCCATGTCTGTGTTGTGTTCTTTGCGTCTGATGAAATCTACTGTTTTGCCTTAGATTAGATACAAAAGTGATTGGACAAAACCTTGCTATGTGCCCATGACCATTACATTGAAAACATCATACATAGTGTTCACTCATAAACACAAATGTATTTCTACCAGCATAACTCTGTGATTTATTATTCAATCCACAATAAGTTGCATTGTGACCACACTAGTTGCATCTAAAACAATAGCCATTAAAAGTATTATTATGAATAGAGTGAGAGTGATAGAACCTCTTTTGTTGTGGTTTCTTTGCTGTAGATCTCCTTTGATATTTTCTTCCTTTTGAAGATTCAGATTCAAACTTTTCTTGCTTCGATCCTTCAATAGTGAACTTCTTCTTCTCTATAGAGTTGGAAGATGAAGGTTGTTCAATGTCATATCCAAGACCACGCTTATCCGTAGAGCTTCTTTTTTGGCTTATCATTTTATCTAGCAAATTTGTGCTCTTCTCGAATTTGAGATTTGTATTGGCCTCTTCTAGTTGTTTCTTCAATAAAACAATCTCTTCCTCTTGTTTGCAGCAACCAATGTCTTTCTCATTGATCTATGACCTGAGATTTTCTTTAATCCTTTTGAATTCTTCTACCTGTAATTTCAAATTGGTTATTATTTCATTTGCATCCTCAAGCTTTCTTGAGATTTCCTTATTCCTTTTTCTTTCTATCTTCAATTTCAGAGCTGCAATTAGTTCCTCTTTCAAATTTATTTATGCATCAATTTCTTCTTCATCACATTCCTGTTCTTTTCTAGAATCATCCTCTAGGACTTAATTAACTCTCAGCATATATGCCTCTATGTTCTCATTGTTATTCAACTTTAAAGCTTCGAACTGATCTTGATGTGTTGATGAGAAGCCTTCAACCTTTTCTGGTTCAATTTTCACTTCCACAGGAACTGAAACTGACTGAGATGCCCTTTTGGAGGAGGATCTATTATTCTTACCCATTGCGTACTAATCCAAGATCAACCCTGACTGATTTAGCCTGAGAAGGGAACTTGGATCTGATACCAATTGTTAGTCTTACAATGGCACTGAGAGGGGGTGAATCAGTGTAGTTCTTTAAACTTGAATTTACAGCTCTTAAAACTAAAATAATGAAACCTTAAAACCAATTAAAGCAAGTATCACAAGAGAACATCACACAACACAAGATTTAATGAGGTTCACCAATTTGGCTACTCCTCAAGAATGATTGCTTGGACTACCATCCAAATCCAGCCTTTGCAAAGCATCAACTTTACAATCAATTTACTAGCACCCACTGGAAGGAGCATCAACCCCTAATTTATCTGCACCAACAGAAAGGAGCACCTACCCCTGATTTATCTGCACCAACAGAAAGGAGCACCAACCTCTGATGCCAAGCTACAACCTGGAATTCAATTTGAATCTATAAGTTTGTCTGAAAGATACCTTCATTTTTACAAGACCCTGACTGGTCTATCGCTTACCCAATCTCTCTCACTGTTTATGGAACATTCACATCTTCTGCGATCTACAACCACACTTCACCTTATTTGAGTTGCTTATCTACGCACCCTCTGCAAACTGTCTTCGTACACTCTGTGCCCTTACAGTTGCACTTTGCGTTCATCTTCACCCTTTGCACTCTCTGCGCCTTCTGCTTTCTCTACGTAATCATAGCCACACTTGGTCGAATTTCAACCTTTTTGCTCTCTACACACTTTGCTCTATCTACACACTCAGAGACGCACTTAGGATAATTTGACATGACTTTTCGCTCACTTTGCAGACTTCACCATCATCTCGCCGCTTCTATGCTTTCTGCGCTCTTACGGCCACATTTCACACTTCGACACGCATTCGATGACTTATCCAACGACTCACCAATTCTCCAAACAACCCTCCTTTTATAACAATATTTTCATGATGAAAACCCTAATCTTAGTCGACTTGCATAACAAATGTAAACCCTAATCTTAGTCGGTTGTCATCGATCTTAGTCGGCTTCAACTCATGAAGATATTCGATAATTCCACCGCTCAAAGATTTCATTCGCTAACAGTCCTTGTAGCAATCGCACTGACTTTTGTTCACTCTTCATATTTTAGCTGCATGAATTCACTCTGTATCTGCCCCTGTAAATGCTATAGAGATGTCGGTCCACTTTCATACTTCTCATTTTTGTTGGTTTCTTCTTCTTGTCTTGCACACATACGACCTGTCGTGAAATCACGACATTTCTACCTCTAGAGCTTATTTTGTTGCTGTTGCTGCAAAAACACAACATGTCGCGATATCGCGACACTTTTTTCTCTCTCCTCTTTCTCTTTGCCTTGGCCCACGAAAATGCAACACGTCGCGATATCACGACACTTTTTTCTTTCTCCTCTTTCTCTTTGCCTTGGCCTTTGAAAATGCAACATGTCACGATATCGTGACACTTTTTCTCCTTGCTCCTTTTCTTTTCTTAGGCCCATGAAAATACAACATGTCATGATATCGCGACACTTTCACCTTCGTATACTTCGTCTTTGCTTTTGTCGTGATATCGCGACACTTCTGCTTCCATAGACTTCGACTTTGCTTTTGTCGCGATATCACGACACTTCTGCCTTCGTAGTCTTCAACTTAGCTTTTGTCGCAAAATCATGACACTTCTGCTTCCATACTTAGCTTCTTTACTTTTGTCACGAAATTGTGACACTTATGCTTCCGTACGTAGCTTCTTTGCTTTTGTCACAAAATCGTGACACTTCTGCTTTCGAAGTCTTGCTTTCTACTTTTGTCATGAAATCACAACAGTTCTGGTTCCGTATGCTTCCTCTCTTTCTTTTGTCGCGAAAATGTGACATGTCGTGAAATTGCGACCCTTTTTCAACTTACTTTCTCTCTCCTATTTTGGTCGCGAAAATGCGACATGTCACAAAATCGTGACACTTTTCAACTTACTTTCTCTCTCCTATTTTAGTCGCAAAAATGTGGCATGTCACGAAATCATGACACTTTTCCAACTTACTCTCTCTCTCTCCTATTTTAGTCATGAAAATGCGACATGTCGTGAAATCGCAACACTTTTCCAACTTACTTTCTCTCTCCTATTTTAGTCATGAAAATGCGACATGTCACGAAATCGCGACACTTTTCTTTTTCTTCCTTCTTGCCCCTTTCTGAGTCGTAAAAATGTGACATGTTGCGATATCACGACATTGTTTCTTTCTTGCTCTCTTTCTTCGCTTTGGACCGTGAAAATGCTACATGTTGCGAAATCACGACACTTTTTTTACTTGTTCTCTTTCTTTGAACTTGTCGCGAAATCGTGATACTTTTTCCTGCTTTCTCTTTCTCTTCCAACATGTCACGAAATCGTGACAGTTTTTCCACTTGCCTTTTTCTCTTCCAACATGTCGCGAAATCGCGACAGTTTTTCCACTTGCCTTTTTCTCTTCCAACATGTCGCGAAATCGCGATAGTTTTTCCACTTGCCTTTTTCTCTTCCAACATGTCATGAAATCATGATAGTTTTTCCACTTGCCTTTTTCTCTTCCAACATGTCATGAAATCACGACAGTTTTTCCTCTTGCATTTTTCTCTTCCAACATGTCGCGAAATCGTGATAGTTTTTCTTGCTTTTTCTCTCTCTTCCAACATGTCGCGAAATCGTGACAGTTTTTCCTGCTTTTTCTCTCTCTTCCAACATGTCGCGAAATCGTGACAGTTTTTCTTGCCTGCTGTATATGTCGCGATATCACGACACTTTTATTTACTTGTCTTTTTCTTTGATCTTTTGCATATGGGTCACTTTGGTCTTCTTGGAAACTCACTGTACATACTATGAATAACCTTTGGACTCCTGTCTTCTACATCTGAATAGTTTTTGAACTTCCTATCCACTGCATCAATAGATCTATTTGACTGTGTTGACAACAATGACAATACTGTTACTACACCTTGCTCAACAATTAAAATAGATAATACACACCTAACAAACATGCTAAAAAAAGTAGCAAAGGGCTTATCTAGTTAGTAGTCCAATGCTTTTGGAGCCTCCACTAGAAATATAGGTACACATCATGGAACCCCCTATTTCCAATGACACAATTGAAGATATGGTAGCCTCCATAGTGCAATTATTATACAACACATTAAAGGAAAGGAGGGGAAAATTTCTAATAAGAAACATAAGTCCTCACCATAGGATGAAAATTTGATAAATAACAAAAGGAGTAAGTCTTGTACCAAGGAACTCCCATAACCAAAAGAGGGACCCCAAGAGAACCCCCAAAGATCACCAAAAAGAGAAAAGGACATTGAAGATGTGGTCTGAGGACAAGAAGAGGTTCACATAAATACTCAATCATCATCACAAAAATACTCTATTTTTCTATTTTTGAGACATCTTTCCAATGTGTCCCTTCCATGGCCTCACCCATTTATTTCATTCCTATTACTCCATCCATGTCTTAGGGTATCCTGTTTCCATAGTCACTATTTCTATCCCTTAACAAGCATAATGACTCGTTCAACCACAACCTCCCTAGTAGATCTGATGACTCCACTACCACTCATGAAACTATATCTTGATCACCTAACAATATACTACAAGCATCCAAACCTAAACCTATCTCCTCTATCTTAGAAATTATCCCATATTTATTTTAGGCCTCAAAAAATAGTCAGTTGTAGTCTACATAGGAAGAAGAGTGGTGAGCCACCCAAACTGCCTCATAGAAAATAACCTCCTTTCTTCCCCAAAGGGAGGGACTAGATTTTTTTAACTTTGAGCCTATAGTCTATAAGGCATTAGGGGGAATGCTACCACAAGATTATCAAATCTCATCCATAGATTTAAGTTTCAAGGATGCACCACCAGAGGAGAGTTATGAATTAACTAAATAAGTGGTTAGAATGTTTAGTCACAAATATGATGTAGCTATGAAGAAACTCATAAATAAGAAAAAAGGATGTGGAAAATATTAAAAAAATATTAAATAGATCCTATCCTAAGACCAATATGCTAAAATTTGAACATACCCACATTTTTATCAAGTTTAGGGAAAATGAGACTAAGTTGGAATAACAAAAGGCAAAGATAAGGGAGTTCGAGCAAAGTCCTTGAGAACATGAGCAAATCATAGAAATTATCCAAATTCTTTGGAAGAGTATCATTTAAGAGGTAGAGGGGATCTATATGATAATTTATTGCATTCAATATATCTCTTCTTTGAGCATCGAATCAAAGGAAATACTTGTAATATTTGAGATCTTTTGTCCCTAGTTTTGAGAAGCTCAATACTTCTTGCCCATCCTATCCTAAGTCAACCCTTAGTGATGGACGTTAATGGGGATTACAAACAAGGACATCATAATCCAAAAGGTCACTATGGTATTGACTTCTCGACAATTAGCCAATAGGTATTCCAAGAAAATCAAAACCCTATCATAGAAAGTAGGAGAATGAAAGGGACACATCTCATCATTAGGGTGGGAGTATTTCCTTCCCCTTTGGATCCTAATAGTGAATTTCTACTAGAAGAAGAGTATAGATAATGACTTGGTCAATTGAGAACAATTTAAATCCCACTAGATGTATATATATAAGAGAAGATAATTTTGGTAGTATAGCTTACCATCACACTAGAAACGCTCCTTTAGAAAACTCACCATGAATACATGTTACCCCTTGTTGAGGGACTATGTGAATTGAAAAAATATATTGGCACTACACATGGTCCAAAGTTCTAGTGGAAGAAGATTGAAAATAATACATTGAGATACTTAGCAAGCTTTAGGTATGACTCCATGCCTAATGGAAATGCTACTGAGTTCTAGGATTCTACCTCTAGCTAGTCAAAGGTCCATTGGAAGCCACCATTACTATAGTAAATACTCTACTACACCAAGTTTTTGGGCGAATATTTTTTTTTCCAAAAAAAAACTAGTATTTAAAAAAATGCTAAAGTAGATAAGCCACAACCAAACCAACTGGACTTATTAGGGGAGCATTAGGTAGAATATAGCATGAAAACCCAGTTAGCTAAAGTATAGGTTAGTCAATTGAAGGGGAAGTGTGTAGAACTACCAAGGAACATTTTCCAAAGAGAAGGCTCATTAATGCCACACTTGGTAATGAAATAGATCCTTGGTAAAAATTGACAATGAATGAACATAGGCTTGTTCCATATTTTATAACATTGTACTTTCACTATGACCATATATGAATGTACTAGTTTTTCCCTATAATTTTTTATGAAGGGGTTTTAAATTTTTACTTTGAATGTAAGCACTATAAATAGCTATTTTGAGTCGTAAGGAGAGGAGGCTAATTTGTTATCATGTCTGACATTTGATCTTAAGAAGTTCTCCTTCCTATTTCTATTTTATATTCTAGTATGGGCTCGAGCCTTGGGTTTTTGTATGTACAGACCACCAAGCCTCTTTCAATTATGTATTAATGCAATGATCTTTAACATAAATACAAGGAGTTGTAACTACACCAATATTTCTATCCTAGTCTGAGTGTTTATGTATATTCCTATGGGGGGTTGTGAATACTCTAGTATTTTTTCCTAGCCTTCATAGGGTATATTTTTATTTGCAAGTCATACATAGTTAGGACCATGTTCAATTTTATTGGCATGGTTTTTTATATGTTCACTAATCCCACTAAAATATAGAATTGAAACCATAATATTTGGCACATCATCACCCATAGCTTAGGCTAGTTAGACTGTTAGCTTTTGATATAATATGTAATGGGATATACCAATAACAAGATGCACAATAATAAGAAAAAAAGTAAATTTACGATATGCCTAAAACTATGCTATAAATAGAAATGATGAAAATGATTACAAAGTAGCTATGGAGGAAATGAACACTCCATGATCTAAGCTACTGATCATTAATGAGCTCTAATATTATAGCTCACAACTACCACACTACACTATCTCAATATCCCAATCTATATATATCATACTACTACCTATGGTACTTTATATAGGAAGATAGGTTCCTTGGCCAACACTCTACCTAGCTGCACAAGGGACACCTTGCACATATACAACTTGCACATTGACACTTGTGCATTTTTTACATTGTATGAAGTAACTACATAAATTTCCCCTAAATTAATCTAATGTCCTAAGTATGTACCAAGAAAGGTACATTTACATGACCCAAATGATGTAATATAATCTATTTCTAACACCCCCCTGTATTACAATATTTGGGTATTGAAGACTTTAGTCTTCAATGTTTACCTTCCTCCAATGGATAGTGGAATTTGTATTCTCCTTCATTGCTTAGTGTGATCAGGTTCAGTAGGTAATATGTGTCTTTATATGATGTGAAGTAAGCTGTAGCTAAAGGTTTTTCTACTTTTTGTATGTGTTCAACTGGTTCTATCTTCATGATGACATGTTTCTTTTTATCATATATTTTCTTTATTTTCTTTCTTCTTCTTCTCTTATGATTATGCAATGGTGTTGATGGAGTTTTTTCTTCATGACAAGTTAGTTTATCATCACAATAATATTCTTCTTTATTGCTATATTGTTCCTTGTGTTGAGTAAGTACAAACACAATTAGTGATAGATACACCATCAAAAATTCTTCTAGTGAAAATATAACCAATCTTTGTGAATTCCACCATGCTATGAAGAGGATATCATGAAGATAACTAATCAATCTTGTGAAGATACCTTATTTAGCTTCTTTAAGGAACAAGGAGAATTTCTCTTTGTTGCTAGAAGATAGATACTTGTATCCTTATAGAGTATATATTAAGTTTTGAGAGTACCTTTCTACTTCATGAAATAGTTTTTCATTATTGAAAGCATTTCTCAATATATCATCCATGATAGATCTATATACATGGAAAATTGACCCACTAAGGTGAGTAAATTTCCCTAGATCCCTTGTTTCCTCCTTGGAAAAGTAGGGTCATATTTGTGCCTATTTTCACCTACTAAATCATATCCATTTCTCCTAAATACTATACCATTGGACCAGTCTCAAAAAGGGATTTCCAACGGTATATGATATGAACCATTTTGACTTCATTTGATCCTGCAAAATGCATTAAAACCGTAGGGGGTCTAGCTTGTGCGATGTCGCAACATGTCTTTTATGGAGCGTGATTTTGCATTTTAGGATTTTCTCTTAAGAAAACCCTAATTTTAAAAGTTGATATTTTTTAGTTCGATCGTGCTTAGTTTTTCCCACCCATTCTTGTTTCAAATACACTATATAAGGAGGGTTTTTAATTCATTTATTTCCATCAAGTTTTTCTCACCAAGTTTCCAACCAAGCAAGTAAAAAGCAAGTTCATGTTAACAATTCTTGATTAAATATATATTTTCTTGAGGTATTCTTCTTCTTATTCTGTAAGCAAGCTAACTCAAAAGTGTGAAGTGTGATCTATTTGAAGATTTGTTTTATGTTGCATTGGATTGTTAATTTTTCTTTCCAGCTTTGTTGGATTTGTGTTGAAGCCCTAAGGAAAGATTGACTACCTGGGAGATCTCAAATATTTATGCTTGCTTCCTCACTCTCTACTAGGTGATTTCACTCTTTTTGCATGCATGTTTTTATTTTCTTTATCACACATTAGTTGTTTCACTTCAATCTAAGGTGTATCACTTCAATTTGAGGCATTTCACCTCACTTCTACGAAATTGCTCCTAGTCTTCTGCGAGGTGCAATTTCACCTTTGCGTTATCACACCTGGTTTTTTTAGGATGCAATTTCATTGGATATAAATCATTGGACCTCAATATATTGTTCTAGTTTTCATCATTACATTCTAGACTGCATTTAGAGCATAGTGGTGCATTCTATTTCTATGATTTCATCATTCCTTCCTGCTTTATTGTATTATGTTTGTTTACCTCCAAAGGTCAATTTATGATTCTATTTTCAAAGGTCAGCTAAAATAACCTAGGGGGATTTATTGTTGCACCTACAAGCATTATTGTACACTAGCCTAAGTGGGACCCCTAATGCTAATCATATTTTTCAAGTGTTTATCAAGTTATCTTGCAGGAATAGGAATTGTTGATAGCATTGGATCAAAGAATAAAAGCAAATATCAACCACTGGATAAGCTAAGTATTCTAATTAATATTAAGGTTGTTTGATGAGTGCTTTATATTTCTGTTGTAAACCCTAGATTTTATTTTATAGAAATATATTTAATTAATTTCTAGGCATTTAAAAGATAACAACATATAGTGTGCACTTAGGGTTAATTCTATTTATGCATTTCTTCTTGAGCCCTTGTTTAAAGATTGTTTATTTAAAACCCTAGGTTAAATAACATTCAAAGGAATAATCATTCTAAGGCTTAGCTCTTGTATTCCCGCATTCTGTATTTTTGCATTATCCTTTATCTTTCATAGCATAGATATAGAAATGCCAAAATCAAGTGATTGCTTTTAACAAAATACATAAAAAATTCTTGAAAACCAGAGGACTTGTAGTGAGCCCTTAAACCATTCTTGGTGAACCCTTCCCCCATTTCGCACTGAGTTTAGAGAACAACATACCCCTGTGGTTCACCCCAAAGGCTGCTCTCTTGCAGATTCAGCTTTTGGGAATTGTACATGGTAGGGCAGTTTTCCCCCTCTACACATTTGGTGAACTCGAAGTGAAAACCTCCTTAGTTGCCATTAGGAAAAATTTTCCTCTTGTTCTTGTTTTTAAAATTAAAGAATAATTATATAAATTTGTTTTTACGGATTTAAGATTTTAATATTTTTTTTAATATTCTGTTAGAATTTTGCTTTTTATCTTTAAGTTTTTGTTTTTTAAATTCAAATAAGACCATTTAATTTTTTTTGTGTAAATCAGACATTTAATTAAAGATTTAATCTCTTTATTTCTAAACTATAGTCAATGGCTATATTTCTAAACATCCTTGTTATTTTAAAATTTATTCTTTTCCCTTTTCAAATATTTTTAGCATCTAAAAAGTACTTTAAAACTCATAAAAAACATAAAGAAGATTTAATCTCATCACATAATTATATTAATAAAGCACATGAATAAATTGTTACTGATAAAAAGTATGAGGAAACTATTAGTGAATTTCTTCATCTTTCTCAAATTTCTCCAGCCTTAGGATACACTAATGAACAAGATAAAATTATTCAAAAATTTCTTAATGATCTTGATAATAATATTGTCAAATCATATCTCTCATATATATATAATATTCAAGAATCTATTAATCACATTAGTAATGAGCATAAAATTAAACATAATATTTCATTACCCTCCATCATTAATTCTCAAGTGAAAATTAATTCTAATCCTCTTCCTTCTTGTGATATTCCTAAAAATATTAAGGAACAAACCATTTCTTCTCAAAATATTCACATCAATCCTTTGTTTAAATATTTACATCGTGTCAATCTATTTAAGCCAACTTATGCCACTACTGTAACCACCAACGTTGGAATAAGTCCACAAGTTCCTCCAACTAGTAGTGTCACTCAAAATTATTTTCAATTTCCTTATCAATCAACTAATATCAACACTTTTGCCTCTATTCCACCAATTGTTAGTTATCCTCTCAGGCAAGGTATTACATATCACAATAACATAAATACCTCCAACATAATCCAAGTGCCTATTCAACAACCAACCTATACCCCTCCCTTAGGGAATCTAAGGGTATTGCACAATAGTAATCCAAAAGTTCATAATTTGGTAAATATGGTAAAATAATTGATTTCAAGAGTGGATATAATTCAACCTTCTAGTTTTACTTACAGTTATAAAGAGATGTGCAATCAACTCCTAGACCCTATGGTTGCTATTAGGCCTTATCCTAAGCATTTTTCCATGCCGGTTTTACCTATATATAAGGGTACACAAGATCTTATTGATCATCTAAGAATATTTAGAACAACTTGCCATGATCTCATCTATGATAATATATTATTACTAAAGATGTTTCCTAAGAGTATTTTTGGAATGACATTAGAATGGTACTATCAGTTACCCATATATTATTTAATAATTTTTGAAGAAACAACAAAGTTATTTTTTCAATAGTTTCATGCTTATATTAAGGAGGTAACCATAAAAGATGTTTATAATTTGAAATAAGGTAAAGTGGAAATTTTTTTAGAATTTTTGGCTCATTCGAGAAGTATAGTTGGACGCTTGAGACATACTATACCTCCCAGATATATGCTTGAGATATTTATTGGAAATTTGCAAGAACAATTATCCTATGCATTAGAAACTACTATTATCACATATTTTGATCAAACGATTGAGTTACCAAGGAAAGTAGAACAAATTCTTATCAGAAGAGGACAGGTCAAAGTGAAAGAAGATAAAACCATTAAGTCATAGTATAAGAATAAGGTTGTGGTAGGTGATGGTTTAATGGATAGTAGGCTTGTTAATAATGTTATTAACAACCTATAAAATATAATACTCTAGAAACCTCCACAAAGGAACTTTACAAGGCTTAATATGTCTATGGAAGTAGTTTTGAAATAACTTTTAGAATCCAATGCAATTGAATTACATCCCATAAGGTAAACATATCCTACAGCTCATTGGTATAATGTAGGACAAAATTGTGCATATCACAGAGTAGAAGGAAATTGGACAAATTCTTGTAAAAGGATAAAACATATGGTTCAATATTTAATTGATGCAGGTCGTATTGATACTTGCAGTTTTCAGTCTTCAAATAATCAATAAAATTAGAATAGGACTAAACATAAAACTAACCAAGTATCCTATAAGAATGTACCACATCATTGTGATAACCATATGGTTGGTATGGTAACAACTATTTTAGAACAACAGGTGCAGATCTAGTAATCTCAATAGGATATGAGAGCTTCAGTAAATATTTCCCTCTTAGAGATTTTGTAAAATTCTCCTAGTCATGAAAAAATGTTGATAAGTGTTCTAAAACAACAATTTATCCCACCAGATATTTCCCCTAGTGATATGGTCAATATGGTAAGTTATCTTGGGACACATCATTCCACATTGTCGGATGACGATATTTCTTCCTCAAACTTGCAAGAAGATTATTATCTTTACATCACTACATTTATTAGGGATAATTTTATCAAGAGGGTCATGATTAATAATGTTTATTCCCTTATTTTTTGCACATATCAATCTATCCAAAATTTTAAATTAAAATAGGAATATTTAACTAAGTCCAATGCAAATCATCAAAACATTCAACAACGAGTCCCAAGAAGCTTGTGGCACTATATCTCTCCCCCTTAAAGTTGGACCTAATATTTTAGATATATTTTTCTATGTGGTACCTTTCCCTCCATATTTTAATCTACTTCTTATATGTCCTTGGATCCATATGCAATTAAGGCCATCCATTCTACTCTTCATAAATTTTTGAAGTTTAATTTTAAGGATCAAGTTATTACCATTCTAGGTGACTCTCAACTGTGCAAATATTGTTCAATGGTTGAACAAGTTCAGTTTGATCTCAATATTTGTCCTTCAATTTCATCATCTATCTCTCCAAATTCCTCATCTAAAAAATTTGAGCAATTCAATCATCTAAAAGTGAGTGAGGAACCTCTAATAAAAGTTTCATCATGGGATCAAGACAATCAGTTTCTAGATATATCTCATCAAGGTTTGGATCACAGTTACAAGGATGAGGATTCCCCTTATCCCTCTAACATCTTGTTTTGTAATATGATAAATTTTATGTATTCTAATGGTAAATATTCTCTTTCTTATAGAGATTTTGCAAATTTAGGGATTTATCCTCCTTATTCTAAGAATGATGGTTGTGTTCGAGAATGTATTGATTATCATGCTATGAATGCTAAAGAAAAAGCTATGAAGGAGTCTCTTTGTGATTATAATTATCGATATGGATTTCCTTCTATATTTTTATTTGATGAAGCAGTCCCTTCAATGGATTTTATTTTTGTTAAGATAGGAGGCAAAATTAGAGTATGTGTCAATTATCATCCTAATTGTTTGTTTGAAATAAAATAAAATAAAATCAATCATTAATTAGGCATGCATTTACCATAGGTTCATATTGCATTTACTTTCATGCTCATACTACATGACTGTCTGTCAGAATTTGCATGGTTACCTGACATTTTGTTCCTCCTACATTTTTGCTTGTCATAATTACATCACTTCTTGCTCATGACTGATTGATCATATAGTTTTTTGGGATTCGGATAATGGCATGTGATGACACCTAGTTAGGTCATAGCTCACATGCATTGCACTCTCACTAGGGTTATAATTCCTAGCGAAGCCCCAAACTAGGGTACATGCATTTTCATCCCTTCTTCTCTTCTTTACTTCCTTTGCTCTTTCTTCTCTTCTCTCTTCTTCTTGTATTCCTTGACTTCGAAAGTTTTACAATGATCATAATTTCTCTTCCAAGTCAAGGAATGCAATTCTATTTTGGTATGTCCTTGTATTTTTACATTATTTTTATTTCTCCTTTTTCTTCTTTGTTCATATAAGGATATACATTCTTCTCTTCTTTGATTACACATTTTATCCCTCTTAACTTTTCACTAGTTGAAACTTCAATCTGGTGGCACACATGCATAATTCATTGCTTCTCATTTTTATTCCTTTATTTTCTTCTAGCACATGCACACACTCACATTGCGTTATTCTAAGATTACTTGGTCTATATACCTATTATTACACATCCCTATCAGGTATTACTTGCTAATACATCATTCACATCAACAATAACATATCATCCCTATCGGGTGAAGAACACAAGATTATACTGAGAGGGGGGGGTGAACAGTATAATACCTCTTTTTACTTTTTCCTTTATACTTCAAAATAGTAAAGCAATATACCCAAAGCAATATCAAAGCAATGCACAATATCATCCACAAAGTGACACCAATTTTAACGTGGTTCACCCGGAATGGTTGGGCTACGTCCACAAAACTTTTCTCTAAAAGTTATCTCAAAGTTCTTTGGGAATCCTTCCCAATTACAATGTTTATGAGCCTCGGCCCAAAGGAGATACCTTCCCCCAATCAGAATTTATGAGCCTCTGCTCAAAGGAGATACCTTCCCCCAATCAGAATTTATGAGCCTCTGCTCAAAGGAGATACCTTCCCCTCTCCTCTGGAAATGATCCCTCGGAAGATCAATTGCCTCTACCTCTTGCCAGCACGTGGAACTCCTTTCCATCGAAGACCTCCTATCCTCAATGCTTAGCCTAAGAGACCTCTGCCTTCTATGATCATGTCCACAGTAGCTCAACAACTTGTACCAAACATAGTCAGTCGGTCTAGTACAAGTCTTCCTCTGTCTATCAGATCTGTCCAACTCTTGAACAAATCAATCCTCTGCATACAAGCCTTCTCAAAGACTTGCCAAATCTGTCCTCAGGTTCTTCTCATAGAACCAATGCACCTCTGTCCTCAAGTTCTCTGATAGAACTATCAAACTCAGCTCACAAGTCCTCTGCTAGGACCTATCCAAATCTGCTCACAAGTCCCCATCGAAACCTGTCCAAAAACTGCTCACAAGTCCCCACTGAACCTGTCCAAAAATTGCTCACAAGTCCCCATTGGAACCTGTCCAAAAATGCTCACAAGTCCCCACCGGAACCTGTCCAAAAACTCAACAAGCTCACCAAGAAAAACTTTCTTAGTAGGAAATCACAAAGTGAATTGTTAGAGACCCAATGTGATTTTTCAAACTCATAGAAGCATAAAGAGAATTGTTAGAGACTCAATATGTTCTATACTCAAATCCCAATCTCAAAACTCAACTCAAATCAACTCAGCTCAATCTCAATCTCAAATCTGAAAACTCAACTCAATATCTGAAATGGATAGGATAGAATGTTTTCTTTCAAGAACATGAAACCCCAACAATTGCCAACTATGCAAAGAATCACATAACAATGATACTCATGTTCTTTTCACCATCAATTAGGGTTTCAACAACAATGCTCATCAAACAAGGTTTAGTCAACCAACACCATTCAACTCAACATCAACCTTGAAGCATTCAACCAATCATCACAAGAAAAGGAAACAAGTAGAAATCCTTTTCCCTCCAAAGATATTTGAACAAAACAGCCACCAACACAATATCACCAAATGCAAAGAATAACTTGCTCAAATCAACTCAATGGAGTAAGCCCAATATCATGAATCAAGTAAAGCAATAACTTGATCAAACAACCTCTATGGAAGCAACTCAACCATCAAACTCAAAACAGCCAACCAAGGGTTCCACCAACTCAATGCAAGTAGCTAGACTCACAAATATAAACCCTAGTGCACAAAGCTTCCACTATCTCAAACCAAAAATTATGCATTCACCAAAAACTCTCCTTAAGGATAACAATGCATAAGTAGTCTTCAACAAACCAGAAAATAGGATTTACACCTAGCCAAAGGATACCTAGTAGAATACCTTTTCACTCCAACCTTATTTCAGAAAACATACACCAATCATACTCATAAGAAGAATGTGCCCATACCTTATTGGAGTAGAAGATAATTGAACCTTCAAGCTGTCACCACACACAACTCTCAAACTTCCAACCAAGTTAGGGTTAGAATAAAAAGAAATGAGCAATAATATAAACTTCCTTTATTACACCTTTTAGCTCCACTTCTTTAAACACAACCACCATAACATGCCAATAAATCAACAATCACAGACTCACACCTTATACCTCCATTTTTAATTTTAGCATAGCAAAGAATAATCTTAAAAATACATCCAAAGAAATATGCCCTTATTTCTCCTAAGCTTTTATTCAATGCTAATCACAAAAGCCAAAACTCATAAAATTTAATCACACCTTATAAATCGCTGTCCAAGAAACTCCGAATTTCATGGCATAAAGACGTTTTAATAAAAACGTGTGTTACTCTAGCAAAGCACCCCCGCGAGACTCGAAACGGTGACCTCCGCCAATGCAGCGCCCAACAGCAGCCTTCGCTGCCACTAGCCCACGCGGGCTACGAAGTTCACAAGTGAACTTCCCTCCACTTCACCCTCAAAAAAACTCCCGAAGACTTTTCAACCGCACGTGCTTCTAAGTCTTCCTTCGATCGCAGCGAATACAGAGCACAAACACCGCAAATTGCATTCGGGGAATTTCGAATTAATTAGCCTTCCAACCTTAGGAGTTGGAGAATAAATAGTCTCTTCGAAGACACCTTGACGTCGGCAAAAATAAAGACCATTTCGAAATTAATCAAAAGTCTTTTCAAAAAGGGTTTAAAAACCCTTAAATAATTTTAATAAATTAAGAATAAAAAAAGGTTTAAAAACCTTTAAGTATTTTTAATAAATTAAAAATAATTTCTCCCTTAATTAATTAAATAATTAATTAATTAAAACCTTGAAGGGTTTTAAATAATAATTAAATAAATAATAAAGAGAACCTCCATTGGTTTTAATAAAAACCATTTAACTTGGTTTTAATAAAAACCCTATCCAACTTGGTTTTAATAAAAACCGGTTTGGTTTTAATGAAAAACCCTTGCCAATGGAATCTCTCCGAATTCTCTTAAAAATATTCTCTTGGAATCTTCCACCTTTGAAGCCAACACATCCTCTTAACATTAATGCCATTTCCTTTTGACATCAATGACAACTCATAGACAAGAAGCTAGGATCTCAAACCCAAAATTGCCAACAATCTCCCCCTTTGTCATTGATGGCAAACCATGCTTCTCAACAACACGGAAACTCAACATAAATAGCTCCCCCTATCTTGATGGCTCTCCCCCTTACTCAAATCTCTCCCCCTTTGTCATCAATGGCAAAGGGTCACCTTTGGGGCTCGGGACTAAGAATGAGCCTCTTAGCTTAGTCCCTCCCCCACCTCCTGATGAGGTGATTAATTCTTGGGTGGGAGTAAAACTCCCATTAGGCACTGATCATCATCAGCGTCTATAACTTCCTTTCCGGGCCTTCTCTTGAACTCTTTGTCCATATTCCTATTCCTGTCACTGTTCTTGTTCTTGTTCTCATCCCTGTTCTTGTCCATGCCTTGATCCTTGGACTTGATCATGCCACCTGTTCCTGTTCTTGTATTCTAGAATTTCAGCTCTACATTGTCTGATTGTGTGACCTTCATTGTTGCACTTGAAACACTTGACGATGTTGTTTCTCTGAGGTAAACCTGATCTTTGAATCCACCAATTTTGACCAAACCTATTCTGACCAAACCTGTTCTGGCCAAACCTATTCTGACCAAACCTGTTCTGACCAAACCTGTTCTGGACAAACCTGTTCTGACCAAACCTGTTCCTGTTATTTGCCTTGCAATAAACTGCCTTGTGCCCAAACTGTTGACAAGAGTAGCAATACCCTTGAAAGTAACTAGCACTTCTGAAACTGTCATTTACCTCCTTCACTTGAGCCATGCAATGTGAAGCCATGTGACCAAACCTGTGACAAGCAAAACATCCGCCTTGAAACTTTCCTTTAATTGACCTCTTAGGTTCTGAAAACTTCTTCTTCTCATTCTGAATTCTATTTTCTATTTCTGTGCATCTATCATTCAAGGACTCCTTTTCTGAAATACTTTCCTCATCAGAACTCTCTTCCTTTTGGAGTCTCTTACTAGACTCTCCAACTTGTTCCTTGTGTGGCTTAACAAAACCAAGGCCTGTTTTATCTGTTGTCTTTCTTTGACCTTTGATGAGTGACTTAACCTTTTTGGAGCTATCTTGAAACCCGTAAAGCTTATCCTTGTACTCTTTAGTTTCCTCTTTCAAAGAAGCCATTTTCTGTTCTAACTCACTATACTCAAGAACCTTAGACTCTAACTCATCCTTGAGTTCTTGTGTCTTAGCCATAGAGAAGTCAAGACTTTCTATAAGATCATCTCTCTCCATACAACATTCATCTAACTTATCCTTGAGTCTAGCATTCTTCTTTCTTTCCTTTTTCAAAGCACTAAGAGCACTAATAAGTTCACCTTCAAGATCTACTTCACCTTCCTCTATATCTTCCTCTATTTGTTTGCTTTTTGAATCATCAAAGCCTTTTTCAGATTTCTTATCACTAGAGGTGCTACCCTTTTCAAAAACCATACATGCATCTTCCTTATAGTTTTCTGAAGCATCCTCATACATACTAGAAACCAAATCATTATTTGTGCAATCATCCTCAAGGTGACCAAAATTTCCACATCTAAGACATTTCATGATAATGAATCTATGTTTCGGTTCTTCCTCTTTTTCTGATATGAACAACATCTCATTTTCATTATCACTTGAAGAACTTTCACTATCACTACTAGAACACTTACTTGCTTTGTCTAGGTAGAAACTCTTCTTGTGCTTGTGAGAATACCTCTTTCCTTGATTGTTGTGCTCATCTTTGTTTTTCCTGTGATGCTTGTGCTTTTCAGAATCCTTGCTCTTAGAATCTTGTTTATCTTCATCACTTTCATTCTTGGGAACAGTGCAGTCAGTAGCATAATGACCAAACTTTCCACAATTGAAACATCTTATATTTTTCATACTTTTGTGCTTTCTAGAGAACTTGCCTTTCTTGTTGTAATATGCCTCTTCATCACTAGAAGACTCATCACTATCTTGAAGTTGTTTACCCTTGGAATTCTTGGTAGCCTTGAAAGCTGCCTCTTTCTTGACATCAACCTTCACTTGAGTTCTCAACTCAAATGTCTGCAAGTATACTATGGAGCTCATCCTTTTTCAACTTATCCAAATCTTTAGCTTCCTCAATAGCAGAAATATTTTCACTAAATCTATTAGGAAGAGATCTTAAAATCTTATCACAAACATCATTTTCAGCAAGCTCAAGACCTAAGTCTTTCATGGAGTTAACAACCTCATCCATACGAAGCATGTAGTCACTAATATTTTCATCATCATTCATCTTGAGTTGTTCAAACATACCTTTGAAGTGTCTCAACTTGGCCTTTCTGACATTTGTATCACCTCTATGAACCACCTTCAACTGTTTCCACATTTCACTAGTCTGTCTTGCGAGTGAATCACTTTGGTGAGATCTCGCTTTCCGTAAGCCTTTCAGGATTGCATTCATTGCTTTTGAATTGCTGTGATGTAGGAGCCTTTCTTCTTTAGTATTAGGACCATGTTCAGGAATAGTGTACTCATCTTCAATCACTTCCCAAACCTCATTCCCAAGTGCCATTAGATGAACCTTCATCCTTGCACTCCAAAGACCAAAATCTGACCCATCAAGAATAGGTGTTGCATTGCCACTTGAATGATCCATTGTGTTCTTTACTAGCTTTTCCTTCAAGTTGTTAAACTTTTCGAAGGCACCTGCTCCGATACCAATTGAAGAACACAAGCTTATACTGAGAGGGGGGGTGAACAGTATAAGACCTCTTTTTACTTTTTCCTTTATACTTCAAAATAGTAAAGCAATATACCCAAAGCAATATCAAAGCAATGCACAATATCATCCACAAAGTGACACCAATTTTAACGTGGTTCACCTAGAATGGCTAGGCTACGTCCACAAAACTTTTCTCTAAAAGTTATCTCAAAGTTCTTTGGGAATCCTTCCCAATTACAATGTTTATGAGCCTCGGCCCAAAGGAGATACCTTCCCCCAATCAAAATTTATGAGCCTCTTCTCAAAGGAGATACCTTCCCCAATCAGAATTTATGAGCCTCTACTCAAAGGAGATACCTTCCCCTCTGCTCTGGAAATGATCCCTCAGAAGATCAACTGCCTCTACCTCTTGCCAGCACGTGGAACTCCTTTCCATCGAAGACCTCCTATCCTCAATGCTTAGCCTAAGAGACCTCTGCCTTCTATGATCACGTCCATAGTAGCTCAGCAACCTATACCAAACATAGTCAGTCGGTCTAGTACAAGTCTTCCTCTGTCTGTCAGATCTGTCCAACTCTTGAACAAATCAATCCTCTACATACAAGCCTTCTCAAAGACTTGCCAAATCTGTCCTCATGTTCTTCTCATAGAACCAATGCACCTCTGTCCTCAAGTTCTCTGATAGAACTATCAAACTCAGCTCACAAGTCCTCTGCTAGGACCTGTCCAAATCTGCTCACAAGTCCCCACCGAAACCTGTCCAAAACTGCTCACAAGTCCCCATCAGAACTTGTCCAAAACTGCTCACAAGTCCCCACCGGAACCTGTCCAAAACTTGCTCACAAGTCCCCACTGGAACCTGTCCAAAAACTCTAGCAAGCTCACCAAGAAAAACTTTCTTAGTAGGAAATCACAAAGTGAATTGTTAGAGACCCAATGTGATTTTTCAAACTCATAGAAGCATAAAGAGAATTGTTAGAGACTCAATATGTTCTATACTCAAATCCCAATCTCAAAACTCAACTCAAATCAACTCAACTCAATCTCAATCTCAAATCTAAAAACTCAACTCAATATCTGAAATGGATAGGATAGAATGTTTTCTTTCAAGAACATGAAACCCCAACAATTGCCAACTATGCAAAGAATCACATAACAATGATACTCATGTTCTTTTCACCATCAATTAGGGTTTCAACAACAATGCTCATCAAACAAGGTTTAGTCAACCAACACCATTCAACTCAACATCAACCTTGAAGCATTCAACCAATCATCACAAGAAAAGGAAACAAGTAGAAATCCTTTTCCCTCCAAAGATATTTGAACAAAATAGCCACCAACACAATATCACCAAATGCAAAGAATAACTTGCTCAAATCAACTCAATGGAGTAAGCCCAATATCATGAATCAAGTAAAGCAATAACTTGATCAAACAACCTCTATGGAAGCAACTCAACCATCAAACTCAAAACAGCCAACCAAGGGTTCCACCAACTCAATGCAAGTAGCTAGACTCACAAATATAAACCCTAGTGCACAAAGCTTCCACTATCTCAAACCAAAAATTATGCATTCACCAAAAACTCTCCTTAAGGATAACAATGCATAAGTAGTCTTCAACAAACCAGAAAATAGGATTTACACCTAGCCAAAGGATACCTAGTAGAATACCTTTTCACTCCAACCTTATTTCAGAAAACATACACCAATCATACTCATAAGAAGAATGTGCCCATACCTTATTGGAGTAGAAGATAATTGAACCTTCAAGCTCTCACCACACACAACTCTCAAACTTCCAACCAAGTTAGGGTTAGAATAAAAAGAAATGAGCAATAATATAAACTTCCTTTATTACACCTTTTAGCTCCACTTCTTTAAACACAACCACCATAACATGCCAATAAATCAACAATCACAGACTCACACCTTATACCTCCATTTTTAATTTTAGCATAGCAAAGAATAATCTTAAAAATACATCCAAAGAAATATGCCCTTATTTCTCCTAAGATTTTATTCAATGCTAATCACAAAAGCCAAAACTCATAAAATTTAATCACACCTTATAAATCGTTGTCCAAGAAACTCCGAATTTCGTGGCATAAAGACGTTTTAATAAAAACGTGTGTTACTCTAGCAAAGCACCCCCGCGAGACTCGAAACGATGACCTCCGCCAATGCAACGCCCAACAGCAGCCTTTCGTTGCCACTAGCCCATGCGGGCTACGAAGTTCACAAGTGAACTTCCCTCCACTTCACCCTCAAAAAAACTCCCGAAGACTTTTCAACCGCACGTGCTTCTAAGTCTTCCTTCGATCACAGCGAATACAGAGCACAAACACCGCAAATTGCATTCGAGGAATTTCGAATTAATTAGCCTTCCAACCTTAGGAGTTGGAGAATAAATAGTCTCTTCGAAGACACCTTGACGTCGGCGAAAATAAAGACCATTTCGAAATTAATCAAAAGTCTTTTCAAAAAGGGTTTAAAAACCCTTAAATAATTTTAATAAATTAAGAATAAAAAAAGGTTTAAAAACCTTTAAGTATTTTTAATAAATTAAAAATAATTTCTCCCTTAATTAATTAAATAATTAATTAATTAAAACCTTGAAGGGTTTTAAATAATAATTAAATAAATAATAAAGAGAACCTCCATTGGTTTTAATAAAAACCATTTAACTTGGTTTTAATAAAAACCCTATCCAACTTGGTTTTAATAAAAACCGGTTTGGTTTTAATGAAAAACCCTTGCCAATGGAATCTCTCCGGATTCTCTTAAAAATATTCTCTTGGAATCTTCCACCTTTGAAGCCAACACATCCTCTTAACATTAATGCCATTTCCTTTTGACATCAATGACAACTCATAGACAAGAAGCTAGGATCTCAAACCCAAAATTGCCAACAATCTCCCCCTTTGTCATTGATGGCAAACCATGCTTCTCAACAACACAGAAACTCAACATAAATAGCTCCCCCTGTCTTGAGGCTCTCCCCATTTACTCAAATCTCTCCCCCTTTGTCATCAATGGCAAAGGGTCACCTTTGGGGCTCGGGACTAAGAATGAGCCTCTTAGCTTAGTCCCTCCCCCACCTCCTGATGAGGTGATTAATTCTTGGGTGGGAGTAAAACTCCCATTAGGCACTGATCATCATCAGCATCTATAACTTCCTTGTCGGGCCTTCTCTTGAACTCTTTGTCCATATTCCTATTCCTGTCACTATTCTTGTTCTTGTTCTCATCCCTGTTCTTGTCCATGCCTTGATCCTTGGACCTGATCATGCCACTGTTCCTGTTCCTGTATTCTGGAATTTCAGCTCTACACTGTCTGATTGTGTGACCTTCATTGTTGCACTTGAAACACTTGACGATGTTGTTTCTCTGAGGTAAACCTGATCTTTGAATCCACCAGTTTTGACCAAACCTATTCTGACCAAACCTGTTCTGGCCAAACCTGTTCTGACCAAACCTATTCTGACCAAACTTGTTCTGGCCAAACTTGTTCTGACCAAACCTGTTCCTGTTATTTGCCTTGCAATAAACTGCCTTGTGCCCAAACTGTTGACAAGAGTAGCAATACCCTTGAAAGTAACTAGCACTTCTAAAACTGTCATTTACCTCCTTCACTTGAGCCATGCAATGTGAAGCCATGTGACCAAACTCGTGACAAGCAAAACATCTGCCTTGAAACTTTCCTTTAATTGACCTCTTAGGTTCTGAAAACTTCTTCTTCTCATTCTGAATTCTATTTTCTATTTCTGTGCATCTATCATTCAAGGACTCCTTTTCTGAAATACTTTCCTCATCAGAACTCTCTTCCTTTTGGAGTCTCTTACTAGACTCTCCAACTTGTTCCTTGTGTGGCTTAACAAAACCAAGGCCTGTTTTATCTGTTGTCTTTCTTTGACCTTTGATGAGTGACTTAACCTTTTTGGAGCTATCTTGAAACCTCGTAAAGCTTATCCTTGTACTCTTTAGTTTCCTCTTTCAAAGAAGCCATTTTCTGTTCTAACTCACTATACTCAAGAACCTTAGACTCTAACTCATCCTTGAGTTCTTGTGTCTTAGCCATAGAGAAGTCAAGACTTTCTATAAGATCATCTCTCTCCATACAACATTCATCTAACTTATCCTTGAGTCTAGCATTCTTCTTTCTTTCCTTTTTCAAAGCACTAAGAGCACTAATAAGTTCACCTTCAAGATCTACTTCACCTTCCTCTATATCTTCCTCTATTTGTTTGCTTTTTGAATCATCAAAGCCTTTTTCAGATTTCTTATCACTAGAGGTGCTACCCTTTTCAAAAACCATACATGCATCTTCCTTATAGTTTTCTGAAGCATCCTCATACATACTAGAAACCAAATCATTATTTGTGCAATCATCCTCAAGGTGACCAAAATTTCCACATCTAAGACATTTCATGATAATGAATCTATGTTTCGGTTCTTCCTCTTTTTCTGATATGAACAACATCTCATTTTCATTATCACTTGAAGAACTTTCACTATCACTACTAGAACACTTACTTGCTTTGTCTAGGTAGAAACTCTTCTTGTGCTTGTGAGAATACCTCTTTCCTTGATTGTTGTGCTCATCTTTGTTTTTCCTGTGATGCTTGTGCTTTTCAGAATCCTTGCTCTTAGAATCCTGTTTATCTTCATCACTTTCATTCTTGGGAATAGTACAATCAAGTAGCATAATGACCAAACTTTCCACAATTGAAACATCTTATATTTTTCATACTTTTGTGCTTTCTAGAGAACTTGCCTTTCTTGTTGTAATATGCCTCTTCATCACTAGAAGACTCATCACTATCTTGAAGTTGTTTACCCTTGGAATTCTTGGTAGCCTTGAAAGTCGCCTCTTTCTTGACATCAACCTTCACTTGAGTTCTCAACTCAAATGCTGCAAGTATACTATGGAGCTCATCCTTTTTCAACTTATCCAAATCTTTAGCTTCCTCAATAGCAAAAATATTTTCACTAAATCTATTAGGAAGAGATCTTAAAATCTTATCACAAACATCATTTTCAGCAAGCTCAAGACCTAAGTCTTTCATGGAGTTAACAACCTCATCCATACGAAGCATGTAGTCACTAATATTTTCATCATCATTCATCTTGAGTTGTTCAAACATACCTTTGAAGTGTCTCAACTTGGCCTTTCTGACATTTGTATCACCCGTATGAACCACCTTCAACTGTTTCCACATTTCACTAGCTGTCTTGCAGTGAATCACTTTGGTGAGATTCGCTTTCTGTAAGCCTTTCAGGATTGCATTCATTGCTTTTGAATTGCTGTGATGTAGGAGCCTTTCTTCTTTAGTATTAGGACCATGTTCAGGAATAGTGTACTCATCTTCAATCACTTCCCAAACCTCATTCCCAAGTGCCATTAGATGAACCTTCATCCTTGCACTCCAAAGACCAAAATCTGACCCATCAAGAATAGGTGTTGCATTGCCACTTGAATGATCCATTGTGTTCTTTACTAGCTTTTCCTTCAAGCTGTTAAACTTTTCAAAGGCACCTGCTCTGATACCAATTGAAGAACACAAGCTTATACTGAGAGGGGGGGGTGAATAGTATAAGACCTCTTTTTACTTTTTCCTTTATACTTCAAAATAGTAAAGCAATATACCCAAAGCAATATCAAAGCAATGCACAATATCATCCACAAAGTGACACCAATTTTAACGTGGTTCACCCAGAATGGCTGGGCTACGTCCACAAAACTTTTCTCTAAAAGTTATCTCAAAGTTCTTTGGGAATCCTTCCCAATTACAATGTTTATGAGCCTCGGCCCAAAGGAGATACCTTCCCCCAATCAGAATTTATGAGCCTCTACTCAAAGGAGATACCTTCCCCCAATCAAAATTTATGAGCCTCTGCTCAAAGGAGATACCTTCCCTCTGCTCTGGAAATGAGATCAACTGCCTCTACCTCTTGCCAACATGTGGAACTCCTTTCCATCGAAGACCTCCTGTCCTCAATGCTTAGCCTAAGAGACCTCTGCCTTCTATGATCACGTCCACAGTAGCTCAACAACCTATACCAAACATAGTCAATCGGTCTAGTACAAGTCTTCCTCTGTCTATCAGATCTGTCCAACTCTTGAACAAATCAATCCTCTGCATACAAGCCTTCTCAAAGACTTGCCAAATCTATCCTCAGGTTCTTCTCATAGAACCAATGCACCTCTATCCTCAAGTTCTCTGATAGAACTATCAAACTCAGCTCACAAGTCCTCTGCTAGGACCTGTCCAAATCTGCTCACAAGTCCCCACCGAAACCTGTCCAAAACTGCTCACAAGTCCCCATCGAAACTTGTCCAAAACTGCTCACAAGTCCCCACTGGAACCTGTCCAAAAACTGCTCACAAGTCCCCACTGGAACCTGTCCAAAAACTCAGCAAGCTCACCAAGAAAAACTTTCTTAGTAGGAAATCACAAAGTGAATTGTTAGAGACCCAATGTGATTTTTCAAACTCATAGAAGCATAAAGAGAATTGTTAGAGACTCAATATGTTCTATACTCAAATCCCAATCTCAAAACTCAACTCAAATCAACTCAGCTCAATCTCAATCTCAAATCTGAAAACTCAACTCAATATCTGAAATGGATAGGATAGAATGTTTTCTTTCAAGAACATGAAACCCCAACAATTGCCAACTATGCAAAGAATCACATAACAATGATACTCATGTTCTTTTCACCATCAATTAGGGTTTCAACAACAATGCTCATCAAACAAGGTTTAGTCAACCAACACCATTCAACTCAACATCAACCTTGAAGCATTCAACCAATCATCACAAGAAAAGGAAACAAGTAGAAATCCTTTTCCCTCCAAAGATATTTGAACAAAACAACCACCAACACAATATCACCAAATGCAAAGAATAACTTGCTCAAATCAACTCAATGGAGTAAGCCCAATATCATGAATCAAGTAAAGCAATAACTTGATCAAACAACCTCTATGGAAGCAACTCAACCATCAAACTCAAAACAGCCAACCAAGGGTTCCACCAACTCAATGCAAGTAGCTAGACTCACAAATATAAACCCTAGTGCACAAAGCTTCCACTATCTCAAACCAAAAATTATGCATTCACCAAAAACTCTCCTTAAGGATAACAATGCATAAGTAGTCTTCAACAAACCAGAAAATAGGATTTACACCTAGCCAAAGGATACCTAGTAGAATACCTTTTCACTCCAACCTTATTTCAGAAAACATACACCAATCATACTCATAAGAAGAATGTGCCCATACCTTATTGGAGTAGAAGATAATTGAACCTTCAAGCTGTCACCACACACAACTCTCAAACTTCCAACCAAGTTAGGGTTAGAATAAAAAGAAATGAGCAATAATATAAACTTCCTTTATTACACCTTTTAGCTCCACTTCTTTAAACACAACCACCATAACATGCCAATAAATCAACAATCACAGACTCACACCTTATACCTCCATTTTTAATTTTAGCATAGCAAAGAATAATCTTAAAAATACATCCAAAGAAATATGCCCTTATTTCTCCTAAGCTTTTATTCAATGCTAATCACAAAAGCCAAAACTCATAAAATTTAATCACACCTTATAAATCGTTGTCCAAGAAACTCCGAATTTCGTGGCATAAAGACGTTTTAATAAAAACGTGTGTTACTCTAGCAAAGCACCCCCGCGAGACTCGAAACGGTGACCTCCGCCAATGCAGCGCCCAACAGCAGCCTTCGCTGCCACTAGCCCACGTGGGCTACGAAGTTCACAAGTGAACTTCCCTCCACTTCACCCTCAAAAAAACTCCCGAAGACTTTTCAACCGCACGTGCTTCTAAGTCTTCCTTCGATCACAACGAATACAGAGCACAAACACCGCAAATTGCATTCGAGGAATTTCGAATTAATTAGCCTTCCAACCTTAGGAGTTGGAGAATAAATAGTCTCTTCGAAGACACCTTGACGTCGGCGGAAATAAAGACCATTTCGAAATTAATCAAAAGTCTTTTCAAAAAGGGTTTAAAAACCCTTAAATAATTTTAATAAATTAAGAATAAAAAAAGGTTTAAAAACCTTTAAGTATTTTTAATAAATTAAAAATAATTTCTCCCTTAATTAATTAAATAATTAATTAATTAAAACCTTGAAGGGTTTTAAATAATAATTAAATAAATAATAAAGAGAACCTCCATTGGTTTTAATAAAAACCATTTAACTTGGTTTTAATAAAAACCCTATCCAACTTGGTTTTAATAAAAACCGGTTTGGTTTTAATGAAAAACCCTTGCCAATGGAATCTCTCCGGATTCTCTTAAAAATATTCTCTTGGAATCTTCCACCTTTGAAGCCAACACATCCTCTTAACATTAATGCCATTTCCTTTTGACATCAATGACAACTCATAGACAAGAAGCTAGGATCTCAAACCCAAAATTGCCAACATCGGGTTACACTTCTTATGACTCAGCTGGCTCAACACCCCATTATAGGATAATCTCCTTGGCCATTTTAGTAGGCCTCAACATACATCCTAGTGGGTAATTTCCCCACAATAGTCACTAGCGAGCTATCATCCATAGCGGGTTACGCTCCATGATTTGATAATTTGAGAAATCACCCATAGTGGGTTATGCTCCATATTTTACCTATATATCCATATTAGCAAGTAATAAATCCATAGAAAGTTTTCACTCCACATATGGACCTTCTCTTTGGGCATAACACCCTTAATTCAAGGTTCTTTATTAGCTTCTTTCTATTTCTATGGTTGACATTTAGATTTTTCTTGTTCCTATTTTTCTTGTTTTTCTCTTCTCTTCCCTTATTCTTTCTTTTATTTTCTTCTATTCATCCATGCATTTCATACTAGCTGCATTAGATTCATGTTGTACCCAGTGATATTTACTCTATTTTTTATTTGCTTGCTTTGTTCTTTGTGGTTCTGTGTTTTGCTTTTTATTTTCCTTTTTCTAGTTTCTTAAGGAAGTACATTTACTTTTGAAACTCAAGGAGGTACCCTAGCCATAGAGGCATTAATAGTAGTAATGTATCATCCTTTTGCCCAAACCAGGCCACCCCATTTTTTGTGTTTGTTGTTTTCTTTTGCATAGGATTTTAAATATTTATTTGATACATTTACTTGGTATTAAATACATCAAAGAGGAGGCAAAATATTTTTACTGATAAAAAGTACTTTAAAACTCATAAAAAACATAAAGAAGATTTAATCTCATCACATAATTATATTAATAAAGCACATAAATAAATTGTTACTGATAAAAAGTATGAGGAAACTATTAGTGAATTTCTTCATCTTTCTCAAATTTCTCCAGCCTTAGGATACACTAATGAACAAGATAAAATTATTCAAAATTTTCTTAATGATCTTGATAATAATATTGTCAAATCATATCTCTCATATATATATAATATTCAAGAATCTGTTAATCACATTAGTAATGAGCATAAAATTAAACATAATATTTCGTTACCCTCCATCATTAATTCTCAAGTGAAAATTAATTCTAATCCTCTTCCTTCTTGTGATATTCCTAAAAATATTAAGGAACAAACCATTTCTTCTCAAAATATTCACATCAATCCTTTGTTTAAATATTTACATCGTGTCAATTTATTTAAGCCAAATTATGCCACTACTGTAACCACCAACGTTGGAATAAGTCCACAAGTTCCTCCAACTAGTAGTGTCACTCAAAATTATTTTCAATTTCCTTCTCAATCAACTAATATCAACACTTTTGCCTCTATTCCACCAATTGTTAGTTATCCTCTCAGGAAAGGTATTACATATCACAATAACATAAATACCTCCAACATAATCCAAGTGCCTATTCAACAACCAACCTATACACCTCCCTTAGGGAATCTAAGGGTATTGCACAATAGTAATCCAAAAGTTCATAATTTGGTAAATATGGTAAAATAATTGATTTCAAGAGTGGATATAATTCAACCTTCTAGTTTTACTTAGAGTTATAAAGAGATGTGCAATCAACTCCTAGACCCTATGGTTGCTATTAGGCCTTATCCTAAGCATTTTTCCATGCCGGTTTTACCTATATATAAGGGTACACAAGATCTGATTGATCATCTAAGAATATTTAGAACAACTTGCCATGATCTCATCTATGATAATATATTATTACTAAAGATGTTTCCTAAGAGTATTTTTGGAATGGCATTAGAATGGTACTATCAGTTACCCATATATTATTTAATAATTTTTGAAGAAACAACAAAGTTATTTTTTCAATAGTTTCATGCTTATATTAAGGAGGTAACCATAAAAAATGTTTATAATTTGAAATAAGGTAAAGTGGAAATTTTTTTAGAATTTTTGGCTCATTGGAGAAGTATAGTTGGACGCTTGAGACATACTATACCTCCCAGATATATGCTTGAGATATTTATTGGAAATTTGCAAGAACATTTATCCTATGCATTAGAAACTACTATTATCACATATTTTGATCAAACGATTGAGTTACCAAGGAAAGTAGAACAAATTCTTATCAGAAGAGGACAGGTCAAAGTGAAAGAATATAAAACCATTAAGTCATAGTATAAGAATAAGGTTGTGGTAGGTGATGGTTTAATGGATAGTAGGCTTGTTAATAATGTTATTAACAACCCATAAAATATAATACTTCAGAAACCTCCACAAAGGAACTTTACAAGGCTTAATATGTCTATGGAAGTAGTTTTGAAATAACTTTTAGAATCCAATGCAATTGAATTACATCCCATAAGGTAAACATATCCTACAACTCATTGGTATAATGTAGGACAAAATTGTGCATATCATAGAGTAGAAGGAAATTGGACAAATTCTTGTAAAAGGATAAAACATATGGTTCAATATTTAATTGATGCAGGTCGTATTGATACTAGTAGTTTTCAGTCTTCAAATAATCAATAAAATTAGAATAGGACTAAACATAAAACTAACCAAGTATCCTATAAGAATGTACCACATCATTGTGATAACCATATGGTTGGTATGGTAACAACTATTTTAGAACAACAGGTGCAGATCTAGTAATCTCAATAGGAGATGAGAGCTTCAGTAAATATTTCCCTCTTAGAGATTTTGTAAAATTCTCCTAGTCATGAAAAAATGTTGATAAGTGTTCTAAAACAACAATTTATCCCACCAGATATTTCCCCTAGTGATATGGTCAATATGGTAAGTTATCTTGGGACACATCATTCCACATTGTCGGATGACGATATTTCTTCCTCAAACTTGCAAGAAGATTATTATCTTTACATCACTACATTTATTAGGGATAATTTTATCAAGAGGGTCATGATTAATAATGTTTATTCCCTTACTTTTTGCACATATCAATCTATCCAAAATTTTAAATTAAAATAGGAATATTTAACTAAGTCCAATGCAAATCATCAAAACATTCAACAACGAGTCCCAAGAAGCTTGTGGCACTATATCTCTCCCCCTTAAAGTTGGACCTAATATTTTAGATATATTTTTCTATGTGGTACCTTTCCCTCCATATTTTAATCTACTTCTTATATGTCCTTGGATCCATATGCAATTAAGGCCATCCATTCTACTCTTCATAAATTTTTGAAGTTTAATTTTAAGGATCAAGTTATTACCATTCTAGGTGACCCTCAACTATTCAAATATTGTTCAATGGTTGAACAAATTTAGTTTGATCTCAATATTTGTCCTTCAATTTCATCATATATTTATCCAAGTTCCTCATCTCAAAAATTTGATCAATTCAATAATCTAAAAGTGAGTTAGGAACCTCTAATCAAAGTTTCATCATGGGATCAAGACAATCAGTTTCTAGATATATCTCATCAAGGTTTGGATTACAGTTACAAGGATGAGGATTCCCCTTATCCCTCTAACACCTTGTTTTGTAATATGATAAATTTTATATGTTCTAATGGTAAATCTTCTCCTTCTCATAGATATTTTGTAAATTTAGGGATTTATCCTCCTTATTCTAAGAATGATGGTTGTGTTCGAGAATGTATTGATTATCATGCTAAAGAAAAAGCTATGGAGTCTCTCTGTGATTATAATTATCGAGATGGATTTCCTTCTAGATTTTTATTTTATGAAGTAGTCCCTTGAATGCATGTTATTTTTGTTAAGATAGGAGGTACAATTAGAGTATGTGTCAATTATCATCCTAATTGCTTTTTTGACATAAAATAAAATAAAATCAATCATTAATTAGGCATGCATTTACCATAGGTTCATATTGCATTTACTTTCCTTCTCATACTACATGACTGTCTGTCAGAATTTGCATGGTTACCTGACATTTTGTTCCTCCTACATTTTTGCTTGTCATAATTACATCACTTCTTGTTCATGACTGATTGATCATATAGTTTTTGGGGATTCGTGATAATGGCATGTGATGACACCTAGTTAGGTCATAGCTCACATGCATTGCACTCTCACTAGGGTTATAATTCCTAGCGAAGCCCCAAACTAGGGTACATGCATTTTCATCCCTTCTTCTCTTCTTTACTTCCTTTGCTCTTTCTTCTCTTCTCTCTTCTTCTTGTATTCCTTGACTTCGAAAGTTTTACAATGATCATAATTTCTCTTCCAAGTCAAGGAATGCAATTCTATTTTGGTATGTCCTTGTATTTTTACATTATTTTTATTTCTCCTTTTTCTTCTTTGTTCATATAAGGATATACATTCTTCTCTTCTTTGATTACACATTTTATCCCTCTTAACTTTTCACTAGTTGAAACTTCAATCTGGTGGCACACATGCATAATTCATTGCTTCTCATTTTTATTCCTTTATTTTCTTCTAGCACATGCACACACTCACATTGCGTTATGCTCAGATTACTTGGTCTATATACCTATTATTACACATCCCTATCAGGTATTACTTGCTAATACATCATTCACATCAACAATAACATATCATCCATATCGGGTGAAGAACACAAGATTATACTGAGAGGGGGGGTGAACAGTATAAGACCTCTTTTTACTTTTTCCTTTATACTTAAAAATAGTAAAGCAATATACCCAAAGCAATATCAAAGCAATGCACAATATCATCCACAAAGTGACACCAATTTTAAAGTGGTTCACCCAAAATGGCTGAGCTATGTCCACAAAACTTTTCTCTAAAAGTTATCTCAAAGTTCTTTGGGAATCCTTCCCAATTACAATGTTTATGAGCCTCGGCCCAAAGGAGATACCTTCCCCCAATAAGAATTTATGAGCCTCTTCTCAAAGGAGATACCTTCCCCCAATCAGAATTTATGAGCCTCTACTCAAAGGAGATACCTTCCCCTCTGCTCTGGAAATGATCCCTCAGAAGATCAATTGCCTCTACCTCTTTCCAGCACATGGAACTCCTTTCCACCGAAGACCTCCTATCCTCAATGCTTAGCCTAAGAGACCTCTGCATTCTATGATCACGTCCACATCAACTCAGCAACCTGTACCAAACATAGTTAGTCAATCTAGTACAAGTCTTCCTCTGTCTATCAGATCTGTCCAACTCTTGAACAAATCAATCCTCTGCATACAAGCCTTCTCAAAGACTTGCCAAATCTATCCTCAGGTTCTTCTCATAGAACCAATGCACCTCTGTCCTCAAGTTCTTTGATAGAACTATCAAACTCAACTCACAAGTCATCTGCTAGGACCTATCCAAATCTGCTCACAAGTCCCCACTGGAACCTGTCCAAAAAATTACTCACAAGTCCCCACCTGAACCTGTCCAAAATTGCTCACAAGTCCCCATTGGAACCTGTCCAAAAACTGCTCACAAGTCCCCACTGGAACCTGTCCAAAAACTCAGCAAGCTCACAAAGAAAAACTTTCTTAGTAGGAAATCACAAAGTGAATTGTTAGAGACCCAATGTGATTTGAAGCATAAAGAGAATTTTTAGAGACTCAATATGTTCTATACTCAAATCCCAATCTCAAAACTCAACTCAAATCAACTCAGCTCAATCTCAATCTCAAATATGAAAACTCAACTCAATATCTGAAATGGATATGATAGAATGTTTTCTTTCAAGAACATGAAACCCCAACAATTGCCAACTATGCAAAGAATCACATAACAATGATACTCATGTTCTTTTCACCATCAATTAGGGTTTCAACAACAATGCTCATCAAACAAGGTTTAGTCAACCAACACCATTCAACTCAACATCAACCTTGAAGCATTCAACCAATCATCACAAGAAAAGGAAACAAGTAGAAATCCTTTTCCCTCAAAATATATTTGAACAAAACAACCACCAACACAATATCACCAAATGCAAAGAATAACTTGCTCAAATAAACTCAATGGAGTAACCCCAATATCATGAATCAAGTAAAGCAATAACTTGATCAAACAACCTCTATGGAATCAACTCAACCATCAAACTCAAAAATAGCCAACCAAGGGTTCCACCAACTCAATGCAAGTAGCTAGACTCACAAATATAAACCCTAGTGCACAAAGCTTCCACTATCTCAAACCAGAAATTATGCATTCACCAAAAACTCTCCTTAAGGATAACAATGCATAAGTAGTCTTCAACAAACTAGAAAATAGGATTTACACCTAGCCAAAGGATACCTAGTAGAATACCTTTTCACTCCAACCTTATTTCAGAAAACATACACCAATCATACTCATAAGAAGAATGTGCCCATACCTTATTGGAGTAGAAGATAATTGAACCTTCAAGCCGTCACCACACACAACTCTCAAACTTCCAACCAAGTTAGGGTTAGAATAAAAAGAAATGAGCAATAATATAAACTTCCTTTATTACACCTTTTAGCTCCACTTCTTTAAACACAACCACCATAACATGCCAATAAATCAACAATCACATAATCACACCTTATACCTCCATTTTTAATTTTAGCATAGCAAAGAATAATCTTAAAAATACATCCAAAGAAATATGCCCTTATTTCTCCTAAGCTTTTATTCAATGCTAATCACAAAAGCCAAAACTCATAAAATTTAATCACACCTTATAAATCGCTGTCCAAGAAACTCCGAATTTCGTGGCATAAATATGTTTTAATAAAAACGTGTGTTACTCTAGCAAAGCACCCCTACGAGACTCGAAATGATGACCTCCGCCAATGCAGCGCCCAATAGCAGCCTTCGCTGCAACTAGCCCACGTAGGCTATGAAGTTCACAAGTGAACTTCCCTCCACTTCACCCTCAAAAAAACTCCCGAAGGATTTTCAACCGCACGTGCTTCTAAGTCTTCCTTCGATCGCAACGAATATAGAGCACAAACACCGCAAATTGCATTTGGGGAATTTCGAATTAATTAGCATTCCAACCTTAGGAGTTGGAGAATAAATAGTCTCTTCGAAGACACCTTGACGTCGGCAAAAATAAAGACTATTTCGAAATTAATCAAAAGTCTTTTCAAAAAGGGTTTAAAAACCCTTAAATAATTTTAATAAATTAAGAATAAAAAAGGTTTAAAAACCTTTTAGTATTTTTAATAAATTGAAAATAATTTCTCCCTTAATTAATTAAATAATTAATTAATTAAAACCTTGAAGGGTTTTAAATAATAATTAAATAAATAATAAAGAGAACCTCCATTGGTTTTAATAAAACCATTTAACTTGGTTTTAATAAAAACCCTATCCAACTTGGTTTTAATAAAAACCGGTTTGGTTTTAATGAAAAACCCTTGCCAATGGAATCTCTTCGAATTCTCTTAAAAATATTCTCTTGGAATCTTGCACCTTTGAAACCAACACATCCTCTTAACATTAATGCCATTTCCTTTTTACATCAATGATAAATCATAGACAAGAAGCTAGGATCTCAAACCCAAAATTGCCAACAATCTCCCCCTTTGTAATTGATGGCAAACCATGCTTCTCAACAACACAGAAACTCAACATAAATAGGTCCCCCTATACTATCTTGAAACCTGTAAAGCTTATCCTTGTACTCTTTAGTTTCCTCTTTCAAAGAAGCCATTTTCTGTTCTAACTCACTATACTCAAGAACCTTAGACTCTAACTCATCCTTGAGTTCTTGTGTCTTAGCCATAGAGAAGTCAAGACTTTCTATAAGATCATCTCTCTCCATACAATATTCATCTAACTTATCCTTGAGTCTAGCATTCTTCTTTCTTTCCTTTTTCAAAGCACTAAGAGCACTAATAAGTTCACCTTCAAGATCTACTTCACCTTCCTCTATATCTTCCTCTATTTGTTTGCTTTTTGAATCATCAAAGCCTTTTTCAGATTTCTTATCACTAGAGGTGCTACCCTTTTCAAAAACCATACATGCATCTTCCTTATAGTTTTATGAAGCATCCTCATACATACTAGAAACCAAATCATTATTTGTGCAATCATCCTCAAGGTGACCCAAATTTCCACATCTAAGACATTTCATGATAATGAATCTATGTTTCGGTTCTTCCTCTTTTTCTGATATGAACAACATCTCATTTTCATTATCACTTGAAGAACTTTCACTATCACTACTAGAACACTTACTTGCTTTGTCTAGGTAGAAACTCTTCTTGTGCTTGTGAGAATACCTCTTTCTTTGATTGCTGTGCTCATCTTTGTTTTTCCTGTGATGCTTGTGCTTTTCAGAATCCTTGCTCTTAGAATCTTGTTTATCTTCATCACTTTCATTCTTGGGAATAGTACGATCGGTAGCATAATGACCAAACTTTCCACAATTGAAACATCTTATATTTTTCATACTTTTGTGCTTTCTAGAGAACTTGCCTTTCTTGTTGTAATATGCCTCTTCATCACTAGAAGACTCATCACTATCTTGAAGTTGTTTACCCTTGGAATTCTTGGTAGCCTTGAAAGCTACCTCTTTCTTGACATCAACCTTCACTTGAGTTCTCAACTCAAATGATGCAAGTATACTATGGAGCTCATCCTTTTTCAACTTATCCAAATATTTAGCTTCCTCAATAGCAAAAATATTTTCACTAAATCTATTAGGAAGAGATCTTAAAATCTTATCACAAACATCATTTTCAGCAAGCTCAAGACCTAAGTCTTTCATGGAGTTAACAACCTCATCCATACGAAGCATGTAGTCACTAATATTTTCATCATCATTCATCTTGAGTTGTTCAAACATACCTTTGAAGTGTCTCAACTTGGCCTTTCTGACATTTGTATCACCTGTATGAACCACCTTCAATCTGTTTCCACATTTCACTAGCTGTCTTGCGGTGAATCACTTTGGTGAGATCTGCTTTCCGTAAGCCTTTCAGGATTGCATTCATTGCTTTTGAATTGCTTGTGATGTAGGAGCCTTTCTTCTTTAGTATTAGGACCATGTTCAGGAATAGTGTACTCATCTTCAATCACTTCCCAAACCTCATTCCCAAGTGCCATTAGATGAACCTTCATCCTTGCACTCCAAAGACCAAAATATGACCCATCAAGAATAGGTGCTGCATTGCCACTTGAATAATCCATTGTGTTCTTTACTAGCTTTTCCTTCAAGCTGTTAAAATTTTTGAAGGCACCTGCTCTGATACCAATTGAAGAACACAAGCTTATACTGAGAGGGGGGGTGAACAGTATAAGACCTCTTTTTACTTTTTCCTTTATACTTCAAAATAGTAAAGCAATATACCCAAAGCAATATCAAAGCAATGCACAATATCATCCACAAAGTGACACCAATTTTAACGTGGTTCACCCAGAATGGTCGAGCTACGTCCACAAAACTTTTCTCTAAAAGTTATCTCAAAGTTCTTTGGGAATCCTTCCCAATTACAATGTTTATGAGCCTCGGCCCAAAGGAGATACCTTCCCCCAATCAGAATTTATGAGCCTCTTCTCAAAGGAGATACCTTCCCCCAATCAGAATTTATGAGCCTCTCCTCAAAGGAGATACCTTCCCCTCTGCTCTGGAAATGATCCCTCAGAAGATCAACTTCCTCTACCTCTTGCCGACACGTGGAACTCCTTTCCACTGAAGACCTCGTGTCCTCAATGCTTAGCCTAAGAGACCTCTGCCTTCTATGATCACGTCCACAGTAGCTCAACAACCTATACCAAACACAGTCAGTCGGTCTAGTACAAGTCTTCCTTTGTCTCGTCGATCTGTCCAACTCTTGAACAAATCAATCCTCTGCATACAAGCCTTCTCAAAGACTTGCCAAATCTGTCCTCGGGTTCTTCTCATAGAACCAATGCACCTCTGTCCTCAAGTTCTCTGATAGAACTATCAAACTCAGCTCACAAGTCCTCTTCTAGGACCTGTCCAAATCTGCTCACAAGTCCCCACCGAAACCTGTCCAAAAATTGCTCACAAGTCCCCACCGGAACCTGTCCAAAACTGCTCACAAGTCCCCACTGGAACCTGTCCAAAAACTGCTCACAAGTCCCCACTGGAACCTGTCCAAAAACTCAAGCAAGCTCACCAAGAAAAACTTTCTTAGTAGGAAATCACAAAGTGAATTGTTAGAGACCCAATGTGATTTTTCAAACTCATAGAAGCATAAAGAGAATTGTTAGAGACTCAATATGTTCTATACTCAAATCCCAATCTCAAAACTCAACTCAAATCAACTCAGCTCAATCTCAATCTCAAATCTGAAAACTCAACTCAATATCTGAAATGGATAGGATAGAATGTTTTCTTTCAAGAACATGAAACCCCAACAATTGCCAACTATGCAAAGAATCACATAACAATGATACTCATGTTCTTTTCACCATCAATTAGGGTTTCAACAACAATGCTCATCAAACAAGGTTTAGTCAACCAACACCATTCAACTCAACATCAACCTTGAAGCATTCAACCAATCATCACAAGAAAAGGAAACAAGTAGAAATCCTTTTCCCTCCAAAGATATTTGAACAAAATAGCCACCAACACAATATCACCAAATGCAAAGAATAACTTGCTCAAATCAACTCAATGGAGTAAGCCCAATATCATGAATCAAGTAAAGCAATAACTTGATCAAACAACCTCTATGGAAGCAACTCAACCATCAAACTCAAAACAGCCAACCAAGGGTTCCACCAACTCAATGCAAGTAGCTAGACTCACAAATATAAACCCTAGTGCACAAAGCTTCCACTATCTCAAACCAAAAATTATGCATTCACCAAAAACTCTCCTTAAGGATAACAATGCATAAGTAGTCTTCAACAAACCAGAAAATAGGATTTACACCTAGCCAAAGGATACCTAGTAGAATACCTTTTCACTCCAACCTTATTTCAGAAAACATACACCAATCATACTCATAAGAAGAATGTGCCCATACCTTATTGGAGTAGAAGATAATTGAACCTTCAAGCCGTCACCACACACAACTCTCAAACTTCCAACCAAGTTAGGGTTAGAATAAAAAGAAATGAGCAATAATATAAACTTCCTTTATTACACCTTTTAGCTCCACTTCTTTAAACACAACCACCATAACATGCCAATAAATCAACAATCACGGACTCACACCTTATACCTCCATTTTTAATTTTAGCATAGCAAAGAATAATCTTAAAAATACATCCAAAGAAATATGCCCTTATTTCTCCTAAGCTTTTATTCAATGCTAATCACAAAAGCCAAAACTCATAAAATTTAATCACACCTTATAAATCGCTGTCCAAGAAACTCCGAATTTCGTGGCATAAAGACGTTTTAATAAAAACGTGTGTTACTCTAGCAAAGCACCCCCGCGAGACTCGAAACGACGACCTCCGCCAATGCAGCGCCCAACAATAGCCTTCGCTGCCACTAGCCCACGCGGGCTACGAAGTTCACAAGTGAACTTCCCTCCACTTCACCCTCGAAAAAAACTCCCGAAGACTTTTCAACCGCACGTGCTTCTAAGTCTTCCTTCGATCGCAGACGAATACAGAGCACAAACACCGCAAATTGCATTCGGGGAATTTCGAATTAATTAGCCTTCCAACCTTAGGAGTTGGAGAATAAATAGTCTCTTCGAAGACACCTTGACGTCGGCGAAAATAAAGACCATTTCGAAATTAATCAAAAGTCTTTTCAAAAAGGGTTTAAAAACCCTTAAATAATTTTAATAAATTAAGAATAAAAAAAGGTTTAAAAACCTTTAAGTATTTTTAATAAATTAAAAATAATTTCTCCCTTAATTAATTAAATAATTAATTAATTAAAACCTTGAAGGGTTTTAAATAATAATTAAATAAATAATAAAGAGAACCTCCATTGGTTTTAATAAAAACCATTTAACTTGGTTTTAATAAAAACCCTATCCAACTTGGTTTTAATAAAAACCGGTTTGGTTTTAATGAAAAACCCTTGCCAATGGAATCTCTCCGGATTCTCTTAAAAATATTCTCTTGGAATCTTCCACCTTTGAAGCCAACACATCCTCTTAACATTAATGCCATTTCCTTTTGACATCAATGACAACTCATAGACAAGAAGCTAGGATCTCAAACCCAAAATTGCCAACAATCTCCCCCTTTGTCATTGATGGCAAACCATGCTTCTCAACAACACAGAAACTCAACATAAATAGCTCCCCCTGTCTTGAGGCTCTCCTCCTTACTCAAATCTCTCCCCCTTTGTCATCAATGGCAAAGGGTCACCTTTGGGGCTCGGGACTAAGAATGAGCCTCTTAGCTTAGTCCCTCCCCCACCTCCTGATGAGGTGATTAATTCTTGGGTGGGAGTAAAACTCCCATTAGGCACTGATCATCATCAGCGTCTATAACTTCCTTGTCGGGCCTTCTCTTGAACTCTTTGTCCATATTCCTATTCCTGTCACTATTCTTGTTCTTGTTCTCATCCCTGTTCTTGTCCATGCCTTGATCCTTGGACCCGATCATGCCACTGTTCCTGTTCCTGTATTCTGGAATTTCAGCTCTACACTGTCTGATTGTGTGACCTTCATTGTTGCACTTGAAACACTTGACGATGTTGTTTCTCCGAGGTAAACCTGATCTTTGAATCCACCAGTTCTGACCAAACCTGTTCTGACCAAACCTGTTCTGGCCAAACCTGTTTCGACCAAACTGTTCGACCAAACCTGTTCTAGCCAAACCTATTTTGACCAAACCTGTTCCCGTTATTTGCCTTGCAATAAACTGCCTTGTGCCCAAACTGTTGACAAGAGTAGCAATACCCTTGAAAGTAACTAGCACTTCTGAAACTGTCATTTACCTCCTTCACTTGAGCCATGCAATGTGAAGCCATGTGACCAAACCCGTGACAAGCAAAACATCTGCCTTGAAACTTTCCTTTAATTGACCTCTTAGGTTCCGAAAACTTCTTCTTCTCATTCTGAATTCTATTTTCTGTTTCTGTGCATCTATCATTCAAGGACTCCTTTTCTGAAATACTTTCCTCATCAGAACTCTCTTCCTTTTGGAGTCTCTTACTAGACTCTCCAACTTGTTCCTTGTGTGGCTTAACAAAACCAAGGCCTGTTTTATCTGTTGTCTTTCTTTGACCTTTGATGAGTGACTTAACCTTTTTGGAGCTATCTTGAAACCTCGTAAAGCTTATCCTTGTACTCTTTAGTTTCCTCTTTCAAAGAAGCCATTTTCTGTTCTAACTCACTATACTCAAGAACCTTAGACTCTAACTCATCCTTGAGTTCTTGTGTCTTAGCCATAGAGAAGTCAAGACTTTCTATAAGATCATCTCTCTCCATACAACATTCATCTAACTTATCCTTGAGTCTAGCATTCTTCTTTCTTTCCTTTTTCAAAGCACTAAGAGCACTAATAAGTTCACCTTCAAGATCTACTTCACCTTCCTCTATATCTTCCTCTATTTGTTTGCTTTTTGAATCATCAAAGCCTTTTTCAGATTTCTTATCACTAGAGGTGCTACCCTTTTCAAAAACCATACATGCATCTTCCTTATAGTTTTCTGAAGCATCCTCATACATACTAGAAACCAAATCATTATTTGTGCAATCATCCTCAAGGTGACCAAAATTTCCACATCTAAGACATTTCATGATAATGAATCTATGTTTCGGTTCTTCCTCTTTTTCCGATATGAACAACATCTCATTTTCATTATCACTTGAAGAACTTTCACTATCACTACTAGAACACTTACTTGCTTTGTCTAGGTAGAAACTCTTCTTGTGCTTGTGAGAATACCTCTTTCCTTGATTGTTGTGCTCATCTTTGTTTTTCCTGTGATGCTTGTGCTTTTCTGAATCCTTGCTCTTAGAATCTTGTTTATCTTCATCACTTTCATTCTTGGGAACAGTACAGTCAGTAGCATAATGACCAAACTTTCCACAATTGAAACATCTTATATTTTTCATACTTTTGTGCTTTCTAGAGAACTTGCCTTTCTTGTCGTAATATGCCTCTTCATCACTAGAAGACTCATCACTATCTTGAAGTTGTTTACCCTTGGAATTCTTGGTAGCCTTGAAAGTCGCCTCTTTCTTGACATCAACCTTCACTTGAGTTCTCAACTCAAATGCTGCAAGTATACTATGGAGCTCATCCTTTTTCAACTTATCCAAATCTTTAGCTTCCTCAATAGCAGAAATATTTTCACTAAATCTATTAGGAAGAGATCTTAAAATCTTATCACAAACATCATTTTCAGCAAGCTCAAGACCTAAGTCTTTCATGGAGTTAACAACCTCATCCATACGAAGCATGTAGTCACTAATATTTTCATCATCATTCATCTTGAGTTGTTCAAACATACCTTTGAAGTGTCTCAACTTGGCCTTTCTGACATTTGTATCACTTGTATGAACCACCTTCAACTGTTTCCACATTTCACTAGCTGTCTTGCAGTGAATCACTTTGGTGAGATCTGCTTTCTGTAAGCCTTTCAAGATTGCATTCATTGCTTTTGAATTGTTGTGATGTAGGAGCCTTTCTTCTTTAGTATTAGGACCATGTTCAGGAATAGTGTACTCATCTTCAATCACTTCCCAAACCTCATTCCCAAGTGCCATTAGATGAACCTTCATCCTTGCACTCCAAAGACCAAAATCTGACCCATCAAGAATAGGTGCTGCATTGCCACTTGAATGATCCATTGTGTTCTTTACTAGCTTTTCCTTCAAGCTGTTAAACTTTTCGAAGGCACCTGCTCTGATACCAATTGAAGAACACAAGCTTATACTGAGAGGGGGGGTGAAAAGTATAAGACCTCTTTTTACTTTTTCCTTTATACTTCAAAATAGTAAAGCAATATACCCAAAGCAATATCAAAGCAATGCACAATATCATCCACAAAGTGACACCAATTTTAACGTGGTTCACCCAGAATGGTTGGGCTACGTCCACAAAACTTTTCTCTAAAAGTTATCTCAAAGTTCTTTGGGAATCCTTCCCAATTACAATGTTTATGAGCCTCGGCCCAAAGGAGATACCTTCCCCCAATCAGAATTTATGAGCCTCTCCTCAAAGGAGATACCTTCCCCCAATCAGAATTTATGAGCCTCTGCTCAAAGGAGATACCTTCCCCTCTGCTCTGGAAATGATCCCTCAGAAGATCAACTGCCTCTACCTCTTGCCAACACATGGAACTCCTTTCCATCGAAGACCTCCTGTCCTCAATGCTTAGCCTAAGAGACCTCCACCTTCTATGATCACGTCCACAGTAGCTCAACAACCTGTACCAAACACAGTCAGTCGATCTAGTACAAGTCTTCCTCTGTCTATCAGATCTGTCCAACTCTTGAACAAATCAATCCTCTGCATACAAGCCTTCTCAAAGACTTGCCAAATCTATCCTCAGGTTCTTCTCATAGAACCAATGCACCTCTATCCTCAAGTTCTCTGATAGAACTATCAAACTCAGCTCACAAGTCCTCTGCTAGGACCTGTCCAAATCTGCTCACAAGTCCCCACCGAAACCTATCCAAAACTGCTCACAAGTCCCCACCGAAACTTGTCCAAAATTGCTCACAAGTCCCCACTAGAACCTGTCCAAAAACTGCTCACAAGTCCCCACCGGAACCTGTCCAAAAACTCAGCAAGCTCACCAAGAAAAACTTTCTTAGTAGGAAATCACAAAGTGAATTGTTAGAGACCCAATGTGATTTGTCAAACTCATAGAAGCATAAAGAGAATTGTTAGAGACTCAATATGTTCTATACTCAAATCCCAATCTCAAAACTCAACTCAAATCAACTCAGCTCAATCTCAATCTCAAATCTGAAAACTCAACTCAATATCTGAAATGGATAGGATAGAATGTTTTCTTTCAAGAACATGAAACCCCAACAATTGCCAACTATGCAAAGAATCACATAACAATGATACTCATGTTCTTTTCACCATCAATTAGGGTTTCAACAACAATGCTCATCAAACAAGGTTTAGTCAACCAACACCATTCAACTCAACATCAACCTTGAAGCATTCAACCAATCATCACAAGAAAAGGAAACAAGTAGAAATCCTTTTCCCTCCAAAGATATTTGAACAAAACAGCCACCAACACAATATCACCAAATGCAAAGAATAACTTGCTCAAATCAACTCAATGGAGTAAGCCCAATATCATGAATCAAGTAAAGCAATAACTTGATCAAACAACCTCTATGGAAGCAACTCAACCATCAAACTCAAAACAGCCAACCAAGGGTTCCACCAACTCAATGCAAGTAGCTAGACTCACAAATATAAACCCTAGTGCACAAAGCTTCCACTATCTCAAACCAAAAATTATGCATTCACCAAAAACTCTCCTTAAGGATAACAATGCATAAGTAGTCTTCAACAAACCAGAAAATAGGATTTACACCTAGCCAAAGGATACCTAGTAGAATACCTTTTCACTCCAACCTTATTTCAGAAAACATACACCAATCATACTCATAAGAAGAATGTGCCCATACCTTATTGGAGTAGAAGATAATTGAACCTTCAAGCTGTCACCACACACAACTCTCAAACTTCCAACCAAGTTAGGGTTAGAATAAAAAGAAATGAGCAATAATATAAACTTCCTTTATTACACCTTTTAGCTCCACTTCTTTAAACACAACCACCATAACATGCCAATAAATCAACAATCACAGACTCACACCTTATACCTCCATTTTTAATTTTAGCATAGCAAAGAATAATCTTAAAAATACATCCAAAGAAATATGCCCTTATTTCTCCTAAGCTTTTATTCAATGCTAATCACAAAAGCCAAAACTCATAAAATTTAATCACACCTTATAAATCGTTGTCCAAGAAACTCTGAATTTCGTGGCATAAAGACGTTTTAATAAAAACGTGTGTTACTCTAGCAAAGCACCCCCGCGAGACTCGAAACGGTGACCTCCGCCAATGCAACGCCCAATAGCAGCCTTCGCTGCCACTAGCCCACGCGGGCTACGAAGTTCACAAGTGAACTTCCCTCCACTTCACCCTCAAAAAACTCCCGAAGACTTTTCAACCGCACGTGCTTCTAAGTCTTCCTTCGATCGCAACGAATACAGAGCACAAACACCGCAAATTGCATTCAGGGAATTTCGAATTAATTAGCCTTCCAACCTTAGGAGTTGGAGAATAAATAGTCTCTTCGAAGACACCTTGACGTCGACGGAAATAAAGACCATTTCGAAATTAATCAAAAGTCTTTTCAAAAAGGGTTTAAAAACCCTTAAATAATTTTAATAAATTAAGAATAAAAAAAGGTTTAAAAACCTTTAAGTATTTTTAATAAATTAAAAATAATTTCTCCCTTAATTAATTAAATAATTAATTAATTAAAACCTTGAAGGGTTTTAAATAATAATTAAATAAATAATAAAGAGAACCTCCATTGGTTTTAATAAAAACCATTTAACTTGGTTTTAATAAAAACCCTATCCAACTTGGTTTTAATAAAAACCGGTTTGGTTTTAATGAAAAACCCTTGCCAATGGAATCTCTCCGGATTCTCTTAAAAATATTCTCTTGGAATCTTCCACCTTTGAAGCCAACACATCCTCTTAACATTAATGCCATTTCCTTTTGACATCAATGACAACTCATAGACAAGAAGCTAGGATCTCAAACCCAAAATTGCCAACATCGGGTTACACTTCTTGTGACTCAGCTGGCTCAACACCCCATTATAGGATAAGCTCCTTGGCCATTTTAGTAGGCCTCAGCATACATCCTAGTGGGTAATTTACCCACAATAGTCAGTAGCGAGCTATCATCCATAGCGGGTTACGCTCCATGATTTGATAATTTGAGAAATCACCCATAGTGGGTTATGCTCCATATTTTACCTATATATCCATATTAGCAAGTAATAAATCCGTAGAAAGTTTTCACTCCACATTTGGACCTTCTCTTTGGGCATAACACCCTTAATTCAAGGTTCTTTATTAGCTTCTCTCTATTTCTATGGTTGACATTTAGATTTTTCTTGTTCCTATTTTTCTTGTTTTTCTCTTCTCTTCCCTTATTCTTTCTTTTATTTTCTTCTATTCATCCATGCATTTCATACTAGCTGCATTAGATTCATGTTGTACCCAGTGATATTTACTCTATTTTTTATTTTCTTGCTTTGTTCTTTGTGGTTCTGTGTTTTGCTTTTTATTTTCCTTTTTCTAGTTTCTTAAGGAAATACATTTACTTTTGAAACTCAAGGAGGTACCCTAGCCATAGAGGCATTAATAGTAGTAATGTATCATCCTTTTGCCCAAACCAGGCCACCCCATTTTTTGTGTTTGTTGTTTTCTTTTGCATAGGATTTTAAATATTTATTTGATACATTTACTTGGTATTAAATACATCAAAGAGGAGGCAAAATGTAGACAGTAAAATTGATCCACTAAGGTGAGTAATTTACCCTGGATCCTTTATTTTCTCCTTGGACAAATAGGGTCATATTTGAGTCTATTTTCACCTAAAAATTCTTATCGATTTCTTCTAAATCCCATCCCATTGGATTGGGCTTAAAAAATGTTTTCCAATGGTATATGATATGACCCATGTTGACTCCGTTTGACCATCCAAAATACATTAAAACCACACGAGAGTCTAGTTGGTGCGATGTCGCGACCCATCTTTTATGAAGCGCAATTTTGCATTTTAGGGTTTTCTCTAAAGAAAACATTATTTTTCAAAGTTGATATTTTTAAGGTCACTTGTGCATAGTTTTTCAAACCCATTCTTGTTTCAAATCCACTATATAAGGAGGGTTTATAATTCATTTCTTCCCATCAAGTTTTTCTCACCAAGTTTCCAACCAAGGAAGTAAAAGGCATGTTCATGTTAACAATTCTTGATTAAATCTCTATTTTCTTAAGGTATTCTTCTTCTAAAAGCAAGCTAACTCACAAGTGTGAAGTGTGATCTATTTGAAGCTTTGTTTTATGTTGCATTAGATTGTTGATTGTTGTTGCTCGCTTCGATGGATTTATGTTGAATCCCTAAGGAGAGATTGACTATTTGGGAGATATCAAACCTTTTTGCTTTCTTCCTCACTCTCTACCAAGTGATTTCACTCTTTTGAATGCATGTTTTTATTTTCTATATATAGCATTAGTCGTTTCACTTCAGTTTGAGCTATTTCACCTCACTTTTACAAAATCGCACCTGGTCTTCTACAAGGTGTGATTTCTTCTTTGCGTTATCACACCTGGTCTTTGTAGGGTGTGATTTTCCTAGATATCAATCTAGGGGCAATCTATTGTTCAAATTTTAATAATTATATTCTAGTCTAAATTTAGAGCATAATGGTGCATTATGTTTCTATGATTTCATTATTCTTTCCTTGTATATTGTATTATGTTTGTTTACCTCCAAAGGTCAATTTATGCTTCTATTTTCAAAGGTCGGCTAAAAGAACCTAATGGGCTTGATTGTTGTACCTCCAATAATTATTGTACACTAGCCTAAGTGGGCCCCATAATGCTAATCATATTTTTCAAGTATGAGGTATTCTTCTTCTTCTTCTATAAGCAAGCTAACTCACAAGTGTGAAGTGTGATCTATTTAAGCTTTGTTTTATGTTGCATTGGATTGTTAATTATTGTTGCTCTCTTTGGTGGATTTGTGTTGAAGCCCTAAGGAGAGATTGACTACCTGGGAGATCTCAAACATTTATGCTTGCTTCCTCACTCTCTACTAGGTGATTTCACTCTTTTGCATGCATGTTTTTATTTTCTATATCACACATTAGTCATTTCACTTCAATCTGAGGTGTTTTACCTCACTTCTATGAAATTGCACCCGATCTTCTGCGAGGTGCAATTTTGTTATCACACCTAGGTCTTTGTAGGGTGCAATTTCATTGGAGCTCAATATGGGGCCTCAATATATTGTCCCTAGTTTTCTCTATTGCATTCTAGACTGCATCTAGAGCATAGTGGTATATTCTATTTATGTGATTTCATCATTCTTCTTGCTATATTGTATTATGTTTGTTTTCCTCCAAAGGTCAATTTCCACTTTTAATTATCAAAGGTCAGCTAAAAGGACCTAGGGGCTTGACTGCTACACCTCCAAGCACTATTGTACAGTGGCCTAAGTAGGCCCCCTAACGCTAATCATATTTTTCAAGTGTTTATCAAGTTATCTTGCAGGAACATGAATTGTTGATAGCATTGGATCAAAGGATAAAAGCAAGGATCAACCATCGGATAAGCTAAGTATTCCAATTAGTCTTTAGGTTGTTTGTTGAGTGCTTTATATTTCTATTGTAAACCCTAGATTTGATTTTATAGAAATATATTTAATTAATTTCTAGGCATTTGAAAGATAAACAACATATAGTGTGCACTTAGGGTTAATTCTGTTTGTGCATCTCTTCTTGAGCCCTTGCTTAAATATTGTTTATTTAAAACCCTAGGTTAGAAAAGCATTCAAAGGAAGAATCATTCTAAGGATTAGCTCTTGTATTCCTGCATTCTGTATTTTTGCATTATCCTTTATCTTTTATAGCATAGATCTAGAAAGGCCAAATTTAGGTGATTGCTTTAAACTGAATACATCAAACATTCTTGAAAACCAGAGGACTTGGAGTGAGTCCTTAAACCATTCTTGGTGAACCCTTCCCCCCTTTAGCACCGAGTGTAGAGAACAACATACCCCCGTGGTTCACCCCAAAGGCTTCTCTCTTGTGGATCCTTGAATTGTACATGGTAGGGCAGTTTTCCCCCTCTACATCTTTGGTGAACCCGACGTGAACACCTCCTTAGTGGCCATTAGGAAACCTTTTCCTCTAGTTCTTGTTTTTAAAATTAAAGAGAGATAATTTAAATTTGTTTGTATGGATTTAACAATTTTAATTTTTTTTTTATATTCTGTTAGAATTTTGCTTTTTATCTTTAAGTTTTTGTTTTTAAAATTCAAATAAGACAATTTAAATTTGTTTGTGTAGATCAGACCATTAATTAAAGATTTAACAGTTTAGTTTTTGACTTTTATATTCTGTTAGAATTTTGTTTTCTTAAAATTATTTTTTCTATTTTATGTTTTATATTAAAATTTCATTTCTTGTTTGTTGTTAAAATTTTGGCCCTATTCAAATCAAGAGTGAGTTAATTAATTAATCTCTTTCTTTCTAAACTATAGTCAATGGTTGTCTTTCTAAACCTCCTTGTTATTTTAAAATTTATTCTTTTCCCTTTTCAAATATTTTTAGCATCTAAAAAATACTCTAAAACTCATAAAAAACATAAAGAAGATTTAATCCCATCACATAATTATTTTAATAAAGAACATGAAGAAATTGTTACTGATAAAAAGTATGAGGAAACTATTAATGAATTTCTTCATCTTTCTCAATTTTCTCCAGCCTTAGGATACACTAATGAACAAGATAAAATTATTCAAAAATTCCTTAATGATCTTGATAATAATATTGTCAAATCATCTCTCTCATATACAAATAATATTCAAGAATCTATTAATCACATTAGTAATGAGCATAAAATTAAACATAATATTTCATTACCCTCCATCATTAATTCTCAAGTGAACATTAATTCTAATCCTCTTCCTTCTTGTGATATTCCTAAAAATATTAAGGAACAAACCATTTCTTCTCAAAATATTCACATCAATCCTTTGTTTAAATCTTTGCATCGTGTCAATCCATTTAAGCCAACTTATGCCACTAATGTAACCACCAACGTTGGAAGAAGTCCACAAGTTCCTCCAACTAGTAGTGTCACTCAAAATTATTTTCAATTTCCTTCTCAATCAGCTAATCTCAACACTTTTGCCTCTATTCCACCAATTGTTAGTTATCCTCTCCAGCAAGGTATCACATATCACAATAGTATCAATACCTCCAACTTAAGCCAAGTGCCTTTTCAACAACCAACCTATACCCCTCCCTTAGGGAATCTAGGGGTATTGCACAATAGTAATCCAGAAGTTCAAAATTTGGCAAATATGGTAAAACAATTGGTTTCAAGAGTGGATATGATTCAACCTTCTAGTTTTACTTACAGTTATAAAGAGATGTGCAATCAACCCCTAGACCCTATGGTTGCTACTAGGCCTTATCCTAAGCATTTTTCCATGCCAGTTTTACCTATATATAATGGGTATAGAAGATCTGATTGAGCATCTAAGAATATTTAGAATAACTTGCCATGATCTCATCTATGATGATATGTTATTACTAAAGATATTTCCTAAGAGTCTTGTTGGCATGGCATTAGAATGGTACTATCAGTTACCCAACCATTATTTAAGGAATTTTGAAGAAATAATAGAGTTATTTGTTCAATAGTTTGGTGCTTATATTGAGGAGGTAACCATGAAAGATGTATATAATTTGAAACAAGGTAAAGAGGAAATTTTTTTAGAATTTTTGGCTCATTGGAGAAGTCTAGTTGGACGCTTGAGATATACTATACCTCCTAGATATATGCTTGAGATATTTATTGGAAATTTGCAAGAACATTTATCTTATGCATTAGAAACTACTATTATCACATATTTTGATCAAGCGATTGAGTTAGCAAGGAAAGTAGAACAAGCTCTTATCAGAAGAGGACAGCTCAAAGTGAAAGAAGATAAAACCATTAAGTCATAGTATAAGAATAAGGATGTGGTAGGTGATGGTGTAATGGATAGTAGGCTTGTTAATAATGTTATTAACAACCTACAAAAGATAATACTTCAAAAACCTCCACAAAGGAACTTTACAAGGCTTAATATGTCTATGGAAGCAGTTTTGAAACAACTTTTAGAAGCCAATGCAATTGAATTACCTCCCATAAGGTAACCAGATACTACAACTAATTGGTATAAGGTAGGACAACATTGTGCATATCACAGAGTAGAAGGACATTGGACAAATTCTTGTAAAAGGTTAAAACATGTGGTTCAAGATTTAATTGATGCAAGTCGTATTGATACTAGCAGTTTTCAGTCTTCAAACAATCAACAAAATTAGAATAGGACTAAACATGAAACTAACCAAGTGTCCTATAAGAATGTACCACATCATTATGATAACCATATGGTTGGTATGGTAACAACTACTTTAGAACAGCAGGTGCAGATCCAGCAATCTCAATAGGAGATGAGAGCTTCAACAAATATTTCCCTCTTAGAGATTTTGCAAAATTCTCCTACTCATGAAGAAGCCTTGATAAGTGTTCTAAAACAACAATTTGTCCCACCAGATATTTCCCCTAGTGATATGGTCAATATGGTAAGTTCTCTTGGGACACATCATCTCACATTCTCGGATGATGATATTTCTTCCTCAAACTTGCAAGAAGATTCTTCTCTTTACATCACCACATTTATTGGGGATACTTTTATCAAGAGGGTCATGATTGATAATGGTTCTTCCCTTAATTTATGCACATATCAATTTATCCAAAATTTTGGATTAAAAGAGGAAGATTTAACTAAGTCCAATGCAATCATCAAAACATTCAACAACGAGTCCCAAGAAGCTTGTGGCACCATATCTCTTCCCCTTAAAGTTGGACCCAAGATTTTAGATACATTGTTCTATGTGGTACCTTGCCCTGCATATTTTAATCTACTTCTTGGACATCCTTGGATCCATGCAATGAAGGTCATCCCTTCTACTCTTCATCAATGTTTGAAGTTTAAATTTAAAGAACAAGTTATTACCATTCTGGGTGACCCTCAACCATTCGAATATTGTTCAATGGTTGAACAAGCTCAGTTTGGTCTCAATGTTTGTCCTTCAGTTTCATCATCTATTTCTCCAAGTTCCTCATCTCAAAAATTTGAGCAATTCAACAATCTAAAAGTGAGTGAGGAACCTCTAATCAATTCATCATGGGATCAAGACAATCAATTTCTTCAAGAACCTCTTCTAGATATATCTCATCAAGGTTTGGATCAGAGTAATGAGGATGAGGATCCCCCTTATCCCTCTAACATCTTGTTTTGTAATATGATAAATTTTATGTGTTCTAATGGTAAATATTCTACTTCTCATAGAGATCTTGCAAAGTTAGGGATTTCTCCTCCTTATGCTAAGAATGATGGTTTTGTTCAAGAATGTATTGATTATCATGTTATGGCTGCCAAAGAAAGAGCTATGAAGGAGCCTCTCCATGATTATAATCATCGATATGGCTTGCCTTCTAGATTTTTCTTTGATGAAGCAGTCCCTTGAATGCCTATTCTTTTTTTTAATATAGGAGGCACAATTAGAGTATGTGTCGACTATCATTCTGATTGCTTGTTTAACATAAAATAAAATAAAATCAATCATTAATTAGGCATGCATTTAGCATAGGTTCATATTGCATTTGCTTTCCTGCTCATACTGCATGACTGTCTATCATATTTTGCATGGTTGCCTGACATTCTGTTCCTCTTGCATTTTTTCTTGTCATAATTGCATCGCTTCTTGCTCATGATTGCTTGATCATATAGCTTTTTGGGGATTCATGACAATGGCATGTGATGACACCTAGTTAGGTCATAGCTCACATGCATTGCACTCTCACTAGGGTTCTGATGCCTAGCGAAGCCCCAACCTAGGGCCCATGCATTTTCATCCCTTCTTCTCTTCTTGTCTTCCTTTGCTCTTTTCTTCTCTTCTCTCTTCTTCTTGTATTCCTTGACTTTGAAAGTTTTACAATGATCATCATTTCTCCTCCAAGTCAAGGAATGCAATCCTATTTTGGTATATCCTTGTATTTTTGCATGATTCTTATTTCTCCTTTGTCTTCTTTGTTCATATAAGGATATACATTCTTCTCTTCTTTGATTACACATTTCCTCCCTCTTGACTTTTCACTAGTTGAAACTTCAAGTTGGGGGCACACACACACAATTCATTGCTTCTCATTTTCTTCCTCTCTTTTCTTCTAGCACATGCACACACTCACATTGTGTTATGCTCAGATTACTTGGTCTATATACATATTTTTACACACCCCTATCGGGTAGTACTTGCTAATACATCATTCACATCAACAATAACATATTCCCCCTATCATGTTACACTTCTTTTGACTCAGCAGGCTCAACACCCCATTACAGGATAAGCTCCTTGGCCATTTTAGTAGGCCTCAGCATACATCCTAGTGGGTAATCACCCCACAATAGTCACTAGCGAGCAATCATCCATAGTGGGTTACGCTCCATCATTTGATCATTTGAGCAATCACCCATAGTGGGTTACACTCCATATTTTGCCCATATATCCATCTTAGCGAGTACTACACCCATAGCAGGTTTTCACTCCACATCTGGACCTTCTCTTTGGGTATAACACCCTTCATTCAGGGTTCTTGATCAACTTCTCTCGATTTCTATGGTTGACCTTTGGATTCTTCTTGTTCTTCTTATTCTTCTTCTTCTCTTCTCTTCCCTTCTTTCTTTCCCTTTCTTCTATTCATCCATGCATTTCATACTAGCTGCATTAGATTCATGTTGTACCCAGTGCTATTTGCTTTGTTGTTTGTTTGCTTGCTTTGTTCTTCGTGTTTCTATGTTTTGCTTTTTCTTTGCCTTTTTCGAGTTTCTTAAGGAAGTTCATTTCCTTTCAAAACTCGAGGGGGCACCCTAGCCATAGAGGCATTAATGGTAGTAATGTCTCACCCTTTTTCCCAAACCAGGCCACCCCATTTTTTTTGTTTGTTGTCTTCTTGCCCATAGGAGTTTACATATTTCTTTGATGCATTTACTTGGCCTTAAATACATCAAAGAGGGGGTAAAATGTAGACATGGAAAATTGACCCACTAAGGTGAGTAATTTTCCCTAGATCCCTTGTTTTCTCCTTGGAAAATTAGGGTCATATTTGAGCCTATTTTTCCCCTACCAAATCTTATCCATTCCTCCTAAATCCTATACCATTGGATCGGGCTCAAAAAGAGCTTTCCAATGGTATATGATATGACCCATTTTGACTCCATTTGACCCTCCAAAATGCATTAAAACCACATGAGGGTCTAGCTGGTGCGATGTCGTGGCCCATATTTTATGGAGCACGATTTTGCATTTTAGGGTTTTCTCTTAAGAAAACCCTAATTTTCAAAGTTGATATTTTTAAGGTCAGTTGTGCTTAGTTTTTCCCACCCATTCTTGTTTCAAATCCACTATATAAGGAGGGTTTGAAATTCATTTCTCACCAAGTTTCCAACCAAGCAAGTTAAAGCAAGTTCATGTTAACAATTCTTGATTAAAGCTCTATTTTCTTGAGGTCTTCTTCTTCTTCTCACAAGCAATCTAACTCACAAGTGTGAAGTGTGATCTATTTGAAGCTTTATTTTCTATTGCATTGGATTGTTGATTGTTGTTGCTCGCTTTGGTGGATTTGTGTTGAAGCCCTAAGGAGAGATTGACTACCTGGGAGATCTCAAACCTTTCTACTTGCTTCCTTACTCTCTACTAGGTGATTTCACTCTTTTGCATGCATGTTTTTATTTTCTATATCATGCATTAGTCAGTTCACTTCAATCTGAGGTATTTTACCTCACTTCTACGAAATCACACTCGGTCTTCTATGAGGTGCGATTTCGTTATCACACCTGGTCTTCTATGGGGTGCAATTTTTCTAGAGCTCAATATGGGGGTAATATATTATTCCAATTTTCATCATTACATTCTAGACTACATTTAGAGCATAGTGGTGCATTCTGTTTCTGTGATTTCATCATTCTTCTTTGTCATATTGTATTATGTTTGTTTTCCTCCAAAGGTCAATCTCTGCTTTTAATTATCAAAGGTCAGCTAAAAGGACCTAGGGGGCTTGACTGTTGTACCTCCAAGAACTATTGTACAGTGGCCTAAGTAGGCCCCCTAATTCTAATCATATTTTTCAAGTGTTTATTAAGTTATCTTGTAGGAATAGGAATTGTTGATAGCATTGGATCAAAGGATAAAAGCAAGGATCAACCACCGGATAAGCTAAGTGTTCCAATTAGTCTTTAGGTTATTTGTTGAGTGCTTTATATTTCTATTGTAAACCCTAGATCTGATTTTATAGAAATATATTTAATTAATTTCTAGGCATTTGAAAGATAAACAACATATAGTGTGCACTTAGGGTTTAATTCTATTTGTGCATCTCTTCTTGAGCCCTTGCTTAAAGATTGTATATTTAAAACCCTAGGTTAGAAGAGCATTCAAAGGAAGAATCATTCTAAGGCTTAGCTCTTGTATTCCTGCATTCTGTATTTTTGCATTGTCCTTTATATTTTATAGCATAGATCTAGAAAGGCCAAATTTAGGTGATTGCTTGAAACTGAATACATCAAACATTCTTGAAAACCAGAGGACTTGGAGCGAGTCCTTAAACCATTCCTGGTGAACCCTTCCCCCCTTTAGCATCGAGTGTAGAGAACAACATACCCCCGTGGTTCACCCCAAAGGCTTCTCTCTTGTGGATCCATATTTTGGGAATTGTACACGGTAGGGCAGTTTTCCCCCAATACAAGATCTTTCTTGCTATTTCTTAGAATTGAATTTGCAAGAATATTTGATGTCTACCTTATGACTCCTTATTAGGATATATGAATCCTGATAGAAGTATATAAGCTTGATTTGATAAAAAAACCTTTATTAATCCTTGGTTTTTTTAGGCTTCCTTATGTCTCCCTAGTAATGAGAGTATATACTCTTAAGGATTTTTAGGTTTTGTAGAAAGCTTATATTTTGCTAATGGATTTGCAACTTGATAATTTTTTATAAATGTTGATATTACCAAGTTTTGTAGAATGCCTTATGACTCCCTAGTATGTTTTGGATAAGATATAAAGTGCTTTTGTAAATTGTAGTTCAATTTTGGTTGATTTTGTAAAGTTTTTGTAAATATCAAAATCAACTTTTACTATCCCTTATTGCTCCTATTGAACTAAGCACTTTTCCCAAATTTAAAGAGGTTTTAATGTTGGATTTCTTTTGTCTCTCTTGAGAAGTTTTGAGACAATAATATTTATAAATTTCCAACCTTTGAAATGCTTTGATAAAACTCTCTTTAATATCCCTTTAGGATTTAATTTAAGTGTATCTAATTTCCAATAAATTAATTTGATGTAGTAACCCTTATAACTCCCTAATTTTGGAAAAATTAGATCACAATAATATTTGCCAATATTTAAGATTAATTTCCAGTAGAAAACCTTATTACTCCTAAGTTTAATATTGCAAATATTATATTAGCTTGATAAATGATTCCCTTTGAGGTATGGCTTTCAATATGATTATATTCCTCTAAGTTTAAAAAACCTTATAACTCCCAAGAGATGAAAGCACATAATATGGGAGTAAACCTTACCTTATATCAAGCAATAATCGGTGCTAAAATGTTGCAATATTTGACATCATTGCTTTGACTGTACCTTCCAATGGAGCTGCTTGGAACCTAGCTTGTATTTAATGTTCCAAATATGGCCTTTGTTAATTCTACCTTTGACCTATTCGGACCAGAGCATTGATGACTTTACTCCTTGCTTCCACATTGTGATGACTTCCATGTCTTGGATGTAAATGCAGTTGAAAGGCTTCACTGAATTGCTACATTCTTCCTGGTCCAAGGTGCCTTTAATAGGCGGTCAACCTAGTGACAAGTGTCACTACGGTTACATTCAATGCTTTCTTGGACGTCCATTACAAGTGTAATATCTGAAGCATTTTATCCCTTCTTGTGTTGTCCATAATGGTAACGCCTATGGATGAATGTAACTCCTCTTCCACGTGGTCTATGGGCACCAAATATTTGTTGTAATACTTCCTCACATGCGTGAAATTCCAATGTACCTTTGAGAGCATTTAGGGTTTCCTTTGGAGGATGACAAATATCACTTGCATACCCTATTCTTATTAATGCCTTCTTGCAAGATTTTCTACGTACTTTTCCACCTTCTTCTTTGTTGTATTTTGATGGCATTGAGATGGTTCCACCAAGCAATGCTTGTGGTGGTGCTTTGGTGGAGATATGGAGGAGATTTTGTGGAGTGATGGAGGAGCTTGAATGATAGTGCTATGGTGGAGACTTCTTGATGCTCCAATGGTAGTATTGAATGCTCCTTGCTTAGACGTACATTTCTAGTTTGCTTGCTTTGATTTCCCTTGCTTCTGTGTTGTTGGATATGTCTCCTTTAGTGAGAAATGTGCCTCTTCTCTTGTGCTTTGTAGGTCACCTATTATGGTTGTCCAACCCATGCATGATGTAGGCCCTTTTGAGAGGCTTCTTGATGCTCATATTTGGCTACGCTCTTCTTGAGAATGTTGTGCCTTTATGGCACCTTCAAATATGCCCTCTTTCCTATGTAGAATGTATTAGAGAAGTGCAATATAATGTACCAATATTTGTAAATAAGATGCCTTTATTGCACCTTTCCTTGCACTCCTTTTGCAGGTCTAAATTTCTGGTTTTGTGGTAGAATTTTGAATGCAGTGTAGGGGTTTTGAGGTTGTCTCTTTGTTTAGACACCTTCCCCTTTTTTCTTGGATACTTTTATGATAAATCCAATCTTATATAGAAGCTCTTTATTTGATGCAATTTTTTGCACTTTTTTCTTTGCACCAAACCCTATAATGCTTTGGATTTGAGACTCACCAAGTCTCAATCTTTGAAGCTTCTATTTCTAATTCCTGGTTAGTTTTTTTTCTTCTCCAAGTTTTAGAGGATTCTAACCTTTTGGTGGCTTCTCTTGGCCACTATGAGTTGCATATTTTTGTGCACCAATAGTATCTTTAGACACTTTGACAAATTCTGATTTTGTGCCTTTCTCAAGAACACAAACACTAAGCTTTTTGAGAGTAATACAGTAGTGCAAATGAACCCACTAATATTTTATTTTTAATGCACTAAAAATTACACCTTATCACTCCAAATAACTCTCAAAATAACTTATAAGTGCACTTAATCAATTTATTGCAACTTAATCAAGAATAATCTGAAATGAATCTTTCAAGAATTATTCTGCAATTTCCTTATAAGCAAGATAGTAGGAGATAGTCTTCTTTTGCTTTCCAAAGTAGATGATAGGTAGTTGATAGATAGTTGTAATTATGAAATCTAATCAAATCCTAATGTGCAAATGAACCTTAAAAATAACCTTTCTTTTTGCACTTTTTGAATACTGTAATTCAAATCTCCTTTTTGCAACTTTAATCCAAATTAAGGTGCTTTAACAAATCTGATAAGTAATCCAATTAATGAATCTACTTGCACCAATAGTTGCTTACCTTTTTTGAAATATTTTGTAGCTCTTTTTTCACTTCTATAGAGGATGTAGATCTTGGTGTCTGAGATCACCAAGTTGCTGCCTTGAGTAAGATCTTGCAGCTCTCTGTAGACTGTTCTGAATAACTCCTTCTTCACCAAAAAATGGTCTCGAACTTTCTTTCATGAGCCTAAGATTTGGTGGCTTGTTCTCCTCTTGTGGTCTCCTCCTTCTACTATAGATTTGGAGAAGTTTGTGTCTCTAAAGTGGTGCCCTCTTGCTGTGAGAGGTAATCTTCAAATCTCCTGGATTTGGTGAGCTCCTTCTATCTTCAAGTCTTCTTATCGAATTTTGACTTCAAGCAGGATCTTCTTCTCAAGATTTTGAATATCTTGAGGTCTTCATTGGATTCTTCTTCTACTCAGATTTGGCACTCCTTGCCAAATTCTCCTTCTCTTGGGCTTGTTTTCGGATGGTGATAATTGTCCCAAGTCTTCTTCTCAAGATTTTAGATCCTTGAGGTCTTTAGATATTTGGCACTCCTTACCAAATTCTTCTTCTTCTTGGGCTTGTTGTCGGATGGTGATAATTTTCCCAAGTCCTTCACTATCAGGGGCTTCTCCTTGGTAGTGGATTTATCTAGTGAGTTCTCCTTTGATGATTTCTTTAGTAAGGCTCTCCTAGCCTTTTATTGGATGCTCATCGAGACCTCACCAAGGTCTTTGATCTTGCAGCTTCTTCTAGTATTTCTTGAGACCTTATCTTCAACCTTCTACTTCTGGAAGTGTTGGTGGTGAGACCTTCTCCTAGATATCTGATTCTACTACTTCTAGATTCGAGTAAGACTCTCCTAGTCCTTCTTCTTCTTCCTAGTCTGGAAGTTCTTCAATGAGATCTTCTCTTGATCTCTTTTGCTTTAGGTGTTAGATTGATTCTGAAGAAGATACTCTTCCTAAATTTCTTGTAGGAAGCTTTCCCAACTCATTGAATCTCCTTTTCCTACAACAAAGTATTAGTACTAAAATTTGCTTCTAAATTAGATACTCTCTTCTGGAGTCTTCTTCAGGATCAAGGCTTCTATGGCATTTTCTTAAATATCAAGGCTTTTGTGGCCTTTTCTTCAATATCAAGGCTTCTATGGCCTTTTCTTCAATATCAAGGCTTATGTGGCCTTTTCTTCTGGATCAAGGCTTCTATGGCCTTTTCTTCTAAATCAAGGCTTCTATGGCCTTTTATATTTTTGTGAAGTTCTCTATCTAGCAATGGAGATCTCCTGTCTCCTGACTTCACCATGATTCTTTTCTAGAAGTTTCTTCTGAAGTATTCTCCTCTTTGCAACAACTAATCTCTACACTATGAAGGCACTCCGACCTTCGGGTAACGAAGTTGAAATATCCTAGATTTCTATTGTAGGAGGTGTCCCAATCATCTGAGAATTAATTCCCTACAATAAAAGAAACTTTAGGTAAATTTTTTGGATCTCTTAGATGAGCTTCACTAGTTGATTCATCAAACTAGTGGATCAAATGTTGAGTCCTAGTCTTCACGAGTTTTCCTGCAACTCTATGGAAAGACTCTAGCCATATGCAATCTCAGTATTTTTAAAACTGAGATTTCTTTCAGTCCTCACTTGTGGCTCTCCCTAATTCTACCACCTAGACTCTTCTGAGATTTTTTGACAATGACTGGTCCAACGATGCATCAAGTTGACAAAAAACTCAGGGTCAATGATAATGGTGGTTTTCCTATTGATCTACTGTAGCTTGATCTACCGTAGCTCTGATACCACTGTTAGATTTTGATACAACATGTAATGGGAGATAGCAATCACAAGATGTAGAATAATAAGAAAGAAAGTAAATCTACGAGATGACTAAAAATATGCTATAAATAGAAATGATAAAAATGATTACAAAGTAGCTATGGAGGAAATGAACACTCCATGATCTAAGCTACTACTCATGAATGAGCTCTAAGCTTATAGCTCACACTACCACACTGCACTATCTCAATATCCCAATCTATATATATCATACTACTACCTATGGCCCTTTATATAGGAAGATAGGTTCCTTGGCCAACACTCTACCTAGTTGTACAAGGGACACCTTGCACATATACAACTTGCACATTGACACTTGTGCATTTATTACATTGCATGAAGTAACTAGATAACTTCCCCCTAAAGTAATATAATGTCCTAAGTATGTACCAAGAAAGGTACATTTACATGACCCAAATGATGTAATATAATCTATTTCTAACATAGACTTATTAGTTATTTACTATTTTTTTATCATTTTCTTTCATTTTTTTACTACATTTTCCTTCCTTTTATTTTTTCTAGAAAATAACCTGATACGATAGGGTAGCATAAGAGGAATAACATCAAATAATTGCATATAATCAAGGATCCAACCTTGGTAAAACATATAAAGGTCATTTGAAGGAGCCACATCCCATGATCATTTAACTTCTTGAAATGGTTATTCATGCATGGCATGGACATCAAACACACTTGGCAAGAACTGCATTATGGTAGGGTCATGGAAATCAAAGTATAAGGACCACTTCTAGTCTGCAACACTACCTAATTTTCATTTGCAGTGATATGGCATAAATAATTAGTGAATTCTATAACAAGTACCTCACTTATTTCTAAAAGGATGGTTTATACCCAAGAGTTAGCTTATGAACCATTCAAACAAAGGATGATGTAGCTAGACAAAACCTTAATTTACATCTTTGGCATTATCACGGACATGTAACTTTCACTATACACATGCACCAATGTGACCATCATTTAGGAGTTATCAATAATCAATATACCTACATCATTTAGTCTATGCCTCTCTCGCAACTTCATGTACATCTCCTTGGATTGATCTCATGTGTTCCTCAAGACCCACTATGGAACCAAGATAAAATTTCATTTTAATCCCTTTCACATGTATCATATAGAGAATATTTCGATAATAAAGGCCAAAGGAGAATAGGTTTTCCTAATAATATAAGAAGATGCAAAACCTAAGATCCTCAGGTATGAATTGCATACCTAGGTACTAGATGACCCAATGGATGAATGGGCTAACAACACATGAGGATAAGACCTATACAAGGAGCTTGAAATAACCATAGTAGGCACAACATGATTCAAGAAGAGGAATTTTCCATACCAAAGGATGCTAAAAATACAAGAACCCACCACTCATTGAAACTAGTAGAGCACATACCCCTATAGTTGAACAACTAGAAAAAAAGAAGTTTGGGTTACTTTGGTCTAGGTATTGCAAATTTTGATGAGGAAGTATTATGTGTAATGGACAACATGTGAAAAAACTCCAGACCATGTACTATAATATAAATAGATACCATTTAAATAAATATGGCACTATAATTATTGGTTGAAGTAAAAGGAAACATATAAAGGAGGGAAAAAATTCAAAGTGCTCATGCAAAATATTTTTGGAAGATGCACCACCAAGCCAAATGCACAAATAAAAAAAGTTGCAAAGATCAAGATAACTAATAATTGATAAGAATGGATTAAGATAATTATTCCCTATGTTACACTTAATAGCCATAAAATCAATGAAATGACATATGTCATGATCAAGAATATGAAAACTTAGCAAAGAACCATACCATCACCAATTCAACCACATGGAAAATATCAAGAAGTATTGAAAGGACAAAGTGATTCAATGCTTTAGCAACAAAAGGTCTATAAAAAGAGGAATTCTATTGACATATTGCATGAATCCACTTCTTCTCTTTCAAATACCCAAGCCTCTAGAATTTTCCCCCTAGAATCCACACCCAAAATATAAGGTTATTGTTGTTAGTTTCCTCAAATCTTGCAAGAAAAATTTCCCCTATGAGTCACCAAAATATAGTGAAAATTTCACTAAATAGGGCAAACCACCTAGAAGAGAAGTTTTGGGTAGGACAACCACCTAGCATTAAGTAAAATGAGAGGATCTAAAGCTCCCTCCAATTACAAAATCACTTATTTGAAGAAGACACTAGCAAGTGGTAGTTTTTTATAGAGTGTGCTAGCATGCTCAAATCTCTTAGTGCCATGAGGTAGTCATTCATCTAGACCAAACCAACAAAGGATCATAGCATTTTTGATGATTACTACACCACATCCCACCATAAATACAAGCCTAAAAATCCTTTTTATAGTAACTAAAAGGGTTCTATTTATGGTAGGGCCTTTATTAGCTCAACTCATCTAGTCCCATTCACTAACATGATGGGTGGAACCCTATTATGGTAATTGTGTTGCAACACTCCATATACCTAGGTGCAGTTACTTGGTGGTATGAGAAACATATTCATTAAGAAATATCCAAGGACCCTAGAGGGAAAAGGAGAGGGATATAGGATGAATCAAGTAAAGATTCAACAAGATTACTCAATTTTGTTAATCTGTATACAAATCCCCCAAAGGAACCATGGAAAGGGGCATGAGAAGAGCATGTACAATCAAAACCAAACTATAAACATACCCATTGAAAGAGGTTTGGTGAAACCCTACCTAGAGGATTTTTTAGATGATAAACAATCATAAGGAGTAGGGAAACATCAAATGTGACATCAACTAGTTGGGATACCAACTAGGGGCACAAAAATAGGTCCACCAGAGAAACTAGACCCCTAGAGAAAGGTTTAGGACCAACTCATTGCCAAAACCTAGTGAAATAGCATAAAATGAGAAAATATACTAGGATAGGTCAAAAATCAAGAGAATATGATACCATGAACATTGAAGTGAGAACCCATCGATAAAACCACCACCCAAGCTTGAGTTCCCATGGGAAAATGTAGGTTGATTAATGACACCTCTACAAGGATATTATGCTACTCGTATGATCATTTATGGTGATTTGACCCCCATTTAGCTTCAAAATTCACAAAAATAAATGTTGTTTAGTCCCCATGATTTAGAAACCAAGAATGACGTAGGTGCTCCTAACCATAGCCTTTCAAGAGGGAATTTTGAATTTTGATATAAATATTATAAATTTCCATATTTGGGGCCAAGTGAAGGAGGTTGAATTGTTGTCATGATTAGTATCCAACCTTGATTAAATTTTCTCACTTTTTTATTTTGTATGCTAGTCTGGACTTAAGCCTTGAGTCATTGAACGTATAGGGTACCAAGCCTCTTTCATTTATATATGAATGTAATTGTGCTTTAATATGAATGCATGGAGCTATGAATATCATGAATTCTATCATGGTCTTTGTATTCTAATAAGTTTCTATGGGTGACTGTGACTAGTATCTATCTTAGCTTCCATAGGGGATTTTTTTATTTGTAGTCATATGTGGTTAAGATCGTGATTGTTTTAGCTATCATGTTTTGATGCATGTGTTCATTAATACCACTAATATTAATATGGAATCTTTAATTTTTGGTGCATTACCATGAAGAACACAAGCTTATACTGAGAGGGGGGGTGAACAGTATAGCGCCCACTTTTTACTTTCTTTCCAAACCAATATCAATTAGTGTCCTCAATTGCAATTACCAAATACAGCAGTGTGCATTAATAACATAGATAGCAATAGTAAGCAAGTGCACAAATCACCACACACAATTGAGACACAAGATTTAACGTGGTTCCCCCAATGTGGGGTAGTCCACAAGATAATATCCTTATAATATTTCACAAAGAAATAGGGATCCTTATCCCAATACAAATGATTACTTTGATCTTCTCAAAGCTAGGCTATCTTGATCTACTCAGGTGGGCTCCACTAATCTACTCAGCTAGGCTATCCACTAATCTACTTAGCTAGGCTATCCATTGATCTGCTCAGCTAGGCTATCCATTGATCTACTCAGCTAGGCTATCCACTGATCTTCTCAGCTAGGCTATCCATTGATCTACTTAGCTAGGCTATCCACTAATCTGCTTAGCTAGGCTATCCATTGATCTACTCAGCTAGGCAATCCACTAATCTGCTCAGCTAGGCAACTAGTGTTGATGAGTTTTTTCATTTTTGTTCTATCTCTTTCACTGCTCATAAATCTTCCTCAATGCCTTCTCACAAGGCTCAAACAATCCTGCTCATATGTTGTCCCAAATCTGTCCTCAAAGCCTTCACAAAAGGCTCAAGCAATGATGCTCAAATGTTGTCCCAAATCTGTCCTCAAAGCCTTCACAAAAAGGCTCAAGCAATGATGCTCAAATGTTATCCCAAATCTATCCTCAAAGCCTTCTCAAAGGCTCAAGCAATGATGCACAAATGTTGTCTCAAATCTATCTAGAAATTTTGTCCCAAAAGCCTTCTCAAAGGCTCAACCAATCACTCTCAAGTAGCACTCAAATCTCAACCACAAATCAATGAAGGCAAGGCTCAATGATGAACTCAACAATGAATGGCAATGTACTCTTCAATGGATGACAACAATGATCCACAATGATCTCAACAATGTATGACAAATACTCTCTCAAATGGATGACAACAATGCTCAACAATATACTCTCAAATGTATGGCAAATGAGCTCTCTAATGAAAACCTCTCCAAGCAATAACAATGAGGACTTCAACCAACCAAGGACAATCTCCACAAGTAATAGCAATAGGTTCTCAATAATATCTTCCTCATGCAATGTCAATAAGCTCTCAAGAAACAAGCACAACTCCCTCAAGCAAAGAGCTCTCAAATAGCCAACAATGATCTCCTCAAATGAAAGACAAATGTATCCACAAGTGACTAGCAAATGATCTCCTCAATGGTCTCAAATAGAGGCAATGTACTCAACAAGTAACCAACAATACTCTCCTCAAAGCAATAGCAAAAACCTCCTCAATAGTGGCAATACTCTCAATGAACTCCACTAAAGCAATTATGAACTCAAGCATCAATTTTATCCATAAAATTGATTTTCTAATCCATCCACTTCCTCTCAATAGTCAAGGCACATAATCAAGCAATTTGTCTTCAACTTCAAACCCTAACTCATGTGCATGTCTTCTAACTCAAGGTAGCAATTAACTAGGTCTCAAGTTCCTAGTTTAATTTCATAATCAAACCATGCACTAGGACATATACATGTTCAACACTTTACAACCTTATAACTCCCTAAATTCATTAACATAAACAACAAGCACCTATGCTTTTATTTATTTGTTTTCACACCTTATAACTCCACAAGTACACACAATAATTTTCAATTATTTAATTCAACACCTTATAACTCCCTAAATACACATAGCAATAACAAATAATATCTCAACACCTTATATCTCCCTAAGCACACACAACAATCATTTATTTCCAACAAATACCTTATGACTCCCTAATTTTGGCAGAAATGATTTTAATGCACCACAACTTTGGCAATATCAACTATTACCATGCGCTAGAGATAAATACCTTTTTATGAAGTTCGTAGCCTCCACAACCTTCAAAAATGTTAATGTCTTTGCCAAAAATCAATGCACCTTTACCACCTTCAAAATCATCAATGTTTTGCCCAAAAATCAATGCGCCTTCACACCTTCATGGGAGTCGAACTCTGTTCCTCCTTGCTTGCATTGTGAAGCGCTTACCACGTGAGCATTGGCCCATATTGGGATTTAATCCCAAACACTTCCTTTAATCTCTACGCTCGACTATCAAAATGAAATCAATCTCTCACAAAAACCTTTTCTCCTGGCGGGATTCGAACACAGACCTCTCCTATGCAAAGATGATGCCCTACCAACTACGCTACGCTGTCTAGTGTGACGTCAGTTTTGGAAGCTTCCAATTTTGTCTTTGCCCTTGAATTCAATATTTCATTTTACCTCTATGTTGCCTCCCTTCGACGACTCTCTCTCATGCGCTAATTATTCTCCTATCTCCGCAACGAAATAGCCAAAGTCTTCTTTGATTTATATGCCTTTCAATACCTTCGAATGACATCAACAAACTTTGATTTGCCATCCTAACCTTTGCACGTCGATGGATAATTTAATTAAACTTTAGACCTTAGAATTATTAAATAAATATTTAATAATTCATCTCTTATCTTTGAATTGGGATATCTCCTTCGTTCTTTTGAATTTTGCCATGAAACTTTTTGCACCTAGGTTTTATTGAAAAAACCTTTTCATCCATCATCATTTGGAGATGTCTTAGCACATTGGTTTTAATGAAAAACCCTTTCCAATGGTTTTAATAAAAACCCTTTCCATTGGTCTAATTAAAAAACCTTTCCATTGGTTTTAATAAAAACCCTTGCCATTGGTTTTAATAAAAACCTTTACCATTGGTTTTAATAAAAACCATTAATATAATATTTAAAAATTAAATATTATATGCCTCTTGTGCCACAAAACCCTGTATATATCCATGCTCTCCAAAATGTCATAAATGAATATTTATGAAGTGCTTTTGCCACCAAAACTCAATGTGATCCATGTGACATCAATGACAACACAAAATAACTCAAATTGCCAACAATCTCCCCCTTTGTCATTGATGGCAACACCTCTAATACAAAACACCACAATCACTACAAAAACCATCTCTGAGAATCAAAGTTGCTCCCCTTGACTCAATACTCTCTATGGAGGCTGCTCCCCCTATCTCAATGCTCTCTTTGGAGGCTGCTCCCCCTAACTCAATGCTCTCCCCCTTACTCAAATCTCTCCCCCTTTGACATCAATGGCAAAAAGGGACACCTATGGGGCTAAAAGATATGACTCTTAAGCTTAGCCCCCCCACCACCTTCTCTCTTGAGGTGATTAATTTTGGGGTGGGAGTATTTTTACTCCCATATTACATTGTTCCTTTCCTTTGTCAACTTCCTTCCACTTCTTTCTGATATCCTTTTCTTGATGAGTTACTTGATCTTCTTGTCTTGAACCTGTTTGACCTTCTTGCCTTGAGACTGCTTGAACTTCTTGCCTTGAACCTATTTGGAATTGAGTCCTACACCATTTTGCAATATGTCCAAAGTTATTGCAATTAAAACACTTGATATTGTAGCCTTTGGATGGTGCCCATGTTCTGAATTCTTTCTTGAAATCATTTCCATATCCATTCCTTTCCTGAACCCTGTATTGTGAGGTTCTATTTTCATAATCATTATGACCATGACCTCTGAATTGTGTAGCTCTAAGACCAAAACCATGTTGCTCATTTTCTTTGCACTTAGAAGCTCTATGACCAATCTTGTTGCATAAGAAGCAATGTCCTTGAAAAACATACCTTCTTCCTTTGAAGTTCCTTCTAGAAAAATCAAACTTCTTTGATCCATAGACCCTACAGTGTATAGCCCTATGTCCAAATCCATTACAAGAAAAACAATGTCCTTGAAAAGCCCTTTGTTCATACCTTGGTTCCTCATACCTTTCTTGACCATTATCCTTGTGATCATATTTGACTTGTGCATTGTATCTTTGATCCTTCCTTGTAGTATCTAAATCCTCTTCCTTAACTTCTTCCTTGTTTTCCTCTTCAAGAATTTATTTGCCTCTTGAACTTGATTCACCTATCTCAAAACAAGATCCAAACTAGATATTTGGAGCCATAGGAGCTTTGGAACTTTCTTCATGAATCTTAGGTGCTTCCTTGCTTTCATATTTTAGAACTTCCTTTCCTTTTGAGTGTGATTCCCTAAACCTAAAATATGAGACCTTTGGTGCTTTGGAACCTTTCTCTTATTTTTCTTTATTTGTGTCAAATAGCAAATTGGCACACATCTCTATAGCCTCTGAAATACATGTTTCCTTCTCAGTGAAAATATCTTGGCCTTTTGAGTCATGTGATGGATCAACCTTCTCAAGTATAAAGCATCTCAATTCTTTTAGATTCTCCTTAACCTCTTGTAGTTGCTCATGGATATCATTGAAGTCTTCTTTTAGATAAACTGAGACATCTGTCTTTCTTGAAATATCCTCCTCTTTTGTTTGGAGTGGTAGTTCTTCATCTACTTCTTTTATCCCATAGAAAAACCTTCTTCATCTTCACTATCACTGATATCATTATCATCTTCTATAGCAAATAAAATCTCATGATTTCTTTGACCATGCATGTTTCCTTGATGTGTCATTTCATCTTCACTATCATTGAAGCCATTGCAATATCCTGATCTGTGATCTCTTTGACCACACACAAAGCATTGTTCTCTTTCACCTTCTATTCCTAGGAATAGATGTTCTTCCTTTTCATCATCTGACTTGTCTCTATCATTGTGATCTGAGCTATCATTTGCTTCTTCAATGTAGAAAGTTTTCTTTGTCTTATGAAAATTTTCTTCTTCTCATGCTTGCTTTGCTTGTACCTGTCATCTTTGTCATGCTTATGCTTTCCTTCTTCTTTTCTTCTGTGACCCTATTTTTCATCATCACTATTTTCTTCATGTGGACACTTGTTTGCATAGTGACCATAATCACCACACTTGTAGCATTTGACTTTCTTCATATCCCTATAATTCCTTGAGTCCTTTTTCCTTTTGATGAAGTTAGCTTCCTCATCATTATCTGAATCTCTATCTGTCTCTGGATATTTCCCTTTCTTTTTCTCTGAAGCCTTGAATGCAATTTCTTTCATTGGAGCCTGATGCTTATCTATCCTCATCTCATAAGTTGTGAGAGTTCCTTGTAGTTCTTCCATTGTTAGCTTGTCAATATCCATTGTTTCTTCTATCACTGAAACCTTTGCATCATACTTCATGGGAAGTGATCTCAAAACCTTTTGAGTAACATCTGATTCTTTCATCTCAAATCCTAGGCCTCTCATGGTGTTAGCAATCTCATCAACTCGAAGTAAAAACTTTGCAATATCTTCAGAAATCTTCCATTTTCAATTCCTCAAATCTTCTTCTATGAGTTTGTAGTTTTGCCAACTTTACCTTGGAATCTCCTTCATAGGTATTCCACAACTTGGTCCACATTTCATTAGCTGAATTACATACCATGACCTTTGCAAAATCTGTCTCACGTAGCCCACTCAGAATACAATTCATTGCCTTTGCATTGATCTCAACCAATTTCTTGATAGTCTTATCTATCTTAGGATCACCTTCAACCTTGTACTCTTTTGCAACCATCTGCCATACCTCATATCCTTGTGATATCAAGTAGTTCTTCATTCTCATGCTCTAGAAAGCATAATTGTTACCATCAAATAGTGGAGCCTTACTTGTAGATGATCCATTATGTGAAGCCATCTGTGTTCTTGTAGAATCTACCCTCAAGATGTTAGCCTTTTTGAAGGAACCCACTCTGATACCAATTGAAGAACACAAGCTTATACTGAGAGGGGGGTGAACAATATAGCACCCACTTTTTACTTTCTTTCCAAACCAATATCAATTAGTGTCCTCAATTGCAATTACCAAATATAATAGTGTGCATTAATAACATAGATAGCAATAGTAAGCAAGTGCACAAATCACCACACACAATTGAGACACAAGATTTAACGTGGTTCCCCCAATGTGGGGTAGTCCACAAGATAATATCCTTATAATATTTCACAAATAAATAGGGATCCTTATCCCAATACAAATGATTACTTTGATCTACTCAAAGCTAGGCTATCCTGATCTACTCAGGTGGGCTCCACTGATCTGCTTAGCTAGGCTCTCCACTAATCTACTCAACTAGGCTATCCATTGATCTACTTAGCTAGGCTATCCATTGATCTGCTCAGCTAGGCTATCCATTGATCTACTCAGCTAGGCTATCCACTAATATGCTTAGCTAGGCTATCCATTGATCTGCTCAGCTAGGCTATCCATTGATCTGCTCATCTAGGCTATCCATTGATCTACTTAGCTAGGTACTCCACTAATCTGCTCAGCTAGGCAACTGGTGTTGATGAGTTTTTCTATTTTTGTTCTATCTCTTTCACTACTCATAAATCTGCCTCAATGCCTTCTCACAAGGCTCAAACAATCTTGCTCATATGCTGTCCCAAATCTATCCTCAAAGCCTTCACAAAAGGCTCAAGCAATGATGCTCAAATGTTGTCCCAAATCTGTCCTCAAAGCCTTCATAAAAGGCTCAAGCAATGATGCTCAAATGTTGTCCCAAATCTGTCCTCAAAGCCTTCTCAAAGGCTCAAGCAATCATGCACAAAAGTTGTCTCAAATATATCCAAAAATTTTGTCCCAAAAGCCTTCTCAAAGGCTCAACCAATCATGCTCAAGTAGCACTCAAATCTCATCCACAAATCAATGAAGGTAAGGCTCAATGATGAACTCAACAATGAATGGCAATGTACTCTTCAATGGATGACAACAATGATCCACAATGATCTCAAAAATGTATGATAAATACTCTCTCAAATGGATGACAACAATGATCAACAATGATCTCAACAATGTATGACAAATACTCTCTCAAATGGATGACAACAATGCTCAACAATATACTCTCAAATGTATGGCAAATGAGCTCTCTAATGAAAACCTCTCCAAGCAATAACAATGAGGACTTCAACCAACCAAGGACAATCTCCACAAGTAATAGCAATAGGTTCTCAATAATATCTTCCTCATGCAATGTCAATAAGCTCTCAAGAAACAAGCACAACTCCCTCAAGCAAAGAGCTCTCAAATAGCCAACAATGATCTCCTCAAATGAAAGACAAATGTATCCACAAGTGACTAGCAAATGATCTCCTCAATGGTCTCAAATAGAGGCAATGTACTCAACAAGTAACCAACAATACTCTCCTCAAAACAATAGCAAAAACCTCCTCAATAGTGGCAATACTCTCAATGAACTCCACTAAAGCAATTATGAACTCAAGCATCAATTTTATCCATAAAATTGATTTTCTAATCCATCCACTTCCTCTCAATAGTCAAGGCACATAATCAAGCAATTTGTCTTCAACTTCAAACCCTAACTCATGTGCATGTCTTCTAACTCAAGGTAGCAATTAACTAGGTCTCAAGTTCCTAGTTTAATTTCATAATCAAACCATGCACTAGGACATATACATGTTCAACACTTTACAACCTTATAACTCCCTAAATTCATTAACATAAACAACAAGCACCTATGCTTTTATTTATTTGTTTTCACACCTTATAACTCCATAAATACACATAGCAATAACAAATAATATCTCAACACCTTATATCTCCCTAAGCACACACAACAATCATTTATTTCCAACAAATACCTTATGACTCCCTAATTTTGGTAGAAATGATTTTAATGCACCACAACTTTGGCAATATCAACTATTACCATGCGCTAGAGATAAATACCTTTTTATGAAGTTCGTAGCCTCCGCAACCTTTAAAAATATTAATGTCTTTTCCAAAAATCAATGCGCCTTTACCACCTTCGAAATCGTCAATGTTTTGCCCAAAAATCAATGCGCCTTCACACCTTCATGGGAGTCAAACTCTGTTCCTCCTTGCTTGCATTGTGAAGCGCTTACCACGTGAGCACTGGCCCATATTGGGATTCAATCCCAAACACTTCCTTTAATCTCTGTGCTCGACTGTCAAAATGAAATCAATCTCTCACAAAAACCTTTTGCTCTTGGCGGGATTCGAACACAGACCTCTCCTGTGCAAATATGATGCCCTACCAACTACGCTACGCTGTCCAGTGTGATGTCAGTTCTGAAAGCTTCCGATTTTGTCTTTGCCCTTGAATTCAATATTTCATTTTACCTCTATGTTGCCTCCCTTCGATGACTCTCTCTCATGCGCTAATTATTCTCCTATCTCCGCAACGAAATAGCCAAAGTCTTCTTTGATTTATATGCCTTTCAATGCCTTCGAATGACATCGACAAACTTTGATTTGCCACCCTAACCTTTGCACGTCGATGGATAATTTAATTAAACTTTAGACCTTAGAATTATTAAATAAATATTTAATAATTCATCTCTTATCTTTGAATTGGGATATCTCCTTCGTTCTTTTGAATTTTGCCATGAAACTTTTTGCACCTAGGTTTTATTGAAAAAACCTTTTCATCCATCATCATTTGGAGATGTCTTAGCACATTGGTTTTAATAAAAAACCCTTTCCATTGGTTTTAATAAAAACCTTTGCCATTGGTTTTAATAAAAACCATTAATATAATATTTAAAAATTAAATATTATATGCCTCTTGTGCCACAAAACCCTGTATATATCCATGCTCTCCAAAATGTCATAAATGAATATTTATGAAGTGCTTTTGCCACCAAAACTCAATGTGATCCATGTGACATCAATGACAACACAAAATAACTCAAATTGCCAACAATCTCCCCCTTTGTCATTGATGGCAACACCTCTAATACAAAACACCACAATCACTACAAAAACCATCTCTGAGAATCAAAGTTGCTCCCCTCGACTCAATACTCTCTATGGAGGCTGCTCCCCCTATCTCAATGCTCTCTTTGGAGGCTGCTCCCCCTAACTCAATGCTCTCCCCCTTACTCAAATCTCTCCCCCTTTGACATCAATGGCAAAAAGGGACACCTATGGGGCTAAAAGATATGACTCTTAAGCTTAGCCCCCCACCACCTTCTCTCTTGAGGTGATTAATTTTGGGGTGGGAGTATTTTTACTCCCATATTACATTGTTCCTTTCCTTTTTCAACTTCCTTCCACTTCTTTCTGATATCCTTTTCTTGATGAGTTACTTGATCTTCTTGTCTTGAACCTGTTTGACCTTCTTGCCTTGATACTGATTGAACTTCTTGCCTTGAACCTATTTGGAATTGAGTCCTACACCATTTTGCAATATGTCCAAAGTTATTGCAATTAAAACACTTGATATTGTAGCCTTTGGATGGTGCCCATGTTCTGAATTCTTTCTTGAAATCATTTCCATATCCATTCCTTTCCTGAACCCTGTATTGTGAGGTTCTATTTTCATAATCATTATGACCATGACCTCTGAATTGTGTAGCTCTAAGACCAAAACCATGTTGCTCATTTTCTTTGCACTGAGAAGCTCTATGACCAATCCTATTGCATAAGAAGCAATGTCCTTGAAAAACATACCTTCTTCCTTTGAAGTTCCTTCTAGCAAAATCAAACTTCTTTGATCCATAGACCATAAGTGTATAGCCCTATGTCCAAATCCATTACAAGAAAAACAATGTCCTTGAAAAGCCCTTTGTTCATGCCTTGGTTCCTCATACCTTTCTTGACCATTATCCTTGTGATCATATTTGACTTGTGCATTGTATCCTTGATCCTTCCTTGTAGTATCTAAATCCTCTTCCTTAACTTCTTCCTTGCTTTCCTCTTCAAGAATTTATTTTCCTCTTGAACTTGATTCACCTATCTCAAAACAAGATCCAAACTAGATATTTGGAGCCATAGGAGCTTTGGAACTTTCTTCATGAATCTTAGGTGCTTCCTTGCTTTCATATTTTAGAACTTCCTTTCCTTTTGAGTGTGATTCCCCAAACCTAAAATATGAGACCTTTGGTGCTTTGGAACCTTTCTCTTCTTTTTCTTTATTTGTGTCAAATAGCAAATTGGCACACATCTCTATAGTCTCTGAAATACATGTTTCCTTCTCAGTGAAAATATCTTGGCATTTTGAGTCATGTGATGGATCAACCTTCTCAAGTATAAAGCATCTCAATTATTTTATATTCTCCTTAACCTCTTGTAGTTGCTCATGGATATCATTGAATTCTTCTTTTAGATCAACTGAGACATTTGTATTTCTTGAAATATCCTCCTCTTATGTTTGGAGTGGTAGTTCTTCATCTACTTATTTTATCCCATAGAAAAACCTTCTTCATCTTCACTATCACTAAGATCATTATCATCTTCTATAGCAAATAAACTCTCATGATTTATTTGACCATGCCTGTTTCCTTGATGTGTCATCTCATCTTCACTATCACTGAAGCCATTGTAATATCCTGATCTGTGATCTCTTTGACCACACACAAAGAATTGTTCTATTTCACCTTCTATTCCTAGGAATAGATGTTCTTCCTTTTCATCATCTGACTTGTCTCTATCGTTGTGATCTGAGCTATCATTTGCTTCTTCAATGTAGAAAGTTTTCTTTGTCTTACGAAAACTTTTCTTCTTCTCATGCTTGCTTTGCTTGTACCTATCATCTTTGTCATGCTTATGCTTTCCTTCTTCTTTTCTTCTGTGACCCTATTTTTCATCATCACTATTTTCTTCATGTGGACACTTGTTTGCATAGTGACCATAATCACCACACTTGTAGCATTTGACTTTCTTCATATCCCTGTAATTCCTTGAGTCCTTTTTCCTTTTGATGAAGTTAGCTTCCTCATCATTATCTGAATCTCTATCTATCTCTGGATATTTCCCTTTATTTTTCTCTGAAGCCTTGAATGCAATTTCTTTCATTGGATCCTGATGCTTATCTATCCTCATCTCATAAGTTGTGAGAGTTCCTTGTAGTTCTTCCATTGTTAGCTTGTCAATATCCATTGTTTCTTCTATCATTGAAACCTTTGCATCATACTTCATGGGAAGTGATCTCAAAACCTTTTGAGTAACATCTGATTCTTTCATCTCAAATCCTAGGCCTCTCATGGTGTTAGCAATCTCATCAACTCGAAGTAAAAACTTTGCAATATCTTCAGAATCTTCCATTTTCAATTCCTCAAATCTTCTTCTATGAGTTTGTAGTTTTGCCAACTTTACCTTGGAATCTCCTTCATAGGTATTCCACAACTTGGTCCACATTTCATTAGCTGAATTACATACCATGACCTTTGCAAAATCTGTCTCACGTAGCCCACTCAGAATACAATTCATTGCCTTTGCATTGATCTCAACCAATTTCTTGATAGTCTTATCTGTCTCGGGATCACCTTCAACCTTGTACTCTTTTGCAACCATCTGCCATACCTCATATCCTTGTGATATCAAGTAGTTCTTCATTCTCATGCTCTAGAAAGCATAATTGTTACCATCAAATAGTGGAGCCTTACTTGTAGATGATCCATTATATGAAGCCATTTATGTTCTTGTAGAATCTACCCTCAAGTTGTTAGCCTTTTCGAAGGAACCCACTCTAATACCAATTGAAGAACACAAGCTTATACTGAGAGGGGGTGAATAGTATAGCACCCACTTTTACTTTCTTTCCAAACCAATATCAATTAGTGTCCTCAATTGCAATTACCAAATATATCAGTGTGCATTAATAACATAGATAGCAATAGTAAGCAAGTGCACAAATCACCACACACAATTGAGACACAAGATTTAACATGGTTCCCCCAATGTGGGGTAGTCCACAAGATAATATCCTTATAATATTTCACAAATAAATAGGGATCCTTATCCCAATACAAATGATTACTTTGATCTACTCAAAGCTAGGTTATCTTGATCTGCTCAGGTGGGCTCCACTGATCTGCTCAGCTAGGCTCTCCACTGATCTACTTAGCTAGGCTATCCATTGATCTGCTCAGCTAGGCAATCCATTGATCTACTCAGCTAGGCTATCCATTGATCTGCTCAGCTAGGCTATCCACTAATCTGCTCAGCTAGGCTATCCATTGATCTGCTCAACTAGGCTATCTCATTGATCTGCTCAGCTAGGTAACTGGTGTTGATAAATTTTTTTATTTATGTTCTATCTCTTTCACTACTCATATATCTACCTCAATGCCTTCTCACAAGGCTCAAATAATCCTGCTCATATGTTGTCCCAAATATATCCTCAAAGCCTTCACAAAATGCTCAAGAAATGATGCTCAAATGTTGTCCCAAATATATCCTCAAAGCCTTCACAAAAGGCTCAAGAAATGATGCTCAAATGTTATCCCAAATCTGTCCTCAAAGCCTTCTCAAAGGCTCAACCAATCATGCACAAAATATGTCTCAAATCTGTCCAAAAATTCTATCCCAAAAGCCTTCTCAAAGGCTCAACCAATCATGCTCAAGTAGCACTCAAATCTCATCCACAAATCAATGAAGGCAAGGCTCAATGATGAACTCAAAAATGAATGGCAATGTACTCTTCAATGGATGACAACAATGATCCACAATGATCTCAAAAATGTATGACAAATATCTTCAAATGGATGAAAAAGATCAATGAACTCAACAAATGAATGACAATGTACTCTCTCAAATGGATGATAACAATGATCCACAATGATCTCAACAATGTATGACAAATACTCTCTCAAATGGATGATAACAATGCTCAACAATATACTCTCAAATATATGGCAAATGAGCTCTCTAATGAAAACCTCTCCAAGCAATAACAATGAGGACTTCAACCAACCAAGGACAATCTCCACAAGTAATAGCAATAGGTTCTCAATAATATCTTCCTCATGCAATTTCAATAAGCTCTCAAGAAACAAGCACAACTCCCTCAAGAAAAGAGCTCTCAAATAGCCAACAATGATCTCCTCAAATGAAAGACAAATGTATCCACAAGTGACTAGCAAATGATCTCCTCAATGGTCTCAAATAGAGGCAATGTACTCAACAAGTAACCAACAATACTCTCCTCAAAACAATAGCAAAAACCTCCTCAATAGTGGCAATACTCTCAATGAACTCCACTAAAGCAATTATGAACTCAAGCATCAATTTTATCCATAAAATTGATTTTCTAATCCATCCACTTCCTCTCAATAGTCAAGGCACATAATCAAGCAATTTGTCTTCAACTTCAAACCCTAACTCATGTGCATGTCTTCTAACTCAAGGTAGCAATTAACTAGGTCTCAAGTTCCTAGTTTAATTTCATAATCAAACCATGCACTAGGACATATACATGTTCAACACTTTACAACCTTATAACTCCCTAAATTCATTAACATAAACAACAAGCACCTATGCTTTTATTTATTTGTTTTCACACCTTATAACTCCACAAGTACACACAATAATTTTCAATTATTTAATTCAACACCTTATAACTCCCTAAATACACATAGCAATAACAAATAATATCTCAACACCTTATATCTCCCTAAGCACACACAACAATCATTTATTTCCAACAAATACCTTATGACTCCCTAATTTTGGCAGAAATGATTTTAATGCACCACAACTTTGGCAATATCAACTATTACCATGCGCTAGAGATAAATACCTTTTTATGAAGTTCGTAGCCTCCGCAACCTTCGAAAATATTAATGTCTTTGCCAAAAATCAATGCGCCTTTACCACCTTCGAAATCGTCAACGTTTTGCCCAAAAATCAATGCGCCTTCACACCTTCGTGGGAGTCGAACTCTGTTCCTCCTTGCTTGCACTGTGAAGCGCTTACCACGTGAGCGCTGGCCCACATTGGGATTCAATCCCAAACACTTCCTTTAATCTCTACGCTCGGCTGTCAAAATGAAATCAATCTCTCACAAAAAACTTTTGCTCCTGGCGGGATTCGAACACAAACCTCTCCTGTGCAAAGATGATGCCCTGCCAACTGCGCTACGTTGTCTAGTGTGACGTCAGTTTCGATAGCTTCCAATTTTGTCTTTGCCCTTGAATTCAATATTTCATTTTACCTCTACGTTGCCTCCCTTCGACGACTCTCTCTCATGCGCTGATTATTCTCCTATCTCCGCAACGAAATAGCCAAAGTCTTCTTTGATTTATATGCCTTTCAATGCCTTCGAATGACGTCGGCAAACTTTGATTTGCCACCCTAACCTTTGCACGTCGATGGATAATTTAATTAAACTTTAGACCTTAGAATTATTAAATAAATATTTAATAATTCATCTCTTATCTTTGAATTGGGATATCTCCTTCGTTCTTTTGAATTTTGCCATGAAACTTTTTGCACCTAGGTTTTATTGAAAAAACCTTTTCATCCATCATCATTTGGAGATGTCTTAGCACATTGGTTTTAATGAAAAACCCTTTCCAATGGTTTTAATAAAAACCCTTTCCGTTGGTCTAATTAAAAAACCTTTCCGTCGGTTTTAATAAAAACCCTTGCCATTGGTTTTAATAAAACCTTTACCATTGGTTTTAATAAAAACCATTAATATAATATTTAAAAATTAAATATTATATGCCTCTTGTGCCACAAAACCCTGTATATATCCATGCTCTCCAAAATGTCATAAATGAATATTTATGAAGTGCTTTTGCCACCAAAACTCAATGTGATCCATGTGACATCAATTACAACACAAAATAACTCAAATTGCCAACATACCACTGTTAGCTTAGTATCGCTACTTTAGTTAGTTTTATAGTTTTCTCTCTATACCTTTTTCCTAGCAAGAACTTGGTATATTAGGCTAGTTTCAGAGGAGAGAATCAAATACTGGAACCAAACAAGGAGCCAACCTTGCTTAAAAATTTCAAAGGTCATATAAAAGATCCATGTTGCATGCTCCTCATACTTTTTAGACTGGTGCTCTAAGTGATGCACGAGCATCATATGCACCTAAAAAAAGACATATTATAAGGGGTCACAACAGCCAAAGTGTAAGGATGAGTTTTTATCCCCAACAAGTTCTTACTTCATGGAAGACCAATCATTTGACTTGATTAAATACTTTAATTTCACCCATTAAGGTGAGTAACTAGGAATTTTGGTCCATATTGCATAAATTGACCTCTAACACCATAGTAGATCCATGAACTAATGACACCAGTGTGTAGAGCTTGAAAATTTATGTGATTTAAAAAAAAGGCTCAAAATAGTTTTGTATTTAGAAGTTATGGCCTCCAAAAAAATTCCTTATGGACATCCCAAAGTAGAAAATTAAAGGCTCTAGCCCTAGGGATACAAGCATAAATCTCAACCTACCACTCAGTAAGATTTTATTCTTTGGAGTGATCTAATAACATTTTACCACCTTAGATACTATAACAAAAAACTTGTTTTACACGGTGCTAAAAATTCAAAGTCATCCAAGATCTTGGCTAAAATTCCACCTTGTGAGAAAAATGATGCTAAAAGCACTCAACAAGACTCAAACATAAGTCTCGTTCATGCTAAAAATTGTGCACTATCCAACATTCCATAATGTTCAATGAGAGTTGAAGGGAACATTGTCACTTTTGAATAGCCTATAGTATCATAATTGCCTTGTAAAAAAAAAGTGTCTTTCAAAATTTTATACCTTTTGTTTTCATAACCAAAATAAAAGCCTTTTTGTTCACTTATGTGTGCTCTTTCCTTTGTAAAATGTATCATATTGATTTCTTGGTGTATTTTTTAAACCTTTGATTGCACCAAAAAAAATATTGTGCAATACATCTATAGATGATTAATAATAAATATTTCTTTCTTATTCAATTGAAATAATTTTACGCCCTTCTTGCTTTCCTGGATGGATTTGTCATTCAGTCACCATGAGTGAGAATTATCTATCCTTTGGGTGCTTATCTTTCATGTCTAATTTGTAATCTATATTTCACATCTACTTTCATGTTCATTTTGACATCTAAGTTTTTCTCCTATGTTTCATGTTGGCTTTGACGTTTGCATTTTTTCTTGTTTGATTTCTCATTTGCTTTGGTATCTACATTTACAATGTTTCTTTTTATTTACACTATGACTGTGATCTCATGTGCGCTTCATCCATGAGTTTCTAATTTTCTTCTTGGACTATTCTAGGGGTTGTGATGGTCTGATTCTTCTTCGATGAAATGATAATGTCCATAGAAGAGAATGTAGCAAGGGTCTTTATTTTTTCTTTTCTTGCAATAATACTTTCTCTTCTCCCCTCTTTTTTTACCTCGTTCTTTCTTTATAACCTCTACATTGAGGCCACTTGGTCAAAACATGGGATTTTTGTGTGTTCAAAGGTTCTATTTCTCTTCTTTCTTATTTGTTTGTCATTTTTCTAAATATGGGTGAGTGTTCCTTTCATGCATTCTTTTAACTATTTATTTATTTCTTCATCTTGATAACAATGAAGTTCTTTCTTTAGTTTGTTATCTTTTCTTGTTGGTTCTATTTTCATGTTTTGAGAGGTTTTTCTTATCCATGCAAGTATTATTTCTTCTATGTGTAGCAGGAACCTACCTCTCATTCATGATTCAATGATTAGCTCATTTCTTTCTCTTTCTTGGACTAGATTTTTTCTTCTAGCTAAATTTTAGAAGAAACACTACTTGTTACTCTTTCCTTCTTGGTTTTGGTTCCAAATGTTGAAGTTCCTTTGGAATTATTATACAATATTTTAAACTTTTCATTTGACATGTTCTCTTCGAATGTTTGTAAAGTTTTAAATAGATTTAATGGGTTATTTTAAATTTCCTTCAAACTTTCATTTCCAATGCCTTTCAAAAAATGGCTTCAATGAATTGTTTCAATTTTCCTTCAAACTTATTTTTCAATGCTTTTCAAAAAGGGTTTCTATAGATTCCTTCTTATTTTTTTCTTATTTATAAGTTTTGAGGATTTACAAATGGCTTTCTTTCATTCCTTAATTTGACCTAGTTGTTTACTTTTAGTATTTTGCCTTTGATAGGATTTTCCACCTTGATATATTTTTATTCTATCATAGAATTTTTCTTTATGGTGAGAATTTAAATAGGGTAATTTTTACCTTTGAATCTACTTTTCTTCAAACTTCAAACTTCTCCTTTAAACAAAGTGCTCTTTTGGCTATCTTTGTGTCAAAGCTAGAGAGGGATTAGAGGGAGAATTCTTTCTTCCTTCAATGTGCTCTAATACAACATGTTTGATCTTAATATTTCAAATAAATGTATTATGGTATTGAAGGGTATTTAAGTAGATAGAATGCCTAATTTAAGCATTAAAAATGCTTCAACAAAATTACAACTATCTTTTCCTATATCACATGCATGTACTTGTGATATATGATTATACCATTTTTTTTTTATAGGTAACAAATTATTTACAGCGGGTTTTTTGAAAAGGGTCCCAAAACCTTAATTACAGTAATAGCCGAAGCATTAAAATGATAACAAAAAAATGGGCCAGTCCCGGGGGCCCTAATGACTACAAAAAATGTTATGGCACAAAAAAACCTTACAGATCCGTAAGCCTTCAAAAAATAGCAGCGTCAGACAGGGGCGAAAACCTCCAGGAACAACAAAAAACAAAAACCGAAAACCTTTAGTCCGCCAAAGGCCAGATGGGCCCTGCTAACTAGGCCCTGAGACGTCTTCAAACCGCTCAGAATAGCATTGGTCCTTGGCAGAGCTATCCTCAAACTTATGACAGAGCTCAGTCAGAGCCTTGGCGATAGAAGAGGCAGCTTGGGCAGTAGTGTTGAGGGATCCGATCGCTGTTTCCAGGAGGCCTTGGCCTCAGAAGCGCACGTCGGGGGGACTTCGACACCCTATCACGGGGAAGCCTAGACTCCGGTGTTGACAACATGGTCGGAATGATCTTGCATCACGATTTGAACTAGGCCTGCAGGGAAGTGCGAGGACAAGGTGGTGAAATCTTCAATGGTAATGGCTAGATTTGCCATGAAATTAGCAACCTTGTTACCTTCTCTGAACACGTGCTGAAAGGCATGATCGGGGAAGCCCTGAAGAATGAAGAGGGCCTCCTGGATGGAATTATGGAATCGCCAGGAGCAGGAATCAGGCCTGCTGGCGGCTTTGATTATGACTTGGGAATCGCCTTCGATGATGATATTTGAGGGGGAGCCCCTGAGGGCCGAGAGGCCACTGAGCAGATCGGCTGCTTCGGAAAAATTGTTGGTTTGTCTACCCAACGAAATCGCGAAGGCTGTGATCAGTTCCCTGTTACAGTCTCTGATGACCTCGCTTGCCCCAGAGGCCCTAGGGTTGCCTTTGGAGGCACCGTTGAAATTGAGCTTAAGCCAACCAGGGGGGGAGTCCACCTGGTTAGGGAGCGTCAGGAGGGTGCGAAAGGGGGAGCAGGGGGGGGAAAGTTGAATGCCGAGGGAGGAAAGCAGGGAGGCTTCGCTCGATCACCAGGGCTCCACAGAAAGGGGAATGAGGCAGGAATTCTCGATGGCAAAGGAGACTGCCTTGGTCGCTATCCACTAGGGGGAGCGGGTCGAGGAGGAAAAGGCTCGCCTGTTATGTTTGAGCCAAATTTGCCAGAGCATATGAGGAAGGCAGGCCTTCCAAAGGAAGCGAAGAAAGGGGTGAGCAAAGGGGGTGGGCCACTGTGACAAGAGATCAAAAATGGAATTGGGGGCTGCCCACTGAACAGAGAAATGAGAGAGGATGAGGCCCAGGACTTTGAAGGAGAAAGAATAGTTTATGAAAAGGTGACTGGTTGACTCCCAAGTGGCACGATAGAGGAAGCATCTGTTAGGGATCTGGAAACCCCTCTTGATCAGATTCTCGATCGTGAGGATTCTGTTTTGAACGGCCACCCAAACGAAATGGATGATTTTGGGGATCAAATTCTTGGCCCAGACCTGCTGGGTCAGGAAGGTGGTCACCCCTGGGGTTCTCTGAATGTGGTAAACTTACTTGACTAAAAAAATGCCGCTGGGAGAGCCATGCCACACGCATCTGTCACTATCTTTGAAATATGGGATGACAATAGCACTGAGGATGCGCTAAATCCTGGCAGCTTGAAGTGATAATCTGGGGTTCAGGATGGGTTTCTAGATGGTCCACCCCTGGAACTGGGTCATGTAGTCAGACACTCTAGGGCCTCGATCTGCAAGACCTAGTTTGAGGAGGAGGAGCTCCCTATCTGAGCTCAGGGCATCATCAAGAATCCACCTGTCCTCCCAGAAGTCAATCTTGGCTTCGTACCCAAGAATCCATCTGGTCCCTTATTGTACAATGTCTCTGGTGGAAAGCAGGGACTTCCAGAAGGCAGATCCATTGTGGGGCTGGGTGTCATCGAGGAAGGGGTGGTTGTGGCAGTACTTCCTATGCACAATGCAAACCCATTCGTCGGAGGTATTGGTGTGAACCTTCCAGGCATGTTTGGATAGAAGGGCCTTGTTCATGGGGACCACCCGTCTGAGCCCGATCCCTCCCTCTCCTTTGGGGTGGCAGACCAGGGGCCAGGAGACCAGGGGAATCCTTTTCTTGTCCTTGTAGCCAGACCAGAGGAAGCATTTTTGAATTTGCTCGATGAGGGTAGCAATGGAGGCTAGAATTCTGAAGACAGACATGAAGTATATCGGTATGCTTTGAAGGACTGACGCCAAGAGGGTGGCTCTGCCAGCCTACAAGAGGAGGTGGCCTTTCTAGGGGGCAAGTTTCCTTTGGATCCGTTTAATCACCCCATTCCATAACATCTTGGAAGACGCCCCTATGAACAAAGGAAGCCCGAGGTAGGAAGAGGGGAGGGAGCCAGGGGAGCATCCCAGGATCCACACGATTCTAATTTGCCTAGCCAAGGGGGTTTTGATGAAGAAAATCTTACTTTTTTGAAGGTTGATTTTTTGCCCAGTCGCCTCCTCGTATAGGGTCAGGATGTTCTTGAGGGCCTTAGCTTGAGGGACTGAGGTCGAGGAGGCAAGGATGGTGTCGTCCACAAACTGCTGGTGGGACATGGGGGGTAGGCCCTGCGTAAGCCTGATGCTCGAAATAAGATCACGAGCCACAGCATTCAAAATGGTTCACCCTAGGGCCTCAGCCAGGATAATGAAGAGAATCGAGGATAGGGGATCACCTTTTCGGAGGCCTCTGGAGCTGGGGAAGAACCCGGTCGGGGATCCATTGACGAGGATTGAGAACTAAGGGGAGGACACGCACTTATTGATGAGTTGGACCCAGGAAGGGTGGAACCCAAATTTGAGGAGGACCTTGGTCAGGAAGCTCCAATCGACCCTATCAAATGCCTTATTCATATCAATCTTGAGCAAGAAATGTGCCTTTTTGGATAGGACAGCTGAGTGAATGGCCTCGTGCATGATGATGACCCCATATGTTATCAGTCTGCCTTTGACTGAACTTCCCTAATAAGGGGCAATGATCAGGGGGAGGATGTACTTGAGGCGGGTGGTCATGGCTTTAGTCAAGATTTTGTAGAGGACGTTGTACAAGCTGATGGGGTGAAAGTCTGACAGGGATCTAGCCGCCTGAGTCTTCGGGATCAGGGCTATGAAGGTGGTGTTGATGCCTCTGGCGATGGATCTGGAAAACTGCAAGTCCCGGATGGCAGCGCACACATCATGACCAAGGATGTCATAGAAATACTGGAAGAAGCGGGGAGGAAACCCATCCGGTCCCGGGGCCGCCTCAGCCTTCATGGAAAAGATGGCGACTTGGATTTTGGGGTCAGACAGGGCCTGCACCAGCTTTGCATTTGCCATGGCCGAGATAGACAACGGGATGTGATCCAGAAGGGAATCAGATGCCTTTGAGGACATAGGAGGTCCGTCGCCTAGGAGCTATTGAAAGAAGTGGACTGCCTCAACACGAATGTCCTCCTCCTTAGTGATGGTTCTGCCATTGCTATCAACCAGCTCAAAAATTCTATTGGAACCCCTATTTCAAAGGGTCGATGCATCAAAGAACTTGGTGTTTGAATCACCATCTTGGATCCACAAAGCGTGCGACTTCTGCCTCCAAAAGGTTTCTTCCCTGGCCAGGATATTGTGGTACTCACTGAGGGCAATGCGCTCCTCTTCCTTGAGCCCCGGTTCTTGGGAGCCTGCTTGGAATCTGGACTCAATCTCTTCAAGTTTTTTTTGGACAACCTCCTTGCTTTCGAAGATGTTACCAAACACTTCCTTGTTCCATGCCTTAAGGTGCTCTTTGATGCATCTCAGCTTGTGGAAGACTTGCTCAGCGGGGCGACCAGGGACTGGGGGAGCCCACCAGCAGCCGACCTAGGCCTAGAGGTCGGGGTGGTGTAGCCACTGTATCGCTCCAAATTTTTTGCATCCTTACCTTCAGGCTATAGGATCCGTGCCCGGAAGGAGGAAGGGAAAAGGATGGCGCGGTACCTCGGACTGAGAGGACTTTGCGAAGGTCCCGCCTCTCAAGGGAGGTGTATTTTGATGATTTTTCGACGGATGGTGGGTTCACCAGGAAACATTTAATGGCAGCTTCCACGCCTAGGTTTTGGAATGTGTTTAAATGTGTTCGTTTTTAACCTTAAGCATTCATATCCTAGGTTTGGCCGAATGAATCTAGATTAATCTACATGAAAATGCAAATTCCATGAATACGAGAAAACAAATTTAAAGACAAAAAATAGAGAGATTACGAGAATGCAAATGAGGAATACCGATCCGGATGTCCGAAGAAGATTCGATGTTGAAGCGATCTGGATCGTCTGAAATTTGACAGAATCATCTGCAATCAGACAAGATCATCTGAGATCTGACGAATTCATCAGACGAATTCGTCAGAGACCTGCAAAACCGAAAACAGATGCAAAATACAAAAAATACTACAGTGCTAACAGAGGGAAATGATATAAAATGGCAGCAATGTTATCAAACTGAAACTTAAACATAGAGACAGAAATGAATCGTGCTAATTAGATGATAATTAGGATTTAATTATGCACTTAATCTAAATGGGTGAACTCCAAATGCAAAATAACGTAAAACACTGAATAAATTATCTAATTTGCAGAATAAAACAACGAAAACAAGGTTGAGAAGTGCAAACTTCGAGCACCGATTGCCTCAATATGGATTGCGGTCGAGATCGTCTCGCATCGATACGAAATCATCTCGAATTCGTCGGGTTCGCCTCCGATCCGAACGAGGTTCGTCGACGACGATGTGTGCTGGCTCCGGCTGAAAAACAGTGATGTACCTACAACAAAATTGATATGGAACTAGTGCAAATGAAGAATAGGGATGATTTAACGTAAATGGAGTTAACTTGCAGAGAATTTCAACCAGGGGGTGCTAAAGGGATAGCTTAGGATTAAATAGGCTTAGGGGAGTAGTTAGGAGGTTGGAGATCATCCCAATTTGGGAGATCTCCAACGGGGAAGGGTCCCAACGGCGCGGACACGCTTACGCCAGATTGGAGACCCGTTGGAACAGAAGCTAACTTTGCAAAATCAGTTTTGCGACAAGATCGTCTGGACGTCCTAGTCCAGACGAAATCGTCAAATCTAGGGCGATATCGTCTGATCGGCGACGATATCGTCAAACGGTCAAAACAACCTCTAAAAATGGCACGAAAAAGGGGAAACGGATTTCTCGACGGTTAACGGGCGGTTTGGGAGGTTAAATTTGAATTTTAAATTATTTACTAAGGTGAATGTAATTATTGTAATTTTACTGCGCCAATTTTAGGGTGCTACATTTTGCCCCCTCTTTAGCGAATTTTTCGAAGAAAATGCGTTAAAGATGAGTTCTTCTCGATCTACGAGAAAGCAAAAAATTATTCCCATTTTTAGGCGACGATTCTTGGTCGAATCGTACGACGACTTACTATGGTGCCCCCTCCGTGTTTTTACCCAAATCGAACGTTTGAGGTAAAAACGCGAAAAAGCAAAAAATTATTTTTGAATAAAATTAAGAAAAATAGGGTAAAACCCTAATTCATTTTCTTGTTCATTTTTCTGGTTTTTGGAGCTCTGAAGCAAAAATTGTGGAGACGACGCACAGATCGACAGAGGTCCGGCGCGGTCTACGGGTAAGAGTCTAGACTTATCTAGGATGCTTTAATTTAACTTTACATGCTTTGTAGGTAATTTTTAGATGATTTTTGAGCATCGCGGCCGTTTTTGGGCCGTCGACGTCGTCGGGACGAAATCGTCCCGATTTCGACGAAATCGTCTCAATTTCGGCAATTTTGCCCGAAGGCGAAATCGTCGAAAGGGGACGATTTCGTCAAATTAGGGACGATTTCGAACTACGAAATCGGAGACGATTATGCTCAAATTTGGGACGATATCGTCCAATAGTGGGCGATATCATCAATTGCATAAAATTGAATTTTTAACTTGCATTATTATTTACTTGAATTGTTATTAATGATTGTTTGTTGTTTTGTTGTTTATGTTTGCGAGAGAGGATTACTAAAGAGCGGGGAATGGAAGTACGGAGGGTTGAGAGATGACTTGGCCGCTCTCACACAGGGTAGAGCGGGATCGGTGGCACAGGCCGGCTTATCGCATGTGGCAGAAATGCCACGGTGTCTACGAGATATGGGGCTTCGACGGCCCTAGCAGAGAGGTGGTATCCGGGCTCTTCATGTTTTTGGCTACCTACAGGGGAGATGACTCCCACTTTGGAGGATGTATGGAGGATTCTGAGAATCCCCATACAAGGATGGCTCATTACTCCTACGGCCAATCAGGGCCGCGCTATGGGACGACTGTGCGGTGACCCGAGCTTCGCCCTGGAGAAGGGCGGAGTTAATATCGAGGCACTACGCCAGATGCCTAGGGCATCTACACTCACACGGGTTCTAGCTGGAGTAGTTGGTGGACTTCTGTTGTGCCACCAGAGCGGGTGCAGGGTGCCATGGATGCTCGCAGATGTGGTCTGTGACATGAGAGACCACGGCTACAGGTTTGCTTGGGGCAGTTTTGTTTTATGCCGATTGTACAGGATCCTGTATGGGGTCGTGTACAAGGGCGGCCGATGTCTGGTTATGACATCGCTACTACGAGTTTGGTGCTTGGGAGCACATTGCGGTGCGGAGGCCGGTAGGGCTTCCTCTGACAGGGGTTGACGGGGAGAGGCCCCGAGTCTTCTACTGGTGGCTCCGGAGAGGGGCATAGCGACGGATAGATCTGCCGATGTCCCGGAGGCTACTAGATGACTTAGTCCCGGACCAGATCACCTGGAGGCCATGGAGGGAGCATCCAGGGTGGGCCGAGGATGGACAGGAGTTGGCTCGCGTTAGGCGAGTTTGTTGGCTGAGGATGGAGAGGGGAGAGGTGGAGCTCCATAGGTACGACCGAGTTTTGAGACAGTTCGGTCTACAGCAGGGGATCCCATCTCTGAGGGACTATGAGTTTTCTCGGACTATCCGGGATAACACTACGGTTAGCGGGGCTCCCGACATGCAGCGGTTCTGGAGCCAGGACACGGATGATGCCCCCATCCGGCCAGTGGATGGGGACGACGCAGGAGTAGCCGATGGCTACGATGCCTAGTACGTAGGCATCCGCCCTCCTCGGATGACGAGGGCACAAGGTCCGATCCACGCGGTTGTGCGTCGGATAGGGAGGCGGTGCCAGGCGGCGATGGAGGCAGCCCAGGGTCACGGCGGGAGAGAGGTGAGGAGGCCACAGGCACAGGAGCGGCCACGGCAGAGAGAGAGGGAGAGGAGGGAGGCGAGACCCCCATCTCCACAGAGGCCACCATCGCCCGATAAGGGCAAGGGTGTCGACACAGGAGAGAGTAGCGAGATGGCTACTCTTCGGGCGGAGAGAGATCGTCTCCGGGGCTCAGGTGCAGACGCTACAGGATGAGGCTGCACGCCATCGGGCTGAGGTGTCACAGCTACGGGATGAGATTGCACGCCTCAGGGCACGGGGCGGAGGGGCGAGCTCTAGGGAGTTGACACGGGCTATTGCCCGGCTGACATTTTATCAGACACTATACTTCTAGCTGGTGCCAGAGGCGGATAGACTACCCCTGCCGGCTAACATCGTAGATCCGATCGGGATCGGGTCATCGAGGACCACGTCCCGGTCGAGGACGAGGACTACACAAACTGCGATGGGGCCACCTCGTCCACCTCGGGGCGGGGGAGGAGATGAGGCAGAGAGCTCGAGGGGCTCTCGAGGCTAGAGGGCTGCACTGACATTGTACAGACTGACATTGTTGTATTATTATTTTTATAGAGGATTGAGTATGCCGAGGTACAGATTGTGGCATACCAATCCGGTTTTGATGATGTATATATGTTGTTGATATATATATGATATATAGTTTTGATCATATGACTTGTATTATGTGATGCTTATGATGCTTTTATGTTTGATTGATTGATTTAATAATTGGATGTAATTATGTCGTTGGAAATATTATAATTTTGATGTCATCCTTGTGATATTTTGAATGAAATAATCTGATGTGACAAATTGGTTGTTTGTGATGAAATGTGGTAAAAGATAAAGAGAGACTTCTAACAATAATTTCAAAGGACATTGTCGCTATTATAGACCATTTCATGGAGTCGCTTGCTCACTCGGTCGTCAAGCTAATCCCGGGATAGAAATATTGTTAAAAGTAAAAGAGTGCTTAAGAGGTTTGTCTTAAGACTTTGGTGCAATAGTGCAAATGATGATGATGATGATGGTTTGTTTTCAGATTTTCATGAAAATAGTATGCATGAAATAATGTTCAAATGATTTTTGCTAGGCATAAATTCCTAAGTGTGATAAAATTTTTGGATAATTCGTTAGGAATTATACCATCATTACAAAATTAAAGGTTGACATAATGACATGAAATAATGAAAATGTGTTTGCTTTTGAAAAGCATAATTTGTGTAACGTAATGAATTAAGTCATATGGTTTTCATGATTTTTAATAAATGGGGAATAAAAATTGTTAGAATGGTTTGCGCTAGGCATAGAATATGTAGGTATAGACTTATACCATCATCGCGAAAATCCAAAAAAAAAATAGTTTTATTGCATGGTTGATTTTTGATGAACAGAAAATATGAAAATGAGGACTTGCGCTAGGCATAAAATTCCAATTTTGGTTTTGAAACTATACCATCGTCGCGAAAGTCAACCAGATATATATGTTTTGATTGTATATTTTGAAAGAAATTTTTGATTTTTCTATTATATAGTTGTCTTTATGGTAAACAATTGTACTTGATTTATTCCAAACAAGTTGCAAAAAATAATATTTCAAATTATTTTGAAGACAAAAGTTAGATTTATAAGGAATCCCATGTGCATATGTGAATTCATTTCCGATCTTGATTTATCATAATGATACACAAAATCTCTCAAATACAAATGTGTGTGCAATTGCATTGTTCATGTACCGAGTTTTGAGCAAGATAATATGATACAAGTGATTTGAAGAAACCAAATAAGTGTTCATTAACCATGATGTAGATGCATATAACCATACTAGACTACTATGTAGGTCGGATTATCAAGAGCTAGCTAATCCATAAGCGAGACATAGGTCTGTACAAAAGAAGGTCGCTAATGTGACGGACATATCACCACGCTAGGAGTTACCCAAGGCCAAGCGGGTTGGGCACAAACCACCTGTTATGGGGCTTACCTCACGGTTTTCGAATAATTGAGAATTCCGGGGATTCAAGCTCATCAACCCTTCTTTTCTTTTCAAAGGGTAGGGAAGGGATTTTATTGCTTTCTTGCTTTCTTTTGAACTTTGCTTATTTTTCTTTTTGTATTTCTTTTGCTTGATAATGCTTGGAACATTGCTGAAATAACATTTTTCTTTTCTCTTTTTTCTTTCTTGAACTTTTTTTTTTTTTTTTTTGTGCTAGGGATACTTGCTCGGATTAGCTGTAGAGCAAGGGATTTTTATTATGGGTAGGGGTGAGCTTGTCCTTTTGCCAATTCTCAAATATTCTAGACCATGTGCATGATAGGATAGCAGGGGAAACTTTTCGCTCAAGAAATCGGTTCTACTATGTAGCAAAACATGGAAATTACAAATATAATCATTTTATTGTGAAAAGATGTGCTTGGTTTAAGTAAATAACAAGATCAATTCTCTATGCTCAAACTTTATTTAATTGAATTTTGTGAACTTTGATATAAGAGAGATTAGTAATCATGCCAGATAAAATCAAGATATTTATTGTTATGAGTGTGCAAGTGAGGGATTCCAAATAAATGCTAATTTATCCAAAAATAATTTGAAACATATAACTGCAATAATTGTAAGAAAATATATATAAACACTTTTGAGAAGTTTTGAGAATGTTGACTCTCTCTTTCTTCTTTATTTTATTTTGGTTTCGAAAGAGTCAAGCATATAGTTGTTATTATATTTTTATCATTATTTTGATTTTTGGTTTTATTTTTGATTTTGAGCAGAAAAAATTTAACAAGTGCTTTAAATAAATGCAATAGATAGTTTTTGAAGATTTTGGATGATTATGAATATTTTTGATGTTTTTGGATTTTTATAAATTTGAAAGAAATATAAGATAATTTTTTTTTGAAAACAATTATATATAAGGATGAAACGACCAAATTTATGCATAGTAACGTTTAAGATGCAAAATATTCATGGGTTCTTTAAGTTCTTTACCATCTAAGGTAGATAATTTATATGCTCTTGATTCAAATTTAGCGAGTAATAATGTATGGTCCAAGCCAATTGGGCTCAAATTTACCTTTAAGGTCCTTAGTTGCATTTGTATTTTTTTGATTTTCTTTTAAAACAAGGTCGCCAATCTCAAAGGATCGATGACGAACTTTCTTAGCATATGATCTTTTAAGCTTGTTTTGGTATGCACGGAGATGCTCCAAAGCATTGATGCATTTTTCATCTAGGAGTTCCAGCGGTCGAGTGCCCGACACGATATTCATCTCCTACTTCGGTATCTTGAAGTAGCAGAGCCAAAGAAGGAACTTCCAATTCAAATGGAAAAAGCTGCTTCAGCACCATAAACCAAAACAAATGGTGAAGTTCCCGTGGGGGTTCGAACACTAGTTCGATAGGCCCACAAGGTTGGATATAATTGAATGTGCCGAGTCCACGGCCGGTTTTATTGACCAATATTTTGAGAATTTTGATTAAGGTTTTGTTAGATGCTTATGCTTGACCATTACCCTGAGGATAATAGGGAGTGGACCAGCGATGTTGAATCTTATATTTTTGACATAATTTTTTAACATCTTTATTTTTGAAGCAAGTTCCATTGTCAGAGATGAGATTTGCAGGAATTTCGAACCTACAAATGATTTGATTAAAAATAAATTTAGAAACTTGTGTGCCAGTGCAGGAAGCTAAAGGCATAGCTTCGACCCACTTCGTGAAATACTCAGTGGCGAGTTATGATGAACTTGTGTCCATCAGATGACACGGGATTGATTTTGCCAATAATATCCAAGCCCCATTTAGAAAAGGGCCAAGGAGATGAAATAGCCTACAGCTCTTGTGTAGGCGCATGGACAAGGTCAGCATGTTTTTGACACTTGTCGCAATGGCGCACATACTCATGTGCATCCGTTTCCATGGTAGGCCAAAAGTATCCTATCCGAAGGAGCTTTTTAGCAATAACACTACCACTAAAGTGTCCTCCACAAGATCCATCGTGGGCTTCACTCAAGGCTGATTTAGACTCTTCTAAGTTTAAACATCTTAATAGGATACCTTCAAAAGATCTCCTATATAAAGTATTGCCAATTATTACAAATCGACTTGCTCGTCGACGTAATAACCGATGTTGGTTTCTATTAGAATTGGCAGGGAAAGTCCCATTTTGAAGAAAATCAAATATGTCTGTATACCAAGGTTCGGGAGTAGTTTCATTGATTAGAAACACATCCAAAGGCTCTAAGCATGACTTATTTGAAGCGGGTTCCTGGAGTCGACGAATAATGATAGTGGCATATTCGTCATCTAACTCCAAGGGCGGGAGAGATGCAGTTGCGGCCATAGCATCAGCTGCACGGTTGCTAGTTCGAGGAATAGCTTCCAAGGTAACTTGATCAAATAAAGACATTAATTGTAAAACATAGGCCTTATATGGGCGCAGTTTATCATCTCTGGTTTGATAAACTTCATTAATTTGGTTTATAACCGGTTGGGAATCACCAAAGACTAAAAGGTGTTTAATTTTTAGCGCTAGGGCAGCTCGTAATCCAAGGATTAGAGCTTCATACTCAACAGTATTGTTGGTGCAAGCAAATGTCAATTTGAAGGATAGAGGAATAAGATGTTTTTGCGAAGATATTAAAATAATACCCACACCAACCCCACTCATGCATCGGGCTCCATCAAAGTATAAGGACCATTGTTCGGTATGGTCTGCCTCTAATTGAAGGCATTCATCTGGAAACTCGATGATGAGGGGATGGGTAGACTCTAAGGGTGCAGCAGCTAATTGATCTGCTATGATTTGACCCTTAAGAAACTTTTGTCCTATGAATGTGAGATCAAACTCGCTTAGAGCAAGAACCCACTTGGCTGTGCGACCCGATAAATAAGGTCGACTCATGAGATACCTTAAGGGATCATATTTAGCAATGACATAAGTTTTTTGACTAAGCATATAATGTCTTAATTTTTGCGTAGCAAATACGACTGCTAGACATAGTTTTTCCAACGCTGTGTAGCGGGTTTCATAACTGATGAAGGTTCGGCTAATATAATAATTAGCACGTTCTCGCTTTTCATCATCAAGTTGGGCTAACATAGCCCCTAAGGCGAGAATCTGAAGCTGAAATATATAGGAGAAATGGGCGATCAGATTTAGGTGGTGAAAGCACAGGTGGATTAAGGAGGTATTGTTTGAGAAGTTCAAAAGCTTCTCTACATTCCGTATCCCAATTAAAGGGGACGTCCTTCTTAAGGAGTTTAAGAAAGGGACCGGTTTTATCCGCCAGCTTATCGATGAAGCGACGGATGGCTTGAAGTTTACCTTGTAAACTTCGTAACTCAGATATATTAGTAGGTGCGGGCATATCAGTGATGGCCGCAATCTTGAGAGGGTCGATTTCAATACCACGTAAAGAAACTAAAACCCCTAATAGTTTGCCGGATTTAACTCCGAATATGCATTTTCTTGGATTTAATCGAATGAGATATTCTCGTAATCGATTAAAGACTTTTCTTAAATCATCTAAATGATTATTTTCAATAATAGAGCGAGCTATAATATCATCCACATAATCATGTAGGATATCATGCATCATATCATGAAAAATGTAGGTCATAGCTCGTTGATAAGTTGCACTAGCGTTCTTTAAGCCAAATGGCATCACTTTCCAGCAAAAGGTACCCCAGGGGGTAATAAAGGCTGTTTTAGCCTGGTCTTCAGGAGCTATCCGAATTTGATTATAACCGGAGAATCCATCCATTAAGGACATCATCCCACTTCCGGCAGTGAAGTCAATGATTTGATCCATGTTTGGAAGAGGAAAGTCATCTTTAGGGCATGCGGCGTTAATATCTCTAAAATCTGTGCAAACCCTAACTTTGGTAGCTTCTTTCTTGGTGGTTGGAACTACATTTGAGATCCATTCAGCATAATCAATAGCTTGTATAAAGATAACATTCGGGAGTTTTTCTAACTCCCCTTTGACTAGCAGAGCCACTTTGGGATGCATTTTTCTAAGTTTTTGTTTAACAGGTTTGGCATCCGGATGGACCACTAGATGATGCATGACTACAGAAGGGTCTAGACCTGGCATATCTTCATATGTCCAAGCGAAGACATCTTCATACTCTTTAAGGAATGCAATGTATTGTTCTTGTTTTTCTTGGCTTAATTCTGATCCAATATTGATTATGTGAGGATTATCCTCAGTTCCAATATTAATTTTAATGACATTTTCTACCTCCATGTGTAGATCTCTTTCAAAATTAGGTGGGGCGGGTGAAACGCCCAATTCTTGTAATTCTTGTAAGGTTAATTTAGATAATTCATTATGAGGATTAGTGGCCTCAAGTTGGGCTATAGTTGGTATAGAACCATCAAAATAAAATCCATTGTGTAACATCTCTTCAACAGAGACATCATGGAAGATATCTCCTTCCAACTCTTCATCGGGGTCAACAATCATTTCGGGGTATGCTATGGATAGCATGTTGCATGAAAACGACTGATTTTTAAGAGGCAAATCAACATGCCTATCCAAATAATCTTGATAGCATATGAGATGATCATCATCCTCAAAAGGAAAGGGTTGACCCTTACTAGGAAATAGGCCCACACCACAGCGGGCAGGCCACGGTTCTACCTCGAAAGGTTCTTTCATGCCATTTTGGAAAGGTCCCAAGCCTTTCCCTTCATATCCCATTTTAAGCATCATGGGTTTAGCTTTAATATAATCATTGGTAAAATAACACCGAGCGTATCCCTGATGATGAGTTTTGATATTCTGAGGGATTCTTCCCCAGTCATATCCTTTATAAATGAAGGCACAACTTCCGACTTGGTAAGTACTTCCCATAGGTTGTGGGAGGCCCAAAGTACGAGGAGATGGCGGCAAGTTATTTAAAAGGTTTGAATCTTGCATGAAAGCATTCATTTTTTTTATATTAAGGTTGTAGATAAATCTGGTAAGAGTTCATCAAAAAGGGCATAAGATGTAGAAGGCTTATTACCTATATCTTTAGATGTGGAAGGTATGATAGGTGTGTCTATAGGTTTTGAATTTATAGGGATAGAACTTGGAGGATTGGTGGTAGACTTAAGATCTTTTTGAGGTTCGAAAATGATTTGTTTAGAGGGTTGTTGATCTATATAGGAGGATGAAATTAATGGAGGGGAAATAGGTGAAGTTATGGGTGTATGTTTCATAGTTTTAGATGAGAAATAAGAACTAGGATGTGTGGATGACAGAGCAGGGCAAAATTGTACTCCAACGGGTTCTGCCAAAGCACACATATCAAAGGGTCTAGGGTCACCATGAATAGTGACCAACTGATTTTTAAACTCGAATTTAACACATTGGTGTAAGGTTGATGGGACCGCTCGCATGGCGTTGATCCAAGGGCGACCCAAAAGTATATTGTACGATGCTTGGGCAATGTACAATAAACACGGTTGTTTCTAGGGTTCTAGGACCAACTTGCAATGGGAGGGTAATAACTCCACACGTTTCTTGTGTTTCGTCATTAAAAGCTTTGATAATCATATCAGTTTTCTTCATTTCATCACTTCTAAAGCCAAATCGTTGGTAGAAGTCAAAAGTGCAAATGTTTAGAGATGAGCCATTATCAATCAAAACTCTTTTGACGGCTACATCTCCAATTAGAGCAGTAATGTATAAGGGATTGTCCTTATGTAAACTGTGTTGTGGGATATCTTTATCCCGGAAGTCAATACAATCAATCTCTCGAGTGATGATAGTATTGGCCATAGCTTCAAGTTGAATGTTTTGAGGTACCATCATTTGGCTCAATGTAAGCATCAACTCATCCCTATGGGTGGGAGAGGATCTTAATAAATCCAAAAGGGAAATTATGGCCGTAGTATTGGACAATTGCTCATTAATATTGTAAGGGGGTTTAGATTGAACAGTAGGAACATGATTCCCTTTATTGGGATTTTTCAAAACGAATGGAGCTGATCCATCGTTCTGGTTTGGTTCTTGTTGAGAGTTTTGAGCTTGTTGTCGAGTAACGACTCCAATGGTACCTACAATGTTATAGTGAAGACGTTGAACTGGTCTCGGTTGAGCATTAATGGCTTGTTCATTAGAAAGGAATATATTAGAAGAAGGTCGAGTAGTGACTCTTCTAGGAAATGGTTCTTTTGGAACCATAGCATCTGTGACGGGTTGAATAGGATCTGATTCGTTTTCAGAACTATTCGATTGATTTGAAGTAATGTCTAGTTCACTTTCACTATCTGATTCTATATCACTAGAATCAGAAGTTTGAAAATTATGTAAGGGCTTGGTCGTAACCAGGGATAAGGTCGTGTCAAATATTTGAGGATCCTGAGCAGGTAATTGTCCGCTAATGGTTCCTACATATCGGGTAGGAGGGGGAACATTATGATGTTCGATTTGATTGGCTACCTCTTTACCATGTCTTGGTAAAGGGTGTTGAAATATGTCTAGAGTTTGATTGGCATTTTGATTTTGATTTTGGGGAACGGACTTTTGAGTATTATTAGGAGGGTTTTGTTTAGGTTGGAAGGCTTGCACTTCCATTTCATTATTGTCAATAAAATCTTGTATTTTATGTTTCAACCTTTTACAAGCGTTGGTAGAATGTCCAGGTCCTCTATGGAAATCACAGTGCAAGTCAGCTCTATATCCGGGTATAGTTGGATCAGGTTCCCGGATGGCTGGTAATTGGATCAAACCTCTTTCGAGCAATTGAGGTAAAATAGTTGATAAGGGTTGGTTTAATCTAGTGAATTCTCGAGGAGGCTTATCAGGAGGTTTCAATATGAATTTTTTTGTTGTCTTCGTTGCATTGATATTAGCAACATTCCTGCTGTCAGTGACTCCATCATCGACAACTTGTTTGTTTTTATATTGATTTTTGGATGTTTTCTCATCATCCTTCTTCCTAAGTTGGCCTCTCCTAATGAGGGCATCTTCTACTCTTCGAGCTAAATCTATAGCTTGATCGAAGGTAGTTAAGGTAGCAATCGATAGCTCATAAGATATTTGTTCTTGTAAATTGTTGATGAAAATGTCCAACATTTCCCTATAAGGCAACACAAAGTGTGGTTTTCCTGTCAATTGCCTCCATCTAGCTAAGAAATCGGCAAAGCATTCATCCTTGTCTTGTTTTAAATTGTATAGGTCTTTAATAGTTACATGCCTCTCGATGTAGGCACTAAATTGATGGACAAATGATTCCGCTTGTTTCTTCGAAGTTTCTCAAAGAATGAGTGGGCAATTGATAATACCACTCTAATGCCATTCCACCTAAACTTTTTGGGAACATTTTTAGTAATAGCAAGTCATCATGCGATATGTCGTGACATGCTATCCTAAACATGCGAAGATGCTCTATGGGATCTTCGGTTCCTTTATATATAGGCTGGACAGGCATGGGAAAATGCTTAGGGTATGGTTGAGCTACAACTATGGGATCCAAAGGTTGACTACAGATCTCTCGATAATTATACGAGGGACGGTAGGGATCTATCTGGTCCATACGTGAAGCTAATTGTTTCACCATGGCTTCCAGATTACTAGTTTGCCCCCCATATTGGTTTGGTAGGGCATTGACATGGGTTTTATGGGCGTAGGATGGAGGAACATGCAGATTAGATGCCATGTTACTATTGTGTAAAGTATTGGTAGGAAAAGTATTATGGAGGAATTTTGAAGTTGTATTATGTTGTATTCCAGATTGTTGAAAGTTTGTATTTGGCTTTGTTTTAGGTTTTTGTTTACTTGAAGCATATTGCTCAATAGTTTGGCGGAATAAAGTAGTGAAGGAAGGTTTCTTTTGTGTGGGAGTGATTTTAGGTTGAATAACAGGTTCCTTAGGAGGTTGGGTAACTTGTTGTTTTGACATGTTTTGAGCCATAGTGACCATATCCGTATTGGATGGCCCAGCCTTGTCACTTTCTTGATCAATGAAAGACAAGGGATTAGTGCGCATATTGCACATATATTCCATGGTTGCTTGAGTGTTACTGATTTGCCCTTTATCAAGGCGAATTGCCACATTAAGGTCATCAATGTTATCCATGAGAAATTTCTTGAAATGCTCTGCATTGTCAAAGGCAATAGTTCCATTTGGAGCTACTCTAGGGGATGAGGATCCATCCTCTTTAACACTTCCTTCTTGTTCCTTATCTTCACCTAAGTCTTCGTCTAATTGACCTAGAGTTTCTCCTTCCGGATTTATATCTCCAAGAAGGACATTTGGGTCTTTAGTTGTATCTTGAAACCAATCTTCTCCTTCTCCTAAAGTTTCTTTACCATTCCTAAGTTTAGGCATGGTGCTAAGTTTTGATTTCAGCAAATATATATATATATATATATATATATATATGCAACAAATTAAGAGGTATATGTTTACTATATACCTACTACAATATTTGAAAATGAAATGTTTAAGTTTTTGCTAAGTTTTTTGATTTTTAGTTTTTAGCTTTTCTTTGTTTTTTTTTTTTTGAAATAATATAATAAAGACAGCAAATAACACAATAAATGCCAGAAATAATACTTGAAGTAATAATTTAGTTTTCTATAAACAATTTATGAATATCATTAATAGGTTCGAGTTGTTCAGGAGTCATGAAGTGTTCTTCTTCAAATTGAAAGTTTTCTTTTAAAAATTTGATGAAAAGAGCTATAGTGATGTTTGTGCATTTGAGATCTTTGGTTGATAAAAGTAAAGCTCATGGCAATACTCTCGATATAGCACGGCTCGCGGAACTCTATTCCATATTTCCCTATCTGTAAGAACAACCTCTTGGTCTTCTACACAACCTAGGAACTGGTGCACAATGGCTGCGTTCTCGAGGTATTCCTCGAAGGTGAACAATTACTGAAGATACTAAAGCTCTCCTATAAGCTAACCATCTATGGCAGGCTCTCTGAAGTTCATGATAAAAAACTAGTTGGTGAGGATCCGGGATTCTATCTAGGACTAGCCTCTTGATTTGCTTAAGTTGTGTGGACCTAGATGAGATGAGACTAAGTCTTCTATCAAGTTCATTCCACGGGAATTGATTTCTACTTGTTTCAGGCACACTAAGGACAGAATTGACTTCTATGGCTGCCAATTGGTTTTCTACGTTTATAGTAGCTTGCTAACCTTTTCTTAGGAGCTACCATCTAAACATGATTTTAAACTTTAAGTGTTTTAAAATGCATCTATGTTTTAGTTGTTCTATATATATATATATATATATATATATATTTTTTTTTGTTTTGTTTTGTTTTGTTTTCAAAAGGTTATGATGCATTCACGTCGGGTTCACCAAAATGTATCGCTCCAAATTTTTTGCATCCTTACCTTCAGGCTATAGGATCCGTGCCCGGAAGGAGGAAGGGAAAAGGATGGCGCGGTACCTCGGATTGAGAGGACTTTGCGAAGGTCCCGCCTCTCAAGGGAGGTGTATTTTGATGATTTTTCGATGGATGGTGGGTTCACTAGGAAACATTTAACGGCAGCTTCCACGCCTAGGTTTTGGAATGTGTTTAAATGTGTTCATTTTTAACCTTAAGCATTCATATCCTAGGTTTGGCCGAATGAATCTAGATTAATCTACATGAAAATGCAAATTCCATGAATACAAAAAACAAATTTAAAGACAGAAAATAGAGAGATTACGAAATGCAAATGAGGAATACCGATCCGGATGTACGAAGAAGATTACGATGTTGAAGCAGTCTGGATCATCTGAAATTTGACAGAATCATCTGCAATCAGACAAGATCATCTGAGATCTGACGAATTCGTCAGAGACCTGCAAAACCGAAAACAGATGCAAAATACAAAAAATACTACGAGTGCTAACAGAGGGAAATGATATAAAATGGCAGCAATGTTATCAAACTGAAACTTAAACACAGAGATAGAAATGAATCGTGCTAATTAGATGATAATTAGGATTTAATTATGCACTTAATCTAAATGGGTGAACTCCAAATGCAAAATAACGTAAAATACTGAATAAATTATCTAATTTGCGAGAATAAAACAACGAGAAACAAGGTTGAGAAGTGCAAACTTGAGACGCGATTGCCTCAATATGGATTGCAGTCGAGATCATCTCGCATCAGTACGAAATCATCTCGAATTCGTCGGGTTCGCCTCCGATCTGAACAGGTTCGTCGACGACGATGTGTGTTGGCTCCGGCTAAAAAACAGTGATGTACCTGCAACAAAATTGATATGGAACTAGTGCAAATGAAGAATAGGGATGATTTAACGTAAATGGAGTTAACTTGCAGAGAATTTCAACCAGGGGGGTGCTAAAGGGATAGCTTAGGATTAAATAGGCTTAGGGGAGTAGTTAGGAGGTTGGAGATCATCCCAATTTGGGAGATCTCCAACGGGGGAGGGTCCCAACGGCGCAGACACGCTTCTGCCCAGATTGGAGACCCGTTGGAACAGAAGCTAACTTTGCAAAATCAGTTTTGCGACAAGATCGTCTGGACGTCCTAGTCCAGACGAAATCGTCAAATCTAGGGCGATATCGTCTGATCGGCGACGATATCGTCAAACGGTCAAAACAACCTCTAAAAATGGCGCGAAAAAGGGGAAACGGATTTCTCGACGGTTAACGGGCGGTTTGGGAGGTTAAATTTGAATTTTAAATTATTTACTAAGGTGAATGTAATTATTGTAATTTTACTGCGCCAATTTTAGGGTGCTACAGCCACATGGACTCAAACCGAAAGGGCCTCTTGGGGGGGTGATGATCAGTTTCGAGAAGGAGGGGGCTGTGGTCAGAACCAATTTTGGGGAGGGCCAATAGGGTGGCATCAGGGCTTCCTTGGACAAGAAGACTCTATCCAATCTGACCTGAATGTGGCTAGGTCCCGCTTTTTTGTTGGACCACATGAACTGGGCTCCCTTCAGGCTGACATCCATGAGCTCGTTGAGGGCGATAAAGGCCCCAAAGTCATCCATGCTTTTGGTCCTGACCTTAGAGCCCCCGCATTTGTCAAAGGAAAACAAGGGGCTGTTGAAGTCCCCGGATAGGATCCAGGGCAAGGGAGCAAAAGCTTCTCTCATCGAGCTGATTTCCTGCCAAAGCCTTGCTTTCTCAATGGGGCTGTTGGGGGCGTAGACATTGGACATAATCCATGATTGCTTTGATTTGAGATAGTGAACCAGAATATTTATAATCCTGGGTGACGAAGAAATGAGCCTTCCCTCATAATACCGGGGGTCCCACATGCACAAAAGGCCCCCGGATGAGCCAGTCATGGGGGCGAAGAGGAACTCACAGTTGCTCCAAGTAGCATGGGCTATCCTTCAGGCAGCAACATCATCTATCTTGGTCTCTTGAATGAGGATGAAGGACGGGCGGTGGTCCCTGCGGAGTTGATCGAGGATCCTTTTCTTGGGGACCCCATTGAGTCCCCTGATGTTCCAAGAGATGAGTTTCATTTGGCACCCTTGTGGGGTCGCTTGCCCCCATTTCCTGCCTAAGCAGGGAGTTTGGATCGGGCGTCGTCCACCTTGTGAGAGCTCGTGCCAACGTCGAAGAGCGTAGTCTGGGAGTCATTAGCTATGTCATCCTCCGTGATCCTTAACCGTTGTTCACATAGGGTGGGCCACCCTCGTTTGAGTATGCTGCCAAAATTTGTGGCAAAGGACCTGCTCCGGGTCATTTTGGGGCTGACTTCATCAGGCTCGGATGGAGAGCTGGCTTCGGTCTCGTCATTAGATCACTCAAATCCACACACCAAGGGGGTAGGCTTCGAGAAGGATGCCTGGGGGGTCGGGGCCAGGTGGGGGTGAGGGGGGAAGGAGCGGGTCCCGATTGGAGGGGGAGCCGATGGGGAAGGGGGCCTGGGCCTCAAGATGGGGTTGGCAGCCGGGGCTTGAGGGGAAGGAGCCAAAATGGGAAGCGGGGGGGAGTCTGGGATCGGGTCCCCGAAGGGGTCACTGGGAATAGGAATCTAGGAAAGGTCGCCCTCCGAACTGGGCCGACCAAGGGGGGCCTTTAGGCCCGACGGGGAGGCCTCCTTGTGGGAAGCACTGGGGTCAGGACGAGGGGGACCCCGGGACGGGGCCTGACCAGATCTACGAGGGGGTTTGGGATTAGGGCCATCAGCATTTTTGGATGCCAGGCATTGGTGAGGGAGGTGGCCCTGAGTGCTATAAGAGGTGCAGAAAGTAGGTTTATTTTCATAGATTAGGGTTTGATGCCAGAAGAAGGACCCAAAAGAGATGGTAACCGAGGAGGGGAGCTCAGATTCGAGATTGGCATTAGCACAAAACCTGGCATGCACCATACGGGAGCCAACCTTGGTCACGGGATCAAAGGCCACCAGGTCTCCAACCGACTGATCAATGAGATTTAGGACGTCTTCATGCCACAAATGAAAGGGAAGGTCTGGGAGGTGAACCCAGATCGGGGCAAAGTTGATGCTTTGGGTGTTGGGGTGAAAATCTGCACCATAACATCTAAGAAAAAGACTTTTACGACCCAAGAACCAGGGCTCGCCCGACAGTATCTTCTCAGCGTCCTCGCTGTTGTTGAGTTTAATAATGAATAAGCCTTTGGATAGGGCAACCAGCTGAATATGCCCAGAGACCTTCCATTTGGTAGCCGCCCATCTGCGGATAGTCTCCATGTCTGGGCGCCCGCCCAAGAACTTCCCAACCAAGGAAGACGATGATTCAGAAACCAGGGATGAATAAACCTCCTCCTGGATGGAAATGTGGGTGCCTTGAAGGGAAAGCCCTACACCCAGGGCCCGAGAAGGGGTCTTGGAGCCCACCAAAATCTATTGGTAGGAGGGTTTGGGCCCTCTTGGGGCAAGCCCTTGCCTAGGATCGGGGGGCTTCTTCCTGAGGTCGTCCGTCGCGTCGAGGTCGGGCTGAGGGCACGGGCCTAGGATCCCGACCCCACCTAGCCCACCGTCCAGCTCAAGCGAGTAGCCCCCTTTTGACCCTACCACAGATCCGCCTGGTTCGGGCCTAGGCCTAGACGTACCTGATCCTGACCCTGGTGCCGGTCCCGCCTAGTAACCTGTGCCCTATTTTGGATTCGATCCCAACCCTGCGTCTGCTTCTGCTCCAAACCTTGCTCCTGCTGCCGCTCCCGCCATCATCTCGTATTTTATTGAGTTATTGCAAAATATGATTATACCATTTGACTTCTCACATAATATATGATATAATAACTCCTAACATAAACATTTAATTACTAAAATTATCTTTAAAAGTAACCTAAAATTAAAAATATTCTCTAACTATATATTACATAAATTACTTAAAATCAATACTTTAAACTAAAATCTATACTCTTCTTACAATATAAATAATTAGACTCAAGTGAATTTTTTTAATTTAATACAAACATAATACATAAATGAGATTAAATCATAGGTTAAAAGAATATGAAATTATTGTTATAAATGTGTAATATTTCTTAAAAGAGAAATAATGAAACTACTTACTTATCTATATAATCTTATATTTAAAACTAGACTTAATATATAATTAGACTCAAGTAAAAATAATTAATTTAATACAAACTTAACACATAAATGAGATTAAATTATAGTTTAGAAGACTATGAAATGATATAAATTTGTAATAATTCTTAAAAGAGAAATTTTGAAACTACTTACTTGTCTATATAATCCTATATTTAAAACTAGACTTTATAAATAATTAGACTCAAGTGAAAAAAAATGAATTTAATAAAACTTAACACACATACATGAAATTAAATTATATATTAGAAGACTATGAAACAATTGTTATAAATTTGTGATAATTTTTAAAAAAGAAATAATGAAACTACTTACTTGTCTATATAATCCTAAACTTTTCAACATGGCCACATGCCTATTGTTTTTTTTTTATTACATAGACTTTTCAACGGTTGAAAATAGGATCTAACAAATAACATGAAAGAACATAAAAATACAACACCCATTTACATACACAAACTCAATGCTGCAAAATAATTGATCAATTTGATGATACTACATTCAAGAATATTGATACACTATATAAGAGTACAAAAAAATTAGATGTGGTTTCTATAATGAAACCAAATTGATTGCATGTCATTGAGCACCTAACTATTGCTTATCAAATCCTTAAGCATTACAAATAATTAATATTCTCCAACAATATCCTCCTTAATGCTTAAGGGTAATTTCTCAAACAAAACTTTCTTCATGCTTTCAAACTGCAACATCCATTCTATTTTTTTGGTCATGATGTGTCCTCGAACATTCCAAGTGCATCACACAAGGAAATGGTGTCTCTGACTGACACCCAAAAATGAATTTTAACAAATTCATTTTCAACAAATTCATTCTGCAACAACAAGTGAGGAAATGGTGTCTTTGTTGGTTGACACCCCAAAATGAATTTCAACAAATTCATTCACCAAATTAGAAACAACATCAACATGCAGTTTCTAACAAATTCACTCACTTAGAATGAATATTAGACTTTGAACATTGTCTCACTACAAAAAGAGAACATTAAAAAATCTACAACCAGTTTTAACCACATGAAAATGAAAGCATTATTTCAACATCACTCCCCCTTTTTTCCTTTGGGTATACTCCTTCTCTTGCAAATTTTTCTTCTTCATCAAAACTGTCTTCATTCTATATATCTGATCAACTTTTGATCACACTTGGTTTCCTTCTAAAAAAACCATACAACATACCTTTTAACTTATCCCAAGCATTCATATCAATCCATCCACAATTCATTTTTAATCTACATTCTTTCCTTTATTTTTGTAAACAAAACATATGTGAATGGTTATGTCCTCCACAAAATTTACAAGAATATAGATTCCAACATTTCTCTATTCTATGACCATATTTACCACAATGGTCACATCTATTTTCTTGCACCAACCTGCTATCACTATTACCTATTATAAAATTCGTGCTTGAATCATGTGAATGCACATGTCCTATGTAACCAAGACCTTCATATTTTGGTGTTACTATGGGTATAAATGGTTCTTTCATGCCTTGGTCATACTTTCCCAAGCCTTATTTTTGTAGCCCATTTTATGTAACAATTTTGAATCAATTCCCTTAGTGTGCTTCTCAAAATGGCCAAAACCATCATCACATTGCTCAACACAAATTTGAGCATCACTAAGTCTATCATCATTGGAGTCTATGTCCTCATCAATTACAATGACATAGGCTCTCTCTGAACAATCACGAACTATGGTCAAGTCACTTTCATTTGGAAAGGGATCACAACTTGCAAATTTTTTTGGTTCACAAAGATCATTAGTATCACAACATTCATCCATCATCATGAGTTTCAAATAATTAGTGTTACAACATTTGTCCACCATTATGGGCTTCAAATCACCAGTATCACAAACATCTTTCATCAATGACCTTTTCTCTTGTTCTTTGATTTTGGAAACATTAAAAATAATTATCCCCTTATATATGACTTGCCATAAGTGACAAAATTTTCTTTACCATCATTAGCATCATAAATGATTCCTTGCACGCATTGTTGCAGGACCAAATATTCTCCTTTTTGGACTTCTTTAATAATGAAACAAAAACCTTTCCATACTTTATCTTACACATCTTTTTTATTTTTATTTTTTTTAGCTTTTTGAACAAATACTTTTAAAAATTTGTATTTTTTTACCTTTTATCATTTTTTTTCTTTCTTTCCCTTTTGATTTCATTTTTTCTTTGAAGTAAAAAACCTTTTACCTATCAAAAATTAAAATATGAGAAAAAAAAAAACAAAACTAAAATTATTTTCAACCTCTAAAGTAGAAAACCTTTTAACTCTGCAAAACAAATGTCAACAAACTTTACAACCTCCTTTATAAAATAAAGGACCTCATTTTTCCCAACTTTTAGCAATTTTAAAGAAAACTTATACCTCCGAAAAACATGTCATTTTTTTTTTTTAATTTCTACTGTCCCCTTGTCCCCTTATGATTGGTACCACCGTCTCTCTCCCACAGAATACTTTAAATAATAAAAAAAATGTACCTCACAACCACGGCAATACTTCTACCGCGTCGGCATCATCTCCGTCATTGTCTTCTTCAGGCAAGGTTTCCACCATGCACTCACAGGCTTTCTACGGTAACCAAAAACAGGAAACTCCCGGTCGCCTGCGCTCAAAGTCTTCAGTCTTGTGCAGCGGATTGACGAATTCGGTGAGAAGAAACAAATTTCTCACTATCAGCGGCTGTTACAGTTGCAGCATGCGCGTCACACATGACAACGGTTCACCGGTGGCCAACATTTAGGGCAAAATGGACACCGCCAAACCCTCGAGGAACAGTCACGACTCACGAGGACATCATGCATGCAGTCGCCAACACGACAGGGAACCGACAATGTTTGGTACAAAGTTTATTTTATTTATTTATTTATTTTTTTACGTTCAATGCACAGGCTCTTTTCTACGATTTTTGTACCGACAATGTTTGGTACAAAGTTTATTTTATTTATTTATTTATTTTTTTACGTTCAATGCACAGGCTCTTTTCTACGATTTTTGTTGAACCGATGTGCGGAAGGAGTTGAACCGATGTGGGAACGAGCAATAGCGGGGGAAACGCAACAACACTCACAGGCAGGGCGCATATTAAGGTTCTGGGTCGTGCTTTCTCTGTGTTACAGCATCTTCCACACCTTTGATACCATTTAATAACAAATAACATGATAGAACATCAAAATAAGAACGTCTAGGAATTGATCAATGTGATTTGATGATATTACATTTAAGAAAATTGATACACAGTTTTATAACGAAAATCAATTGCATGTGGTTGAACACCTTAGGAAATCCTTAAACATACATAAGCCATTTGTTTTTGTTTATTATGCTCCGACCCATGTTAGCCTTTGACATTTATGCATGACAACTGCGTTGGCCACATACCTATTGTTAACCTTTAACATTTGGCAGCAATGACTGTCAACCTTTGACAGTTGTCAGCGTGGCAACTGACGGACAGTCTAATCCTCATCCTAAAACAAAGGCAACCTGTGATCATTGATTTATTTCTTCATTTGAAGCAAGCTATCTCATACCGGCTCAAAAAGACACTTGTATATGAGCTCCCTCGTCCGCAGGTGTGGGAAGGTAAGTTCGTCTCTCTCCGTGTAAAACAACTGCATTGCCCTTGCCGTGTTAAATATCAGTTTCCTGCATTTATCTGGCACATCTGTTTTGTTAACTAGATGCCAATTCAATTCCAGCAGGGCATTTTGCATGAGACTATGAACGTGGTCCAGAGCTGCTTTCTCTGAAATTTCAGGATGTTCCTTTTTATAGCTTTGAACAGCACACGCCTTACCTGATGCTTCTTTCTCCTACATTATTAGCATTCATCTACGCATTAAAACATACTAGCTTCCATTCTCGGTTTCACTAGAAAAATTACGAAATTCCAAGGGAATAATTTTTGGATTTTACCTGGTAAGTTTTGATGTCATTGACTAAACAACCCGTCCAGGCCATGAGACGAAGAAATTTGCCATGGCGAATTTTTGAAAGGACGTCATCTGAGAGGATTTCTCCTGTAAAGAGTGCCGATGTCAAAACAACTGTGCCGAGCCCCATCCTCGCATTGGCATTCTCCATGTATTCATCCAAGGAAGGCACATATTTGTCTTGCAACCAGATTGCTTCTTTGGCGTAAGATGTCATTTGGATCTCCCACTGCAACAATAAGAATATACATTATAATATAATAAAATTTTGGAAATAAACAGTTTGCAATGGAAACAATCTCATATGAACCGATTAGAAAGCAAGAGAGCCAACTACCCCACATACAACTATCCTCACATATGTTGCAACTCGATGTTAATAAGGGTGAGGAGTCCCACAACTCGATGTTAATACATACAACTATCCTCACATATGTTGCAACTCGATGTTAATAAGGGTGAGGAGTCCCACAACTCGATGTTAATAAGGGTGAGGAGTCCCACATAAATGGGACCAAGGAAGCTTACAATGAAAACAAACTCACATGAACTAGTTAAAAAGCAAGAGGGTCAACTATCATACATACAGCTACTCAAGAGGGTCAACTACTCAACCTTAATAAGGTGAGGATTAAGAGCTTCCACGAAATTAAATTATATGATCGACAAAAAGATGAGATAATATGCTACATACTAAATTGATGAGGAAGGACAATAAGTGACGTCCTTGTGCCCTCCTTGCCTCTTGTGCAGTACCGTTTACTGTGCGGTATAAGCCGAGGAAGCAACTTTTCATTTGTTCCGGCATCTTGTCCACCAGGGAGAGATCCCACCTAAGATAAAAGCCGAACAAGTACACAATATGATACTTTAGCAAAGAGGAAAATAAAAAATATAATAGTGTTTCTCTTGAAATTTAATTAATTAGTTTTGAGCTGACCTTTTAATTGCTTCCGAGAATAATGTGATGTATTCTACAGATCCGTGAGCTTTGAAAAGGTCGCTTAGAACGACGGCAAAGATTGAAGTTTTTGTGAAAACGGCTCTGCACATAGCCAAGTCCGGTTCAAACATGCTGGCAGACGCTGCGAAATATATTTCCACAACGCGCTTCGGTGTGATATTGAGGTTTGTGAAGCCCAAAATTTTCCACCATCTGCAAAGAGAGATATATTTGATTTCTTAAGATTTTATTATCGCATAATAAAAGTAACTCTGAAGATAACTCAATATTGAAGGGAAAGATTAAAAACTCATGGTATATAAGACTAGCAGTAGCGGGCAGTCTGTACCTGTAAAGCTCTTGAATCTCTTTTTGGTGTATAGATTGAACGTTGTTGAAGTCCAGTTTGGCCAGTTGTAAATATTTTGTATTGGTTATATATGGCATTCTAACAAACAAACAAATGTTTGCGCTTTAGTTTCCTTTTGCATTAGATTATGGTGAAGATAAAGAGTTACCAAAATTTCTTACAAGTGCATAGACTTTCCAAGCCAAACATCATTTGCTCCGTATTGCTCGATGTAGGTTCTCGTCTCCATCCTTGGCAGACTTCTATGCCATGGAAACTTGAGGACCATTTCCACCTGCAATCCTTGCAAGGAAGAAAAAATAAATAAATAACATTGAACCTATGTGTTATTGATCCTTATCCCCTTCGGTAGTGTTTCTTTCAAATTCTCTAAAATATCTTCGTACCTCTCCCTGAATATCTTTTTTAAGAGCCCACTTATCGAAGGCCCCAGCATTCTCGAGTGCGTTATTCAAATATCTACGGGTGCAGAGTTTTGCTTCTTCCATAACATCTTCTCCTGGGAATGCAACGTGCGAGCAGCGATGAACGTTTAACATATCTGTAACTCCTCTCTGGGTCTGACCCATAAAGCAAAAAAATTCTCCATTCTCGTCTCTGAAAGTTTTCAGAGCATCTGCGCAAAAACAAAGGTAGAAAATACAACAAATTATGCACCATATTGGTTTGGGTCATATCACACCTATCTTAATCTTCTTTATTAGAGACAATGATAATAAGTATAACAAGTATAAAACACATCCTAGCCGAGAAGAGATCTACAGGAACAGAGAACATATAGCAGATATAGTAGAGAATCTTAAAGTATTGAATGTGAATTAGAGTTTTGAGTCATTGGGGGAGATTAAAGTAAGTAAAAATTGGAAACTAAGCCAGGAAGACTTGAGGAGAATGATCAAGTGATATTTACAGCCACCAAAACAAGGATGGTTGAAACTAATTTTTGATGGGCTTTCTAAAGACAATACAAGGAAAGATGGAGGAGGAACAGTGCTAAGGGATAACTAGAGAATAGTGATTGGAGCTATAAGTAATTACTTGGGTATTATGAGAGTCATAAGACTGAAGCTAGAGGGGAAGTAAAAATGATGGTTTAGTTAGGGTAAAAGATTAACAATTACAGGGGACTTATTCAATATTATCAATTATCTTAATAAAAGTCAATGGAGAGATGGAGAGCAGCAAACACAGTAACAAATACATTAAGATATTAAAATTAATTAAAATAATTTCAAGTTGTATAGGTGTATAGATACATGTGTATAGAGAAGGAAATGGGGTGGTAGACTGGCTAACAAAATGGGAGGGATGATATTTATCCTCAGATGAGATGGATGATGCATCCAGATGTACTCTATTTAGTGATAAAGGAGGAGAGACATTTAAAAATTCAAGTCAAAATTTCTAATTTTCAGAATGTTTATAACAAATTATTTTTTTGGAGATTTGTTGAATTGTATGTTGTTGGGTCCATTCTTTTGAAAAACTATAAGATTGATCAGCTTGTAGCTGTAAGAATTTTAAAGGAATTGTCTAATGAGGATTCTATTTTTTTTAAATTTACCTGTGTGGAGGAAAAAAGACTAGTTAACTAAATCATTTAGCTCCTCAGCTTCAAATGGGTTTTGTTGTGGGATTATATTGCTATGGCATATTATGTTGCATTGTTTACATGCCAAAATAAACCGAAGATATAATGCAATAGAATATATTAAAGTTTTGATATTTTTGATATAGATAAAATTAAAAAATATTAGTTAAGGTTGTTGTATGCATATGAAGATTTTATTATGTATTAAAATTTTTGTAAAAGAAAAATGAAATATAAGACTAAATAAACCAATTTAAAGTTGTAAAAAAGTTCAATCCCTTAAAAAATAGTATAAAATTGAAAGTCTATACAATTTCTCTATTATAAATATTTTTTTTTGTTATGTATCATATTTAGATTAATCTTACTCTTTACTATACTGTAAAATAAATTAATTTTGTAATGTCGCTGAATAACTAGTCTTTAGGCCTTTAGACATTGACAGAAATGAACACCAAGAATGTTTAGAAGATGTCAATACCTGCTTTTTAGAACTTACATTGACCAAAATTCAGAACTTACCCCTACGACCAAAAAGCCGCTTGCTTTTATTTTTTTAATTAAATTAAACAAATAAATAAGTGTGAAGTTTTAAATGAATTATTTTATGAAGGTAGAAATATTTGGGATGTGAGTTTGAACTATTTTTTATTTTATTATAGGCATTGATATTGTCATGTGCATATATATATATATATGAACGTTGTAAAGTTTATATTTCTAAGAGTTTGAACTATTTTTATTTTATTATAGGTATTGATATTGTTTTCTTGCAAAGTTTTTATTTTTATTTTTGTTTTTGTTTTTGTTTTGGTATGTTGTAAATTTGAAATATTTATGTGATTGGTTTATAAGAAATTTAATTTCAAGGTGAAATAATAAAGAGATTTTTTATGTATGTGTTTGAAGAAGATTATTTTACAGCTTTTCCATGTTTGTAGTGGTTTTATTTCTTTTATATTTTTAAGTTATTGCTTCATCATGGGTTTAAATGAAATCTATTATGGTATTTCAAAAATTAAATGGTACAAACCATGAAACATAGAATATTGTGGTGACTGAAGAGGCTAAATGGAATTTAAAAAAAGATGAAAGCACAAGCATTTATTATACATCTCAAGTTGTAAGAAGGAGAGAGCATGAATGATCACCTCACCAAATTAAACCAAATTAGAAATCAACTTTCCACTATGTAGGTAACATAGAAAGATGAAAATATTATGGATTTTTTGATTAACAACTTGTCTCACAAATATTAATAGCTTTATGTCCATTCTTGAACTAACAAAAAAAATTGAGCACAATGGATGAGCTATATGGAACCTTGTAATGAAGAGATTTTTAATAAATTTAATGGTGAATCTAGTAAGAATGGATAAGTTTTGGTGACTAAAGGTAAATGGAAATCTACTAATTAAGGAAGACAAAATAACTACAAGTTAAATCAACAAATGGAAGATTCCTATGGTAAGAAGCCATAATATAGGGAAGGAAGGCAACATAAATGGCAACATATAAACTTCAATTAGAGGAATAATAATTAGACAAGGAATAGCTTTAAGATTGCTTGTTATAACTATGGGAAAGAAGGACATAAAGAAATAAATTATATAAAAGAATTATATGTGGATTTTAGTGATTACATCCAAAGAATCAATCAAAATTTGTCCAAGAAGATTAATGTTTTAAAAATATTCTATTCACCTATTTTGTTACATGTGGAAGCTCTACAAATGATTGGTAGATGATTGGTATATTGATTGTGGAAGCTCTACAAATATGGATACAATATAGACTTTTATCAAGATAAGTGTATGATCAAAAATTTGAGGGGTGGATACAAAGTCATGGTAGTAGGAATAGTTGAAAATGGAGTATATAATCTTAATTTGCAACATGCAAATAAGGCGCTCATGTGATAATAAATGATTATATTAGTGAATTGTGGCACCAATTTTTAGCCACTTAAATTATCAAAGTTTTTCTACATTATCAAAGAAAAATATGCTTTTAGGCCTCCCTTGAATTAAGGAAATTAAAGGTGTTTGTGAAGGTTGTATGGTTGGAAAAGAAGTACACCAAGAATAAGAGAATTATCTCAGCTTGTATATAGTGATTTATGTACTCCTTAATTATTAGGAAGAACAAAATATGTCTTAAATTTTATAGATGATTTTTCTAAAAAAACATGGACATACTTTCTTAATATTAAGGACAAACTATTTAAAAAAGTTTAAAATTTTTAAAGTCTATCAGAAAATCAATGTAACAAAAAAATCAAAAGAATAAGAACAAATAATTCATAATTTCAAAAACTTTTGTAAAATAGATGACATAAAATAAAACATAACAAATAAATGCACTCTATATCAAAATAAAATAAAAAACAAAACTTTGATTAAAATGATTCAATTCATGAAAGATTAAGAAGAAAACTTTAGGTAAAAAAAACCTTGTATTCTTCCACCTTATATCTTAACAATATCACACGCTAAGATCCATCACGCAAAGATCCATGGAGTGGAAAGAACCTTAATGTGGACTATTTTAGAATATCTAGTTATGAAGTATATGCCCATGTTCCACATGAAATTTGATAGTGCTAGGAAATTTGATAGGAAAAGCACTAAGCGTACTTTTGTTGGTTATGATGATCAAAAGAAGTAACATATTACTATAGGGAATGGAAATTTGATAGTAAAAGCACTAAGCGTTATAAATTTGACTCATTAAAATATTTGACTTTAATTTTCTATATTACCTGGGGATACATCGTATCCGTGTAATCTTAGGATTCGGAGACCCATGGCCGTATCATCGATATCAGACACAACACTTTCTCTGGCCCATCCGATGCCCCTCTCATTCCAATAGCTGTTAATGTGAATGCAATGGATTACAGCCCAGAATTAACAATTGAAAATGACGTCACGGCAAAAGGTAAAAAGAATATATGTAACAACAATTCAAATTAGAAATCCGAGCCTCACCGGTACACATAATCAAGTGTTTCTTTGATCTCTTTCTGAAAATGCCGGTCGATCCCCAGTCGTTCAACAGTGTCAACGGCCCATAGACGTTCGAACAAATCAATAGGATAGTGGCAAGGAACTGCAAATTGCAATAATAGTCATTTTACACTCGGATTTCAAGATTAATAAAACTAAAGCATTGCTTTATACACAATCATAATATATATATTTTTTTTCCTCGTTTGATGAGAGTGTATATGATTTCTACCGTGATCTCCAAATTTTTTGAGAACGAAGCTCAAAAATTCCAAACACTTATTGTCTCTTGTATGCATGAACACGGCAGCTGTAGATACAGTTGAGCCGAGGAAGGATCCATCCTTGGACTGAAGTTTCATTATCTTCTTCCAATCAATTATTTCCTGTAAGCCCTCCAACGAGTAGAGTATAGTTGTTGGGATTGCATAAATGACGTTCAAAGGAATCCTGATAAACCCATACACAAATGCGCAAATGATAATCATAAAATATACATAATCTAGTTATATTGGATAAAATCAGAACTTTGTGAAGAAAATTTAGGAGCTCGACTCCCTCACTTTTTGAGCTTAGTCTCCCTCATCTCATTGATCTGTTTTACAAAGGCCACTTCATAAGGAAGATCCAATCCCAACTTCTTAGCTTCGTTGAGCATTGAAATAAACACGATCTCAAACCCACTTGGTCGGTGATTGTCCGCTTCCTCCTCCATTCGTTCGGCATGTTTCTTTATAAACTCAATTCCTGCATGCCTTTTTCTTATTAATACAATACAATAATAAGCGGAGAATGAAGGGCGAAAGCAAAAGCTGAAAAAGCAAATATGCAAAAGTTGAAAACACAAATATGCAATGCAATCCAATCCAATTTGTGTTTTTCGACCTTTCTGCAATAACGTGTGGCCAGTACGCCAGAGGGTGAGCGTGATAACACATGCCAGAGTTGCCAGAATTCGGTCATAAGCCAAGAAACACGATTGTTCTCCCCAAGAACCGTCGCTCAACTGGTTTTGGAGAATCCAATGAAGCGTCTGAGGGAATTGAGGACGGCGAGAACCATCGAGTGCGGGTATCCTTGCCACCCAAGCAGTGTCGTAGGCAGAAGGGCTGGTTTCGCCATCCCCCATTGAATTAAACATACACTTGATCTCCCCTATCAACGTATCTATCCGCTTCTCCTTCTCCTCGTCCGTCTTCTGGTCTCCTGCTTTCCATGTACACTGCACAGCCCAGAATCCAGAATGCAACCACGGCTATATTTTAATTTACTTAAACCAAGCCCATGGAAGAAGAGGAGGTATTAAAGTAGAACGAAATTTCAACATAATATGCGGTTAGAATTAAACAGATTGAATGGAATACAACATCACATGAACCGGTTAAAAAGTAAGAGGACCAACTATCCCATACATGCCGCATGTTAATAGGGATAAGGAATCCCACATAAAAGAGACCAAAGGCTTTAAGTTTAACCACAATTCCCACATCACATCACAAGATGACTGAATAAGGATTATATAGTACCTGATGTGACAGTATTAGATTCTGGATCACGTCTTCACTCCAAAATTCCGTGTCAAATTCTGGTTGTTTCGGTGTAGCAGCTGAAAAGTCTCCCATTAGCTTAAAAGAATGCTATCCCTATTGTTATTACCATTACCAACATCTTCATTAAAGCACAAAAACCCACTCTTGGTAATAAACATACATACCACTCTGTTTCGAACCAGAAGCTTCTCCAACGCAAGCCACAATCTTGAGGTTGAGTTTGTCTGAACAGAGGCCCTTGTGCCTGTGCATGTTCTTACTGGATGGACTTCTTCCGAGCTTGTCAAATCTTGGTGGACTAGGAATTTTTGCATGAAGGACACAAACCCCACACCTGCCGACGCCTAGCGCTGCCATTGACACAGAATTTGAAACTCTTGTATTATAGGTAGAGATATGCCCACCTAAAGACATATACGTACCTATTCAGTAGAAATGGAACACAAGAGGTTTGAAAGAGACATTAAACAAGTATATATAGGTGCACGAATATTTTCGGCCGGGGTCATTGTTTAAAAACTCGTAACTCGAAAAAGCTTGGTAACCTACCAGCAAGAATTTTTCAATACATACAAAATTTAAGAGTTAATCAAATAATAATTCAACCCTAATAGTATGTAATATTTAGAAATATTTCTCATTCTTAATTCAACCCTAATAGTACGTAATATTTAGAAATATTTCTCATTCTTAATTCAACCCTAATAGTATGTAATATTTAGAAATATTTCTCATTCTTTTCCGTCGATGGTTGATTTTGACTTTGAATTGGGGCTATTCAAATACAATATTTCTAGACATTTTTAAAATTATGATATATTTTTTTCAATTTTTTTAAATATTTTTCTTCTACCTTAATCCTAAATACAATATTATTATAACATATCTTTTCAATCTTTTTTACAACATGACATATTTCTTACAATCCTTTTAAATATCCAGCTTGCTCCTCACTTGTTTCAGGATTGACATTAATAAAACTCAAAGGAAAAATGTCTCGCAAGATTGATTACCCTCTTGCACCTCACTTGTTATCTTTTCGATCTTTTTTACAACATGACATATTTCTTACAATCCTTTTAAATATCCAGCTTGCTCCTCACTTGTTTCAGGATTGACATTAATAGAACTCAAAGGAAAAATGTCTCGCAAGATTGATTACCCTCTTGCACCTCACTTGTTTCAGGATCGTCTATAGTAAAGGCATTAATAAAACTCTAAGGAAAAATGTCTCGCAAGATTAATTAAACCTAGTACAAATAATCTTAACTAAACCTATTACACTTACTAATGTATATGACCTCAAATAAAAACCAAATTTTCACTGAAGGTTTGTAATAATACTTCTTTCAACTTTTATTGTTTACGGTTGATTCTAACATCATCATTTAATACTTTCGACGGTGGTATACACGTGATTATAAAGATAATCATTAAGCTTGCTTGTTATTAGAAAATAAATGTAAGTTGTTGACGGTTTTCTAGATGAACGGAGACAGACAACACAAGACACACTAGATAGAAAACAAGCATACAACATAAAGACAAGACTATTTATCATGTTCGTTCATCCAACTAAATAGATATTTATAAAGTTTAAATCTCATATATGAACGGTGGATCCATCCTTCTCGATGGCCGTATGCAATGTTTTTTAATTCTTTCATGCACAACCAGTCTCCGATCCTTTAATGTTGTATAGAAGTCAAACTCGTACATCCAACTAAATAGATATTTATAAAGTTCAAATCTCATCCCTGAACTGAGGATCCATCCTTTGGATGGCCGTCCGCAATGATTAATTCTTTCATCCACCACCAGTCTCCGTTCCTTTAATGTTGTATAAAAGTCAAACCAACTAAAATATATAGATTCAAAAATCCACACACTCTATAAATAAATAATCTTATGCAATGATCAATGTAATAATTTATATATTGTTTTTTTTTTTAATTTGGTAAAAGAATGGATTTTGAAAGGGTTTTCAAACTTTTTATAAAAGGGTTTTGTGAGGGTTCTCTAACCTAAAAAATAACATAAAGATACTTAATGAGCATTACAAAGGAACAGAGTCAAACTAGTATTTGATAGAAAATTCTAACAAATCAGATCTTATGGATCTAAAATCCCACATGAATTTAAAAGAAAATGAATTTAAATTTGAGATTGAGCGCCCAAAAAATAACTAGTCGATGAACCCTAGGGGGCACTCAAACACATAATTCAAATTAAGCCTTCTTGCCTAATAAACCAAGGATTTTCTTAACAAGAAAAAATCCCCCAAATACAAATACGACAACTTGAACTAACAATCCAACATGTAGGCAAAACCAACAAACTTTTGGATCTAGAGTGCTAAAGTTTGGAGATATTTATATATATATATATATATATATATATATATATATATATATATATGATAAAAATGTTTTAAAATATTTGTAACCATGGAATATAATATATTGATGCGGTAAAATATTTTAAGTATTATCAGTGTAGACACCAAATTCTAGTCATTTGTACTAGAATTACTATTCATCTTTCATTATTCATTATCCACTATTCACTATTCCTTATTCATTTACTATTCATTGTTCAGTAAGCCCCATTGGCTACCTAAGCCCTCTCTCACACCTAACTCTTGGTCACCATGTGGCCATCCATTTAACCTACCCTAGGTTAATCCTCACCCTAGGTTTACCTAACCATGGTCAACCTAACTCATGCTCCATTTCCACATAGGACAAAAGTCTTGTCCTTACCCCACATGGGCAAAGCAAAGCCCATACTCCCCCTTTCCATCTTGTCTCCCACCCACCTTTATCCTCATCCTCCCTCACATGCAAGATAAAAGGTGCCCATCCTCCACCCATTCCACTAGCAATTTAATATTCTTCCACTTTCATATGCATCATCCCATCTTGTCTCCCACTAACCTTTTTATAATTTTAAATTCTTCACCAACCTTTATCCTCATACTAATTCAACACATAGGCATACAAGGCCCATACTCCACTCATCTCATCTTGTCTCCCACCAACCTTTTATCATTTTATATTCTCCACTCAACCCACTCACTTATTTTATATTTCTCCACTCAACCCACTCACTCATTTTATATTCTCCACTCAACCCACTCATATTTTATATTTTTTACTAATGTCAATGCATTCTCCATGCATAAGCATACGACAAATGCTTTGTCTTCCATAAAAATGTGCAAATATTTTATATATTCCCCCACTTAACACATGGGCATGTAATGTTAGAGTATATTACATTATTTGGTACACGTCAATGTACCACCTTTTGTACATTACTAGAGTATGAGTTTACTTTATAGTAAAGTTAAGTAGTTACTTCAAGCAATGTAATAAATGCACAATTGTTAGAATGTACAATGATTTAAATGTGCATGTAGTCCACATGTACATAAGTCATAGTATAGAGTTAAAGGTAGAGTAAGGGCCAAGGATCTTCATATATATATGTCTTATAGTGAGTGAAATGAGAGAGAAGAGAATATAGAGAGTTCATAGTATAGATTTTTAGAGTACAATGTAGCTTCTACGAATAGTTTATGGAGTGTTCATGTCCTCCATCATATTGCATTGTACTATTTTTGTGAGCTTTCATTAATGGTATATTTTTTAGTTATTGCAAAAGTTTCTCTTTTTTTCTTGCATATTATTGTGTCATTATCATACAATCATCTTGAATTACTTATCTTACATCTTGTGGTTGCATTTTCTTTATTATATATTCATAAAAAAGCTAATAGTGGTATCAGAGCACACAATAGATCAATAGAAAATAGAGAGAGCCACAAGTGAGATTGAGAGAAATCTAAAAATCTCATTTTCAAAATTTTTGAGATTGCATTTGCCTAGAGTTTTTCAATAGAGTTGCAAAAAAAATTGTGAATACTAGGACTCAATGGTGATTCCACTAGATTGACAAATCAACTAGTGAAGATTGATTATCTGTAGATTTAGAGTTTCTTCCATTACAGTTCTAATACTTTATTGCAAGAAAAAGATATTCAAAGAAATTTGGGAAACTTCCTACATAGATCTAGGAAGAATATATTCTTTGGACTCAATCCAATACAAGAAGCAACAAATGAAAGATCAAAGATTTGGAGGCTTGTAGAAAAGGTCCTATTAGTAGAGATTGTAGACGTGCACAGTCTAGAAGAAGATAAGGTTATACGATTCTTATTGTAGATTCAAGGGGGAAGACACTCCAGAGAAGAGTCTTGGTGAAGATAGGAGATTGGTGATCTACATTGAAGATTGAAGACTTCACCCTAAACAAGTTGAAGAGACCCATAGAAGATCCATTGAAGAACTTCATGTTTTGGAAGAGATAAAGGACTAGCGAAGGTCCTATTCTAGATTTCAAATATTTGAGAGGGAGATCTCATTGCAACAATTCCACAGTATAATACTGAAATTAAGCTCTCATTGAGAAAGACCAAAGAAGCTATAAGAGTGAAGACCCTAGAGAAGATGTCTCAAGAAAATTCATGGAGAAGGCTTGGAGAGCCTCATTGGAGAAATTTACCACCAAGGATAAGTTCCTGATAAAGGAAGATTTTTGGATAATTATCACCATCCGACAAGTCCAAAAGAAGATAGATTTGGTAAAGAGTTTACCAAATTTTGAAGGATATTGGTGAAGAGCTCAAGACTTTCAAATTCTTGAGAAAAGGCCTAGATTAAAGTCAAATTTTGACAAGGAGAAAGGATCCAAATATTACTACTAAAACTTAGAGGATTGAAGATTTCCTTTGAAGGCTAGAAGGCTCATCTGAAGAAATATATGTTGTTTTATACAACATAAAACTGAAGGGTTCTTGAAGAAAAATCTTACCTATGATTTGAAGTTCCCTACCAAAATTTTGAGATTCAAGGACAACATTTCATTGGAGAGATTGACTACTTAGTAATATAGAATTTTCAGATTTGAAGATAGTAATAAATCAACAATTTGGGCAACATCAATAGCTGTTAGAGTTACTATGTTAGTAACTATACCTATTACCTCATTTGGTAATTACTTTCTATCCTAGGTTAGTTACGCTAACAATAGTTGTTAGCGCATATATTGTTAGCTTTATATTGTTAGGTTGTTAGTCCTATCTAGGCTATTCTAAGCCTAATGCATTGTAATATATACCTACTATTATCAATGCATTGTGTCGATTACTCTGACATGGTATCAAAGCAAATGTGGCTCTAGGATCATTCGTAGCCGCAGAGTAGTGGGGACCTGGACACTGGTGGCATATTTTTGCCAAGAGAAGTTCTACCTATTGGCTAGAGAAATTCTACCTATTGGCTGCAGATCTGATGCGAGCAGATCTAGTGATAGTAGTTTATCATTGGACAAGATCATATTTTACTGCATACTAACAGGACCGGGTGACCTAAGACATGGTTTGCATGGCAGACTACCCGGAATCATATGCAAGATCCTAGCTAGACAGTAGGACGTGGATTTTGACAAGTATCTATGGACTCCTGCACACCAAAGACATGGTCCTAAGATGTGGTGCACAGCTAACCAGACAAAGGGACTATGTAAACTAGATGACCCTAATTGGAAGACTCGTGATAGACCACTACATAGACGGTTGACATGGCATTGAAGCCAAGGACCTGGACACGTACACATGACACCTAACATGTGGTAGCAAGACGATGGGATCCAAATCTACGTCAATTGACATTGCATTAATGCCAAGGACTTGGAAACGTACACGTGAAACCTAACACATGGAGGTAAGATGATGGGATCTAGCTCTACTTTGATACGATTCGATGGGGTGGACAAGATGTTGACGTTGATCAATCCGCTATCCTACATGAAAATCGAAGCCAAAAACTGGACTAGATAGGGTGTGGCTAGACAACGTGGATCGTGACAACGTGGTGAAACAGGATGACACATGGAACCCTAATGGGGATCGTGACAACGCGATGAAACAGGATGACACATGGAACCCTAATGGGGACTGGTTAACCTAGCGATCATGAAGGAATTTAAGTGCTAGGGACAAAAGGACTAAAGAGAGGATCGTCCACCCTAAGGTGGACAATCAACAATATATGCTTTATTTATTTTAAAGCATTTTATGAGAACTCCCACGGTGCATGTGGGATATATCACCATAATTCAAATCTATGACATGGTGTTTGCCTAGTTCGGAGTTGCAGAAAACAAAAACAATGTGGAATTGGAGGGAAATGCTACAAGTGAAAAGTGCGTAGTAATGAAATAGTTGTAGGGAGGCAATTACTAATCACACAACACCTTAGCATGATTCGAAGCTAACCAATTGATAAGCAGGCATAATTCTTGGTTTTGATGGTTACAGATAACTAATCATTATGTTGAAATACCTATGGGCCATCTAGGAAATCACCGCTATCCGTGCAGTAGATGTCCAACCGACGGAGATCATATCCATAGTTGGAGAATCACGTAGATAGGTAGGAGAGTGCATCACAATTTGTGCCAATTGTAGATGCGACTGGGTAAGAAACTCCAATTTTCAAGGGACTTGTGATGGAGTTTTTAATTGTAGAAAGAGACTCATGCACGACACAAAGCTATCACACAAGATTTGTGACTTTTTCTCGACACCATGAATTGGTAAATACAGATCCGAAATAGCTACAAGTACCATCTTGTAGAAGAAGACAGACCAAAATCACCATTGTCACTGGATCTTGTGTGTCGCAGCTCCTCCTCACCCAGGAGCTATTCACAGTGCATGGTGGAGATCGTGTTGATCGTAGGAGAACATATGATGTAGTTATAGGTGAGAAGATGTGCATTGCCTGACGTGTTTTGATATCAGATGTATGACACAGGTCCTAAAATGAACATAGTTTTAGATTGAAACACCGCTAGAGAACTTCTTTTCCAAGGCAAAAAATCGCTTCCTCAAGCGATCTGTGAAACAAGACGCATCGTGATCTATAATGCAATCGGTGCAGAACCATTTGTTTTGTTCGAGAAGCGTAGCTTATGCAACAATTTTTTCAATTACTAGTGGATATCAATTGCTTACCTCGATTGTTGGTGGAGATCGATTGGAGGATAGATTCTTAAAAAAAATTACCGACACCACTAGGATCGCGGTGTCACCACCGCGAGTAGAAGAGTGTTGCCACCGCTCAACCAGGTGGATGGAGCAGAAGTAAAGAGCATGAGGTGCTCATTTTTTCATCGGATCGGGTAGTTGGTTTAGTTACTTGGACTAGCGCTAAGGTGCTACTGCACAACAGGGCTACGGTTCCATTCTCGACGCACCCACCAGGAGGTAAAATTTTGCCCATAAATTTTTATTTATTTATATTAATTAAGTTTTTATTTGAAACTCTAATTAATATTTATGTTTGCAATCATTGTACATAAATATTTAATTAAGTTTTTTATTTGAAACTTTAATTAATATTTTTTTCCAAATAATTGACAACACTCGATTTGAGTGTATTTGTAAAATTTATCTAAAGACAAAAAAAAGTTGTAAAACCTCAAAAGCACAAGCTTCATAGTGACAATTTATTTTGCTAATATGCCTATGAGGCAAGATTTGTAAGAGCTTTTTGAGGCTTCTTATAGTTGCATTTTTTTGCACTAAGGGGGGATACACTTTTTTCCCTTCACCATCTCCTATCTTGCACTAAGGGGAGATATACTTTTGCAAAAATGATGGGGGAAGACTTATAAAGGGTGCATTTTCAACAGTGACCGACACCTTAGTTAAATTATTATTTTGCAAAATTTATTGTAAAATGTGCATTTTCGGTAGAGACCGACACCTTGATAATGGGCAGATAAAAGAAGAAAACTATCCCAAAATTAATTGACGTTTATAAATTAGTTAAAAACCCATACTTTTCCCAATTCATGGATGGGATATATTATCATGAAGATGGCACATTTCTCACACTATGGAATGGTGTATATGCCATAATCAATGATTCTGCATATTGTGAAGACATGTAGAAAAATGGTGTTGTAATCCCTATTGGTGCTATAATGGGCATATACATGTCATTTGTTTCTCTTGATATTTCTCAAAGTAAAGTGAAAAGGGACATTAGTGAGGAAACATAGGTCAAACCCCTAATGGTCGATGCTTGTAGTGACACAAGTGACCTTCAGCCCATGGTGGCGAATGCTTGTTGTGACACATGTGACCTTGAGCCCATGATGGCCAATTCTTGTTGTGATACAAGCAACCTCATGCCTATGATGGTAGATATTAGTTGTAGCACAAGTGATCTCATCACAGTAACAAATTTTACTTGTGACACTAGTGACTTTAAAACTGAATCTCCTAAAAATAAACTCCATAATCTCATCAATAATGACAAATGCCATATTGTTAAAAGCATTGATGAAGATGATGAAATTGGGTGTTTTGAAAAACACACCAAAGGATATGGATCCAAAGTAATGAAGAAAATGGGATTCAATTGTGAGATATTAGGTAAACATGAACAAGGCATTAAAACTCCTATAATGCTAAATGTCAGGGCAAAGAATGAAGGCCTTGGCTATTCTAGACAAACAAGTACCAGTAATTCCATGCTTGTAAAATCTAAATCTCCTACAAATCCTAAAAAGCATTGTTGCAGTCACTGTGGAAATACAGGAAATGTTGCCACTAGATGTTGGAAATTACATCCTTGTGATTCGTGTGGATGTACGAATCACTCTTTAAGTTGTTGGTACAAAATGAAAATGGCCAATAAGTTTCATATAGATTATGGATGGACAGGTCACACACAAAGGACCATGATGAAAGCAATGTTGTATGGCTTCTACCTAAAAGGTAAAACCTATGGTAGACCCTGAGGAAAATCTAGTGATAGACCGAGTGGCAGTCGCATAGATAATGACACAGAGTTAGATCTACAAGCAGATCTAGAGGCAGATTCATAGGCAGATCCAAAGATAGACCCAGAGGTATGCTTAGAGCCAGAGCTAGAGCCATGAGCCTGAGCCTGAGTCGAGGACAAAGCACGAGCCACCATTATTTCATTTCTCTTCTTCTTATTCACTATTTTTGGGGCAGTTATATATATTACCCAAATAATAGAATAATGGGGGATGCTAGCATAGCTAGTAGTTATATTATTACCCAAATAATGTAATAAGGGTGGATGTTAGAGTTACTATGTTAGTAACTATATCTATTACCTCATTTGGTAATTACTTTCTATCCTAGGTTAGTTACGCTAACAATAGTTGTTAGCACATATATTGTTAGGTTGCTAGTCATATCTAGGCTATTCTAAGCCTAATGCATTGTAATATATACCTACTATTATCAATGCATTGTATCGATTACTCTGACAATAGCTACTAAGTTTTAGAGTTTTAGGATACATTCTAAAGGAGAGTTAAAGTCACCTACTACAAATTCAAGGCAACAAGTTAGAGGGTTTCAAAGCTACAAATATGTGAGTTAGAGAACTATTTTGGACATTCAAGAAGAGTTGCAAGTTCATCTAGTAAAATGTAATAATAAGATGATTCTAATCACCTTGCAATACATCATCTTAATATATCTTAAATGTAAGCAAATGAGGTGTGAATGATTTATTATTTGAACACTTATACTTAGTCTGTCACGTAGTTTCATTAAGCACCTTATTAGAGTTTAAAAAGTTGCAAGGATAAGGGTTCTTATTAAAGTCTTCAAGGGAGTGTAGAAGATAGTTTCTTTTTAGGTTTATACCTACACATTAAAATAGAAGTTAGATATATTTTGAAAGAAAAAAATATCATCTTCCTATTATCTAGTTGGGGCAAATAAGACGTTACTCTTAAGTGAGAATTACATATATTATAGTGCATCTTATAAGTTACTTTGAAGGAGAAATAAGGTGAGATTACTATTACACTATACTAGTTATTCTTAAGAGATATTAAAGTGCATTGATTTTTAAGTTAAGGTGGAAGAACAAAGTGCACAAATCAACAAATATCAAAGTGTCTATAGACACTATTCAATGTAAAAAACTTACAACTTATTGTGGCATAGGGAAGCCACCTAAAATGATGATATACCTCCAAGGAGTGGAGAAGAAATCCACCATCTCAAATCAAGAAAAAATCTACAAAAGGAGACTATGAAAATCTCAAATTAATATTTAATTAAGTAACCTATTACAAGTTATTACAAAGTTGTTTACAACAATACTTGTCTTCTACTTTACACTAAAATAAGACAAAATCTTAAGTGTCTCAAGGACACACTACATAGATCATTAGTATGTCTACAAGCGATCACCATTATTAAGGAAAAGCAAAAGTCAGAGTGCTTAAGAGATGAGCCATATGAAGGACTCAATATCTACCTCATCAAGGTGTTAAAGGACACCATAGCTTGATGCTATAGCAAAAAAGGAGTAACACAATTGTGAAGGATACCTGTCATGGTGCAAAACCTGTAACAAAAAGAGAATAGCAAGGTAAGCCAAACATCGATAGTACAAGTTGGAAACAATATTTAGGTTCTTGTTCATATTTAGGTTCTTGTTCATACATAGATTTATATCTATCGTAATGCTACTACATTGGTGAATATGTGACGGTTCACATTATGAATTAATATAATAATTAATTAGATGATTAAAAATAATAATTAAATAATTCTAACATGAAACCCTTCCTAGAAAAGGCTTTGTCCTCAAAGCTAGAACTAAGGAAATTGTTGTTGTATTGTATGAAGCGATTCCCAAGTAGTATCCTCAGGTGCCAATCCCTACCACTGAATCAAGACCTCGATGATGGTGCAATGGTTAAGTTGACAGGTGCATTGATCCAAGACTGTTTTAGGTTCAACCACTAGGGATCCATCCTCAAAAAAATTAGGTAATTGAGTTTGGACCCTTACTTTTGAGCCAATGACCTTCTTAAGGCAAGACACACGAAATACTGGATGAATTTTTGAAGACTAGGATAACTCCAGTTTGTATGCAATGGGTCATATGCACTACAAAATTTTGTAAGGTCCCTAGAATTTTGAAGCTAATTTCTACGGACATTTAAGCATAATAGAGGTTTGACAATAAGTTTGAAGCCATAGGAACACCATGTCTCTCTCTTAAAATTCATGTTCAAACCACTATTGATCCGCTTGCTCTTTCATATGATGTTTTGTGAGTAAGTTCTCTCTAAGAAGATGAAGAATATTGGCCCAAATATAAAGCTTAAAATCTACTACATGAACATTAGTACTTACAAAAATATAATATGTGACCATTTGTGGTGCATATCCATATAGGGCTTCATAGGGTATCATTTTGATGGTAGTATGATATTAATTATTATACCACCAGTCCACCAAAGGAAGCCATTTTACCCAATGAATTGGATGTGTAGAAGCAAAGCAACATATGTAAGTTTCCAAATATTTATTAACAATCTTTGTTTATCCATTGGTTTGGGGGTGATATGCCAAACTCATATAGAGCTGAGTGCCTTGGAGATCGAAGAATTCCTTCTAAAAATGACTAGTGAAAGTGGGATCTCGATCACTGACGATAGTGGATGACATACCATGGAGATTGAAAATTTTATCAAGGAAGAGTTGAGCCATGTTGATAGCCTTGTAGGAATGGGCTAAGGAGAAAAAGTGTGCATATTTAGATAATTGATCCACAACCACTAGGATAAAATATTTTCTAGAAGACTTTGGAAGACCCTCAATGAAATCCATAAAAATATTAGTCCATGTTTTTTTTGGGATAGGAAGAGGTTGAAGAAGTCTTGGAGTACCCACAATAGCCCCTTTTTGTCACTGGTAAACTTCACATTCTGCAAAAAAAAAATTGATATCTTGTTTCATGTTGTCCCAATACAAATATCGAGCCACCCTCTTAAAAGTTTTTAAAAACCCAGAGTGCCTTGCTATAGGGGTAGCATGTAATACATGGAGTATCTCTGGCCGATATGAAGAGGTAGGAGGTAGTACAATACATTCCTTGAATCGAAGCATTCCATTGCTCCATGTTAAGTGATGCTTACGATAGGGATCTTGTTGGATTTTCTAAATTAATGCCTTTGTTGAACCATCACAAAGTCATTCTTGTGTTATGGTTGGCATTTTTGCCACATTGATTTTGATTGAAGTACTAATGTGTTAATTGTTGCAAATCTAACTTTGATTTTGGCTTTGATGCGGTTTTGAAGAATAAAGGAGCAAAAAAGACTAAGTCCAGAAATTGCAGCGATTCGCTGACATGTTCCAAAATCGCGGGTCGGGTGACTTCAAAGTCCAAGTGTCGAAAAGTGCAGCGATGCGCTGCAATGTTCCATTTTCGCTGCATGTTGGTTGCAAAGGGAGTTCGAGGTGGAGGTTGCAGCGATGCGCTGCACGTTTCAAAGGCGCGGAAGGCTTAGTTGCAAAAAGGCTTAAGTGCTAAAACTGCAGCGATGCGCTGCACGTTTTGGAAAAAGTACACAAGGCGAAAAGTTGCAGCGATGCGCTGCAACGTTCCAAAATCGCGGGGGTTGGTCGCTACGGGAGTCTAAAGTAGAAGTTGCAGCGATTCGCTGCATCTTTTGGAAGAAGGTCCCGTAAAGCAAAAGACGTCGCATTTTCGCGACAAAAGGGTGGCAGTTGGTACGGAAGGAGACATATGTAGCGAAATCGCTACTTGTCTCAGAATCGCGGCCATTTTGGTCTGAAGAGCAAAGACATAAAAGTTGCAGCGACTCGCTGCACTTTTGACAAGAGGGCCAAGCGAGATAAATTTGCAGCGATTCTACGACAGGGAATGAGAAGAGCAAGAGACATGGTGATAATATTGATTTCATGACGCATTGATCGAAAAATGACTAAGTATTCAAGTATGCAGCGAAGTGGCGACAAGGAAAGTCAAAGGCATTTAAGAAGCAAAAAGTGTCGCATTTTCGCGACCCATCGGCAAGACCGTACAAAGTGCTTGAAACATGTAGCGATATCGCTACATGTTCCGTTTTCGCGGGACATAGCGAAGGGAGGACCAAAAGAGACAAAAGGTGTTGAGAGATCGCCCGATGTGCCATTTTCGCGGAATGAGCTAGCGATAGAAAAGATGAAGCCGATTATGCAGCGATATCGCGACAGGGAGGATTTTCACGGGTCCAAGGTAGCAAAAGTGTACGGTATCAAAAAAGTGTCACATTTTCGTGACCCGTCTCGTTTTCGCGACCTACGCAGTTTCCCGCCAAAACACAGTATGAACGGCCGAGAAGTTTTTTTGGGTTTTCGATGATTAAATGCTAGCCCGAATTAAATGTTTTGTGGATTTCCGATGCAGTCAAGGTTGAAGAAGCGCCCAGGCCACCAAAATAGAAGATTTTATTTGTTCGAGGCCGTTGTTCGTGGGTTGAGTTAATGATTTCATGCACATGTTCAAAGACAAATTTAATGAAGGTGACCGTGGATCTAATTGCATTTAATTTTGTGGTGCTTCAAGGCTGCGATTAAGGGGATCATGTGCTTATTTTCGATGGCATAATTGTAGATCTCAAGAAGGTCGGTGGCAAATATTAAATGCTGCAAAGAGGACGGCCCTCTATAAAAACCAATGTAAACTTCATTGCAAAGGGTTGGAAGTTTTGCTAAAAACTGGAAGTGCATTTGCGAGAATAAAGTATTGGCTTCAGATTTTTCAAGCAGCTTGTTTGGGTGATTGTCTTTTCTGTTCCTTTTGCATTTCTAATAGAATTTATATTCCTTAAGTGTCGTTACATTCAAATTCTGCATATTGGATTTGAATCTTGCTTGTAAGGATATGATTCCCGGAGTGTAATCTTGGAGAGATTTTCTGCATACAGTTGTGTGAGAGTTGAGTCATTATCTTTTGTTGCTTGTTGTTGCTGCACTTTAAGTTTTCTGTTGTTGTTCTTCCGATCCCATAACTCCGGCCTGCGGCCATATTTCCATTTCTTTCTCGCAACTTTTAATTTCTTTCCAGCAACCCTTATCTTCAAACAAAAATTTAGATTAGTAAAGGGAACCAGCCCACTCTGGAGATTGGTCTGGGAGCCATTTCTTGCTTCCAGCCTTTCAATGTTGGCCGGGTCTAGGGCGCACTTGTAAAAATCCTTTCCTGTGGCAGATTCGTGACCAACAGTTTTTGGCACGCCCGGTGGGACAGATTTCTTCTGTCTCTAAAAGATCCCATAGTATCGAAGGTCTAATGTTCGCCTTTATACTGTAAAATTAGAGCATTTGGTGACTCTGCTGAATTCAAAAATTATTCATGATCACGAGATCACAGTCCAAGAAATTTGGCGATCTTGTCGAATTTTTTGAACTTGACAGTTCAAGAAGTGGTGAGCATTCTAGGTTAGTTTCCTCATCCCTTCCATCTTCTGCTACACAGAACCCTGGTGTTGTTGCTAGTGTTTCATTTTCCCAACCATATCCACTAGTTCCAATGGCACAATATCCTCCACCTCCACCCAGGAAGTTCTTGGCATGGAACAGTTCGGGAGCCTTGAACTTGCAGGCTCAGAATCCAGTCCCTCAGGCTGCACTGAAAGCTTTGCCCACTTATGACGGTACGGGTAAGACAGCTTATGAACACATAAATGATGTGGCTTCTCTAGCAGCCATCCATGATATTACTGATGAAGATGTAATGGTGAAGTTGTTGGTATGCTCTTTGAGAGGCAAATTGTTGTTTTGGTACCGAACGCTGCCACCAGGCACTATAACATCGTGGGATCAATTCGGTGATCTGCTGGTCAAAAATTTTCATGAACAAGCTGACCCCTTCTCATTGTTGAATCAGTTTACTGTAATACAAAGGCATCCACAGGAGGAAATAGCTGATTTCAACGTCCGATTTACCAGAACCTGGCACAGAATTCCTGAAGGTATTCGGCCTGCTGATGAATTGGCTGCACTGTACTATCTTAGAGCATTCAACTCAGATATCGGCTGGGCTGTTCGGCAGTCCAATGTGACAACATTTCCAGAGTTGTTTGAGCAAGCCATCAAAGCAGAAGCTGATTTGGTTGCTGTAGGGAGACTTCCACCAAAGGTAACTATGCCTATAATTCCTGATTTGCCTCAGTATTTATATGCTGGTTCACAACCACAGCCCATGCCATCAATGTATCCTACACCATCATGGAGCTCCAAAGCACCTCAGATTGCACCTGTCCCAGCTCCTCAGTTGCCTACTTTAGCTCCTTTACCGCTTCCTGCACCCAGCACTCAGCCATCTCCCATTTCCACTTCATTTCCAGCTTTGCCAGCACCACCAGCTCCTTTGCCCTTGCCAGCACCTCCTACACCTGTGAACCCTGATCCATATACTACATTATTGCAGGAGGTGAAGTCTGCAAATTCGGCAATTAGAGCCATGGGAAACAAGATCACACTCATTGAGAGGAAGCAGGCTGAGAGAGATTTCCAGCCAAGGAGATTTCAACCTCCTGCAATCACTAGAGATCAAGCTGCCTCCACAAGTAAAGCACCTGAAAAGGGCTTAACTGTTTTAGTAAATGAAGATCCAGCTCTTGCAGACAGAATGTATTGGTGCTCAACCTGCAATGACCCTCATGGAGAAGATACTTGTATGGTCCATCTAAATTATGTGCAGACATTGGCTGCTAGCTCTTCAGGCGGACAAGTTAACATGATCTCAAAAGCTGGTCATAGTTTGATGACTGCAGTGGAAGATCAAGTTTCAGTTCTGACAAGAACTGGAAAGAAGCCTGTAACTGTTGATCCTGCTGATTTAGCGCCTTTGAAAGTACCTGCTGAGGTGAAGAAGCCAGTGAAGGCTCCTGTGCCAGTTCCAAAGTCTGATGCACCTATTTTACCAAAAGATCCTGCTCCCTACAGAGTTCAAGAAAAGGCTGCAGCTGCACCAGTAAGATCAGAAGCAGAGGAGCAAGCTCGTGAAAGGTTGAAGTATCCATCACTGACAAAGAGGCTAAGGGTGGAAGCTACACAACAGTATCGTACCATATTTGAACAACCTGTGAGAAGAAAGACCTTACTGCAGTTTCATACAATATTGTTGAAGAGCTTAAGAAGACCCCAGCTAAGGTAAGCCTCTATGATGCTTTGCAGTTACCCGGTCAGGTAGACTTATTACAGGAATCATTAAAATCTGTCAAAGATAATGAAAAAGGTCCTACCCAGACAGTGTATGCTCAAACCTTACCCACCTCTGCTACTGGGAAAAATAGACCACCTCCATTTTATTTGTCATTGCAAATAGAGGGTTGGATTGTGCATAATTGCATGATCGATTCTGGAGCTGCCACGACTGTAATGCCCAAGGGAGTTTGTGAGGCAATGGGAATGGAATATACACGGAGTAGTCCTGGAGTTCTGCAATTGGATGGTACGCCTGTAAAAATAGTAGGTGTAATCAAAGATGTACCCATTGTCCTGCATACAATGCCACAAATTACTGTTATTCAAGAAATTGTTGTGGTAGATTTAGAGCCCTACTTTAGTATGTGTTTATCCAGGGAATTTACTGCAAAGCTAGGGGGTTATCTGGCATTAGATTATTCACACCTAGAAATTCCTTTCAAGGGTAGACGTCTCAGGATTCAAAATGAAAAGCCTTCCCCTTTTCACATCGAGAAGTTGGAAGATGCAGAAAAAGACATGCAGTCTGTCCACATGCTTACTGAAGAGTCTGAAGATTCTGTTTTAATGAGTGAAGTTTTAAATAATCTTCAGTTGGATGACCAGTTTTCTATGCTTAACTTCAATGCCATGTTGGAGACAGAAATCGGCTGTTATGCCATTCAGAAACCTGAGAGTGACACAAAGCAGGAATTGTCTAACCAAGCTGATCAGAATGATGTTACAGATCAATTATGGCAGCTATATTTCGATGGAGCTCGATGCAAGAACGGAGCAGGGGCAGGTATTGTGTTAATTTCACCTTCTGGTATACAGAGAACTTATTCATATCGTCTTACATGGAGTTGTACTAATAATGCTGCTGAATATGAAGCATTGTGTTTGGGTTTGAAGAAAGCAAGGAAGTTAGGAATTGAACAGCTCAAGATTTTTGGTGATTCCGAGCTTGTTGTAAATCAGATTACAAATAGATGCATTTCAAAGCAGCATTACCTTAAAGCATATCGAAATCAGGTTTGGGATTTGTTTGAGTTTTTTACTGCTCTTAATATTCAAGCTGTTTCCCGAGAGATGAATAAACATGCAGACCCGTTAGCATCTCTTGGAGCTAATTTTTCCCCTGTTGAACAAGTTGTGAACAAACCCAAGACAGTTAGAATGGTATACAGGCCCAGTGTGCCAGACAAAGAAACTTTCTAGCAGGTCTTTGAAAATGATGAGCAGATTGTTAATTTCTTGATCCATGAAGCTGCTACTATCGAAGGAAGAACTTTGGAGGATGAAGGAGCTGAAGGGCTCATTCAATTAAGGAACAACCACATTCCGAAGGGTCTCATAACTCTGGAGAGCTTGTTCGACCAGCATGATCGGTCCACAAAACATCGGATCGAGATTGACAAAAAAGAGTACATGGAATTAGAGTTAGAGCCTAACAAAGCTATCAAGGTTGGAACTGACTCTACCCCAGAAGAACTGCAAAAAATCAGGCAGCTGTGTGAGGAGTTTTCTGACATTGTAGCTTGGAGCTATGAAGATTTGAAAGGTTACAACAAACAGATTGTGCAGCATACAATTGAATTGGAGGAAGGAGTCAGACCTTTTCGGCAAAAACAGAGACCTGTTAATCCAAAGATTGAGATGTTGATGAGGGCTGAGCTTGTAAAGATGCTGCAAGCTAAAATCATTTATCCAGTTAAGCACTCAACCTGGGTTGCCAATCTTGTCCCAGTTCGGAAGAAGAATGGAGATATTCGATTGTGCGTTGATTTCAGAAATTTAAACCGTGCATCATTAAAAGATCATTATCCTTTGCCGCGTATAGATCAAATACTGCATGTTGTGGCTGGAGCTCAGCGTTTTTCTTTGTTGGATGGATTTTCTGGATACAACCAGATTTGGGTGAAAGATGAAGATCAATATAAGACAACATTCACAACAAAGTGGGGCACTTTTGCTTATCAGCGAATGCCTTTTGGACTGTCAAATGCTGGAGCTACCTTCCAAAGAGCCATGGACATTGCATTCAAGGATTTGTTGAACAAGATCATTGTCATATATCTTGATGACATGACAGTATTTTCACACAGACGGGAAGATCACTGCTCTCATCTGAGGCAGATTTTTGAAAAGTGCAGAGAGTTTGGAATTTCCATTAATCCGAAAAAGTCTGTGTTTGCAGTGAAAGAAGGTAAGCTTCTGGGCCATGTGATTTCAGAAGATGGATTAGCAATTGATCCAGCCCGAGTTGAAGCATTGAAGAAATTGTTACTCCCTGCAAACAAGAAGGAACTTCAGTCTTTCTTTGGACAGATCAATTTCATCAGAAAGTTTATTTCTGATTTTGCCCAGGTTGTAAAACCTATGACTGAGTTGTTAAAAAAGGATGCAGATTTTCAATGGACAGCTCGAAGAAAAGAAGCATTCCGAGAAATCAAGGAAAGAATAGCACAGGCTCCTGTTCTGATTAATCCTGATTACTCCAAGGATTTCATTTTATATGCAGTTGGGGAAGATGACAGTTATGCCGCGGTGCTTACACAGAAGGGAGATGATGGGAATGAAAGGCCCATTGCCTTTCTCAGTCAGGTCATTCTACCTCATGAAGCAAAGTACAATTTTATTGAAAAATAGGTATATGCTGTTATGAAATCCCTTAAGAAGTTTAAACATTTTATATCTCAGAGCAGAACCATTGTTTATGTGATACATCCAGATGTAAGAAATTTCATTCTTCAAGGAGAGTTGGGTGAAAAACGTGCTGGTTGGGTCACTAAGATCCAAGAATTTGATGTAGAAATTCACCCTACTAAGCTAGTGCGTGGTAAGGCTCTGTGCCAGCATTTGGCAAAGATGGCAGCATCTGGTGTAGGTGAAGATCATGAAGAAAATCTTGTTAGTAATGACAATTTAATGAATTTCTTAATTCTGGAAAAGGACTGGACAGAAGACCTCATTGATTATTTCACAACTGGTAGATGTCCTTCACAGTTGAATGCTTCTCAGAGGAGGAGATTTCGGCTGCAAGCTCTACGGTATGTTTTGTTGCCAGAAGGATTGTTTTTTAAGAATCTTGATGGTGTTCTTCTGAGATGTGTTAAAGAAGCAGACAAGGCTAGGCTCCTGGAAGAATTTCATTCTGGTTTATCAGGAGGACACTTTGCAGGAAGGCCGATGGCTTTGAAGATAATCCGAGCTGGTTATTACTGGCCAACCCTGTTCTCAGACGCTTTCAAGATTGCACAAGCCTGTGACAAATGTCAGAGATACACAGGAAGGGTAAGAAATGCAGCACTGCCTTTGCATCCAGTTCAGGTTGAAGCACCCTTTCAGCAGTGGGGGTTGGATTTCATTGGAATCATTGATCCTAATTCCTCAGCTGGTCATAGATATATTTTGACAGCTACAGACTATTTCACCAGGTGGTCAGAAGCTATTCCTACAAAGGTGGCCAACCAAACTGTGGTGATATCTTTTATTGAAGGTTTGATTACTCGCTTTGGTATTCCTGATGCCATCATTACTGATAATGGGACCCCATTCATTGGAGCTGAACTAGCTGAGTTTGCTAATAAGTATGGCATTTTCCTAAAAACATCTTCCAATTATTATCCACAGGGAAATGGCTTGGCGGAGTCAACAAATAAAAATTTGCTCCGGATTTTAAAGAGGTCTTTGGGAGAGAACAAGAGATCATGGCATCTTTTATTAAATCAAGCTTTATGGGCCGATAGAATTTCAGTTAAGAAGTCTATCAAGACCTCACCCTATGCCCTAGTTTATGGGAAAGAAGCAAAGTTGCCTGTTCATCTTGAGTTGCCTGTTTTGCAGCAATTACAGAATTTTCAGGACAATGAGACAGACCTGAGTTCCTTGGATTTGCGGATAGCTCAGTTATTGCATTTGGAGGAGCAGCGTTCTGAAGCATATGATCAATTTTTTAAACACACACAAGGTATTTCGAAGTGGTTTTGTAAACATTCTGCAGATCGTCCACTCAAAACAGGAGATTTGGTGTTGAAATGGAATGAGAATAAAGCTAAACCTGGGAATCACAAGAAATTTGATGCTTTATGGGAGGGTCCCTTCCGTATCACCAGAACAGGTACAACAAATTCATTCTATTTAGAAGACCTGGATGGCAGTCCACTTCCAATTTCAGTCAATGGCTTTCATCTGAAAGCCTACACTTCTTGAATTATCAGTTCAGTATGAGTTTGTATATAGAAGAATAAAAAAAAAAAAAAAAAAAAATATTTTTATATATATATATATATATATACATGTGTTACTTTTCATTTTTGTCACCTTGGTTCTTGTTGCTTGCGAGCCATAGGTGCCTTTTGTCTTTCTGTGTTTTTTTTCCCTTTCCCAGCAGTTGGTGGCTTTCAGAAAATTCTTCTTTTCCCTTCCCTGTTTCCTCTTTCCTTTCTTCATCTTCTTCTTCCTTCTTTCTCTTCTACAGAAAAAAAAAAAAAGAGAGCCACGGCTGTTGTTTCTTCTCCCCATTCTCATTGTTCCCGTTCCTTCCTATCCTTTTCCTCTCAATTCTGTCTTTTGCGCATTTATGTTACAGTTTAGTTCATTTCATTTCACAGCTTTCCTAGTTCCATTTCCATTCCATACTTTCCTTCCATCTTCATTACAGTTGGTAATATGACAGCATTCTGTTGTTATATCTTCCACATCGCTTTGTCATTACATCAACCCATTGTTATCATCATCCATTGCATTCACCGCTTGCGCAATCGCAGGAGCTCACTCCATTTTCGCCTTCCATTTGTCGTTTCATAACCGGTTATATGCAGGTTCTTCCAGTTCCAGCTTTTCAGTAGAAGATGATTGCAGCAGTCCCCTGATTCTGTTTCAATATGACTCTGTGCCCAATGTATTCAGACCTGGATTCTTGCATACAGCGAGCTGTATACCCCGCGAGCCGCCAAGAATGTTGGCATTTTTGCCACATTGATTTTGATTGAAGTACTAATGTGTTAATTGTTGCAAATCTAACTTTGATTTTGGCTTTGATGCGGTTTTGAAGAATAAAGGAGCAAAAAAGACTAAGTCTAGAAATTGCAGCGATTCGCTGACATGTTCCAAAATCGTGGGTCGGGTGACTTCAAAGTCCAAGTGTCGAAAAGTGCAGCGATGCGCTGCAATGTTCCATTTTCGCTGCATGTTGGTTGCAAAGGGAGTTCGAGGTGGAGGTTGCAGCGATGCGCTGCACGTTTCAAAGGCGCGGAAGGCTTAGTTGCAAAAAGGCTTAAGTGCTAAAACTACAGCGATGCGCTGCACGTTTTGGAAAAAGTACACAAGGCAAAAAGTTGCAGCGATGCGCTGCAACGTTCCAAAATCGTGGGGGTTGGTCGCTACGGGAGTCTAAAGTAGAAGTTGCAGCGATTCGCTGCATCTTTTGGAAGAAGGTCCCGTAAAGCAAAAGACTTCGCATTTTCGCGACAAAAGGGTGGCAATTGGTACGGAAGGAGACATATGTAGCGAAATCGCTACTTGTCTCATAATCGCGGCCATTTTGGTCTGAAGAGCAAAGACATAAAAGTTGCAGCGACTCGCTGCACTTTTGACAAGAGGGCCAAGCGAGATAAATTTGCAGCGATTCTGCGACAGGGAATGAGAAGAGCTAGAGACATGGTGGTAACATTGATTTCATGACGCATTGATCGAAAAATGACTAAGTATTCAAGTATGCAGCGAAGTGGCGACAAGGAAAGTCAAAGGCATTTAAGAAGCAAAAAGTGTCGCATTTTCGCGACCCATCGGCAAGACCGTACAAAGTGCTTGAAACATGTAGCGATATCGCTACATGTTCCGTTTTCGTGGGACATAGCGAAGGGAGGACCAAAAGAGACAAAAGGTGTTGAGAGATCGCCCGATGTGCCATTTTCGCGGAATGAGCTAGCGATAGAAAAGATGAAGCCGATTATGCAGCGATATCACGATAGGGAGGATTTTCACGGGTTTGAACAGTCAAAGTGTACGGTATCAAAAAAGTGTCACATTTTCGTGACCCGTCTCGTTTTCGCGACCTGCGCAGTTTCCCGCCAAAACACAGTATGAACGGCCGAGAAGGTTTTTTAGGTTTTCGATGATTAAATGCTAGCCCGAATTAAATGTTTTGTGGATTTCCGATGCGGTCAAGGTTGAAGAAGCGTCCAGGCCACCAAAATTGAAGATTTTATTTGTTCGAGGCTGCTGTTCGTGGATTGAGTTAATGATTTCATGCACATGTTCAAAGGCAAATTTAATGAAGGTGACCACTAATGTCTAATTGCATTTAATTTTGTGGTGCTTCAAGGCTGCGATTAAGGGGATCATGTGCTTATTTTCCGTGGCATAATTGTAGATCTCAAGAAGGTCGGTGGCAAACATTAAATGCTGCAAAGAGGACGGCCCTCTATAAAAACCAATGTAAACTTCATTGCAAAGGGTTGGAAGTTTTGCTAAAAACTGGAAGTGCATTTGCGAGAATAAAGTATTGGCTTCAGATTTTTCAAGCAGTTGTTTGGGTGATTGTCTTTTCTGTTCCTTTTGCATTTCTAATAGAATTTATATTCCTTAAGTGTTGTTACATTCAAATTCTGCATATTGGATTTGAATCTTGCTTGTAAGGATATGATTCTTGGAGTGTAATCTTGGAGAGATTTTCTGCATACAGTTGTGTGAGAGTTGAGTCATTATCTTTTGTTGCTTGTTGTTGCTGCACTTTAAGTTTTCTGCTGTTGTTCTTCCGATCCCATAACTCCGGCCTGCGGCCATATTTCCATTTCTTTCTGCAACTTTTAATTTCTTTCCAGCAACCCTTATCTTCAAACAGAAATTTAGATTAGTAAAGGGAACCATCCCACTCTGGAGATTGGTCTGGGAGCCATTTCTTGCTTCCAGCCTTTCAATGTTGGCCGGGTCTAGGGCGCACTTGTAAAAATCCTTTCCTGTGGCAGATTCGTGACCAACAGTTACCTTATCTAACTATTGTGGAATGGGTGAAGAGAGTGCTTGCAATTGTGGAAAATCTTCAAATTTACGTGAAAGGGCATCAATAACCATATTCTCCTTCCCGATCTCATAATCATACCCCAAAATTTTAGTGACCCATTTTTGTTGCTCCAGGGTGAAGATACATTGTTCCAAGAAGTATTTCAAACTATGATGATCATTACGAATAATGAAATATTGAACAATGAGATACGATCACCAACATTGGATGGCATGAATGATGGCCAACATCTCTTTATCATATGTTGATCGTGCCAAGTTCTAGCATTAAAGTGCCTTGCTAGTGAAAGCCACGGGTCTACCTTCTTGCATGAGAATTACACAAATTACCAATTCGAAAGCATCACTTTCGATCACAAAGGATTTTGAGAAATATGGCATGGCCAATACAGGTGTGGAACACATGGCTTCCTTGAATCTGTGAAAACCATCATCAACATTTATGGACCAAATAAAGGTATTCTTTCTAAGTTGTTAATTGGGCTACAAGTTTGCCATAGTCCTTTATTAACTAACAGTGATACCCATTCAACCCAAGAAATCTATGCAAGATTTTCAATGATTTTGGAATAGGACAATTTTGCATATCTTTAATTTTGTGGGGATCCACCTTAACCATATCTTCTAAAATAATATTTCCCAAATACTCAATCTCCTTCTACCCAAAATAATATTTTGAGCGTTTGACATATAATTGGTTGCCACACAAGATTTGCAAGGGTTTTTCCAATTGAATCAAATGGTCCTCCCAAATATTGCTATAAACCAAAATATCATCAAAGAAAACCAAAATAAATTTCCTAAGATAAGGGTGAAATACCTGGTTTATCAAACTTTAGAATGTTGAAGGAGCATTAGTAAGGCCAAAAGGCATGACCAAAAATTCATAGTGTCCCTCATGGGTGTGGAAATCTATTTTAGGAATGTTGTCTTCTATAATTCTGATTTGATGATATCCTGATCGTAGATCCAAATTTAAAAAATACTTAGCACCATGAAGTTCATCCAAAAAATCATCAATAATAGGAATCGGGAATTTTTTCTTTATTTTTATTTTTTTGAGGGTACGAAAATCAATACATAGTCACCATGTCCCATACTTCTTACAAATAAAAAATACTGGAGTAACTATAGCATGATTGTAACTACGGTAGGGAGGCAACCCTTTTAACTCAGTAAATACTAGGGAGTGATGTGTCAAGATTTTTTGTAACTCTTCCACTTCATCGTAGTCTACCCTTGTGGATTTAATGGAGAATAATTGTGTGACCATTCCCTTGACTCCTTTTTGAATAAACTTTTTCATGCGATGAGAACTCATTATTTGTGAGGAACCTGCTTGGAGCCCTGTTAAAGTGTATTTCTAGCATTCAATTGTGAATTATATTCACAATGTTGTAAAATCCCATTGTATTAGCCCGAGTTTTTGCAACCATTGAGACCCTAGTACAACATCACATCTGCCCAATGAAAGCAAATACATGTCACTTTTCATGTGGTAGTCGTCGATGGTGAGTTAGACATTTCGACACTTCCCCTTACAAGTAATTCATCCCCATTACCAATCATCACCTCAAAATTATTGCAAGTTTGTATATAGTAAATAACCTATTTTTCCACACATGGGTCAATGAAATTATGTGTACTTTTGGAGTCAATAAGCATAATGAGGTTTTATCGCTTGAATTAGCCACAAAATTTCATAGTTTGTGGAGAATAAAATCTTGCAAGAGAATTGAAAGAAATTTTTGGGATATCCTCATTATTTTTATTAGGTGGATATGTCACTACTTCCACTTCTATCTTATCATATTCTTTTGTTCAGTTACAAGGATCAGTTGCATTCAAAAAATATAACTTCTATATAATGCATCTATGATTTGGCACATATATCTCATCACAATAATAGCAAAGGTCCTTCGCTCGTTGTTCCTTCATTTCCTTGGGGCTGAGATGCTTAATTTGTAAGGGTCGATTAGGTTTTGGGGTAGTGTGAGCGAGTTTTGATTTTCCAATAGGTGGCTTCCCTTGTCAACGTTGAGCATTGATTTTATCTTCTACTAACTTGGCTAACCAAATGGTTTGCATCATGGTTCTAGGATTAAACATTTGTAATTCCACCCAAATTTCTTATTTCAACCCATTTATGAAGAAACTTTTGAAAAATTATGCATCCAACCTTGTTGTGCGATTTGTGAGCTTCTCAAATTGATCCTAGTATTTGTGCACTGAAGTGATTTGATGTAATTTAGAGAGAGATCCTATGAAGTCTTTGAATTTTCTTGTGCCAAATTGAACCAATAGATTCTTCGTAAAATCATCTAAAGTAGAAGTACCATTAGTCTTTTTATACCATTGGTACCATTGGATAGCATCATGTTCGATGTGGAATGATGTAATACAAACTTTTTGCACCTTAGGAATTTAATTCAATCAAAAGTATTGTTCTGCCTGATAGACCTAGCTAGTGGGATCTCCTCCCTAAAATTTAAGGAAATCCAACTCAATTGTTCTTATAAGGATGGATATTTGTTGATCCCTAAGGAGAGTCTGATGCATGGAGCCTCCAACTGGTCTTAAAGACAATGGGGAACCAAAACCTTGAGTGCTTTGAGATGGAATAACCATAGTCGATTGTGTAATTTTTGTATTTGTGTCAAATTTTGAGTCAAATAGTCATTTTTAGCATTTAATCCCACCATCCTTACCTCTATTTCTTGAAAAGTGTGCTTGATATTAGCTTACAAGAGTAGTTCCTTGATTTATCGAATATCATGATCCAATTTTTCTAAACTGGGGTCTTGAGATCTTCTCCTCTCAACCATTTTAGTAATCTTCTTGAAATATGAATTTTTCAAAATTTAATTTAAATTTTGATTATAAATTGAGGTTTTGGTATCAAGGGTTCAAGATTGGGCAGCAAGGGTTCAATTTGAATTTGACAAAAATTATAAAAAAATATTTTCCTAAAAAATTGGTTCTATCAACTTTTTTTATACCCTTCAAGCCTTCCCAATGGTCACAATTGACTTGGTTGTATAATACTAACAAACCAACATGAAGCAACTAGAAAATGGTGTTAAGCATGAAGTAGAGAATGATATCGATACGAGAATAGTAGTGGCATGAATAATACTAATAGACTAACACAAATTTGGAGGAGGATGACCGACACTGAGCAATCAAAGAATGGTGTTAAGCATGAAACATGGAATTATATCGATGTAGGAACTTTAATGACATGAAGCACAAAGCAGGTAATAATATCAACATGAAGCACAAATTTAACATCGCCAAGTGGGTCGCAGACATGATAAGGGAGAGGTAGGAGTGACCACCACAAGGTGGTCACCTCCTTATAATTATGATAGTCCTTTTAAATTGCTTGTAGACGATTTCATAAGTGATGTGGGATTAATTTTCCACTAAAAATAATATCACCTTCTGCAATGGCAACTTAATGTGGCTATTCTAGCAAGGGGACAAGATTTAGGCAATTCTAGTGACTCGACACTCACCATGTGGCATTATCCGTGTGGTGAAAATTTTATTAGGGTTTAAAGTTTAACTTAAACCTTAGAATAATTTGATAAATAGTTTTCTCTATCTCACCAAGTCCATCAAGATGGTCAATCAATTTTCTAGAACTGCGTTGATATCAGATGACTATTAAGAAACGATCAGAAATAAATTTTGTCACCATATTTATGCTTGGAGGATTACCGCGTGCACGTTTGAAATGAATTTCATAATCAAATTCTGCTTGGAAGATTATCATGTACACATTTAGTTTAGTCTGTGTGTCTTGTGTAAGGTCTCTTAGAACCTCTGATTTCACCATGAAGCGTTGGTTGTATGCTTTGTATACTATATGATAATTTTGTGGATAAATTTTAGTTGATCAACTTTTTATTTGTTCAATCTGCTCCTTACGTCTTCATTGGCCGTTCAAACTACAAATCAACCAGTTAGATGCAAGATTTTAGGAGGATGAGAAGAACGATAAGGGGGAACCCTTTTTTTGCCTTCTTGGTGGCTTGGAGAGAAAATAAGTGGGAAACAATTTCCTTGCCTCCTCTATGAATAATTTTCTCCATTCGATCAAAGCTTACTAGTGGAGAGGGGTCTGATTTTAATCCTTTAAGAGTATGTGTTTGATTATTTATTGTGAATTTCATCCATAATTCCTAAAAATCGCAATGGATTTTCCTAATTGTTTGTAGCCATTGCACTCCTAAGACAATATCACATCCTCTTAAGAAAATTGCATACATGTCATGTTTCATGGTGTAATCACCTAAGGGAAACTTAATATTTTGGCAGTTCCCCTTACAGGTGATCCATCCCCCATTACCAATCATGAATTCAAAATTATTGCAAGGTATATAAAGTAGTTAGCTTGTTTTACAACACATGGATCGATGAAATTACGAGTATTCCTAGAGTCAATAAGCACACTAAGGTTTTGTTATTTGAAGTATCCTAGGATTTTCATAGTTTGGGGAGAAGAATTATCAACAAGGGAAGTGAAAGAAATTTCTAGTGGAACTTGAGTGTTATCATCGGGTGTATCCATCACTACTTCTACCTTGACCACATCTTCATCGTTGGTTGATCGACAAGGAATAGTTACATCTAGAATAAATAATTTGGGTGTAATACATTTATGATTGGGTATAAATTTTTGATCACAATGAAAAGAAAAGCCTTTTTCTCTTCATTCTTTCATTTTTATAGGGCTGATACGTTTAATTGGTAGGATTCAATTAAGTTTTGGGATTGTGTAAGTATTTTTTTACTCTGCCTTAGATGGTTTTCCCAATCGATTAAATTTGTCTTCCGTTATTTGGGCTAATCTAACGATCTGTATCATGGTAGTGGGATTGAACATTTGTACTTCTAATAAAATTTCATCCTTTAAGACATTGATGAAGCAATCTCTAAAGAATGATGTATCTAATCTTGATGTGCGATTGGCCAATTTTTTAAATTTATCTTGATATTCGTGCACTGAAGTGTTTGATGAAGCTTGGTAAGGGCTCCCGTGAAATTCTTGAGTTTTCTAGTGCCAAATCCTACTAATAGATTTCCTATGAATTCAAGCCATGTAGGGGTGCCATTAGTTTTTTTACCACTGGTACCATTGGTTGGCATTATTTTTTAGGTGGAAGGATGCAATGCGAACCTTTTGTGCCTCAGGTTTAATGTAGAGAGAGAAGTATTTGTCGTCCCGATAGATCCATTTGGTGGGATCACCTCCTTCAAATTTTGGAAAATCCAATTTAGTAGTTCTAGGAAAAATGGAAGTTTGTGGCCCCTCAAGTGGTTCTTGGTATGTTGGTCCTTTGGTATATTCGCCAGCTTGGATTAGTGCCATATTTTGTTGTATCATATCAATGGAGTTGTTATAACTTATGGGCATCAATTTTAAATCCATTGCTACCATTCTGTTTTCATATTTCACCATTGGTATAGTACTATTTGTAATTTTGTCCTTCCATTGGCAGAACTTGTTTTTTCATATAATACTATTTGTAATTTATTCCCTCCACTAGTGAACCTCCTGCATGAATTATTTAAGTGTAGGGTCCTGCGATTGCGATCTCTTGCCATCGACCATTTTTGGATTGGTTGCAAAATGTAAGTTTTCTTTAAAGTTTTAAAAAAAAATTGTATTTTAGTTAATTTTTTTTGCAAAATCTGGTATGATTTTTGGTAAAATTTTGGTTTATCAATTGGACCTCAATGGTCAATTTTTTTTTTTAAATTCAAATCTATTTCTTTGTGTAGCATGAACAATAGTTAGCATATAGAATATGGTGTTAGTGGTGGCAGGGAGCACAAGGTAGTATCAGTGGGTAGAAGATGACATAAGCATGAGAGTTGCATGGAAGGAAAGGATGGGTAAGCATGAGGGGGAAACATAGAAGGTGAGGAGGGTAAGCATAAGGGAGCCACAAAATGGGGAAACGTAGTGAGAGGGGTGGTGGGACATGAAGGAGAGAAAAAGTGCAAGACAAGAGGTGGGATCAATTGAAATTGTGGGGAAATTCAACGAAGGGTAAACAGTTGTAATTTATCACACACGCAGAGAGGGGTGGTTCCAAGGTAGAGCGTGACTGAAGTCATGTTTCATTATATGCATGTCAAGTATTTTAAGCTACTTGTTATTTTACCTCCTTGTCAATGTGGGATTTTTTTATCCCAAGTTTCAAATAATTTTCCTCGATACCCGATGTCATAATTTTAAAGATGATCCTGGTGGATTTTAAACCTTAATGTTTTTTTGTAATTATTTTTAAATCCTTTTTCGATTATTCGCGATGTCTCCGGTATCGCCAAACAATAATTTTGACCATCAAAATAGATAACCTTAGCTTGGTTTTTAATTTATTTTTTGGTGATGTCGATTAGACTAGTGTGGTACTTAGGAAAGGGTATAACATCATCGAGGATATGAAGAAAATCAAAGCTAACATCTCTTTGCATGATCCCAGATTACAAAACAAAAGGACAACATTTTAAAGATATACTCTGAACCCTCCATCAAATATTACGAGAAAGGTAAAAATATTTTAAATTTTATAAATAAATATTATTTATACAAACTGGTAGTATCAAAGAGGGATTTTATATAAAAGCCAAAGGGTTATAAAATTAATTTATAAAATTTAAATTCTAAATTATAATTTAAAAACTTTATAAATTAATAAAGTCTTTATTAAGCATCGACGTCATATTTTATTGCACCCATCGACATGCAAGTCAAATGAGGGAAAAGGGTATTTAAACCCTTGCCAAAGCAAACCTTAGGCATTCGAATCAATATCCGACATCATGGAGATAGTGATAATTTCATGCAACGAAGAAAAAGGAGTGAGCACATCGTTCGAAGAGCACGTGGCAAGTGAAGGGAAGAGCCAAGGGCTCTAAGGTCTTAGGAATAAGATAAAGCATGAAAGGCACTTCCTTGTTTACGTGGAGCGCTTAGCTCACACGACTGACTAGCCATGGCCTAGGTGCTAGCAAGGGAGAATGCGTAGGATCAAATCTCACAAATTGCGAAAGGGGACTTTTGCCAAGGTTTTTATAAATTTGATTTTTAATTTTTCAATGTGCTAAGGTTAAGGAGTAATAAGGGTGGTAAATGAAAATTTTATTATTTCCTTGCTTTGCTAAGGTTAGGGAGATATAAGGGGAAAATGGTTAGGTTATTTACCTAGGTGGTAAATGAAATATTACTAGGGTAAATATTCCTTTTACCTTAGGAAATTAAAATTGGTTTATTGCATTAATTTTTTGCAATATTTAGAAGTAGAAAGTGTCATTTTGAAAGGGTTATTTGATGAAATTATTATTGTTGAATATTGATATTGATATGGATAAATATGGTGTATTATGAAATTGAGTTATCCTTGTATTTGGAAGAGTGACACTTTTTATCTAACTCCTTTGAGCTTGGCAAAGAAGTTTATCATCAAGAAAAAGGTATGAGCACATTCTTCCATAGTTGATTTGGTTGATTGGTTTTATAGAAAATAATTTTGGAGTGAAAACTACTTGATTAAGGTTTCCCTTCATGAGTGTGTTGAGTTAATGCTTCAAGGTTTTTTGGAATAAAGAGTTGTTAAAACCTTGTCTTATAAGTATTGTTATTGGAGCCATTGGTTGTGTGAAGAACTGGAACTAGGGTTTGAAAAGAACATGAGTATCATTGTTTTGTGAGAGTTTTCTTATAAGCATTGTTGTTAAATCATTGGTTGTGTGGAGAACTTGAACTAGGATTTGAAAACAACATGAGTATCATTGTTATGTGATAGTGGTTGATACGCATTGTTGGAAATATTTTGAGTAAAGGGTCATATACTTGGACTAGGAATTGCAAGCAAGGATTGCTTCATTGAGTGATTGGTGGAGTATAGTTGGTTGAGACTAGTCAAGTGGGTGTGTGGAGTGATTGTTCAAGTTCCATAAAATAAACTATTCTATATTTTGAATTGATTTGAGAAAGTAATTGAGGTGAATGTGAAGCATATTGAGTCTCTAACATTTTTCCTTATGTTTCTCAAAGAGTTATTGAGAGTGATTGATTATTGAGGTGAATGTGAACCATATTGAGTCTCTAACAATTCTTTGTATGTTTCTAAAAGAGTGATTAAAAGTAATTAAGCATTGTGATGAATATAGAGCATGTTGAGTCTCTAACAATTCTCTTTATGTTTTTATGAGATTGGACAAGTTCTAGTGTGGACTTGTTGAGAAGATTTTAGGCAAGTCTTTGAGAAGACTTGTGGACGTATTTGGGTGAGCTTTTGTGGAATATTACAATACAGATTGAGAGAATATTTGGATAAGTTCTTTTGAGGACGTATTGAGTAGATTTGTATAGCAAATTTGGACAAGTTCTAGAGAGGACTTATGGATATATTAGTGTGAGATTTTGTGGAAACTTACAAGGTAGATTTGATACAAGTATTTGAGAAGACTTGAGAGCAGAGTTGATTGATTGATTTGTTCAAACCTTGAGTTAAGGTTTGAGGCAGATCTAATAGATTTTATTTGAGATTGAGTCAAGCTTTGAGTTAAGGCTTGAGGACAGAGATTGAGGACAGATTTATGCTAGACCGAGGGACTATGTTTAGTGCCGATAAAAATATAGACATTAAGGATAAATTTGTGCTAGACCGAAGGACTGTGTTTAGTGCAGATCAAAATATAGAGATTGAGGATAGAGTTTTGTTAGACCAACGGACTATGTTTAGTACAAATTTCAAATAGAGCTTTGGAGGTGACAGGTTTGAGGACAATTTTTTCCAGCCAAAGTAGGGAATACAGGTATCTTCTATGGATAGAGTTCCATTTTCTAAGGGTAGTGGAGGTAGAGGTCTTCTAGAGGATCACCAACCAGAGTAGAGTTAGGATATTGGTGTCTCCTGTAGATAGAGATCCACAAACATGATTTTGGGTATTGGTGTCTCATTTGGACAAAGGTCCATAAACATTGTAATAGGAAAAGGATTCCCAAGAGATTGATTAAGAAAATTTTAGTAAAATATTTTCTCCATGGAGTAGCCCACATTGGGTGAACCATGTAAATTGTGGTGTCTCTATTGTGTGTGGTGATTTTTACATTGCTTGATTACATATATTGATATTGATATCTGTAAATTTCATAATATTTATTGGGAAAGAAAAGTAAAAAGTGGTCTTATACTATTCACCCCCTATCAGTATAAGCTTGTTTTCTTCAATGCTTTGTCTTCCATAAAAACATGCAAATATTTTATATATTCCCCCACTTAACACATGGGCATGTAATGTTAGAGTATATTACATTATTTAGTACATGTAAATGTACCACCTTTTGTACATTACTAGAGTATGAGTTTACTTTATAGTAAAGTTAAGTAGTTACTTCAAGCAATGTAATAAATGCACAATTGTTAGAATGTACAATGATTTAAATGTGCATGTAGTCCACATGTACATAAGTCATAGTATAGATTCAAATGTAGAGTAAGGGCCAAGGATATTCATATATATAGGCCTTATAGTGAGTGAAATGAGAGAGTACTGAATATAGAGAGTGCATAGTATAGATTTTTAGAGTACAATGTAGCTTCTAAGAACAGTTTATGTAGTGTTCATTTCTTTGATCATATTGCATTGTACTATTTTTGTGAGCTTTAATTAATGGTATATTTTTAGTTATTTCAAAATTTTATCTCTTTTTTCTTGCATATTATTGTGTCATTATCATACAATCATCTTAAATTACTTATCTTACATCATATGGTTGCATTTCCTTTATTATATATTCATCAAAAGCTAGCAATGGTATCAGAGTACACAATAGATCAATAAAAATAGAGAGAGCCATAAGTGAGATTGAGAGGAATCTAGAAATATTATTTTCAAAAATTTTGAGATTGTATTTGGCTAGATTCTTTCAATAGAGTTGCGAAAAAATTATGAAGACTATGACTCAATGTTGATTCCACTAGATTGACAAATCAACTACTGAATATTGATTATCTCTATATTCAGAGTTTCTTCCATTATAGTTCTAATAATTTATTACAATAAAATGAGATTCAAAGAAAGTTGGGAAACTTCCTCCATAGAGCTAGGAATTATATCTTCTTTGGAATCAATCCAATACAAAAAGCAACAAATGAAATATCAAATATTTGAAGGCTTGTAGAAAAGGTCCCATTGGTAGATATTGTAGGCATGCATAATGTAGAAGTAAATAAGGTTATACGAGTCTTGTTGTAGATTCAAGGGAGAAGACACTCTATAGAAGAGTCTTGGTGAAGATAGGAGATTGGTGATCTCCATTTAAGATTGAATACTTCACCCTAAACAAGTTGAAGAGACCCATAAAATATCCATTGAAGAACTTTAACTTTTGGAAGAGATAAAGAACTAGCAAAGGTCCTGTTCTAGATTTCAAAGATTCGAGAGGGATATCTCATTGCAACAATTCCACAGTATAAGGTTGAAATAAATGTTTCATTGAGAAAGACCAAAGAAGCTATAAGAGTGAAGACCCTAGAGAAGAGGTCTCAAAAAAACTCATGGAGAAGGCTTGGAGAGCCTCATTGAAGAATATCAAAGGCCATTGAAATAATTCATAGGAGAACTCATTGGAGAAATTTACCACCAAGGAGAATTTCCTAATAAAGGAAGATTTTTGGGTAATTATCACCATACGAAAAGCCAAAAGGAAGATAGATTTGGTAAAGAGTTTACCAAATTTTGAAGGAGATTGGTGAAGAGCTTAAGACTTTCAAATTCTTGAGAAAAGGCCTAGATTGAAGTTAAATTTCAACAAGGATAAAGGATCCAGATAATATTACTAAATCTAAGAGGTTTGAAGATTTCATTTGAAGGCTAGAAGGTTCATTCGAAGAAATATTTATTGGTTTTTACACCAGAAAACTGAAGGGTTCTTGAAGAAAACTCTTAGCTATGATTAAGAGTTCCCTACCAAAATTTTGAGATTCAAGGACAAAATTTTAGTGGAGAGATTGACTGCTTAGAAATCTAGAATTTTTAGATTTTAGGATAGTAACAAGTCAACAATTCGGGAAACATCAATAGCTACTAAGTTTTAGAGTTTCAGGAAACAATATAAAGAAGAGTTGAAGTCACCTACTACAAATTCATGGAAACAAGTTAGAGGGTTTCAAATTTGCAAATAGGTGAGTTAGATAACTAGTTTGGACAATCAAGAAGAGCTGCAAGTTCATCCAGTAAAAGACAATAATAAGATGAATCTAATCACCTTGCAATACATAATTTTCAAATATCTTAAAGGTAAGCAACTTAGGTGCAAATGGTTCATTATTTGAACACTTATACTCAGTTTGTTACTTAGTTTCATTAAGCACCTTATTAGAGTTTAAAAGTTGCAAGGAGAAGGTTTCTTATTAAAGTCTTCAAGGGAGTTTAGAAGATAGTTTCTTTTAAGGTTTATACCTACACATTAAAATAGAAGCTAGATATATTTTGAAAGAGAAAAATATCATATTCCTATTGTCTATTTGGAGCAAATAAGACGTTACTCTTAAGTTATAAATATTATAGTACATATTATAAGTTACTTTGAAGGAGAAATAAGGCAATATTACTATTACACTATACTAGTTATTCTTAAGAGGTATTAAAGTGCATTTATTTGTTAAGTTAAGGTGGAAGACCAAAGTGCACAAATCAACATAATATCAAAGTGTCTATAGAAACTATTCAATGCAAAAAACCTACAACTTATTGTGGCATAGGGAAGCCACCTAAAATGGTGATATAACTCCAAGGAGTGGAGAAGAAATCCACCATCTCAAATCAAGAAATGAGCTACAAAAGGAGACTATGAGAGTCTCAAATTAAGGTGCAATTAAGTAACCTATTACAAGTTATTACAAATTTGTTTACAACACCATACTTATCTTCTACTTTACACCAAAATAAGACAAAATCTTAAGTGTCTCAAGTACACACTACGTAGATAATTGGTACGTCTACAAGTTATCACCATTAGTAATAAAAAGCACAAGTCAGAGTTCTTAAGATAAGAGCCATATGAAGGGCTCAATATCTACCTCATCAAGGTGTTAAAGGACACCATAGCTTGATGCTATAGCAATAAAGGAGTAACACCATTGTGAAGGATACCTATCATGGTGCAAAAACTACAACAAAAATATACTAGTAAGGTAAGCCAAACATCGATAGTGCAAGTTGGAAATAAGATTTAGGTTCTTGTTCATACATAGATTTATATCTATCCTAATGCTATTACATTGGTGAAGATATGACGGTTCACATTATGAATTAATATAATAATTAATTAGATGATTAAAATTAATAATTAAATAATTCTAACATGCCATCCTTCCTGGAAAAGGCTTTGTCCTCAAAGCTGGAATAGAGGAAATTGTTGTTGAATTTGATGAAGTGATTCCCAAGTAGCATCCTCAGGTGCCAAGCCCTACCACTGAATCAAGACCTCGATGATGGTGTGATGGTGAAGTTGACAGGTGCATTGATCCAAGACCATTTTAGGTTCAAGAACTAGGGATCCATCATCAAAAAAATTAGGTAATTGATTTTAGGCCCTTACTTGTGAGCCAATGACCTTATTAAGGCAAGACACATGAAACACTAGATGGATTTTTGAAGACTCGAGTAACTCCAGTTTGCATGCGATGGGTCGTATGCACTATAAAATTTTGTAAGGTCCATAGAATTTTGAGGTTAATTTTTGCAGACCTTTAAGCCTGAGAGGTTTTATGGTAAGGTTGAAGCCATAGGAACACCATGTCTCACTCTTGAAATTCACATTCAACCCACTATTGATATGCTTGCTATTTCATATGATGTTGAGTTGTGAGTAAGCTCTCTTTAAGAAGATGAAAAATATTGGCCCAACTATAAAGTTCAAAATCTACTGAATAAACATTGGTACTTACAAGAATATAAGATGTGATTGTCTGAGGTTCCTAGCCAATTAGGGCTTTCTAGGGTTTCATTTTGATGGCAGTATCGTATGAAGGATTATACCACCATTCCACAAAAGGAAGATATTTTACCCAATGAATTGGATGTGCAGAAGCAAACCAACATAAGTAAGTTTCCAAATATTTATTAACAATATTTGTTTTTCCATTTTTTAGGGGGTGATATGCCAAAATCATATGGAGCTAAGTGCCTTGGAGATTGAAGAATTCCTTCCAAAAAATACTAGTGAAAGTGGGGTCTCGATCACTGACGATAGTGGATGGCATACCATGGAGCTTGAAAATGTTATCAAGGAAAATTTGAGCCACGTTGATAGCCTTGTAGGGATGGGCTAAGAATCAAAAGTGTGCATATTTGGAAAATCAATCCACAACCACTAGGATAGCATATTTTCCAGAAGACTTTGGAAGACCCTTAATGAAATCCATTAAAATATCAGTCCAAATTTTTTTCGGGATCGGAAGAGGTTGAAGAAGTCTTGGAGTAACCATGGTATTCCCTTTTTCACTCGCAAACTTCACATTCTACAATAATTTTTTTGATATCTTGTTTCATTTTTTCCCAATAAAATTATCGAGCCATCCTATTATAAGTTTTCAAAAATTCGGAGTGCCCTTCTACAGGGGTAGCATGTAATTCATGGAGTATCTATGGCTGATATGAAGAGGTAGGATGTAGTACAATACATCCCTTGAATCGAAGCATTCCATTGCTCCATGTAAAGTGAGGCTTAATATTGGGATCTTGTTGGATTTTCTAAATTAATGATTTTTTTGAACCATCACGAAGCTATTCTTCTGTTACCTTGTCTAACCATTGTGGAATGGGTGAAGAGAGTGCTTGAAATTGTGGTAAATTTTTAAATTTACGTGAAAGGGCATTAACGACCACATTCTCCTTCTCTTTATGATACATGATCTCATAACCATACCCCAACATTTTAGTGACCCATTTTTGTTGCTCTGGGATGGAGATACATTGTTCCAATAAGTATTTCAAACTATGATGATCGGTACGAATAATAAAATATTGACCAATGAGACAACCGTCAACATTATATGGCATGAATGATGGCCAACATCTCTTTCTCATATGTTGATTATGCCAAGTTCCAGCCTAAAAGTTCCTTTCTAGTGAAAGATAAGGGTCTACCTTATTGTATGAGAACAACACCAATTCCCAATACAAAAGCATCACTTTCGATCACAAAGGGTTTTGAGAAATATGGCATGGACAATATAGGTGTGGAACACATGGATTCCTTGAATATGTAAAAAGCATCATAAATATTTATGGACCAAATAAAGGTATTATTTTTAAGTTGTTAATGGCACTATAATTTTACCATAGTCCTTTATGAACTTACAGTAATACCCGATAAACCCAATAAACCTATGCAAGCTTTTCAATGATTTTGGAATAGGCCAATTTTGCATATCTTCAATTTGTGGGGATCCATCTTAACCACATCTTCTAAAATGATATATCCCAAATACTCAATCTCCTTCTACCCAAAAGAATATTTTGAGCCTTTGACATATAATTGGTTGCCACCCAGGATTCGCAAGGTTTGTTCCAAGTGAACCAAATGGTCCTCCCAAATCTTGAATATCATCAAAGAAAACCAAAATAAATTTTCTAATATAAGGATGAAATACCTAGTTCATCAATATTTATAATGTTGAAGGAGCATTAGTAAGGCCAAAAGGCATGACCAAAAATTCATAGTATTCCTCATGGGTGTGGAAATCTATTTTAGGAATGTCATATTCTATAACTCTGATTTGATGATATCATGACTGTAGATACAACTTTAAAAAATACTTAGCACCATGAAGTTCATCCAACAATTCATAAATAACAGGAATCAGAAATTTTTCCTTGATTGTGATTTTATTGAGGGTACAAAAATTAATACACAGTCACCATGACCCATCCTACTTACAAACCAACAAGACTGGAGTAACTATAGCATGATCGTAACTACAGTAGGGAGGCAACCCTTTTAAATCTGTAAATAATCTAGAGTGGTGTGTCAAGATTTTTTGTAACTCTTCCATTTCATCCTAGTCTACCCTTGTGGATTGAATGGAGAATAATTGTGTGACCATTCCATTGACTCCTTTTTGAATAAGCTTTTCCATGCGATGAGAACTCACTATTTATGAGTGTTGAGTGGTATTTTCACCCAGTCGTGAAAGTACACTCTCCTTTAGGATTTGGGTTCCAAATCCCCTCTTGCAAAGAAGTCAAACAAACAACTTCTCCAAGGTCTCCGTTGTATTAGCATTTGCAACTGTGTATTAGTAATCTCAAATAAAGATAATCAATTTAAATGCTTGGAACACCTTAGTGATTGCAAGTAACTGTAAACAAGGGGCAATGTTGGTTTATTTCATCATGAAACTTTAATGACTGTTCATTGTTTTTTTTTTTGGATTTTGAATTTTTTAAATGTTTGTTTAATGCCTGAAAATAAGTTAAAATTTTTGGGAAAAATAAAATGCAGAAAATGAAAATGAAATGCAATAAAATTGAAGATAAAATGCACTCAGTATGATGCTATCCTGTTCCGACAAAACCGAAGATGTGAGGTCTCCATGCATGCAACCTAACCTATTGGACTTGCAAAACAAGCACAATCCCCATAGACTAAGTGCTGGTTCCTAGGGTACGAAATAAAATTCAGATTTCAAATATTCGCCTAATGTAACCCAAAAAAATGGCATTAACATTATCTATTTATTCGAAATCTAAAAAAATGAAAGAATAAACATTAAATCCATAGCATGCAAAGAAAATCTCCTTCTTTCTTGCCCACAAGATGCAAATTTCTGAAAACTTCTGCATTAAAAATATGTCATTTTACAATAGCAGAATTTCTGGTTTTCCCAAACCAGTCTGTGGAAGAAAAACAACTTAAACAGGTCCAGAATGGCCTTCTCGCCTTCAAATCTGCAACTCTGTTCACAGCAATTTCCGACCCCTTTCTGGCCTCTTTGAATGGCGTATTTAAACTTCTAAAAAAATTGCTTCTCCTTCCATGACGGTTCATTTCGTTTTTCGATGGTTGCTCGTTTCACCTTCCCTGACTGCGTGTGCTTTGGTTTCCATTTTGTGGCCCTTCGCTGCGTTTTCTCCACATGGGCTTGCGTCCATTTCCCTCCATGCGTAACGACCATCTTAAATGATTTCAAATCATTAAATATTTCTTATGTAACGCTTTGTCTTGTTCATTGGATTTTGTCCTTATGTCCACGTCACTATGCAAGTCCGTTACCTTGGCGAAAATGGAACATGTCACGATATCACGACACCTTTGCCTCCTTGCTCTCTTTTGTTGCTTTTAGCCATGAAAATGTAACATGTCGCGATATCGCGACACTTTTTCTCTTTTGGCCGTGAAAATGCAACATGTCACGATATCGCGATACTTTTCTTTCTTGCTCTCTTTTTGCTTTTAGTCGCGAAAATGCAACATGTCGCGATATCGCGACACTTTTCCTGTTTGGCCGCGAAAATGCAACATGTCGCGATATCGCGACACTTTTCTTTTCTTGTTCTTTCTTGTCTTGTTTGGTCGCAAAAATGCAACATGTCACGATATCGCGACACTTTTCTTTCTTGTTCTTTCTTTTCTCGTTTGGTCGTGAAAATGCAACATGTCGCGATATCGTGACACTTTTTCTTTCTAGCTCTTTCTCTTTGCTTTGAATCACGAAAATGCAACATGTCGCGATATCGCGACACTTTTTCTCTTTGGCCACGATGGTGCAACATGTCGCGATATCGTGACACTTTTCTCTTTGGCCGTGATGGTGCAACATGTCGCGATATCGTGACACTTTTTCTTCTTTGGCCGTGATAGTGCAACATGTCGCGATATCGCGACACTTTTTCTCTTTTGGCCATGATGGTGCAACATGTCGCGATATCACGACACCTTTTCTCCTTTGGCCGCGAAACTACATGTCGCGATATTGCAACACTTTTTCTCTTTTGGCCGCAAAACTGCAACATGTCGCGATATCGCGACACTTTTTCTCTTTTGGCCGCGATGCTGCAACATGTCGCGATATCGCGACACTTTTTCTATTTTTTCTACGAAACGCAACATGTCGCGATATCGCGACACTTTTTCTCCTTGTGGTGTTTTGCTTTTTCTCTTGATCTTTAGCCTATGGGCCACTTCAGTCTTCTTGGAACACATGCAAAAAATGTGGGTCCCCAATTTTGGGGTACGTTGTGGAGCAGCCACAACAAATGGCGACTCTATTGGGAAATGCTCCTGAGCATTTCGGTGAGAACTCAACCTGAAAACACACAGACTCAAATACAAGCGTTAGCAAATATCCCAAGAATGAAACTAGATGAGAAATACATGAAGCATTAGAATTATTAAGCATCATCTCGGTGTGTGCAATGTGCTTCATTCCCTATCGTTTGAAATTGATCAACATTCCATTGTCAGTTTCACTTATGATTCGTATGCAAGGCTATGAATGATTTGTGCAGGATTTGATGTATGATAACTATGTTAGAGATATAACAACCTGCTTTGCAAAGGCTCAAACCTTCTAGTATCATGAACAAACATATTAAAACTATCAAACCCTCTTAGGACCAAATATATGTATACTGAATTAATTTACTAGATCCCAAAGTTGGTTATGTGTCACTACCATCTTGAACCCATGTGCAAGTGTAAGTGAAATCAGAGCTTTGGGGAATAGGATTCCCAACCTAAGCGAGATGGGAATTTAACCCTATCCTTACTACTCTGATCTGGAGTTCATTACCTCATCTTGAACAAAATGATTTAACCTCGTTATGGATGAAAGCTGTCAAGCTAGCCTATCCGTTTGAGCAGTCAGTGGTCTTGTTTTTAGACAAGACATGTTGCCACGCATGAGCATACTCCACTGCCAGCCAGGCGTCTATAGCCCCGGTGGATATTAACCCCATAATCCATGATTTGGCTCTACTTTTGATTTCTTGGACCTTGGGGATGACTACCCATCCTTGCAAGGGACATGTAGTACGATCCTTCCAATCCAATATTAATAGAGAAATGAAAAAATATTTGCTTTGGAATAAAATAGAAGCTTTGGGGAATTGGATCCTCAACCTAAGTTCGATGAGGATTTAACCCTATCCTTACTACTCTGATTTTAGGCTTTAAGCATTATGGGAGTGGTAAAAACCACTGTTTAAGGATTATGTTGCATGATGGGACAGACACGAAATATTCCTTTCGCCTCACCGTTTCTTCCAAGTATGGTTTTGACCATTTTGCTCAAGATTCTCTTTAATATGCGTAGAACGTGCTTGGTTCAAGATAGTTCGGGCATCAGTTCCCAACCTTAGGATCCTTTTAATATATGTTATGTAATAACCCTAAGAGGATTCGACACCTTTTCAATGATTGTACATGAAATGAAGATGCAATTGAGATGAAATGTATATGCAATGCGGAATGTAATATGAGATATGAATGCATTGCTCCTTTTGAAATGCGGATGGAGTATATATCACCTACTTTACCATAATTTATAAAACTGACAACTTCATGCATCACAAGTTCCAAACGATATTCTTTAATGTGTTTGCGATACTCGTGGAGCTTTCTGCAATACAATTTCGATGTTTCATATTCTCCTAGTCTTAGTCAACATTCATAAGGACCAACACACAAAACTTAAAACCAAAATGAAATCCAATCCAAAACCAAAACACGAAAACCAAAAGTATATACAAATGTACAATATAATGCAAGATGGTGCAAAAGTTTGGATTATCATTTTCCCGGATCCCAAACCTGATTGGAATTCTTTAAAAGATGTATGACGTGATACGCATACCAAGTTTTGTAGGAATCCAACAAAAACAAGATCAAACCAAACAAAGAAACAAACTTCCACTTGCCCCTCTCACCATACCAATTTGATTTAGTTTCATTAATAATCCTATGGTGGAGTTTCCAGTTTTCAAATTGATTAGACAATGATTGATATTCAATTCCTTTATGTCTATTCTTTAAGATGTCCATTCCGCACTTTGATTCATGGTGTAGAAATAAGCTTTCATTTTCATTCAATAAAGCCATAACATTAATAATATTTGAATCAAACCATTCATTAGGCAAACCTTCATTCGAATTTTGCATGGTGAAACCAAAAAGGTGAGATTTTACCTTTGGCATGCTTTCATTTGACCTTACTTGAAGAGGATTTGAAAATTCCTCTTTTCTCTCATGACATTCATCATCATGTAGCACTTGTTCTTTCTCCATGACTTGTTTATCAAAGGCACCAAACTTAGGTACCCAATTGAAAATATGTCCATCCCTTTCAAACCATAAGTCTTGTCTATCTAGGGGTGGGTTAACTAACACATTTCCGTGATCAATCACTTGGGTTGTTTTGGGTAACGTGAGATTTTCAATTGGATCATCAATAATATCAAACCCGAATGATTTAGGTTTTGTAATTTTCTCATTTTGATCAATCATTGTAGCACAAGTAAGTGGATCAAGATTTTCAATTTCTTTTCCTCCCAAGGAATCTAAAGCAAATGACTCTCCTTCTTGATTCATGGTTGTAGAATCCTTATCATGTTCCAAAATTTGATGAGATTCGAATTCCTCTTCCAAAACTTTCTCAAATTGTACAGGATTTATAGTATCCCCCAAGTTCAAATTGTGACGCTCAAGTACTTCTTCTTCATCTTCTGATTCATCAACATGTTTCTCATCCCATTCATCTTCACCTTCCTCATTCTCACTCTCTTGACGATATAGAGTTTCCACCACCAAAATGTTGTCCTCTCCTTGTTGATGTTGGGGTGGACCATTATTTGGCACAAGTTCCAAATCATCCACTTGAGCTTGGAGACAATGGGTATACCTAGCCATTTCGGGACAATTCCTTTCATTATGCTCCTTTGTATTATGCAATCTACACCCCTTTTCCCATGCAAAATCAGAAATATTAAGAATGGAACTAGAGTGACTTGGTCCTGCAGAAGTATCTATTCGATTAGCAATAGGGGAAGGCACACCCCCATTGTTTGGCTTCGTATTCCACTGTCTCCCTCTATTGTTGAAATTTTGATTTGGGTGAGGGGCATGGGATTCATACTTCTATTTTTGAACCAAATCATTACTCAATTTGTGAACCATCTTTTTGAGTTCTTCAACCTCTGAATAAATCTCTTTTGGTTGAGCTATGTTATTGCTAGTTCCAGTAGGATTTGCGTAATTGGTGAGATCTTGACTTAACATTTGAGTTGGATTTTGAGCCACTTGATTTGCGTAGGGATTCACACTTTGAATCGAAATTGGATTGGGGAGCGTAAGCGGGTGTTGATGAATATGGTTGTTGATAAGGCAAAGCATTTATGCCCGATATTTGTGGTGCCATGATCTCGATTCATCATAGGAGCTTGACCATATGGACCATATTGTCCTACCATAGGCATCTGGGAAAACCCATAACCCTGTGGTGTCATTTGTTGTTCAATGGTCATAGCTTCATTGTAGGCTAGAGCAAGCGTGGTAACTTGAGGATTTCGCCTTGCAAACATTGTCGTCATAGGATCCAATGCCCCAAAATATATTTGCAAAGCTACTGCGGGATCAATGGCAAAATGCCGAATTGCTCTATTATAGCACTTCTGAAATCTCTCGATTAAAAGTTCGGATTGGCTCACCCCGGCCTCTTTTGCATGTAATGAACCGATTATAGATGATTGTGGGATCTAATGGTGACCTGAATTGGTTGACAAAAGCATTCTCCATTTGCGTCCATGACGTAATGGAACCAGTAGGTAAGCAAATATACCATTCGTAAGCCACTTGGTCTAGGCTCATGGGGAAGAGTCTACAAGCCACATCTTCATGTTGGACTTGCAATCTTATCAAAACATCCCTATAGGCCTGAATATGTTCTTCTGCGGTCCTTGGGCCATCCGATTTGTATTTGGGCAAAAATCTATCTATATTCCTAGGGATCTCGTGAATATCCCCTGCAATATTCAAAGGAATGTTATGGGCTCCGTACCAAGGAGGTGGTGGAGGTTGGGCCATTTGATTCAAAATCGATGATGATAACCCCACAAGAACCTGACAAAACTCTCAGTACCCCAAAGAAAACCTACGACACACAGAAAATCCTGCAATTAATGAAATTCAAAGAATAACTTCAAAATCAATTCGTTAGTCATGAAAGAAGGAACCTTGACAAAGCAGTATTCTAAAAATGTAAGTTTCTGATTCACCAGATCGCATATGCGCAAGTGAAGAGCATACTCCTAGTGTTGTAGGCTTTCTGATTCACAAGATCGCATTACGCGCAGGTGAAGAGCATAATACCGACAACAAATACATTTTTAGACAAAATAATTCCTTACAAATTAGCATTAACCAAGAGGTGTATCCATTAAAATCGAATGAAAGTAATTGCATGGAGACAACCTCGTTAGTCAAGACCAATTTTTATTTTTTTTTAAATCAAATCAAAACACATTATTCTTGTATGAACAATCAAAAGCGTTAGAACAATGCATAGCAATTCATGTCCTCCTTTTAACAGTACAAGGTTGTATTATTAAAAGAGGGCTAAAGATAATAATCAATAGGGCATGAAATATTCAAAATTTAAATCCCTATAGCATTTAAATCACTCTAAAATAAAACAATTCAGGCCCTCCTTCTAGCGCCAATCTGTTGAGTGGTATTTTCACCCAGTCGTGAAAGTACACTCTCCTTTAGGATTTGGGTTCCAAATCCCCTCTTGCAAAGAAGTCAAACAAACAACTTCTCCAAGGTCTCCGTTGTATTAGCATTTGCAACTGTGTATTAGTAATCTCAAATAAAGATAATCAATTTAAATGCTTGGAACACCTTAGTGATTGCAAGTAACTGTAAACAAGGGGCAATGTTGGTTTATTTCATCATGAAACTTTAATGACTGTTCATTGTTTTTTTTTGGATTTTGAATTTTTTAAATGTTTGTTTAATGCCTGAAAATAAGTTAAAATTTTTGGGAAAAATAAAATGCAGAAAATGAAAATGAAATGCAAAAAACTGAAGATAAAATGCACTCAGTATGATGCTATCCTGTTCCAACAAAACCGAAGATGTGAGGTCTCCATGCATGCAACCTAACCTATTGGACTTGCAAAACAAGCACAATCCCCATAGACTAAGTGTTGGTTCCTAGGGTACGAAATAAAATTCAGATTTCAAATATTCGCCTAATGTAACCCAAAAAAAATGGCATTAACATTATCTATTTATTCGAAATCTAAAAAAATGAAAGAATAAACATTAAATCCATAGCATGCAAAGAAAATCTCCTTCTTTCTTGCCCACAAGATGCAAATTTTTGAAAACTTCTGCATTAAAAATATGTCATTTTACAATAGCAGAATTTCTGGTTTTCCCAAACTAGTCTGTGGAAGAAAAACAACTTAAACAGGTCCAGAATGGCCTTCTCGCCTTCAAATCTGCAACTCTGTTCGCAGCAATTTCCGACCCCTTCTGGCCTCTTTGAATGGCGTATTTAAACTTCTGAAAAAATTGCTTCTCCTTCCATGACGGTTCGTTTCATTTTTCGATGGCTGCTCGTTTCACCTTCCCTGACTGCGTGTGCTTTGGTTTCCATTTTGTGGCCCTTCACTGCGTTTTCTCCACATGGGCTTGCGTCCATTTCCCTCCATGAGTAACGACCATCTTAAATGATTTCAAATCATTAAATATTTCTTATGTAACGCTTTGTCTTGTTCATTGGATTTTGTCCTTATGTCCACGTCACTATGCAGGTCCGTTACCTTGGCGAAAATGGAACATGTCGCGATATCGCGACACTTTTGCCTCCTTGCTCACTTTTGTTGCTTTTAGCCACGAAAATGGAACATGTCGCGATATCGCGACACTTTTCTTCTTCTTTTAGCGAAAATGCAACATGTCGCGATATCGCGACACTTTTCTTTCTTCTCTCTCTTTGCTTTGAATCGCGAAAATGCAACATGTCACGATATCGCGACACTTTTCTCGTTTGGCCGCGAAAATGCAACATGTCGCGATATCGTGACACTTTTCTTTTCTTGTTCTTTCTTGTCTTGTTTGGTCATGAAAATGGAACATGTCGCGATATCGCGACACTTTTCTTTCTAGCTCTTTCTTTTCTCATTTGGTCACGAAAATGCAACATGTCGCGATATCGTGACACTTTTTCTCTTTTGTCGTGACGGAATGCAACATGTCGCGATATCGCGACACTTTTTCTCCTTTGGTCGCGAAGATGCAACATGTCGCGATATCGTGACACTTTTTCTCTTTTGGTCGTGAGCTGCAACATGTCGCGATATCGCGACACTTTTCTCCTTTGGCCGCGATGGTGCAACATGTCGCGATATCACGACACTTTTTCTCCTTTGGCCGTGATAGTGCAACATGTCACGATATCGCGACACCTTTTCTCTTTTGGCTACGATGGTGCAACATGTCACGATATCACGACACCTTTTCTCCTTTGGCCGTGAAACTGCAACATGTCGCGATATCGTGACACTTTTCTCTTTGGCCACGATGCTTGCAACATGTCGCGATATCGTGACACTTTTTCTCTTTTGGCCGCGATGGTGCAACATGTCGCGATATCGCGACACTTTTTCTCTTTTGGCCGTGAAACCGCAACATGTCGCGATATCGCGACACTTTTTCTCCTTGTGGTGTTTTGCTTTTTTCCTTGATCTTTAGCCTATGGGCCACTTCAGTCTTCTTGGAACACATGCAAAAAAGGTGGGTCCCCAATTTTGGGGTACGTTGTGGAGCAGCCACAACAGTGAAGAACCTGCTTGGAGCCCTATTAAAGTTTATTTTTGGCCTTCAATTGTGAATTATATCCACAATTTTGCAAAATACCATTGTATTAGCCCGAGTCTTTGCAACCATTGAGCCCCTAGGACAACATCACATCTGCCCAATGAAATAAAATACATGTCACTTTTCATGTGGTAGTCGTCGATGGTGAGTTTGACATTTCAGCACTTCCCCTTACAAGCAATTCATCCCCCATTACCAATCATCACCTCAAAACTATTGCAAGGTTGTATATAGTAATTAACCTATTTTTCCAAACATGGGTCAATGAAATTATGTGTACTTTTGGAGTCAATGAGCATAATGAGGTTTTATCACTTGAAGTAGCCATAAAATTTTATAGTTTGTGGAGAAGAAAACCTTGCAAGAGAATTGAAATAAAATTTTGGGATATCCTCATTGTTGTTGTTAGGTGGATATGTCACTACTTCCACTTCTATCTTATCATATTATTTTTTTGAGTTACAAGGATCAGCTACATTCAAAAAATATAACTTATATATAGTGAATCTATGATTTGGCACATATCTCTCATCACAATAATAGCAAAGGTCCTTCGCTCGTTGTTCCTTCATTTCCTTAGGGCTGAGATGCTTAATTGGTAAGGGTCAATTAGGTTTTGGGTAGTGTGAGTGAGTTTTGATTTTCCAATAGGTGGCTTCCCTTGTCAACGTTGAACATTGAGTTTATCTTATGCTAACTTGGCGAACCCAATGGTCTGCATCATGGTGCTAGGATTAAACATTTTTACTTCAACCTAAATTTCCTCTCTCAACCCACTGATGAAGCAACTTTTTAAAAACTATGCATCCAACCTTGTTGTGCAATTTGTGAGCTTCTCAAATTGATCCTCGTATTTGTGCACTGAAGTGATTTGACATAATTTAGAGAGAGCTCCTATGAAGTATTTGAATTTTCTTGGGCCAAATCGAACCAATAGATTCTTCATAAAATTATCTCAAGTAGAAGCACCATTAGTCTTTTTGTACCATTGGTACCATTGGATAGCATCATGTTCGAGGTGGAATGATGTAATACAAACTTTTTGTACCTTAGGAATTTAATTCAATCAGAAGTATTGTTATGCCTGATAGACCTAGCTAATGGGATATCCTCCCTCAAATTTAATGAAATCCAACTCAGTTGTCCTTATAAGGATGGATATTTGTGGATCCCTGAGGAGTGCCTGATGCATGGAGCCTCTAACTGGTCTTGAAGACAATGGGTAACCAAAAACTTGAGTGTTTTGAGACGGAATAGCCATAGTCGATTGTGCAATTTTTGTACTTGTGTTAAATTTTGAGTCAAATTGTCATTTTTAGCATTTAATCCCACCAACCTTGCCTCTATTTCTTGAAAAGTGTGCTTGATATTAACTTACAAAAGTATTTCCTTGATTTATCGAATATCATGATCCAATTTTTCTAAACTGGGGTCTTGAGATCTTCTCCTCTCAACCATTTTGGTAATCTTCTCGAAATATGAATTTTTCAAAATTTAATTTAAATTTTGATTATAAATTGAGGTTTTAGTATCAAGGATTCAAGTTTGGGCAACAAGGGTTCAATTTGAATTTGGCAAAAATTATAAAAACATAATTTCCTAAAAATTTGGTTTTATCAACTTGTTTTGTACCCTTCAAGCCTTCCAAATGGTCACAATTGACTTGGTTGGATAATACTCATATATCAACATGGAGCAACTAGACAATGGTGTTAAGCATGAATTAGGGAATGATAGCAACATGAGAATAGTAGTGGCATAGATAATACTAATAGACTAACATAGATTTTGAGGAGGATGACTGATACTGAGCATAAAATAATGGTATTAAGCATGAAACAAGGAATGATAGCGATGTAGGAATGATAGTGACATGAAGAACAAAGTTAAAACCACCAAGTGGGTCATAGACATGAGAAGTGAGAGGTAGGAGTGACCACCACAAGGTGGTCACCTCCTTATAATTATGGCGGCCCTTTTAAATTGCTTGTAGATCATTTCATAAGTGATGTGGGATTAATTTTCCACTAAAAATAATATCACCTTCTGCAATGGCAACTAAATGTGGCTATTATGGCAAAGGGACAAGATTTAGGTAATTATAGCCACTCGAAACTCACCATGTGGCATTATCCATGTGGTGAAATTTTTTTTAGGGTCTAAAGTTGAACTTAAACCTTAGGATAATTTGATTAATATTTCTCTCTATCTCGCCAAGTCCATCACGATGGCCGATCGATTTTCTAGAACTGCGTTGATATTATATGGCTATTAAGCAATGATCAAAAATAAATTTTGTCACCATATTTATGCTTGGAGGATTACCACATGCATGTTTGAAATGAATTTCATCATCGAATTTTGCTTGGAATATTATCATATGCACATTTAGTTTAGTCTGTGTATCTTGTGTAAGGTCTCTTAGCACCTCTTATTTCACCATGAAACATTGGTTGTATGCTTTGTATACTATATAATATGGTTGTGGATAAATTTTAGTTGATAAAATTTTTATTTGTTCAATCTGCTCCTTACGTCTTCGTTGGCCGTTCGGACTGCAAATCAACCAGTTAGATGCAAGATTTTAGGAGGTCACCCATCAGTTAATGAACTGATGCTGGAGACTATGAATATGTTGTGATCACCTAGACTATCACTTTTAGATGCTAAAATATAAATAGAAAAAAGTATTTGAAGCTCATATGTCTTTAGCATCAATTTTAGGTATCAAATATATTTTGGAAATTGCATAGTTCCATGTTATTTCTCTGATACCAAATGTTAAAACCTTTATGTTCTAATATATATTTAATAAATTTAATGATAAATAATCATTGAATATAATAAGTTGATCAATAATCACAAGCCTCTTTGAGGGGGCTTCCTCCTGAAAACTTAATTAATAAAATATTATTCTTCTTTATAATTTAAAATCTTGTTCATACATAGATTTATATCTATCCTGATGCTACTACATTGGTGAAGATGTGATGGTTCACATTATGAATTAATATAATAATTAATTAGATGATTAAAAATAATAATAAAAAAATCCTAACACAAAGACAAGGTGAGTTACCCAAGCACTAGAATAATTCAAAGGACCATCCATCTATATTGGAGAACAACCATTGCCAAGAAGCCAAGCTAACCTATGAACAAAGTTAGAGAGAATAGGCATTGAAGGAAACAAAGAAGGTACGATAAGCTCCAAGGTTAAAAAATAGATGTTCAGTTGTTTGATTCCATGCAAATAAGGTGCTTCTATTTGTCTTAACACTGCTAGGAATCAAGTGCCACTTGGCACTAGGTAAGAGAGAGAATTTGCATTCTCTCATAACAATTACGCTCAAGTAGATGAGAACTCAAGAATGGTGAAGCATTTATTTAATCATTATTCAACGCTCAATTAAAGGTTAGCACCACCAAAATAATGCTTCAAAGAATATAGTCTCCAAAATACCATGAAGCATACGTTGCTAGCAAGAACATGCCACTTGGAATTAACATCAAGGGAGGTGTAAGGTATTTTATAGTTGAAGACTAGAAAGGTACACATAAGCGTAGAAGAGGAGCGATTCAAGCAAGAGTGGTCAAAGTGCACTAAAGAAAGGAGAAAAATTGTCTTACGAGGAGTGCTCATATGTTGAGCATTAATTTCTCATTGCCATACGTAGGAGACTAGTAGATTCAACACTCAAGTTCGGATAGAGAATCAAATCAAAGGGCCAATAAAAATGCAACATGAAACATTAATAGGAAGGTAAAGTTTCTTATAGTTTTATTTTTTCTTTCTTTGAGATTAAAGAATTATAAGGTGTTTTATTATTTAAGGTTGAGATTATTTATTTTTTGCTTGAAGATATAGGTAAATTTCAACCTTAGATATTAGAAAGAAAAATTAAAAGTTTGTTTCCTTGAATGATATTTCAAAAGTGCCCTAGTAGAAATATACACATTATAATATTTACAATTAATTAAATAGGAGTGATAAGTTTTTATACCTTGGAAAATTAAAGTGATACTATTTTGCAAATATTATTATTTCTAAATTTCCAAATTAGGGAGATATAAGGAGTACTACATCAAACATAGTTTATTGGAATTTAGAAAATTAAACTATTGGATATTAAGGGCTAAAGAAGGAAGTTCATTGATTGCTTAAAGAGTTGGAATTATTTACTTATACTTGTCTCATATTCATACTAAATGGACTGGTAGTAACCTGGGTCCTAACAGCTTTTGTTGATGAAAATGAATGCATTTGGGTGTAAAACATTGAGAAACAATTAGAATCACCTTTCAAGATAAATCATGGTTACATTGGTGAGAACATTCCAATGTATCAAATATCATGTATATTCTTATAAATTATTGTATGATTATCTACACCCAAGTGAATGATTCTTTATACCTACGCTACTTAAAAAGATATTTTTCCTCAAATCTCAAAGTGATAAGCTTCATCCCTTATTTTCCAAGTAGTATTTGCTCAAGTTCTTGCACCATTTTAATGTCATTATTCCATAACCAAGGATATTGTGAAGGTTGAATTGTTTGTGGGGATAGGTAGGAAGAATAGGAGGATTAGAACAATGATAAGGGGGAAACCTTTTTTTGCCTTCTTGGTGGCTTGGAGAGAAAATAAGTGGCCAACCATTTCCTTGCATCCTCTACGAATAATTTTCTCCATTCGATCAAAGATTACTAGTGGAGAGGGGTCTGATTTTAATCCTTTAAGAGTATGTGTTTGATTCTTTATTGTGAATTTCATCCATAATTCCTAAAAATCCTAATGGATTGTCCTCAGTGTTTATAGCCATTGCACTCCTAAGAAAATATCACATCCTCTCAAGAAAATTTCATACATATCATGTTTCATGGTGTAATCATCCAAGGTGAGCATAATATTTTGGCATTTCTCCTTACAGGCAATTCATTCCCCATTACCAATCATGAATTCAAAATTATTGCAATGTATATAAATTAGTTAGCTTGTTTTACCACATGTGGGCTAATGAAATTACGAGTATTCCTGGAGTCAATAAGCACAATAAGGTTTTGTCATTTGAAGGATCCTAGGATTTTCATAGTTTGTGAAAAAGAATTAACAACAAGGGCATTGAAAGAAATTTCTAGTGGAACTTGAGTGTTATCATTGGTTGTATCCATCACTACTTCTACCTCGATCTCATCATCATCGTTGGTTGATTGAAAAGGAATAAATACATCTGGAATATATAATTTGGGTGTAATACATTTATGATTGGGTATAAATTTTTGATCACAATGAAAAGAAAACATTTTTCTCTTCATTCTTTCATTTTTACAGGGTTGATACATTTAATTGGTAGGATTCGATTACGTTTTGGTATGGGGTAAGTATTTTTTGACTCTACCTTAGATGGTTTTCCCAATCGATTAAATTTGTCTTCCTCCATCTGGGCTAATCTAATGGTCTACATCATGGTAGTGGGATTGAACATTTGTACTTTTCATAAAATTTCATCCTTTAAGCCATTGATGAAGCAATATCTAAAGAATGATGTATCTCAACTTTATGTGCGATTGGCCAATTTTTTAAATTTATCTTGGTATTCGTGCATTGAAGTGGTTTGATGAAGCTTGGTAAGGGCTCCCATAAAATTTTTGAGTTTTCTAGTGCCAAATCTTACTAATAGATTTCCTATGAATTCAAGCCATGTGGGGGTGCCATTAGTTTTTTATACCACTGCTACCATTGGGTGGCATTATTTTTTAGGTGGAAGGATGTAATGTGAATCTTTTGTGCCTCAGGTATATGGTAGAGAGATAAGTATTGGTTGGCCCAATAGATCCATTTTGTGGGATCACCTCCTTAAAATTTTGAAAATCCAATTTAGTAGTTCTAGGCAAAATGGAAGTTTGTGGCCCCTCAAGTGGTGCTTGGTATGTTGGTCCTTTGGTATATTGGCCAGCTTGGATTAGTGCTATATTTTGTTGTATCGTATCAATGGAGTGGTTATAACTTATGGGTATCAATTTTTAAATCCATTGTTGTCATTTTGTTTTCATATTTCACCCTTGGTATAGTACTATTTGTAATTTTGTCCTTCCATTGGCAAAACTTGTCTATTTATATTGTGTTATTTGTGATTTATTCCCTCCAATAGTGAACCTCCTACATGAATTCTTTAAGGGTAGGGTCCTGCTATTGCGATCTCTTGCCATCGACCATTTTAAGACTGGTTTCAAAATGTAAGTTTTCTTTTAATTTTTTTGAAAAAAATTGTATTTTAGTTATTTTTTTTGCAAAATTTGGTATGATTTTTGGTAAAATTTTGGCTTATCAATTGGACATCAATGGTCAATTTTTTTTTTAAATTCAAATATAATATAATATTTGAATTTAAAAAAAAATAATAGTGGGGAGCAAATATAATATGGCGTAGCATGAACAATAGTCAACAAATATAATATGGCGTCAGTGGTGGTGGGGAGCACAAGGTAGTATCAGTGGGTAGAAGATGACATAAGCATGAGGGCTGCATGGAAGGCAAGGAGGGGTAAGCATGAGGGGACAATGTAGAATGTGAGGAGGGTGAGCACGAGGGAGACATAAAATGGGGACAAGTAGTGATAGGGGTGGTGGGACATGAAGGGGAGAAAAAGTGCAAGATAGGAGGTGGGATCGATTGAAATTGTGGGTAAAGTCAACGAAGGGTAAACAATTGTAATTTATCACACACACGGAGAGGGGTGGTTCCAAGGTAGAGCATGACTGAAGTCACATTTCATTATATGCATTTCAAGTATTTTAAGCTACTTGTTAGTTTGCCTCCTTGTTAATGTGGGATTTTTTTAGCCCAAGTTTCAAACAATTTTCCTCGATACCCAATGTCACAATTTTAAAGATGATCCTAGTGGATTTTAAACCTTAATATTTTTTTGTAATTATTTTTAATTCCTTTTCCAATTCTTCACGATGTCTCTGGTATCGCCAAAATTTAATTTTGATCATCAAAATAAATAACCTTAGCTTTGTTTTTAATTTGTTTTTTCATGATGTTGATTAGACTAGTGTGGTACTTAGGAAAGGGTATAAAATCATTGAGGATATGAATAAAATCAAAGCTAACATCTCTTTTCATGATCCCAGATCACAAAACAAAAGGACAACATTTTAAAGATATACTTTGAACCTTCCATCAAACCTTAGGAGAAAGGTAAAAATATTTTAAATTCCAACCTGACTATCTATAAAGAAAATATTGAAGTTATACATTTTTTGTTGACATCTCAAATATTTGGAAAAAATCTTTATAATTTTTTAGTAGATTCTGGTTCTTCAACTGATGTCATGCCTTTGGTCATTTGCCAACAATCAGGATTAACTCTTGTGAATTCTAAGAGGAGAGTCATTCAATTAGATAAAATTGAGGTCAAGGTGGTCGATGAATTATAAGGAAAGCACATTCATTTAGCATTTGAACCCAAAGCATAACACATGATTGACATTCAAGTGCTAGATATTCATGTAGAATATGAGATGCTTTTGAGTAGAGACTAGTGAAAATATTTGAATGGGCATTTGAAAACAATTTTTTCATACATGTGGTTGCCTTGTAAAAGTGTAGCCAACCAACTCAGAAAAGAGAGGGAGCCTATATATAAACACATGATAATTGAATATATTATCAAAAATGAGGCTGTTAATTTTTTTGATGCAGATATTGGGGTTTATAATTTGAATACAACTAAGAATGTGAGATCAATTAAAGCTTTGACCAATGACAACAATACCATTTGGACATTATACATTGATGGGGCTAAGTCTAAGCAAGGCTCAGGTGATAAAGCAAATTTTGGAGATCTCGTTAGTACAATGGGAAATGAAATTTAGAAATTGAATGTGGGGACTAAAGAGGATCCTATGCACATTCAATTAGTTAAAACCTATGATCCAAAAATAAAAATTGATATAACTAAGTTGTTACATAGGTCTAAAATTGTGATGGCCAGGTCCTATAAAAACCCTAAGATATTTTATCATGTGGGGTTTACACATACAATCCCTTTCACTAAATTTTGTAAACTCTTAAGGTAGAAACAAAGGTACGTTGATACCCTAATTTTTAAGGAAGTGAAAAACTATGTGTGTTTTGGTATGATATAATAAGGTATAAGCAGGCTATTTAAACTTCACCATTTCCTTTGATGTATGAGACTAAACCAATAGTTCTAATTTCAATTAAGATGCCTACTTGTCAATTTGCCCTTGATTATTTTAATAAAACTGAAGGTGCGGATGCTTTTGTATTAGAATTGATTAATTTATAGGATGAAAGGCTTCAAGACTTGGACCAATTATGTTGGCATCAAGAGGTATTTAAGTTTTGGTTTGATAAAAGAGTAAAAGTGAAGGTCTTCAGACTTGTAGACCTGATGCTTTATTGAGATAAATCCCATGAAAAGAAAGGTAAACACACCATATTGCAGCCTTTGTGGATAGGACCATACAAGATAGTAGAAATTTTGGATAATAATGTGTTTCATCTACAGGATCTCGAAGGTAATTTTTTGAACTTACAAATATATGGTCAATATTTGAAGTATTATTTCTCTGCTATTCTATCTACTACATTGTTTGAGTAATCATAAAAGCCTTTATACATATGTATGTAATAAAATTAGAGTACATGTTTAGTTTGTTTTATTGATATTAAGTTGGTTATATTTTTTAGATTTCCTTTTCTTTTCTCTTTTAGGTCTTTATATCGAGTTCATGTATCAAAGGAGGGGGGTTTTGATAAAAATATTTAAGCAGGGAGTTAGTAGTGTTACTTGTTATCTAGAATAATAGGAGAGAAGTAGTTTAGATCTACCTTGTTTGTTGTAATTATTTTAATTATAAAAGGAAATATTATGCTATTTAGTTGGATAACTCCCGAGGAATAAAAAAAGTTAGTCATGACAAGAAAAATTTGATTTACAAAAATCATTTTAATTACTTTAAAGACACTATTGGTGCTTGAGCCAAAATGGTTAATTGATAAGCTATTTGGCTAATAAAATATCAGGGCAAATGCAACTTTTGAACATTTAGTAGGACTTCCAACTATCTAGTATTTATCAAAAAAAGGAGGAAAAGAAAAATAGAGTTACCAAAAATTAAAGAAAAGAGAGTTCCATAATAAAAATATATAGCTTGAATTTCTGAAAGAAAAATTTTAGACATGTTAACCAGGGCTATGGACACCCAATTGTTGTGAACCAAGGTCTTGGAAAGCTAAGAATAACTATGTTGGGGCTATAAAATCTAAATTAGAATCAGAGCTCTACTCGAATAATCCTATGTAGTCCAAACAATCTAGTTAATCCTCAATAATAATTCTAAGCCATGGTCATATTAAGAGGAATGATTTATACACTTGCAATCACACATCAGAGTTTTATTTAAGTGATTCAACTTAGTATGACCCTGAGAAATTTTGATAGACTGGCAAATAGTAGCTGAAAATTATTTTGAAAATCATTGTGGCAAGGTGTTGTACATAATTTAAGTTGTTTTAAAACTAGAGTTATGGGTTCCAAATAGTTCTAATATTTCCCTGCATATGTTGCAATTTATTGAGAAGCAACACACCCCCACTAAAATAAAATTTTGATCTTTTGATAATTAATTTCATTATTTTTTGAGGGGACCCTCTTGAAGTATTTTGGTTTTAATTCCAAATTTTGTTTGCATCAAGGTTTTAAATTTTGCCTACATCAAGGTGTCAAAATTATTTGCATGAAATATTGATATTAATTGAAATTTTCTAGAATATTTGCATGTCAGTAGAATTATATCAAATTAAGTGTTTTAGAAAAAAATAGTTACAATGGTTTTCCTAAGGTCGAAATTATTAAAATCAAAATTTAGGGCTCTTTAAAATTTTCCATCTTACCCTAAAAATTACTTCAAATTTGAAATCATCATATATTTTGATAGAAGAATCCATTTGAGTTGATTCAAATTTTTGTGGAAATATCTTGAACTCCTATTTTCAATGGTACTAAATTTGTAAAGTTTTAAACGTAATTTCCTTTCCAAAAATAGAAATTTCCAATCGCATTGTGCAAGGATTGAAGATGCATGAAATTAATGACCCAACTACATTTTGCAGAATGAAAAATTAATGAGGCATGGCCAAAGTAGTACACACTATATGAAATCATATATGGCAATTGACTGGAAACTAAGTATATTTGCATGCTATCATAGTTTGGTGAAGATGAAATCATATTTTATCTTCTTCATTTATGAAAATATATTTGACCGAATATTCAGGAATAGTTGGAGTTAAATAGAACTCTATTATTATGTGTTTTATTATGTAAAACCCTAACATTAGGAATTTTTATATTATGATTTAATTCCTTGGGAGCAAGATATTTTAAAATATCAGGGTATGTCCTGAGCCTATATATACTTCCATTGAATGTAAAATTGGGATGCAAAAACTTTGAAATAAAGACTTCTTGAAATATTTAGCAAATTTATTTTGAATGATTTATTTTGTACTTAAGGCTGGTGTGCAGTCATTTTCCAAAACAACGTGGCTAGAAGCCTAATATTTTTGGGTTATTATAAGTGCAATATTTTTTGTTTCCATATCACTTAGGATTTATTTAATTTTATTGTAAACATGTGATCATTGATATTATATTATATTGTTGAGCTTCATTTCATTTACTGTGTGTTTAAGGAAATTAAGGGCTTGAGGTTCTAGTTTGTGTTTTATTTGCTTTTTTATTACTATGTGAGCTTGACTATTGATGAGAAACACCAATTGATACTGACCTCCCTTTTGTTTGTAGTTTTATTTTTATTCCATGTTGTAATGTCCCATGCTCAAGGTAGAAGGTGATCTTAGAAAGTTGGACACTTTCTTCATTTGATTTTGTTTTGTTGTGAAGCTAAGCATTATAATTGATTTTAATAGTTATAATTTGTAATTAGATTAGATATCCTCTCTTTTTTGCTCTACCTTACTCTCTCTATTTTTATTTTGAAGTGATCCATTTTTATGTTCTTTAAAATTATTTATTCATTTAATCTACTAAAATTCGAAGAGCTAGATCAATCCACAAATGCAAATCTAATAAATGAACTTGACAAACCACCATCAAACAATAACCATCAGAGGTTGAACTCCCTTGTAGGTAAAACTGAAGAACACAAGCTTATACTAAGAGGGGGGGTGAACAGTATAAGACCTCTTTTTACTTTTTCCTTTATACCTCAAAATAGTAAAGCAATATACCCAAAGCAATATCAAAGCAATGCACAATATCATCCACAAAGTGACACCAATTTTAACGTGGTTCACCCAAAAAGGTTGGGCTACGTCCACAAAAATTTTCTCTAAAAGTTATCTCAAAGTTCTTTGGGAATCCTTCCCAATTACAATATTTATGATCCTCGACCCAAAGGAGATACCTTCCCCTAATCAGAATTTATGAGCCTCTACTCAAAGGAGATACCTTCCCCTCTGCTCTGGAAATGATCCCTCAGAAGATCAACTGCCTCTACCTCTTTCCAGCACATGGAACTCCTTTCCACCGAAGACCTCCTATCCTCAATGCTTAGCCTAAGAGACCTCTGCCTTCTATGATCACGTCCACAGTAGCTCAGCAACATGTACCAAACATAGTCAGTAAGTATAGTACAAGTATTCCTATTTCTGTCATATCTGTCCAATGCTTAAGCTTGAACAAATCAATCCTCTACACACAAGCCTTCTCAAAGACTTGCCAAATCTGTCCTCAGGTTCTTCTCAAAGAACCAGTGCACCTCTGTCCTCAAGTTCTCTGATAGAACTATCAAACTCAGCTCACAAGTCCTCTTCTAGGACTTGTCCAAATCTGCTCACAAGTCCCCACCGAAACCCGTCCAAAATCGCTCACAAGTCCCCATCGGAAACTCGTCCAAAACTCGAGCAAGCTCACCAAGAAAAAAACTTTCTTAGTAGGAAATCACAAGGTGAATTGTTAGAGACCCAATGTGATTTGTCAAACTCATAGAAGCATAAAGAGAATTGTTAGAGACTCAATATGTTCTATACTCAACTCCCAATCTCAAAACTCAACTCAAATCAACTCAACTCAAACTCAATCTCAAATTTGAAAACTCAACTCAATATCTGAAATGGATAGGATAGACTTTCTTTCAAGAACATGAAACCCCAAAAATTTCCAACTATGCAAAGAATCACATAACAATGATGCTCATGTTATTTTCACCATCAATTAGGGCTTCAACAACAATGCTCATCAAACAAGGTTCAATCAACACCATTCAGCTCAAAACACAACCTTGAAGCATTTCACAATCAACATTAGAAAAGAAAACAAGTAGAACTCCTTTTATCTCCAATATTGTTTGAACAAAAAGCATCCACCAACTCAAATCACAATAGCACAAAACAACTTTTCAAATCATCAACAAAGGAGTAAGCCCAACACTTTAACCAAGTAAATAATAGCTTGATTATTACCAATTTAATGAAAGAAAATGTCAATCTCAAAGCTGCCCACTTAAGGTTTCACAACTTCACACAAGAAGCAATTTTAACCTTAAAACATCATGCTTTCATTTCCATAATCAACCAAAAGCACTCTCAACATTACAATAAAAATGTATCCCGTATACACCTTATTTCTCCCTTATAGTCTTATCAAAAATAAAATTTATCTCTCATAAGAATGCAATAAGATATTTCAAACAACACATTCAAAAGAATATTTTATCAAAATAAAACAAGCTTTAAACTCCTTATAACTCTTAAGCTATTTTTCCCTCTAATAAACTTCCTCCATCCGCAAAATACACAGCAAAAATTAATTTCGAAAATACCTTGGCCAACATCAAAAATCGTGCTATGGAGAAATTGTGCATGAATTCTAACACCACCCGCTGCGTCCACTTCATGATGAAAAACCCTTTCGTGTTATTCAAATGTGGAACCTCTCGTTCGGGTAGCGCGCCAATAGCCTAGCCGCTATCGGTGCGCCAAAGGTGCCCGATGAGGTTTAAACCTCATGTTGTTAGCCTTGTTCCTTCTACATCAAGGATTAAAAAAAACAATAGTGCCTCCCTTTCTTCTGATGCAAACACGAAGACGAAAACCTTACGGTGGATTTACGACAAACGACGAGTACAAAAAAATGAATAGAAGATTCATGAAAACGGTGAAGACACAGTCGGAGAAGAAATCCGAACAACAGATCACGAAATCACAGCGAGGAAGAAATCGAACAGTAGATCATGAATTCACAACGAGCAACTCTTTTCAAAATTATGGATGGGATAATTCTTGATTTTCATCGAGGGAGATTTATATGCATTTTTACCATAAGCTCTTGATGTCGACGAGGAGTTTAACATGTCGACAGAGGTCTTGGATAGCGCCCACAATCTTAAAACATAGCACCATGGGTTAGGATAACCCATTGCAAACAATAATTTAATATTTATTTAAAAATAATTAAAGGGAACCTTAACAAGGTTTTTAATTATTTAAATAAATACTTCCTCTTGGACCCAAATGCATTAAACTAATGCATCCACCGTAATCTTTAAACTCGCCAACTTGGGGTTTACAAAAGACCTTTGAAACTGTCATGTCGTAACCTTCATCAAAACAAATTATTTGACATCAAATCAAATTCCTTCAAGAGCTTCTTGACATCAATGACAACTTATACACTTGAGCAAAGGCAATGTACCCAAAGTACCCAAAATTGCCAACAATCTCTCCCTTTGTCATTGATGGCAAACCTTTATTGAAAACACTTCTTCAGAGCCAAAACTGAAACCAATCGTGCTAACAACTGACCAACTGTGCCCACAATTGAGAATCTTCCTTTGAAGTTTTGCTCCCCCTAACTTGAAGCTTTCCTCTTCACTTTGAAGCTCTCCCCCTTACTCATATCTCTCCCCCTTTGTCATCAATGGCAAAGGGTCACCTTTGGGGCTCGGGACTAAGAATGAGCCTCTTAGCTTAGTACCTCCCCCACCTCCTGATGAGGTGATTAATTCTTGGGTGGGAGTAAAACTCCCATTAGGCACTGATCATCATCAGCGTCTATAACTTCCTTTCCAGGCCTTCTCTTGAAATCTTTGTCCATATTCCTATTCTTGTCACTTTTCTTGTTCTTGTTCTCATCCCTGTTCTTGTCCATGCCTTGATCCTTGGACCTGATCATGCCATTGTTCTTGTTCTTGTATTCTAGAAATTTAGCTCTGCACTGTCTGGATATGTGACCTTCATTGTTGCACTTAAAACACCTAACAAAGTTGTTTCTCTGAGGTAAACCTGATCTTTGAATCCACTTGTTCTGACCAAACCTGTTCTGGCCAAACCTGTTCTGGCCAAACTTGTTCTAACCAAACCTGTTTTGACCAAACCTGTTTTGATCAAACCCATTCCTATTATTTACCTTGCAATAGACTGCCTTGTGCCCAAACTGTTTACAAGAGTAGCAATACCCTTGAAAGTAACTAGCACTTATAAAACTGTCATTTACCTTCTTCACTTGAGCCATGCAATGTGAAGCCATGTGACCAAACCTATGACAAGCAAAACATCTGCCTTGAAACTTTCCTTTATTTGACCTCTTGGGTCCTGAATACTTCTTCTTCTCATTTTGAATTCTGTTTTTTTTTTATGTGCATCTATCATTCAAGGACTCATTTTTTGAAATACTTTCCTCATCAGAACTCTCTTCCTTTTGGAGTCTCTTACTAGACTATCCAACTTGTTCCTTGTGTGGCTTAACAAAACCAAGCCCTATTTTATCTGTTGTCTTTCTTTGACCTTTGATGAGTGACTTAACATTTTTGGAGCTATATTGAAACCTGTAAAGCTTATCCCTATAATATTTAGTTTCCTCTTTCAAAGAAGCCATTTTCTGTTCTAACTCACTATACTCAAGAACCTTAGACTCTAACTCATCCTTGAGTTCTTGTGTCTTAGCTATAGAGAAGTCAAGACTTTCTATAATATCATCTCTCTCCATAAAACATTCATCTAACTTATCCTTGAGTCTAGCATTCTTCTTTCTTTCCTTTTTCAAAGAACTAAGAGCACTAATAAGTTCACCTTCAAGATCTACTTCACCTTCCTCTATATCTTCCTCTATTTGTTTGCTTTTTGAATCATCAAAGCCTTTTTCAGATTTCTTATCACTAGAGGTGCTACCCTTTTCAAAAACCATACATGCATATTCCTTATAGTTTTCTGAAGCATCCTCATACATACTAGAAACCAAATCATTATTTGTTAAATCATCCTCAAGGTGACCAAAGTTTCCACATCTAAGACATTTCATGATAATGAATCTATGTTTCGGTTCTTCCTCTTTTTCTGATATGAAAAACATCTCATTTTCATCATCACTTGAAGAACTTTCACTATCACTACTAGAACACTTACTTGCTTTGTCTAGGTAGAAACTCTTCTTGTGCTTGTGAGAATACCTCTTTCCTTGATTGTTGTGCTCATCTTTGTTCTTCCTATGATGCTTGTGCTTTTCAAAATCCTTTCTCTTAGAATCCTGTTTATCTTAATCACTTTCATTCTTGGGAATAGTATAGTCAGTAGCATAATGACCAAACTTTCCACAATTGAAACATCTTATATTTTTCATACTTTTGTGCTTTCCAGAGACTTGCCTTTCTTGCTGTAATATGCCTCTTCATCACTAGAAGACTCATCACTATCTTGAAGCTATTTACCCTTGGATTTCTTGGTAGCCTTGAAAGCTGCATCTTTCTTGACATCAACCTTCACTTGAGTTCTCAACTCAAATGCTGCAAGTATACTATGGAGCTCATATTTTTTCAACTTATCCAAATCTTTAGCTTCCTCAATAGCAGAAATATTTTCACTAAATATATTAGGAAGAGATCTTAAAATCTTATCACAAACATCATTTTCAGCAAGCTCAAGACCTAAGTCTTTCATGGAGTTAAAAACCTCATCCATACGAAGCATGTAGTCACTATTCTTTTCAACATAATTCATCTTGAGTTGTTCAAAAATTCCTTTGAAGTGTCTCAACTTGGCCTTTCTGACATTTTTATCACCTGTATGAACCACCTTCAACTGTTTCCACATTTCACTAGTTGTCTTGCAGTGAATCACCTTGGTGAGATCTGCTTTCTGTAAGCCTTTCAAGATTGCATTCATTGCCTTTGAATTGTTGTGATGTAGGAGCCTTTCTTCCTTAGTAATAGGGCCATGTACAGGAATAGTGTACTCATATTCAATCACTTCCCAAACCTCATTACCAAGTGCTATTAGATGAACCTTCATCCTTGCACTCCAAAGACAAAAATCTGACCCATCAAGAATAGGTGCTGCATTGCCACTTGAATGATCCATTGTGTTATTTACTAGATTTTCCTTCAAGCTGTTAAACTTTTCGAAGGCACCTACTCTGATACTAATTGAAGAACACAAGCTTATACTGAGAGGGGGGGGTGAATAGTATAAGACCTCTTTTTACTTTTTCCTTTATACCTCAAAATAGTAAAGCAATATACCCAAAGCAATATCAAAGCAATGCATACTATCATCCACAAAGTGACACCAATTTTAACGTGGTTCACCAAAAAAGGTTGGGCTACATCCACAAAACTTTTCTCTAAAAGTTATCTCAAAGTTCTTTGGGAATCCTTCCCAATTACAATATTTATGAGCCTCGGCCCAAAGGAGATACCTTCCCCTAATAAAAATTTATGAGTCTCTGCTCAAATGAGATACCTTCCCCTCTGCTTTGGAAATGATCCCTCAGAAGATCAACTGCCTCTACCTCTTGCCAGCACATGGAACTCCTTTCCATCGAATACCTCCTATCCTCAATGCTTAGCCTAAGAGAACTCTGCCTTCCATGATCACGTCCACAGTAGCTTAGCAACTTATACCAAACATAGTCAGTCGGTCTAGTACAAGTCTTCCTCTGTTTGCCAGATATATCCAATGCTTAAGCTTGAACAAATAAATCCTCTACACACAAGCCTTCTCAAAGACTTGCCAAATCTGTCCTTAGGTTCTTCTCAAAGAACCAGTGCACCTCTATCCTCAAGTTCTCTAATATAACTATCAAACTCAGCTCACAAGTCCTCTGCTAGGACCTGTCCAAATATGCTCACAAGTCCCCACCAGAACATATCCAAAATTGCTCACAAGTCCCCACCGAAAACTGTCCAAAACTCAGCAAGCTCACCAAGAAAAAAACTTTCTTACTAGGAAATCACAAGGTGAATTGTTAGAGACCCAATGTGATTTGTCAAACTCATAGAAGCATAAAGAGAATTGTTAGAGACTCAATATGTTCTATACTCAACTCCTAATTTCAAAACTCAACTCAAATCAACTCAACTCAAACTCAATCTCAAATCTAAAAACTCAACTCAATATCTGAAATGGATAGGATAGACTTTCTTTCAAGAACATGAAACCCCAACAATTTCCAACTATGCAAAGAATCACATAACAATGATACTCATGTTCTTTTCACCATAAATTAGGGCTTCAACAACAATGCTCATCAAACAAGGTTCAATCAACACCATTCAGCTCAAAACACAACCTTGAAGCATTTCACAATCAACATTAGAAAAGGAAACAAGTAGAACTCCTTTTCTCTCCAATATTGTTTGAACAAAAAGCATCCACTAACTCAAATCACAATAGCACAAAACAACTTTTCAAATCATCAACAAAGAAGTAAGCCCAACACTTTAACCAAGTAAAGAATAGCTTGATTATTACCAATTTAATGAAATAAAATGTCAATCTCAAAGCTACCCACTTAAGGTTTCACGAATTCACACAAGAAGCAATTTTAACCTTAAAACATCATGCTTTCATTTCCATAATCAACCAAAAGCACTCTCAACATTACAAGAAAAATTTATCCTCTATACACCTTATTTCTCCCTTATAGTCTTATCAAAAATAAAATTTATCTCTCATAAGAATGCAATAAGATATTTCAAACAACACCTTCAAAAGAATATTTTATCAAAATAAAACAAGCTTTAAACTCCTTATAACTCCTAAGTTGTTTTTCCCTCTAATAAACTTCCTCCATCCGCAAAATACACTTAGCAAAAATTAATTTCGAAAATACCTTGGCCAACATCAAAAATCATGTGAGGAAATTTCCCTATTCGGCTCTGGCGATTTGGCTTTTGGCGGGAAATTTTCTGTGACGGCGCCTGGTGTTGCTCGAGGGACTCTGGCCCGAAGATCTTGCCTAGGGCTTTGGGGGGTTGTTTCTGCTTTCGCCTGAAGGTTCTGTAGTGGTTCCGGGAGGGCCCGATGGGGTCTCCTCCTGTTTCTCCTGCTGGGAGAAAGACCTCATATGCTGAGAAACTGAAAGATTTTCCCTCGCCTTCCACGGACGGAGCTCGGCGGAATGCTTTTCAATCGATACTCAAGACTGTTGCCAATGGCCCACATGCTCACCGCGTTAATGGTTGCCTCCCACAATCTTCCTCCAGGCCTAAGATTGTAATAGAACCAATGCTGGTCGAAGATACAATCGTCTACCGAGCTAATCACGACTTGATCTGCAAATTCATGGGCATCCGGCCCACACTGAATTTTCTGCACACCTGGGTTCGTCAGAACTGGGAGCCACACGGTGAGTACTCTCTATGGCCTATAAGCAATGGGTATTTCATCATAAGTTTCTCTTCTTTAGCAGATAGAAACAGAGCATTTGAATCAGAGAAGAGAAACCATGGACCAGCAGGGTTATTTGTCCAACCCTGGAGAGTGGGTTTCGACCCCCGCATCGAACCCACGGCTGTCCCGGTCTGGATCCGGCTGTACGCTCTCCCGATGGAGTTTTGGGGTGAGCAGGTTTTGGAATTAATAGGTAATTCCCTAGGCAGATTTCTGGGAGTCTCCAAAGATACCATAGAGGGCAATTCTGCTGTCTTTGCTAGAATATGTGTAGAGATGGACATTAGTCAGCCTCTACCAGCTGAGGTGGAACTTGAGCTAGCAGGAGTACCCTGGATCCAGCAGTTAGACTATGAGGCCCTACCTTTCAGGTGCCGAGTATGCCATAAGCATGGACATTTGGCAAGGTTCTGCCCAAACGTAGTGAGCACAAAAACGGAGGCTCCGAGTGGAATGGCAAACCGCCCTAGAGAGGGTAAGTCTAGTCCGGTCAATGAACCCTCTAGCAATTCTCCGAGTCCCGATGCTCAACGGGATGGCTTTGAGCAGGTGAAACGAAAGAGAAACAAAAAGAAAAATGGCAAGGAGCGGTACGACTCAAGCCAAACAATCGGTATGAAATTTTCAAGTCATTAGTGGATCTGGAGGACCAATCTATGGAAGGAGTGGTTGGGAATGGTGAGAATGTCAACACTCCACCTCTTGTTTCTCCTTCCTTCACTCCCGTAGTAGAGCAGTGGTTGTGCCGGTGAGTACCTGCAGTCGAGAGAATCCAGGGGCCTTGGTTATACACTCCCCAACACAGCCGGCTATAAAAGATGTTACCATGGGAAATGCAGAGAAAAACAGAGAGAGGCCTGCTTTAGGGATTTCCCAGGTGGAAAAGAGATCAAGAAACAATAACTCTCAAGGAGCGGGAAGAAAATCCAATAAGGAATTACTAATAGCCCAAGGAGATAAGTTAATCAATGAAGGATTGGTGAGGTCCATTGATTCTTACTGCTCACAAGGTTTTCAATGATTATTCAATCTTGGAATATTAGGGGTTTAAACAGTAGAACCCATCAATCTGCTGTTCAAAGACTCTTAGAAAACCGAAAAACAGATTTTTTGCTTCTTCAGGAGACCAAAATGTCTTTAGATATTATGAGTAAAACCGCTACTAAAATCTGGCGGGGAGCTGGGTATATGGACGTGGCTGCCCAAGGAGCTTCAGGGGGAATTGTTACCCTTTGGAACCCTCTGGTCTGGACTGCTTTAGAACATGTAGCTTGTAGGGGTGTTCTTTCTTCTCTTTTCAGAAATAACTTCAATTCTGAGCTGATCCTTATAACCAACTTTTATGGGGCCCAAGATCTTGAAGGCCAGAGGCTCCAATGGGACGCTGTTCACAATATGAGAGCAAACAGGGAGTGTTTTGACTGGATTATTGCAGGGGATTTTAATGCAAAATTATACGTCGGGACCGGGAAGGTGGCTCCCCTACTTTGGACCCGGGGGATCGGCTTCGATTGCCCAAGTTCGGGCCTTTAATCTAGTGGACGTTCAAGGCCCTAGTGTTTTTTTCACTTGGACAAACAAGAGAAAGGAGCCACATAGCAGGAAGGTCAAGTTAGATCGCTTTTTGGTCTCGGAGGAGGCTTTTGTTAAATGGACTTTTAAGTTCCAGATTTTGGAGGGCCCTATTTCGGATCATTTTCCCATCTTGCTTGAGGGAGGGACTTCGAGAGGACAGCACTATAGGCCTTTTAAATTTGAGAATTTTTGGTTACAAAAGGAGGACCTTCGACAAAAAATTTCTCAATGGTGGACAGAAGGCCGTCCACCTTTTGGGACAGACAATGTTCAAATTTCATAAACGACTTCAATTTGTCAAATTTCAATTGAAACAGTGGAGGAAAGGAAATAAGTCGGATTTCCAGTCCCAAAGGGCTCCCTTGGTGGCTAGATGGGAGGAGGTTCAGAAACTTTTTAGGGAAGGGTCAATTACTGAGCAACTCAAATCTGAAGATGACGAACTGCGTAAAGCGGTTGAGGACATTGACAACCAAGAGGAGTTATATTTGGAAGCGAGAGGGCTAGAAATACTTGGTTATTAGAAGGGGACAGAAATACCAAATTTTTTCATCGGTCAGCTTGTGCTAGGAGACAGATGAACAATATGGAAGTTCTCAAAGATGAACAGGGAAATGTCTTCGATACTATTCCTGGTATGCACTCCCATGCTATCGATTACTTTTCTAAACTTTTTAAGGAAAGTATGCAGCAAGATATTGAGGCTCAGAACGAAGTTCTTAATGTTATTCCTCCTATTATCTCTGAAGAGGACAATCAGACCCTGCTTAGACCCATTGAAAGGGATGAGCGAGAAATGTGGTCTTTGGTATGAGTCTTGGAAAATCTCCTGGTCCGAGATGGCTTTCCTATTGAATTTTTCGGGCTTTACGGGATACCTTGGAGGAGGATGTTACGGTCATTCTTGAGGAATCCGGATCCAATCGAAGAATGCTCCGGGCGATCAATCACACCTTCATTGCTTTAATTCCGAAAGGGGAAGCGGGGACTCATATCTACGATTTCGGGCCTATTGCTTTATGCAATGTGATTTACAAAATCATCTCTAAGATAATGGCTGAGAGGCTTAAACCCCTTCTTCATAGCATCATTTCTCCTGAACAGGGGGCTTTGTTGAGGGAAGACAAATATTGGATGGGGTGATTTTGGCCCGGGAGGCCATCCATTCAATGCAAACTTCGGGCAACAAAGGCATGTTCATTAAAGCTGGATATGTCCAAGGCTTATGACCGGGTGGAGTGGTGCTTCTTGTCGAAAATGCTGGCTGCCTTTGGCTTCTCTCAGGAATGGATTGCATGGGTTATGAGTTGTGTTTCTTCTCCCTCTTTTTCTGTTCTCATTAAGGGCCTTCCCTCGCTTCCTTTCGGCGCCTCCCGTGGGCTCCGCCAGGGAGACCCTTGTTCTCCCTATCTCTTCCTTCTCTTGGCTGAAGGTTTGGGAAGACTATTTTTGAGGAGAAGGCAACAAGGTCGGCTTTCTGGTATCAAGGTTGGGGAGGAAACTCTGACTCACTTGCAATTTGTGGATGATACGGGTCTGGTTGGTGCGGCCACTCTTCGGGAAGCTAGAGGAATCAGAGATACTTTGAATGTCTACCTAAGGGCTTCAAATCAGGTTCTTAATGACAGGAAGTCCAAAGTGGTCTTTTTCAATCTCGACCAACGGCTTCAGGAGCGTGTTATTGACATCCTGGGCTTCACAAGGACCTCTCTTCCAATTGTTTACACAGGGGTTCCCCTTCATTTCAAAAAGTTAAATGTTGATATTTGGAAGAACCCGTTAGCGAGGCATCAAAGACGAGAATGAATCATTGGGCCCATAAATGGCTAAGCTACGGGGGTAGATTAACCTTCTTGAAATCGATTATTCGGGCTTTGCCGATCTATAAATTCTCAATCTTGTTGCCCCTCATACCATACGGAAAGAGTTGGACAAAATGGCTAGAAGATTTTTATGGGAAGGCGCAAAAGGGAAGAAAAAATGGGCCTTGGTTGGGTGGGACAAAGTTACCCAGCCTAAGGATAAATGAGGGCTGGGCTTGAGATGCTCTATGCTTAATAACAGGGCTTTGGGTGGAAAAGCTGTATTGGCGGTGGGTTTCTCGGCCATCCTCTCTCTTCGACGAGAATTCTTTCCGAGTAAATATTTGGGGCATGTCCATCCCAATGAGGTGGGTCGCTTTCCCTTGGAAGGTCCTGGTTCTTTAGTGTGGCGAGACTCTCAAGCTTGGGTCCCAGTTATCAAAGATCAATTATTCTGGAAAGTGGGGAAAGGAGACAAGGCTCGCTTCTGGACAGACTCTTGGGACCAGCATCCGCCCATTATTGTTATGTTCCCCGAGCTACAACCTATCATGACCGCCTTAGAAGCCCAGGGTTGGATCCTTATTGATAAGTATCTTCTTACCAGTCATTTGGGGGGGTATACTTTTAAAAAGTTTAAGCGATGGGAGGAGTGGCCAACTACTGTCTCTCCGGAGTTGGTGCCTATCCTGCAAAAAATATTGTCAGAAAGGTTCCTCACGGGGAAGGATGAGGAAGATGAATTAGCCTGGGGCTATGGAAGCCTTGGGGTCTACTCAGTTAAGGCTGGATATGAAGAGATCCTCCCTGAGCCTCCCCCACACTCTTTTCCGGTTCAGCATTGGAAAAGGATTTGGCATTCAAAGGGTTGGCCGAAAGTGAACTTCTTCGCTTGGCAACTTATGCATAATGGTCTTCTCACCTTTGACAATCTCAGACGTAGGGGTTTCAATGGCCCCTCTCAATGTGCTTTATGCCTCCATCATGAGGAAGCTGAGACCATTTGTTTTTTGAGTGTCCTTTTACTCATCGGATTTGGGAGCAGTTGGTTCTCGCAATTTAAACTCCGAGGCTAATGGTGTTCTCAATCGTACCAATATTTGGGAAAAATGGAAAAGGGGCGGGTTCAATTCCATAGCTCTCCGAGCCGGTGGCAGTTAGGCTTTCTCTTCATTTGGTGGCAAGTTTGGTTGGAGAGAAACGCCGGATCTTTAGAAACACTTTCTCCTCGATTGACGGTGTTTGGCAGGTCATCTGGAGCAAAGTCACAGAAACTGTTGCTACTTTTGCCAATGAAAAGAATCAGGCTACTCTTGGGCATCCTGAAGAGGGGGTTGAGGGTCTTGAGAGGCAAGATAGATCATGCTGGAAACCTCCCCCTGAAGGCTGGATCAAGATCAATACTGATGGGGCTGCAAAAGGCAACCCGGGCAACGCGGGAATTGGTGTTGTTTGTCGGGATCACTCGAGTGCGGTTCTTTCTTGGGAATTGCGGGGATTGGGCGAGCCACGAACAATGAAGCCGAAGCCTTGGCCATTAAGTCCGCGTCTATACGGGGTCATTAGCGGGGGTCACCGGAGGATAATTCTTGAATACGATTCTCAAGTCTTGATCGGCGCTCTAGATTACTTGCGGAATTTCTCTTTAAAAGAATGGAGGCTGCGGATGTTGATATCTCAAATCAAGGAGTTATGGAGGGAGTTAGATGATGTCATCCCTGTGTATGTTAGTAGCTGACTTCCTTGCGAAGATGGGTCTTGAGAAAGAGGTAGGTGTCCAGCTGCACAGTGATATGCCTATGATAGATGAAGAGATTCGGAGTGGCCTGGAACGATCTCTACATCCATGAGCTCAAAAATGACTAAGGTTTGTTTCTGTCGCGATATCGCGACATATTGCGTCGTCGTGACCCTGTTTGGTTTTCTGTCGCGATTTCGCGACATGTTGCTCTGTCGCGACATGTCGCTCTATCGCGACATGTCGCTCTGTCGCGACTTGTTGCTCTGTCGCGACTTGTTGCTCTGTCGCGACCTATCCTGGAAAACTGTAGCGATTTCGCTACCCTTACAGTTCTTTGTGGCCTTGGGAGGATTATTGTAGCGATTTCGCGACATGTTGCGTCGTCGTGGTCGTTGATGAGAAGGTGTCGCGATGTCGCGACCTTTTTGGTAGGTTTTGCTGCTGGAGGAAAAGTGTCGCGATATCGCGACGCTTTGAGAAAAACTGCATGAAAGGGAAAAACCGTCGCGATATCGCGACAATCTGTGTGAAAAGCTACTCTAAGGAAAATCCGTCGCGATTTCGTGCCTTTTTTGAGGAAGGGACTCATAGGGGCATCCTTGTTGCGATTTTGAGATGTGTTGAGCAAAATTTAGTTAAGGGGGAAAAACCGACGCGTTATCGCGACCTTTTTGAGAAAAGCCTCCCAATGGATAACCTGTCGCGATTTCGCGACATGTTTATGGAAAGGAAGCACAGGGGCAAACCTGTAGCGATTTCGCTACAGTTCTGGAGAAAAAACAGCTTGCAGGAAAAACGTCGCGATATCGCGACTTGTTTTGGTAATGGGCACCTCGGGGCTGAACATGTCGCGATTTCGCGACACTTTTACGGATGGGGCGCCCATTGGTTTTCTTGTCGCGATTTCGCTACACTTCCGGCCAAGTGGGGCTCCAAGGAAAAGTCGTCGCGATGTCGCGACACTTTCTCAAAGTTGCTGATCAAAGGGGTCCTCGTCGCGATTTCGCAACAGTTTCGGGAAGCAGATGCTTTAAGGCTTTCTCATCGCGATTTCGTGACACTTTTGGCGTTTGGGTGATTTGGTGCTGTGTCTTTGTAGCGATTTCGCGACCTTTTTCGGGTGTTGTGGTTCCGGCGCTTTTTGTCGCGATATCGCGACATGTCGCGATATCGCGACTTGTCGCGTTATCGCGACTGGGTGTTGTGGCGCGGCGGTTGTTTGGTTTTGTGTCGCGATTTCGCGACATGTCGCGTTTTCGCGACATGTCGCGTTTTCGCGCCCTTTGTACTTCTGGTCTCTTTGCGCTTGGTTGGGATGCCCTTTCTCCCTCTTGTAACTGTCTTTTGTGTTAATACAAGTTTTTTCATTTTTTTTTCAAAAAAAACATCAAAAATCATGCTATGGAGAAATTGCACACGAATTCTAACACCACCCGCTACGTCCACTTCACGATGAAAAACCCTTTCATGTTATTCGAACGTGAAAGCTCCCGTTTGGGTAGCGCACCAACAGCCTAGCCGCTATCGGTGCACCAAAGGCACCCGGTGAGGTTTAAACCTCACGCTATTAGCCTTGTTCCTTCTGTTCTAGGGATTAAATAAAATAACAGTGCCTCCCTTTCTTCTGATGTGAACACGAAGACGAAAACCTTACGACGGATTTATGACAAACGACAAGTACAAAAAAAAGAACAGCAGATTCACGAAAATGGCAAAGACACAGTCGAAGAAGAAATCCGAACAGCGGATCATGAAATCATAGCGATGAAGAAATCGAACAGTAGATCACGAATTCACAACGAGCAACTCTTTTCAAAATTGCGGATGGGATAATTCTTGATTTTCATCAAGGGATATTTATATGCATTTTTACCATAAGCTCTTGACATCGATGAGGAGTTTAACACGTCAGTGGAGGTCTTGGCTAGTGCCCACAATCTTAAAAAATAGCGACATGGGTTAGGATAACCCATTGCAAACAATAATTTAATATTTATTTAAAAATAATTAAAGGGAACCTTAACAAGGTTTTTAATTATTTAAATAAATACTTCCTCTGGACCCAAATGCATTAAACTAATGCATCCACCTATAATATTTAAACTTGCCAACTTGGGGTTTACAAAAGACCTTTGAAACTTTCATGCCGTAACCTTCATCAAAACAAATTATTTGACATCAAATCAAATTCCTTCAAGAGTTTCTTGACATCAATGACAACTTATATACTTGAGCAAAGGCAATGTACCCAAAGTACCCAAAATTTCCAACAAAAATGGGTGGTCACATAGGCTTTCTAGAAGTGAAAAAGAGCAAATAAATTTGACCTAACCCTATAACAAACATCTTTGATAGCTAACAAAATCCTAAAATGGGAGGGAATTTATTCCCATTTATGTGTTACTTGTATTTTCTACCTACAATTCATAGGGTGTGCATGAAAGGCGAATCAACACTATTTTGGTTCTAGGAGGGTCGATGAACCTTCATTTGACATGTTTTTTTTACTCATTCTCTTGTTCTGTATAATTAAGTTGTGGTTATTTCCTCCCTCATTAGCTTTCAAAGATTATTTTTTTAAGTTTGCCTAAACAAAAAAACTTGAAGCAACACTATTTTTGTGCTAGGAGGGCCCATGAACCTACCTTCGGTGTTATTTTAGATAATTAGTTAGGCTAGATTCTACCTTTAGAATAACCAGGTCCCACCCAAGATCTGCAAAGTTCCTTGTTTCTAAGTTAGAAATCCCAAGGAGGAGCAATCTTAGGAGAGCTATATTTTTATCAAATATAACATTGTCACCACTAGTGGTTCCTCCGACTATGACTCAAAACCCTATCATTAATTTGATAGTCATGGCCAACTGGTTGGGTTCTACTACCTTAAATATCCCTAGTGTATCCCATGATTTACCCAGAAATTCTAAGAAATATCTCCCTACATACAATAATTACAAAGTCAAAATAGCTGAAGAGCACATGGTTACCTTAAAAAATGCTCTTAAATTATTAAATGTCCTTCATGAAGATGTTTCTTGTAGACTTTTTACTTTTACGTTGCAAGAAGTCGCATACGATTGGTTCCTAAATTTGACCAATGACTCTATCACTAGTTGGGATGAATTAGAAACTAATTTCATTTCTCAATTTGGTCAAGTAATTAATCCTAGTGTTTTATATCAGTAATTCTCTAGTATTAATAAAGGATATAGTGAAACCATAAGATATTTCAATGTGATATTTCGAAAGGCTTATGGTATAATGAATGGTCATTAAGTACCAAGTGCATATTTAGCCATAAAAATATACAAAAAAACCTTTGATATAGTGATATCTATTCTTCTTATAAGAGACACCAATGTGATGACCTTGATAGGAGATTACAAGGAAGCTTTAATTCTTGAGAGACAATTATGACCTCAACCTTTGAGCAGTCCTTTGATACCCTCTATTATGCATAATACACTTATTTTGAATCCCATTCTACATCAACTATTAACGCCTACATGTCAAGCTATGCCTAAAGAAAATACATTACCCTTGACACACACATTGAGCATGTACAAACTACAAAGAAGGATCTGGTAAAACTAGAGTGGAACATGTATCTAGGATGGTCCAAAAACTAGAAAATGAATTCTTGAGTTTTAAAAGATAAGTATCTGGGGGAGAAATTTCAAGCTAGTTTCCTTAACAACCAAATAGATTCCACAGACCTCCGTATGAATCTAATAAATATTACAACAAAGGTAAGGGATGTCAAGTAAACTTATGTGACTTAGCGTTACCCAATTGGTGTAGGATTCATGGAATAACCCAACACAAGAAATTATATTATCTAGAATTTTGTAATGATTTTGAAGTTGTCTATTGAGTTGATATTTCCTAAGAATCAGAGAAACATTGATGGTTATGGTTTATCCAAACCTAATACATCTATGGTTTTGGACTCATTCACTTTCTTATATGTGTTAGAAAGCTATACTAAAGTACCTATGGATGAGGTACAAGATTTTCAATATTTCCAAAGGGATAGCTAAAATTTGAGACAGAAATATAGATACCAACACTACACATTCAACTCCTCCAAATAAAACCTATGGTATTTCCATAGATCCTATTACTAATAATTATCCTTTCCCATCAAAGGGTAATGAGAATAAGATTCAAGATCAGACTAGCACCGTACCTAGTAAAGGGTATAACATCATTGAGGATATGAATAAAATCAAAGATAACATATCTTTGCATGAATTAGTCTAGATCATAGAATAAAATAACAACATTTTAAATATATACTCTGAAACCTCCATAAAAACTCAAGAGAAAGGTAAAAATATTTTAAATGACAACCTGACTATCTATAAAGAAAAGATTGAAGTTCCACATTTTATGTTGACAACTCACATATTTGGTAAAAATCTATATAATTGTTTAGTATATTTTGGTGCTTCAACTAATTTCATGCCTTTGGAAATTTGTCAACAATTAGGATTAACTCCTATGAAGTCTAAGAGAGAGAGTCATTCAATTAGATAAACTAAATTCAAGGTGATCGATGAATTATAGGGAATGCACATTTAGTTAGCATTTGAACCCAAATCACAACACATGATTGATATTCAAGTGGTAGATATTCCTATAGGATATGGGATACTTTTGACCAGATACTGGTCAAAATATTTGAATGTGTAATTGGCAATAAATTTTTCGTACATGTGGTTGCCTTGGAAGGGTGTATCCAACCAACTTAGAAAAGAGAGAGAGCCCAAATATAAACACATGATCACTGAATATAATGTCAAAAATAAGATTATTTTTTGATGTAGATATTGGGGTTTATAATTTGAATACAACTAAGAAGGTGATATCAATTAAATATTTGACCAATCACAACAATACCATTTGGAAATTTTACATTGATGGGGCTAAGTCTAAGCAAGGCTTAAGTGAGAGAGCAAATTTTAAAAATCTCATTAGTAAAATGGGAAATGAGATTAAAAAATTGAATGTAGGGACTAAAGAGGATCCTATGCATATTCAATTAGTTAAAAACTAGGATCTACAAATAAAAAATGATCTAAGTTGTTACATATGTCTAAAAATGTGATGGCCAGGTCCTATAAAGACCCTAAGATATTTTATCCTGGGGGGTTTACACATACAATATCTTTCAAAGAATTGTTTAAACCCTTTAGGAAAAAATAGAGGCATGTTGATGCCTTGATTTTGAATGAGGTGGTAAAACTATACACACTTTGGGATGATAGAATAAGGTATAAGTAGTCTCTTAAAACTTCACCATTTGCTTTGTTGTATGGGACTAAACCAATAGTTCTAATTTTAATTAATATGGCTACTTATCAATTTACCCTTAATTATAACAAAATTGAAGATGCAGGTGCCTGTGTATTAGACTTGATTAATTTACAAGAGGAAAGGCTTTAGGCCTTGGAGTATTTCTATTGACATCATGAGACAGTCAAGCGTTGGTTTGATAAAAGAGCAAAAGTGAAGGTCTTCAAATTTGATGACTTGATGCTTTTATGGGATAAAGCCCATGAAAAGAAAGGTAAACACACCAAATTGTAGTCTTTATGGATAGGGCCATACCATACAGTAGAAATTTTGGATAATAATGCATTTTATCTATAGGATCTAGAAGGTAATTTTTTTAACTTACCTATCTATAATCAATATTTGAAGCATTATTTCTCCGCTATTCCATCTGCTACATTATTTGAGTAATTATAAAATCCTTTTTTCATATGTATGTAATAAAAGTAGAGTATGTGTTTAGTCTATTTTATCGATATTAAGTTGGTTCTATTTTTTTTAGATTTCCTTTTCTTTCATATTTTTGATCTTTGTCTCGATTTCGTGAATCAAAGCAGGTGGATTTTGATAAAAAGATATAAGTAGGGAGTTAGTGGTGATACTTTTTATCTAGAATGATAGTAGAGAAGAAATTTAGATGTACCTTTCTTACTACAATTATTTTAATTATAAAAGGAACTATTATGCTATTTAGCTGGAGAACTCCCAAGGAATAAAAAAAAATAGTCATGAGAGGAAAATTTTGATTTACAAAAATCATTTTAATTACTCTAAAGAGGTTTTTGGTGCTTGAGCTAAAATGGTTAATTGTTTTTCTATTTTTTTAATAAAATATCAGGGCAATTACAACTTTCAAACCTTTATTAAGACTTCCTAACTATCTAGTCTTTATCAAAAAAGAAGAGGAAAAGAAAAAGAGAGTTATCAAAAAGAAAAAGAAAATAAAAGAAAAGAGAGTTCCATAATAAAAATAGATAGCTAAATTTTTTGAAATAGAAATTGAAGACATGTTCAAGGGCTATGGACACCCCATGGTTATGAACCAAGGCCCTGGAAAGCTAAGAGTAACGTTTTTGGGGCTATAAACACTAAACTAGAATCAGAGCTCTACTCGAATAATCTTGTGTAGTCCAAATAGTCTAGTTAATCCTCAATAAGAATTCTAAGTCATGGTCATCTTAAGAGGAAGGATTTATACACTTGCAATCACACATTAGAGTTTTCTTTAAGTGATTCAACCTAGTATGTCCATGAGAAATTTTGATAGACTAGAAAATAGTAGTTGAAAACATTTTGAAAGTCTTGGAGGCAATGTGTTGTACATAATTTATGTTGTTTTAAAACTAGAGTTTTGGGTTCCAAATAGTGCTACTATTTCCTCGCACATGTTACCATTTATTGAGAAGCAACACACCCCATTGAAAATGAAATTTTGATCTTTTGATAATTAATTTCATTATTTTTCGAGGGGACCCTCTTGAAGTATTTTGGTTTTAATTCCAAATTTTGTTTGCATCAAGGTTTTAAATTTTGCCTACATCAAGGTGTCAAAATTTTTTGCATGGAACATTGATTTTAATTGAATTTTTCTAGAATATTTGCATGTCAATAACATTATTTCAAATTAAGTGTTTCAAAAATAATATTTTTCAATGGTTTTACTAAGGTCTAATGATTAAAATCAAAATTTATGGTTCTTTAAAACTTTCCATCTTACCCTAAAAATTACTTCAAATTTGAAATCATCATATCTTTTGATAGAAGAATCCATTTGAGTTGATTCAAATTTTGGTGGAAATATCTTGAACTCCTCTTTTCAATGGTACTAAATTTACAAATTTTTAAACATAATTTATTTTTAAGAAATAGTAGTTTCAAATTGCATCCCACAAGCTTTTAAAAGTAATATCTCTTGATACTAAATGATTTTTTGTGTTTTTTAGTAGATTTTGATACCCATTTGGCTTATTTAGAGGTTTGTAAACTTTTATAAAAATATGGAGACTTTGATTTCTCATCTAATTTTTGCGTCACAAAATTTAAAGACCGCAATATTGCTCTATTCCATAGTCAAAAAAGTAAATTTTTATTTGAGAAAAACAAACCTTGAACCGCATTTTAAAATATTTAAATCTTTCATTTGGGTAATTCAAATCTTGATTAGAAATCACAAGTCTATTGGTGGGTTCGGATTTTAATTACCATTTTTTTAATTTGATTATTTTTGGAATTCTACCATTTTCTAAGGTCATCTCTCCCTCACATTTTTTTTCAATTTACATGGTGAAATCAGTACCTGCCACGAATCTGAATAGGTTGTCCAAATTTTATGGCCACCACCATATCCTATGTTTTCTGCCCTAGAAGCTGCCACATAGTTCTTCATGCAATCCACCCCTATAACCTTCATGCCACAATCATTATAAACCTTTTACGCCACTGAAAGCACTAGGAAAGGGACAAACATTTAGTCTAGTGAGGCCCAATATTTGAACCTTGGACCTTCGGTCCCCTTACGTGGTTTGGTCAAACTAATTGGCCTACACCTCGAACCTCTCTCCATCAAATTTTAAAATAGTAAATCTTTCATTTGGGAAAATCAAATCCCAGTTTGAAATATTTTCTCCAATCCGTAGTCAATTTTGTCAACCTTGGACACATCCAACTTTGGAATGCAGTATTGAAATTTTATTTACCACGAAAATAAAATATTACCCTGACCCATAAGATTTCTCTAATCCTTGGGACATATTTGATTTTGGAATGTGGCCTTGTGTTTTTCTTTGTATGTAGTGCAACCACAATCGAAAAAAGAAAAAGAAGGCATTATAATTAAATTTTGAATATAATGTTTTTTCAAAAAGTAAAGGCACAAACCTTAGCGATATTAAAATTAATTAATTAATTAATTAAAAAAATAAAAAAGTTCAAACATTACAAAAATAAAAAAAAATAATTAATTATTATTTTAATTGTCTCACTTTGCCTTTTTATTTTTATTTTTTTGTAGAAGTAACGACAGAAGTAATGATGGATGTTAGGGTGGACATGAAATTTCAATGTGAACCAGGCAAGAGCGAGCATGAAAGATGCATGAAATTAATGACCCAAATACATTTTATAGAATAAAAAATTGATGAGGCATGGCCAAAGTAGTGCACACTAGATGAAAGCATCTACGACGATTGACTGGAAAGTAAGAATATTTGCACCCTATCATAGTTTTATGAAGATGAGATCAGATTTTATCTTCTCCATTTATGGTAAGATATCTGAGTGAATATTCAGGAATAGTTGGATTTGAATAGAACTCTATTATTATATGTTTTATTATGTAAAACCCTAACAATGGGATTTTTTATATTTTGGTTTAATTTATTGGGAGCGAGATATTTTAAAAGATCGTGGTATGCCCTAAGTATATATTTACTTCCATTGAATGTAAATATATGATGCAAAAACTTAGAAATAAGGACTTCTTACAATATTTAGCAAATTTATTTTGAATTTTTTATTCTGTACCTAAGGCTGGTGTGCGGTCATCTTCCATAATAGTGTGGTTAGGAGACTAATCATTTTTTGTTTATGATAAGTGCACTATATTTTTTTCATCTCACTTAGGATTTATTTAATTTGATTGTAAACTTGTGATTGTTGAGATTATATTATGTTGTTGAGCTTCATTTCGTTTACTGTGTTATTTAAGGAAATTAAAGGCTTGAGGTTCTGGTTTATGTTTTATTTACTTTGTTCTTAGTGCATGAGCTTGAATGCTGATGAGAAACACCAATTTATGTTGATCTCCCTTTTGTTTGTAGTTTTATTTTTTTCCCATGTTGTAATGTCCCATGCTCATGGTAGAAGGCAATATTAGAAAGTTGGGCACTTTCTTAATTTGTTTTTTTGTTGTTGTGAATATAAGTAGTCTAATTGAATTTAATAGTTACAATTTACAATTCGATTAGATATCCTTTCTTTTCTACTCTACTTTACTTTCTCTATTTTTATTTTAAATTGATCCATTTTTGTATTCTTTAGAATTATTTATTCATTTAATCTACTAAAATTTTAAGAGCTATATCAATCCATGAATGAAAATATGATAAATGAATTTGACAGACCACTACCAAACAATAACCATTAGAGGTTGAACTCCCTTGTAGGTTAAATAGGTGGTCACATAAGATTTCTAGAAGTGAAAAAGAGCAAAGACGTTTGAACCAACCCTATAAATAACACCTTGGATAGCAAACAAGATCCTAAAGTGAGGAAATTTATTCATATTTATGTGTTATTTGTGTTTTCATCCTACTCTTCACAGGGTGTGCATGAAAGGTGAATCAACACTGTTTTGTTGCTAGAAGTAGGGTCGATGAACCTTTGTTGAATGTATTTTTTATGACTCATTCTCTCCTCATTAGCTTTCAAATTTATTTTTTTTAAGTATGCCTAAACAACAAAACTTGAACCAACACTATTGTATGCTAGGAAGGCCCATGAACCTATGTTTTATATTTTTTTAGGATAATTAGTTAGGTTGGATTCTACCTTTATAATAACTAGGTCCCACCCATGAGCTGTAGAATTCCTTGTTTCTAAGTTAGGAAGCCCAAGGAGGATGAATCTTAGGAGAACCACATATTTATCTAATATAAAATTATCACCACTAGTGGTTCCTCCAACTATTACTCAAAATCACATAACTAAAGAACACAAACTTATACTGAGAGAGGGGGTGAACAGTATAAGACCACTTTTTACTTTTCTTTACTCAATCTATATAATCCAATAGATCAATGTAATTTCAACAATAGTAATAAAATCAATGAACAAATAACTACACATAATAGAGACACCAATTTAACGTGGTTCACCCAATGTGGGCTACTCCACGGAGAAAATCTCTCACTAATATTTTCTCAATCAATCTCTTCAGAATTATTTCCCTATTACAATGGTTATGGACCTTTGTCCAAAGGAGATACCAATACCCTAATCAAGTTCATGGATATCTATCCACAAGAGACACCAATATCCTCAGTTGGTTTTTGGATCTCTATCCATGGGATAAATCCTCCTCTTCTCTGGTTGGTGATCTTCTAGAAGACTACTACCTCCACTGCTCTAGGTTGTGGATCTCTCTTCAATGAAGATATTTTTCATCTCTACCCTGGCTAATGGATCTCTATCCACTAGATACTATTATCCTATGTTTTGTCACCTCAAAAGCTTGCTCTCAACTCTGTCTCAAATATACACTAAACATAATATTTTGATCAATATCTATCTCAAATTTGCACTAAACATAGGATTTTAGTCTAGCACAAATCTACTCGATCTTTATCTCTAATATGCACTAAACACATTCCTTCGATCTAGCACAAATCTACTCAATCTCTATCTCAAATTTGCACTAAATACAGTCCTTTGGTCTAGCACAAATCTACTCAATCTTTGTATCTGGTCTGGCACAAACCTGTCCTCAAATATACACCAAACTTTATCCTCAAATCTATCCTCAAGCCTTAACACAAAGCATAACTCAATCACAAATCAACTCTACTATATTTGTCATAAATCTTAACTCAAGGTTTGAACAAATCAATCAATAAACTTTACTCACAAGTCTTCTCAAAGACTTACCTCAAATATTATCTACAATTCCTTACTAGAACTTATCCAATATTCTCATAAATTCTTCATCAAGACGTCTCAAATATGCTCAACAATTCCTCACTAGAACTTTTCCAACCTGCTTAATAATGCTTCACCAATACTTGTCTCAAATCGGCTCAACAAGTCCTCATTAGAACTTGTCCAATCTGCTCAACAAGTCTTCACCAAGACTTGTCTCAAATTTTCTCAAGTCCTTACTAGAACTTGTCCAATATAATTGTAAGATTCATAGAAATCTATCCTTAAGTCCACTCTAGGACTAGCTCAAATCATCTCATAAGCTTTCACAAAATCTTATTTAATCTATCATAGAAAACTTCTTCAATCACACAAACAAGCTTCACTCATATTCTTGTTTAATCTCACAGAAACATATAGAGAATGGTTAGAGACTCAATATGCTTCACACTCACAATAATGCTCAATCACTTTCAATATCTCTCTTGTTTTTACCACATAAACATATAGAGAATTTTTAGAGACTCAATATGTTTCACTCACAACAATGCTTAATCACTTTCAATCTTTCCTTCAACTCAATTCAGAAATAAAGAACAATTTGTTTCACATAAATTGAACTATCACTCCAACACTTCCAATCAACTAAGCACAATCCATTCCACTCAACCAATCACTTAATTAAATATTATTCAACAAAGCTTATCAAACAAACCTCACATAACAATGATACTCATGATCTTTCAATATAGTTCTTCAAATTCACATAACAATGATACTCATGATATTTCACAAACCCTAGTTCAATATAGTTATCAAATTCACATAACAATGATACTCACGATATTTCACAAACCCTAGTTCAAGATATTTCTTTAACTTTTCATAACAATGATACTCATGATATTGCATAAACCCTAGTTCAAGATAGTTTTCAAGTTCTCACTCAAGCATTCACCAATCATGCATATAAATGCTTACTCAAAAATTCTTATCAAACAAGGACCTTTTCACTCCAACTTAGCATTCATAACATCCAATAATCACTCTCAAGGTTAATGTTCCCTTACCTCTTATTTGAAGAAGCTTTGACTTCAAACACTTGCCTTAATCACAATCAATTCTTAGCCAATTTCAAAGGTTAGGTAGCAATATCTTCTCAATCATTCACTCAATTTGATCCCTCAAAATATTTCACCATACATAGCAATAAATCTCTTTTACATCTTATAATATCCACACTTCAAAATGCAAACCAACAATTTGAGTAAAGAAAATAATCACAATAATTCTTCTTTATAAATCCTTATCTCTTTAACACATCATATCTTATCCCAATTAAAATATAATTCCATTTTTTCAACCTTATAACTCCTATTTCAATTCACTTTATCAAAAATCATAATAAAACAATTAACCTTTAAAAACCTTATAACTCCCCCTTAATAAAAATTAATCATGCCACCTTTTAAACCTTAGATGCAATTAATATTCAAAAATTTAAGTACCTTTGCCCTCTACGGGATTTGAACTCTTTCTTGTGCGTTCCATAGTGCCCTAGCCGTGGTCCACATTCCACATGAGCTAGGTGCTCACCTTAGAACCAAAAAACGCATTGTACACTTTGAAGCTTTGCCTTGGTGCCAAAAACCAAATACATGCACCTTGAAAAAAACATTGCCATCGTGGTTTGATCATGGGACCTCCCGCCAGTTAGCGCCCTAAGCCATAGCCGCCTGTCGTTGGCCCAACCAACATGGTTGGATATGAGGATTCAATCCTCCTCCCTTTTTTTCACTAGTTGACCACCAAGTAAGCAAAAGACTTGTCCTCTTATTCCATGTTGTTTTGCAATTTTTGAATGCACTTCAATTAATTCATTCGAAGGATAATTTTTTGTTCCAAGTCATATGGTATATATATTAAATTTTCTCTCCCTTTTAATACGTCAGTGGGTGGAAATGATAGTCGATGTTGACGCCTTGAATTTGATTACTTTCCCTTTGTAACCCTAACCTTAGGGTTATTAAATTCAAATTAATTTATAACAAAGTTATTATAATTAATTTAATTATTTAGGTCTATACTGTAGAACTTTAATATTATAATATAAAATTATAATATTATTTTCTTGGGCCTTCCAATTGCTCTTTTAGACCTTATTTAACCACCTTAAATAATATAATAGGCATATTATAATATTATTTTCCCTTAGGCCTAGAAGCAATATTTTTCTTGCATTGCTCACAAAAACTGATGTTTGACCTCATGTTGCTCACTAAAACTGACTCTTGACATCAATGACAACAAAAATTGCTCATATTTCCAACAATATCCCCATTTGTCATCGATGTCAACCTAATTACCTTTTACCATTTCCTTTACCTTTTTTTGTTCTGCTCCCCTTGAGAAATTGCTTCCCCTGACTGAATGCTCTCCCCCTAACTCAAATCTCTCCCCATTTGACATCAATGGCAAAGGGTCACCTTTAAGGCTTGGTGCTAATAATGAGACTCTTATCTTATCCCCTCCCCCACCTCTTCTTGAGGTGGTTAATTCTAGGGTGGGAGTATTTCTACTCCCAGTAAGCAATGATCTTTACCTTTGTCCACTTTCTTCCTCAACTGATCTTTTTGATTCCTCTGACTACTCCTTTTCCTGCTTATCTCTGGAATTTTGTCTCTACATCACTTTGCTATATGTCCATCATTATTGTACTTATAACACTTAATGTTGTTATTCCTTAGATTTGAAACTATTTTAAAGTTTCTTCTGGTGAAGCCATATCCATTTTTATCATGAACCCTACAATTTACTACCTTGTGACCAAACTGATTACAAGAGTAGCAATACCCTTGAAAACGATACCTATTTCTGAAATTCCCATATTCATGTCTTCCATGTGTCCTGCATTATGAAGCCTTGTGCCCAAACCTGTGATATGAGAAGCATCATCCATTGAAACTACCTTGACTTGACCTCATTGGTCTCTTAGTCTCTTCTACCCTGTGTTGCTTCATGTTCCATCTATTCCTTATTTGTGCATTGTTCATTTTCTTGTTGAACATTTTATTATCCAACTCATCCTTAGAAGTCTAACTTTCTCTTACACTCTCTTCTTCTGAAGCTTCTTCTTCTTCGGAGCTTGACATTGAATCCTCTTCTTGTTTTCTTTATTCCTAATCAAATCCAAGTCCTTTTTTGTTTGATGAATGCCTATGTACCTTGAAAATCTTGTCCATGGTTTTTGAGCTCTTACCAAACTTGTGTAGATTATCTTTAGACTCTTTTACTTCCTTCCTTAGTGAAGCTACTTCTTGCTCTAACATTTCCACTCTAAAACCTTAGCTTCTAACTTCTCTTTAAACCTCCTTGTCTTAGCAATTGAGTTGGTTAGATCCTCTATAAGCTTACCTTTATCTTCATCACATTATTGAAATTTAAGCTTGAGTTTTAAGTTTTTCTTTATTACCTCCCTTAATGCATCAAGGGCATGAATAAGCTCACCCTCAAGATCAAATTCTCCTTTCTCTAATTCTTCCTCTATTTGTTTGCCTTTGGGATCATATTCATATTTTTTTTACTTGTCTTCTATAGAATCACCTCCTTCTTCCTTTAATACCAAGAGTAGATTCTCTTCTGGTCTGATGGTCATGCTCTTTGCCTCCCACGTCAATGCTCAAACTGTGTGCTGCCAATCAACATCCATGCCACCTTAGCTCCCTGTTACAGCCTTAGGATCCATGCCCTCAAATTTACCTTGAAGTTCATGCCCAGATCTCAGGTCGCCACCTCAAACCTTGGTTTTTGTGCCCTCATGGAATTCCTTGAACCCTATGCACACTGGATCTGATACCAGTGAGCCAAATCGGGCTATAATATAAAAAATAATATTTATTAAACTCCAAAAATTTCATTACAAACCTCACGTAGTTCTTAGTATTTATAGGGAGTAGGGAATTATGGAGGAAGAGGAGGTGGAGGGATAAGGAGGGAGGCGGTGGGTAATGTCGACGAGGGGAGATGAGGAGGAATAAGGGATGAGGAGGAAGCGAGGAAGGTGGCGAAGAAATAGGAAGGAAGGAGATGAGAGAATATAGGCGAGAATGTAGGTGAGGGAATTTTGAAAGACCAAAAAATCATGCCGACAAACACCTTGCCGACAAATTCTTGATGTGTTCACACTTGGGCCTAGAAATATCTAGATATTTTTGGGCCTAAACCCTTTTCACACTTGCAACATTCTCCCCCTTAAAGTTGAGAGAACTGACTACACAGTCTCTCAGCTTTAAAAATTGAGCTTTAGCCATCGCTTTGGTGAATATGTCAGCAACGTTCTCCAAAGTGCGGCAATATTGAAGCTCAACAATTTCATTTTCCACCATATCTCGGATGAAGTGGTACTTCATATCAAAATGTTTCATTCTGCTATGGTGGATCGGATTATATGCCAACTGAATGGCACTGATGTTGTCATAGTAGACTCTGGTCGGACCACTTTGCTGCTCTCCAATCTCTTCTAACACTTTTCTTAGCCATAAGGCTTGAGTACTAGCATAGGTGACTGCTATATACTCAGCTTCTATAGAAGACAAAGCTACTACAGTCTGCTTTTTGGAACTCCATGTTATTACTCCTGACCCTAGACTAAAACAGTTCCCTGAAGTTGATTTTCTGTCATCAATGTTGCTGCCCCAATCACTATCACTGAAGCCTACAAGCTTGATAGTGTTACATTTATGGTACTGGATTCCAAAATCCAATGTACCCTTCACATATCTGAGAATTATTTTAGTTGCCTGCAAATGCAGCTCAGATGGGCTAGCCATAAATCGAGAGACAAGAGAAACAACATATTGAATATCTGGTCTGGTGTTGGCGAGAAACATCAAACTCCCAACAATGCTTCTAAAAGTGGTCATGTCAACTTTTGGTGCTCCATCTTCTTTGCTTAGTTGGATCCCATGTCCAACTGGAGTTGCAACTGGTTTGCATTGCTCCATAGCAAACTTCTTAATCATATCCCGAGCATACTTTAGTTGACAGATGAAGATCCCGGACTCTGTCTGATGAACTTCCATTCCAAGGAAGTAGTGCATTAAACCGAGATCCTTCATCTCAAACTGCTTCATCATGGAGTGCTTGAACTCCATATTCACTTTTTCATTACTACCCATGAATATGAGATCATCCACATACAAGCAAACTATGAGGATGTCATTACCTTGCTTCAGGTAGTAAAGGGTGGGTTCATTTCTGCTTCTGGTGAACCCAAAATCTTTGAAGTACCCATCAATACGTGAGTACCAAGCTCGTGGTGCCTGCTTGAGGCCATAGAGTGCCTTTTTTAGTCTGTAAACAAGGTGCTCCTTACCTTGCTCTTGAAATCCTTGAGGTTGCTCAACATACACTTCCTCTGTCAAGTACCCATTGAGAAAGGCACTTTTCACATCCATGTGTTGGACTTTCCATCCCTTGTGTGCAGCTAAAGCAAGAACTATTCTGATGGTCTCCTGTCGAGCTACAGGAGCAAATGTCTCTTCATAATCAATACCGTACTTTTGTGTAAATCCTTTTGCAACCAATCTTGCTTTGTGCCTTTCAATGCTTCCATCAGCATTGAATTTGGTCTTGAAGACCCATTTACATCCAACACACTTCTTTCCTTTAGGAAGCTCTACCAACTCCCAAGTATCATTGTTTTTTATAGAGGTTATCTCCTCTTTCATGGCATCTTGCCATATCTTCTGAGTACAAGCCTTCTCATAACTAGAAGGTTCAAGTTGTGCACTAGTTAACAAGGCATAGTTAACTACATCTCCCCGAGGTTCTTGGGAGTCATCATCTCCATACAAATGCATATTTTCAAGTCTTTGCAAAATTGAACCCATTTCACTTGCTTGACTTCTAGTATATCGTCTTTGAAAATTTGTATCCAACATCTGATAAGATGGATGATGTTGGAGAGTTCTCTTACCTCTAGATGGAGAATCAATATCCATTGGTGAGGAACTAACTGATCTTTGTGGAGAAGAACTTGGTGATGATGATGATGAACTTGAAGTCGAATGTCTTCTTGGGCTTGGAGGAGGAGGAGGCTTCTTGCTTTTCTGTGGTGCCTGTTGAATTTGTGAAGAACCTGCATCATGAGATTCAACATCGCTATAAATTTGGGGATTTCCCCATTCTCCCCCTTCATCAAAAATCACATCCCTGGAAAGTATTATCTTTCGAGTCCTAGGATTGTAGAGTCTGTAAGCTTTTGTGTTCTCACAAGTACCCTACAAAAATGCATGCTTGACTCTTAGGATCGAGCTTCTTCCTCTGTTCATCAGGAATGTGTGAGTAAGCCAGTGAACCAAACACTCTGAAATGTTTGACATTCGGTTTCTTACCATACCATGCTTGGTAAGGAGTTTTCCCTTTCAAACTTGAAGTAGGACTCCTATTCAAAATATACACACTGGTCCTGGCTGCATCTGCCCAATACATATTGCTTAAATGCTTCGTCTGAAGCATAGATCTTGCCATCTCTACAATGGTGCGGTTTTTCCTTTCAGCTACACCATTCTGTTGTGGAGTATAGGCAGTAGTGAACTGCCTCTTTATTCCATGTTTTTTACAAAAATTCAAAAATTCATTAGAGGAGTATTCTCCTCCTTTATCTGATCTGAGACACTTAACAAAATATCCACTCTCATTTTCAACTCTTGCTTTAAAATCTATGAAGCAATCAAATGCTTCATCTTTATGTTTCAAAAAATATATCCAGCACATTCTTGAAAAATCATCAATGAAAAGAAGAAAGTAAGAGTTGTTACCAATGCTCTTGGTCTGCATCGGACCACAGATGTCCGAATGCACTAGCTGGAGTGGATAACTGGCCCGCCATGCTTGTCCATGAGGAAATTTGGTTCTAGCATGCTTGCCCAAGGCACAACCTTCATAGACTTCCTTATTGTCTTGTACTTTAGGAAGTCCGGTCACCATCGCTTGAGAAGTTAACAACTTCAAACTGGCTGAATTCAAATGACCGTATCTCAAGTGCCACAACACACTTGGATTTGCAATAGCAACATTTACTAATTGATCTCCTCCTGGCTGGCCAAAATTTAAAGGAAATAACTTGTTCCTTGTCATTGGTACTTGAGTAATGACTCTATCACTATTACTCTTATCAAAAATAGTACATTTACCCTCATCAAATAGCAACTTATAGTTCTTCTCTAACATTTGACCAACACTTAAAATATTGTGTTGGAGATGAGGTGTGTAATAGATATCACTTACTTGTTTCATGCCTTCTTTTGTTGGAACCTCCATGGCTCCAATGCCTTCAACTGCCAATGACTTGTCATCTCCCAATTTGATGCTGGATTTGTAGGAAGAATCCAGAGTAGCAAAGAGTTCTTCTTTGCCACTCATATGATTTGAACACCCAGTGTCCAAGATCCAGGTATCATTCAGGTTCTGATCTGACTTGCCATATGAGAGAAAGAGATTTGAGGTCCCTTCCTCTTCTCCAAAATTGCCATACTGACTACTCTGGTTGTTGCTCCCTTGTGAAGATTTTGACCAGCAGTCACGAGCAAAGTGGCCAAGTTTACCACAATTGTAGCAAGCTTGTTTTGACTTGTCACTTCCTTTTCCTCATCCTGGATGCTTCCCTCTGTTCTGTTGTCCACCTCTATTCTGACCTCCACCTCTGTTTGAAGATCCTCCTCTGTTAGGAGTTCCACCTCATGGACTATTCCTACCTCTACCTCTGTGCTGACCTCTACCTCGACTTCTACCTTGTCCTTTTCCTTCTTGTGAAGTGAAGGCTTTGTCATCGCCTCCATGGCTAGTGGAAGGAGATTCCTGCAATCTCTCTTCATGTGAAAGAAGAGAACCAATTAGTGCATCAAAGGAAAGTGCAGTCAAATATTTTGACTCTTCAATAATGATTGCTACATGATTCCACTTAGGAAGAAGTGTTCGCAACACTTTCTTCACCACAACCTCTGGTTTAACTTCTTCACCTAGAGTGACCATTTTATCTACTACGGCTTTGACTCGCATGCAGTAGTCTCCTACTTTTTCATTCTCCTGCATTCTGAGATTTTCAAAATCTCTTTTCAGAGTTTGAAGCCTGACTTGCTTCACTTGATCACTCCCTTGAAAACTTTCCTTTAAAGCCTTCCAAGCATCTTGAGCTGTTATACAGGATGCTATTCTAGGAAATATGCTTTTATCTAGGGCTGCTTGTAAATGATATAGGGCAAAGGAATTGTTTTTCTGGGCTTCTTTCTTGGCTTTTCTATCAGCAACACTTAAGGTAGACCGATCGAGTAGGAGAAGGTTCTGTGTAACCCTCTTCAACTATTTCCCATAAACCTTTACCAATCAACATAGTTTTCATTTTTATTGACCAGTATTCATAATCACTACCATTAAATTCAGGAATTGGGAGATTTGAATTTGAAGCCATTTCTACTACTTGAAAGCAAACTTTGATTTGACTAAAAATAGGAAGTACAAAGCAATTACTAGTTCAAATCAAATCTAGATTTCTTAACTCTCTCACTGATTTCTTCTTCTTCTTCTTGTGGATTACCCAGTACTTGAGGCCCAAAATTATCTACAATGGAATCCTCATCGTCACTGATGACAATAATTTTAGGAGCTACCATAGGCTCGGCTTGTGCTGGCTCAGCCTCTGCTAGCTCAGGTTTCGCTGGATCAGGCTCTGCTGGCTCAGGCTCTGGAGAGCATGGGGAATAGCTCTCACTGGATTGTTCCTCAGGTTCAAATGCCACTAAATCAGACTCCTCCACTCGTTGTCCAAAAATATTATCCTCTGAGTCAGCCTCGTATCCAGAATCGGGCTTCCTCTGGTGAGCTATCACTGAATTCTATAGTTGACTGAATACAGTTTGTATTCCGTCTCACCGGACCCTCTCATCAAAAGACTCAACAGATTCTCTCCTCAATAGAGAGCACAAAGCATGGTAACATCCAGTAGATCTGATCATCTACTCATCAAGGCAAAAAGAAAAATTTGTTAGAGCTTCTGAGGTTACAATTTTTGCTCTTTTACAACCGCTGAGGCTATTACACAAAATTTTTAGCCTTGAACGGGGTTCCAAGGGGCAGCGCGCTAAACGGGCGCTCCGAAAGGCTTCCCGTCACTTTTATGTTACCCCTTTTTACAAATATTGCCCTTTTAAAGTTTTCAAAAAATCAAGCTTTTCAAGCCCCTTGGGCGATTTACAATTTGCCACAAAGTCTCTAAAGTTTTCAATTAAATTTTTATAAAGCCTTTTTTAAAACAAACTTTAATTTAATAATAAATTATGCTTTAAAAAATTATAAAAACAATTTTTAAATAATTTAAAAAGCAAAAATTTAATTATTAAATTAAATTAAACATTAATAAAAGGCTTTTAATAAAAATTAAATGAAAAACTTAATAGAAAACCTTAAAAAACAAAAACCTTTTGTTTTTTTTTTGTGGAGGAGGAGGATCGAACACTCGATCCCGTGCTACCAAGCAGGATGACCTAGCCGCTACACCACGCGGCCCCTTTGGAACAAACAACGCCTGAACCTTTATTTATGCTACAATTGAAGATATTTTAATAAAATAAAATAAAAACTTTTCGCCGCATCCCCGACGGGTTTCGAACCTGGGACCTCTTGTTTGCGACGAAGAACTTTTGTCGGCCGCGCTACGCCGTCCGACGGGTAGCAAAGGAGACAAATCAAATCTTAAATGTGCTTCGGGATTTTGTTTTTAAAAAAATAGGGACTATTATCCCACATGCGATAGGGTATTGAAAAGCAGATGGTTTATAAATGCAAGAACAAACAATGTAAAATGATTGCCTTCGGGCAATCGTGTCACCTCGCTTTTGTTGCGTTCGGCCACTCCCACGATGCCACGTGTCACCTCTGCTTCCTCAGTGCCACATCACACCTCTACGCCACGTCCACATGTCTGGATGCCAGCTCAGCGCCACCTTAGCGCCACGTGTCCTGCTCTCTACCTCCCACGTCAATGCTCGAACTACGTGTCGCCAGTCAGCGTCCATGCCAGCTCAGCTCCCTGTGACTACCTCGGGATCCATGCCCTCGGATCTGCCTCAAAGTCCATGCCCAGCTCTCAGCTCACCACCTCAGACCTCGGTTTTTGTGCCCTCCTAGCGCTCCTCGACCCCTACGCACACTGGCTCTGATACCAGTGAGCCAAATCGGGCTATAATATAAAAAATAATATTTATTAAACTCCAAAAATTTCATTACAAACCTCACGTAGTTCTTAGTATTTATAGGGAGTAGGGAATTATGGAGGAAGAGGAGGTGGAGGGATAAGGAGGGAGGCGGTGGGTAATGTCGATGAGGGGAGATGAGGAGGAATAAGGGATGAGGAGGAAGCGAGGAAGGTGGCGAAGAAATAGGAAGGAAGGAGATGAGAGAATATAGGCGAGAATGTAGGTGAGGGAATTTTGAAAGACCAAAAAATCATGCCGACAAACACCTTGCCGACAAATTCCTGATGTGTTCACACTTGGGCCTAGAAATATCTAGATATTTCTGGGCCTAAACCCTTTTCACACTTGCAACAGTGAACAATATAATGATGAGGCTTGAAAATGCCTCATTTTTTCACTATGTTTAAAATATAAAAATTGTCATATTATTAAGTTAAATTCCAAATAGTTGATTAGAATATATATTTGTTAAGTGTTTGCATGATTTTATGTTAGGATCATTATATCTCTCTTTTTTACTATTTTTAGCATTTTGTGGCTGCTTATGCTTGGTTAAGTAGCAAATAAAAATATGCATTTCAAATAGCCAAATGTGGTATGCTTATATCCATTAACTTCACAATGGTTTATGAATATTATCCTGCCCTTCAACTTGTTTGAAGTCCACATTGAAGCCAAATTATTAGGACTGTCATAAATCTAAAAATCTAAAAAAAATAGCCATATAAAAATCAGCAAGCTGTCACTTTATAGGAACACTTTGAAGTTGTCAAGCAAAGCATGATGATATGGATGGAATAAGTTCATAAGGACTACAAAAGAAATATGACCTATTTAGAAGCATTCCCACATGGTCTAAATAGGCAGCAACAGGGTATAACGAGAGCAGGGACAATTGTGCGAGCCTCTGTTGCACTATTTCAGCATGGTTACTTGGTAAATGAAGTGTATAAATTCAGTAGCAACTTGATGTACTCCTTCATGTTGATATTTGAATAATTTTTCCATGTTCTAATTTTTTTTAATTTGCAATAAATGCCAATTTTACAACTATGCAGCAAAGTTGGAAAATGCAGTAATTTACCATGTAAATTCCAGCAAGCTACCAATGAATGGCAAGGCATGGAATTCACACATGGAGAGGAATGCAGGCTATTGCAATCTGATATTGAGGGCTAATGCATCTAAGAAATGCAGCTAAAATCACTTGAATAGCACACATATGGTATCTTTGGATTGAGAAATATAGTCTCTTCGGATTGAGAAATACAATCTCTTCGGATTGAGCCACTTAGCTCCGGATTGAGAATAGAAAGTGATTTTTGACTTTTTGACTATTTTTTGATGGTGGAAAAATGGAAAGAAGGTTGAGAAGGTTAAGGGAAAATATCCCCCAGCTGTCTTTGTCGTCCTTGTCGTCCAAAGCCACCATTCATGGTAAAATATCAATTGATCCTCTTCTAGGATAAACTCAAAAATAATTGTAACATAATAGGAAGTTGTTTGCAAGATAGAAATGGCATATTATGAAGTGGAGAAAGATGTGTGAGATATTTCTAAACTCCTACCATGTACTCCCACCACTGAAGATGCTTTTTAAGGGCCAATGACTACTACTGTAACACAAACTATCTAGATTTACATTTATTTTAGATCCATAATTATTGGTAAATCATTGTAAAGTAGCACATAGGCTTATTTGAGCATGGGATATGTTGTAAATATTTATATAAATAACACAACTCCCTCCTTGGTTGAGCTATTTAGGAATTAGAATAGATGAGAGTGTTCAATAGTAGCAATTAGGACTGTAAGTAATTTTTTGTAATAGTTTTTAGCATGTTTTGTCATCAATAAAAGTGCAGTTATTTAATAATTTTTTGTTCTGAGTGTTAATTAGTTAAGGAGTTCTTTCACCTCCTTCTATATCAGTAATTATGGGCCCACTTTCAAATCTAGAAGGAAGATTTTTATGGCAGGTTTTAATCTATAATTTTGTTGCAGTAGAATTAACAGATTACTTGTCAAGTTTACTTTTCTTGTTTTAAGTTTGTATAATGTTATTTATGTTTTCTATTATGTTTGTGTACAAATTTTGTGTGTGTGTCAGTTGACAAATTTTATTAAGCATTTTTCCTTTGCTTTCCATGTTTTCCCTACTTTTTTATGTTAGCAAATTTCCATTTTTAGCATATTTCATTTTGCTGTCAATTCTTGTAGCAGAAGCTTGATGACCTTTTGTGGCAGGACATTGACAGGTGTTTTTAGCATAAGTTTCATTTACAAGAATAATTTAAATTATGCAAGAGTAACTAGGTTTCAATTCTACAAATGTAACTTAGGATTTCTTTCAGCAACATTTAAATTCAGCAATTTAAATTCTATTATTTTAATTCTACAAAAGTAGATTTGACTTTCAATTTACCAATTCCAATTCCTACAATTGTAGTTAGATTTCAATTCATGCAACTTAGAATTAGTTTTTAGTTCCTAAAATTTTCCATTATGCAGATTAGGTTTAGTGTGACACCAAAAGGCTAAACCAAATTTGTCTCACCCAATAAATGCTTGAAATTTGAATGCCTAAATTGTACTCTACCCTAGCCTTCTATCGTAGACAACCTTGGACACCACCCCGGATTGATAAGATCTTTGAGATTTAATGATGTGCTTAATGACAATGCATCATATAAGACCACTTTTTATTTTTCTTTACTCAAGCTATATAATCTAATATATCAATGTAATATCAACAACAATAATCAATGCAATGCATAAATCACCACACATAATAAAGACATCAATTTAATATGGTTTACCCAATGTGGGCTACTCCACAAAGATAATATTTCATTAATATTTTCTCAATCAATATATTGGGAATCCTTTCCCTATTATATTTTTTATGGACCTCTATCCAAAGGAGACACCCATCCCCTAATCAAGTTTGTGGATTTCTATACAAAGGAGACACCAATATTCTTAGCTGCTTTGTGGATATCTATCCATAGGAGAACTCCTTCTCCTCTACTCTAGCTGGTGATATTTTGAAGACTACTACCTCCAATGCTTTAGGTTGTGGATATCTCTCCACTAAATACCTATTTCCTCCCCATCCTAGGTAATGGATGTATATCCATTGGATACTACTATCCTCTATTCTATCACCTCAAAAGCATGATCTTAGCTCTATCTCAAATTAGCACTAAACACAGTCCTTTATTCTAGCATAAATCTGCTCAATATCTATCTCAAATTTACACTAAACATAGTCTTTTGGTATAGCATAAATCTTCTCAATATTTATCCTTGATCTGCACTAAACATAGTCCTTCAATCTAGCACAAATCTGCTCAATATCTATCTCAAATATGTACTAAACACTTTCCTTTAGTCTAGCACAAATTTGATCAATTTATTTCTTTAGTCTGGAACAAACCTGTCATCAAATTTGCACCAAAATTTGTCTTCAAATATATCCTCAATCCTTAACACAAATCTTGACTCAATCAAAAATCAACTCTGCTAGATCTGCCCCAAACCTTAAATCAAGGTTTGAACAAATCAATCAATCAACTCTGCTCACAAGTCTTCTCAAAGACTTACCTCAAACCTGCTCTACAAGTCCTCACTAGAACTTTTACAATCTACTCAATAAGTCTTCACCAAGACTTATCTCAAATTTGCTCAACAAGTACTCACTAGAACTTGTCCAATATACTCAACAAGTCTTCACCAAGACTTGTCTTAAATCCTCTCAACAAATCCTCACTATAACTTGTCCAATACGATTGTAAGCTTCAGAAAAATTTGTCCTTAATTCCACTCTAAGACTTACTCAAATCAGCTCACAAGCTTTAACAAAATCTTATTTAATCTATCATAGAAAACTTCTTCAATCACGCAAACAAGCTCCACTCAGATTCTTGTTTAATCTTACAGAAACATATATAAAATGGTTAGAGACTCAATATGCTTCGCATTCACAATAATTCTCAATAACTTTCAATCTCTTTCTTGTTTTTACCATATAAACATATAAATAATTGATAGAGACTTAATATGTTTTAATCACAATAATTCTTAATCACTTTAAATATTTCCTTCAACTCAATTCATAAATAAAGAACAATTTGTTTCACAAAACTTGAACTATAACTCCAAAACTTCCAATCAACTAAGCCCGATCAACTCCACTCAAAAAATCACTTAATAAAATCTTAGTCAACAATGCTTATCAAACAAACCTCACATAATAATGATACTCATGATCTTTCACAAATGTTAGTTCAAGATAGTTCTTCAACTTCACACAACAATGATACTCATGATCTTGCATAAACCCTAGTTCAAGATAATATTCAATTTCTCACTCAAGCATTCACCAATCATGCATATGAAGGCTTACTCAACAATGCTTATCAAACAAGGACCTTTTCACTCCAATTTAGCATTCATAACATCCAACAATCACTATCAAGGTTAATGTGCCCTTACCTCTTGTTTGAATAATATTTGACTTCAAACACATGTCTCAATCACAATCAATTTTTAGCCAATTTCAAAGGTTAGGTAGCAATAGCTTCTCAATAATTCACTCAATTTGATCCCTCAAAATATTTCACCATACATAGCAATATATCTCTTTTACACATTATAATATCCACACTTTAAAATGCAAACCAACAATTTGTGTAAAGAAAATAATCACAATAATTTTTTTTTATAAATCCTTATCTCTTTAACACATCATAGCTTATCCCAATTAAAATATAATTACCTTTTTCAACCTTATAACTCCTATTTTTATTCACTTTATTAAAAATAACAATAAAACAATTAACCTTTAAAATCATTATAACTACCATGCCACCTTTTAAACCTTAGATGCAATTAATATTTAAAAATTTAAGTACCTTTGCCCTCTATGGGATTCGAACTCTTGTTTGTGCCTTCCATAGTGCCCTAGTAATGGTCCACCTTCCACGTGAGCTAGGTGCTCACCTTAGAACCAAAAAGTACCTTGTGCACTTTGAAGCTTTGCCTTGGTGCCAAAAACCAAACACATGCACCTTGACAAAAATGTTGTAACCATGGTTTGATTGTGGGACATCCCGCTAGTTACTGCCATAATCCATAGTTGCCTATCGTTGGCCCAACCAACATGGTTGGCTATGAGGCTTCAAGCCTCCTCCATTTTATTCACTAGTTCACCACCATGTAAGCAAAAGACTTGTCCTTTTATTCCATGCCGTTTTGCAATTTTTGCATGCACTTTGATTAATTCATTCAAAGGATAATTTTTTGTTCCAAGGCATATGGTATATATATTAAATTTGCTCTCCCTTTTAACATGTCTGTGGGTGGAAATGATAGTCGATGTCAACACCTTGAATTTGATTGCTTGCCTTTTGTAACCCTAACCATAGGGATATTAAATTTAAATTAATTTATTAATTATTTTAATTATTTAGGTCTATACTTTAGAGCATTAATATTATATTATAAAATTATAATATTATTTTCTTGGGCCTTCCAATTGCTCTTTTAGACCTTATTTGACTACCTTAAATATTATAATAAGCATATTATAATATTATTTTTCCTTAGGCCTAGAAGCAATCTTTTTCTTGCACTGCTCATGGAAACTGATGCTTGACCTCATGATGCTCACGAAAACTGACTCTTGACATCAATGACAAAAAAACTTGCTCATATTTACACAAATCACTAATTTGATAGTCATTACCAACTTGTTGGGTTCCATTGCATTAAATATCCTTGGTGTAACCCATGATTTACCTAGAAATCTTGAGAAATATCTCCCTACATACAAGCATGAAAAAGTTAGAACAACTCAAGAGCACATGGTTACCTTAAAAAATGCTCTTAAATTTTAAATGTCCTCCATGAAGATGTTGCTAGTAGACTTTTTACTTTTACCTTGCAAGAAGTTGCATATGATTGGTTCCTAAATTCTACCAATGACTCTATCACCATTTGAGATGAATTAGAAACTACTTTCATTTCTCAATTTGGTCAAGTAATTGATCCTAATGTGTTATATCAAAAATTCTCCAGTATTAATAAAGGATCTAGTGAAACATAAGATCTTTCAATGTGATATTTCAAAAGGATTAAGGTAGAATGACTGGTCATTTCATACCAAGTGTAGATTTAGCCTTAGAAATCTATAAAAAACACCTTGGATCCAGTGACCTCAGTTTTCCTCAGAAGAGATACCAATGTCATGACCTTGATAGGATCTTACAAGGAAGCTTTAATTCTTGAGAGATAGTTAGGACCTCAACCTTTGAACAATACTTTGATACCCTCTGTTACATAGAATACACTTGTTTTGAATCTCATTCCACATAAAATGTTAATGCCTACATGTAAAGATCTGCCTAAAGAAACTTCATTACCCTTAACACACACTAAGCGTGTATAGACTATAGAGAAGAAATCTAGTAAAACTATAGTGGAAGATGTATCTAGTATGGTCCAAAATATGGTAAATGACTTCTTGAGTTTTAAAATATAAGTATGTGGGGTAGAAAGTTTAAATCAATTTCCTTACCAACCGAACAGATTCCTTAGACCTCATATGAAGCCAATAAGGATTAAAACAAATGTGACTTAACATTACCCAATTGCTGTATGATTCATGAAATAACCCAACATGAGAAATATGATTGTCTAGAATTTTGCAATACTTTTGAAGCTTTGTCTGGTGAGTTGATTTTTCCTAAGAATCAGAGAAATAGTGATGGTTCTACTTTATCTAAATCTAGTGTTGTTATGGTTTTGGACTCATTCACTTTTATAGATGAGTTAGAAAACTATGCTTAAGTTCTTATTGATGAGGTACATGATTTTCAATGGTTCCAAATGGATAGCTATAATTTGAGATATATGAATCCAAATCCCAACACTACATCTTCAAATCCTCCAAATAAAACCTATGGTATTCCCCTATATCCTACTCCTAATAATGATCCTCTCCCATATAAGGGTAAAGAGAATAAGATTCAATATCAAACTAGTGTGGTACCTAGGAAAGAGTATAACATCATTGAGGATATGAACAAAATCAAATTTAACATCTCTTTCTATGAATTATCCCAGATCATAGAACAAAAGGACAACATTTTAAAGATATACTCTAAACCCTCCATCAAACCTCAGGAGAAAGGTAAAAAAAAAGTAAATGCCAACCTAAATATCTATAAAGAAAATATTGAAGATCCACCTTTTTTGTTGATAGCTCACATATTTGGAAAAAATCTATATAATTGTTTAGTAGATTTTGGTGATTTAGCTAATGTCATGCATTTGGCCATTTGCCAACAATTATGATTAACTCAAGTGAATTCTGAGTGGAGAGTCATTCAATTAGATAAAATTGAGGTCAAGGTGATTGATGAATTATAGCGAATGCACATTCAATTAGCATTTAAACCCAAAGCACAATAGAGGATTGACATTCAAGTGGTAGATATTCCTATAGGATATGGGATGCTTCTAAGCAGATATTAGTAAAAATCTTTGAATGAGTATTTGGAAACATATTTTTTGTACATGTGGTTGCCTTGGAAGGGTGTAGCTAACCAACTTAGAAAAGAGAGAGAGCCCATATATAAACACATGATCACTTAATATAATATAAAAAATGAGATTGTTAATTTTGTTGATGCAAATATTGGGGTTTATAACTTGAATACAACTAAGAAGGTGAGATCAATTAAAGCTTTGACCAATCACAACAATACCATTTGGAAATTATACATTAATGGGTTTAAGTCTAAGCAAGGCTTAAGTGAGAGAGAAAATTTTAGAAATATCATTAGTACAATGGAAAATGAGATTAAAAAATTGAATATAGGGACTAAACAGGATCCTATGCACATTTAATCAGTTAAAACCTATGAACCACAAATAAAAATTGATCTCACTAAGTTGTTACATAGATCTAAAAATGTGATGGCTAGGTCTTATGAAGACCCTAAGATATTTAATCTTGGGAGGTTTACACATACAATCCCTTTGAAAGAATTTTATAAACCCTTCAAGCAGAAACATAGGCATTTTGATGCCTTGATTCTAAAGGAGGTGGAAAAAATATATGCACTTTGGATTGATAGAATAAGGTATAAGCAGGCTCTTAAAACTTCACCATTTACTTTGATGTATGGGACTAAACCAATAGTTCTAATTTCAATTAAGATGCCTAATTATAAAATTTTCCTTGATTATTTTAACAAAACTAAAGATGCAGGTGCCCGTGTATTAGACTTGATTAATTTACAAGATGAAATACTTCAGGTCTTGGAGCATTATAGTCAGCATTAGGATACATTCAAGTGTTGGTTTGATAAAAGAGAAAAATTGAAGGCCTTCAGATTTGTAGACCCGATGCTATTATGGGACAAAGACCATGAAAAGAAAGGTAAACACACCAAGTTTCAACCTTTGTAGATAGGGCCATACTACATAGTAGATTTTTTGGATAATAATGCATTTCATCTATAGGATCTAGAAGGTGATTTTCTAAACTTACTTGTCAATGGTCAATATTTGAAGCATTATTTCTCTACTATTCCATCTGATACATAGTAATCATAAAAGCCTTTCTACATATGAATGTAATATAAGTAGAGTACATGTTTAGTCTATTTTATTGGTATTAGGTTGGTTCTATTTTTTTAGATTTCATTTTCTTTCGTATTTTGGATCTTTGTCTCGGTTTCATGAATCAAAGCAAGGGGATTTTGATAAAAATATATAATTAAGGAGTTAGTGGTGATGTTTGTTATCTATAATGATAGTAGAGAAGTATTTTAGATGTTATATCGTGTTTACTATAATTATTTTAACTATAAAAGGAATTGTTATGTTGTTGATAAGGATTAGGATAGGGATTAGGTGTGTTTTAATTAATGTAATAAATTACCATCAATGTTTAATGGCTTTTTACATTAATTAAACCACACCTAATCCCTATCCTAAATGTAATAAGCCATTAAAGTGCACCTAATCCCTATCCTAATCCCTATCCTAATCCCTATCTTAATCCTTGTCAACTATTTAGCTAGAGACCTCTCATAAGAGGAAAAATTCGATTTACAAAAAATATTTTAAACACTCTAAAGAGGCTATTGGTGCTTGAGTTGAAATGGTTAATTGATTTATTATTTGATTAATAAAATATCAGCAAATGCAACATTTGAACCTTCAGTAAGACTTCCTAGCTATCTTATCTTTATCAAAAAAAAAAAATAGTTATCAAAAAAGAGAAAAAGGAAAAGAAATGAGAGTTCCATAATAAAAATAGATAGCTCAATTTTTTGAAAGAGTAATTTTAGACATGTTCATAAGGGCTATGAATTTCCCATGGCTATGAACCAAGGTCTTGGAAAGTGAAGAGTAACTCTATCAGATCTATAAACGCTAAACTAGAATTAAAGCTCTACTCGAATAATCTTGTGTAGTCCAAACAATCTAGTTAATCCTCAATAATAATTTTAATACATGGTCATCTTAAGAGGTAGTATTTATACACTTACAATCATACATCAGATTTTTCTTTAAGTGATTCAACCTAGTATGTCATTGAGACATTATTTTAAACTAGTAGATAGTAGTTGAAAAATATTTTGAAAATCCTTGTGGCAAGGTGTTGCACATAATTTAAGTTGTTTTAAAACTATATTTATGGGTTCCAAATAGTGCTACTATTTCCCCACATATATCACCATTTGTTGAGAAGCAACACAGCCCCACTGAAAATGAAATTTTGATCTTTTGATAATTAATTTCATTATTTTCTAAGGGGACCCTCTTGAAGTTTTTTGGTTTTAATTCCAAATTTTGTTTGCATCAAGATTTTAAATTTTACCTACATCAAGGTGTCAAAATTATTTGCATGGAAAATTAATCTTAATTGAATTTTTTTTTTAATATTTGCATGTCAATAACATTATTTCAAATTAAGAATTTCAAAAAAACATAATTTTCAATGGTTTTCCTAAGGTCTAAATTATTAAAATCAAAATTTAGGGCTCTTTAAAATTCTCCATATTACCCTAAAAATTACTTCAAATTTGAAATCATCATATCTTTTGATATAAGAACCCATTTGAGTTAATTCAAATTCTTGTGGAAAGAGTTTTAGACATAATTTTCTTTCTAGAAATAGCAGTTTCCAATTGCATCCCACGAGCTTCTAAAAGCAATATCTTGTGATCCTCAATAAATAGTTGAGTTTTATCAGTAGCTTTTTATACCCATTTGGCTTATTTATAAGTGTGCAAACTCTTGTCAAAATCTAGGCATTTTAATTTTTCATGTAATTTTTGCATCATAATATTTACAGAGTGAACTTGCGGTGGCAAGATTGCTCTATTTCGTAGTCAAATCTGTTAAAGTAGAGTAAAATGGAAAATAAAGTGTGGTCTAGCACAAGGGAGAGAAATCACAGTCCAAAGCCATCTATTTTTTAGAATCTCTCTACGATGTAATCAAAATGGTCAACCATGGTGAAGTGAAAAATAGAGAGCAACCTAGAGCCCAAAAATCTAATTATTCAAAACCAAGGTAAAGTTTAAAATTTTTGCAAAGTTTTAAATTAATTTGAATTCCACAATTTTCTAAGGTCATCTCTTTTCCGCTTTAAAAAAAATATAAATCTTTCATTTAGGTAAATCAAACCCCAACCTGCATTATAAAATAGTTAAATTCTTCATTTGGGCAAATCAAACTTCAGACCGAAATCACAAGTTTATTAGTGAGTTCGGATTTTAATTACCATTTTATTCAATTTTATCATTTTTAAAATTCCACCATTTTCTAAGGTCATATCTCTGCCGCATTGGGTAAATCAAACATCGATCCACTTTTTACAAGAGTTAAATCCTTCATTTGGGTAAATTAAACCCTGGCCCACAATCACAAGTTTATTGGTGAGTTCAGATTTTAATTAACATTTTATTCAATTTGATAATTTTTGGAATTCTATCATTTTCTAAGGTCATCTCTTCATTGCATTTTAAAAGCGTAAATCTTTCATTTGGCAACATTAAGCCCCAACCCACAAGATTGCTCCAATTTGTAATCAATTTCATCAACCTTGGACACATTCAACTTTGGAATGTGTCCTTGATATTTTCTTTGTGATCAATGCAACCTTGAGTTTTTCTTTTCCAATAAAAAGGAATATTGCCCCAGCCCGCATGATTGCCAAGGAGATCTTATTTTCTCTATTTCGTAGAAAGTTTGATCAACTTGGGCCATATTTGATTTTAGAATGTGGCCTTGTGCTTTTCTTTGTATGCAATGTGACAAAAATCAAAAAAAGAAAAATATGGCATTATAATTGAATTTTGAATATAAATTTTACCCTAAATTAAAGGCACAAACCTTAGGGATGTTAAAATTAATTAATTAATTAATTAAAAACAAAAGGTTCAAACCTTAGGAAATTAAAAGAAATTAATTAATTATTATATTAACTGTCTAACTTTACCTTTTTACTTTTATTTTTTGCAGGAAACTTACCAATGGTCGTAGTAATGGCGGAAGTAATGATGGATGTCAGGGTGGACATGAAATTTCAATGTGAATTGGGCAAGAGCATCGTGCAAGGATGGAACACACATGAAATTAATGACCCAACTACATTTTGCAGAATTAAAAATTGATGAGGAACGACCAAATTAGTGCACTCTAGATGAAAGCCTCTTTAATTGGCTGGAAAGTAAGAGTATTTGAACACTATTACAGTTTGATGAAGATGAGATCAGATTTTATTTGATCCATTTATGGTAAGATATTTGAGTAGATATTAAGGAATAGCTGGATTTGAATAGAACTTTATATTATATATTTTATTATGTAAAACCCTAATAGTGGAATTTTTTATATTATGGTTTAATTCCTTAGGAGAAAGATATTTTAAAATAGCAGGGTATGTCCTGAGTCTATATATACTTCCATTGAATGTAAACTCAGGATGTTAAAACTTGGAAATAAAGACCTCTTGCAGTATTTAACAAATTTGTTTCGAATGCTATATTTTGTACCTAAGGCTATTGTGCAGTCATCTTCCAAAAAAATATGGTTAGGAGCCTAATATTTCTTAGGATTTATTTAATTTGATTGTAAACTTGTGATCACTGAGATTATGTTATGTTGTTATGCTTAATTTTGTTTACTGTGTGTTTAAGTAAATTAAAGGCTTCATATTCTCATTTATATTTTATTAGCTTAGTTCTCACTATGCAAGCTTGATTGTTGATGAGAAACACCAATTGATGTTGACCTCCCTTTTGTTTGTAGTTTTCTTTTTGTCCTGTGTTGTTTTGTCCCATGCTCAAGGTAGAAGGTGATCTTAGAAATATGGACACTTTCTTCATTTGATTTTGTTTTGTTGTGAAGTTGAGCAGTCTAATTGATTTTAATAGTTAAAATTTGTAATTAGATTAGATATCCTTTATTTTTTGCTCTAACTTACTCTCTATTTTTATTTTTAAAGTGATCCATTTTTATGTTCTTTAAAATTATTTATTCATTTAATCTACTAAAATTTGAAGAGCTAGATCAATCCACAAATGTAAATCTAATAAATGAACTTGAAAAACCACCATCAGAAAATAACGATCGGAGGTTGAACTCCCTTGTAGGTAAAACATGTGGTCACATAGGCTTTCCAAAAGTGGAAAAGAGTGAAGATGTTCAACTCGACCCTATAAATCACACCTTGGATAGCCAACAAGATCCTAAAGTAAGAGGAAATTTATTTCCATTTATGTGTTACTTGTGTTTCCTATCTACTCTTCATAGGGTTTGCATGAAATGAAAACTAGCAAGCCATCGACACAATGCTAACTATGCATTGATAAGATGTAAGATGGGTTACCTTAGATGGGAATAATTCAATCAACATCTTATGAACTATCACACTTGAGTTACAATTAATATTGATAGAGGGCATGGGATGGGAAGTATGATGATGAGACATATGGAAATTAGTTTACTCCTAGGGAAATGGGGAGGTAGTGCAAGTAGGAATGTGTAATAGGGGTAAGGATGGCCATGATGAATTGGTTGGGGGAATATTGGATGAAGAGGTATCTTGGCTAGAAGGTGGGATTTGGGGGTGATAAAATATAGTGGAATTGAGGATGAAACATACAACATTAAGGTGAATAGGTGTGACATTGGTATTGGAAAGTAATAAAGGAGTCTCAGGGCTAGGATATTTAGGGAGGCTGGTATAGGTGGCATGATGCATCATACCTAGATCATATTTCATGTGATATACCTTAGGTGGGTAAGGAATTTAATGATGGGATTCATTGAATAGTTTATCATGGTATTATTGCAATGCGTACCCTTGATGGGTTGGGGGAATAGTCAAGGGATGGGAGGATTGATCAAAATGGTCCATGTAGGCTTGCACTTGAGCTTGGGATTTGGCTTGACTATGAGTCAATACCATAGGTCAACAAAAAAAGAAAATAAAAAAATTTGGATGGTGCTTTGAGGGTTTTTATAGTGTTTTTTTATGGTTTTTATGGATAACATGTGCTATCTACACAAGAAATAATACAAACAATCATGAAAAAAAAGGTGATTTTGATTATTTTGTTTTGATTTTTTTTCATTTTTTTGTTTTTTTTTTAATGTACCCTAGTCCTAGGAACTATAAAAGGATGGATGGTGTGTAATCTACAAAGGTGTTTTTATTCCCACACCTCTTATGAGAAGTGGTACACAAACAAATAAAAAGGCTTCCTAGGATGGGGGTTGGTTTTGGGTATCCTAAGGGGACAAAAAGAACCTCCAAGAAGAGGTCACACTATCTAGCTTCTACTATAAACCCAGTAAGCTTTCAATTTACTCTTGATTGGGCTTGAATAAAAATGATAGTTGCATGTCCAATAATATCTAGCCCCATGAACAAAGGACATATAATCCTCATATTACCCCAAGCTAGTAAGCAGGGTAACTAGTTTCTTGATGCTGAAGTCTAAGAAACAATGCATACTAGACAATGGTGTCTAAAAAGCCCAACCAATGGTTGGTGATGAAATCCAACATCACCAAGGGGTTCTCCTTAAAAAATATTTTATATAATATGATGTGCAAAGTGTGTGATTGTTTTCTTTTTATTTTGTTTTTATGTGCCAAGAATGCCTAAATGCAAGATGCAATGTTTTCCTAGAATAAATTAAAAAAATAAAATACTAATCCTAAGAATTCTCTTAAACAAATTTGATATGCAAATGCAACTATACTTAGTAAAAATAAGCTCTCAAGATAAATGCAACCTACAAAAGAAGAAAACTTGAGGAGGAAAAGAAGAGAAACCTATTCTAAGAAGAAAGGTAGTGTAGAAAATAGACAAATGACCTATTGATAAAAGAAAGAAGCAAACAATAGATCCTAAATGTGATGGTCTAGGACTAGATGATCATATCTATAAAAACATGATGGGTTAGACGGTCATAGCTATGAACTATTTATGACTCAAAAAACAACAAATCATGATTGCAAAATACAAATTTAGCAGAGAAAAATAGAGTTACTAATCTATGGGCTGAAATGTGACTATGCTTACAATAAAAAGGGAAAATTATTACACTAAAGAAATGAGCCACAAATCTATGAAAACATATGTGACTGCACTTTCAAAAAGTAAAACAACCAAACTAAAAATAAGAAAACAACTATTTTAATGCAAAACAATGTGATTATGCTTGCAAAGGAAAGTAGCTAAACTAAGGATATGACATAAACTAATTTTAATAAAATGAACTGCGACTATGTTAAATAAGGTAGAAATAAATAATTATGCTAATGAAATGAAAACATCTATACTATGGGGATTCAAACCACAATTGTGCTAAGAAGACAATTAAGCCTAAGAAGTGGAAACCTTTATGCTAAGGAACACGTAAAAGAAACTATTTTAATCAAGCTATGTGATTGATCCAATGATGATACTATGAAATTGAAAGAAATTTTTTTGATGTGCAAGCCAATGGAATGATACTATTTTGAATTAAAATAGAGGGAAGAAAAACCTCCTACCTATGGTTCTACACTGTATTGAAGGGTGGTGATTGTTGTAGATCCCTATATGTGGTACACAATCATGGTTATGTTGGGGACTCTCTTTTATTCAACTATTTCTAATGATTCTGGTTCTTGGTTACTTTGTAATCACTCTTGTCCATATTCCTCCATAAAATATCATAGAATATAATTAGTAACTATAATTTTGTGATTAATATAAGATGAATAAAGTAATATCATCCTATTGAAAAATCAATATTAGGAAAGAAACAACTTATGAAAGATAACAATGTGCTGATGTGACTTAAATTAGTGAGTAGTGTTGAGTCTTTTGAACATAAATTAGAACATGTGCAAGGAAATGATAACTTTAAAAAATGAGGAATGTGGTAAAACCCCAAATGTGATGTTTAGAAATGTGGTAAAGGCTTATATTCACCTATGTATTGAAGTAGTGTGTTGTGATGAGACCAGTACCTAGCTAATGGATATGGCTTTGTATGGCAGTAGATTGTGTGTCTAGTTGGAGGACATCTTAGGTCATATAATGGCGGTTTGAGGCTGTCCTATTAGCTTTTGATGCTATATATTTAATGAAATTATTACAAAAAGGTATAAAATGAGTATTCAACATTAAATATAAAATAATGGTAATATACTAAGCATGTAAAACTCATAAGAAACTTTTGAAACTATGCATAAAACTACTGAAAGCTCATGAAAATACCATATTGATATAAAATAGAGATCTCAAACTCTCCATATTTTATACATGCTCTACATTGTATCTATCTTATTCTCCTACTACTCTACATTGTGTCACCTCATATGCTCATACAAAGGTATATATAATGGGATGTGAATATTTACCTTCCATCTTCCTATGACTCTTCACCTTCCTATCCTATGGACTCATGTGCACATGGACTAACATGCACATTTACACTATTGAATACTTTGCACATTCTAATAATACTTGTGCATTTATTGCATTGCATTTATTGCATTATTTAAGACACACTCCTAATCTAAATATGTATCCAAGATGGTACATTAGAATGTACCAAATAATATAATATATTCCAACACCCCCTATATTACATTATTTGGTTATTGAAGACTTTAGTCTCCAATATGGATCTTCCTCTTTTATATGTTCTATAACTCAATCATGTTCCTATTCTCCTTTTGGTTTAGTATTTGTTTTCTTCTTGTTTGTATCATGAACAAGTAAATAATTAGTATCTTCATTAAATACTATGTTTTTTAAATGATCTTAACTTCATGTTCTTCTATAGGTTCTTCCAGTTCCTGAATTTCCTAAATATCTTGAACTAAGTATCCCTTTTTTTCCTTCTATATATTGTAATTCAGGTTTACTGTATTTATTCTGAGAAGTACATTGATACTAAAATTATTGCTGATGTGGACTATATTGATTCTAATATTATCTTGGTTGAAATTTTCTATTTGATTGATTTCCAAAATTTGTTTGACCTTCTTGATATTGATTTCTTGGATTGAGTCTATAATAATTTGTACTATGTCCTTTCTTTCTGCATACTTGAAAATATCTATTATTCCATTTTGATATACTCCTTGAGAATGAAGCAATATTTCCTTGATGATTATCTTTTGAGAATAGAGCATTGTTAGTCATTTCATATTTCACTAAATTTTCTACTTCATATTCATGTAGTATATTGACTAACTCATCGAATGTCATATCTTTACCTAATATAATATTTGTAAATATGTAGCTAGATGCTTGTATTTTTTTGGAAGTGCTCTTAGTATCGCTTGAACAAGAAACTTGTCTTCTACCTATTCTCCTAAGGTTAACAATTTTACTTTTATATTTACCACTTTTCTTAGAAACAATTCTATACTTTCACCATTATTAACTTTTAGAGAATGCTTTTGAGTTTGAAGATCCAAGATAGTGGATTTTTTCTTTCCTTCATATATCTTGGTTAAAGTATTCCAAGATTCTATAGAGGTTTTTGTTGAACTAATGTGTGGCTATATATAATTTTTCATTGTAAATTTTATTATCATAATTTATTTTGCTTCATCTTCTTCATACTTTTTAACCTCTCTAGTATCTTCAATAGGTTTAGTTTTTGCTCCTTTAACAATATCCCAAAGTTTTTCAACTATCAATATTGACCTTACTTTGTTTTTCCATGAAGTGTAGTTAGGTATTTTAAGAAGTTGATTTTCTGAAAGAAAGAATTTATTTGTTGTCATGATGACACTTGTAGACTACCTTATATATCCCTAGTGTTTTAATATAATATAGCTTTGATAAGATACTTAGCTTTCTAAGTTTTCCTTTGAGTTGAATCCCTTTTGTCTCCCTAATTATGAATAGAAAACTAAAGATAATTTTGATGCAATTTCAATTTTGATAAGATTCTCTATCTTCAAGATCTTTATGTTGGATTCCTAATGTCCCTTTAATTTCAATAGGAGACTAGTATCAATGTAGCTTTCCAAATTTCCAACAACTCTATGTTGTGTTTCTTATATCTTTCAAAATTTCAATAGTAGTGTTTCTAAATTTCAAGAACCTAAGTTGGTGTTGAATTTCTTATAACTCCCTAATTAGAAATTTAGAAAACAAGGATATTTGCAAATTCAATATTTCAATTTCTATGTAGAAGTCCTTATTCCTCCAAGTTAAACTATTTGCAAATATTTTTATGCAATTTGAATTTCAAAATAGAATAAAGTAATTTTGAAACCTTTCAAAATATTTCTTACTTCAAAGAACTTCCAAGGCATTCAATAATTCTTCTAAGGTTATAATTCATTACCTTATTTCTCCCTTTATTCAAATAACCTTAAGTATAATAGATTAATTAATATTAACCTCAATAATATTATGCCTTATACCTCCTTAATCTTTGCAAAGGTTTTAAATCAATTTAAATATTTTGTACCTCCTTGTATATGGTACACTAAAATTTGACTTGCTTCTTGAGAGTCTTATCAACTTTGCAACCTGCACTCTATCTTAGGTACTATCCACTTTTTAGACTTCAATGCAAAATGATTTATCTTTCCACTGCATTTAATACTCATCCTTATGATATTTCCTATGTTTTCTAGACTTTAACTATCCTCATAGTGTTGGCTAGTTTTATGGACTATCAAATGTGTTGCACTATAACCTCAATGATCTCCTATGATTTCACTCTCCTTCAAAGCACTTCTTAAATGTGTTGGTCTCTTTAATAAATGGGCTTCTCCAATACTAGCTATGACTTCACCTTCCCTATTCTCCATGTATAGGCTTCTTTTGCACTCCAAAATAGACTTCTCTCAGGTGTTTTTCATCTGCAAATTTAGACCATGCATTTAATAAAGGCTTGGAACCATTTTAGTTCCCTCCAAACCTATTGTATTTCTAACTTCAATGTGCCAAATGGTAAGCAATACCTTTATCTCTTTACACACCTCATGACTATTGGTCTTCTTTTAATGCTTCAATCTCTACCAACATCCTTCCTTGTTGTATAATATTTGATAATGTTGAATCTGAAGCATTACTCTACTTTGTTTGATGGTTTTATTTCATCTTGGACATTACACTTGGCATGTGGCTTCCTCCAATTACAATTCTAATGCTCACTTTATTCCTTAGTGCTTAGTTTTTATTCAACCTTACCCTAACTCAACTCCTTCAACATTTTACCTTCTCAATGCCTTGCTTGTATAATGATTGGTGCTCCTCCTTCTACGATGACATGTGGTATATAAATTCTTCACATGCTATTAAGTGGTGCTCCTTCTTCCTGGGTGTTATGGACTTGATTATTTTCACCAACAAACAGTATCTTGCCAACGTTGTAAATTCCTCAAACATTTATTTGCTACCTCATGAAAAATACTTCTTTTTTATGTCCTAAAAAACTCTTAAAATTCTCTAGTGAATTTGATGTTAGAACTCTGAACAACACACATCTTTGCCTTGGTAATGATGGTGATTAGCACCTCTTCACCAATGGCTTTCTTCCTCAACTTTATTCTCAACCAATGGTGGTTGATTTTGTTGGCTTCTTGATGGTGGTGGCTTCTTATCCAATATGGTGGTGCCTCCTCTTTCTCTTGGTGGTTTTACCACTCCTCTAGTGGCTCCTCTTCACCAAGACTTGTTGCAACTTTTACCTATGCTTTATGGTGTCTTTGGACACTCTAAATCTACCTTGTTCTTGTGCACTATTCATTCTCTCCTTGCTTAATAATATTACACTTTGATAGCTCTCAAAAAATAGCATGCATTAAGCACTATATTCTTCTCCTTATTTCTCCTTTTTGAGCAAATTTTAACTATATTGTGTTGATGTATTTTGCAGGTTTTGAAATAATCAAAATACCTTTGAAGATCTATATTTTGTTATTTTTCAAAACCACATATTGAGCACAATATTATGAATGCTCCTCTTTGTATTGGAAGCTCCTTAGCTTGCTAATGCTTGCTTTCTTAATAGCATACAAATTTTATTTTGTTGATTTTAAACTTAAAATGAACCAACTCCTTTATGCTATATTAACACACTAATTTACAAGCTTCTAAAAAACTTCTTTAACTAGGAGATAATAGTTTTAGAGTTCTTTTCCTAATTTGAACTCTCTAAAATATGGTGCCAAATAAAATCAAATTAAATCAACTTTTCATAAAAATGAAATACTCTTTTATGCACCAAATGTCAAACCTCTTTGGTTGTCTTTTGTAGCTTGTCTCCTCTCCTTTCTTGCTACTCAAACTTGTTGTCTTGTATCTTCAAATTTGCAGCTTTACCTTCTTTTATCTTGTTGGTTTAATTTTTTAAAATTTGCAGCACCTTTATTTGACCAAATACTATCCAATAATTCTCTCAAATATTCCCCAAAATTATCTAAAATGTAGCTCTCCAATATCTTATTAATATTTTCGATATTTTGCAATAAAAAATTCTTCTATTCACTGTTTCAAAAACTAATCCTTTCTCCTTTATATTGCTCTCCAAAAATAACATTCAGTTCCTCCAAATTGCTGCCTTCTTTTTCTATCAAGCCTTCCTTCAATTTGATATTCAAGGGCACTTCAAAATATTCCCAATTATTTTTTGATTTGTAATACTATGTCACCTTCAACTTGTTGTCTTGTGAATCTTCAAATTTTGTTGCAAAAACCAACAATCTTCTCCTCCGTAAATCAACCTTCAAAAGTTAATGACAGTATTCAAATTTCTTAAATATGTGGCCTCTTCTATATCCTTTCTCCTCCTTAGCTCTCACTTCAAATATGATCTCTTTGGCTGGTCTTTTCCTCAAGAATCTAAATATCTTGAGATATTCAAGAACGCTTTTCAAAATTTGACAAACTTCTTGCCAAATATTTCTTCATTTTGGGCTTGTTGTCATATGGAAATAATTATCCCAAAATTTTCTTGTTAAAAATATCTCCTACTTGCTATATTATACCTTGCGCTATATTCAAATCTTCTCCAATGACCACTTCTTCAAAATTTTCAATAGGGCTTCTCTAGCCTTCTTCTTCTTTCTCCTTCCAAGTTTGCCTAAGATCTCTTTCCTTGGGTCTTCAAATTTTGTAGCTTCTCATCTATTCAATAGGACTTCTCCTTAGTCCTCATCTATATTCAATATTCAATCTTCTATCTTCCAAATCTAGAAGTTCATCAATGGGACCTCTTTCTTGGCTCTTCCTTCTCAATCTTCAATAGAGTTGTTTTATTCTTTTTTCAAAGTACAATCTACAGTAGTCAATATTCTATGAGAACCTCCTTCTTGGGTATCCTCAATATTCTACCTTAAATAACCAATGGGACCTTTTCCTTGGACCTCCTTAATCTTTAATGTCTATTTTTTCTACAACCAAAAACTAATCCTTGTATGAGAAAATCACATAGACTTTCAAATAATCAAAGATAAAATTCTTCTCTATCCATTGTAGGAAGCTTCTCAACTTCTAAGAACTAAATTTTTGCAACAAAAAACCTAGATAATAGCAAGAAAATACATGCAAATCTCTAGATATCTAAAATTAAATAAACATAACTAGTTATTTTTTAATCTAGTGGAAAAGAGATCTATGCTAAGTCCTAGTCTTCACGAGTTTTCCTACAATCCTATGAAAAGACTCTAGCCAAAAAGCAACTTTAAAATTTTTGAAAAATGAGATCTATGTATCTCCTCTCAATCTCTCTTGTGGCTCTCTCTATCTGCTATCAATATCTCTTATGGCTATGATACCTTTGTTAGTTTTTTATGTTATATATTTAATGAAATAACTACCACAAGGAATAAAATGACCATGCAAAATATAAATATAAGATAATGGCAATATACTAAGCATGTAAAACTCATAAGAAACTTTTGCAACTACTCATAAAACTACCATTAATGAAATATCATGAAAATAGTATATTGAGATAAAATGGAGATCTCAAACTCTCCATATTTCATACATGCTCTACATTGTATCTACCTTATTCTACTACTACTCCTCTACATTATATCTCTTCATATTCTCATATAAAGGTATATATATATAATGGGATGTAATTATTGATCTTTGATCTTCCTATGACTCTTCACCTTCCCATTCTATGGACTCATGTGCACATATACTAACATGCCTATTTACATTATTGAATACTTTGCACATTCTGATAATACTTGTACATTTATTACATTCCATAATGTTAATATTCACACCTTAATCTAAGATACACTCCTAATCTAAAGATGTAGCCAAGGTGGTACATTAGCATGTACCAAATAATGTAATATATTCCAACATATCCTAGGTTGAACAGTTGAGTTTGTTCATAGGTAATGAGATACCTAGTAGGTAGGTCTTAATATGCTTTGAGTCAATGAAACTTTAGGGATAACTAAAACTTGTGTGACACTTAGAGAGAAACAAAATGATTAAATAGGTATCAAAATCTAAAAGTATCACCCACACAAGACACATGCCATAATTAAGGATAAAAAATAGTGGATTAATCTATTGCCCAAAATAAAATACAAAATGCCAAGGTGAGGTTAAATTAAGGGTTCCACCATGATCATCATATATGTGACAAGAGAAAAATACAATGCATGCATAAATAAAAGATAAATGTATTCTTTATTAAGCCTTTTCTTTTTATTTTTTTATAAAGTGCCCCCTAGGGGCTTACAAAATGGGGTCCTCAAGATTAAGGATCTCCATATTATATAACAATCACAACAAATGGTGCCTTCATCAGTTTCTCCTTGCCACATTTAAGATATGGATGGGTTTTTGGGTAGCCTCATGCGATCTTGGGCCATCCTAGGCTACTTTCTACCCTAACATACCTACACACAACTAAGAGTAATGAATTAGTAGCCTCAATGGGACCTACCTAGGTTAAGCCCCAAAAAGTATATGAAAGATGCAAGCAAATAACCTTGATGAAAAGCTTACAAGAAACTATGAATATAGTACTAAAATATGACAAACACTAAAAGTATACATATATTAATATTTTTGCTCTATATTTCATTATAATGTGGATGATATTTATCTCTAGTATTTGACTATTCTAGGGGCTAATGATTCTCTCTATGGACTATTCTAATGTCATATAGCTACAAATTCTAGCCACATGGGGTCAAAATACCGAGATCTGTGCTATCCTGATGCTATTGAAATTGGTTTTGGGTCTTTGAGGGGGTGATTTGGGTCTCTAGTCACAATTAAATACTAAATTGGTATCTTATTTGCATGTAGTTTCACAAATGGGTTATAAGCATAAAAGTATTTTTGTTGATATTCATGGTAGGATGGGGGTGAGAAAAGGAGATGGATGTGAAGGGTGGCTAAAATACATAAAAGATGCTTGAGTTATAATTGGATAGAATTTTGGCTTATGATAGCATCTATCTTTAATGGAGGAAAATGATGAAGTGTTTATAGATGTTGTTCTTGGTTGGTGAGGGGAGATGACTTGGCAAGTCAAGGCAACCAAGTGGTAAGAGTAGGTGGGATGGAGAGTCTGAAGTGCTCTAGTTAGGGGAGATGTGGCAAGTGAGGTGTTAGAGTGGTCAAGTGAGAGTAGGTGTGATTAGAATGAGATGTTGGAGATGTGGCAAGTAGGGGTAGTGAGGTGTTAGAGTGAAGTGTGCACATGTGGCAAGTGGGGGATTGGAATTTATGGAGAATGGAGAGGATTAGGATGATTAATAGGAGATTAGAAGAATTTAAAAGAATTAAGGGAATTAATGAAGGATTAGAGGAATTAAAGCAAGGTAGGAGGAAATTAGAAGAAATAAAATTTATTTAAAGAGAAATTTAGGAAATTAGAGATATTTAGATGAAATTAGGATAATTTAGAAGAATTAAAGGGATTAGGGAGGAATTTAAGAATTTAGGAGAAATTAAGAGAAATTAAAGAGGAATTGGAGATCTTTTTTTTAAATAAAGGGGTAAAAATTTATTGATAAAAAGTCTGGATTACAAAGTACAACTAAGCTTCCAACCAAGACTCAAATAAACAACCAAACAAGCTAAAACCACTAGACTATATTGACACCCGAAGAAGACAACAAGAACAAACCACATTAAGTTTGTACATCCTTGTGGATAAAATCCCACAAGCATTGAGAGTCCCTAGATGGGATACTTTCCTAGTTATCAATAATCCAAGGATCTAACTGCTCAGAATCCCTTTTGGCCAAGTAATCAACAACCACATTCCATTCCCTTCGAAGGTGCACAAAGTATATAAATTCAAACTCTTCACTCATTCTAAGAATTTGAATGGATACAGAGACCAACTGCCAATTAACTTCCTCCACCCTTTTACTATCTAAAATATTAACTATAATTTGAGAGTCAGAATCATAGATAATCATACGCCAACCAAGAGAAAACACATTTTGCAAGGCCTCAAGAATTGCAAGATATTCCATAAAATTGTTGGAGTGAACACCTTTATAAATGGAAAAGAAAAAACTGACACCACCAGTAGAATCTCTCCCAACACCTCCAATGCTAGCATGTTCAAGATTACCCCTGGATGATCCATCAGTATTAATTTTTAAAACTCCTCTAGGAGGTGACCTCCAACTACCATCTTTCCTAACCTTCTTGCTGAGCTAAGTAACCCTGCTAGGGCTAGAATAGTGCACACCATCCCCAAAGAGACCAAGGGCTTGTTTTACCTTCTCCTCCCTAGAGTCCAAAATAGGATCCACATCACATTTGCTATGGATGGTTTCCTGAACCATACACAAGATCCTTTGGAAAATATTTTGAATAGCCAAATGACTGCCCTAAAAGATGTGACGGTTTCGTTCAAGCCAAATCTACCAGATGATGCAATAAGGGCCCAAATTCCAAGCCACCCGAAGAAAAGGGGCCTTGGTCGAAGGTCTACCTAGACTACTCCAAAACTCCACCAGGGACAACACATGAAAACATGGATGGTTCCAGGCGCTCCACCAATGGTACCAAATGTCTCTGGCAAAGGAGCATTGGAAAAATAAATGAGAAGAGTCATCCTCATTCTTATCACAAAGGACACAAAAAGAGGGACCCTAAAATCCTCTCTTCCTTACATTATACCAAGTGAGGCATTTATTATGAGCTAACAACCAGAGAAAGAAGTTACATTTTGGCCAAGCAAATTTGTTCCACACCTTTTTCCACCAAGTGACAGGAAGACTTCCATAATTTTGCTTATCAATAACTTGATAACCATAGGCTACCGAGTAGGTTCCCTTGGAATCAAGGTTCCAAGCCATAATATCTTTACCCCTCAATGAAGAATAGGGCCTCCCCATAAGAATAAGAGCAAGTACCTCTTTGTCCTTGGCTAGTCCCCCTGGGGCCATTCTTGCAGATCTTTCCATCTATACATATCTATATTTCCAAAAGACTAGATTTTTTTAAAGTCCTCCACATGATACCAACCTACTTCTAAGAAAAAAATGCTTAGGGAACGTAACCTGGGATATTGATTAAAGATAGGAGGGTGGATATCCCAAGAATCCTCCCAAAAAAGAGCATATGATCCCCGATTGCAAATCCAGAATAAACCCTACTTGATTAAATTAGCTCATTTTTTAAGAGTGTCCCATATAACTGAACCTTTCCCAACCAAGCTGACTCTAGGGATCTCATATTCAAAAATACCTCTCAAGTATTTATAAGATAATATTTTACCCCAAATCTGATCTTGAGAGGTACACCATCTCCAATAAAGTTTTACAGCCAAATCCTGCCCAAAAAGAGTTGTATGTCAAAACCCAAGGCCTCCGTCTTGCACTCACCTACATATAGAATCCCACCTAACCAAACTCCATTTATATTGATCAAGTTTTCCAGACCATAAAAAATATCTTGACAAAGCATCCATGTCATTTGTGAAATGAGAGGGAGTTATTTGTATAAAACATCTATAAATGGGTAAAGCTTGAATAATAGATTTTAAAAGCAACGCTCTATCTACAGTGGACAACCATATGAAATTCCAGTGATTCACATTCCTTCTAAACTCTTATCAAGCATATACTACCAAGAAGATCTAGGTAGAGGATGATATGAAATTGGAATTCCAAGATAAATGAAGGGGGAGTCCCAACCTGGAATCTTAGAATACGAGCAATCTTGGCTTGAATAAGAGGAGGGATATTGAAGAAGAAAATAGAAAACTTGTCCTCATTAATCAACTGTCTAGAAGAACCAAGATATATGTCAAGAGATTGTCTAATATTGCCAACTTCCCTAATAGTGGCAACTCCCAACAAAGAAGTATCATAAACAAATTGAAGGTGGGAAAGAGGTGGCAAACTACTATCCCACTTCCACCCCTAAATGAGACCCTACCTGACTTAATACTTGAGCAATCTTCCCAACCCTTCTACCATAATGATAAACAAATAAGGAGATAAAGTATCTCCTTGCCTGAATCCCCTTTAGGCCTCAAACAGCTCTGATGGCTCATTATTAACAAGAAAAAAGAACAAGGAAAAAGAAAAACAACTCATCACCCATCTAATCCATTCCTCCTCAAATTCAAAAGTAGCAAGAACTTTCTTAAGAAAGTATTATCTGACCCGATAATAGGCTTTTGCCATGTCCAAATTAATGAACACAGTTTTATCCTTAGAATTTTCCATTGAATGAATAGATTTTGTAGCAATAACAACCCCATATAGGATTTTTCAGCTAGCAACAAACCTTCGTTGCTCCTCAAAGATGATTTTTCTCAAAAATATCTTCAACCTCTCAGCAATAATCTTTGTGATGATCTTATACACAACATTGCAAAGAGAAATAGGCTTGAACATATCCAAGGAATTTGCTCCCTCTTTTTTAGGAATAAGCACCACACAGGTAGAATTTATGGCCCTTAGAATTTGTTTGTTCTTTTGGTACTCATGGACCACCTCCAGAAGATCAAATTTGATTAAATCGCAAAACTCCTGATAAAACTCAAATGGGAATCCATATGAAATTGAGGCTTTTCCTTTTTTCATCTTGAATACAACATTTTCCAACTCCTCAAGGGAAATTGGACCCATCAAGTGCTCATTCATATCTCTAGAAACAATCGATGGAATACAGTTTAGAATAAACTTTTCATTCTCATCATCTAAGAGGGAGTCCTCCTTGAAGAGAGAGGAAAAATACCTCTTAGTCTCTTTTGAAATATCCCCAAAAGAAGAGAGCAAGACACCCTAAGAATTCACAAGAGAGTAATCAGGTTACATTACGGTGAGCCTTAACTAAGTTATAAAATAAGGTTGTGTTCCTATCCCCTTCCTGAAGCCAATCTACTCGAGCTTTTTATTTCCAAAAAAATTCTTCCCTCAGTTCCCATTTAGCAAGGTCTTTCGCAACCTCAGATTCCTCAATAAGAAGCTCCTTTGTGAGTCCCTGATCTCTAATCTTCCTTGAAGTTTCTTCCACCCTCCTAAGAGCTTCTAGCTTAGCCAAGGAAAGGTTCCCAAAATTTAGTCTATTCCATCTCTTCAATTTATGCTTTAAAAATTGTAGTCGCTTCATAAAGGAATACATAGCGGTGCCATGAGGAGGTTTTCCAGTGGTCCACCAGCCTCGCATGAAATCATGAAGCTTAGGATCACAAAGTGACATAAGTTGAAACTTAAAGGAAGAATTCTTCTTTAGCCCTAACTCCAGAGTATATATTTTGATAGGCCAATGATCAGATCTCCTACCCTCAAGAATCATAGAACTAGCACTTTTGTTATTACCCATCCAATAACTAGATATCAGAAACCTATCTAGTCTCTCTGATATGGAAGCTTCTCCACAACTTATATTATGCTAAGTAAAGATCCTATTATTTGGCTTAATTTAAACCAAGTTTAGCACCTAGATATGAGCACTGAAGACAAAAGAAAGAAGCTGAAGATGGTCAACCCCATCGTGTTTCTCCTCCAGACAAGTGATAGAGTTGAAGTCTCTAGCAAAAATCCATGGGTACATGGAAGCAAAACTTCTTACAAAGCAAATGTGCTCCCAAAAATTCACTTTACCATTGTAATCAACAAGAGCATACACATTTGTAAGTAGGATGATTTCACCAGATTCATTATCATGCCCAATCATCAAAATAGACCATCTATTGGAAATCCAAGTAAGAGGGGATATCTTAACCGGATCGCATAAACAAGTGATGCCACCAACATATCCACATGCACCAATACACTATAATTATCTCATTATCCATAACTTGGGAGTAATATTGAACATACTATCAGTAGCCAATTTAGTCTCCTAGATAAACACCACATCTAGAGAATGTACATGAACCAAATCATGAACAACTTTTTGTCTGGGGATTTTGTTCAACCCCCTTACATTCCATGAAAGGATAATCATTTTTGGGGTTAGAAAAATGGGAGTCCAATTTTCTCACCAAGCCTGACTCCACCAAAGTCTCCCCCATTAACTTAATTTTATCCTAGTCCTTATTTCAACCCACCTTCATATTCTTATCCGAAAAACTTTTTTAATTATTTTTTGCTACAATCCCAACACCGTAGGAGTTTTGCAGTCCAAGGATGACTGCATTAGTTCCTGAGTAGGAGAGGGCATAACTAAATCTGTACCACTTTCCAAAATAGTTTCCCTTCTAGGGCTAGATCCAACCATGTCACCTATACTTAGATCCAAAGCCCTTTGTTCTTCATTTAAACCCCCTAGATCTGATTCCTTAAGTTCCACCTCAAGAAGAGACATATGATTTAGCCCTATTATATTTGCATCAGGTAGCAACATTTTAGGTATCTCCATGCACTGATCAAGATCATATAATATTTCAAAATGGTTGAGTAGAGCATATGGTTGGCTATCCTTAAGGTCTCTATTTGCCCTTCATCCTTTGTTTTGGGCTTTTACCGAAACAAATACTTCCTTATCATGTTCCCCTTCCTTTATAGAGGCTTTTCCTTTATCCAACGTTTGTCCAGACTGAGAGGGCCCATGATTTGAAGCCACAGGCTGGACAAACTGAGGGTATTTTCTTTGTAGGTGGCCATATTCATAGTAAATCCGGTAACGAAATAGAAGAGCTTCATAGTCAAGTTTTTGAACCCATGTAGTCAATCCAAACTGTATTTTAATAGAATTTGGAATAGGATTATTTAAATCAATTTCAACACAGATACGTGTAAAATATATTACCTTTTTATCCATTGTCTATTGTGATGGTCCAACCAGATTCCCAAGAAGGGCAATCTTATGCAAAATATTAGTTCTCTAGAATTCCAACGGGAGCCATGGAAGTCGAACCCATACTAGAGCCCATGATAGTCACTCCTCTCATGGGTTGAAAACCACATCCCAGGGTTTAAGAAAGAGTCTCACTTGGTTATAAAAATAAGGAACCCCTTCAAATGCTTTGTTACAATCTACAATACAAGAGAAAACCACCATAAAATAGTTGTTCGCACTCAGCATCACCTCCACATCACCTTTAGGATTCCAAGTTTCCCTAACCCCAGCCTCCACAAATGGAAGAAAAATTCAAATGACCAAAAAATTACCAATAAGTGCATGTTTGGTTAGATACTCCACATATTCCACCACCGAGTCTGGTTGAACCACTAGAACTAGCCTAGCTTCACATCGTTCCAAACATCCATTGTTCTTTAACAAGTGGTTCTCGACATGCACTGGGAAATCATGTTCCTTCCATTCATTTTTAGATGAAGAAACATCACGAGCATGCACTATCTATGATGGACCCAGAGCCATCATGACATTCCTCCAATTTTTTAGACCTCCTCCAAAAGCTGCTGCCATTCTCGTAGAGCCGTTTTTCCTCATCAAACCCTGGCAGAGTAGTTTTTCCTCATCAAACCCTAGCTAAGCAGTTTCAATTTCTTGGAATTGGAAATCTTAGGGAGAAATTAGAAGGAATAAAAGAAATAAAAGGAGAATTAAAAGGATTAAAGAGGATTAAATATATTTGGAGGAAAATTAGAGGAAATTAAAGAAATTAGAAAGGAGTTAGACAAGATTAGAAGAATGTGGATATTTTAGAGAAATTGGAAGAATTAGAGGTAGAATAGTGTAATTTGGAGGAGATTAGGTGCATTAAATAGGATATTGGAATTTTAGAATAATTTAGATGAATTTTGGAGGAAATTTGATGAACGAGGGTTTGATGACCACTTGGGGGTATTGATGAATCGATTGGAAGACAGGTTTATGTGGTTACAAAATTGATTAATTTTGGGTGTCTATAGATGTATTAGGGGGTTTTCTAGTATTTATTAAATTATAAACCATATGAGGATTCAAGTGGTATAACCACCACTCACAAGGTACATGCATGTGGTATAGGACAAGGTATTTGCAAGTTTTTTTGAGGGTTTGTTATTCCTAAATTTAGGCATCCTATATATTTGAATACCTTCACTACCATAATATAATCAATCAAAGATTAATTTCTAACATATTTATCTTCTAATACTTTCATATTAGGTACCTGTGTAGTAATCATACACTTCTAACTTCAACATCATGCCCATGTTCCAACCTCCTTATTATATCAATTATCAAAAAAATCCTTCTATCTCTTAGCACATACCTTGTGTGCTATCAAATCCTATTTCTTATGAATTTCAAACTTAACTTCTCAATTATATATTTTAATTTGTCTATCATCCAAGGGTCTTAATTTGTCACAAGTATTTGGATTATGACTTGTACAACCAACCTCTAAACTCTTTTATAGTTAGTCATCCTTTTCCTCATGAGTTCAAAACTCCTAAGTTTCAAATTTATAAAGGGAAGGAAGATATTGTTTTTTTTTGAAAAAATTGAAAATCTTGTATTAAAACAAAGAGCAGGTACAAGAGGGAGCAAGAACATCCCAACCAAGAACCCAGAGACACAAGACCTCAGCAGAGAGAGAGAGGGCAGCACAAACCAACACTAAGCACAAGAGACAAACAAGGCGCGAAATCGTGACATGTCGCGAAATCGTGACATGTCGCGATGTCGCGACAGACAAGCCGGCCGAGGTCACAACCGCACAACTGGCCGCGAAAACGCGACATGTCGCGAATTCGCGACAGCTAAAGCCAGCAGCCCCCAACCGCAAAAAATGTCGCGATATCGCGACCGAACCAACACAAAGCGGTCAGTCCACATAATTGTCGCGATGGGAAGGAAGATATTGTTAGCCACCTTAGGTTGTTTAGAAAAACTTGTAGCAATATTTCTTATTATGAAACATTGATACTTAAGCTCTTCCCTAAAAGCCTTAGTGGCCCTACCTTGGAGTGGTAGTACCAAATACCAAGGCATTTTCTAAAAATCTTTAGAGATCTTGTCAAAATGTTTGTCAAGCAATTCTCTATCTATATTGAGGAAAAGGTCATCGTTAGTGACCTATACCAATTAAAGTAGTCTTATGATAAGACTTGTGCTAACATTTTAGCAAGATAGTAAACCATAGTGTAGATTATACAATATGTCCCTCCACCTAAATACTTGTTAGAAATATATATAGGTAACACCAATGTGCAATTGGACTTCTACTTAGATACAACCAATGGATTTTCTCTTGAAATTGTGATTGGCATGACCAAGAGAGTAGGAACTTCCCTTATCAAAAGAGGGCAATTTAAAACCATACCCCATAAAGAGAAATATGAGTATTCATCTATCCTAAATGGGTAGTATAAGAACAAATACATTGTAGGCAATGAGATCACAAACTCACACTAAGTCAACAATGTTAGTTTTATTGAAAATTATTTAAAAGCTTATATTATAGAATATACAATGACAAAAATCTAGAGGAATTACTCATTATTAGAAATAAATATTTTTATGCTTTACATTATCACATAATAGGTAATTAAATACATAGAGTGCCCATTTTAGCCATAACAAACCTCTAACCAAACTTGTAACTACCGTTGTCCTATAGTGCATGCATAAGCCTTATGATGGATGGTTAACCCACTTTCTATTTCACATGGAATATGATGTAATAGCTCCTAACATACCACCCATAATACATCATAGTAATAGCTCTATCTAGGCTTTTAACTTGATGAAATGTTCTAGAGTGATGTTGGAATTTAAGAGAGATATTTCTCCCTAGGGTAATGTGTAAGGGATCAGCCTTAAAATATAATTATAAAAATAGGGTGGATCAGTTTCAAAATCCAGGTGAATAGTGTCCAAACGCATGTAGAAGGCATGGCAAATTGCATTTTTTTTTTCTAACAAAAAATATAAAAATGTGGTGAATTTATAATAATATTTGAAAAAACTTATAAAAATTAAAAATGTACTAAATTAAATAGAATTAAAAGCCAATAGCATTGAAAGACTATACTTTTATTTAATTTTCATCTTTACATTTCAAAATTCAATATTTACAATGTATACTAGATCTTTTGCCTAGCCAAGATGGGTCTAAGAAATATGTGTGTATATAAATTGCTTGATGGAAGTAGGCACAATGTTGTAACTTGTTCCTATTGTTCTTACTATTCTTGTTCCACTAGTTTACCATAATTATGCAAATTATCCTAACATTTAAGAGATCTACATGAATCATTAGAATGATTTATGCACAACTCTTTAGTATAAGAGGATTTTTATAATCCCCTATTGTTTGACTATTTCCTTGAGTTGCTCACAACCGGTAGCATCAACTAGTTGCATCACTAATGATGCCCTAATGATCAACAACATCATAACTAACAATAGACTATTGGTAGCATCACAAGTGATGATAGATGATCAATAACATCATATATTGTGATAGACAATAATAGGTAATTTTGTTAGTGTAAACAAAGTTCTTTATAATTTCAAGGTGAAAAGGTCCAATATTATCAAGGGTAATGTTGGTGATTCAAACTTAAAATAGTTAAATTTTTATGAAATTGGGGTGAATCAACCCAAAAGATATTTTGCACAAATTTTTTTGGGCTAATGCACCCCAATCATGGGTCCCCAATATTAGCCAATTTCAAAATTAAAAAATCCAAATATTCATTAATTAACAATGATAAGCCGTTATGCATAAACTTGTTCCCCCCTCAATGTAGACTACTTACTATACATACTTAGGAATTGTAGCATATGGGGGTCTTCTCAGAAGGGGATGTGAAATGGGAGGTTTTGGGATGAATTCCAGAGTTTTGTAACTATTTTGGTCTAAATCATATACTTGTATAGTTTGTACCCGTATGATTTACAAAACTCACAAAAAGGGATTATATAATTCCAAATCATACATTTGTAAGGTTATAACCATACAACACCCTAAAATGATGATTTACCACACACAATATGCCAAAAGTTAGTTTATAGGTTAAAACTTACCTTTTTTGCAATCGTTCATTTCAAAAATCTTATTTTCCACCTTGGACAAGTTCAACTATACAATTGTGAACATAAAACAAGGTAATTTATTAATTGTATGGTTTAAGGAGGTTGACTATATGGTTTACAACAAACCCTTGCTATAATTTCTCAATCTTAGATCTACAAAATTATATGCAATAATTTATCACAACAAATATTGATTAACCCTAATGGTGAAATTGCCACTATAGTAGTCCAACATGCACATCCAAAATCACCATTCTTAGTCTATACCAAACATTACACTTCCTGTTCATTTCCAAAAACCATACAATGGTATGCAAACATATCAATTACCATTTCTAGAGAAATTTATTGGACAATATTCACATCCACAATCATAATACATGGTTGGGAATCAATTATCATCTCAGTTCCACTATAGAATTACCCATATGTACTATCATTTCATACATACTTGCATAGAATGTATAATTCATGTTCAATGACAATAATGATCAATAACATGTACAATCATCATTGAAAAATTCTCCATTATGTATAGGCAACTATCAATAGCAATAAAAAATAATTGATAACCTTTAATGAATCATCCATAAACATGGTCTAGAATTTGTAACAATAAAAAACCATCAACATCTCGTAAGCATGGAAAATCATCAACATTCATGAACAAACCTTAAAAAATGAATGGGGGGATTTATGATGCTTTTCCATGCCATTCCAAAGCAGGTCTTGAGACAATACATTATTCACAATTGCCTTCCAAAAATATCTTTAACCAATTAATGTACTAAGGTTTTACTAAGTCCTAATTTGATTTTATCAAATTACCTTTCATGCGCATTTCACTTTATTTTATTTAACTTCTAGTTTTACATTTATGATCAATTGTGCAATGATACAATTGTACATTTACAACCCTACACTATACAATTAAATAAAATTAAACATTTGATAAAATTATGTAAATCTAGGTGTTATGATTTCTGCTTCTTCTTGGATGTGGATTTGCTACCTATATTTACCCTCCCCTTTAAATAAAGCAACATATTGGTTGACTCATTCATCTTGGCCTTGGATGATTGATCTTGTTGAAGATATTAAAGTTATACTCAAAGAATAGTATGATCATTCTATAACTTGGCCATATAGTTACTAAGTTCTATAGCCTTCAAGACACACTTGTTGGATCTCTTTGATAGTAGCCAAAATTTGTAGTAGCTCCTTCTCCTACTCGGATGCACCCATGTGTAGCTTTTCTTTCAACTCTATCTTATTTTGAGCTATTATGGCAAGCTCCTCATCCTATTCTACAATGACACAATATCATTACTATAATTTAGCCTTTTGGGCTACCTGAAGCTCTTCCTTAACCTAAAGCATTGCCTTATGATCCATAATTATTTCACTATAGTGTTTATCATCCTTCACCATTTCCCCAATATTTGGGCCCTTTAGTTGTAGTTTTTATTTGGATGTCTTCAACTGTTCCTCATTCTTTGTCAACTATTCTTTCTAGACTACCAGTTATTCTTCCTACTACTTGAGTTGGGGGCTATTCAAGCTCAACTTATCCTCCTCCTATTTTATCTACATAGCATATAATTGTAATAGCCAAGGTTATGCATAAAGGTTTGGACTCAAAATTTACTTGTAAAAACAATAGTGAATCTTAATCAAAATCAAGGTGAATCATTGAGAATCCTAAGCAAATAAAATCGAGCATCTTCATACCAAAATTTGGGGTATTTGAAGCCCTAAAATATAATATCATATTTAGGACCAATTTTGACCTATTAAATAATATTATAAATTCATAGAAACACCACCATTATATCAGGCTTAAAACGAGATTTCCAACGAGTATAAATATGCCTATATTTGAATATGTATTGTGGCGAATTGACCCTAAGAAAAAATTGGTCCTAAAACTTTTAAGCGAATGGGCCAACATCGAGGGTCCTCATATTTGCCAATTTCTAAAATCCTAATATTTGTCCAATTGATGAATATTCATCACCATGCATAACCCTGGTAATAGCTCCTCTTATTACTCCAATTGCTTCTTTTTCTCTATGGATTATTGGATCATAAGCTATTTCTCTTCCTCTTATATTCATAGCTTCTCCTCAGAGGCTTACTTTGTAGTACTCATTTTAGCTTGCACTATATTAAGCTTCACCTTGACCTCATTTTGGTGGTATTATAATCCCTCCTCAATTGAATCCATATCTTTCCAAGTTACTTCCACTCCTTCCTATTGTGCTTCTTTGTTCTGATGAATTTGTTCAAGACCCACACTCAACTACTCAATCCAGTGTGTTACAAAATTGAATTTTTAAAAGATAAAATTTAGTTCTAGATATGCCCTCTTATACTCTATATCTAGTGTTTTCAGTGGACATATCTAACTCTTGCCTATATCTAGGTACAACTGTGGGTATGCTCTATAGTTTATCTTCATTCCTTCTAGAAAATCATCAATTCCTAACATGCTTGTTACCTCACCTCTAGGTAACTACCATGGGTGTTGTGCATGAATCTGGGCTATCCTTCTTGTGTGATCCTCATTGCACACCCACTCCATGAACTTCTCCATTCCAGCAAAGGTTTTCTCCCTTCACTACTTTATCTATTAGAGTATATTACATTATTGGGTACATATCAATGTACCATCTTTGATACATTACTAGAGTAGGATTTTACTTTAGAGTAAAGTTAAGTAGAGAGAGAAATTTCCTAGGAACAATGTTTTAGAATCAAATCCTTAAATATCTAGAAATAATTACATTACATTGATATTATAATATAATAATTTGAGTAAAATATAAATAGTTGCAAACCAAAATTTCTCATTCGTTACATTCAAAATGATTAGCTTAGAACTTAAACCAAATTTCAATATGATACAATATAAAACTAGCTTCAAAGCTTTAAACTAAAATTAAGCTACTTCTACTCTAAAGGTTTAAAGGTAAGAGAAAATAAAAGGAAATAAATAACCCATACCACCCTAAAATTTATTTCTTATCTAGTAAAGTAGCAATTCCATTTTGAAATCAATCTCTGATTGACAAGGATTCACATAGCCTAAGGTCCAAGATGGTGCAATCTTCAAAGGAGAAATAGACTATAAAATAGACTGAGTGCAACCACCATCAACATGCATGGATTGAACAAAGAAATTTTCAAAATCCTTGTATTATAAATATATTTATTGGGTATATTTGATTCTGATTTGCTCACTTTAATGGATTACAAGAACAAAGCTCAAAATAATACCAACTTGATTTAGATAATTTATCTAACTACAAAATAGAAAAAATTAAATAATAAATTAAGTCTATAGGGGTATGCTACTATATGGATTCTAAGCTTTGTAATAGACTAATGATCCCATATTTATATAGTTTGATGGTACTTCACATAGCATTACTTTTACAATTAATTACTTTCTATTTCAATGGCATATGCTCCTTGGAATTTCTTTTAGATATACATTGGCCATGCCTTGTTAAACCTCTATTTGCATGATGCTTGGGGTCTCTTAAACCTAATTGGTCAAGTGGTTCAATGCTTGGTCTACCAATCACAATAAGTGGATTGTGCGTTAAATTCATTGGATTCCACCACTTATTGCATTAATATCTCCATGATGTCCACTTCTTGGGATCACGTCCTAGTCACACTTTAGCCATACACCATTAAATTTAGATTCTATAGAATATCTAGTTTTACCATTTATTCACCATGTATGTCATATTATACATTTGTATTTACCTAGTTAGCATTAAAAATCCCATGTTTGGTGCCTTTTATTTCCCCAGCATCTACATTAGATATCATATATGACTGAACTCAAAATTTGTAGGTGTTAGAATTTACTGCCATTATTATTTTTAATTTTTTAATTTTTCAATTAAAAAACAATCCATGGACTTTATAATAATTTTATTGCTTTTTTGTCTTCCTTTATGCATTCTCTAGTGATTTTCTTCCTTTTTGATAATTTTGCATTTTGGCAATCCCTTGTAAATTTTCAAGGATTTTTACCCTTTATTGGGTTTTTAATTTCTAATTGTAAAGGTTTATTTCTACTGGTTGGGTCTTATATTCATTTATATTTTAAACTTCCCTACGAGTGGTCAAGATTTTGGGTAAGGCAGTTTTAATATAGTTTATGGGTAGCTTCACTTGGATTTTTTATTTTCCTACATGAGTTCTAGGATGTTGACACTTTTATTATGCTTATCAATATTTTGGAATAATTTTTTATTGGTTGAAATAAAGGATTTTGAAAGGATCCATGAACCTTTTACAAAAGGACAATAAAATAGACTATCTCCTAAAGACTATTTCCAAGATATAAATTAAAAACAACCAAAACAAGGAGGCAACCCCGTAGGACCAACTAAAAAAAAGGCCTAAAATTTGAAAATGGTTTCCCACCTAAATTGGGAAAAATAGCAAACAATAAAGGAGCCCTAAAAATTGAAAAGATATTTCCTATCCAGGGAAACCTTCTCCTATAGATCAAAAAATGAAAAGAGGTTTCCTGCCCCAGGAAACTTTTTCTAGCAGTATAGAAAAAGAACAGAGGTTTCTTTCACTCATTAATTTTCTTAATCATATATTGCTACTACCCAACACCGCATCCTTCCACCAACCATATTTCTCATATTAGCCCTTCTTGAGTCAACTTGTCCAAAATTAACAATTTTACTAACTCATGATGGGATAAAATCTAGATGCTACCATCATATCTATAGCATGTGCTCATGACTTCCACTACCCATGATAGATAATATGGTACATTAAGTTTATACACTATCAAATCCTTCCTATGTTTTAGGTAGTATAGCATGAATATATTGTATGAAACTATTAGCAATATTTTCACCATCATCCCCTCATAAAATATCTTGTATGGGTTGTGTTCATGAGAAAGAAATAATTTCTCATGGGTGTGTTAGGTCAGTAATGATTTCTAGAATTTCCTCTAGCTATTTATGGGAAACCTTGTCACCCTTACTTTTTCCATATCTAAGGCATCAACATCTAATCCCTACATCAAATCTAGCCTTATTGTCAATTTACCTTTAACTTTATTTTCAAAGTTGCCATAAAAGGAATTGGGGACTGACTGTATGATTGAGGATATGTATTACTCCTCCCGACTCTGATAGTCCCCAAAAATGCTAACTCTTTTAATTAACTTTACTAAAATATTTATTGCATCTTCCCTATAGGTAATACTTTGCATTTCTATAGCAATGATGATTATCCTACTAGGATATATACAATATTGATATACTCATTGCTTATTGTGCTTTCATTTCATGATTCCTTCTTTTTGAATGTATTTTTATTTCTAATAATGTTATACTTGCTTTTATTTTCAAATCTAAATTTTTTTTAATTAATATTATTGCTCATTGATATATTATTGTAGTTGTTTTATCCTCATTGTTTTATATAAAGGTATTAAATTTATTTAGTTATGCATAACATGTAACTCTTTTAGTTAACTTTACTAAAATATTTTATTGCATCTTCCCTATAGGTAATACTTTGCATTTCTATAGCAATTGTGATTATCCTACTAGGACATATAAAATATTGATATACTCATTGCTTATTGTGCTTTCATTTCATGATTCCTTCTTGTTGAATGTATTTTTATTTCTAATAATGTTATACTTGCTTTTATTTTCAAATCTAAATTTTGTTTAAAGAATATTATTGCTCATTGATATATTATTGTAGTTGTTTTATCCTCATTGTTTTATATAAAGGTATTAAATTTATTTAGTTGTGCATAACATGTGAAATAGAATAGACATCAAGTGTATAAATGTATGTGCTAGAATATCCCCTATTCTGAGCATGTAACTGTATCGTACCTATTTTGAGTTAGGGAAGGGAAAGTGTTTTGCCAAAATGGAAGGTGTTTTTCCATCCTTACACATTCATAAAATTGAGTGATTCACTCACAATTTTAAGTGATTCATTGTCAAAATATATGTTTTAGTAAATTATCAATTCAATCAATCTTCTTATACGTTGGAGTGATTCGCTAGAAATTTTAGGTAATTCTCTCATTATGTGTAGCTTGTTAGGAAACTAAAAAATTAAGTGATTTTCTTGAAAATTCATTTAAACATATTTTTTTTATAGAAAGAGAAAATTTCCCAAGCAAGTCACTCACGGTAAATCACTTGTTGAGTCTTAGTCAGATTTCATATTCTCTTGGAGCAAATTGCTTGTTATATTGAGTGAATCATTTGCTATTTTAGACATATGCAAAGTAGATTTAAAATTTTCCTTAAATAATTCATCCTATGGAAGATGCACATACAAGCTTGGATTTGAGTTTGTTTGCATTACATAGATGTTGTTAAATTTATCTTTGAAAAAAAATATTTTCTAATGTTTGAGTCTGATTCACCATCTACAAAGTGTGTACAAAATTTCAAACACAAAAATAAAATAATTGGGTAATATTTTAAGAAAAACCAAGTCAAAATAAAAAAATTTGGACAAATTTTTATGAATTCAACCAGTGAAAATGCAGGTCAAATCAAGCAATTGTATTTCTAAGTCGAGTGACTCACTCACTTCTGAAAAATTCCAAACTTTCTTAAAATTAAGAAAATCACTTACTTTCACAAGTGAATTTCCTACAAAGTTAGACATATTGAATTCTTTCTAACTTTGAGTTACACATTATCTATGACTGATGTTTTTTTAGTGTAAAAAAAAAAAAAAAAAAAATGAGAATTATCCCATTAGGCATGCCAAAAACTATGTCGATCTAGGGAATTATCCTAATTTATAATTAAGTGTTGTGCACCCAAATTCAAGTAGCAACAAGGTTGGATAGCTTTTTCCAAAGGCTTCCCCTAACTATTGGGATATGGTTAGCTCCTTGCTTTACTTGTATTGATCTCTAATTTAAAATAACTATTTTGCATGCAACTAATGTGCAAAAGGAAACTACATGGAAATAAATGTAGAAACTAAAATACAAAATTGAAATGTAGAAAGAAAAGTGTGAGAAGTAAATTCATGAAGTTTAGAGTGTGATAAATGAAATAAAATATGGCTAGTACACCATGGTGAGGATAACATACATCTAGTCAACATATTATATATTGAATAAGATCAATATCCACCCATTTTTTTGATTATAAAATTGATATGGATAGAAGGGCATACCTAACTATTATGTCCTTAACAAACCATAAGGAGGATTCCTTTAATAGGATGCACAAGGACTTGCAAATTTCTTACAACCTTATGAGTATAAAGTATAATTTGTGTTTTATATAGTGTAGCTTTAAATTCTCACGGCCAAAAAATGAACACAATGAGGGACCCTAGACCATTATTTATAGTAAAAATAATATTTTTGAGTTATCTAGGGAAAACATAATTCTTGCTAGTGAAAGTAAATATTCAGGGGTAACAATAGTAAACTTTTGCACATACAAATGTTACATACCACAAATAATATCTCTAACAGTCTTAGAAGACTCCAAAAATGATTATTTTTCCACAAAATGATAAAAAATATCACTTTTTGGAATATTTCCACTGAAATTCATGTCAATTTTCACTTTTAGTCCCTATCCAAGTGATTGCTTGGTTTTACAAGCAATCCAATCACTTTTTCAAATGACCCACTTGTATTAGCAAGTAAGCTATATATCGTTTGTCAATAAAATCACTCCTTGGGAAAATCAACACCTTTGTTGAGCAAATCACTCCTCTAAGCTGATTGAAAGGGTTTGCAAGAGAATTGCTACTCCAAAAAAAATGAGCAAAATTTTAGAATTTTTGGAAATTATCTTGCTACTTGACCTCTTACTATTATTTTTGCCTTCAAAATGAATAAAATTTTGCAAATATAGTGCTAAGGTACTATAGGAACCAATGTAATAAAAGTGACATTTATCTCACTTAATGTAGCATTCCTTTTATGGACCTCTTAAATTGTAGGAAATACATTAGGGCTAGGTGCCTTGTTATGATGTAAAGAGAAAACTACTTCATATAGCTCCTCCATATATCTCATTTTTATCAAGCTTTTGTTTTATTCCTATGCAATAATTGATGGAATATTTTGCAATAACTTATTTTGTGCCTCCCTATATTGCCTAGTATTTGATAAAATATTTAGAAAACAATTAATTGCTTCTTTATATCTTCTTCTTCCTTAATATTTCTTCCATTGAGAGTTAAGTTTTTTTTTAATGTGATGAAAAGAAAAAAATTATTTTTGTTGTAGCATGAAAAATTTGTATTTCTATATCTCTCCTTGATCCATTTCTTCCTAGAGTTTTGGAACCAATATGACTCGTTTTTCAATGTTTTTAAAAGTAAAAAATTAATAAGCCAGGTGTTGTAGGTGAGTTGGAGAGGAGAGGGCAATCCTCCAAGGGAGGTCCCAGGTTCAAATCTCCACCCTACCAAAAATTTGAATTGGGTATCTAAAATCCAATTGATAATGTTTGTGCGGGCAGGGTCGGGTGTGACCCCCGGGTGACTTTGATAGTGTAGAACCCCCTATTTGTGGTCTCTCAGACCAAGGCGGCTCCGCAAGGGTTTTTCACTTAAAAAAAAAGCAAAAAAGTAATTATTTTTCTTTCATGTAATAATATTGATCAATTCCATTTATTTATGCTATCTCATGTAAAATTTTGAGGATGGATTCAATTTCTTTATTTTCTTTAAAGATGTTACCAAAAACTTTAGTACTTAAAATCTTCATTTTCTCTTTTAAATATTTCATCTTTTGAACATACTTGTATATATATGATCCTTCAAAATTCACTTAATCCTATTGTAACATAACCATATAGAAAAAATCAAGGTCTTGAAACCACATAGACTAGAAGTAAAATGTATTTGAATGACCATTATTGTGGAAATCACACATAATAAAATATTTGAAGAGATTATATACTCTATTTGGAACCATGTGTTGGATAATAAATACATATCCATTATTTCTACCATATAAAATTTTCCAATGTGTTTATTATACCATGTATGTTGAAAACTTGAAGTACTAACATCCTAAAGGCCATTTGAAATGACAAATGAAGCAAAATATTGCATTGATTTAGACCATACAAAAGTACTACCCATCTTTTCCAAAGGAAATAGAACTATGTTGAAACCACCCCTAAGAATCTATAGATAAATAATATGAATCATCATTGTATTTAAAAATAATATGATAAGGGCCTTACAACATATTTCATGGGGAATAACTATTGTTGAAGCATATAAAACTATAATCCCAACCTTGGTAATTTCCTATTTTCTATAAAATAGTCTAGCAAAAAAATTATTTTTCGCTTCAAAAAATTACCCATATCATTTTCATGTGTTCCATATTATTATAATAGCATGTGAAGCTTCTATAGAAGAAACTCTGAGACAATCATCCATCTTCCAAAAAATTAAAAGCATCCTTACATTCCTCACTAATTAATTTTGTTTCTTGTGTTACAATAAACTCAAGACTATAAAAACCTATTAATTCCTCCATATATTTTTTTATGGGTCTTATTCATACCCATAATATTCCATGATATCATTTTTATCATCATCACTTTTTATATTTATTAGTGGGATTAGCCCCACTTCTTTTTAACACTTGTGATAATTTTATTTAGCTTCCCAAATTGATATTCCTTTGAGTTTATTTATCTCTTTTTTTATACTTTAATGACCTTCCTCTCCTATTTCCATTCTCATAAACACTTTTTTTTTTGGTAGATAAGAAAATATAGCATTAATACCGGGTTTTACAGGTTGACCCAAAACCTTTTACAAAAATTAGTCCAGGGTTGTTGATGAACATGTCCTTACTAAGGATCCTATATATGTAAAATCTACATGCCACCAAAGCCATTACATCCGGTAAGGCACATATCCTGTTATCGAAAAGAAAATTTCCATACAACATTTTGGATATACCTCGAGAAAACACACCTGCATCATAATTACAAAAAAAAAAATAGACACAGATCCCTTGCTTGAAACAGTGGAGAAACAAAAAGTTGTAGACACACATAGCATAGTACTGAAAAAAACTCCCACAAGCTCTGTATTGATAGTTACTCTTAATAATTATTTGGTAATTTCTTTATTCTGTATATGACATGCAGGACCACATCCTGTCTTAGCCAATCAACCTTGGAGAAGTGAACCTACTGGCTAGATTTATGGTGATGGCTATCTAGTGGTCCACATGGCTCTAGTTCAAAGTCTTATATTATTGTTTCTTTCCTGCCCTGTGATTATCAACCAACCTAAAATTACTAAGACAACTAGAAGCCATGTTATATTACATGTGACTGTCCCCATTAGTCTTTTTGGTATATCCAAGCAGCATCCACCAAGACTGACAACTCAGATAATTTTTATTGTGAGTCCATTTAAAAAAAGAGATGGGAATACTCATATCCTTCGAAATTACAATGCCTTCCCTATTGGTAAATTTGGCTATCATTATTGGCATTCTTGTTGAATAATCTCCTCTACTTTGCTCGGGACACCGTGTTCCCATTTGAAAATTCCATCACCATTGACACCCAAATTGGCCAGCTTATTAGCAACTTTGTTAGCTTCCCGAAAGACATGTTGGGGTTTTTCTGTCATGTCTTCCCTGGAAAAGGATCCTAGCCTCTTCAAAAATTATTTTAATCCTCCAAGGAGGTGTTTTCCAATTATTGAGGAGATTTATAACATGCATATAGTCTCCTTCTACGATCAAATTGTCTTCTAAATCTTGAGTCATTTGAAGGCCTCTCCACATAGCTCTAGCTTCAGCTTCGTTGTTCTTCCTTGTTCCCAAATATTCAAAAAATGCAAGCATCATATTCCCATTATGATCTTGCATAATGCCACCAGTGCCTGCTCTGCCAGGATTGTCCTTAGTCACTCCATAGAAATTAGGCTTAAAACAACCCGTAGGAGGTGGGGACCACTTAACATTATCTCTAGGGTTGACTACCCTAGGCATAGACTCATATAATAAGGTTAAGCTTAAATATTGAGTAATCATGGTCTCCTACAGATGAGTTTTACAACTATCAAAAGGGATAAGGTTCACATTCTCGTTGGCAAAAGATAGGATCCTGGCAATGATAGTTTGATGATCATGGATAGAATCATTAAAGACTCTATGGTTCCTTTCTAACAACACCTACCAATGATAGTGATTGTGACAAATTTTCCACATGTATCTAAGTCTTTGGCTTGAAAATGGGTAAGGCCATTGGATGAACAAATCAAGTACGATGGATGGTTTAACCCAGGAAATATTGAAGGCCTAAAAAACCCCACTTAGGACAGTCAAGGAAAAAGGGTACTCAAGGAAAATGTGATAAATGGTCTCCCAATTAGCCCTGCATAGATAACAGTGATTAGTGATACAAATACCTTTATGGATCATATTATCAATGGTTAGAATTCTTCATTGGATAACCAGCCATGAAAAGACTACAATTTTTGGAATTAAATTTTTTATCCAAACTAAGTCCTTTTGGAGGACAAAATCCTCGCCATAAAGTAGAATCTTGTAAGTTGATTTAACATTGAACTACACTTTTTTTGTAGGAGCCCAGGTCACTTGATCTTCCTTGGGTCTCATGGGGATAAACTGTTACCCGAGAATGTTACAAAGATCATTTGATTCTGCTTGAAATCCCTAAATCCTTATTTGTTTCCACTTCATTTTTCCTCTGTCCTCAACCATATAATCAGAGACTTTTCTACCAATGAGTTCTTCTATGATATCTTTGATTCGGGCTAAGTTAGAATATTGCATCAGTGGTTCATCCTTAGTCCACATGTCATTCCAGCAATTTATCCTCTCACCATTACCTAAAACCCATATTAAACCTTTTTTTTATGATTTCCTTACAATTGAGAATTGCTTTCCAAAAAGTAGAACCTCTGATTGGAATTGAGCCACTTCAAAATTCCAAATTTTGAAGATACGTTCGTTTGATGATAGCTTCCCATTCATTTTCTTCACCAGAAATGAGGCACCATGTCTACTTAGCTAGTAAAGCTAAATTGATATGAGAAATTATCCTTAGACCTAAGCCCCTATTTTCCCTAGGTCTGCACACTTTGGTCCATCCTACAAGGTGTATCATTTTTTTCTCCTCTGATCCATTCCATAAAAATTCTTTTTTGGAGTTTTTCAATTTTTTGGAAAACCTTCACAAGGGCTTTGAAAATGGTGAGGAAATAAACTAGAATGCTCTAAAGAGAGGCCTTAATGAGGGTCAACTTTCCTGCTTGAGACAAAAGATGATATTTCCATCCAACAAGGTTTTTTTAAATGCTTTCAATAACCCTGTCCCACATTGACTCTCTCGAAGAACCAATGAAAAGAGGGAGACCAAGATACGAAGTGGGGAGGTTTGCTATATCACACCCTAAAATTTTTGCAATCCTTCCTTGCCTCTGAATGGGGGTGTTCAATAAATATAACTTGATTATACTAAAATTAACTTTCTAACCAGCAGCATCTTCGTAGAGTTGCATGATGTATTTAATTCTTTTGGCCCCAACCATCGATGCCTTAGTCAATAGAAGGGTATCATTGACGAATTGTTTGTGAGAAACAACCCTAGTGAGAGATGTTGCCTTGATTCCCGATATTAGCCTTGAACTGCAAGCATTTTTTATGGTTCTACCTAAAGATTCTGCCACAATGATGAATAACATGGGGCTAATAGGGTCCCCCTGTCGAATTCCTCTACGACTTTGAAAGTAACCAGTAGTTGTTCCATTAACTAGAATTTAGAACCATGCTTTAGAAATGCATTCATTAATATATTCTATTAATATCTTTCTTTTTTCCATGTTTTTCATAATTATACTAATCTTCTAAATATATTTTATGCTCTAAAGAATCTAAAATGCAAGGAATGGACTCAAACAATTTCTTCTTTATTTTTCTCTCAAAATCCTAAAGTGCATGAATAATTCTCCATATTTATTACTTTTTATTCTACCTTACAATTTTTAAATTTCCCTAGATATCCTCCACAAGCTTCTTTTTATTATGTTACTCTTAAAACCCTAAAGTGTAATGGATATACTCTCTACTAATTTTATTTTTATTGCAAGGAGAATATTTTAAGCTACTTAAGGAAAACAAAGATGATTTACCTAGATTAACTTTGACCTCCTTCATCTCATTTGATTTGAAATATTCCTCACCATATTCCTTCATACTTTTAACTCCTATAGTTGAACTTAGATAAGGTACTTCCTCATCCCTTGTATCATTTGTTTCTTTAGATGATTGATTTGAGAGAACTATAGTGGCATTTGTCATTTGATGATGTAGAGGGTATTTTCTTCCCACATTCTTAGGAGTGAAAAATCCTTGATTTAAACCAACTTATTCTATGATATGTGTAATTAATTTTCACTACACTTAGAAGAGAAAATGCCTTAGAAAAAATTTCACAAATCAACCTTAATAGGGAGTAGATCGTAGGGCTAAGAAAATAAGGAAGGTATAAAACAAACATCGTTAATTTTTCAAATCTAATAGTAGGTGTTATTTTGAAAATGCCAACTAGGGCCCTAAATAAATTTAAGGAAAACCCAAGAATTAAAATCATGGACTGAAGTTTTAAAAAATGCAAAAAGACAAAAACTCATACTCTAGGCAAAGTTCAAGGTAATATTGCACACAAAATAACACTAAATAGAATTACCATGAGGAATGACTAAGAAACTATATGCAAAGGGGCATTAATCAGATCTCAAAAAAGGTCAAATACATTGTAATCTAGAGGATATTCAAATGAAAATAATTTTTTAGAACATCTAGTTGAAGATCGATGACCCATGTTGTTTTCACAAGTATCTGATGAAGAAAGAAGATTAAAAATTTCATGGATAATCCAATCATATGATCAATGGCTAACGCTATTTCTAAATAATTTTGACAAATAATGATAAATAAAAGTTTCATGGATTGTTTTATTATAGATCAATGGCCCATGTGATTTCTAAAAGGCTCTAAGTGTAAAGTAAAGTTTTGAAGGACAAGTCTTCTAAAAAGCTCTAATAAAATATTGGTAAAGAAATATTTTAAGGTCATTCGAGGAAAGGAAATATCAATGACCCATAGAGTTTTTGAATTTTTTTATGATGGAATATGAGGAATAGTTTCATTTATCATTTTTTTAATCAATTTCCCATGATATTTTAAAATCCTTTTGAGGGAGGTAAGTGGAGAAAAGTTTAGCAAACCATCTAACCCTAGATCAATGGTTTGCACTACTTCTAAGAAAAGCTAGTAAAGCTATGAAAAGAAACTCTACCATCAACAAAGAAGAAGACACATGGAAGATGTGTAGGGCATATTTAGGAGAAATTGGTTATTTCCCAATAAAAAAGATAGAAAAAATTATTTGTCAATCCTTGGAATCAAGTAGATCTAATGATCTATGGTATTTTAAAGGAAATACCGCGGTATCAAGATCGAAAAGGCTTTATGAGTTGTCTAAACCATCAATTTTAAAATCCAATGGCCTACACTATGTTCTAAAACCATCCAAATTAAGCAATTGATAACCCAAAAAGAAATTTAAAAATCAAAGGTAATCTAGAAGAGTCGCGATAATGTTTTGATCAAAGGAGAAGCTTGTAACATCATATGTATTAGAATACAATGGGATAAAACTCTTCATGCTTCAATAATTTAGCAGGCCAAAATTTACCTCGAGGGTTATAAACCTTAAACCCCTACATGGAGGGTCATTGGTCCCCCATACCACCTAGCCAGGATTGCAAACCCAAATCCCACATATTTTGTTGAGATATTTTGTCTTCTAAGGTGTAAAATCCTTTTCTTGCAAAGAATACAACACATCCAATAAATATCCTAGAGAGGGCAATTGAACTCATAAATGCAACAATGAAATAAAAGCCTTAATTCCACCTACCTAAAAAAATTAAATGTAGCAGTCCAATAAAGTAGTTCACACATTAAAAAAATATCATCGGATCTGCAATAAGAACATCCTTAAACTTGTAGAATTAATAGCAAAAAATTATTGTACTTAGTCTTTTAAGATCCCTAGGAAGGGTGGTTGATAACATTGGTGGTAGCTACACATCTTGAGTCCCAAAATCCTAACATTAATAATTTTAAATCTAAAGACCTCAAAGGGATAAAAAACTAATTATGAACATGTCCCAATATTCAACACTAAAGGTAATTAATATCTTACACAATTTTGTAGGGAAAGATTTCCTATTTTTATCTATAAATAGTAGATTGATATAGATTGTAAGGCATTGGATAATTGCCTATTCATGACTGTTACTGACCTTGTATATAACTTTCCTATAATTTTCTTCTATATGAAATTCTAGACTCAAGCCCTGACTTGTTTTTTTTGAAAACTTCCAAGCCCTTTCTTCTATAATGATTATAATGTAGTTTAATATATATATATATATATATATATATATATATATATGATAATTTATGACTACTTGTATTTCTGTCCCATTTCTTGTATATATATGCATGTATGAAAAGTTGTGACTACTTACTTTTTTTGTTTTTTTTCTTATATGCATGCAACTATGCTTAATTGTACATGTTCTAAAAACAATGTGTTCACTTTGCATTATCAACAAATGAGGAACACATTCATTTAATTCCATTTTCATGTAGAATAATCTCATGATATTAGCACATTATCCCTGGTTAACTTAGGATTTTTACTTTCCATAGCTTTACTTCCTATTGTCTTCATTTCCCTTTTTCTTTGTGTATAATTGTTTTTTTAGATAGACTAGCAATGAAGATCACATCTAATAATCAATTGCCTTGTAAAAAACCCTAGAGGTCATCCTCTAAGCCTTGTCCCATGCTCTCTAAAAATAAAAAATAAATCTTAAATACACATTATTATTTATATTAAAAGTTATGTTCTATATAATATATTTTTAATATTTATTAATTATATTAAATTATATAATATTGAGAGACATGACTCTCTAACGATAGTAAAAGAATCAAAAACTTATCTAGTTTAAGGAGATATTGGGGTCTAGTTATCAAACACGTGGAGAGAATAAAAGGTGATTGCAGACTTAATGCTAGGAAAGCCTCTTCATCCATAGAATTTTTTTGGTGAACGTGGAAGTCATGGGAGAATTTAAGGAAAAAATGGATGAGAAACAAAATTTAAAAGTACAAAAATGTGTAAAGCTTGGCCAATGCCATTTTCCAACTAGAATCAATGGAAATGACAAGACACATACACACATATCTTCTTTATCACTATAAATTTCATGTTGAATAGATGTGTCATTGTGCTAGTGTAAAGGATATGACTATAGCCTACCAAGTACAAAATATAATGATATCAATTGGACTAAATGGGGTGTTCCATTAAGAAAACAAATACCATATTAAAGTGGACTACATGTATCCAGATTTATTACTAGTCTACAACATGCAAAATCTAGTGATATCAATTGGATAAAGACTAAATATTTTGAGTGCCCATCATATTTATAGCCAAGTAGTGCATAAGTATCAAACCAAAAACTATGGTAAAATTAGATAATGCAAAGTTCAATTGCTAAGTGGGTAGATGGCCATTGTAATATTCTTCTTTCTTTTATTTTCTTTTCAAATTTGTTTTTTTTAAACATAGTGGTTAGGACTTTAGGTTCACTTTTGAAATACTTAGGTTCAACTATGGTTGGGTGTATCGTTGTGTATATAAGCTACCTTTTTTTTTATGGGGTGGTGGGGGGTAAAAAATACTAATAAATTAAAATATTTGAAAATCATATTACATATCTTGCTTTTTTTAGGATTGAAGGCTTTTGAAACAAATATTTAAATAGGACGTGGGACTATTCTCCCTCACATCTAATATACTACAACTATCTATGCAAAAAAAGAGTAACCATGTAAAGCAAGGATATATAAATCTATATACAACAAGAAGTACTAGCATCAATAGTAAGAGTGGAAAAAAGAGCTTCATTGGTCCACTGAGGCCACCATTTAGGAGGATATCCGTAGAAGGTGAAGTCTTCTCAATAAGATCCCATTTAGCCATCACATCTACCACCCTATTATCATTTCTAAGGATGTGTATGAACTCCACTATCTCATTGTTGGATCACCTATATTTGCTCAAGTATTCTATATATTCTCCAATCTATATTTTGTTTCTTGCTTGGTCCTTTTTATAGTTAGTCATAATTTGGAAGTCTGATTCCACCTCAATTTTCCTCCACCCCACCTTCAAAGCCTCCTATAATCTCCTTAAGATGGCATATCCTTTTGCCAAGTTATTGGGTAAGATATAAAGGTTTTTTGCAAAGATAAAAGCAAGGGCACCATTCAAAAGGTGGCCTATTCCCCCATACTCACTCTTCTTATTGTAACACATGGATAACACCAATTTGTGCTAAATGTTATTTTTTTAATATAAAATTTGGGTTACAACATAAGCTTCCTCTTGAGAAGGTTTTAATCCTTTTTTCGATATCAATTTGAGAATATTTTCTAGTGTCTTTCGATGCCCTCAGTGAAGGTGGGACTTTGTGTGAGTGTGTCACCAATAGTGATGTTTGGTTCTATCCTTTTGTACCTGCTTTAGGCCTATAAAATAGGGTTAGTGTGCTTAGGGATTTTCCTTGGTCAAGCCCCATAGTTATAAATTTAAATTGACTCAAATATGAAGAAAAATATGATGAAAATGCTATAAAACTATTTAGAACCAATATATACCTAATTTGATGCTATAAATATACTATAGAGTTGGTTCACATGGTGTCATGTGAACTAGATCCCAGGTTCGTAGGCTAGGTTGTGAATTAAATTGTTGTTGACTATTGCTGCAAAGTTTCTATTCGAATAGGTTGCAGGTGATGTTTATTACTATTTTCCAAATGTAAAATGGTTATAAGGGATTCTAACATAATTTTGGTAGAGTGTGGGTATGTAAATTGAAAGTGAGAGAGAGAAAGTGATATAAATGAAGGAATGGATCCACTATTTATAGGTAAAACTAAGGTTAGGGGGTAGTTGGGTGTACTATACCCTAGAGTCAAGTCCTAGCATGGTTAGGTAAGGTTTTGTGAGGTGGAAAGCTTAGTCATCTTCTCACATGCCCTAACGAAAATATCCTATCCTCACACATGTGTGAGCTAGGATTAGGGTTAACTAGATTTAGCTAATTCCTAGGTTAGGTAATGGTTGAATTAGGGTTTCCTAAGAAATATACTAATTAATTTAGGGTGCACACATGTGTGAGGACATGTTTAGGGATAATTTGACTCTTAACCCTAATTAAACCCAATTTAATGATAAAGTACACTTTAAGTGAAAGTCACTTGCAAATCCTAATTAGCCTAATTAGAGGTTTAGTAGAGAATGGTCCCATGAGGGCCTTACTTAGGTGTAGGAAAGGGTTTAGGTGGCCTTAAGGGGCTTTTCGGTAGCCCTCCTATGAATAGGAGGTTTTTGGGATTTGTTTTATATAGTTTTGTAGGGTTTTGTTTCTATGGATAACTATGACGACCTATGATGACCTATGATGGCCTATGATGGCCTATGGATGCATTTGATGGTCTATGAATGTTTATTATTGTCTATGATGGCCTATGATGGACTACGATGGCCTACGATGGCCTATGATGGTTTATGAATACTTATGAATACCTACAAATGCCTATGCAGGCCTACAAGTGTATATGTAGGTCTACAAATATCTATGGGTGAGCATGTGTGACTTTTAGGTGTCTACATTTACCCCTTTTTTTACTATGATGTGTAAAACATAGTTTAGTACAAAGTTATGATGAAATAAAGTGATGAGGGATTTTGAGAACACGAAGAATATGGGTATGAATATGAATTAATGGATGAATATGGATGAAACATGATGACAAAGTAATTAATTTACCAATTTAGTACAATATTTTGCAATATCACACTAGTTGTTTGTGAGGGTATCTTAAGATAGATTTGCTTTTTGTGACCAATGCAAGGTTGTCCAATTATGAGTAGAACAACTTCCTATTCAAAAAATTTCTTCTGATTTATTGATGAGTGCATGATAAGATTTGTCACATAATTTGAGCTAAGTGGCATGGAAAAATCAAGATCAACATTCGGTATGTGGTCAGCACTGATATACAAAATTAAATCAAGATGTTTTTGATAGTCCACGTGGTTCTCATGATCTAACAAATGTCTGACTGTGATTGATTTTTATTATCTTGAGATAATATTCAACAAAAAAATTGTAGATAGATGTGATATCCATGATTTGGATTTTAGATTGTTTGATCATATGCAATGTGGATTTGTGTATGAATAGCCCCTCAAGCGACGAATCAAAAATGATGTAGATGAAATATGGTAATGTGGTGATGAGTCGATTGATAGAAGAAAATGATGACAAGAGGTGGAAAATTTGGAAAAAATAGTGGTGGAAAAGGAAGAAGAAGTTGCAGGAGTGGAGAAAAAGTGAAAGTTATGTCATAAAGTTTGGTTCATATAGCACCATGTGAACTAGGTTTGCATGGTGGCATGCAAATTAGAGTTTGCATGGCAGCATGTGAACTAGGTATTTTTGGAGTATAAAGCCCCTTCTCACTCGTGTGAGAGTAATTTGTGTTGTGAAGAGTTGTGAGGAGAGGATTGAGTGAGATTTGATAAAGCAAAGCACTTGCAAAATTCTAAGTGAGTGTGGAGATGGTGAGAGGGTATGTGAGCTAAAGTAGTTGACATGAGATCCCATCAGTAAGTACTCGAGACTCAAACTAGTTTCAATTTTTATTTGCATGGATGTTTGACTAATATGGTAATGGGTTTCAAGCGTGTATGTATGTTTGCATGTGATGAATGATTGAAATTTGTGCACAAAGTGCCATACTGGACAAATGGGTATCCTAAAATATTGCAAGTTTTTCTATTTAATCGATAAATTATCTTTTTTAACTTTGTGACATGTGGTGCATGTGTGAAAGGTGACTTTGTTGTGTCACGTTATTGGTGTACTATTTTGGAAATGTGTTTGGCCTTTCACCATAAAAGGATGAAATGGATTTTTAGAAATGTAATTTGTTTGTCATTTTATGATGTTTTGGAAAGTCATATGTATGCATATCGTGAGAGGTATGTGGGTGAATTTTGAATCTATCATATGTCATGAATGGTGTATTGTTTATAGAATGTATTTGAACTTTCACCATGAAAGGGTGAAATGGGTATCCAATAATGTGACTTGTTTGATGTTGTGTCATGTATTTGTGGGTGTTGGAACTATATACCTTGGAATGCATGTCTCTATGTCACATGTTGTTTTATATGCCCTAAAATTTATGGTTGTGCATGCGAATGTGACTTTTTCCATGAAAGTGCCTAATGAGTTCCCTAAAATGCATTTTTTGCATAGTTTTCATGGTGGCATGCAAACTAGATTTTTTTTTATGCAATGTGTGATGCATGGGGAGTGTTTTTTAAAGTTTGTATGTGATGAATATTTATAGGAAATAAGGTAAATGATTTTATATGCATGCAAAACTAACAAAAATTTGTGTGATATGTTTGGATGAAACAAGTGAAGAAGAATGAGTCGTAGTATCATGTGCGATCATTGACAGCTATCCTATGGTGGTACATGTGGTGGAGGAAGTTCCAGAGTCAAGTGGGGCAGCACAAGCATGCAAGGTGGAGCAGACAATATTGTCTCAAGAAGGGAGCAATGAGACTCATAACAAGCAGTAAGGCTAAGATGTATTATGGATGGGCTCTTTTTTTGTAGCCTAAGGGCAATTTTTTATCATAATATATATACATGCTTATTTTGTGGTGGCTTTATATTTATGTGTCATGGTTTGATGTAAATGAATGTGTGATTTCACATTACATGTATGTGTTAATGTATTATATTGGTAGATGAATTTATGATGAATGTATATATATTCCTACGGTAAAATGTAGGAGAATAATATCACTTTATATTATATGTAATGTGGAATGACGTAATGTAAATGCACAAATGTAAAATAGATGCAATGATGCATGCATATGAATGATGAAATGTGTATAGGAAGCATTTGTATTATAACAGAACCGATGGCAATGTGATCCATTCTGTTATCTCAAGTATGTAGGATGGTATATAGGATTATGCAATAATATTGACTATCAGAGTTATAGCAATCAAACCTCATGAGAGACTAAACAAATTTTGACTACAACTCATAACTAATCTAATTAGATCAAAGTCTATCAGGGACTAGTGTGTGTGAAGAGTGATTTTCATTTATCCATTTTGATGGAGGTAGGACCAACCCATTGCAAACATAGCCATAATAGCTAGCTCATACACAAGTGCGTAGTGATATGTACAAAATAATGTCTCTAATGTAACATATATATCACCACTTGTAAGACTATTCCACTAGAAAGCAAGCACTTAGAGCCTATTATTGGTGATGGAAATCATCCCATGATGTAATTTTAAATTGAAGGACCAAAGGAGATCAAGCATAATAGTAGTGCTCTTGGAGTATTTTTCTTTTGAAGGACCAAAGGAGATCATCCACAAGTGTGTAGTGATATGTACAAAATAAGGTCGCTAATGTAACATATATATCACCACTTGTAAGACTATTCCACTAGAAGGCAAACACTTAGAGCCTATTATTGGTGATGGAAATCATCCCATCATGTAATTTTAAATTTAAGGACCAAAGGATATCAAGCATAATAGTAGTGCTCTTGGAGTATTTTTCTTTTGAAGGACCAAAGGAGATAATCCACAAGTGCGTAGTGATATGTACAAAATAAGGTCGCTAATGTAACATATATATCACCACTTGTAAGACTATTCCACTAGAAGGCAGGCACTTAGAGCCTATTATTGGTGATGGAAATCATCCCATGATGTAATTTTAAATTTAAGGACCAAAGGAGATCAAGCATAATAGTAGTGCTCTTGGAGTATTTTTCTTTAGTTTTTAGCCCCTCATTCTTTTGATTCTCTTGTTGTGGTACTCTTTTTCATTTCTTTTCTACTATTCTTTTTGTTGGAATGTGGGCTTTATTTTTTGTTTTCTATCCATTTTTTGAATTTGCATATGCTTGTCCTTTTGTTTATCCTCAATTCTATCACGCAAATGATAGTATGAGCAAGGGAAACCATTCACTAGATGGCAATATCTACACAAGGTGTTGTCTTCCCTAGACTCAAAATTTGTTTAAAAATATGACATGTAGGAATGGTCCCTAAAATAAGTTGAACCAACCAAAGAAAGATGTAAGAAGCATAAGAACTTGTTAACTAATGGTGACATTTGATTGACTTAACTGGTGAGTGATCAAAATTATGCTAATAACTATATAATTCATAATTCAAAGAAGAGGAGTGGAAAACCAAGTGGTAATGCTAACAAGTGTGTGTTTTTAATCCTATCATGAGAGCATTTATATAGAGATAATAGGTAAGCATGAATAAATATGTAGAAATAGGAATGATGTGTATATGCAATGGATGCAATATGGGATATAACATGTAAATAAAATATCGACAAGAGGAAATATGTGAAACTTAACGAGGTGAGCATGGAAGGTATTTGAAATAAAATGATGTGGGAAGAGATGATGAGAAGAGGGAGTAGTGGTAATGGTTACCCCAACATGTGGGCAGTGTAACAAACATAAGGGATAAATGCAAATGAGAAAATATATGCAATCAATAGGAGATATGGTGGAGAAAGTGAAAATGGGGGAAGAGCAATGGAGAGAACTAAAGGAAACAAAGAAAGGAGGAAGAAGAGAAGAAGAAGAATAAAATATAGAATTAGAATAGGTATGTAGCTACTCGAAGTGTGACCATACAACAATGCAGGATAACAAGGAGGGTGTTGAGTATTAATTTTGCCTAATTGCAAAACCACACTCACAGTTATGATTTTGATTAGAAAACCCTCTCTTGCAAAGAAATAAACATTTCTCCAAGGTTACTTTTACTTAATGTGTGTCTGTATGCTTATGAAAATGTGTCAAATAAGTGTTTTGAATATCGTATTGATTTGCAAATAACTGTTAACAAGGGGTCTGTGTTGGTATTATTTTATTATGCTATGCTATTATTGTTCATTAATTAAAAGGGCTTGATTTCCCTTATGTACAAAAATAAAATTGAAAGGGCTTGATTTCCCTTATGTGCAAAAATAAAATGATGAATGAGTGCATGAAATTGATCCCTTATTCACTTTATTTCTGATTTTCCAAGGTGATTTAATTCATTTATCTTGGAGTGTTTTAGGTAGATTTTGCCTTCTTTTGTTAAGCAGATTTCAACAAGTTTTATTTGTTAAACTTTACTTTGTGCATGAAAGAAAAGACTAAATCTATCTCTGAAATGTGAACATTGAATAAAGAGTGGATTCATTTTATGTTTCTTTGAGCATGAAAAGAAAATAATCTAAATGACTAACTTTGAAATGTAGTGGCCTTTGAAATGCCATATAAATTACCCCCCTTTAATGAAATTGTAATTTTCATAAAGGGAAGTTAATTTATTGCTTGAAAACAAAATTGCAAAGCTCTAAAATTTTGCCTCTCCTTAAAAATGTGAAATCGTGATAAAATTATGAAATTCCTTTTAAATTTGCAAACTTTATAAATTTATGGAATTTCAAATTTACTTCAAAATGAAATCGAAACTATTCTAAATGAAAATTTAAAGATTATTCTTTGAATATGTGCATCTATTTTTTAGATTTTAATTTTTTTTAATGTTTTTTATTTTGAGGTTTAAAAAATGAAAAATATAGGGTTAGAAAAATAAAAGAAAATGAAATAATAGAAATAAACCAAAATGCTGCAATCCAAAGATTCCACACAGACCCCGCAAACATTAGTATTCTATAAAATCAACATTAATGCGATCCGTATTCATGCAACTAATATTTAATGTGGTGTAATATTCTAAGGGAAATGTGCAATATATTAAAAAAATATAGATAAGTTAACCATTAACATGCATAAAACTCACTGTGTTTCCAATATATTGCAAAAGTAATATTTTCAATAAATTCAATACCAAAATACAAAATACCCTATTCCAAAAATGGCATCCATGGTGAAATCATCCAATCCAACATGGAAGGAGAGACTCCAAAGCAAATCCAATACCAAATTTTTTTTCCACTTGTCCTCCTGCCTTCCAGTATTCAACCCTTTTTCATCTGTTTAGATAGGCATTTAAAATTTTGATGAAGCCCCTTTCACTTGGCTTCCAAACGTCCACCATCATTAATTTACAAATCGTATCACTTTCTTTCCCCAACATTTCCTCAAAGATTACTTTTTGTAATTTTTAATCCAACGACCTTACTACACTTTGTAAAATGGATTTCTTTTGCACATTAAAAAATAAAAATACCAACTACATGAACACTCCATTTCTGATAATATTTATATTCCACATTGTAGCACCCTAAAATTGGTGCAGTTAAACCTTAGTAAAAAGATAAAAATTTGAATTTTAACCCAAATCGCCCGTTAACCACCCGTTACCCGCTTTCCTTATTTTTCGTGCCATTTTTAGGATTTGTTTTGACCGTTGGACGATATCGTCGACGATCAGACGAAATCATCCCAGATCTGACGAATTCGTCTGGAACAGAACGTCCAGACGATTTCGTCCCAAAACCAAATTTTCATAATTAGCTTCTATTTCAACAACTTCTCTAACTTGGGCAGAAAGCGTGTCTGCACAGTTAGAGTCTTCCCCATTGGAGATCTCCCAAATTGGGATGATCTCCAACCTCCTAACCTCTCCCTAATCCTATATAAACTGGGATTTTCTCAGTTTATCCCCCTGAACCCCCTGGATGACTGATTTCTTTGCAACTTTAACTTTTCATGCATTAGAATACCTTCGCACCTTCATTTGCATTGCGTATTTCAAGTTTTCTTGCAGGGATTTTACTATTTTTCAGTCAGAGCAAGCTCGGATCATCACAGGCGATTCCAGATGATTTCGGATGATCCTATCGTAGATCGACGATGATCTCGTATGATCAGAGGTGATCTCGACTGTAGTCCAGATTGGGGGCAATCAGAACCTAGAGTTTGTATTTCTTTATCTTCTCTCTTCATTTCTTTCTGCATTAACTTGGTTTATTCTATTCTTGCATCCTGGAGTTCACCTCATTTAGCATAGATGCATGATAAAGTTAAAACAAATTATTAAACTAATGCATTTCTTTTAATTACTATCTGGATCTATCATTTAGGCAAATTTACTATCATTTCCCTTTACTTTTGCAGTTGCATCTTTGGTTTTTGGTATCTATTTTTGTGACTATAGGTTTCTGACGAATTCATCAGATCGATGATGATCTCATCTGATCTCAGATGACCGACTGAGATCTGAGATGATTCTATGCAATTCTAGATGATTACGTATGATTTGAGATGATTTGGACTTCTACAAACCTTAGAATCTTCATCAGACATCCGAAATCAGGTATATTCTATCCTATTTAGCATACTCTCTGTGTTTAGCACTTATTCATGTTTTCTATATTCATATAAATCAGCATTGGCATATAGAATAGCTTAGATTCATCTTGGCCAAACCTAGGAATTGAATGATTAAAGTATAAAATGAACACATCAAACCTACTCTCAACCTAGGTGTGGAAACTGCCACTCAAAAGTTTCCTGGTGAACCCACCATCCATCAAAAATTCACCCTTATACCCCTCCCCCAAGAGGCATGACCTTCAAAGGGCCTCTCAGTCCAAGGTATTGTCCCATCCTTCTCGCATCCCCCTTCTGGGCGTGGATCCTATAGCTTGAAGGTAAGGATGCAAAAAATTTGGAGCGATACATTTTGGTGAACTCGACGTGAAAACTAAAAACCTTTTGAAAACAATCCAAAAAAAAAAAACAACATAAATGCATTTAGAGTCAAAAGACAAACAATTTAAAGTTGCATATCATATTTAGATGGTAGATTATAATAAAAGACGAGTTGTCACCATTAATGTTGAGAATCAATTAGCAGCTATAGAGATTACTTCTTTGCTTAGAGTATCTCAAACATATAGAGTCCCACCTTTATGGGACGAACTTAATAGGAGATTGAATCTTATTTCATCTAGATCAACCGAACTTAGGCAAATCAAGAGGTTTGTCCTAGATAGAATCCTGGATCCTGATCAAGTGACCTTATATCATGAGCTTCAGAGAGCTTGCCATAGGTGGTTAGCAGATAAAAGAGCCCTTGTGTCTTCTGAATTGTACACCTTTGAGGAATACCTCGACAATGCAGTTGTAGTACATAAATTTCTATCTCGTATAGAGGATCAAGAGGTCGTTCTTACGGATAGAAAGAGATGGAATAGAGTTCCTAGAGCTGTGTTATATCGAGAGTATTGCCATGAGCTCTATTTTTACAAGTCAGAGTCGAAGTAGATAACATCACCATAGCACACTTTGTCAAATTCTTGAAAAACCATTTCCAATTTGAAGAGGAGCATTTCATGACTCTTGATGAACTTGATCCCATCAATGACATCTATAAACTATTTATAGAAAACTAAGCCATTCTTTTATTATTATTATTTCTTGCATTTAGTATGTTGTTTGTTCTCTTTATAATATTATCATAAAAACAAAAACAAAACAAAATATAACAAAAATCAAAACATTTTCTTTTAAGTATTATAGTAGGTATATAATTAAAATATATACCTCCCAAATTTGTTGCAAATATATATATATATATATATATATATATATATATATATATATATATATATATATCAATATATATTTGCTAAAATCTAAATTTAAGCATAATGACTAGACTCAGGAATGGAAAACAGATTGAAGTAGAAGAAGATTGGTTAGGAAAACCAATAAATAAACCAGATGTCCTTCTTGAAGACCCAATTCAGGAAGAAGGAACCCTAGACCAACAAGAAGAAGAATTTGCTGAAGGAAATGAACAAAGAGAAACTGTTAGAGAGGAAGGATCCTCATCTCCTAAAATGTCTCCGGAAGGAGCTGTTACTTTTGAGAATATGGAACATTTTTGGAAGTTCCTCAATACTAATATTGGCGCCCTTAATAGGGCAGTCCATATGGACAAGGATCAAATTAGTGACACTCAAGCAACCCTAGAAGAAATATATCACACATGCACTAATCCCTTGTCCTTCGTTGATCAAGAAAGTGATCAAGCTGGACCATCCAATTTGGATATGGCCGCTATAATCCAGAACATGCAACAACAACAGGTTACCCAACCATCTAGAGTGCCTGTTACCAAGCCTAGGGTTATTCCCACACAAAAGAAACCGTCATTCACTGCTCTATTTCGCCAAGTTATTGATCAACATACCTCAAATCAACAAAAGCCTAAAACAAAACCAAACACCAATTTCCAACAATCTGGGATACAACATAATGCTACAACAAATCTTCTTCATAATACTCTTCCTACCAACCATTTGCATAACAACAATATAGCATCTAATCCTTACGTCATGCCATCCTACGCTCACAAATCCCATACTCATGTACCACCGAACCAATATGGTGGACAAACTAGTAATCTGGAAGCCATGGTGAAACAGTTAGTCTCCCGCATGGACCAGATAGATCCCTACCATCCCTCGTACAATTATCGAGAGATGTGTAGTCAGCCTCTAGATCCTATAGTTGTAGCACAACCATATCCTAAACACTTTCCTATGCCTGTCCTACCTATATACAAAGGAACTGAAGATCCCATAGAGCATCTTCGTATGTTTAGGATAGCGTGTCATGATATATCACATGATGATTTGTTATTACTAAAAATGTTCCCAAAAAGTTTAGGAGGAATGGCATTAGAGTGGTATTATCAATTACCCACTCATTCTTTGAGGAATTTCGAAGAGACAACCGAGTCTTTTGTGCATCAATTTAGTGCCTACATTGAAAGGCATGTAACCATTAAAGATTTGTACAACCTAAAACAAGACAAAGATGAATGTTTTGCTGATTTCCTAGCTCGATGGAGACAGTTGATAGGAAAATTGCACTTTGTGTTACCTTATCGAGAAATGTTGGATATTTTTATCAATAATTTACAAGAACAACTATCCTATGAATTATCAACTGCTACCTTGACCACCTTCGATCAAGCTATAGATTTAGCTCGAAGAGTGGAAGATGCTCTCATTAGGAGAGGTCAGCTTAAAAAGAAAGATGATGAGAAAACATCCAGAAATCAATATAAAAATAAACAAGTTGTGGGTGATGGAGTCATTGATAGTAGAAATATCGCTACTGTTAATGCTGTGAAAACAATAGAGAAGTTTATACTGAAACCTCTTGATAAACCACCCCAAGAATTTACTAGGTTAAATCAACCTTTATCAACCATTCTCCCATAATTATTAGAATGAGGTTTGATCCAATTACCAAATATCCAGGAACCTGATCCAACTATACCCGGATACAGAGCTGATTTACACTGTGATTTCCATAGAGGACCTGGACACGCTACCAACTCTTGTAAAATATTAAAACATAAAATACAAGATTTAATTGATAACAATGAGATGGAGGTGCAAGCCTTTCAACCTAAACAAAATCCTCCTAATAATGCTCAAAAGAACATCCCCCAAATTCAGAATCAGAATGCCAATCAATCATTGGACATATTTCAACATCCTTTACCAAAGCATGGTAAAGAGGTGGCTAATCAAATTGAGCATCATAATGTTCCCCCTCCTACCCGATATGTAGGGACTATTAGTGGACATTTACCTGCTCATGATCCACAAATATTTGACACAACTTTATCCATGGTTACGACCAGACCTCTATATAATATTCGGACACCCGATCTTAGTGATACAGAATACGAGACTGAAAGTGACATGGAAATCACCTCAAATCAATCGAATAGTTCTGAAGATGAATCAGATGCTATTCAACCTATCACAAATTCTATGGTTTCGGAAGAACCATTTCCTAGAAGAGTCATTACTAGACCATCTTCTCACCAATTACTTTCTAATGAACAAGCCATAAACGCTAGACCAAGACCCATTCATCATCCACAAAATAATATTGTAGGTACCATCGGAGCTGTTACTCGACAACAGGCTCAAAATTCTCAACAAGATCAAACTCAGAATGATGGATCAGCTCCATTTGTTTTGAAAATTCCTAATAAAGGGAATCATGCGCCTAATGTTCAACCTAAACCTCCTTATAATATTAATGAACAATTATCAAATACTACAACTAGAATTTCCCTTTTGGACCTTTTAAGATCTTCTCCTACACATAGGGATGAATTAATGCTCACATTAAGCCAAATGATGGTACCACAAAATATTCAACCTGAAGCCATGTCCAATACTATCATAACTCGAGAAGTTGATTGTATTGACTTTCGGGATAGAGATATACCACAACATAGTTTACATAAGGATAACCCCTTATATATTACTGCCCTAATTGGAGATGTAGCAGTTAAACGAGTCTTGATTGATAATGGTTCATCTTTAAACATTTGCACTTTTGACTTCTACCAAAGATTTGGGTTTAGAAGTGATGAAATGAAAAGAAGTGATATGATTATAAAAGCCTTCAATGACGAAACACAAGAAACATGTGGAGTTATTACTATCCCATTGCAAGTTGGTCCTAGAACCTTAGACATGACCGTGTTTATTGTGCATTGCCCTGCATCGTACAATATACTCTTGGGTCACCCTTGGATCAATGTGATGCGAGCTGTTCCCTCAACTTTACATCAGTGTGTTAAATTTGAATTTAAGAATCAATTGGTTACCATTCATGGTGATCCCAGACCCTTTGATATGTGTGCTTTGGCAGAACCTGTTGGAGTTCAATTTTGCCCTGCTCTGTCATCCACACATCCTGATTCTAATCATCCACCTAAACATGTGAAACACACACTCATAACATCATCTACTTTTTCCCCATCAACTACACCTCTACATATAGTTCAACCATCTTCCGAACAAACCACATTAGGACCTCAAAAATATCCTAAACCCACAACCAATGCTTCTTGTTTTACTCCTATAACTTCCATACCTATAGATCCATCCATAGACATCTCTACAACATCTACACCTACCAGAGGCATATTTTCCGCATCCAAAAATATAGGAAATGTTCCTTCTACCTCTTACGCTCTTACTGATGAGCTCTTACCCGATTTATCTAAAATTCTTATATCAGAGAAAACAAATGCTGCTATGCAAGATTCCCTTATTTTAAATAAATTGCCACCCTCTCCTCGTACCTTGGGCCTCCCATAGCCTATGGGAAGTATTTACCAAGTCGGGAGCTGTGCTTTTATTTATAAGGGATATGACTAGGGAAGAATACCTAGAAACATCAAGACACATTATGATGGATATGCTCGATGTTATTTTGCTAATGAGTATATTAAAGCTAAGCCTATAATGCTTAAATTGGGATATAAAGGGAAAGGTTTGGGACCTTTCCAGAATGGTATGAAAGAACCTTTTGAGGTAGAACCATGGCCTACCCAATGTGGTGTGGGCCTATTTCCTAGTAAAGGTCAGCCCTTCCCATTTGAGGATGATGACCATCTCATATGTTACCAAGATTATTTGGATAAACGTGATGCTTTGCATTTAAGGAATAACCCATTTACATGTAATATGCTATCCATAGCTTACCCTGAGATGATTGTTGAATCCGACGATGAGTTGGAGGGAGATATCTTCCATGATGTCTCCATTGAGGAATTGTTACATAACAAATTTTATTTCGATGGCTCTATACCTAGTATAGCCCAGCTTGAGGCCACGACTCCTCAAGATGAATTATCCAAGCTAACCTTGGAAGAATTACAAGAATTGGGCGTTTCACCCACCCCACCTAATTTTGAGAGAGATCTACACATGGAAGTAGAAAACGTCATAAAAATTAACATTGGAACCGAAGATAACCCTCACGTAATCAACATTGGATCAAAATTGAGTCAAGAAAAACAAGATAAATACATTGCATTCCTTAAAGAATATGAAGATGTTTTTGCTTGGACATATGAAGATATGCCAGGATTAGACCCTTCTGTAGTTATGCATCACCTAGTAGTCCATCCGGATGCTAAACCTGTTAAACAGAAACTTAGAAAAATGCATCCTAAAGTGGCTTTACTAGTCAAAGGGGAATTAGAAAAACTCTTGAAGGTTATTTTTATACAAGCCATTGATTATGCTGAATGGATCTCGAATGTAGTTCCAGTAACTAAGAAAGAAGCTACCAAAGTTAGGGTTTGCACAGACTTTAGAGATATTAATGTTGCATGCCCTAAAGATGATTTTCCTCTTCCCAACATGGATCAGATCATTGATTTTACTACTGGGAGTGGAATGATATCCCTAATGGATGGATTCTCTGGTTATAATCAGATCAGGATAGCTCCTGAAGATCAGGCTAAAACAACCTTTATTACCCCTTGGGGAACCTTTTGTTGGAAAGTGATGCCATTCGGTTTGAAGAATGCAGGTGCAACATATCAACGAGCCATGACTTATATCTTTCATGATATGATGCATGATATTCTACATGATTATGTAGATGATATTATAGCTCGTTCCATCAAGGAAGATGATCATTTAGATGACTTGAGAAAAGTATTTGATCGGTTAAGGGAATATCTTATCCGATTGAATCCAGCCAAATGTATATTCGGAGTTAAGTCCGAGTAAATTATTGGGGGTTATAGTTTCTTTACGTGGCATTGAAATTGACCCTCTCAAGATCATGGCTATCACTGATATGCCCGCACCCACAAATATATCCGAATTACGAAGTTTACAAGGTAAGCTTCAAGCTATTCATCGCTTCATCGATAAGTTGGCGGATAAAACAGGACCCTTTCTTAAGCTTCTTAAGAAAGATGTCTCTTTTCATTGGGATGACGAATGTCAGGAAGCATTTGAACTCCTCAAACAATATCTCCTTAAACCATCAGTGCTTTCACCACCTAGATCTGATCGTCCATTTATCTTGTACATTTTTGCTTCATATTTTGCCTTAGGAGCTATGTTAGCTCAACTTGACGATGAGAAGAAAGAACGTGCTAATTATTACATTAGCAGAACCTTAATCAGTTATGAAACTCGCTATACAGTATTAGAGAAGTTATGTCTCACCGTCGTATTTTCTACATAAAAATTATGCCATTATATGCTCAATCAAAAAATGTATGTTATTGCTAAATTCGACCCTTTGCGATATCTCATGAGTCGACCTTATTTATCTGGTCGCACAACAAAGTGGGTTCTTGCGCTAAGCGAGTTTGAACTCATGTTTATAGGACAGAAGTCTGTTAAAGGTCAAATCATAGCAGATCAATTAGTTGTTGCACCTTTAGAGTCTACCCATCCCCTCATCATTGAGTTTCTTGATGAATGCCTTAAACTAGAGGCAGACCATCCAGAGCAATGGTCCCTATACTTTGATGGAGCCCGATGCATGAGTGGGGCTGGTGCAGGTATTATTTTAATATCTCCATAGAAACATCTTATACCTCTGTCCTTTAAATTAATGTTTGCTTGCACTAATAATACTATTGAATATGAGGCTCTAATCCTTGGATTACGAGCTGCCTTGGCACTAAAAATTAAAAATCTATTGGTTTTTGATGATTCTCAACTTGTCATAAATCAAATCAATGATGTTTATCAGACCAGAGATGATAAATTACATCCATATAAAGCATATGTCTTACAATTATTATCTTTATTTGATCAAGTTACCTTGGAAGCTATTCCTCGAACTAGCAACCGTGCGGTTGACGCTATGGCTGTAGCTGCATCTCTTTTGCCCTTGGAGTTAGATGACGAATATGCTACCATCATTATTCATCGACTCCAGGAACCCACTTCAAATAAATCATGCTTAGAACCTTTGGATGTGTTTCTAATCAATGAAACTACTCCTGAACCATGGTACACTGATATATTTAATTTTCTTCAAAATGGGACCTTTCCTGAAGGTTGTAATAGCAACCAGCATCGGTTATTACGTAGACGAGCAAGTCGCTTCATAATTATTGGTAATACCTTGTATAGGAGATCTTTTGAAGGCATCCTATTGAGATGTTTGAATCTAGAAGAATCTAGATCAGCTTTGAGTGAAGCCCACAATGGATCTTGTGGGGGACATTTTAGTGGTAGCGCCATTGCTAAGAAGCTCCTTAGGATAGGATATTTTTGGCCTACCATGGAGAATGATGCACATGATTATGTGCACCATTGCGACAAGTTCTAGAAACATGCTGACCTTGTCCATGCGCCTGCACAAGAACTATAGGCTATTTCATCTCCTTGGCCCTTTTCAAAATGGGGCTTAGACATCATTGGAAAAATCAACCCTGTGTCATCTGATGGACACAAATTTATCATAACCACCATTGAGTATTTCATGAAGTGGGTTGAAGCTATGCCCTTAGCTTCTTGCACTGGAACCCAAGTTTCTAAGTTTATTTTTAATCAAATTATTTGTAGGTTTGGAATTCCTGCAAATCTCATCTCAGATAATGGAACTTGTTTCAAAAATAAAGATGTCAAAAAATTATGTCAAAAATATAAAATTCAACATCGTTGGTCCACTCCCTATTATCCTCAGGGTAATGGCCAAGCTGAAGCATCTAATAAAACATTAATCAAAATCCTCAAAATACTGGTCAATAAATCTGGTCGAGATTGGCACATCCAATTATATCCTGCTTTGTGGGCTTATCGAACTAGCGTTCGCACCCCCATAGGTACTTCACCTTTTGTTTTGGTTTATGGCATTGAAGCTATTTTTCCCTTTGAATTAGAAGTTCCTTCTTTGGCTCTACTACTTCAAGATACTGAAGTAGGAGATGAATATCGTGCTGGCAGATTTAGTCAGTTGGAACTCCTAGATGAGAAGCGCATCAATGCTTTGGAGCATCTTCGTGCCTACCAAAACAAGCTCAAGCGAGCATACCTCAAGAAAGTTCATCATCGATCCTTTGAGATCGGTGACCTTGTCTTAAAAGAAAATAAAAAAAATACTAATGCAACTAAAGACCTTAAAGGTAAATTTGAGCCCAACTGGCTTGGACCGTATATCATCACTGCTAAATTTGGATCGAGAGCATACCAATTAGCTACCTTAGATGGTAAAGATCTTAAAGAACCTATGAAAATTATGCATCTTAAGCGTTATTATGCATAACATTTGGTCATTTCATCATTTGTATATATTGTTATTTTGCATATTGTTTCATTTTCGTCATCCATATAAAAATTTTCAAAAATAGTAACAATATTTATTCTTTCAATTCATCAATCAAAATCAAAATATAAAAACTTCAAAATCATCAAAATCTTCAAAACATTTTTTCATATCTGTCAATTCTTGAAGTATTGCAGTTATATTTTCAATTATTTTGGATAAATTAGCATTTATTTGGAATCCCGCACTTTCACACTCACATGCATAAATATCTTGATTTTATTTGGTATGATTATTAATCTCTCTTATATCAAAGTCCACAATTGAATTAAATAAAGTTTTGAGCATAGAAGAACTGATCTTGTTATTTCCTTGAACCAAGTACATCTCTTCACATTAAAATGATTTCATTGCAAATTCGATATGATGCTACATAGTAGAAGTGGTTTCTTGAGCGAAAAGTTTCCCCTGCTATCCTATCATGCACATGGTCTAGAATCTTTGAGAATTGACAAAAGGACAAGCTCACCCCTACCCAGAATAAAAATCCCTTGCTCTACATCCAATCCAAGCAAGTATCCCTAGTATAGGAAGCAAAAGAAAAATTCAAAGCAAATGAGAAAAAGAAAAATATTATTTTGTACCATCGCAACAATATTTCAGCATTATCTCAGTATCAAGCAAAAATACAAAAAAAAAGAAAAAGAAAAAGAGAAAAGAAGCAAACAAGAAAAATATAGCAAATAAAATCCTTTTCCCTACCCCTTGAAAAGAAAAGAAGGGTGAATGAGCTTGAATCCCTAGAATTCTCAATTATTCAAAAACTGTGAGGTAAGCCCCATAATAGGTGGTTTGTGCCCAACCCGCTTGGCCTTGGGTAATTCCTAGCATGGTGATATGTCTATCACATTAGCGACCTTCTTTTGTATAGACCTATGTCGGCTTATGGATTAGCTAGCTCTTGATGACCCGACTTACATAGTAGTCTGGTATGGTTACATGCATATAAATCATGGTCAATGAACCCTTATTTGGTTAATTCAAATTACTTGTATCAAATTCTCTTGCTCAAAATTGGTGAATGAACAATACAATTGCACACACATTTGTATTTGAGAGATTTTGTATCATTATGATAAATCAAGATCGGTAATGAACTCACATTTGCACATGAGGGTTCCTTATAAATCTACATTTTGTCTTTGAGATAATTTAAAATATCTCTGCAATTCTTTTCGAATCATTTCATCTTCTTATTTAAGAACATTTGCTTAGCATAAAAACAATTAAATATATGTCTTTCCAACAAACAAAAATTTTTTTCACATCTTCAAAAACCTTGCAAAATAAAGTCATGTTTATATATTATTATTTTTTGTTGTTTATCTCAAAACCAAAAAATCAATCATGCAATAAAACTAAAATATCAAATTCTTTTTTGGATTTCGCGATGATGGTATAAGTCTATACCTATAATTCTATGCCTAGCGCAAACCATTGTTCTCATTTTATTTCCCATTCATTTTAAATTCATAAAAACATATGGCTTACATCATTATGTTACCCAATTGTGCTTTAAAAAGAACGCAAAATTTTTCTATTTTATGTCATTATGTCAAACATTCAATTTTGCAATGATGGTATAGTTCCTAGGGACTTATTCAAAAAATTTATCACACTTAGGAATTTATGCCTAGCAAAAAATCATATTTCTTTTAATATCTCATGCATAATATTTTTTATGAAAATCTGAAAACAAATCATCACCATCATCATTTTTCATCATCACAACACAAAAGTCTTAAGACAGTCTCTTAAGCACCCTTTTACTTTTAGCAATATTTCTATACTGGGATTAGCTTGATGACCTAGTGAGTGGCGACTCCATGAAATGGTCTATAACAACGACAATGTCCTTTGAAATTATTGTTAGAAGTCCCTTTTATTTTTCATCAAATCACACCACAAAACAACCAATTTATTCACATCAAATTATTTCATTTACAATTTTATGGCATGACATAAACATTATAATTTATTTCCAATGACATAATTACATGAATAATCAATCACAAAATTCAAAATTAAAGCATCATACAACATATACACAAGTCATATCATCAAAAAGACAATCTATATATATCAATCAATTATGTACATCATCTGGATTGGTATGCCACAATCAATACCCTGGCATACTCAATCCCCTCAAAAAGTAATAATAATACAATCTACAATCTGTAGTAGCTAGCCTCGAGAAGCCCTCGAGCTCTCAGCCTCATCTCCTCCCCCACCCTGAGGTGGAGGAGGTGGTCCCATAGAGGTCCGGACTGTGTCTCGGGTCCTCATCGTCGATCGTGAGGATGTCCTCGATGATCCCATCATGATCGGCTCTACAATGGGGGCTGGAAATGGTATCCTCTGCCCCTCTGGGACCACGTGATAGTATAACCCCTGGTAGAACATGGTCTGAGCAATAGCCCATGCCAGATCCTGAGTGCTCGCCCCTCCACTCTGAGCCCTGAGACATGTAGCCTCATCCTGTAGTGTCTACACCTGAGCCCGAAGGTGGGCATTCTCAGCCTGAAGAGCCACCATCTCGCTGCTCTCCCCCACCTCGACACCCTTGCCCTTATCGGGCGATGGTGGCCTCTCCCCCTATTGAGAAGGGAATCTCTCCTCCCTCCTCCCTGTCTACTGTGGCCTCTATGGAGCCTGTGCCATCCTCTGGCATCTCTCCTATGGAGACCATCATTGCTCTCTCCCATCATGACCTCACGCTGCCTCAATAGCAGCCTGACATCACCTCCCCATCCATCGCACCATGGCATGCATCGGACCCTGTGCCCTCATCATCCGAGGAGGGTGGATGCCTATGTACCAGGCATCGTATCCATCCACAACCCTAATATCATCACCATCCACTGGCTGGATGGGGGCATCATCTACGTCTTGACTCCAGAATCGTTGCATGTCTGGAGCCCCACTCAATGTGGTACTATCTCGAATAGTCTAGGAGTACTCATAATCCTTGAGAGAAGGGATCCCCTACTGTAGACCGAACTACCACAAAACTCGGTCGTAGCGGTGGAGCTCTACCTCTCCCCGCTCCATCCTCAACCAATAGACTCGCCTGATGCGAGCCAGCTCCTGCCCATCCTCTGCCCACCTTGGATGCTCTCTCCATGGCCTCTAGGTGATCTGGTCTAGGATGAGGTCATCTAACAACCTCTGTGACATCGATAGATCTATCCACCATTGTGACCCCCTCTATAACCACCAGTAGAAAACTTGGGGCCTCTCTCGGTCAACCCTTATCAGTGGGAGCCCTACCGGCCTCCGCACCATGATGTGCTCCCAACACCAAACCTATAGTAGTGATGTCACAACCAGACATCGACCTCCCTTGTATACGACCCCATGTAGGATCCTATACAAGCGGCATAGCACAAAGCTGCCCCATGAATATCTGTATCCATGGTCTCTCATGTCACAGACCACATCTGAGAGGAGCCAGGGTAATCTGCATCCACTCTGGTGGCACAATAGTAAGCCACCCACTATCTCGACCAACACCTGAGTCAACCTAGATGCCCCAGGCATCTACCTCAGTGACTCGATGTTCACTCCACCCTTCTCCAGGGTGAAGCTCGGGTCCCCGCTCAACCTCATCATCGCCTGGCCCTGATTGGCCGTAGGAGTCATCAACCGTCCCTGTATGGGGATCCTCAAGATCCTCCATACATCCTCTAGTGTGGGAGCCATCTCCCCTATCGATAATCGAAAGTAGGATGACCCCGGATACCACCTCTCTGCTAGGGTTGTTAGTAGCCCCATGTCTGTCGATACTTGTGGCATCTCTGCCACATGCTGCAAACCGACCTGTGCTAGTCGGTCATGCTCTGCCTGATCGAGCATGGCTATGTCATCTCTCAGCCCATCGTATTTCCACTCTCGACTCTTTAGTAATCCCTTCTACAAAACAAACAATAAAACAATAAAATTCATTAATAAACCAATCATTAAAATCAAATTAAATGCAATTCAAACAAGCTTAATTTCATAAAAATGATGATATCGTCCACCATTGGATGATATCATCCTAAATTGGGCAAAATCATCCTTTGTAGGATGAAATCATCTCCGATTTTGAAACTTGGGGATCGCCCCTTGTTGGATGGGATCGCCCCTAGTTCGTCGATTTCACCCTAGACGAAATCGACGATCTAGGGATGATTTCGATGAAATAGGGACGATTTCGTCCCGACGTCGTCGACGGCCTAAAAATGGCCGCGATGCCCCAAAACAATCAAAATTTAAAACAAAAAATTGCACAAAACAAATTAAAACATAATTCACTAGGATTAGATCCTTACCCGTAGCCCGCATCGGACCTCTGTCGATCGGTGTGCTGTCTCAACCATTTTTTTCTCTGCAGAGCTCTAAAACAATAAAAATGAACAGTAAAAATGAATTAGGGTTTTACCCTATTTTCTTAATTTTATTTAAAATCAACAACATTTTTTTATTTTTCTTTTCCATGCTTTTACCTCAAACGTTCGATTTGGGTAAAAACACGGAGGGGGCACCATAGTCAATAGTCATACGATTCGACCTAGAATCATCATCTAAAAAATGGAGTAAATTTTTGCTTTCTCGTAAAACAGGAAAAAACTCGTCTTTAACGCATTTTCTTTTAGAAAATTCGCTAAAGAGGGGGCAAAATGTAGCACCCTAAAATTGGCGCAGTTAAACCTTAGTAAAAAGATAAAAATTTGAATTTTAACCCAAACCGCCCGTTACCCACTTTCCTTGTTTTTCGTGCCATTTTTAGGATTTGTTTTGACCGTTGGACGATATCGTCGACGATCAGAAGAAATCATCCCAGATCTGACGAATTCATCTAGAACAGAACGTCCAGACGATTTCATCCCAAAACCAAATTTTCATAATTAGCTTCTGTTTCAACAACTTCTCTAACTTGGGCAAAAAGCGTGTCTGCACGGTTAGAGTCTTCCCCATTGGAGATCTCCCAAATTGGGATGATCTCCAACCTCCTAACCTCTCCCTAATCCTATATAAACTGGGATTTTCTTAGTTTATCCCCCTGAACCCCCTGGCTAACTGATTTCTTTGCAACTTTAGTTTCTTGTGCATTAGAATACCTTCGCACCTTCGTTTGCATTGCGTATTTCAAGTTTTCTTGCAGGGATTTTACTATTTTTTAGTCGAAGCAAGCTCGGATCATCGTAGGCGATTCCAGATGATTTTGGATGATCCTATCGTAGATCGACGATGATCTCGTATGATCAGAGGTGATCTCGACTGTAGTCCAGATTGGGGGCAATCAGAACCTGGAGTTTGTATTTCTTTATCTTCTCTCTTCATTTCTTTCTGCATTAACTTGGTTTATTCTATTCTTGCATCCTGGAGTTCACCTCATTTAGCATAGATGCATGATAAAGTTAAAACAAATTATTAAATTAATGCATTTCTTTTAATTACTATCTGGATCTATCATTTAGGCAAATTTACTATCATTTCTACCCTTTACTTTTGTAGTTGCATTTTTGGTTTTTGGTATCTATTTTTGTGACTACAGGTTTCTGACGAATTCATCTGATGAATTCTTCAGATCGACGATGATCTCATCTGATCTCAGATGACCGACTAAGATCTGAGATGATTCTATGCAATTTCAGATGATTACGTATGATTTGAGATGATTTGGACTTCTACAAACCTCAGAATATTCATCAGACATCCAAAATCAGGTATATTCTATCTTATTTAGCATACTCTCTGTGTTTAGCACTTATTCATGTTTTCTATATTCATATAAATCAGCATTGGCATATAGAATAGCTTAGATTCATCTTGGCCAAACCTAGGAATTGAATGATTAAAGTATAAAATGAACACATCAAACCTACTCTCAACCTAGGTGTGGAAACTGCCACTCAAAAGTTTCCTGGTGAACCCACCATCCATCAAAAATTCACCCTTATACCCCTCCCCCGAGAGGCACGACCTTCAAAGGGCCTCTCAGTCCGAGGTATTGTCCCATCCTTCTCGCATCCCCCTTTCGGGCGCGGATCCTATAGCCTGAAGGTAAGGATGCAAAAAATTTGGAGCGATACACACATAAATGCTATTAAATTATTTTGCCTCTCTCAGGTGTGACATGACCACCATTTTAACTGCATACATTTGTCTTGGATTGGTCCACTTTATGTCATTACATGCTTTATCATAAACTCCTCCATGTGCCTTAGATGTGTGTAACAGATAACTAGAATTGCTTGGCACCTACACACATTCTAAATAACTATTGTGGAAGCATTAATATGATTATCTCAAGTCTCACTCATGTAACCATATGTGACCACTTTATTCCTATAGAAAAATATTATCTGTATTTTCACTATACAGTTACAAACATCATTCCTTTGATATTACGAGTAAAACATTCATTTTCTATGCTCTACCTCCTAATACAGTAACCCATATCTCTCATTTCTAGCTATCAAACATCTAGGCCTTCTATCATATGTTTAATTCCACCTTGTATGGTCCATTTATCCCATTGAACTACTCTTTTAAACTTATCTCTGATGATCTTAAGCTATGGTAGAAATCTCTCGTGGCAATGACAACATTTTATTCTAGCCTTATTTGTTTATTTAACTTCTATAACACTCCCATTCATGCATACCCTATCATAGCTCTTAATCACAATCTCCAAATGAATTTAAATCATAAAATAACTCTCCTCATAGCCAGACTATCACCAAATAAATTGAAAATATATTGCCATCACTGAGAAACACTGTGCAAAGGGATTGCCATCATCAACACAAAATAGACCATATCATATTTTGAAATTAATACGAGAGAACAACAATTATCTATGCAGCTAAGGAAACCATCAACCCTAATTTACCCAGGTCATCATATGTCATCCTAGATCCAATGGAGATATACCAGTATAACACACGATGAGCCAATCACCCTTAATTTTACCTATTTTATCGATAACACTCTTTCACCATGGGCCCTCCTAGCACTATCATCCCATGTTCTAGCATGTTTCAAACATTTCTGCTACCATGGACATTATTCCTAACCCCTATGCATGATGCTCCTTTAGATCTATAGGATATTCTATTATGTTGCTTCCCATACTCTTCTGAATCGTCAAGGTCCACATGTTCACATCCTTAGTCATGGAGTTGATTCGCTAGTTTTTCCAAATTTAAATCCTGGATACACAAAAGAAATAGTCCACCTTTGTTCCTATTAAATCCCCATTAATATATATATTTTTACTTAGTTTATGGATACAACTATGTATGGTGTCCCTATGTCTTGTCCATGACTTCATCTCTACACTAGCCTTGATAGTCCCAGTCACTACCAGGTCACTACCAAAATACTGCCATGTTCATCGTGCTCCAAATCCTTGTCATCCATTCATAATATAGAAACACTCCTGTACAATGCAATGGGTCCACTAATATCTTCTCCTTCACCATGGCCACATTGTGACCTATACTATTATATAAAATACCATGTCATTCACGTTGAAACAGTCATCCACATCTAAGCTATTATGGTCTGTCAAGGTGTGTATTCATCATTTCCCCCATTATATAAACTTCATAGTCTAAAACACATCAATAAGCCCCATGTGCGTCCACATTGTAATTTTACTTTACATCTCAAATACTACCTTCAAGTCTCATATAAGACTTGATTTCTCTACTTGCACAGTCTATGTTTGCATCTTATGTGTTTATTGGTCCTGTAATCTGCCAAGTGGGTCTGGGTTATCCACATACGCCTCTATTGGGTCTAGGGCTTTGTCTCACATGTCAATTTCGTCCACCTCTATGTAGCCATATGCCATCCGAGTAGGTCCCCCGTGTTCAAGTTGTTTGTCCACGCGCACTCCATGATAACCTGCATATGGACATTAAATTAATTAAAATGTATTCTAACTACCACATTTAATATATAAAAAAAGGAAAACAACACATTGAAAAATACACACTAAAAATAAATAATTAAAGTAAAATAAAACATACCTAATCTATACTAAAGACTAAAAAAAACTATAGGAAAATAAAAATAATAAGCCTAATAATTAAAACAAAAGGAACATGAATAAAATGAAACACATTTTATTTTATTATTATTTTATTTTCTTATTTTTATTATTGTTCTATTTTCTTTTATTTACTATTTTTATCAATTGGTGGTTTAATTCAACTCTTTGAATTATTTTAATTTCAAAAAGCTAAAATCAACCAGAACCTTAAAATCTAACCATCCCCAATACCTCTTGCAATAAATAAAAGGAAGACATTAATCAAAAATGAACTTTGTGATCTGCATTGCAAAGTCACGGATGGGACCTATCAAAAATATTATCACTCCAAAAATACCAAAAATTACCAACACAACAAAATTTAAGTTGGGTCCCCAAATTTGGGGCTAGTTGTGCAATGACCACAATAGAGAGGAGAAAGAAGATAAGAAAAGATGAAGTCTAGCATAGGTATGTAGCCACTTGAAGTGTGACCATAAAACAAAGCAAGATAACAAGAATAAGGGAAGAAATAAGAGAAATAAAGAAATAGTAAGGTAATCTAAGAGCATGTGAAATAAAGAAGATCAGGTTGTGAATGACTAGGTGATATGGTGATATGACCAGGATTATGGAAATTTGTGTAGCTAGATAATTGTTGGAAATATGGGGTGTTGATGTGAAGGAATCACATGAATACATAGGGTGAGGAATGGGAGGAGGCACATTGCTCAAAACTCTAGGAGGTGTGGCGTGTGTGGATCATGGAGGAAGTGTGCCATCTACCATGTTGTTGATGAGGCTTTCAAAAGTGTTGCAATGGTCTATGTCATACCCTAATTTTTGATGGTAAATACAAAATTGGTTTTCCTTGTAATTCCTTGGCTTGGGGTGAAGGTTGTCGATGGGATGGATTTTTGGTAACTCGAGGATTTCTGCATGTATCAACTAGTAAAAGATGTGAGAGAGCAGCTCTAAAAGTATAGGTGTGGGACAAATGTATGGCTCGAGTGGAGATGAGCACAAAGGATGTGGGGTAGGCTTGAGTGGTTGGACTGTGGCCTTGGAATCTAGTGGGGGATGTGTGCAGGAGTGAGGCACAGGGATGGTGAAGGTGAGGGAATACGGGTCATGGTAGAATAGCATTGAGGGGAATGACATCGATAATAACTCAAGTGTAACTCAATGTTGTCAAGGTAGGAGAGAATCCACTAGATATCAAGATGTGGAGGTGATGAAATCAGGTTTGGTGGGGATCAAGACTACATTATAATAATGGGGTTGGGATTTGGGTGCATATATGAGAATGAAAGAGGGGAAGGAGGAGGATATTGAAATTGGCACATTGATGGTGGAGCAGGCTAAAGTGGAATACCAAGGAATGGGGATGGGGGTTTCTGGAGACTGGGTGGTGTGTGGGATGGATATATGGAGCAACTTGGCCAAGATGGGTGTGCATGTGAAGGGTTGGCCTTGGAAATATCTTGGTAAAGGGATTGGTCATAAGGTGACATCCCACTCGGTAGGGGTGGAGGTAATCCTGAGGACTATAAGTAAGTAGGTAAGTTTCCCCTATTAGGAGGAAAATAATGAAGTGGAGGTCATTGAGCTGAAGATGTTGGTAGATAAGTATCTCACTCATCAACTAATGAAGGAGGGGATGAGCCCCGTGCATGAGGGTATGGTGGGTGGGAATTTTCCTTCTTATCTATAAAGGAGGAGAGGTAAATATAACTATCACTAAAGATAATGGAATATGAGGAATCCCTATGGTTTGGTGAGTAAAGTTGAGGTAATGTATCATGAGTTGAGTGTGATGAAATGGATGACTGACAAACATTAGCGGGACAAAGTGACATTGCAATATCGACTAGGGTGATCAATTTTGGAGGGATTGGACGAAGGTCTTGCATGATGGAGTGGTGGAATACTAAAAGCCTAGATCTAAAGCAACAATGTCCTACATGATGGAGTGGTTTCATGCCTGAGAATCGTGAACCTGCAAGACAAAAGATACCAAAAACATAAAAATGATATATGAAGAAAAAAAAAATTTGTCATGTAACAGAAAGTGAAAAGTGTGTGTGTAGTGCAACATGGGGTGTGAATGTGTGAGTGAGATGATATATACAACATAAGGATGGCAGTATGTGTAATCACTAGTGATGTGTACCTTGGCTATCTAGGCATTGAATGTGTAAAGGTGAATAATATTAATAGGTTCAAAATTTGTAAGTCCTTCGAGGTTGGCCATTTGATAGGTGCCAAAACTGAATTTGTGTGTGACAATATAAGGACCCAACCAATTTGGGGTGAGTTTATCTCACCGTTTACGGGGTTGACTAGTGATATTTTGGTTCTCTTTGAGAACCAATTTTATGATCTAAAATGTGTGATGGTGTACCTTACTATCATAGGCACAAAAATGATGGTCTTGAAAAACATGTGTGTGCTCTATGTCATGGATGTGATGCTCGTCTAAGAGCATTAATTGGTCTAATCTGAATTGATGCGTGATGTTGTCATCAATGAAGTCCTCCATAAATATGTGAAGAGAAGATATCTCATATTCTATGGGTATAATGGCTTCGATACCATAAATCAAAGAAAAGGGTGTTGCCCCAGTAGGAGTACAGATGCTTGTGTGGTACACCCACAAAGCAAACAAAATTTTAGTTTTCCAATCACAATGAGATTTTACGACTATTTTTTTGAAGGATACCATAGATGATTTTATTAGTAGCTTCAGCCTAGTTATTACCTTGTGGATATTATGGGGTTCAGAAGCTTTGGTGAATGTTAAATTTGGATCATAGTGCACGAAAAAATTGAAAGTGGTGCCCTTGTTGAAGATGATTTATGAGGGAATTCCAAAGTGATAAATGATATGGTCAGTGATGAACATCATGATTTTGGCTCCTATTGTTTGAACAAGTGGGATATCTTCAACTCACTTTGTAAAATATTCAGTGGCAGTGATGATAAAATTATGATTGTTCAAGGAAGTAGGCAATATTTGACCAATAATGTCTAGGATCCACTATGAGAAGGGCCACATGGATCAAATGGATTGGACTGCTTGTGAAGGTAAGTGCATGAGGTTAGCATGTTGTTGATATTTGATGCACTGTTTGACATATTCACAACAATTATGCTCCATATTGGGCCAATAGTAGCCCATGCACAAAATATGTTTAGTGATGGGCATGCCAATGAAGTGGCCACCGTAAGTTCCATCATGGATCTCTTAAACTACTCGTTGATCCTCATATGGCTCTAGGTAATGTAAAAGAATGTCATCATTACTACAGTGATAAAGGATACCCTCAAATACCATGTAAATAATTACCCTTTGTTGAAATTCTCAACTATGAGCATGTGGTAGGTCACAAGATAGGACTCCTAGTTTGATATAATCCTTAATCTAAGGAAACCAAGGATCATGCAGTTTAGTTTGGATGACATGAATGTCATCATCATCAATGGAGGATGAAGGTGCAATAGTGGATAGTGTTAAGGTATGAATGGGCACATGTATTGTATCATAGAAGGTATTTTGTGGTATTAAATACCCCAAGGAAGCCATTGTGTTAGAAAAATGGTTGGACAAGTGAAGAGCAACCTCGCTGTCATACCACTCAAGTTGGACAAGTAGATTTTGAGCATTTTTTTGTATTGTTGGAGTACCAAGAAATGACATTGCTAAATATTCTTGACTTGATTTACAATGATAAGGGAGTCACAAATAATTTAAAGGTGTCTTATGTGCATAGAGAGAACCTATTTCAAATCAAGAATTAGGGCTTCATATTCAACATTTTTATTTGTGAAAGGAAAACCTAATTTGAAAGAAAATGGGAGAGGTTCTCCATCGGGTGTGAAAAATATGATTCCAGCACCCCCAATGTGAGTGTAGTAGGAGCCATCAAATAATAGGGTTATATCAAATGGTACATTAGGTTCAACATATTTCTAAACTTCAATGATATGAAATATGGAGTCATCAGGAAGCTGGATGAGGAGAGGATGGTTGTTAGGTAATGGAGCCTCAACTAGTTGGTTTGTGATGATCTATCCCTTGATGGACTTTTGGGAAATGAATTCGAGGTCAAAATTGATAAGAAGAATAATCCACTTAGCAGTATGAGAGTTATGGTAACTCTTGTTCCTCATATAGCATAATGGATTATCGCTAGCAATGACAAATATGGTATGGTTAAGCATGTAATGCCACAATTTTTATGTAGCAAAGACTATAGTGAGGCATAGCTTATACATGTATGCATATCATATTTTGTAGATAACCAGCGTATGATTGCTTTAATATATGACTTGTTCATGATTGAGGATTTTCTTCTAAGCTAGTAACATTCCAATCGTAAAACTTGTAGTAGAAATAAACAAGAGAATGGTAATTGTGGATGTGGCAGTGATAGAACTGGTGGTGACGTGAGGTAGACTTTGATGGATTCAAAGGTATATTGATATTTGGTATTCCATTTGAAGACAACACTTTTTGTAGAATGAGGTTTAATGGTTTACATTTATTAAATAATTGGGCAATAAAATGACAAATGGATTGAATTTTTCCCTACAACCTGCATAGTTTTTGAGATTTGTGGGTGGAGGTATATTAATGATGGCTTTGAATTTTTTGGGGTTTACTTCAATGACTTATTGTGAGACAATGAACCCTAAGATCTTAGCCAAAGTGACACAAAAGACACACTTTTTTGGGTTGATATGTACATTGTGTTCAAGAAGGCAATCGAAGATATTACAAAGATCAACAAGGTGTTGTGAGTGTTCCTTTGATTTGGATACAAGGTCATCGATGTAGTCCTCCATAATTTTGTGCATGTAGTCATGGAAAATGTAAGTCATGGCACATTGAAAAGTTGCCCCAAAATTCTTAAGGTCAAAGGACATGACCTTATAATAGAAAGTCCCATAGGGGGTTGTGAAAGATATCTTGTATTAATCATTTGGATTGATCTTGATTTTATTGTAACTAGAAAAATCATTCGTGAGGGATATCATTTCATGTTATATGATGGAATCAACTAGTGAATCAATGTTTAGGAGGATATATTTTTCCTTGGGATAATATTTGTTCAAATATCTAAAAATAGTGTAAACATTAACTTTTTCAGAAGGCTTGGGTACTGGGACCATGTTGGACACCCACGCCAAGTCATCAATGGGTTATATGAACCCTACATCAAGGATATTTTGGAGCTCTAATTTTACCATCAAAGTGATAGTAGGATGCATGCATCAAAATTTCTACTGAATAGGTTTGGCATCCCCATTAAGAGTGATGTTGTGAACTACTAATGTGAGATCAAGTCCAGGCATGTCCATGTAGGACCAGGTAAAAAAATTGATATATTATTTAAGAAAATATATGAATGATATGTACCTCTAAGGAGAGGTTGGTAGTAAGTTTAATGATATGAGTATTTTTGGGATCGTCACTAATGTCAATGTCGATAGTGTCCTCTACAAGCATGTCGAAGCCATCTTGAAGCTAGGCAGGGATAGAAATAATATGGAGGTCATCGATAGCCTCAGGTAAATCGAATTCATAATCTAGGAATACATCCATAAGATTGACCCATAGGATTTAGGATGGATTGGATGGTGAAGGTGCATTGGTAGCATGCAGAATTGGTGACGATAGTAAGAAGTCCTATGAAGAAGGTGTAGGGGAGATGTGTGTGAAATTGATGAATTTTTAATTTTATGCCTCATAACACAATGGGTGGAGAAAGAGATCGAGTTATAGAATGATGATCTGGTATTTATGAGGTGAATGCATGAATTAGTGCATAAGAAATGAAGGAGGAGGTGAAGAAATGCACTTTAGGCAAGGAGCTATGAGGGAGAGGGCAACAAATTTTTTGATGAGCTCATCAATACAATAAGAGGTAGTAGTGTCAAAAAATGGTGTTTCCTAGAAGAAGGTGCAAGGAATGTTGATAGTAGAAGAAGGATAAGGACTCTCATATAGGATGTCAGCATTGATATATTATTCCAATGAGTGTGTAGTAATCAGTGGAGGACATAGGGAGATATCATGAAACTCATCTTCGAGCGTATGAACAGTTGTAGGATGATATCCAAGCCCTAATTTATTGGTGGGTAATTGGATGTGAGGGTTGATAGGTATTCATAAGCCTTGCTCATAACATCCTATTTCAAATCCATGCCAATGGAAATGATAAAGGTAGCATAAGTTTAAGTATGGGTTGGACATGTGGTCTAAGGTACCATAAAAACTAGATTGCAATGGCAAGGATACAACTATTGGGAGCGATGAGTCCAGACCTACGTAGATGAAGTTGGTATGATTATTTGGTGGTCCTAGGGGAAATGCAATACCAATGGTTAGCACTGAGTCCAAAGGATGACCAAATCATAGGTATATTGGATCGTAGGAGGGTGCACGTAAGCATCATGAACATTGTATTCATTCGGTCTAGAGTTCATCATAAAAATAGAGACTTGGGGTGATGTATGAGGTGGATAATGAGACAGTGAGTCTAATTAAAAGGATGAAGATGATATTTTGTAATCACAAATAGTATCAACAAAGATATGAAATAATTGTTCATTGATATAAGAGACTCATTCCTCCTAATCATGACATTCAATTGCAGTGGAAGTGATTGGATGATCCACATGCAAAAACTATGAGGTGGGATGAGTAGGCCTAGATGTTGGGCTACAAGAATATGTGAAATATTGAGGTCAAGGATGAAAGGTAAGTAGGATTTTTTGATAAGTAGGGATAATATAAGGCTCAATGGAGGAAGAGGTATGCGATTGAGTAGAAGGCCAAAAATATGGTGGTGAAAAATCCACAGATATGAGAGGTGGACTCATAGAAGAAGGATGGGGGGGATAAGGAGACCATGAGCAATGTGGTGAGAAGGGTACAAATGAAGGATGGATATATGTAGAGGAGGATAAATATATGTGAGTGTAATATGCAAGGGGATGTGCATGTGTCCCTAATGAATAATGCAGAGATAAAATAGTTGTGGGGAAAGGTGTAGAGGTATCTACTTGATGATGTGAAGGAATAGGGAGGACCTATGTAGAATATTATGAAGGTCCTAGTCATAGATCAGTGATGTAAAACTTAAATTGATCACCATCATCTGGAACACAATGGATGAGTCCATCATATACATACTTGAGACAATGATGCAGGGTGGAAGGAAAACATTGCATATCTCTAATCCGTGGATGTCTGAGCAAGATATTATATTGCATCTCACCTTGAATAAAATGGAATAAAATGGATATGGTCCTAATGCCTAAGTGGATAGGTAGGATGATAGAACATATTGTAGGTCTTATAGAACCATTGAAATCATGAAGGTTGAGCAATGGCATGGCAAAGTGGGTAGGTGTAATGTGTAGGTTATGAAGAGCAACATTGGATATGATGCTAATGGAGGAACTACTATCAATGATGACATGCTTATAGGTTATGGCATTGATAGTTACTTTAATATGGAGAGGAGGATTAGCTCTCTCACCCATGAATTTTGAAATCTCATGGTCATGAAAACTGATGGATGACTGCAAGAAATAGGGTTTCTTCCCTATGAAATTCACAAAGGCATTGGTGTCATGAGTTTCAAGGTTAATGGATCAAAGGATGTCATTCAAAACCTCATTATGGGGTTGATATTGTTGTAATAGATAAAAAATGTATAGTCTAGCAGGGGCATTTTGTAGCTAATGTGTGATGCTATAGTGAATAGTAATGATGTTTCATGGTAAGGGTTTTGAAGCCTACAATATCATAGGGGATTGGAGAGAAGTGAATGGTACTAGGGGTGATGAAAGGGTACATCCTGGCATGTTGGATAACGTTGGGTATGAGTGGTGAGGTTAATCATACTAACCAAACCAGATGAGGGGGGATGGTGTTGGATACTTTTAACCTGTCTAGATTATCCTTACAAATTAGACTAGGCTTCTTGGGAATAGGTCTCTTTGTGTCCAGGTAGTGGGTTTTGATATATAACCAAATTTTGGTTTTGTGGTATGATGGGGTTTGAAACCTGGATGGTACCCCGATTGATGAGGTCCTAGACAAGGCCATGGAAGAAGCAAAAAAATTCTATATCATGGTCACGCTATCGATGGTATGCATAAAAGGCCTATTCAATATACACTTGAGGCTTGGGTTGACTTAGATTAATAGGTAAAATATCAGGTATGGTGATATGACCTGCATCGTATAACCTCTAAAATAGATCTAGAAAGAGATCAAAGAGTGGAGTCAAATTACGTTGCTAAAGTTGAGGTCGAAGACTATGAGATTGTTGTAGTTTAGATGGAAGGGTTGTGTTGGTTTGGAACAACTATTACTATGGTAGAGGAGGCCACAATATTTATGGAGAAGTTGTAGAAGTTTCTACCACTTTGTTGGTTTATGGCTATTTTGAGTAGGGTTGATTTGGCACTTTCTGATTGAAGTGAAAGTTTGAATTGTAAGATAATTCCTTTCTAAGTTTGATCTTACCATATTAAACTTTTATGTCCTCGATGACCTTGGCTTGAGTAATGGCCTCATAAAATGTGTGACTTTGATGGAGTTGCAGACGTGTGGAGATGTGTTTATGACAACTCTTGGCAAAGAGTGTGACTAGTTTGATGGATGGAAGGTTGTGAGCTAGGTCATGGATGATCGATACACATAAAGAAATACACTCTATAATGGTTTCATCATCAACTTGATGCAAATAATAGATGTTAGATAAGTTTATCTCCTTTTTTTTATTGATTGAGAAATGTTCAAGGAATGAATTAGCCGATTGTTCAAAGGTGAACAGGCTATGGTACGGGATCATTTTGTACCAATCAAGAGCTTGTCCCCTAAAGGAGAGGGTGAAAGTATGCAACATGAAGGGATCACTACTATGAATCTGATAGCATGCAAAGTAGAAGTTGTTGATGTATTCATGAGGGTCCTCTTTACCTCTTTATTAGAAATTTTAAAGTGATATGGATAAAGAAGGGATATAAACTGATGGGTGTATGGGTTCATTGCATAGCTCATTATATGTGGTTTTTGGGGCCCATAAATAGTTGTGCAAATATTTAGCTTCTTAACTTTATCTTACAAGAGTTTAAGTTTGGGTGATGGAGTTGCGATGAACTATGATGAAGTAGTCACAGATTGATATTGAGGAGGATATTGGAGCTATTGTTCTTCCCATTGTGAAGTAGGAATGTACTGTAGGTGTCCCTATGGATTTTATTGTTGAAATTTGTAACATGCTAAAGTAGATGGGATATACTATTGGGGAGAAGATATCTACTGAGGTTGGAGGTATTGTGGTCGTAGATTCTTTGACTGATGCACAAGTATCCGCTCTAATGTTTACACAGTGGGAAACAATAACCATGAAGGATGTATCATGAAAAAGGTAGGCACTACATATTTTTATGGATGTAATGGTGTAGGGATAGATGGTGCAAATGGTGGGTGAGATGATATACCAAAAGGTGGTACCTACATTTGACCAGATGAGTAAAAAGTGGAGAAAAATAGTGTGGGGGATTAGAAGGATATTATGGGTAGCGTGGATCATAAATAGAAAAGGGTATGGAAGGTGGAGCCTAAAATGGTGGAGGTGGAAGGATTCAAAATATGGAAGTAGCTAAAGGTGGATGAGGAACATAAGATGGTATACCATACATTCCAAAAGAATGGAATGTAGATGGTGGTAATGATGAAGGAGTGTAGGTCTAAAAGATAGAGCCCTGAGAGGAAGTTATGATGAATGTGTCCGCAAAGGATTGTGGAGATGGGATTTTTTGGTGTAGTTGATATTGGAATTATTGTGATTAAGAGGGAAGTTTTGATGTGGTATTAAAATATAGGAAAAATGACTATTGGAAAGAATATGGTTGTGATGCTTGGGAAGCGTACTGATGTGATTATGTAGGTGGAGTATATTATTGTTGTAATGAAAATTGTTGCAAAGGGAATTGTGATGAGGGCACCTAAGGTCTTGGGGTGGAAGATGGGGGATTCAAGATAATCCCTACAGTAGGGGTGGATGATTCACCCTTATGGTGAGGACGATTGAGTAAGGAAGATTCGTTCTCAAAAAAGGAGTGAGATAGATCTTGAAAGAAAGTATGTGCAAAGGTCGATGATGTAGGTGGGTTTTCCTCATTAATAGAGATGAAGGGATGTGGGTTTCCCATAGCAGTGTAAATGATGTGGTCACAAAATGTGGAATGAGTATTAGGTGGAGGTGATTGGGGAAGGAGTGGATGATCTTCACTAGATGAGGTGGAAAGCATGTTGATATACATATAAGTCTCACCATGAGATATAAAGCATGTGTGAAGTGACTCAAAACCTATAAGGAGATTAGGTGTGATCATGGAAGCTTTACTTGTCAAGTAAGGGGGAGTAGTAGACTGACTGGAGATGGCACAATAATCCTCCTCCTTAATATGCACTTGCTCATGCACCTGACTATGGGTAGTGATAGGCATGGTGTTGTGTAATGCAACTAGGTTCTCAAATTATCTAGAAATATAAATATAATGTTATGGGTGTACAATGTATAGGATTTTGTACAATCCTATGAAATCTAGGATATTTTTGTGCCCTAGAATAGAGTTCGCATGTTGCTATGCAAACTAGGACTACAAAAAATTTTGTCCACATGGTGCTATGCAAATTGAATCCAGATAGTGATTTTGATAGAAAACTAACAGTGACAGGCTGTAGATAGCTAATAGAGTGGTTACTAATAGGTGAATGTGTTGAAACTAATTTTATGAGAATATAAACAAAGTGTAGTTTGAATTAGTTCTAAATACAAAAAAATAAATGTTAGTTTGTTTTGGTGTATTATGATGTTGATTCTTGATTCTAGAAAATATCATAGGAAGTGGAGTGAAACTAGAAAGAACAAGAGTGATGTCGATATAGAATCTCTTGCAACACCCAAGGGTGCATAGAATAGAACGATGTCTCAATAGGAAAGTGATGACCTGAATGGAAAGGTACAGTAAAATGATAACCAAATGGTGGTGAATTAAAAATGTAATAATGAGTTCAGAAACCTCTCATAAGAAGAGGTGGCACTGTCTAAGACTTGCTACTGACCCAATCAAGTAGTCACTTCATTCTCGAGTGAACTTAGTCAAGAATGATAGTTTCTTGTTCACTAATTATGTGAGCCTTGTGAAAAAAAGTCATCTAATCATATCCTACTCTGAAGGTCCCTTTTGGGGATGAATTCGGAAAACCAATCTCAAGAGTAGGGTTTTTTTTTGTGATGAAGTCTAGAAAACCACTCCTGAGGGCTACTATGGTGTCTAGGGGGTGAGCTAGTGGAAGGAGATGAATTCCAACATCACCAGTCTCAAGCAATGGATTTGGGATGAATTCCAATATCACCATTGTGTATGCCATTTGGGTGTGTGATGGTGAATTTTCTACCACTGAGGTGAAAGACAAAAACAACTAACTAAATACCTTTTCAAAATTGAAACTAACCCTAGATGCATTTTAAAAATGAAACTAGGTCTAAGTACTCTTTTGGAAAATAAATTTACTCTAGAAAGCATTGAAACAAGCAAGCTAAAGTGCATGAAAAAGGAATTTTACAATCTATCTAAGTGCATTAGAAAGAAACGGAAATCCTAGTTTAAATGCTTTAAAAATAAAAAGTGCGAGTCACCTAGGGGATTTGGAAAGAATTGGAAAATTTCTAAATCTAAGTGATGTAAATAAATTGAAACCCTAATTTAGAATGCTTTAAAAGTAAAAGTGCAATTTACCCAGGGGATTTGGAAAGAAATGGAAAATTTCTAAATCTAAGTGACGTAAAGAAATTGAAACCCTAATTTAAAATGCTTGAAAAGGGAAAGTGCAATTTACCCAAGAAATTGCAAAAGTAATGGGAAATTTCTAAATCTAAGTGATGTAAATAGATTGAAACCCTAATTTAAAATGCTTGAAAATGGAAAGTGCAATTTACCTAGGGGATTTAGAAAGAAATGGGAAATTTCTAAATCTAAGTGACGTAAAGAAATTGAAACCCTAATTTAAAATTCTTGAAAAGGGAAAGTGCAATTTACCTAGGAGATTTGGAGAAATTTAAAAACTCTATACTAAATGCATTTTGAAAAGAGATGCAAATGACATGAAAGAAAATTTGAAAGTCCTATGCTAAATGCCTTTCGAAAAGAGATGCAAATGACATGAAAGAAATTTTGAAAGTCCTATGCTAAATGCCTTTTGAAAAGAGATGCAAATGACATGAAAGAAATTTTGAAAGTCCTATGCTAAATGCATTTCAAAAAGAGATGCAAATGACATGAAAGAAATTTTCAAAGTCCTATGCTAAATGCCTTTCGAAAAGAGATGCAAATGACATGAAAGAAATTTTGAAAGTCCTATGCTAAGTGTGATTCAAAAAGGGATTGAAAATCCTATCTAGTGCATAAAGGATAACTTGAAAGTGCTTTCAAATATGTGAAACAAATGATAATGTACCCTAATGATTTAGACAAGGAAATGTAACCTTAATCTAAAGTACAAAAGAAAATTCAAAATGATTTAACTAAAATGGTTTTAAAATACTGAAAATATTAATTTAATCTGCTTTTGAAAAGAAAATCTTCCAAAATGAATTGATGTATTTGAGAGAAAAATGTCTTTTCAAAGAAATTATGAAATAGTAAGGCCCCAAGAGGAATACCTGACTCCTATGGTTTCATATGGGTTTCTTTATACATTTGTGGTAGACATGAAATTTTAGGTTGTTTTGAGACAGTTTAGTGGAGTTCACAGGCTGGGGTGCGAACTAGATTATTGGTTCACATGCCAAGGTGCAAACTAAATTTTGATGCTTGAAACTATGAAATTGAAGGCCTGAGATGTACATAAGGGATTTTATAGTATTTTTTTCACATTAATAGTACCTGGAACAAAAAAATAAAACCATAAAAATTGAGTTAAATCATCTAGAGAAACTAGTCTAAATTAACCTTCGTGGGGGTCGCACCAGGCACACCATATGTAACACACGTATAACACAAATTTGTGCTAAATGCTATTTTATTAATATGAAATTAGGGTTACAACATGATCTTCCTCTTGAGAAGGTTTTTATCCCTTTTTCCACATGAATTGGAGAATATTTTCTAGTGTCTTTTGATACCCTCAGTGAAGGTGGGCTTTTGTGTGCGTGTGCCACTGGTAGTGGTGTTTTATTTTATCCATTTGTAGCTACTTTGGACCTGCAAATTGGAGTTAGTGTGTTTGGAGGCCTACCTTGGTCAAGCCCCATAGTTATAAAGACAAATAAACTCAAATACAAATAAAAACATGATGAAATTTGATGAGGCTATAAAAACTATTTAGAACCGATATATACCTAATTTGATGTTGTAAATCTATTGTTGGACTGGTTTGCATGGTGACATGCAAACTAGATCCCAGGTTCATAGGTCAAGCTATGAATTGAGCTACTATTGACTATTGCTGTAAAATTTTTATCCAAACAAGCTGCAAGAGATGTTTGTTATTGTTTTCCAGATGTAAAATGGTTAGAAGAGATTCTAACACAATTTTGGTAGAGTTTGGGTGTGTTAATTGAAAGTGAGAGAGAGAGATAAATGAGGGAATGGATCCACTATTTATAGGGAGGTAATTAGATGTACTATACCCTAGCTTCAATTCCTAGCATGGTTATGTAAGGTTTTGTGATGTGGTAAGCTTAGTCATCCTCTCACATGCCCTAAGGGAAATATCTTATCCTCACACATGTGTGAGATAGGATTAGGATTAATTAGATTTAACTAATTCCTAGGTTAGGTAATGGTTGAATTAGGGTTTCCTAAGAAATATACTAACTAATTTAGGGTGAACACATGTGTGAGGATATTTTTAGGGCTAATTTGACTCTTAACCCTAATTAAACCAATTTAATGATAAAGTACACTTTAAGTGAAAGTCACTTGTAAATTAGAATCCTGATTAGCCTAATTAGGGTTTTTAGTAGGGAATGGTCCCATGGGGACTTAATTAGGTATAGTAAAGGTCTGAGGTGGCCTAAATAGGCTTTTAGGTAGCCCTCCTATGAATAGGAGGTATTTTGGACATGTTTTGTATAGTTTTGTAGGGTTTTGCACCTACGAACAACTATGATGTCCTACGATGGCCTATGATGGCCTACGATGGTCTATGGAGGCCTATGATGGCCTATGAATGGCTATGAATACCTATGATGGCCTATGATGGCCTAAAATAGCCTATGAATACCTAGGAATACCTACAAATACCTATGCAGGCCTACAAGTGTCTATGCAGGTCTATAGGTATCTATGGGTGAGCATGAGTGACTTTTAGGTGTCTACATTTAGATTTCCCCTCGATGATCCATCCATATTAATCTTACCTATTACCTTTATAGGATGTTTCCCATTCCTAGTTTTAATTAATTATGCATGATTTGGGGTCACCCTTCTTTATTTGACCACTATTGAAGATACTTGTCATCTAGATATTATTTGAATTACTTTTGGTTAAGATTTTAGGGCTATTTTAAAAGGAATTGGATCAAATTCCTCATATTAGCTATAATACTTTGCTAGAAAACTATATATTCATTTTGATCCATATTAATCTTACCTAGTCCCTCTAGAGGAGGTTTCCAATTCCTAGTTTTGAATACTTGTGATTGATTTGTGATTACCCTTTTTGATGTGACCATCATTGAAGATACTTATAATATGAATATTATTTGAATCCACTTTGGGTTAATATTTTAGGGTTATTTTAATAGGTATTGAATTTACTCCATCATTTTCATTATGATCCTTTGCTAGGCAACAATATATTCAATTTGACCTTAACTACCTCAACCAATAGTATCCTCTTCTTAACAATATGGGAGTGATCTCATTTGGATGGTCTTATAGATTTATTTTATCTAGTACTTTGAGATTTGGATTGGCCACTCCTCTAATGGGATCCATTGCCTTCCTACCTCCCAATTATTTCTTTTAGGTTCATGGTATTTGGCTAACCCAATTGTTTCTTTGAATATTATCTATCAAGGGTCTTCAAGTAAGAAATTGAGTTATTAAAGGATGATGACCATCCCATAAATATATCTAGAATTTAGCCTTCTATCCATTATGGATAATCCAAAATAGTATTTTCTTGATCATATTCACTCCAATTCTAAGTCCCATTAAGATGGTAAATCCTCTACTAGGAAGCAAAAACTACATAAGCTTTGTCAAGGTTTTATTCTTTGTATATTACTAGTTTCATTGCTAGATGTTTGGAATGCTAGAAAGTTAAGGTAGAAAATCAATATCCAATGGTAAAATTGTACCCACATGATGTACCTACTCAGAAGTGGTAGGTTATATATGGATTTTATTATGGGTTTACCTAAGATAAGGTACCAACATGATGCAATACTTGTGATGGTATAAAATTTGACTAAATTTGCACATATTTATACTGAGAAATATTAGGGATGATGCACTGGTTGTGGAAAATAATTTTTTCAAGGAAATATTTAGGTTACATGGTTTTCCTAAGGTGATTATATCAGACAAAGATTTCAGGTTGGCATAAGAATGTTGGTAGGCTCTTTATTGTGCATTGGGCACTAAATTGAATATAAGTTTTACTTATTATCTATAAATGGATGGGAAAATAGTGAGGGTTAACCAAGTCATAGAATATATGCTTCACATGTATTATATGGATCAAAATTCCAAGTGGAAATACTATTTCCATCTAGTTGAATTTGCATATAATAATGAATACCATGCATCCTTGGGAATGTCTTCGTTTGAGGCCTTGCATGGGAGAAGGTGCATAACACTTCTATCAGGGAATAATCTAAAATATTAGGTGGTGATCATATAAGACATTGTTAGGGAGGTTGAGGGACAACTCAAGTTTATTTGGAAAATGCTCTAGGAAATAACTGATCACTAGAAGAGCTATGTTGATCTAAAAAGAACACTACGCAAATTCTTTGTGGGAGGTAAAGTCTTCTTGAGGGTAAGACCCATGAAAAGTGTTATAAAGTAAACTAATTTGGATCCTCATTTTGTTGGACATTTTGAAATCATTGATAATATTAATCCAAAATTCTATAGGCTCTCCTTATCACCCAACCTATCAAAGATCCATGATACTTTCCATATATATCTACTTCAAAAGTATGTTATTGATACTTATCATGTTTGGAATGTGTCAAAATTACAGGTGGAATATCCCATAGTATTTGAGGAGCAACCTATCAAGATTCTTGGGTTTTGTTCTAAAAACTTGAGAAAATGTATCCTAGATCAATGTAAGGTCTCATGGGACCAATTTTCTAAAAATTGTGCTTCTTGAGAAGATTTTGATAATATGAGAGAGCAATTCCCATTTTTGTTTTAATAAAAATATGTTTTCTTTATTTTTAGGAAGCACAGGGGACTATGTTTAGTCCAAGGGGGAAGTATGTAATGACCCTCATTGGTAGAACTTAATCTTGATACTTGATTTAAGTATTGATGCATGGATATTTAATGCATGATCCTATTTTATTCTATCAAGTAAAGTTGATAGTTTTCCATTATACTTTCTAAAGTTGGATATGCTATTTTTAGAAATATGTTATTTTTAGAAATATTATATTTTTAGAATTATGCTATTTTTTAAAATATGTTATTTTTATAAATATTATATTTTTAGAATTGTTCTAATTTTAGAATATGCTATTTTTAGAATTATGTTATTTTTAGAATTTGGTACTACTGATGAATTTTATGATTTTAGGACTAGGTACTCTCATGAGTGGATTGGTATGGGATAACCACTAGAGTTGATAATAGTGAGAAATAGGAAATTATATATTATAATCAATCTGATAGCTACAAGGAGAATATGCAATCCTATCATGTAGAAGCATTTGCATGTGTAATTAGATGCATAAATAGGCAAGGAGGTTGCTATAAACGAAAAATAGACCTTACCCCTATGTTTAGGGGATCTCTTTCGTAGGTATTTGATAACCTCGAAGTTGTCATAAATTCTCCTTAGGGAATGGTTATATTTATGCATCTTTGCTTATTATTGATTGATTCTTAATTGGTTGATGAAGTAAGGTATTAATAATAATGTTATTATATATTTATATATACAAACTAATATTAATAGATAATATTAGCATTAGATAATAAAATTTAATAATAGTATTAATTATTTTAATACTGAATAAATAAATTATTTAATAATATATTTGCTAAAGTTAGCAATTTAAATCTTATTAAGTTAAAGTTTAAATAGGGACATATTTAACTAAATATAGTATTAATTAATTTAATACTGTAGGAGAGATAATAATAATAATTAGGGTAACCATATATAAAATGAGTTCATTATAATTAGGGCAACCAGATATAGAAGTTAGTTTTATTATTATTATTATTATTATTATTATTATTATTATTATTATTATTATTATTATTATTATGCAAAGATAATAATAATAATTAGGGCAACCAGATATAGAAGTATATTTATTATTATTATTATGGAGAGATAATAATAATATTTCGGGCAAGATATAGAAATTTATTTTTTATTATTATTGTGAGAGAATAATAATTACGGAAACCAGATATAGAAGCCTATTTATTATTATTATTATTATGGAGAGATAATAATAATAATTAGGGCAACCAGATATAGAAGTTTGTTTATTATTTTTTCCTCTAAAAAAGTCATAATTTTATATTAAGTAAATATGAAATTACATTCTTCATATGCCTCTTTAGCATTTTTCAAAATTTTAATAGTGACCTAAAATTCAAGTCATTTATACATCATAACTAGCTATCTCTATCATGCTAAGTTATATCCTTAGACACCTTCCCAATTTATCAATTTTGCTTTATCTATGCTTGCTTTAATTGGAGTGTATTAATCCTCTTAGATAGATATTTGGACCAAATGAATTCATGTACTAAGCACATGCCTGGATCAACTTGAAGTACCTCCTTTGTGTTCATCTGCTTCCCTATTCAATTCTTTATAAATATACCAAAAATTAAAAGCCTCACTTTGATCCATATAATCTTTTATTTGAGAGAAGATAGGTTGTAGAATCATTTTTTCCATCCTAAAAACACTAAGCATCCAATTTATTACCACTTGTGATTTTCCATAAATTTAGATTTTTTGTATTACTTTTGATTCTACCAACTGAACCAATAATTTGAGGGTCATAATTTTAGCATAATTATTAGAACCTTCTCTCAATCTAGCCTTGAATTTAAAATAATGAGAGTAAAAAATATATAGTAATCCTCTTGCTCCACAAACTCTAGGGATCCCCTATCTAGCCCCATCAAAAAGCTCCAGGCCCCTAATTTATCAATATTTGGAGGGATGATTTGTTTGTTTACCTTTGTTGTTGCCAAAAAATTGTAGTTATTAAAATTTCCAATGATTTGAGAGGAGACCTTCCAAGTAGGCTTCTCCTGATCCTAAAAAATTATTGCATTCCTAGATAACCATACTCCCCAAGACACAAACAATGAGAGAGCTATAAAATCTTTGAAATACCTATTTTCAAACCAATATTTTAAGCACTCTTCTAAGAAATATTCTTTCCATCCTATAGGGAGCTTTAACTATGCTATACCCTCCATCCAAGCCTATATAGTAAAGGAGAAAGTAACCAATAAATTATCAATTGTTTCATTGTTTGACTTACATAAATGACATCTTCTTGGACTATTCCAATTCTTCTTCTATAATACCTCCCATGTCGGAACCTTATTTTTCATAGCAAACCATAGGAATAGTCTTGTCTTCAATGGGGCTTTCTGCTTCCAAAGTGTCTTCCACCACCATGGTAGATGGTCATTACTATCTTCCAATAGAGTCTTATATCCCAAATTTGGATTGTACTTCATCCTAGATCTATTATTTGTCTAGATAAATCAACCATTTTTCTCTTGCAACTTGATATGTCAATATTTAAGTCTCCACACATGTTCTTATCATTGGCGTACCTCTTGGACTTGAAGCCCTAATATTTTTGCTTCCTTCTATCCTTGACTCCAATTTGCAAAAGATTTTTGTGAGATACTTGAGCAATATTTCCAAATCCTTGAGCTCTTAGGGTCTAAATTACATTATTTTGTAGCCTGTGCATATCACCATAGCCAATCCAAAGGTCTAATCCTAGTCTTATCCTCGAACCATCCCCTATTTTCTAGGGAATCTAATCACCTACAATAGAAAAGGTATGAATCATTACCTTCCAATAGATTGAAAAATTATGGGTTTGCTTCATTGGGGCTATTATCCACTCCTCAACTATGAGTGGCTCTAAATACTTTTTATGTATTATCTTATTCTATAACCCTTCCTTTGATATTATCTTCCAAACACACTTTGATACTAGAGCCTTCCTAAATAGGAAGATGTTCTTAAGTCCCCATCCTCCATTTTCCTTGGGCTCGGCTAAGGATTTCCATTTGACCAAGGGAATACATTATATTTCCATTTTCCCTATCCATAAGAACCTATATCTTAACTATATAATTTTTTCCAAAACTTCTTTTGGTATATGAGCCAAAGATTTCCAATATACTAGTATTGCCTCCATCATAGACTTGACCAAAATTAATCTCCCCCCTAAAGAGAGTCATTTTTTGCACCATATTTTAATTCCTCCTTCCACCTTATTTATCAACCAATTTTAATCTTATTTAGTGTTGTCATTGGATTTCAAAAATGACCCCAGATATTTAAACCCCTCTTGAAGATCAAATATATTAAAGGAAAAAACTTACCTATTATTATGGTTTGATTATTATCCACATAATTAAAAGAGATGATTGACATTTGTGCATTAATTTGTATGCCTATTTCCAGAAACAAAAGATCTAAAGATTATTTTTAACTTATCTACAAAAGGAGAACATCATCTACAAAATGTAGATGGGCAATTTCCACTATTATACCTATTCTAATCCCCTTTATTTTTCCTTCCCTCTTGGCTTCTATAATACACCTACTTAATCCCTCAGCTACCAAAAGAAATAATAGTGGTGATAAGGGGAAATATTGTCTAATCCCCTAAGAAGCTTTGAAGAACTAAGAGGCTGACCCATTAACAAAAACTATAAAAGATACTGAACAAAGACTTCCCATAATCCAATTCACCATTTGTACACAAAATTCAATATGAGTATTATTCTTAAATATAGCCAATTTACCCTATTAAAATCCTTAGAGAGATCCAACTTCATCACCATTACTGATAGTTTCTTTGATTTTATGGTATGAAGAATTTCTTGATCAACACAAATTGCTTCATGAATTTGTCTACCATATAGGAAATTAAATTGCTCAATAGATATAGAAGCAGAAAAGAACCTTTTAATTCTTGATGTAATTATTTTTGCTATGATTTTATACACACAGTTTCATAAATAAATAGACATAAAATCATCAAATAAAGAATTATTATACCTTTTTTGAATAATAGCAATGAAGGTAGAGTTGAAGACTGCATTTACCCTTCCTTTTAGCCTAGACTCCTCCACAACTTTGAGTAGGTCAGACTACAAAAGATCATAGAGATCGAGAAATAATTCCATAGTCTACCTATCAGGTCTTGAACTCTTATCTTTATGGAAGGAGGTTAAAATAACTTTGATGTCCTCCTTTGAGACTTCTTTAATCAAATCATCATTGGCTTCCTCATCTATAAATCTAGGAAAGAGGAGTTATTTTAACTATTCCAACTATATTTACTTGACTAGGATCCTTGTATAGTTGACCAAAATGCCTTACACCCATGTTAGATATTCCTTTAAAGGAGGAAAATTTACTTCTATCTTGTCCCTGTAGCTCCCAAATATCGAATTCTATTTAGTATTATAAAAAGGAAAGATAATAATAATTAGGGCAACCAGATATGGAAGTCTATTTATTATTATAAAAAGGAGAGATAATAATAAAAATTAGGGCAACCAGATATAAAAGTCTATTTTAATTAGCATGAAATATGTATATATAATAAGTGCAAGGCACCCATTCAAGGGAGAATAGGATAGCTATTTGAGGATAAATATTGGACTGATATTATTCATAATATTATCTACTAGTGAATCTTTCATCTTTTATAAGGGTAGTTGATCGTACGCATGTATCTTAAGAGCCCCGCTAACCATCCAATGAGGAACATCTTTTTTTGGAAGAAATAAAAAAACATAATATTTTGGGCATCCCAAGGATTTTAAGAGCCAAATCAAAGAAAATAATGTTTGCACTTTTGGAATGGGTGAAAAAAAGGAATGAAGTGGCAAAGGAAGTTCAAAACTTTTGAAGCAAGTCAAACCATTTTTCTCTAGATCTATGGTATGCTTTTAGTTATACTTACATTCTTTCCTTCTATGTTTGCTTTCTTGGTAATTCATTGATTTTATGAAAATATTAGAGCTTGAACTTTAAAGTCCCACCTTGTAGATTATAATTGTGCTTTAAAAAGCCTCGTATAGAGTTAGGATATAGATATAGATATATATGCTTTATATATCGATATATATATATATATATATATATATATATATATATATATATATATATATATATATATATATATATATATATATATATATATATATATATATATATATATTATTTTGGAAAACATCCCAAAAGGGATGCCACTTTCGGGTAAGACCCAAGGAGGCAGGGGTATCCATTCCACCAAAAATTCCCAGGACTCGGACTTGGCCTACCACCTTTGACATACTCAAGGAGCAAACAAACACACAAAACCAATTTAAAAATAAGTAAATAACAACAAAAATAATAAAATAAAATAAAAAACATGCTCCTTGAGTGTGTCAAAAACAAAAGCACAACCAAACATGCACAATAAGATAAAAGAAACCACAACACAAACCACATAGAAAAATACAAGAACCACATAACAAAACACAAACAAGATAAAAATAACAGAATGCTACAAAGACAACCCAAAAAAAACATGAAAAATAAACACAACCAAAACCTAAAAAATTTAAAAAAATAAAAATAAAAAACAACCAACAATAGATAATTAACAAAAACAAAAAACATAGAAAACACTCACACATAAAACACGAAATAACACAAACAAAGAGAAACACAAGAACAAGAACAAAAAAAACACAAGAACAATAACAAAAAACATTAAAAAAAAAACAACAAAAACACATGAACAACAAAAAACAACACAAAGAACACAAAAACAAAACAAAACAAAAGAACCCACCCACCTTAAAAAATTAAACAAAAAAAACAAAAAAGAAAAAAAAATTGAACATAACAATGACCTATCTAGACCAGAAGACTATTAAGGCAAGAAACAATAGAGGAAACAAAATAAATAATAGAATGAGCTAGGGAACTAAAAAAAACTGAATGAAAACAAAATTCTTAAGCCCCCTCAATTCCAAGGCAGGGGAAGAGGAAAAAAACTTTAAAAGTTCCAAATGAAGATCATATCCTGGAATGTAAGGGGGCTCAATGGCCTTCCTAAACAACGGTTAGTCAAATATTTAAGAAGAGATTTTGATCCCACTATTCTTATTTTGCAAGAAACTAAAGTCGATGAAGTTTTGTCTAGAAAAATTGCCCTCAATATCTGGAAAAATGGAGAAGCAATTTTTTGCAAAGCCAATGGAACCTCAGGTGGTCTTCTTTGTATCTGGAATCCAGGGAAGGTGGAAGGCAAGGTTATTCAATTGGGGGAAAGGGTAATGAGCATTATTTTTAAGGATAAGGTTAATGACCTTTCTTGGATATTAACAAATGTGTACGCCCTAATTCTATATCTGGGAGAGCTGATATATGGAATTTACTCAGTCATTTCAAGGAAGCTTTTCAGGATATCCCATGGATAGTGGCGGGGGACTTTAATACCCCTCTTTACCCCTCTGATAAAAAAGGGGGAGTAGGAATTCTAGCAAGAAGTATGGAGGACTTTCAAGATTTCATCAACAACAACAATTTATTGGATGTCAAATTAAAAAATGCTAAATTTACTTGGAGCAATAGGAGGTCTGGAAATCAACTTATAATGGAAAAGCTTGATAGGTTTTTTTTGTCACGAGGAAGCAATACAATCTTTTGGGGATGCAAATCTGTTGTCCTTGCCTCGCATTGGGTCTGACCACAACCCGATTTTACTTGAAATTGAAGAGACTCCAAAATTCAAAAGGCCTTTTAGGTTTGAATCTATGTGGATGCACCACCACGATCTCGGAGACGGAATTTCTCGGTGGTGGCGACATTCTTGTCGGGCGGTGCCTTCATTCGGATTAGCACATAAACTTAAAGTGGTGAAAGAAAATCTAAGGATCTGGAATAAGGAAATTTTTGGAAATATTTTTGAAAACAAGAAAGCCATCTCTGAAATGTTATCAACCATTGAGAAAAAACTTGAAGAGGGATTGCCAGACCCTTCCCTACAGGTAGATGAAAAGAAATCCCTTGCTGAGTACCATAATGTTCTAGCCTGCGAGGAGACTTTTTGGCGGCAAAAGTCTAGAGCTACTCGGCTAAAAGAAGGTGATGCCAATACAAGATTTTTTCATGCATCTACCTTAAGGAACAGAAGCCACAATAGAATTAAAGAACTTGTTAGAGATGATGGATCACTCCTTTCTAGTCCTAATGAAATCGAAATGAAGCGGTTTCCTATTTTCGGAATCTTTTAGGAGAAGAACATTTCAGTTATGCCTTAGCTTCAGAATCAATGCTTTACCATATTCCTCATTTAATTTTTGATGACTTGAATGGGAAGTTAATTAAGCCTTTCACGGATGAAGAAATCAAAGAGGCCCTCTTCTCAATGAACCCTGATAAATCTCCGAGTCCGGACGGGTTTTCACCTCGTTTTTTCGGGCTTTTTGGGATATTGTAGGTTTTGATGTATGTGCTACTATCAAGGAATTTCAGTCCACAAAGCATATTCCAAGAAGTTTTAACTCCACTTTTATTGCTTTAATCCCAAAGATTCCTACTCCTAGATCTATGATGGATTTTAGACCTATTAGCCTTTGTAATGTTGTTTATAAAATTTTGACCAAGGCAATTGCAAATAGAATGAGGAAGATCATTCCTATGTTTATTGATGTTTGTCAAGGCATTCAGTCCCTGGAAGGTCCATCCTTGATGGGGTCATAACCATTCATGAAGCCCTTCATTCGGTAGTCCGGACTAAAAACCTGCTTTTGCTCTCAAGTCTGGATATGAACAAGGCTTATGACCGCATAAACTGGAGTTTTGTCTCTGCTATTCTCAAGAAATTTGGTTTTCATCATGAATGGATCAAGCTTTTGGAAGGATGTTTTATGAAACCTTGGTTTTCGATCCTTGTTAATGGTGCTCCTGCTAGATACTTTCAAAGTAAAATGGGCCTAAGGCAAGGTGATCTTATCTCTCCCATGTTGTTTATCATTGTGGTCGAAGCCCTTGGGAGGACAATCAAAGCTGCTGTAATATTGGTCTTATTTCGAGAATTAAAGCATCATCACAAACACGAGCAGTTACACATGAACAGGTTTGTGGATGATACTTTGTTGTTAACTCTTGCATCGCTTTTTGAGGCTAAGGTCATAAAACATATTCTAGAGCTATATGAGGATCTTCATGGGGCAAAAGGTAAATTTTTCAAAGAGTAAAATTTATTTCTTTAACACTCCCATTCGAGAGGCGATTAAGATTGCTAGGATTCTTGGATGCTCGAGTGTCTACTCTTCCATCCACATACCTAGGCCTTCCTTTATTTACAGGCAGAGCTACCGATTCCATGTGGACTAATGTAATTGAAAGAATTCGAGAGGAAGTCGGTCTGGATGGAAAGGGAATTTGTTATCTCAAGTGGCAAGGCGGTTCTCACCAAGTTTTCCATTCAAAGCATCCCTGTCTACTTTCTCTCTATTTTTAAAGCTCCTACAAGTGTCTACACTAAAATTGAACGAGATCCAGAAGAGGTTCCTATGGACTGGTTCTGAATCTAAGCAGCACTTTCACTTGGTGTCCTGGGATAGGGTTTGCAAACCAAGGGAGTTTGGAGGTATTGGGCTAAGGAGAATACAACATTTAAACATGGCCCTCCTGGCCAAACAAGCATGGCGTCTTTTGACAAATGCAAATGCAGAATGGATTACTATAATCAGAAGAAAGTATTTGCAAGAAATTGAATTCTTAAGTTATTCCTTTCCTCCCAGGGGATCAATTTTTTGGAAATCAATCCTTCAAACTAAAAACTTGCTAAGCAAAGGGCTACGTTGGAAACTGGGAAATGGAAGAAACATTGATTTTTGGGACCACAAATGGTTAAAGGACTATCCCCTCTCTGCAGACCCCATCATTTCAACCCTTAGAGCTTGGACAATTGAAGTTTTTGGTACCAAAGTTGCAGATTTTATTACTTTGTCAAACAATAGAAGGGTATGGAAGCCAATAATGAATAATGATCTACCAGGGGCATCAATAATACTGGAGAATGAATTAAAACAGTCTTTACTCCCTTCTGGCATTCTTGAGGACCAACTTATCTGGGAAGCTTCAGACAATGGGGAATTTTCTGTCAAGACTGCTTATCTGATGCTTATTGATAATGATGAACCTACTTTCCCTCACTTGGAAGTTTGGCCCAAAAGCATTGTTCCGAAGGTTGGGTTTTTTGCATGGTTGGCCATCCAAAATAAGATCCTCACCATGGATAACTTAATAAAAAGAGGTGTGATTGTTGTTAATAGGTGTTATCTTTGTATGTATGAGTGGGAGTCTATTGATCATTTGTTTCTGTATTGTAATTTTTCTGTCTCAATCTTGTTAGGTCTGTTACAAGTGTTTCATATTTATTGGGTCCATCCTCAGTCCATTTTTGACTTATTTGTCCAGTGGCCTTCCCCATTTTTGAATAGGCGTCTTAGGTATATGTGGAAGATCTGCCTTCATCACTACTTGTGGGAGATATGGTTGGAAAGGAATCGTCGGGCCTTCTTGGATAAGGTTTCTCGAGTCATCCTCTGTCTCGTCAAAAATTTTAGCATATGCTAATGAGAATACTTGTTTAGTGCTGCAGACATCTAGACCTCCAAATCCTTTTGAAGCTTCATTAGGCCGAGTCATTAAACTTACCTCTCACCTGATGGCCTCAATCATCCTTGAGTCTGTCTTAGAACCATGATCACATGGACCCCACCCCCCTAGGTTGTATTAAGTTAAATTTTGATGGGGCATCTAGGGGCAACCCGGTGAAGTCAGGGCTGGTGGCTTACTTAGAGACCACAAGGGTGAGGTGCTTGTAGCTTTTACTGGAACATCTTGGAGCTCAAACTAACAATGTGGCTGAAGCAAGGGCAGTTTGGAGGAGCCTCAAGGTGGCAGAGAATTATCCAGGGAAACCGTTGGTGGAAGGTGATTCTCTTATTATTATAAATCTTCTAAAGAACACTAAGAGAGCTCCTTGGAGATTTGATGACTACATCCATGAAGCAAGGGCTCTAATTCATGACCGACCTGAGGCCATAATTTTGCATACCTTCCGGAAGCAAACATGGCGGTGATAGGTCGGCAAATGAAGGCATTGTAGCAGCAAATTTGATCACGTGGACTGAAAATCTTCCTCATGCAGTCTCAATGGTGATAGATAATGAAAAACTTTAGATTGGAAGGCTCAAAGTGGATCAATGACAGAAAATGGGGGCATTTTTTAAAAAAAAAAATTTGAACCTTATAATGGATTTTGTCATATTTGTTTTTTTTGTTCATGTGACTAGTGTTTTTTGTAGCTGGTGGGGCACTGATATAGGTTTTTTATCTACAAATTCATGCATGGGAAAAATCTGCTTTGGCCTCAAGTATTTCCCAAGGTGTGTTTGGATTCGATGTCGCAAAAAGGCCCTAGCAAGAAATAACGAGTGTTGGAGATCCCCGACAATGAGGCACCGAGACCCCACCATAATAGTCTTGGAGAAGATGACAATTTCATCAGCCTCCAACGGTATCAACCAGGTTGAAGAGTCTGTCTGGCCTCATCAGTGCAGCTGTTGATTTGTGTGATTCCTTAAATCTTCTGTTTTATAGCCAGCAGTTCCAGGGGCACAAGGAGTCAAAGGCAAAATCTAAATATGATGGCAAGAACGATGATAAGAAGTTAGATGAGGACTACAAGGAAGACTGCTTGGCCTCTTGGCTGTCCATTCTATGGGATGTTTTTTTTTTTTTTTGACCATATTCTATTATTTTTATATGGGCACAAGCTACTCTGCATGGTGCTTGCATGATTAGTTTTTGTCTTTGTTAGTTATTTTTTGCGTCTTTCTTTTCCGATGGCCATAATATTAGGCTTCCATAGTTTAGTTTGTCTGTATTCTAATGGAAGAGTAGGTCTTGGCCATTTTTGTTGTCAGTTTAAACTTTTAGGGCTTGGCCTTTGTCCAGTTGGTCAGTGGACCCTATTTTGTAAAATGGTTTTGGGTCAACCAGTTAAAACCCGGTGTTAATTATAATATTCTCTTACTTACCAAAAAAAAAAAAAAAAAAACTGAATGAACCAAAGAGAAGCAAAAAAAAAAAAAACAAGAGAAGCAAAAAAAAAAAAAAACAAGAAGAATCTAAGTACCTTCAGAACTGGAGCCATCCAAATAAATTATAGAAAGAAGAGCTTCCCTAATTTGAGAAGCCCGCCATATAGGAGGGTGGCCATAACAAGTAAGATTACCTTTGTCCAAAGCCTAATTAGCTAAAACATCAACACTTTTTTTTTATCTTTGACCACATGATTGTAGTCAACTTTCAAAAATCCCATCTGGATTAATTAAATCTTCTCAATAATTCTTTTTATTCTCCAATCCACCTTATGATTCTTAGAAGGAGTCTTTAAGATATTAATCATAAGTTGAGATCCATACTCAACTAAAACCTTTTCCCATCCAACCTTAGTAGCCTCCTGAAGGCCTCTGAGGATACCATACCCCTCAACAAGGTTATTGGAAAGAATACCCAAATTCTCAGCATAAGTGAAAACCAGGGAGCCATTTGAAAGTCTACCAATTCCTCCCACACTAGCTTTTCCATGGTTACCTCTAAAGGCTCCATCAGTATTGACTTTTCCAAAATCCTTAGGAGGAGGTTGCCAATTTCTATTCCTATCCATCTTACTAATACTCACATTCCCTTTAAGTTGGTTGCCCTTAGAAGATTTAATCTTCAATATTTGCATCACTTGATCCCATATTTGGTGAGAGTTTTGGGGATGATTAAGGAGTTTATGGACTGATTCAACTAAGTTGGATATGGTATTTTGCCAAATATAGTGAATATCCTTCCTATCTTAACTAAATTTGGTTTTTCCTTTTATTCCAAATATTCCAAAGAAGAATGGTAGAACCCATCCAAACTAACTACCTAATAAAATGATCAAAACCCTCTTGATTAGGCCAATCCCTCCAAATCTGTTCAAAAGTAGAAAAATTGGACCACTGTAAGCCAAGTAAAGTGGCCATTCTCCTCCATAGCTCAGAGGCTAAAGTACACTCAATAAAAAGATGGTTGAGATTTTCTACATTCTCTTCACACATTTCACATCTAAAAGGGCCATGAAAACCATGCTTCATAAGTTGCTCACCAGTAAGCACCCTACGATGCAATAAAAGCCAATTAAAGAACCTCACCTTAGGCCAGATCTTTTGAGCCCACAATTGAGAAAATATGTCAGAATAATGGTTGGGATTATTATGGCATAAGGTCAAATAACCTTGAGCAACTTAATACTCACCCTTAGTAGTGTTGTTCCATCCAAAACAATATTTTTCATGGGACCAAGAGAGGGATCTCATATGAAGGATGCCTTGGATATCTTGTCTTTGCCTTTATGGGATTTGAATAGGTCATTCATCAATAGGGATCCAATATCTACCAACCTTTGAATTACCAGTATGGTACCGATAGTAATTAGCCACATTTATCCAATTAGCTCGGTGAAGCTCCTCCATCCAAGGCCTCCAATTGGGAAACTGAGTTATCAAAGGCTTGTGACCATCCCAAGAATATGTCCAAAATTTGCATTTTGACCATTATGAATGGTCCAAAATAATTTTTTATTTATCAAATCCTCACTAGTCTTAAGAACTGCTAAAATGGGAGACCTTTGGTAGGAAGTTGATAGCGAACAAGGTCTTCAGGAATTTTGTTCTCAACATATTTAGCACGAAGATTATTGGCCCAAAGAGCATGGGTTATGCAACATCCTCCAATATAATTTAGCAGATAAAGCTTTATTTTTATTAATTGAAGACCGGAATTCTAACCCCTCTTCACTCTTAGGAAGACAAAGTATCCCATTTCACTAAGGCCCATTTTCTTTTCTCCTTAGTACCACTCCAATGGAAACGATGATTGATTTGATCCAATTATCGAAGAACAACCTTTGGGATATTCAAAATGGAAGAAACATAAATAGGAATAACTTGAAGGACTGATTTTACCAAGGTGATTCTACCCCCAGAAGAAATCCACTTGTTGGTCCACTTTCCAATTTTCTTCTTGACTTTGTCCAACAACCAATTCCAATATTTATTTTTTTGCCTTTGAATATTTATGGGAATACCTAAATAAGTGATTGGAAGAGAGGTATTCTTATATATTAATTTATCCAAGACCATGGATTCCTGTCTAGTAGAGCAGTGAAAGAAAATAACTTTATATTTGTCTTCATTGATCAACTGCCTAGTAGCCTTAGAAAAATAGCTAATGATTTGCTTAATATCAGAAGCTTCCTTAAATGTAGCTTTACCTAAAAGAGTAGAGTCATCCATAAATTGAATATGAGAGATAGGTCTAGCTCCATGAGCAATGGTAACTCCCTTAAGGGTTTTGTTTTCCCTCTTTTCGGTTATAGTCCTACCCAAGCATTCAACAAGAATGATGAATAAATAAGGGGATAGTGGGTCACCTTGCCTAATACCTCTGGAAGATGGGAATGACTGAGAAGGCCTACCATTTATAAGAACTAAGTAGGAAACTGAAGAGATACATCCCATAATCCAATCCATCCAATCCTTAGAGAAACCCTTATATATGGATATTGACCATGAGCCTTTTTTTTTTATTAATATTGATTTAATATTAGGTTTATTTATTATTCAATATTAATATAGTTTAATAATATTAATTAATATCATTTTATGGTTGAAAAATGTTAATTAATATTAATTAAATTTAGTTATATAAATATTGAGTGCTTTTATTTGTATGATTTGAAGAATATATATATATATATATATATATATATATATATATATATAAAGATATTATGGTTGGTAGTAACCCATGATTTTGTAAGAAGATTACAAGATTATGAAATTGATATCTTGCAAATTTATTAAAAGATTGTATGATGCATGTTAGGTCTGCTTATACATTCTGTTAGGATTGATATCTTGCATTGTTATTGAATGGTTGTATGATGCATGTTAGGCTTGCATATACATTTTATTAGGATTGAGATCCTCCATTTCTCTTGTATGATTTTATTTGAATTATGTATGTGAGGCTTGCATATTCATTTAAAATTATTATCTAGATCCCTATGCTCATGCTCGTAAGCTCAATAGCGAAAAGATATTTCAAGAAGAATACTTTGACAAGGGGAAGAAACTTGTGACTTTGAATTTTGATACTTGAATGTAATATCATTTTTGGAATGATATATTATCAGTATCATGTATAAAGTGTTATGCTATGCAAAAATTAGGATGAAGGAATAGATGTCTTGTAAACATTCTTAATATATTATTTTGAGAATTTTTCAAAGGATGAAGATGAATTAATATTTTTATTTATGTAAAATTCTTAGAATATTTAGTTATTTGCAATAATGGAAAGGATGTGTTATTGATAGGAATTGATAGAATATAATTGGTAGATTATGGTGATGATTCCTTTAGATGTTGATTTTTTCCTTTTCATTGTAATTAAAGGAAATGCTAAATTCTAGTATTTTTATTTGAAAAGTATTTAATTCCTAATTTTTAGCAACGAGTTATGTTGAATTTATATATGATTTAGTAAAGCACTTTATTCCTTTGCGAGAGCTCTTTAATTTCTTTTTAAATTCTAAGACTCTTGGGTTTGGATGGGGGTTAATTTTTGGGTATGAATCTCTAGAGCCATATTATAAAACCCTTGATTCAAGATGTACCCAATTCTAGAAGTTGTTGTGATGCAAAAACCAGGTATTTATGAATATGAGAGGAGTTGTGATGGAATAACCAGATATTTATTATTCTAGGAGGAGTTGTGGTGATGCAATAACTAGATATTTGTGAATTATACACATTGAATGATGAGGCTTAGATGTACCTAAAGCAATAAGGCTTTTAGAAAGTCCTATGCAATGAGGTTTGGATGTATTTCTAGCAGTGAGGTCTAGGAATCATTCACAATGTAGTATAGTGGTGGCACATTGAATAGTTAGAATCAAGTGACCATGCTCTTTACCAGGTGAGTATTAATGGCCTTAGTTATCCCATGGAGGTGTGGTAATGAAGTACTAAGGCATTATTCTATAATAATCCTACATAGATAGAATTATGTATGGTTAGGAAAAAGGCATCCCCCTTTAAGTGTTATGGACCTTAAAGGATAATCCCTACATTATGGTCAAGTTGTCCTATACCGGTGAGGGTATAGAAAAAGTGGAGATACCACTATTGACATCCTTTTTAAATGGTGAGGTTTAGATAGGTGAACCCCAAAAGTATGATAATTTGGCCACTTTTATCCACTTGAGCATTGTCTATAGTGGCATTGGACTCAAAATGTGGTTATGCTTTACAATGCTAAAAAAATATTGGATCTTATTTATGAGTTATTCCTTGTGATTATGAAGAATATATTCTCTCTACCATGGGTCAAGAAAGTGGGTTGTTACACTTAGCTAGTAAGACATACACAACTAAGACAAAAGGACACCCTTGTTGAATAGATTAACCCAAAAGAGGAGTATTGCTAGCCATTGATAGTAATATAGCCTGAGGTATCTACAAAATGAATTTTAACTATGCTCAAGAAATTAGGGCTAAATACAAGGGCTTGCAACATGGCCAAAATGAAAGGCCACTCAATCTTATAATAGGCCTTGAGAAAATCAATTTTAAGATATAATGCTTTCTAATGAGATTACCTTGCCCATTCCATTTCCTTCTAGACAAAAATGATTTTGTCCAAAATATATCTTACTTTGATGAAGTTTGTTTTCTTGGACCTAATGACAAGGGGTAAGATATCTCACAAATAGAGATCAAGGGTTTTAATAATGATCTTATAAGAGATATTGAGTAAAGTGAATTGTTGGAATATGTAATGCAACATTGTGTAAATTATTCTTAGACTAAAATATAAAGTCTAAAGAATAATATTCGAATTAGAAAATAATTCTATTTTATGTAAAAATATTCTCACCCAATTAATAAATAAAATAAGGGTGTTAGGAATATTTAATTTGTGGGAAAAAGTTATTTCCCCTTTTCTAGAAAATATTAAAAATTAACCAATCACTTTTTAATATTTAATAAATGCCACTTGTCACACATCTCAAGATAATATTTTGATAAGATTTGTCAGACATCTCAAGATAATATTGTGATAAGATTTGTCACACATCTTAAGATAAGGTTGTGATAAGATTAGGGTAATTTTAGGGTTGTAGTAGAAAAATTTCTCTTTAAATAGGGGTGTTGTCTACTACATCTAGATATATCATGTTGATGCATATTGTTGCATAACATTGAAGCATTATTGTATTGTTAAATCATTGAGTAATATAGTGAGCTTCATAGTGGATGTTTCCCTTATTCATTTGAAGTAGGGTTTTACCACTTAATATTGGTGTTGTGGGTTTTCCTATTTTGTGTGTGATTGATCTTGTAGAGCATTCTTCGATCTTGGGGAGACTTTGCTTGTCTCATATTTGATATCAGAGCGGCTGAGATCTCCATCAAGTGCATTCAATCCTTTGAGGTGAAAAACCCATTAAGGTATATTTTTTTTGTTTTAATGCATGCATTTGATATTTGGATATTTTATACATTTAATATTTGGGTAAACTTATTTTGCAAATCAGCCATTAGGTTTTATATATTTATTACATTTTTTTTATCTAGTTGTTAGATCTTTTGCAAATGGTGTTTTCCTTTTAAATCTATAAATTTTTGGCATTGATCTTTTGTAGAAAGTGTTTTGGAGTTAAACAGACCCCATGGTTGCGTTCGGAAGGCCCAAAAACCCTATTTCCATATATTATTTGCCCTATTTTGGTGAAAAATAAATCTGAGGCATTTTTTTTGGGGGGGGGGGGCAAATGCCCCCCCACCCATTTTGCTATACAATTTGAAATTTTTTATTATTCTATTTTTTAATTAAAAAAACAGTCATTTATTATTATTCTGTTTTTTAATTAAAAAAATAGTCATTTAATAAAAAAACAATCATTTTTATTATTATTCTGTTTTTTAATAAAAAAATAGTCATTTAATAAAAAAAAATAGTCATTTTTTATTATTTTATTTTTTAATAAAAAAAACAGTCATTTAATAATAAAAAAATAGTCATTTTTTATTATTCTATTTTTTAATAAAAAATAGTCATTTAATAAAAAAAACAGTCATTTATTATTCTGTTTTTTAATAAAAAAATAGTCATTTATTTTATTTTAAGACTTAATAGTCATTTTTTTTTTTGCATAAATTAAAATGCATTTTTTATTATTGTATAATGCAACTATAATCCTTTTATGCAATTTTTGGCAAATTTTTAGTCAAATTGTCAAATAATTTAGACCTTATAGTCATTTTTTCTCACATTAACAATGGTTGTTTGTGAGTTTGCTTATTTTGCAAGGTTATCCAAGTATGTTTTGGAGTATACAAGGCAATTTCGGATCAACTTTTTCACTCTCTTCCCCCTATTTTTATTAATTTCTTCTAATATCTCTCAAGCATTTGCTTGAAGCATAATGTAAATTAATGTAACTTGTATCTCTCATAATGAAAGTAAAAGAGAAGAAAGAGAGAGAGAGAGTGTGTGTATTTGTGTTTTACCTATTTTGCATCTCAACTAATCTAACTACTAACTTACTAACTTGCTACAAAACAATCTACTAACCAACTAACTTGCAATTTACTAATTTTTCATATTAATCAACAAGGTTAAAAACAAATCAACTTACTAACCACAACTTTAGTATTTGATTAAAATTTACTTAATCTTGCAACATAGTTTATATTTTCTAAACACGTATTGAATCCAAAATAATATGTTCAATCAGTAGCAAGTCATTTTCGGGTCCTCATACTCGTACCTTTTTGGGTAGCTTGGTTGACCTTGGGTGAGATGAATTGGCAATTCATTAGGCTATAGCAAAACCTTAAAATGAATACTAACTTACTAACTTATTGACTATCTAATATTTAAAAAATGTTTTATGGTTTAATTCAAGTTAGTTTATTTTGTTGCAAGATGATTGTTATGGTTAGTTACCTTCTTATTGCAAGTTAATATATTACAAGTTGATCTTGGTTTATTTCACTTATTCAATTGTAATATGGTTATAGTTGTTTATTGCAAGATGGTTATAGTAGTTCATGATCATGTTGATTATCTTTCATGATGATGCTTATCTCTCGTGATGATGCTTAATTTTGATCATCTTTCATGATGAATATCTTTGATGATTGAAAAGTAGATTAATTGAAAGTTATGTTTTTTTTTTTTATATATATGCAAGTATGTTTATCTACTTTCTTATTGCATCATTTATTTCCTTTGTAAATACATCTTATGTTTTGATTATGTTCACTTTCTAGAATGGTTGATCATGGAATATCCTTCACACCTAAGCACATCCTTGATGGATCAAATTTTGGAATATGGGAACCAAGGATGAGGGCTGAATTTCAAGCAAGAAAGTTATGGCCCATTGTGAATGGATATGAAGCAATCCCAACCCAAGCAAGGGCACTTGAGACATACAAAAACAAGAGTCACCTTGCACTTTCCATGATTATCAATAGTGTGAGTGATGAGATATTTCTCACTATAAGCCATTGTGAGCATGCTAAAGATGCATGGGATTTGCTAAAACAAGTCCATATAGGGTCAAACACATCAAGGAAATTCACTTTATTGTCTAAAATTCTTGCCACTATGCAAGGTGAAGAAGAAAGTGCCTTGATATTCCTCTCAAATATGAAAGACATGAGAACTCAACTATTGGCTTGTAATTGTGATTGGATAAGTGAGAAGTTCTTAAGATTTATCATTTTGAAGAAATTGTCAAGCAAGTTCAATAATTTTATCACCATTATTGATACTAGGCTAGAGCAAGAAGAGGATGGCATTCCTCTCAAAACTCTTTCACAATTATTGATTCAACATGAAGAGTCTCTTAATAGATACAAATTGCATTTTCAAGTTTTCAAGGAGAAGAATGTTGCCTTGAGTTCCACTAAGGCTTCCTTCAAGAAGAAATACAATGGAAGGAAAAATCAAAATTTCCAACCCAACAAGCCTAGAGTTGATTTCACTTGCAAATTTTGTGGCAAGAAAGGCCACAAGGAATAAAATTATTTCAATAATAAGAATATTGTAGAAAAAGAAGAGCAATAAAAGGCTAAGGGACAAGGACCTAATAAATGGTTTTGCAAGGGAAAGAAAAAGAACAACAATGTAAAGCAAAATTCTAATAAAAATACCTTTGTTTGTTCCCTCTACTCCATTGACTCATCTACTTCTAATGAATGGGTGTTAGATTCTGGACGCACTAACCATATGTGTTTTGAAAAGGATAAGTTTATGGACTTTCATCAACACTCTTCAGATTCGGTTGTCATTGGTGATAATACTAGACTTCAAGTAGAAGGTGTTGGCAATGTTGTAATTGAAGGGAAATTACTTGATAATGTCCTATATGTGCCTAACCTTAGGAGAAATTTAATTTTAGTTTTGCAAGTTGCTAGAAGTGGTCACACTATTGAGTTCAATGCAACTTTGTGGAGAATTAGGAAAGGCATGCTACCAATCATTACTGGTTATGTGAAGAATAATATTTATCTATTAGGTGATGCTCCTCATAAAGTGTGTTTAGCAACTATTTTTTCTCCTAGTAGAAAGCTTTGGAACTTAAGGTTAGGCCATACAAACTATAAAAATATTCAAATTATGAAGTACAAAAAATTGGTTGAAGGCTTGCCTAACATTTCACCTATTCATGGTTTGTGTGAAACATGCATCTTAGGCAAGATGAGCAAACACAAGTTTGCAAAGGACAAGTCAACAAGGGCCACATAAATTCTTCAACTCATTCATACAGATATTATGGGTCCATTACATGTTAGATCACTTGGTGGTGCATCCTATATTCTCACCTTTATAGATGATTATTCAAGAATGATCTTTGGGTATCTACTTAAGAATAAATATGATTGTTTTGAGACATTCAAGGAGTTCAAAGCTTTGGTAGAAAATCAAAAGTGACCAAAGATCAAAATTATTAGAAGTAACAATGGAGGGGAGTACAATAGCAATGATTTTAATGAGTTTTTTTCTTCTCATGGGATCAAAACGTAGTTTACTTTTCCATACACTCCTCAACAAAATGGTGTTGTAGAGAGGAAAAATAGTACAATCATGGAGATGGTAAGATGCATGCTTGGTGACCCCTTGAAGAACACATGCTTATACTGAGAGGGGGGGTGAATAGTATAAGACTACTTTTTACTTTTTCCTTCAATTCAACTTTCAATTTAATATTATGTAGTGTATAGATAGCAGTATCAATAGCCATAATCAAAACAATGCACAAAACACCATTCACAATAGAGACACAACAATTTACGTGGTTCACCCAATGTGGGCTACTCCACGGATAAAATCTTTCACTAAATTTTATCAATCCAAAATCTAGGAATACCTTTCCTGATTACAAAGTTTGTGGGCACCAACCCACAGGAGATACCAATCCCCTAGCTCTGTTCTGGCTAGTGATCCTTTAGAAGACCTCTGCCTCCACTGCCCTTAGCAAATGGAACTCTATCCACAAAAGACACTTGTCTTACCTGATCTGGCTGGAGACCTCTGTCCTCAACTCTGTCACCTCCAAAACTGGTCCTTGAATTTGCACTAAACACAGTCCTTCGGTCTAGCACAAATGTCCTCGAAACTATACCAATATCTGTCCTCAACTAGTCCTCAAATTTGGTTCACAAAAATGGTTCACAAGCTTTCACTAAAGCTTGCTTGATCTTCACCCAAGTCTTCACCAAGACTTATCTTAGTTCTACTTTGCAAGTTCTTACTAGAACCTGCCTAGACTGCTCTAATACATACACAACTTCTGTGCTTTTATAGCCACACTTTGCCTTCTCTCAGGCATCTCTCTACACATACTATGCACTGTCTTTGTACACTCTGTGCATCAACTGCCAACTTCTGTGCTATCTACACTCTTTCGGTTGTATCTCGTACACTTTGATGCTCATTCAATGACACATCCAATGACCGCTTCTGCTTCTTTGCGCAAACACAACAGCACCGTCTTCATGCAATCTGATTCCTTGCGATCTCTCACTTAGATGATTCGATAAAAATGCACTCTGTACCTTTCTATCAAATTTTGCACTCTACTCTCGACGATCAAACTTCTCCCCCGCACTCTATCTGCTAATGTCGCACTTCGAACGCACACACCAAAATCCTACTTTAACTCTTCAAAAAACCCTCCTTTTATAACAGATTTTTCATGAAAAAAAAACTTTTATCTTAGTCGGCTGTTACCCTTAACTTCGTCAGCTACAAAACCTTGAACTTCGTCGGCTCACATTTAACTGTGTCAGTTTCAACTGCTTCTGTAGTTCTGTAGCTTTTGGCCGTGAAACTACAACATGTCGCGATATCATGACACCTTTGCAACCGTACACTTCCTTTTGGCTTTTGTCATGATATCGTGACACTTTAGCCTATGTCGACTTCATTTTTACTTCTATCATGATATCACGACACTTCTTGCTTTCTCAACCTCTTCTTGGCTTGCACCCACGAAAATAGAACATGTCGCGAAATCGCTACACTTTCGCTTCCTTGCACTCATCTCGGCTTGCACTGGCAAAAACAGAACATGCCACAAAATTGCAACACTTTCGCTACCTTGTGCTTTTCTCTGCCTTACGCCCGTGAAACTGGAACATGTCACGAAATCGTTACGCTTTCGCCTTTGAGCTCTTCCTTCTTGAATTTGTCGTGAAATCATGACACTTCTTTTGAAGACCTGCTTTCTATTTCTGTCTCAAAATCGTGACACTTTCTCCAACTATATGCTGCCATCTCAACCTGTCACAAAATCGTGACACTTTCTGCATCCTAACGTTTTCTCTTCAACATGTCACAAAATTGCGATGCTTTCAGCTTCCGTACATCTTCTTTGCACCCTATCCCGAAATCACGACGCTTCTCATTTCAGACTCTTCTCTTTGCTGCATGTCATGAAATCATGACAGTTTTCACTTTGAGTTCTGCAGCATGTCATGAAATAGCGACAGTTCTTACTTTGACTCTTGTAGCATGTTGTGAAATCATGACATTTTATCTTACTACTTTCTCTCTCTTCGAACTTGTCACGAAATCGTGACAATTCGCACTACGGACTCTTTCTTCTGCATTATGTCACAAAATCGTGACACTTTTTCTTTTGGACTTCTTCTCCTGCAACATGTCACGAAATCGTGACACTTTTTCATCCCTACAAACTTCTTTGCAGTATGTTGCAAAATCGTGACATTTCTGACTCCGTACATTCTCTCTCCTCTTTGAGTCGCAAAACTGCGACATGTCGCGATATCGTGACACTTTTCTAAAAAGCTTTCTCTCTCCTGACTAAGTCACGAAAATGTGACATGTCGCGATATCACGACACTTTTCCAAAAAAACTTTCTCTCTCCTGTTTAAGTTGTGAAACTGTGACATGTCACGATATCGCGACACTTTTCCAACTTACTCACTTTTCCAACTTACACTTTTCTTTCGAACCTGTCAGCTTGGGGTTTGCCAGAGACCTTTGAAACTGTCATGCCGTAACCTTCATCAAAACAAATTATTTGACATCAAATCAAATTCCTTCGAAATATTCTTGACATCAATGACAACTTAATCACTTGAGCAAATGCAATGTACCCAAAGTACCCAAAATTTCCAACAATCTCCCCCTTTGTCATTGATGGCAAACCTTTACTAAAAATGCTTCTCAAGAGCCAAAACTGAAACAAACTGAGCTAACAACTGACCAATGTCCTTTGAAGTTTTGCCCCCCTCGACTTGAAGCATTCCTATTCACTTGAAACTCTCCCCCTTACTCATATCTCTCCCCCTTTGTCATCAATGGCAAAGGGTCACCTTTGGGGCTTGGGACTAAGAATGAGCCTCTTAGCTCAGTCCGTCCCCCACCTCCTAATGAGGAGATTAATTATGGGGTGGGATTAAAACTCCCATTAGGCACTGATCATCATTAGTGTCTATAATTTCCTTGTCAGGCCTTCTCTTGAACTCATTATCCATATTCCTGTTCTTGTTCCTGTCACTGTTCCTGTTCCTGTTATCATTCCTGTTCTTATCCATGCCTTGATCCTTGGACCTGTTCATACCACTGTTCCTATTCTTGCACCTTGGAAATTCAGCTCTACACTGTCTAGTTGTGTGACCTCCATTGTTGCACTTATAACAAGTAACAATGTTATTTCTTTTAGGCATACCTATTCTTTGAATTCACCAGTTCTGCCTAAAGTTGTTCTGATCAAACCTATTCTTTACCTCGCAATAGACTGCCTTGTGCCCGAACTGTTGACAAGAGTAGCAATACCCTTGAAAGAAACTAGCACTTCTGAATTTGTCGTTTACTTTCTTCACTTGAGCCATGCAATGTGCAGCCATGTGACCAAACCTGTGACACGCAAAACATCTACCATGAAATTTTATTTTATTTGACCTCTTGGGTACCAAAAAATTCTTCTCAATTTGAATTCTGTTTTTTGTTTCTGTGCATCTGTCATCCAATGACTCATGATCTAGAATATTTTCCTCATCAGAACTTTCTTCCTTTTGGAGTCTCTTACTAGACTCTCCAACTTGCAGTTTAACAAAACCAAGGCCTGTTTTATCTGTTGTTTTTCTTTGACCTTTTATGAGAGACTTAACCCTTTTGGAGCTATATTGAAACCTGTAAAGCTTACCCTTGTACTCTTTAGTTTCTTCTTTCAAAGAAGCCTTTTTCTGTTCTAACTCACTATACTCAAGAACCTTAGATTCTAGCTCATCCTTGAGTTCTTGTGTTTTAGCCATAGAGAAGTCAAGACTTTCTATAAGATCATCTCTCTCTATACAACATTCATCTAACTTATCCTTGAGTTTGGAATTCTTCTTTCTTTCTTTTTTCAAAGCACTAAGAGTACTACTAATTTCACTTTTATGATCCTTTATTTGTTTGCTTTCTGAATCATAAAAGCCTTTTTCAAATTTCTTATCACTAGAGGTGCTACCTTTTTCAAAAACCATACATGCATCTTCATTATAGTTTTCTGAAGCATCCTCATACATATTGGAAACCAAATCATTATTTTTACAATCATCCTCAAGGTGACCAAAATTTCCACATCTAAGACTTTTCATGATAATGAATCTATGTTTCGGTTCTTCCTCTTTTTTTGAAATAAATAACATCTCATTTTCATCATCACTCGAAGAACTTTCACTATCACTGCTCGAACACTTACTTGCTTTGTCTAGGTAGAAAATCTTCTTGTGCTTGTGAGAATACCTCTTTTCTTGATTGTTGTGCTCATCTTTGTTCTTTCTGTGATGCTTGTGCTTTTTAGAATCCTTGCTCTTAGAATCCTATTTTTCTTCATCACTTTCATTCTTGGAAACAGTACAGTCAGTAGCATAGTGACCAAACTTTCCACAATTGAAGCATCTTATATTTTTCATGCTTTTGTGCTTTCTAGAGAACTTGCCTTTCTTGCTATAATATGCCTCTTCATCGCTAGAAGACTCATCACTCTCTTGAAGTTGTTTACCCTTGGATTTCTTGGTAGCTTTGAAAGTTGCTTCTTTCTTGACGTCAACCTTCACCTGAGTTCTCAACTCAAATGCTGCAAGAATGCTATGAAGCTCATCCTTTTTTAGTTTATCTAAATCTTTAGCTTCCTCAATAGCAGAAATATTTTCACTAAATCTATTAGGAAGAGATCTTAAAATCTTATCACAAACATCATTTTCAGCAAGCTCAAGTCCTAAGTCTTTCATGGAGTTAACAACCTCATCCATACGAAGCATGTAGTCACTAATATTTTCATCATAATTCATCTTGAGTTGTTCAAACATACCTTTGAAATGTCTCAACTTGGCCTTTCTAACATTTGTATCACTTGTATGAACCACCTGCAACTGTTTCCACATTTCACTAGTTGTCTTGCAGTGAATCACTTTGGTGAGATTTGCTTTCTGTAAGCCTTTCAAGATTGCATTCATTGCTTTTGAATTATTGTGATGTAGGAGCCTTTCTTCTTTAGTATTAAGACCATGTTCAGGAATAGTGTACTCGTCTTCAATCACTTCCCATACCTCATTACCAAGAGCTATTAGATAAACCTTCATCCTTGCACTCCAAAGACCAAAATCTGATCCATCAAGAATAGGTGTTGCATTGCCACTTGAATAATCCATTGTGTTCTTTACTAGCTTTTCCTTCAAGCTGTTAAACTTTTCGAAGGAACCCGCTCTAATACCAATTGAAGAACACAAGCTTATACTGAGAGGGGGGGGTGAACAGTATAAGACTACTTTTTACTTTTTCCTTCAATTCAACTTTCAATTTAATATTATGTAGTGTATAGATAGCATTATCAATAGCCGTAATCAAAATAATGCACAAAACACCATTCACAATAGAGACACAACAATTTACGTGGTTCACCTAATGTGGGCTACTCCACGGATAAAATATTTCACTAAATTTTATCAATCCAAAATCTGGGAATACCTTTCCTGATTACAAAGTTCGTGGGCACCAACCCATAGGAGATACCAATCCCCTAGCTCTGTTCTGGCTGGTGATCCTCTAGAAGACCTCTTCCTTCGCTGCCCTTAGAAAATGGAACTCTATCCATAGAAGACACCTGTCTTCCCTACTCTGGCTGGAGACCTCTATCCTCAACTCTGTCACCTCCAAAACTTGTCCTCAAATTTGCACTAAACACAGTCCTTCGGTCTAGCACAAATGTCCTCGAAACTATAACAATCTATGTCCTCAACTGGTCCTCAAATTTGGTTCACAAAAATGGTTCATAAGCTTTCACTAAATCTTGCTTGATCTTCACCCAAGTCTTCACCAAGACTTGTCTCAGTTCTACTTTGCAAGTTCTTACTAGAACCTGCCCAGACTACTCCAATACATACACAACTTCTATGCTTTTACAACCACACTTTGCCTTCTCTCAGGCGTCTCTCTACACATACTGTGCACTGTCTTCACACACTCTGCACATCAACTCCCAACTTCTGCGCTATCTGCACTCTTTTGGTTGTATCTCGCACACTTCGATGCACATTCAACAACACATCCAACGATCGCTTCTGCTTCTTTGCACAAACACAGCATCATTGTCTTCACGTAATCTGATTCCTTGCGATCTCTCTCACTTAGACGATTTGACAAAAATGCACTCTATACCTTGCTATCAAATTTTGCACTTTGCTCTCGGTGATCGAACTTCTCCCCCGCACTCTATCTGCTAATGTCGCACTTCGAACGCACACACCAAAATCCTACTTTAACTCTCCAAACAGCCCTCCTTTTATAACAGAGTTTTCATAAAAAAAAACTTTGATCTTAGTCAGCTGTTACCCTTAACTTCATCGACTAAAAAACCTTGAACTTCGTCGTCTCACATTTAACTGTGTTGGTTTCAACTGCTTCTATAGTTCTATAGCTTTTGGCCATGAAACTACAACATGTCGCGATATCGTGACACCTTTGCAACCATACACTTCCTTTTGGCTTTTTTTGCGATATCACGACACTTTAGCCTATGTCAATTTCATTTTTACTTCTGTCGTGATATCGTGACACTTCTTGCTTTCTTAACCTCTTCTCGGCTTGCACCCACGAAAGCAGAACATGTCACAAAATCGTGACACTTTCGCTTCCTTGCACTCTTCTCGGCTTGCACTAGTGAAAACGGAACATGTCACAAAATTGTGACACTTTCGTTGCCTTGTGCATTTCTCTGCCTTACACCTACGAAATTGGAACATGTTGCAAAATCGTGATGCTTTCACCTTTGAGCTCTTCCTTCTTGAATTTGTCACGAAATCACGACGCTTCTTTTGAAGACCTGCTTTCTATTTCTGTCACAAAATTGTGACACTTTCTCCAACTATATGCTACCATCTCAACCTATCACGAAATCGTGACACTTTCTGCATCCTAACGTTTTCTCTTCAACATTTCATGAAATCGCGATGCTTTCAGCTTTCGTACATCTTCTTTGCACCTTGTCATGAAATCGTGACACTTCTCATTTTAGACTCTTCTCTTTGTTGCATGTCATGAAATCGTGATAGTTCTCACTTCGAGTTCTGTAGCATGTCACGAAATAGCGATAGTTCTTACTTTGACTCCTGTAGCATGTCGTGAAATCGTGATATTTTATCTTGCTACTTTCTCTCTCTTCGAACTTGTCATGAAATCATGACAATTCTCACTACGGACTCTTTCTTCTGCATTATGTCGTGAAATCGTGACACTTTTTCTTTTGGACTCCTTCTCCTGCAACATGTCGTGAAATCACGACACTTTTTCATCTGTACAAACTTATTTGCAGTATGTCGTGAAATCGTGACATTTTTGACTCCATACATTCTCTCTCCTCTTTGATTCGTGAAACTGTGACATGTCGCGATATCGCGACACTTTTCTAAAAAGCTTTCTCTCTCCTGCCTAAGTCACAAAAATGCGACATGTCGCGATATCGCGAAACTTTTACAAAAAAAACTTTCTCTCTCCTGTTTAAGTCATGAAACTATGACATGCCCCGATATCGCAACACTTTTCCAACTTACACTTTTCTTTCGAATCTGTCAGCTTGGGGTTTTCCAGAGACCTTTGAAACTGTCATGTCGTAACCTTCATCAAAACAAATTATTTGACATCAAATCAAATTCCTTCGAAAGCTTCTTGACATCAATGACAACTTAATCACTTGAGAAAATTCAATGTACCCAAAGTACCCAAAATTTCCAACACCCCTTACCTCAATTTCTTTGGGGTGAAGTAGGCAGGACAACAATCTACATTCTTAATAGGTGTCCTTCAAAATCAGTTAAGGGGAAGACTCCTTATGAGGTTTGGAATGGTAAGAAGTTGAATTTTTTAAACTTAAGAGTATTTAGATGTGATGCATTTTCATATATTCCTTCAGAAAAGAGGAAGAAATTGGACAAAAAGTCTCAAAAATGCATCTTTGTTGGCTATGATGCAAAACATAGGGGCTACAGGTTACACTCACCTTCTTCATGCATTGTATTTGTTTCAAGAGATGTCAAATTCAATGAAGACCTTCTTGAGTTAGAAAAGATTGGGCCTTGTGTCAAAAGTACCAAGTGATTGGATCATTCTAGGGGTCCTAAAGAGCAGAATTCAGTTAGCCAAAGGATAACTAGAAGTATGACCCTTAACATGTCTCTTCTAGCTAAGATAGAGAATTATCATGAGCCTACTTATTACCAAGAAGCTTCACAACACTCTTTTTGGGTTGATGCCATGAAGGTTGAGATGGATTCTCTTCTAAAGAATAAAACTTGGGATCTAGTGCCTTATCCTAATAAGAGAAATGTTATTGGGAACAAGTGGGTCTATAGAATCAAGTACAATTATAATGGAGAGATAGAAAAGTATAAGGCTAGATTGGGTGATAATGGTTATGCTCAAAAAAATGGCATTGACTATGATGAAACCTTTGCACTAGTTGCTAAAATGCCCACCATTCGACTTCTCATTACTATTGTTGCTGCTCAAGGTTTGCAGATTTTTCAGCATTATGTGAAAAGTGCCTTTCTAAATGGTGATTTGGATGTGGATATCTACATGAGTCAACCATAAGGATTTGTTGTACAAGGTAAGGAAACACTTGTTTGTAAACTAAAAAAAACCTTGTACGGTCTGAATCAAGCACCTAGAGAATGGTACATGAATATTTCAGGTTACTTCTTATCTCTTGGTTTTGATAAACGCTATTTAGATACATATATCTATGTGCATAGGAAGGATAACTTGGTCATTTTAATTTCTCTATTTTTTGATGACCTTGTTATTATTGGAAATGAGAATGAGGCCATTTTTTATTTCATCTCCAAATTAAAGTCATAGTATGAAATGACTGACCTTGGTCTTCTACACTACTATCTTGGCATGCACGTTTATCAGCATGAAGATTGTACCTTTTTGAGTCAATCCAAGTATATTGAAGATCTTCTTAAGAGGTTTGATTTGGAGGATGGAAATCCTACTTCCATTCCTATTTCTACAGGGGTTAAGTTGGAAGTAAGTACATAATCTCAGTTGGCTAATGCTACATTGTATAGGCAACTCATTGGTAGTCTTCTTTATGTTACCATCACAAGGCCATATATTGCTTTTGCAGTTGGTATGATGGCTAGGTTCATGCAGAAACCTTATATTGAGAACTTACAAGCTACCAAGAATATTATGAAGTGCCTTTCAGGTACTAGAGATTTGGCACTCAAGCATTCTAGGCTTCCTTCCTTTGCTCTTTTTGGCTATGCAGATTCTAATTTTGGGGGGGATATAATAGACAAAAAGTCTACCACAATATATGTTTTTAGTATTGGGTCTACAGCTATCTCTTGGTCTTCCAACAAGCAAGATATAATTGTTCTTTCTACAATGGAAGCAGAGTATAAGTCTACAATAGCAGCTGCACAAAAAATGGTTTGATTTCGTATCCTCATGAAGGAAATTGGCTTTGAGAAATTTGGTCCTTCACATTTGCTCTCCGATAATCAATCATCTATTGCCTTGGCTAAAAATCTTGTAATGCATCAAAGGAAAAAGCATTTTAAAGTCCAAGGCCACTTTATTAAAGAGAAGGTATTGTATGGGACTATTCAGTTGGAGTATTGCCCATCATCTTCTAATTCTGCTAATTTGTTCACCAAACCTCTTTCCAAGGAGCAGTTTTGTAAGCTGAGGGACTCACTTAGTTTGGTGAAGTTGTCCTCAAGGGGTAATAAAGTGTAGTTACACTTGTGTGATGACAAATTCATCCTTATGAGGTGTTTTGTGCTATATATGAGTTGATATTTGGTAGTATAATTGCTTTTTGCATCTCTTTTGAACATGGTACTTTCTTGTGTGCCTTGTGCAAATTTTGTACATGTTACTTTGTAGATCGCATTGTGCAATTATGGTATATGAGGCAATTTATTTATGCGACTCTTTTACATGGTACTTTCGTTTTGCATTTTGCAACTTTGTACATGTTTTTATGTAGTTGGCATTATGCAATTGGTTTATCATGGTACTTTTTTGTTAGCATTTACAATGATCCACATGGTAGAAGGTAGGAAATCTGAAGAACACAAGCTTATACTGAGAGGGGGGGGTGAACAGTATAAGACCTCTTTTTACTTTTTCCTTTATACTTCAAAATAGTAAAGCAATATACCCAAAGCAATATCAAAACAATGCACAATATCATCCACAAAGTGACACCAATTTTAACGTGGTTCACCCGAGAATGCTCAGGCTACGTCCACAAAACTTTTCTCTAAAAGTTATCTCAAAGTTCTTTGGGAAACCTTCCCAATTACAATGTTTATGAGCCTCGGCCCAAAGGAGACACCTTCCCCCAATCTGAATTTATGAGCCTCTCTCAAGTTCCGCTCAAGGAGATACCTTCCCTCTGCTCTGGAAATCATCCCTCGGAAGATCAACTGCCTCTACCTCTTGCCAGCACGTGGAACTCCTTTCCACTGAAGACCTCCTGTCCTCAATGCTTAGCCTAAGAGACCTCTGCCTTCTATGATCACGTCCACGAGCAGCTCAGCTACTCTGTACCAAACACAGTCAGTCGATCTAGTACAAGTCTTCCTCTGTCTGTCAGATATGTCCAACTCTTGAACAAATCAATCCTCTACACACAATCCTTCTCAAAGACTTGCCAAATCTGTCCTCGGGTTCTTCTCAAAGAACCAATGCACCTCTGTCCTCAAGTCCTCTGATAGAACTATCAAAAACTCAGCTCACAAGTCCTCTCGCTAGGACCTGTCCAAATCTGCTCACAAGTCCCCACCGGAACTTCAATCCGCTGTCCAAAACCTGCTCACAAGTCCCCACCGAAACCTGTCCAAAACCTCAGCAAGCTCACCAAGAAAAACTTGCTTAGCATGAACCCACAAAGAGAATTGTTAGAGACCCAATGTGATTCATAAACCTCATAGAAGCATAAAGAGAATTGTTAGAGACTCAATATGTTCTATACTTAACTCCCAATCTCAATCTCAAATCTCATAGAAACATAAAGAGAATTGTTAGAGACCCAATATGTTCTATACTTAACTCCCAATATCAATCTCAACTCAATCTCAATCTCAAAAGAATAAGATAGATGTAGTATGCTTTTCTCAAGAATATGAAACACAACCCAACAATTGCCAACCATGCAATATCTCATATAACAATGATACTCATATTCTTTTTACCAACAATTAGGGTTTCAACAACAATGCTCATCAAACAAGGTTTAGTCAACCAACACCATTCAACTCAACATCAACCTTGAAGCATTCAACCAATCATCACAAGAAAAGGAAACAAGTAGAAATCCTTTTCCCTCCAAGGATATTTGAACAAAACAGCCACCAACACAATATCACCAAATGCAAAGAATAACTTGCTCAAATCAACTCAATGGAGTAAGCCCAATATCATGTATCAAGTAAAGCACTAACTTGATCAAAACAACCTCTATGGAAGCAACTCAACCATCAATATCAAAACAGCCAACTAAGGGTTTCATCATCTCAATGCAAGTAGCAAGACTTACTAACATAAACCCTAGTGCAAAAAATGCTTCCTCTTCCTCAACCAGAATTATGCATTCACCCAAAAACTCATCAATGATTTTAATGCATAAACAATCTTCAATATCCAGAAAATAAGATTTACACCAAAAATACCTAGTAGACAACCTTTTCACTCCAAACTCAATTTCAGAAAATATACCATCAACAATATACATGGAAGAAGTTGCCCATACCTTTACTTTGATGAAGAAGGAGAACTCAAAATCTGTCACAACACTAACTCTCAATTTGCCACCAATTAGAGTTAGCAACTATACAATAATAAACAATAATAAAGATCCAAATTAACACCTTATTTCTCCAACTTAATAAAAACCACCATAAGTATAATATACATACAAAGTAAAACCTCTTTACACCTTATTACTCCACATAAACATTAAGCATCAATAAAACAATGTCAAAGCAAATATGATACCTTAACCTTATACCTCCAGTGCATTCACAACCACTATCCTTTGCACACCGCGACCAAAAGAAAATTACCCACGAAGAGAATCGAACTCGGCACCTCTGCCTTCTAGCGCCTTCGCTAAAATGCCACCGTCGTTGGGTCACAAGTGCCCAATGAAGAAATACAATGTTGCCCTATATTTTATCTTCCTTTGACGCCAAGAATCTGGAAAACGTAAATGTCTTCCACAAGCCACATGCAAACTGGTGAGCGCTGTCCAAAACGTAAGTCACTGAATGCTTGCATTAATCATCTCCAAGCACAGTCTGGAAAAACACAGTTCAGGTGCAATTGCCAATCCACTAACGTCAAGCATAAAAGTAAGGATGCAGCCCAAGCTCAAATCCGAGTATGCCAAGCACGGTTTCCAAGACACAGATCAAGCACGATTTCAAAGACGTCAATCGGAGATTCGAAGACACAGAGCAAGCTCAAATCGAAGACACCAAGCGCTATTCGAATGATACAGAGCAAATGCAAATTGAAGACACCAAGTGCTATTCGAATGATACAGAGCAAACGCAAATCACAGATGCCAAGCGCTATTCGAATGATACAGAGCAAACGCAAATCGTAGATTCCAATTAATCGGTGGTGCTCTTACTTTAGAAAATCATCCCCACTTATATAGCCATTTCTCCTTAACTGTTTGACGTCGGCGCTCCTCCAACGATGGCAACACATCGGCGAAAGAATTCTTTTTTTCTCCGTCGCTTAAGGGTTGAAAGACCCTTTAATAATAATTAAAATAATAATAATTATTATTTTATTAATAATAAATTAAACTTAGACCCTTGTCAAAGGTTTGAGTTAATTTAATTATTAATAATAAACATGGACCTTCAAGGTTTTTCAAGAAGTAAAAACCTTTGCATTAAGTTAAGCTTGGTTTTAATAAAAACCCTTAATGAGTCCAAATGGTTTTAAGAAAAACCTTTAACCTTGTCACCATGGTTTTAATAAAAACCCTTTAACATTATGAAGCTTCTCAAGATATTTTTGACATCACACTCTTTTTGATATCAACACAAAAATGCCTTTTGACATCAATGACAACTTATACACTTGAGCAAAGGCAATGTACCCAAAGTACCCAAAATTGCCAACAATCTCCCCCTTTGTCATTGATGGCAAACCTTTACTGAAAACACTTCTCAAGAGCCAAAACTGAAACCAACTGTGCTAACTGACCAACTGTGCTCATGACCGAGAATCTTCCTTTGAATTTTTGCTCCCCCTGACTTGAAGCTTTCCTCTTCACTTTGAAGCTCTCCCCCTTACTCATATCTCTCCCCCTTTGTCATCAATGGCAAAGGGCCACCTTTGGGGCTCGGGACTAAGAATGAGCCTCTTAGCTTAGTCCCTCCCCCACCTCCTGATGAGGTGATTAATTCTAGGGTGGGAGTAAAACTCCCATTAGGCATTGATCATCATCAGCGTCTATAACTTCCTTGTCGGGCCTTCTCTTGAACTCTTTGTCCATATTCCTGTTCTTGTCACTTGTTCTTGTTCTTGTTCTCATCCCCTGTTCTTATCCATGCCTTGATCCTTGGACCTGATCATGCCACTGTTCCTGTTCCTGTATTCTAGAATTTCAGCTCTACACTTGTCTGATTGTGTGACCTTCATTGTTGCACTTATAACAAGTAACAATGTTATTTCTTTTAGGCATACCTATTCTTTGAATCCACCAGTTTTGACCAAACCTGTTCTGACCAAACCTGTTCTGGCCAAACCTATTCTGACCAAACCTATTCTGACCAAACCTATTCTGACCAAACCTGTTCTGATCAAACTTGTTCCTGATATTTGCCTTGCAATAAACTGCCTTGTGCCCAAACTGTTGACAAGAGTAGCAATACCCTTGAAAGAAATTACCACCTCTGAAACTGTCATTTACCTTCCTTACTTGAGTCATGCAATGTGAAGCTATGTGACCAAACCTGTGACAAGCAAAACATCTGCCTTGAAACTTTCCTTTATTTGACCTCTTAGGCTCTGAAAACTTCTTCTTCTCATTCTGAATTCTATTTTCTATTTCTGTGCATCTATCATTCAAGGACTCATGATCTGAAATACTTTCCTCATCAGAACTCTCTTCCTTTTGGAGTCTCTTACTAGACTCTCCAACTTGTTCCTTGTGAGGCTTAACAAAACCAAGGCCTATTTTATCTGTTGTCTTTCTTTGACCTTTGATGAGTGACTTAACCTTTTTGGAGCTATCTTGAAACCTGTGAAGCTTATCCTTGTACTCTTTAGTTTCCTCTTTCAAAGAAGCCATTTTCTGTTCTAACTCACTATACTCAAGAACCTTAGACTCTAACTCATCCTTGAGTTCTTGTGTCTTAGCTATAGAGAAGTCAAGACTTTCTATAAGATCATCTCTCTCCATACAACATTCATCTAACTTATCCTTGAGTCTAGCATTCTTCTTTCTTTCCTTTTTCAAAGCACTAAGAGCACTAATAAGTTCACCTTTAAGATCTACTTCACCTTCCTCTATATGTTTGCTTTTTGAATCATCAAAGCCTTTTTCAGATTTCTTATCACTAGAGGTGCTACCCTTTTCAAAAACCATACATGCATCTTCCTTATAGTTTTCTGAAGCATCCTCATACATACTAGAAACCAAATCATTATTTGTGCAATCATCCTCAAGGTGACCAAAATTTCCACATCTAAGACATTTCATGATAATGAATCTATGTTTTGGTTCTTCCTCTTTTTCCGATATGAACAACATCTCATTTTCATTATCACTTGAAGAACTTTCACTATCACTACTAGAACACTTACTTGCCTTGTCTAGGTAGAAGCTCTTCTTGTGCTTGTGAGAGTACCTCTTTCCTTGATTGCTGTGCTCATCTTTGTTTTTCCTGTGATGCTTGTGCTTTTCAGAATCCTTGCTCTTACAGTCCTGTTTATCTTCATCACTTTCATCCTTGGCAACAATACAGTCAGTAGCATAATGACCAAACTTTCCACAATTGAAACATCTTACATTTTTCATATTTTTGTGCTTTCTAGAGAACTTGCCTTTCTTGTTGTAATATGCCTCTTCATCACTAGAAGACTCATCACTCTCTTGAAGCTGTTTACCCTTGGATTTCTTGGTAGCCTTGAAAGTTGCCTCTTTCTTGACATCAACCTTCACTTGAGTTCTCAACTCAAATGCTTGCAAGTATACTATGGAGCTCATCCTTTTTCAACTTATCCAAATCTTTAGCTTCCTCAATAGCAGAAATATTTTCACTAAATCTATTAGGAAGAGATCTTAAAATCTTATCACAAACATCATTTTCAGCAAGCTCAAGACCTAAGTCTTTCATGGAGTTAACAACCTCATCCATACGAAGCATGTAGTCACTAATATTTTCATCATCATTCATCTTGAGTTGTTCAAACATACCTTTGAAGTGTCTCAACTTGGCCTTTCTGACATTTGTATCACCTGTATGAACCACCTTCAACTGATTCCACATTTCACTAGTTGTCTTGCAGTGAATCACTTTGGTGAGATCTGCTTTCTGTAAGCCTTTCAGGATTGCATTCATTGCTTTTGAATTGTTGTGATGTAGGAGCCTTTCTTCTTTAGTATTAGGACCATGTTCAGGAATAGTGTACTCATCTTCAATCACTTCCCAAACCTCATTCCCAAGTGCCATTAGATGAACCTTCATCCTTGCACTCCAAAGACCAAAATCTGACCCATCAAGAATAGGTCTTGCATTGCCACTTGAATGATCCATTGTGTTCTTTACTAGCTTTTCCTTCAAGTTGTTAAACTTTTCGAAGGCACCCGCTCCGATACCAATTGAAGAACACAAGCTTATATTGAGAGGGGGGGTGAACAGTATAAGACCTCTTTTTACTTTTTCCTTTATACTTCAAAATAGTAAAGCAATATACCCAAAGCAATATCAAAACAATGCACAATATCATCCACAAAGTGACACCAATTTTAACGTGGTTCACCCAGAATGCCTAGGCTACGTCCACAAAACTTTTCTCTAAAAGTTATCTCAAAGTTCTTTGGGAAACCTTCCCAATTACAATGTTTATGAGCCTCGGCCCAAAGGAGACACCTTCCCCCAATCTAAATTTATGAGCCTCTGCTCAAAGGAGATACCAAAGGAGATACCTTCCCCTCTACTCGGAAATGATCCCTCAGAAGATCAACTGCCTCTACCTCTTGCCAGCACGTGGAACTCCTTTCCATCGAAGACCTCCTATCCTCAATGCTTAGCCTAAGAGACCTCTGCCTTCTATGATCACGTCCACAGCAGCTCAGCTACCTATACCAAACACAATCAGTCGGTCTAGTACAAGTCTTCCTCTATCTGTCAGATCTATCCAACTCTTGAACAAATCAATCCTCTGCACACAAGCCTTCTCAAAGACTTGCCAAATCTGTCCTCAGGTTCTTCTCAAAGAACCAATGCACCTCTGTCCTCAAGTTCTCTGATAGAACTATCAAAAACTCAGCTCACAAGTCCTCTGCTAGGACCTGTCCAAATCTGCTCACAAGTCCCCATCGAAACCTGTCCAAAATCTCACAAGTCCCATGGAACCTGTCCAAAACCTGCTCACAAGTCCCCACCGAAACCTGTCCAAAACCTCAACAAGCTCACCAAGAAAAACTTGCTTAGCATGAACCCACAAAGAGAATTGTTAGAGACCCAATGTGATTCATAAACCTCATAGAAGCATAAAGAGAATTGTTAGAGACTCAATATGTTCTATACTTAACTCCCAATCTCAATCTCAAATCTCATAGAAACATAAAGAGAATTGTTAGAGACCCAATATGTTCTATACTTAACTCCCAATATCAATCTCAACTCAATCTCAATCTCAAAAGAATAAGATAGATGTAGTATGCTTTTCTCAAGAATATGAAACACAACCCAACAATTGCCAACCATGCAATATCTCATATAACAATGATACTCATATTCTTTTTACCAACAATTAGGGTTTCAACAACAATGCTCATCAAACAAGGTTTAGTCAACCAACACCATTCAACTCAACATCAACCTTGAAGCATTCAACCAATCATCACAAGAAAAGGAAACAAGTAGAAATCCTTTTCCCTCCAAGGATATTTGAACAAAACAACCACCAACACAATATCACCAAATGCAAAGAATAACTTGCTCAAATCAACTCAATGGAGTAAGCCCAATATCATGTATCAAGTAAAGCACTAACTTGATCAAAAACAACCTCTATGGAAGCAACTCAACCATCAATATCAAAACAGCCAACTAAGGGTTTCATCATCTCAATGCAAGTAGCAAGACTTACTAACATAAACCCTAGTGCAAAAAATGCTTCCTCTTCCTCAACCAGAATTATGCATTCACCCAAAAACTCATCAATGATTTTAATGCATAAACAATCTTCAATATCCAGAAAATAAGATTTACACCAAAAATACCTAGTAGACAACCTTTTCACTCCAAACTCAATTTCAGAAAATATACCATCAACAATATACATGGAAGAAGTTGCCCATACCTTTACTTTGATGAAGAAGGAGAACTCAAAATCTGTCACAACACTAACTCTCAATTTGCCACCAATTAGAGTTAGCAACTATACAATAATAAACAATAATAAAGATCCAAATTAACACCTTATTTCTCCAACTTAATAAAAACCACCAAAAGTATAATATACATACAAAGTAAAACCTCTTTACACCTTATTACTCCACATAAACATTAAGCATCAATAAAACAATGTCAAAGCAAATATGATACCTTAACCTTATACCTCCAGCGCATTCACAACCACTATCCTTTGCACACCGCGACCAAAAGAAAATTACCCATGAAGAGAATCGAACTCGGCACCTCTGCCTTCTAGCGCCTTCGCTAAAATGCCACCGTCGTTGGGTCACAAGTGCCCAATGAAGAAATACAGTGTTGCCCTATATTTTATCTTCCTTTGACGCCAAGAATCTAGAAAACGTAAATGTCTTCCACAAGCCACATGCAAACTGGTGAGCGCTGTCCAAAACGTAAGTCACTGAATGCTTGCATTAATCATCTCACAGCACAGTCTGGAAAAACACAGTTCAGGTGCAATTGCCAATCCACTAACGTCAAGCATAAAAGTAAGGATGCAGCCCAAGCTCAAATCCGAGTATGCCAAGCACGGTTTCCAAGACACAGATCAAGCACGATTTCAAAGACGTCAATCGGAGATTCGAAGACACAAAGCAAGCTCAAATCGAAGACACCAAGCGCTATTCGAATGATACAGAGCAAACGCAAATCGAAGACACCAAGCGCTATTCGAATGATACAGAGCAAACACAAATCATAGACGCCAAGCGCTATTCGAATGATACAGAGCAAACGCAAATCGCAGATTCCAATTAATCGGTGGTGCTCTTACTTTAGAAAATCATCCCCACTTATATAGCCATTTCTCCTTAACTGTTTGACGTCGGCGCTCCTCCAACGATGGCAACACATCGGCGAAAGAATTCTTTTTTCTCCGTCGCTTAAGGGTTGAAAGACCCTTTAATAATAATTAAAATAATAATTATTATTATTTTATTAATAATAAATTAAACTTAGACCCTTGTCAAAGGTTTGAGTTAATTTAATTATTAATAATAAACATGGACCTTCAAGGTTTTTCAAGAAGTAAAAACCTTTGCATTAAGTTAAGCTTGGTTTTAATAAAAACCCTTAATGAGTCCAAATGGTTTTAAGAAAAACCTTTAACCTTGTCACCATGGTTTTAATAAAAACCCTTTAACATTATGAAGCTTCTCAAGATATTTTTGACATCACACTCTTTTTGATATCAACACAAAAATGCCTTTTGACATCAATGACAACTTATACACTTGAGCAAAGGCAATGTACCCAAAGTACCCAAAATTGCCAACAAAATCTACAACTCAAATCCAAACATGGGATATTTCTATAGCATCATTGGAGGTATATACATTAATAATCCATCACACTGGCTATTAATGTAGAACATGGTCCAAAGTGCTCTATTGGTGGGTTTGTAGACACCTAAAGCATGCCATGGTCAGGAAGACTACTTACATGGGTACACTCATAGGTCATGTGACTAAACCTTGGGACCCTACAAGTGTCAAAAGTGGTTTTTACCACTCATTTGGGTAATTTTCAACCCATCCAAGCCTGGCCATTGTAGATCAGAGTGGCCAAAATATAGCCACTGTAGCTCAGAGTGATCAAACCTTAGCCACTATAGACGACAACGGCTAAGATTTAATTACATTTTGCTACCCATCCAGCCTAATATTGTGTGTAAGTGATAGTCTGCATGTAATAAGGATGATCGGGGACAACTTTGCATTCCTCCTCATAGACAATATACATGGAAGACTCAAAGTCTAGATTTAGACTTCAGTTAAACATAGAAAAACAAAGAGCTTCTCATGCTAACACCTAGTACGCATGAGGGATTTAGTCCTAGGGTTGAACATTGACCTAGGGCTTCAAAAAAAATTTATAAGGAATAAACCTAAAAGCATTATGGGACCTTTGGAGACACTTCTTTATCTTAGACATTCTTGGACCTTCTTTCAATCGGAGAGAGAGGGAGAGCATTAAACATCAGAATATTGAACATGTTGGATTATTGAGGAGGGCTTCTAGAGACTTGTAGAGCTTCCCTTGGAGATCGATTTTTGTAGCGAAGCCCTATTCAATTAGAGGAAAAATATGAACACATAAGGTAATATCTTGAGCCCATAGCTTTGGATCAAGAGAGATATTTCACCTTAGCGGCCAGTGTACTAGATAATGGCCCGCAACCTAGTCTAGGGTTTTAGGTGTTAGTTTCTTTTATTCTTCTTTATCTCTCATTTTAGTAGCATAGGCTTTATTTCAATTATTTGCTTACATAATACTAGTTTCATTGCATTTATTGAGATTATTCATTACTAACAGCCTCATCCGAGGATGCAATCTTAGACATCTAAGCATATGTTGTTGTTTAATTGATTTTAGAGCTACAGGTTAAATCTAAAAAATCTACAACATACGAGTATGAAAGGATTCCTCTATCAATAATACCTAGAGAAGGAGGCATCTATAAGCCCTCATACATTTTTGTGTTCATCACCAAGAAGCCTTATAGAGCGTGCCCCCCTATGTGAGGGGATATTTCATACACCTACTGCCCTCTTTTGTGTGTAAAATCATGTATCAAACGAAGGTTATCCCTCAGAGGGATTCATATGTAACCTAATCTAGAGAATATCAATAATAAAAGCATTCTTTCATTTACTTATTTGCATTCTGGTTATATATACTTTGTGCCTTTCATTTGTTGCATGATAATAAAGGATTCAATCAAAATGCAAGTAGAGTAGTTGGTGGATGGCACGCCGCTTCCTCGGAGTTGCTATAGATGGTGATCATAGTGGGACCTCTGCCTAGTTATTTAGCTTATTTGCATTTTATACCTCTTTATTGACTCTACTTTTGTATACATGGGTAGCCATTCTGATCTACAATGGCCAGAATTCAGCCGCTCTGGTCTACAGTGGCAAAATGTTAGCCGCTCTAGTCAACAACATCCAAAATTCAGCCGCTCTAGTCAATAGCGGCCAGAGCTGGAGTGCAGTAGAGATTAAAACACTAACTCTCTAAGCTGTATTAAAGGTTGGTACAACTTTTTTGACACTTTATAGCTCTTTGTCTATTTCTATTTTATTAAAGTCGGTGATAATTAAGAAATATTTCAATTTGGAAAACTGAAAGAATGAAAGAGAAAGAACTTGTATCTTGCACATCCTAGGTTTATTTTTAGATTTTCCACTAGGCGTTGCTAGGAACAGCGGGTTCTATTTGTAAATTTCACCATATAATCCAATGTGATAGAAATTATGTGATTGGTTTGCTTGTTTTGAGGCCTTTCTAAAGGCCATACTTACACCTGATAGAGTGCATTCATTAATCTCATAGTAACTATGAACCTTTATGAAATTGAAATGCATTTTGCATTAGGCATATAGGAAAATTTCATTTTTGCTATATGATGCATTCTTATTCATGAAAAACTTAAAATGAACCACACACACACACATTTCTTTTAAACATTGGGGGGTTGGATTTCATCACCAACCCTCAATTCAGTTTGGTAACATTGGCATTCATCTCCTTCCACCATTTTTCCCCTAGAGCTTCATAGAAATAGATTGAAGAACTTGCTTATAGTGACACTAAGGTACTTGTGTTCAAACTATCTCCCACTATTGGAACAATCATTGGTTCATAGTGGAAGAGCTAGGCGAACCCCCCACTGGGATTTAAGTGATGTACCCTAGTCTATTTTGAGAAATCATGTCTAGCATGAGTGGTCTTGATTATCACTATGGATGAGTCTCCTAATTCTAAATCCCAAGAAATAACAAGAAACAAGAAACAACCAAACATCAAAATACATCAAACAGTTTAGGGAACACTTAAATTCGTAATCAAGATAAAAAATTTCTTGATATTGTTTGATCATATTTAAGTGCAACATAAAAGCTAAATTTCCAAAAATAATTGTTAAAACAAGAAGTAGACATCCCTGGTCTAACACCAAGGGAGAGTCCAAAAAAACACATACCCTTAGGCTAAGTTGTAGTAACATTGAAAGACCTACTCGAAATATTGTAAGATGCAGTTTTGCCAGTCTAAGGGGTGATAAATCAATCCTTGGGGGATATCCTCAAGAATATCCAAATAGGGAACCAAATCAGGGGACTACATCACATCAACACAAAGGGGCCTCACGGTAATCATCATCAAGGAGACATGAGGAAAGCTCAAGGGCTTCCTCTAAACACACAAAAACTTCTCAAAGACACGAGGAAGCTTCAAGGGATTCCTCCTCACATAGACATAAAGAGGGTTCTAGACATTTTTCTTCACACAGGGATGATGAGGTTTTCCCATATTCATCCTCATGGAGGATAGAGAGGCCCACGAAACTCTCATTACCAAGAGGTCACACAAGAGTCCCAACATCCCAAAATTCACATGAGACACTTAGAACATATCAGCTTACTGAGGGGCAGGAAACTAGAAATACCTCTAGTCATAGACATCAAACAGAAGATATCCTTCACACAAGAGGAAGGATTCCAATAGACTATGACCTCATTAGAGTAAATGGCACCCCATGGGATCATCCATGGAAAACAAGACAGTTGGATGGTTGGATCGGTTGCATCCAAGGCCACCTCCCATAATGATACCCACAAAGAATTGTGCATTTGGAAGTTCATGAACCGTGACTTCTAAGTCCACTTATCAAACTGGGGGTGCCTCAAAATGACCCCAAAACAAATATACAAAGTTTTATCATAGAGACACTCAATAATATACTAAACATTAGCTAGTGAGAGCAAAGAAATAGCAAAAACCTCTTCGAGATATCTATGAATCAAAATAACTAGGACAGGGTCAGATAAGAACAAGTCCTCTATGACTGCGCAAGTTAACCACGTGTGACGGTTAGAAAATACCTTACACAAAGAGTGAGAGCTTGTATATGCTCTTGAACATGATAAAAATAGATAACGGTTGTTGTACCAACATGAGAAATGTTTGTGAGAGCAAGCTGAGTAGCTAGATCACAACAACCAACAAATAAATGGAAATGATCATCAAAGAGATCAACGTGCTAACTCACAAAGAGAGGAGTGCACTAGACAAAAAGGAAACCCATAACAAAATCACCCTTCAAATATTGATCAGAATCCCACTGGGGGGAGAGGGTAAACTTAATATAGTAGGATCAGGCACATCCTGAATCCCCTTGTAGGAGGGAAGAAAATGAAGTAAATCAAATGGATAGGGTGTTATCTCCATCACAATCATGGAGGGGTCTACAAGAGGAGTAATTCCTCACCTCAAAGGCCTTATAAGAACTTCATGAGAATATGAAGTCCTTTTAAAAACAAGATATGGCTGGTAGCCAACCAACATTGAGCAAGATACAAAATTAACCATTGTGTCTATCCGTCCCTAGCCCTACATACCCTAAGCACTTTGAGATGCCTAGATTGGAAAAGTTTAAATATGAATAAGATACACAAGAGCATGTTACTAATTTCATAAATGCATGTTTTCATCTTGAATAAAATGATGCTCTCATGCTTAGAACATTTATTATGACATTTGTAGGTGTTGCCACCCAATGGTTCAACCAACTACCCAAGCATAGCATAGAAAATTTTGGACAACTAGTGAATGCTTTCTTGAATCATTTCTCTTTTGGTGCTAAGAGGAAAGTGAACCTTTAAAACCTGGCCAATATGAAACATTATGATGACAAGCCAGTGATGGATTATGGGAATAGATGGAGGAGAGTCATGGCAAAATTATCATTCTCTGTCCCCATAGAAGAGATCTTCCGGATGTTCACCAAGAGTTGTTCCAAACACATTTCCCTCTTGCTACAACTCCAATAGTACCCCTCATTTGAGGAAGCTTTGGCACAAGCCAAAATCATTGAGGATATAAAAGTAGACGAGGGAACTATCAAACTCTGAGCCAAGAAGGCGTGGAACAAAAATGACAAAAATGGCAAGTACAAATAGAAGCAGACAAGCCCTACTTGAGTTAATCAAGTCGTGCTAGGAGAGATCATTTATAGATGAGGTTACGATGGAATGCTCCATTTTCTTGAGCCCTAGGAAGCATCTTGGGCAATTTTTCAAGCTCATGATGGTACGTGTGGTGGTCACTTCAGTGGCATGGCCATCATTAAGCGTATTTTGAGAATGGGTTACTATTGGCCCACTATGGAAAAATAATGTTGTGAGTATGTCAGTAAATACATAAAGTGTCAACATCATGCAAACATCACTCACTTGCCATCACAAGCCTTGCAACCCATCCACAAAGCATGGCCTTTATCGCAATGGGGATTAGACTTGATTGGGAAGATCTCTTCCCTATGTTTGGGTTGACACATGTTCATCATAATGGCCATTGATTATTTCACCAAATGGGTCGAAGCAATCCCCTTGACATCGACAACTGGACAAAGGATTGCGGAGTTTATACTCCACAATATCATAAGTCATTTTGGGGTCCCTTCGAATATCATATTAGATAATGGAACATATTTCAAGAATAAAAATGTGCATGCTTTAATGGATAAATACCGCATCCAACATAGTTTTTAAACACCTTATTATCCACAAGCAAATGGGCAAGCAGAAGCCTCAAACAAAACAATTGTCTCCATATTGAGGAAAATAGTGAGAGATAATCATAGAGACTGGCATTTGTAGTTACCTCTAGAATTATGGGCATATAGAACTACTGTGCAGATGCCCACTAGGGAAACACCATTTTCACTTGTATATGGCACTGAGGCCATCATGCCTCTAGAACTGGAAATCCCAACCTTGTGTGTAGCATTAAAGGACTTCATAGATGATGACATCGTGTGGTAAGGCTACCTAGATTAGTTAATGCTTATTGATGAATGATGGGTCAATACCTTGGAGCATCTCCACATTTATTAGAATATCCTTGCATGAGCATACAATAGTAAAGTATATTTGAGAGAATTTAAAGTTGAGGATCTTGTGCTCAAAGAAAATCAACAGAACTCAAATCTGTCATCACATTTGCGAGATAAATTTGTAGCAAATTGGATAGGTCCCTACATGGTTTCAGATAATTTTGGTCCTGGGGCATACCGCCTCACATCGTTGGATGGTTTTGAAGATCCTAAACCTCTCAATGTCATTCATATAAAGGCATTTCATACATAAAAGTCAAAAACATTAAAATATGTCATAAAAATCAAAATCATCACAAAAAGCTCCAAAGGCATCTTAAGGCCCTTTGGTCAAGTCAAATCAAATCACAAAATTTTTCCAAGGGTATCCAATTTGCTTGGTCAAAATCAAATAAAAAGCTCCACAGGAATCTTAAAGCCCTTTAGTCAAGCCAAAATAAAAATCACAAAAATGCTCCAAGGGAATCCAATCCGCTTGTTCAAAATCAAACAAAAAACTCCAAAGGCATCTTAAAGCCCTTTCTTCAATTCAAATAAAATCATAAAAATGCTCCAAGGGTATCCAATATGCTTGGTCAAAATCAAACAAAAAGCTCCAAAGGCATCTTAAATCCCTTTGGTCAAGTCAAATCAAATCACAAAAATGCTCCAAGGGTATCCAATCCGCTTGGTCAAAATCAAATAAAAAGCTCCAAAGGCATCTTAAAGCCCATTGGTCAATCCAAAATCAAAATCACAAAAATGCTCCAAGGGAATCCAATCCGCTTGGTCAAAATCAAACAAAAATCTCCAAAGGCATCTTAAAGACCTTTCGTCAAGTCAAATAAAATCACAAAAATACTCCAAGGGTATCCAATATGCTTGGTCAAAATCAAACAGAAAGCTCCAAAGGCATCTTAAAACCCTTTGGTCAAGTCAAATCAAATCACAAAAATGCTCCAAGGGTCCAATCCACTTGGTCAAAATCAAATAAAAATATCCAAAGGCATCTTAAATCCCTTTGGTCAAATCAAAAAACAAAAAAAGTCATAATAATCAAAAGCACAAAAACAATGAAAAAAGCAAAAATACAAAAACATTTGCATCTTACCTCCACATAATTGCATATCCATACATATCCATTGCATTCGCATATGTTATGGTCACATTTTTTTACAAATGATGCCACAGTTTGTATCTCAATCAAAATATACAAGTTATCCTCATCCATGCATCCATGTGTGTAATTGTGTTTCTCAACACAACCAAATAATGTTGCTTTATGAAATAAACAAAGGTTTCCTATTACTTCAACCATGTCTAGTGGTCTTATCAACTTTGATGGACAACCACCTTTATTAGTAGAAGAGCAAGGTCTAGTTGTAATACCTTGGATCTTCAGGATCCCATCACTAATTGAAACACTAAAATCCTAGTTGGTACAAGGGATAGATGAAAATAACAAAGTGGTATAGGTTACATAAAGTGAAAAGGATCTTCCTTGCTTATCCCCCTGTGCAACCAATTTAAAGGTGCTAAGAATTTGCAAAAGAACAAGTTTTGCCCTATCTAGAAATGAGTGATTATCATCACTACATAAATCCCTTGCTTTCATTACAACAAGCAAAAATCCCGAAACAAACTACAAATTCAAAATTCCAGTCTCAAAAGTCATTTCAAAATCAAAAAATAAAAAATCAGTCATAGTCAAACAAACAAGTGAGTTTCATCCTTACATAAATCCCTTGCTCAAGAGAAAAAAATAAAATAAAATAAAATTAGTCAAAATAAAAAGTTATTTTCATCACTAAGTATGAGCAAGTATACCAAAATAAATGAAGAAAAAATGGAATAGAACTTGAATCCCTGGAATTCTCAACATTGCACAAAACTGGAAGGAGAAATCCTTATGCATGATGATATGTCTGCTACAAAATCTCCTATCATTTGTATAGATCAATGTTTGAATGTGGATGATCTAGCTTAGATAACTCAAAACTGCCTAGTGGTATAGTCCAACTAAGTCCAACATAAGGATGAGATAAAACACTTAAGAATCCCTGATCCTAGTAATGGGCTGAAAGAATCCCACCTGACATCAGATAAAATGCTTGAGTTCTATCTAAAATATATTCATTTGCACACACAGAGAGATTGAATATCTAGGTACATAGTGAAAGACTTGTTTTTCAAAAATCCTTCATGGACAAACCCACAAATCAATTTCTAACATAGCAATAAATCACATCACCAATCACATCATCAAATTTATTTATAAGCTTTTGTAAATTAGGGGGTATTAATAAAATAATATTAAACTAGATACCGGATAAATGTCAGAAATGATATCTAGACAGCCACTAACTATTTTACATCTCTTAAATTATAGAAGCTTACCCAAAAAATACATACATTCTACACCATTACATCACACATATGGAGGATTTAAATAATTAATTCTTATGAGTAGAATGATTATTAAATATTTATGGTTGTTATAATTTATGTGGTATCACTCATTAAATAGTCAAAATCATAGCATATGCATCCATTATGTTTTAAGTGATTAAAACATACAAGTTCATTAACATTAGATTACATACTGCATTCACCATAATATAGCATTAGTTAGATACATACAATTAAATCAAAATTAAACCTGTATCTAACAAACATATTTCATCCATAAATACATGGTTCACAAATCATCCATTTACACAAAATATCATATCATTGCATTCATCCATAAACACATAGTTCATAAATCATTAATTTACATCAAAGATCACATCATTGCATTCATCCATACAAATAATAATAGATCCATCATCAAATTAACTCAAGATACATCACATCATGTCACAATAATCAAATCATGAAAGCATCTACATAAATACATACATAAGCACCCATCTCAAATTCATATCATCATAAATATCATCTATCATCTAACACACATATCACCACATCATAATTCCAGCATAACATTGCATAAATAAAACAAAAACATAATCAATAAATGGCATGCATAATGAAACATAAATGCAAAGTCTCATATAAATATGTCTATCTCAAAAGATGTCTCAGAATGTATATCTCAAAGTGCATGAATATACAAAATCGCTTATAGGCTACAAGTCATATAGGTCAAGCAAACCTCAAAAATAGAGTCCAAGTGCATCATCAATCAAACACATGGTCTGCACTCCCAACATCACCTCCCCCTGTGGTTGTGTCACGCATGTAGTGATGTGATCTCGCTAGTCTCTTTGTGCATTTCTGAGTCCTCTAACTAGGATGGATAGAAGACTACCTAGAGGTGGATCATCTATTGACTTGTGAGCCACCTACACCTGGTGCCTCCTTAGGGACAAGCCCATGCCTCCTAAGATGCATTTTGGGAGAGGTAATATGGGAGATATGCCCTTGTATCTTCTCCTCGTACTCATACAATAGTGATTGTAGGCATATAACATCTCCCCCGGTGTCTGCCCCAAGATCTTCCCTGGTAGCACCCTATGGTGTAGGAGGAACAAAAAACTGCATCCCAGTGGCACTACCCTTAATAGTAGCCTATAAATCCTAGATCTGTAGCATGATTTGATATATGGTGGCATCCCACTATGCTATGGTAGGATCTCACTACTAGAATTGGATATTCGTCGACTGGAGCTCAACCTTGACCTTGTGCAACTATGGTCTCAAAGGATAATCTCTCTCCTCGAGCTCCAACTCCTCCTCATCCTCCTTAGGAGCATCTTGTTCCTCTGCTACCACTTGCTCTATTGGTTGGCCCCATACCTCAGTCCTAGCTCAGACTCTATGCCCTACCAGATCTGCACCATCATCCCTGCCATCATCCTTGCTATCCAACATACCATTGCCATGCCACATTAGATCCCCTCACCACTGAGAAAATGCCTCTGTAACTACCCCAATAACTCTTGTGGAAATCGTTGGGGCATCCTCCTCATCTGATAGCTCTGTGATCCATGACAGGGGAATATCTCCCTATGTTGTGATACACCTGTATACAAATGGAATAAGAGGCACATCCTACTACAACCCGTACTAACGAAGAACTCGAGAGTAGAAGAAATGATCCCAGATGCTAACTTTGTTGTTGATGAGCCACCACTCATGCTGCATCCTAGCTGTGAAACTAGTAGGATAATACCAAACCGAACACTTGTGATATGGTCACCAGATGACATCATTAGCATTAAGCCCAATGAAAGTAGTGGTATAATGGGAAATATCTCCTACATGAGGATGGCTCTTACACCCCTCATGCCCTTGATCCCATCTAGAGGTATAGCACTGCATCTGATCCTCTATGAATGTAATCTTGGTAGGAAGTCCTTTGGGGTGATCTACCTTGATGTGATCCCATATCCAAATCTGTAAGAGCAAGCTGCAAGTAATACCAACATGACCTCATCGGTGGATATGGTACAACTCATCATAGCACTGGGCTGATAGGAACCTCCCCCATGCATATATTATGGGCACCTCATTGTCCATCAGGTCCTGAACCATCGCAAGGAGGTTCCATGGGAACCTAAAACCTGAGTAGTCTAGGATCAAGATGTTTTTGATAACCATCAACAACATTGCATGCCTCGCTGTGAAGACCTTCGCCTCATACCACTACAAAATAGAAACTCCTTCAAACTTGGTGTCTTTGAAGGCCTCCGTAGAGTGTCTTTCGAACACCCAAAGAAAAATAGTCTCATAATTATTAGTGGCCAATGAGGTAATGGCCACTCCATCAAAGGGGAGCTGGAATATCCTATACACATCCTTCGACGTAATAGTCATCTCGTCGGTAGGAAGGTGGAAGGTTTTGGTCTAAGGGTCCCACCGATGGACCAAAGCTGTAAGATAGGCCTGATCTGACATGATGTGATGCAGCCTAGTGATGTACAAGAGCCCATGGGCCTTGAGCCAGGCCTATTCTGTGTCATCCAACAGGGGAAGAAGGTCATTCATGAGCTTCGGGTCATGATCCCGAGCATCAATAATCTAATAACAAAGAGAAAACATAGCATAACTACAATGCATCTAAGGAAAAAATCATAATAAAACATGAAAATGGTGCAAATAACAATGGGCTACTCTAAATCCAAGGAAAAAGAGTAATATATGCACCTAAACAAGTCAAAAAAATTCAAAAAAGTCACTTAATCATGTAAGAAAATTCAAAAATTTTACAAAGGATCTTGGTCATTGTCGCCTACAATGGCTAGAAATTGGTCGCTAAAGTTGAGAGTAGCCAAGCCCCAATAGTCAAAATTCTAACCATTTAAATTCAAACATGGTCGCTCTGAGCGATAGCAGCGAGGCCAGAGGCCGAGCTGGCTGCTCTGAGCCACAGTGGCTGACGAGCGATGCAACAGAAGCATCTACCCTAGGCCAAAAATAACAAAAAAAATTAAAAACAAGTAAAATATGGCTAACCCACCACATAAAATCCTAATCTAAACCTAGCTACGGATTCAGTTCGTTGCCAAAAAGTTTAATGACGTTCATTTATTAGTTAATTAGTGAGGTTCATTTTACCCAAAAAATGAAACAAACAGGGTCAAGGTTCGAGAGAATACCTGAGAATCTCTGGTTACTCTGCTTGCAGATGTCTCTACCTACATAGCCATGATCTCCAACGCAGTAGCACTCCAAGACGCAAAAATTGATTTTGCAAATAGAGCTCTGACAGAAATTGAAAATTGGTGAAAGTGAAAGGTCAAACCCTAGGGTTAATTTTTATTTTCCCAAATTATGGCTTGGCCACTACTGTCATCAATGGCCCGAACTTCTTGGATGCTCAAGGTGAGAGCGACCATAATAAGGAAGTTGGTGGTCGCTGGACCTAACAATGGCCAGCAGCCTAAGCAAAAATAGGAGGGATTTCCTTCATGAGAAATAGCAAAAACATCAAATAACCACATTTTCATGACTCATGGTCATCATAATGATCAAAATAATAAAAAAATTGATTAAAAAAAATCTCAAGTAAGCTCCTATAAAGTTACTCTATCAACCTAGTTATTGTAGCGACTTGCATTCCATGCAACTCAGTAAGATGAGTAAGTCACCATAAGGTTACTTGGGGCAAAAAATTCATGTTGGAATTATGATGTGCCTCATTCAATCCCGAAGAAGACCAAGATGGTCAGACTGCTCCACAGGTACGAAGGAATCATCCTAATTCTCTTTTGACATCAAAAAAACTAAGCCAAGTGATGCAATACAAGCACAAATAGAATAGCTCATCCTAACTCCCTAAGAAGGTTATTCATGGTCGGACCGCTCCCTAGGATAGGGATGAATGATTATCATAAATAATTGGAATCACACTTGGATGGGGGTTTACCCATAAAAGAGAACAAACATTAGAAAGGAACCAAAACTAGTCATATTTGGTCAAGCAACTCATTGCTTCATTCATTGCCCTTCTTTCACCAATTCGTTGTGTGAGGGGGTAGTTTGGAACTTTAAATTTTCATAATAAAAATCAACAAAAGATCACTTGATCATGTCAAAATTGTGTTCATCACAAGAATAATTGCACTAAACTCTTACAAAACTTTTCCCATTTTTTGGGATCATAAGCAAAAAGAACATCTTCAATTTGTATCTCTTCTTCAATTGGTTATGTTGTAGTGACATAAGCTACCTGATTGTGTTTGAGGAATGAGTGTAAGTGAACATGTGCAAGCCCTGTGCTAGATTAAACCTTCAATAAAATTGAAGCAATTATTCAAGGATGCATGTCATCTTGTGTGATTAGGCCATCCAGTGTTGATCATATCAATGATCATCATACACCTTGCTAACATAGCGGTCTACGTTTTTACCTCGTGATGTGTCTATTACTCAACACATCACAAAAAGGGACATCTATAGACACCTAAAACATGTCATGGTCAAGAATACTACTTACATGGGTACACTCATAGGTCATGTGACTAAACCTTGGGACCCTCCAAGTGTTAAAAGTGGTTTTTACCACTCATTTGGGGCATTTACAGCCCATCTAAGCTTGGCCGCTATAGATCAGAGTGGCCAAAATCTAGCCATTGTAGCTTAGTGTGGCCAACCCTTAGCCATTGCAGACGACAACAACTAAGCTTTAAACGTATTTTTCCAACCCATCCAGCCTAATATTGGGTGGAAGTGGCAATCTACATGCAATAAGGATGAGTGGGGACAACTTTGTATTCCTCCTCACAACCAGTCTACATGGAAGAGTCAAAGTCTAGATTTAGACTTTAGTTAAACATATAAAAACAAAGAGCTTCTCATGCTAACACCTAGTACACATAAAGGATTCAGTCCTAGGGTTGAACATTGACCTAGGGCTTCAAAAAAACTTTATAAGGAATAAACCTAAAAGCATTATGGGACTTTTGGAGACACTTTTTGATCTTCTTAAACATTCTTGGACCTTATTTCAATCAAAGAGAGAGGGAGAGCATTAAACATCAAACTATTGAATAGGTTGGATTATTGAGGAGAGCTTCTAGAGACTTGGATAGCTTCCCTTGGAGATCGATTCTTGTAGTGGAACCCTATTCGATTGGAGGACAAATTTGAACACATAAGTTTATAATTTTAATATTATTAGCGGACTTGAGCCCATAGCCTTGGATCAAGAGAGATATTTCATCTTAGCAGCCACTGTCCTAGACAATGGCCTGCAACCTAGTCTAGGGTTTTATGTGTTAGTTTCTTTTATTCTCCTTTATCTCTCATTTCGGTAGCATAGTCTTTATTTTAGTTATTTTCTTGCATAATCCTAGTTTCATTGCATTTATTGAGATTATTCATTGCTAACAACCTCATCCGTGGAGGCAATCTCAAAAATCTAAGTGTGTGTTTTTGTTTCATTGATTTCATGGCTACAGGTTCAATCGAGAAAATTTTCAACATACGAGTACGAAAGGATCCCTCTAGCAATCATACCTATAGAAGGATGCATCTATAAGCCCTCATACATTTTCGTGTGCATCATCAGGAAGCCTTATAAAGCGTACCCCCCTATGTGAGGGGATATTTCATACACTTGCTTCCCTATTTTGTGTGTAAAATCATGTATCAAATGAAGGGTATCCCTCAGAGGGATTCATATGTAACCTAATATGGAGAATATCAATAATAAAAGCATTCTTTCATTTACTTCTTCACATTCTAGTTATATATGCTTTGTGCCTTTTATTTGTTGTATGTTTAAATATTAAAGGATTCAATTGAATCACAAGTAGAGTAGTTGGTGGATGACACATCGATTCCTCGGGGTTGCTATAGGGGTCACAACCATGGTCTATTGTATGGGACCACCATTGCACTACCACAAAGGTGGCAATGCCACCTTTGCTCATTTTATGGTTGTTATGCAAAAAAATCTATTTGTCCAGATGACAAGACAAATCAAGGACAACCAAAAATTTAAAACCTTCACTTCCTACAAACACATAAAACCTATATCTAGAATTTTATTATGGACTCTGAATTATAAATTTGAGTTTAGAGTCCATTAGACCCCAAACATTACATGATAGGAAGTTCATGGGGGAAAGAAATCCAATGATATATCCTTTCTACCAAGGTACTCCAATATACTATAGCTATTGGAGGAATCAAGGACATAGTTGACCAATTGTCTATTGGACATGTGAAACTACTTCTCTAAAATGGAAACTTCATATGTGGACCCCTTTCATGGGCTATGGGAGCACCTTGTGCTTGTAATAGGGGAGTGCATAGGAGGGCTAGTCATGGGTGCAGATTGCAATGTAATATCAATTGTTTCCCTTGGGATACAAACTTGACAATATTGTGGAAACTCTTTGTTAATATTTTATGTTGGAGAGCCAACCTTGTAATTGTCCTTCACTTTCTCCATAGGCTTGGGAGTAAGCATATATTTTAGCTATGAGCCTTTAGATGTGGCAAATAACATATTTTTATGCTTACCCATAATATTTCATCCATCCTCCTTAGGTTGAAGAGTTACCATAGTAGGTGTGATAGGGATCTACCTGTCCTTATTATGAGGTATTAGGGGACAATATTTGACTTTGTTATTTTATTATTGATAGTAAAAGTATATGTTGAGTAAGTTGATGTACAAGACCTTCTAGGAGATCAATATTTCACCATCTTGGATCTTAATAGTTTTCTTGAGGTCCTAGGATATATCAACTTTGATTCACACGCTTCTAAGGGCACACATTAAAATTTTTGTTTGCCTCAACAAGAATGGCGTGACCTAGAGGGACCATTATGCAACTCAAAAAGAGTCACATGGGAAGAGGGATTCTAGGTAATTCGACCCACATAGGGACTTTGGTAGTCATTTATTCAAAGACCAAAACATTATAGGACCATGGTTAAAACATGAGTAGGGAGCTTCGTATGTACCACGGGGCATGCTCATAAATCACCTTAGAATGGGAAAATTTTGAAAAGTGAAATAGAACAAAGCCCTTCATAATGTTTTAAATCATCATTACCTTGACTTCATGAGGCATCCAAACTGCATTAACCCAATCTTGAAGAGATGTTTCATTGGGGATACATCCCATGAAATACCCAACAAGGGTGAATGAATCTAATCATTGATATGCATTATTGAAATTAGGTAGAGGAAGAACTACATTAGGGAAAGAGGGTTACCTCATGCACCACCTTCAAAAAAACATTTTTGGTTGCTTGAGATGAGCTATCATTGCCTGTAATCCCTTCCATGACTCTAGCACTATTCACTAGTCCTAGCCCTTGCTAGTCTACCATGTCTAGGGACCATACATACACTACCCAAAAACACTTGAAACCATACCTAGGCCGATTATGTTTCCAAATAATCCAAAAAATAATTCAAACTATTAGAGCCCTTTTACTAAATATTGACTCAGTGATTCATTCAGTACTAGTATTTTTAAGGTAATCATTTTTTAATTAATTGATCCACTATATTAAAAACTAAATTATTTAAAAAATATTTAAATTATTTAAGGTAATCAATATGTTGGTATTATTTTAGGATGATTTTTAAAAAAATAAATGAAAGCACATCTATATCACTGCATATCATGATGGAAAATATAAAACACATAAGAACTTTTAGTCATGTATAAAATATTAATCAATGATTGTTATGCTTGCTAAAGAAAAGAGGATGTTGCTTATCATTTTAGTCTCATATAGAAAATTGTGGTTGATCTATGGACACTTTTCAATTAGAACTTAAGGTATCCTACCATTCCTTTCCTTCCTCTTCGTAATATTGAAGGCCTTATTATGGTGGTTTAGATGAAAAATATTATAAAGAACCATAATATTGCTCATTTGAGTTTTTATTGGACATAATCCAACCACCATTAAGAAGTTTTATATGAAAACTATTTGACAAACTAAGATTTAGAGTAACTTTAATGTTAAAAATGCAAATTATCAAAAGAATAAAATTAATGGTCTTATTCAGGAGTTGTTACTACTACTACTATTACTACTACTAAATGCCCCAAATGAAGCATTTGGAGGCATCATTACAGATGGGGCATTGTCCCAAGACTCAAAAAATATTCTAAAGTTATTTAGATATATGGATATGTTATTGACCTGTGATGGTATGTATGATAAAAAATATTTCATAACAATAATTTATTGTTGATAAACTAAAAAATGAAAAATGACAATACTTCAATATTTTATATAGAAAAACTAAATTTCAACAATTTACCAACTTTCATTTGTTTTTGTAATTCATCTAATTGTATCCTAAAATAATACATTCAATCAAATATGTTAGTTTTGGTAGAGAGGCTTAGAGAAAGAGAAAAATCCAAAACCAATTCTAAAAGTTATGCTTGAAAGTTGCATATCTTGAAATGTCCATATGGTTACATAATCAACAAAATAAACCACAGTTTAATGTGATCCCTTTTTAAAAAAATTTAAAAACTTATTACTGGAAAAGTATTCTTATGTATGAACTTGTAGCCTTAGTTGTTGTTAGAATTATTGAGTTGTCATTGATGTCAAAGGCCAATTTTGTTGTTGGTAAGTGATGGCATGTTCGGGTAGATTATTCAAAGCAGATATATCCCCAAGGATGATTTAATTATATGAGTATGCTTTAATATTTAAATATTAAAGTGATAATTTTATAATTAATTTAAGCCAAAGGTTTGATATATAAATCAAAAGATTTAAATATAGTTTGAATAAAATTTTTAATTATTCAAATATTATCTTATAGAAGTGATTTTAAAATATAATTTTGAGTGGTCCAACCTCAGGATAATTATGTTAGTTGCATATAAATACAAGGGTTGGAGTTCATTTCAAATAAAAATTTTGATTGAAAATCCTTGATTTTGATGAGTGAAGAAGTGATGGGGCGGAAAAACAAAGTGTGGAGGAATTTGATTGGTTTTGGAGGTGTTGGCAGACGTTCAAGGGTGGATGGAATTTTATAGGTTTCGGTAGTATCATGTGTTATCTTGTAAGATGTTCAAAAAAGTGAATGAAATTAGTTGGATCCTTTGAGCAACAAAATAGCAAGGTAAAAGAACACAACTTCCAGTAAGAGCACAAGCGATATTTGACTCGCATACGACCAAATTTATTTTTGAGGAGCAACATTGCTTTGTAGCCAATACCAAGCATATGATTGTTAGACAAATAAATATTTTTGGAAGTTCCAAAAAAGTAGACCCAATTTAAATTTGAAAACACGGAGGTAAGGGGAGTTTTCACTGTACTTGGAATCGACAATTGAAAGATCTTGTGTAGCAATAATTCCACAGAGGTAGCAGTGATGTGAAGGAAAATCTTTGTGAGAGAGCTACAAATACTTGGAAGTGGAAGAAGGGTGGTTGTAAGAGTGATCATAGGAATGAAGAGCTGAGACAACCTATAAAACCTCACGTGGATTATGATAGAGCTCTTGTAAGAAGACAATCCTACGGTCAAAGAAACCTCTCAAGGCAAAAACTCCTGGTCAAATTAAAGCATCTACTGAATTAGAGTCAAGCTAACTAAGACGGTGCGCAATGAGAAATATGTAAAGCATAATAATATTACCAACGATGGCGATGTGAAAGGACCAATTCAAGCTGATGGTAGAGTTATCTAAACCATGTGTTGCTTTAGAAATGATAGGAAACGAAAGGTACAAATACATTATTTTGATATTTAACCTCAATAAATGGGTTAGCCCAGTCAGTCACAAGCCAACATTAGGATGCTACGGTGTTGAATGTTAGAGGTTGAAATCCCTTAGGTGGCCTACTAAAGTTTTGCACAACAAATTTTAAATTATTAAAGCGTTAGAGTGCATGCAATGATAAGAGGTATGTGTTGAGCAAGGTGCAGAAAAAGTATTGTCATTGTTGTCAACACAGATAGATAGAACAGATTGATGCAGTGGACAGGAGTTCAGAGGTCAGTCAGAGCATGCACTGTGAATTTCCAAGTAGAAAGAAGTGACCCAATTTCAAAAATTCGAAGAAAAAGACAAGTTAGAAAACTGTCGCGATATTGCGACATGTTTTCTGTCACGATTTCGCGACATAACTTAAGAGAGAAAATTCTAAAGAAACTGTCACGATTTCACAACATGTTGGAAGCAAAGAAGCCAAGTAGAGAAACTGTCATGATTTTGTGACATGTTGGAAGCAAAGAAGCCAAGTGGAAAAACTGTCACGATTTCGCAACATGTTGGAAGCAAAGAAGCCAAGTAGAGAAACTGTCGCGATTTCACGACATGTTGGAAGCAAAGAAGCCAAGTAGAGAAACTGTTGCGATTTCACGACATGTTGGAAGCAAAGAAGCCAAGTGGAAAAACTATCACGATTTCGTGACATGTTGGAAGCAAAGAAGCCAAGTAAAGAAACTGTCGTGATTTCGTGACATGTTGGAAGCAAAGAAGCCAAGTGGAAAAACTATTGCGATTTCGTGACATGTTGGAAGCAAAGAAGCCAAGTAGAGAAACTGTCATGATTTCGTGACATGTTGGAAGCAAAGAAGGCAAGTAAGAAAACTATCGCAATTTCGTGACATGTTCGGAGAAGAAGTGCTTGCAAGGAAAACTGTCACGATTTCACGACATGTTTCATTTTCGGAGGCCGAAGCAAAGAGAAAGTGCAAGGAACAAAAGTGTAGCGATTTCGCTACATGTTGAAGTATCGCAGGCCGAAGCAAAGTTTAAGTGCAAGGAACAAAAGTGTAGCGATTTCACTACATGTTGAAGTATCGTGGGCCGAAGCAAAGTTTAAGTGCAAGGAACAAAAGTGTAGCGATTTCGCTACATGTTGAAATATCGTTGGCTGAAGCAAAGTTTAAGTGCAAGGAACAAAAGTGTAGCGATTTTGCTACATGTTGAAGTATCACGGACCGAAAAAAAGTTTAAGTGCAAAGAACAAAAGTGTAGCGATTTCGCTACATGTTGAAGTATCGCGGGCCGAAGCAAAGGGTAAAGTGTAAGGAACAAAAGTGTAGCGATTTCGCTACATGTTGGGTTTTTGTTGGTGCATGCAAAGAAGAATGTACGGATGCGAAAGATGTCACGATTTTGCGACATGGTCCTATTTCGCTGAGACTTGCGAAGTAGAGTGTACGACAGCGAAAAGTGTCACGATTTCATGACATCTTGTGTTTTCGTTGGCAAGAGACAGAAAAGAGATCAAGGCAGCGAATGCATCGTGATTTCGTGACATGTCAAGTTTTTGTAGTTGCATGTCGAGAAGAGTTTATGGAAGCGAAGAATGTCATGATTTCGTGACATGTCAGGTTTTTACGGTTGCATGTCGAGAAGAGTGTACAAAAGCGAAGAATGTCATGATTTCGTGACATGTCAGGTTTTCGCGGTTACATGCCGAGAAGAGTGTACAGAAGCGGAGAATGTCACAATTTCATGACATGTCAGGTTTTCATGGTTGCATGTCGAGAAGAGTGCAAGGAAGTGGAGAATGTCGCAATTTCGTGACATGTAAGGTTTTCGCGGTTGCAAGCCAAAGAAGCATACATAGTGACAGTTGCAAGGAGAAGTTGCAGAAGAAAATCATGCAGCCAAATATGTAAGAGTTAACTGGAGTCAGCAATGTAGTAACAAGGACAGTTACAGAATAAATTAATGCAACAAAAATAATAACTGTTACAGGTGGAGTTACAGTAAGATCAAGTAACCATAATAAGAAATGTGAAAAATAGTTTGGGGGTTATAGAAAAGCTACTGAGTGACTGGTAGATAGGATTTACAGAGTTACAGGCTGACAGAACTACAGTGGCCGACAGAATGTGAAGAAAACCAGGCAAAAAATATTATAATAATAAGACTACTATTGTGGGTGCATAGTGTGGTGGAAAGAGCACAAGAAACAGGAAGAAGAAAACGCGGCAGCATGAGTGCTGTTGTGAATCCAAGGTACTTCAGGATTTGTGCAAAAAGCATGCGTTGTAACTGTAAGTGTAAAATGAGCGAGAAAAGCATGAACCAAAAATAGAGAAGATGTACTGCCAGAGATAAAAAGAAAAAGTAAAAAAAAAATAGAATGTTGGTGTTGTTACACAAAATAAAACTGTAAGAAAGCAAAGAAAACTATCAGAGCATGTTAGAAAGAAAGTGGCTAAAAGACAGAGCGCATCAGAGACAGTGTGGCAGAAAGAATGCGGCAGCATGGGTACAGTAGTGGGTCTGCAGTGCATCGGATTGAACGCAGCTGAGAAAGCCTAGCAAAATGGAGGGAAAAGTAGAGCCGTTTGAAATGAGCCATTGCTATGAGCCAAAAACAATGAGCCGATATAAAGAGCTAAAAAATGTAGTAAGAGAGGTTACTAAAACTGGGTTTTATTCTTGAAAAATTGAAAGAGAGGTTTTGGTAAGAAATAGAACATATTGAGTCTCTAACAATTCTCCTTATGCTTCTATGAGATTGATTTGAGTGAGCAATAGACCAGTGAGGGTCTTGTAAAAAGGAAGGCATTCTTATGTCAATCTAAGATTAAAAATAAGAGATCCAAGTTGGTGCTTGGAATAAGGGGTTGGTGCTCCTTTCTGTTGTAGCAGATAAATCAGGGGTTGGTGCTCCTTCTAGTGGGTGCTGGTAAATTGTTTGTAAAGTTGAAACTTTGCAAAGGCTGGATTTGGATTGAAGTCCAAACAGTCTATTTTGAGGAGTAGCCAAACCGGTGAACCTCGTTACATCTTGTGTTGTGTTTTGCTCTTTTGTTACATTTGCTATATCTATTTTGAGCTTGCATTATTTCAGCATTAAGTGTTACAGATTTAAATTTTAAATAGCTGCACTGATTCACCCCCCCCTCTCAGTGCCATTGTGAGAATATCAATTGGTATCAGAGCTAGGTTCCTAAACTAGCTTAATCAGCTAAGGTGATCTTGGAAGAATCACAATGGCCGGTGGTGAAGGATTTTCATACAACAAAGCTCCTTTGTTCGATGGAACTAATTACTCTTTCTGGAGACTTAGGATGTAGACTTATCTGTGTGCTTTGGGATATGACATTTGGGAGTCTGTAGACAGTGGATACATAATACCCTCTATTCCTCCAACAGATGTTGCTAAGAAGAAAAAGTTTGAGAATAACTCTAAAGCAAAGAATGCTATAATGTGTGGGTTAGTAGACAATGAACTGATAAGGATCATGAGCTATAAAACAGCAAAAGACATGTGGGACAAACTACGGAGCATTCATGAAGGAGACAACAAGATCAAGGAAGCCAAGCTACAAACGCATCGAGCTCAGTTCGAAGCATTAAAAATGAATGATGATGAGAACATAGAGGCTTATATCTTGAGAGTCAATGGAATCATTAATGCAATTAGAGGACTCGGTGAGGAAATAGAAGATGTGGTCATCGTGAAAAAGGTATTAAGAACTCTTCATAAAAGATTTGATTCTAAAGTTTCTACTATAGAAGAAGCTAAAGATCTAAATTCTTTTAGCATGGATGAAATGCATGGTTCTTTAACTGCATATGAAATGAGAATAGGACAAACTAAGCCCTTAGATAGAGAAGTTGCTTTTAAAGCACACAAAAATATAAAAGCTAATCAAGAATCTATAGAAGAAGAATATTCAGATGAAACAGAAGCAAACTTTGTTAGGAAACTAATAAAGGGAAAAGGAAAGTATAGAGGTAAGTTATCGTTTAAGTGTTTCAACTATGGAGGCATCGGGCACTTTGCAGCTAAATGCCCTATGAATGAGAAAAACAAAAGTGGTGAAGGGTCACACCAAGAAAGAAGTGACTAGAAGAAGAAACCACATTTCAGAAAAAGCAACTTCAAGAAGAAAAGTTTCATATCCAAGAATGTCAGCTCTTCTGAAGACTGCTCCGGTGAGGATTCTGAAGAAGAAGCAGATGAAGCTCTGTTCATGGCATTTGAAGAAAGAATAACAGAGGAAAAACTGGAGTGTAATGAGAAACCTGAAGATGAGGCTGAAGTTTATCTAGAAGGTGAGTTAGTTGCTGCACTTAAAGAACTGAGCTCAGAAAGGAAAAAGAATAAAAAGGTTTCAAGAAAGCTTGAGGATGCCAATGAAATAATAAACAACTTGAAAGTATAGATAGATGAATTTAAGAAAATGTTTGAAGTTCTGGATGTACAATTAACTATAAATACAGATGAATGCAACAAGCTAGAAGAAGACATTGTTAAGTTAAGGATGCAGCTAGAGGAGATGAATAGGAAATTGAGTTGTTATCATAAGTTTGAAGATAGTACTGTAAAGTTGGATAAAATGTTAAATAACCAAAGGCCTTTCGACATCAAATTTGGTTTGGGCTTCGATGAAGGAGAATCATCAAAGGGTTCAAAGGCCTTAAATGTAGAACCCATAAAGAAAGAAGAAAAGATCAGAGTTGATCTAGAAAAAACAAATCATGCCAAAGAAAGCAATAATGCCAGACTCAAGAAGAGTACTGACAAAGATGGATTCACAAAAGTCACACATCCAAGAAGGAGAAGATTCATGGCTCCTACTTCAAACTGGTAAAGATTTGCACCCAGGTTTAATCATTCCTTTTCTGGTTATTGTTTTAAATGCAATGCTTATGGTCATAAAATTTCAAATTGCAGGTATAATATAGGACAAAGAAATTTCAATAGTAGAAATGTTTTTTCACCTTTGATAGAATATGCAGTAGAATGTTATAACTTTCATAACTTTGGACATATTGCAAGAAATTGTCGTAGCTCTTTTGCAGGAAATAAAAATCAGGGAAGAAAATATCAACCAAATGGATTGAAACAAAACAGAAAATTTCTCGAAAAACAGGCACAAGTCAATGAAATGGAAAAGGCTAAACAAGTATCCAAAACTACAATCAAACCAGAGTGGAGAGAAAAGGAGCAACCCAAGGAAGAAAAGGAATCCTTGATTGTACAGACAACATTCAAAGCACAGAACAAATCTGCACCATGGATACTAGATAGTGGATGCTCCAGTCACATGACAGGTGACAAACAAAAATTTGAGAAATTACAAAAATATGAAGGTGGTTCTATAAAATTTGGAAATAATGATGGAGCCAAGATAGTTGGCAAAGGATCAATCAAGATAAGTGACGGAAAAATAAAATCTAAAGAAGTATTGTTTGTTATTGGTCTAAAGCATAACTTGCTAAGCATAAGTCAAATTTGTGACAAAGGTCATGAAGTAATTTTTAAAAAGTAGGGTTGTGAAGTAAGAAAAGCAAACAGTGGGAAGTTGATAGCCACTGGATTGAGGACTTCTAGAAATTTGTATACTCTCTCAGAGACTTTAGAAGGATCGTGCATGATTGGACAGGAAGATGAAAATTGGCTGTGGCACAAGAGGCTCGGTCATATAAGCTTTGACAATCCGGTAAAAATCAGCTCAAAAAGGGCAGTAAGAGATATACCCACTATTGGCAAACCTTCAAATAGCATTTGTGCTTCATGCCAAAAGGGGAAACAAACTAGAGCCACATTTAAATCAAAGGATTACTTTACCAGCAAACCTTTAGAACTAATTCATACTGATTTATGTGGACCCATGAGAACACAAAGTATAAATGGTGATAAATACTTTATGTTGTGCATAGACGACTATTCCAGAATGACTTGGATATTCTTTTTAAAGCATAAATCTGAAGCTTTTGAAATGTTCAAGACTTTCAAAAACCAAGTTGAAAATGAAACAGGAAAGAGGATCAAATGTTTAAGATCAGATAGAGGAGGAGAGTTCATCTCAGAGGAGTTTGAAGAATACTGTCAAAAATATGGGATCAGAAGACAGTTTTCAGCAACAAGGACACCTCAGCAGAATGGTGTTGTAGAAAGAAAAAATAGAACTGTACAGGAAATGGCACGGACAATGTTGACTGAAAGCAAAATTGCAGACAGATTTTGGAAAGAGGCAGTCCATACTGCAGTTTATATCCAAAATAGGTGCATGTTGAGGACACATGAAAGCAAAACCCCTTATGAGCTTTGGTTCGGCAAGAAGGCAACAACAAAATACTTCAAAGTCTTTGGCAGCAAGTGTTACATCAAAAGAACTGAAGATAATCTTGGTAATTTTGAAGATAGAGCTGATGAAGGTATCTTTGTTGGCTATTCATCAAAAAGCAAAGCTTACAAATGCTACAACAAAAGGCTAAAGAAAATTGTAGATAGTGCTGATGTTAAATTTGATGAAGATAGGAAACAAACAGTCAGTTGTGAAGAAAACTACCCTATTTATAAAGAATCTATTGAAGGAGATGAAGAAAAGGAAGTAGAAGAGAATCAAAAAATTGACCTAGATGATTTAAGTATTGATTCAGAAGTAGAAGAAAACAATAAATTCAAAACTGGAAGCTAGCAAAAAAATCATCCTAGAGAGCAAATTATTGGGGACCCCACAGTTGGTGTTAAGACAAGAAGAAGAGTAGTAAGTAACTACTCCCTGTTATCTAGCATTGAACCCAAAAATGTTGCTGAAGCAAGCACAGATGAAAGTTGGATGGAGTCAATAAATGAAGAACTTGATCATATTGAGAAAAACAAAACCTGAGAATTAGTACCAAGGCATGCAAATAAAAACATAATCAGTACAAAATGGATTTTTCGAAACAAATTGAATGAAGACGACAGGTTGTAAGGAATAAAGCAAGATTGTTCTATAAATGCTATGCTCAAGTTGAAGGGATTGACTTTGAAGAAACTTTTGCACCAGTAGCCAGACTTGAAGCAATCAGACTGTTTCTGGATTTAGCAGTTCATAGGAATTTCAAAGTTTATCAGATGGATGTGAAATCAGCATTTCTAAATGGAAATCTTGAAGAAGAAGTTTATATTGAACAACCGGATGGTTTTCAACTCTGTGATAATCCCAACTTTGTTTGCAAGTTGAAGAAAGCATTGTATGGCTTGAAACGAGGCACCAGAGCATGGTATGCAAGACTGGACATCTATCTCACTCAGCAAGGGTTCAAGAAAGGTATGGTGGACAACAATTTATATATCAAAATAGAGAATGGCAATCTTATTGTCCTTGTTGTTTATGTAGATGATATAATATTTGGCAACAACAATGATGAGTCATGTAGAGACATAGCAAATAAAATGCAGAAAGAATTTGAAATGTCTATGATTGGTGAACTTTCATATTTCCTTGGACTGCAAGTTAATCAAACTGAAAAAGGCATTTTTATTTCTCAAGTCAAATATGTGAAAGAAATGCTGAAAAAGTTCACAATGGAGGATAGTAAGCCTGATAGCACTCCCATGACAACAGGTTGCAAGTTGAGAAAGGATGAAAAATCTCCAAGATGTTGATCAAACAATGTACAGATCTATGATTGGGAGCCTCCTTGTATTTGATGACCACCGGACCGGATATCTTACAGGCAGTATGCATGGTAGCAAGATTTCAGGCTAGTCCCAAAGAGACTCATGTGATAGTTGTGAAGAGGATTCTTAGGTACCTCAAGGGTACTATGGAGTATGGATTATGGTATCCAAAAGGAAATGACTTCACTCTTATTGCATATTCAGATGCAGATTGGGTAGGATGTATAGATGATAGAAAGAGTACCAGTGGAGGTGCATTTTATCTTGGAGACAGATTGGTAGCATGGCATAGCAAGAAACAAGAATCAGTCTCTTTATCCACAACAGAAGTAGAATACATTGTAGCAACAACATGCTATACACAGATATTATGGATGAGACAAACACTAAAATATCTGGGTATTAATTTCAAAGAGCCAATTTCCATTAAATGTGATAATACCAGTGCAATTAACATCTCAAAGAATCCGGTTATGCATTCCCGCACCAAACATATTACAATCCGATATCATTTTTTGAAGGATAAAGTTGCAGAAGGAGAGGTTAAGTTGGATTTTGTTCCAACTACAAAGCAAGTAGCAGATATATTCACCAAACCATTACCCAAGGAAGTTTTTGAGTACCTTCGGAGTAAGTTGGGAGTGGTCACATTTCCCAAGAACTGACTATCAATTGGGATCACATTCTTAGGGGGAGCATTTATGCCTATGTTTATAGTTTTGCTCACATTCATGATTTTTGCTAACTATAACAATATGTGTCTGAGAATGTTGTGCATAGACTCAGGGGAAGTCTGTTGTAGCCCTTTGGTATTATTATCAAAGGGGGAGAAGAATTATAGAAAATTGCATGAGTGTTGCCAACAATTCCAAAGGGGGATATTGTTGAGCAAGATGCAAAAAAAGTATTTTCATTGTTGTCAACACAAACAGATAGAATAGATTGATGCAGTGGACAAGAGTTCAGAGGTCAGTGAGATCATGTACAGTGAATTTCCAAGCAGAAAGAAGTGGCCCAGTTTCAAAAATTCAAAGAAAAAGACAAGTTAGAAAACTGTCGCGATATCACAACATGTTTTCTGTCGCGATTTCGTGACATAACTGAAGAGAGAGAAAATGCTAAAGAAACTGTCACGATTTCATGACATGTTGGAAGCAAAGAAGCCAAGTAGAGAAACTGTCACGATTTCGTGACATGTTGGAAGCAAAGAAGCCAAGTGGAAAAACTGTCGTGATTTCGTGACATGTTGGAGGCAAAGAAGCCAAGTGGAAAAACTATCATGATTTCGTGACATGTTGGAAGCAAAGAAGCCAAGTAGAGAAACTATCATGATTTCGTGACATGTTGGAAGCAAAGAAGCCAAGTGGAAAAACTGTCATGATTTCGTGACATGTTGGAAGCAAAGAAGCCAAGTAGAGAAACTGTCGCGATTTCACGACATGTTGGAAGCAAAGAAGCCAAGTGGAAAAACTATCACGATTTCACGAGATGTTGGAAGAAAAGAAGCCAAGTAGAGAAACTGTCATGATTTTGCGACATGTTGGAAGCAAATAAGGCAAGTAAGAAAACTGTCACGATTTTGTGACATGTTCGGAGAAGAAGCGCTTGCAAGGAAAATTGTCGCGATTTCGCGACATGTTTCATTTTTGGAGGCCGAAGCAAAGAGAAAGTGCCAAGGAACAAAAGTGTAGCGATTTCTCTACATGTTGAAGTATCACGGGCCGAAGCAAATTTTAAGTGCAAGGAACAAAAGTGTAGCGATTTCGCTACATGTTGAAATATCGCTGGCCGAAGCAAAGTTTAAGTGCAAGGAACAAAAGTGTAGCGATTTCGCTACATTTTGAAATATTGCTGGCCGAAGAAAAGTTTAAGTGCAAGGAAAAAAAGTGTAGCAATTTCACTACATGTTGAAGTATCATGGGTCGAAGCAAAGTTTAAGTGCAAAGAACAAAAGTGTAGCGATTTCGCTACATGTTGAAGTATCGCAGGTCGAAGCAAAGGGTAAAGTGCAAGGAACAAAAGTGTAGCGATTTCGCTACATGTTGGGTTTTTGCTAGTGCATGCAAAAAAGAATGTACGGATGCGAAAGATGTCACGATTTCGCGACATGGTCCGATTTCGCTGAGACTTGCGAAGTAGAGTGTACGACAGCGAAAAGTGTCATGATTTTGTGACATGTTGTGTTTTCGCTGGCAAGAGACAGAAAATATATCAAGGCAGCGAATGCATCTCTATTTCACGACATGTCAGGTTTTCGTGGTTGCATGCCGAGAAGAGTGTACAGAAGCGAAGAATGTCACGATTTCGTGACATGTCAGGTTTTTGCGGTTGCATGTCGAGAAGAGTGTACGGAAGTGGAGAATGTTGCGATTTCATGACATGTCAGGTTTTTGCGGTTGCATGCCAAGAAGAGTGCAAGGAAGCGAGAGAATGTCACGATTTCGTGACATGTCAGGTTTTCACGGTTGCATGCCGAGAAGAGTGCAAGGAAGCGAAGAATGTCACGATTTCGCGACATGTCAGGTTTTCACGGTTGCAAGACGAAGAAGCATACACAGTGACAGTTGCAAGGAGAAGTTGCAGAAGAAAATCATGCAGCCAAATATGTAAGAATTAACTGGAGTCAGCAATGTAGTAACAAGTACAATTACAAAATAAATTAATGCAGCAAAAATAAGAACTGTTACAGGTGGAGTTACAGTAAGATCAAGTAGCTATAATAATAAATGTGAAAAACAATGCGAGGGTTACAAAAAAGCTACTAAGTGACTGGCAAACAGGATTTACAGAGTTACAAGCTGACAGAACTACAGTGGCCGACAGAATGTGAAGAAAACCAGGCAGAAAATATTATAATAATAAGACTACTGTTGTGGGTGCGCAGTGCGATGGAAAGAGCATGGGAAACGGGAAGAATAAAATGTGGTAGCATGAGTGCTATTGTGAATCCAATGTATTTTGGGATTTATGCAAAAAGCATGCGCTGTAACTGTAAGTGTAAAATGAGCGGGAAAAGCGTGAACCAAAAATAGAGAAGATGTACTGCCAAAGATAAAAAGAAAAAGTTAAAAAAAAATTAGAATGTTGGTGTTGTTACACAAAAGAAAACTGTAAGAAAGCAGAGAAAATTGTCAGAGCGTGTCAGAAAGAAAGCGGCTGAAAGACAGAGCGCGTCAGAGACAGTGTGGTAGAAAGAATGCGGTAGCATGGGTACAGTAGTGGGTCTGCAGTGCATCGGATTGAACGCAGCTGAGAAAGCCTGGCAAAATGGAGGGAAAAGTAGAGCCATTTGAAATGAGCCATTGCTATGAGCCAAAAACAATGAGCCGGTATAAAGAGCTAAAAAGTGCAGTAAGAGAGGTTACTGAAACCGGGTTTTATTCTTGAAAAAATTGAAAGAGAGGTTTTGGTAAGAAATAGAACATATTGAGTCTCTAACAATTCTCCTTATGCTTCTATGAGATTGATTTGAGTGAGCAATAGACTAGTGAGGGTCTTGTAAAAAGGAAGGCATTCTTATGTCAATCTAAGATTAAAAATAAGAGATCCAAGTTGGTGCTTGGAATAAGGGGTTGGTGCTCCTTTCTGTTGTAGTAGATAAATCAAGGGTTGGTGCTCCTTCCAGTGGGTGCTCTGGTAAATTGTTTGTAAAGTTGAAACTTTGCAAAGGCTAGATTTGGATTGAAGTCCAAACAGTCTATTTTGAGGAGTAGCCAAACCGGTGAACCTCGTTACATCTTGTGTTGTGTTTTGCTTTTTTGTTACATTTGCTATATCTGTTTTGAGCTTGCATTATTTTAGCATTAAGTGTTATAGATTTAAATTTTAAATAGCTGCACTGATTCACCCCCCCCCCCCTCTCAGTTCCGTTGTGAGAATATCAATATGTGAGTCAACTATTGTACTACCTTTAATAATTAAAGTTTTGGAGTTGAAAAAAAATGCATACAATGATAAGAGGTATGTGATTCATATTTAGTGAAAGGTATAAGTTGATTTTATTACTTTAAAATTATTTAAATGAGTAACTATTTATAAAGGTCTTTGAAATCACCTCAATATCAAAGTGAAGTGGATTATTCAATGTCAAAGTGAAGTGGATTATTTATAAATATGGAATATAGAAGGTGGTAGATATTTCTATGCAAAGATTGAAGATATTACTAGCACACACATCAAAACAACTACACTATTGAAGATATAGCTAGCAAGGACAAGAAGTAGTGACTTCATAAGATTTTAGAGTAGATTTGATAGTGTTTGTGATCAAATTCTTGAGAAGATTTGAATAGTGTTTGTGATCATATTTGGGAGCATAATTGTGAACACTTTACTTTGGAATCCAAATAACAAAGGATAAAGTCTTAATGGCCTGATAACAACACCTAGCTAAATCATATTGTGCACTAGCTTACAAAGTTGAGCGTCTAGAACAAAGTAGAAAGCATAGAAGGTTGAAATTCAGAATTTGAAGAGGTTGAGAAGTGCTTCATAATGTGGAAGCATAAAAGAGTGAAAGCAAGGTATTAGTGTCCTCTAATCAACATGCAATTAATTTATCTAGTTCTAGACTTGGGATACGTTTAAATGTAATAAATGTGAGACATGTGGAAGTGAAACAATTAATGAATGTGAAGGAAATTTTAGCCATTTGAAGCCTCCAACATCATTATATCATTCTCTATTTGTTTATCAAGGTTGGTACCTTTAGATCTAAGGTTGGAGCCTCAAGGATATTGGTGTCTCCTATGGTTTGGTGCCCATGAACTTGTATAAGGGGATTGGTGTCTCTTGTGGGTTGGTGCCCACGAACTTGTATAAGGGGATTGGTGTCTCCTATGGGTTGGTGCTCATGAACTTGTATAAGGGGATTGGTGTCTCTTGTGGATTGGTTCTCATGAACTTGTATAAGGGGATTGGTGTCTCCTATGGGTTGGTGCCCATGAAATTGTATAAGGGGATTGGTGTCTCATGTGGGTTGGTACTCATAAACTTATATAAGGGGATTGGTGTCTCCTATGGGTTGGTGCCCATGAACTTGTATAAGGGGATTGGTGTCTCTTGTGGGTTGGTACCCACAAATTTTATTGAAGAAAATATAAGCAATATTTGGCTGTGGTTTTCTCCTGAGATGGCATTTCCACGTAAAACTCTTCTCTCTTATGTGTGTGGATTTTGTGCATTGATTTATTATTGCATTCATATCATTTCAGTTATTGATTGGAAATAAAAGTTTTATCATATATCTTTCACCCCCCTATCAGTATAAGCGTGTGTTTCTTCAATTGGTATCAAAGCAGGTTCCTTCATAAAAGCCTAACCACTTGAAGGAAGATCTTACAAGAACACACATGGCTTACCAAGAAGGATTTTTATCAAATAGGGCTCTACTGTTCTATGGGACTAAATATACCTTTTGGAGTGTGAGGATGTGAACCTATTTGATGCCACATGGCTATGATATATGACAATCTATTGTGGATGGGTTCAAACCACCTAAAATCCGGATGCAGGAGCATCCAATGGTTTAAGGGCAATATTGCATCACCAATAAAATAAAATAAAAATAAAAATAAATAATATATATATATATATATATATGTTTAGACCCATGTGTTTAAAAAAAACATATATATGTTTAGACATATATGTTTAGACCCATATGTTTAGACCCATGTTTTTAGACCCATATATGTTTAGACCTATGTGTTTAGACCCATATGTTTAAACCCATATGTTTAGACCCATATGTTGGAAATTCAAGTTTCAATTGAATATTTTCATGGGCAGGAAAATGAAAATTAAATTTAAAAATGAATATTTTCCTGGTGGGAAAATTAAAGGTGGGAAAAGGATTTATACTTAACAGAACATTCTTTGGGAAGTTATTAATAGGGGGAATAGATATTACCGAAGGCAGTCCGATATCACACATCGTGGCTCCAATTTGTAGATATCGAGTCTTTGTAATAAAAATTGGCATTATGGTCGTACATTGTAATTTCTATTACTATTTTATTGAAGAAATATTTGATGTGAGGTTTCTATTGAGTTTTGTCTATGATTTAAAATTATATGTGGGGTTTCTGATAAATTTATCTATGATTTTGAGTACTGTGTGAGTGTTGGGTGGAGTAGCCCTTCATCAAGTGGTATCAAAGCCAGGTTATTGAGTGTGTAAATAGATTGCTGAATGTGAGGCAGTTTGCACCAGGACCTAGGGTTGAGGGTTGTGAGAAAAGTGACCAGAATGCCTCCACAAAGAAACCATGGTGGTGGGAGAAATGTTGTGGTACCAAAAGAGGATTTTAGAGCCCTGCAGAGGCAATTTTAGGCATTGCAAGAGGAGTTGCATAAAGGTTTTGAGCCAATAAGAGAATATGGGAGTGAATATGAAGCTGAAGAAAAAGAGGCCTAGTTTGAGGAAGAAGAAGAGGTAGTAGATCCTACGCAAGTTAGACTATATAAATTTTTATGACCATAAAGGTGTGCACCCAATATTGCAATTGCGTAAAATGAAATAAAAAGCGATATTCAAACACAAATTGAAAAAGACAAAATAACTAAGTAAAATGCATCTTTATTTCCATTTTGAACCAATCCATATGTTACAAATGAATCCCTCTTAGGGATATCCCTTTTTGATACACAATTACAATGTTGTGATCACCTTGGGAATACAATGCACTTTTCAAGCCTTTAAGGTGACACGAACTGCTCTAGGGCAGAGTTGACCCTCTTCTTCGCATTGAGGAAGGAATTGAATGGTTGAATATCCTTTAAATATGATTCTCTATGGTCAAGAAACAATAGAAAAGTATCAAAAGCATATGAATCCTCTCATGATGAGGCCCTTTAAATAGAATATACACAAAGATAGCATAGCAACATAAAATTAAGAAAGTGAATAAACCATGCTAAACATAAGAAATTCTCATAAAGATTGTTAGAAACATGTAAATGAAAACTAAAGCTACCAATATAGTGGATCAAATGCATGAAATGAAGCATGTTAGCATGAAAAGAAATCAATTATGCCCTACTTTTTGAAATGAAGTAAATTTAATCAAATCCTTAATCCGGTCAATCAGAGTCTCTAAACTATCAAATCAAGTTCTAAAATGATTAATCTAACCTAGTTAAGCATACTGGAAAAGTAATAGTAAAGGGATCCGCAACTATGATGAGCGGTTTGCATTGTAAAATCGTGACTGAAAGCCATGGTGAGCAACCAAGTAGTTTTGCTCTCCAAATCAGGGGTTGTGGGATTGATCCTCCTTGTCAAATTGATGATCAAGGGTTGCCTCAGTATCCTCTGATAGATTTGGTGGTTGAATTTCTTGATAGGGCCTTCATTTTCCCAAATTAATGTTTCTTGGCATTCTAGCTCCTTAGGGCATCCATGGCACAATTTGACATGATGCTTGAGTTGGCAAAGTGATAGCAAAAAATCTCTCTCTTAGTGTACTCAAGTGAGTCCACAATCTGATATGGCTTCACTGCTCTAATATCTAATGCTCTAACATATGATTTACCCTAATTCAAAGGGGTATTTATAGGACTACCTAAGGGATAGGGGTGGCTTCATGGAGAAGCCAAGAACAAGAAGAGGTGGTTAGGACAGTTTGGTTAGAATATTCCATCCTTTAACCACCTTATTCTAGATCAAATGGTCTTTCAAACTGATTTGGCTTGGATGAAGGTCAGCTAAAATTCAGTTAAGACCGCAGGTGATAGTTGTGGTCCATATTGTAAACCACAGGTGTCAATCGTCGTTTAGATTGTAGACCACAGGTCTAAGCTATGGTTAAGACTGAATAGGCCAAGAAGCCTAAATTGAGTGGTTAGAAACACTGCTCTATCTTGGATTCTATCCAAGATCTTCCATATGATCTTGTAGCATGTTCATATGAGTAGTCGCCATTGACATAACATGTTTGAGGTGCTATAGATACCCCTTTTGAGATGTATTGTGAGATCGAACAACGTGTGAGAAAAAATACACCACCTAAAATGATGACGAAGGTTGTATGATTATCATTAGTCAGATCAATATTAGATGCCCCAGGTCTAGTAAAAGGATGCACATCCTAGAATCATTGCATCCAACTCTTTGGAGGCTTAATTTTGAAAGGGTTTGCACTCGTCATCAGTAATTCAGGTAGCTTTGGTGCTACAATAGGAGTTAGGTCTATATAATCGAAAGGAGGTGAGATATAAATAAACTATCATATTTGCTATTTTTCCCAAGCAAAGGGGTAAGCTTATGATAGCTTTTGACAATGATTCACAAGGACGAACATAATTTTAACAAGATCAAGGGATCTATGATTTTAAAGATCTTCTGTTGACTTTGATTATGATTTGATATTATGACTACCCTCTCAAGTGACGATTCGATGAGGGTAATGACAATATATGAAGCAACGATGTTGCTTGACCACAATGAATGATCTAAACAAACTTAGAATTGAGTACTTAATTACTTGGTTAAGCCTAGTTCAGCTTATGATTCCAACTGTTAATAGTAATTTGCACATTTCTATCCCATGGAGTAGTTGGGCTATAATAGTCATCTTAGGGAATTGAAATGATACAAATCCAATTAGTTTTGTGTTGAATCAATTTTGTTGATGATTTTCTAAAAATATGTCATGGAAGAAATGACATTAAACGCCTCATTCCTGTGGAATAGTCCAGCTTCAAAGGCCTTCTTCGAAATTGAAAAGAAGCATATTAAATCAACGATGACAATTTTACCCAAAATGTCCTTATGGTTATTTACTCATCTCATCGGATTTCATGGAGCGCAATTCGCTACAACCGCAAAGTGTATAGGGTAAATAACTAAATACGAGGTGCATTTGGCTTTTGATTATTTGATTTTTTTGAATGTTTTGAATTTTTTAATTGGATCCTAGTGCTTGATCATCACCAAATGTGCAAATTAATTACTCTTATTGAAATTTTATCTATTAGGAGACATTGATTTATCCTTTAAGACCTTCCCATGGTGGGATTTTGCTAATTTTGATGTTAGTTACAAACTGCAGGTACAATCTACGGTTGGAACTTTTAAATTTTTGGAACCACAAGTTTGACCTGTGGGTGGAAAACCCTAATCTTGGGACAATGGGTGTCAGTAAAGGTCCGTCAAAATTAGAAAATACTATAAAAGGTTTTCCCATTTGAAAATTTCATTATTTTCTTGAAAGCTACTGCAATTTGAAGAGCTCTAAGAGGTGTGAGAGTAAACTTGACATGAAATGTTGATAAAACTAAAACCTACTACCCTAGACACATCAGAATGGTAGACCATGGAAAACCCTCTTCTAGCCGAGGCCTCAGTGTGGGTAAGGTAATTCAAAACTAATTCCTTGCATTCATTACCAATAAAACAAACCAAATTATTTAATTGGTTAAATCAATCGCATTAAACTATTGGCAATGAACCACACCCTAGGTTAGGCTAGCTTAGGTTTTACTCTTTTTTTTTCTATTGTCCAAGAAATGACCCCAAAAGGGTCATATTCCTAGACCACAACTACCAGTTATGATTCCCCTTTGACAGATTGGGGACCACAGGTATAATTTGTGATTAGGTTTGAATTACAACGATCAAAAATTTATTTGTTGTGCGGACCACGGGTTTAACCTATGGTTCCCTTTTTATTTAATTTTTCAAATTTTTTATTTTTTTTGTGATTTTATTGGTATTTAATGCCATTTATTGCACCTATGATATGTATTATTAATTTTTTTTTTATCATGCTTAGCATAATATTGCATTGTTAGCTATTTTTTGCTTGATCTATCTCTTTTTAGGTCACTTTTAGTTGTTTAGTTAGCCTTTAGTTATATGTTTTCTTATACCATATCTCTTTGTAGAGACTGACCTCTAGAGCTAGGGAGCCAGAGCTCCTTAACACTCTTTGCCCACTGTTGACTGTCGAGGAGTGGTAGTGGTTTGGGGCCATAGGCTTTGGCTATGTTTTGGATCTACCCACTATCAGGGTAGATCAAAATTACATAACTACGTTGACCCAGAGTTGGAATGCCTAGACCAACACATTTCACCTGCCAATACGTGAAATGACCATCACACTTGAGGATGTATATAGGATCTTCAGGATCCCTATTGATGGCGAGGCCATCACCTCCTCTACCTTTAAAATTAGGGGAGCTATGTTTTATGAGATCTTCGATGATCGAAGCTTGGAGGCCCAATGTAAGATAAACCATGGAGGTGTTCACATTGGGTACTGGTATGGGGAGGAGGTCTTCTCCATCCGAGAGGCTATTTTTATGCACATGGTCATGCAGATTGTCCTTTCAGACTCCTCGAGTGTGAGGATACCATGGAACCTTTTAGCCAGTGTCAGGAGGGTCATTCAGAGCTCCACATGATGGCCATTGCTTCTAGCCTGGGGGAGCACTTTACTATACCAGCTATATTGGGAGCTATACCAGATTACCAATAGGAGCCGAGTAGGCATCAACTATAGTCTACTCCTAAAGATCTAGGATTGCTAGCACATCCAGATTGAGCAACCTATAGAGCTACCCCTAGTGATTACTTCTATTGATAATGACTGTTAGTATTATGCCACATGTTGTCCCCATAAGGAGGAGGGGTTTCAGAGTAGGTCCTATGCAGGGGACATTGAGCACTACATCAACCAGCTTGCAACACTATGACCTGATGACATTGAGTGGCATCCATATATGGATTGCCCTGTATGGCTAGAGGCTAGTGAGTGGTTACACTAGGCTTGGTGAGATAGATGGCTTCTAGGCTATAAGGATGAGATCTGAGAGTATCAGTTCTACTCTAGAGTCCTATCATAGTTTAGCTTAGTGCAGGACATCCCATAGCTGCCTATTATCTATAGGAGGCTAGTGTTGGAGACAAATCTATAATGGGTGCAACCTACATCACTAGGTGATGCTATGGATGATTTATAGGATTTAAGAGTTTCTGTGGCTAGGACCACCCTACCGTATGATACTCGGTGGTCCCTAATTCAGTGGCATGGATCTGGGCCTCTCGACTAGGTGGATGATGCGATGGAGGTTGATCCACATGGGCACAATGTGCATCCACATACTGAGGGTGGATGGGGGCAAAGGATGAACCACTAGTGGAGGTCAAGTAAGAGGCCCTAGATGAGGGTGAGGTGCCTCTAGACAGAAAGGTAGGGCATCTAATAGCCCAAGTGGTAGACCTACAGAGCCATGTTGGGAGGCTGCAGACCCAGTAGTTGTAGTGGGATACTTCTATCACCACTCTAGAGGTGAAGCTAGCGGATAGGTAGAGGAGGCAATAGGAGGCCTAAGAGTAGATCATGGCTATGACATCATGTGCTATAGTGGTTGAGGGGCGAGCCCAAGAGCTAACTACTGCACTTGAGCTAGCAGAGGCACAACGAGCTGTGACTATAGTAGAGAGGGACTTAGCTCAGTCACAGGCTTTGAGAGGAGATCCTTTATCTTCTCATGCTATCATGGCACCACCCGTAGCACCATTTTCATTATTACTAGACGGTCGTAATCCTATATCAGAGATCTAATATTTACATACCCTCATGGAGGAGGGCAATGCTAGACATATAGGCAGGATAGCCTGCATAGACCAGCTAGAGGGCCACATCAGGTTGATTGGTGGGCAGGTTCCATAGGATCCACATGCTTCAGGGTCCCAATGAACAAGATCTAATACTACATGGTAGTCATCCATGAGCTCGAGCCATAAGACTCACAGGACTTAGAGGACACATATATCCTCTAGCAGTCATGGTGCTAACTTGCACAAGAGTCACAGGGATGACAGAGGGGATGCTAGTAACTCTTAGGTTGGGGGTGCAGGCCCTTGATAGCATATACATGTGCTAGTTTATGATGTACTATTTTTATGTGTAAGCTCGAGGACCTACAAAAATGTAGCCTATAGGATATTTTGATACACTCTATGTACTCATTACGGACATATATATGAGATATGATCATTTTTGCTCATTATGTGTACTCATTTATTTGTGTATTTTATGTTTATGTGATGCACATAGATGCAAATTCTTATGTTAATGCTATGTTTATATGATGTTATGCATGGATGGCATACACTAAATAGCTATTTTATTTTATGTTTATGATGATATGCAGTGATCTAGATGTTTAGATGTACTATTTATGATGGATGCATATGGATGCAATGCTTTCTCTTAACGCATATTTGATATTGCTTTATTGTATGCATTAATTTGTGATGATGTCATGCTATGCTGGTACAATGTATGTAATGCTTTATTTACATGATGATAATCTAAAGTAAATGAACCTGTATGATTTAATCACTTAAAAAATAAGGAATGAATGCAATATATGTTTAAAAATATAATGGATGACACCACAAAATATGTAAAAAACATGAATGTAATTGGAAATCCTTACTACACGAATTTAATTAATTAATCACCCATATATGAAATGCAATTATATGCAATATTTCAATGCGAATGATATAGTATGTTACTCTATTTTCTTTTTGCACTTTTGAATGATATGCACAATATAGTCAATGGTCGTCTAAATATTATTTTTGACATCCATCTGGTATCTATCATATATCTTGACTGTGCTCACTGTAATGACGTATCACTTATTGGATACTTTGCAATTTGATGATTTGCAATGACTTTTACCTTTGATGGTTTGTGATATTTGATATTTGTTGCTATTAGAGAGATTTTTGAGGTTTTCCATGACACTCAAACACCCTAGTTGACTTATCAAAATTTGTATACTAACCATACTAGACTTCTGAAATGTAAGTCTTTTGCTAGGATAGGCCCTAACTGTTCATTATCCTTGTATGTGCACATGAATATTTTAAGATAAGGCACAAGCATACCTCGATGTCAGGAAGGATTCTTTTAGCCCATTGCTAATATTGGGGGTCCGTAAGTGTTTATCCAATCTTAGGTTTAGATTTTAGTTGGACTAGACCACTAGGTGATATAGGACACCTGAAGCTAGATCTTCCACATTTAAACATTGGTCTTGTACATAAGCGAGGTGCTAATGCATCAAACATATCATCATACTAAGTTACAATAGTGCTGGAAATTCCAGGGATTCAAGTTTTCTCCCTCTCTTTTTCTTTTTCAGTTTTTTGGGATACTTGCTCATATGTAGTGAAGAAAGGGAGTCGATTGCACTTTGAATTTGACTTTCTTTGGATCTTCATTTTATATTAATTTGAACTTGCTTTCTGATCTTCATTTGATTTTTATTTGAACTTTTATTTCTGATCTTCACTTGATTTTGATGTGAACTTTTATTTCTGATCTTCATTTTATCTTCACTTGAGCTTTGATTTCTAATCTTCATTTGATATTGAATTTCTGGAATTTATATTTGATAATTTTCTTCAAAAACTTTCCTTTGGGGATTTTACTTTGGGGTAAAATTATTTTTGTAATATCGATTGAATGTATCGATCTATGATATTAATATAGGATATCAATCTAGGATGTCTATCTATGATATCAATATAGGATATCAATCTGGGATATCGATCTATGATATCGATCTAGGGTATCAGTAGTGAGGATTGATGTGGGATATCACTCTAGGATATTGCTCATTTTATCGTAATCAATGGATTATGAGTAGGGAATACACTTGTCATTTTTCCAATTGCCAACATTTCCCATACCGTTTGCATAGGGGGATAAGCAAGAATAATTATTTTTCACCTCAGGATACCCGGTCCTGCTTCGTGGCTTTCATCTTCCCCTAATCCTTATAAGGATTGTTTAGTTTATTTATTAGTTATAGAATTATGATATGCTAAGGGGTATACCAAATAGACCTCATCTGCAAAAACAAATGAATATTTCTATCAATTTTTGATAAGACCTCTAGATATGGTTGGGTGACCGAAAAACCTGAGTATATTCTTTATAGCAACATTATGGGTTGTGTTGAAAAACACAATTACTCACATGAATTATGGATTATGATAAATGCAGAGGTGCATGATTAAAACACAAATATGGTATCATTTGTAATACTCACAAACACAATCCCTTCTAATACAGAATGCAACGGATGATGAATGTTTGTATACAGTGCAATGAAATGAATGCATGCGTGAATGAAAATGCATAATGCAAATGCAAATGTTTTTGGATTTTATGCTTTACCAATTTTTGGATTTTATTGATTTTATAATTTTTATCAGTTTTTGAGCCTTTATATTTGACAAAACAGTGATTACATGCCTTCCTAGCATTTAAATTGACCAAGCGATTCTTAGGAGACCTTGGAGCTTTTAGGATTTACCAAAGGGATTATGAGCACCTTTGGGGTTGTGTGGGATGACCAAGTGGTTCTTAAGAATCCTTGGAGCCTTTAGGTTGACCAAAGGGATTATAACCACCTTTGGGGCTTTTGGGATGACCAAGTGGTTCTTAAGAAACCTTGGAGCCTTTGTGTTGACCAAGCCATTTTTAAGAAACTCTTGGTGCCTTTTTGATTGACCAAACTACTAATAGATGAGCATGGATGTTGAGGATAACTTAGGCTTATTCACTTAAGCCTAAGTTAATATATTATTTATTATTTTCCTATTTCTTGCACTTTGTATTCACGTGAGGCATAGTATGCCCATGTTAGAAATAGGTTGTTAGCATGTTGTTAGCATGTTTTTAGATGGTTGTTAACTGTTAGAGATCTCCTTTGTCCTCTAGTAGTAAATGGAAATCCCTAGTTAGCATTTGGTTAACTAGTAGTTAAGTGGTTGGCCATGTTTGGCAGATTGTTGCAACCACTTAACCTACGTAACATCCATTGTAATTTTATATATACTTGCATTATGATGAATAATATAGCTTCATACTATTGTTCCTACATCATTGGTATCAGTTAGCTTCAGGAGAGTGCAGGAAGGAGGACAGAACTACCACTTTACTGCTAGATCCTAGGAGGGTGTTGAGTGGAGTTGACTTGAAGTCACCTACAACACCACGTGAAGCTGAGGTGACAGATGGCAGAAATTACCCCTACACAAAGTGTTGACTATCAGTTGCACCAGTTAGAAGTCGAATTGTGGAGGTAGACATTGTAGATCTGCCAAAAACAGATTGAAGTGGAGCAAAATATCGGTTTACAATTTCATGCAAAATTGAAAATTTTCTTTTATTGTGAAAGAATTTTATAATTCATGCAAATAAAATATTAATATTCTTATTAATATTTTATTCAAAAAAACTTTATATGCATGAAAATATTTTTTTTAAATATTAATATTTTATTTAAAAAAAAAAATCTTGTGGTGGAGGCCACACCAACCGGTGTTGACCAAAACCCGATGGCCACACCAGTCGGTGCCTACAAACACCGACCAGGCCACCCACCGGGCCAGCTGACCAGCCAAGCACCCAACGCCGACCAGATCAACATTCAACCAACTTTGGCTGACGTCGATAGGCATCGGCACTTGTGTAGCACAGGTGGCACCAGCGTGGTAGCACAGGTGGTAGCACCAGCCATAGGCATTAGTGCCACCTGACTTGTGGCTACACCAGATCTATAGCATAGAGGGGCACCACCTCGACGTCGATCGACAGTCGAATGACACCAGTCGATGATAGCCAACCCTACCGCCCGACCACAACTAGCTCGAGGCCACGATGACCCCTACCTTAGGCACACCTTGTGGTCTAGTGCATCAACACAGACATTCGAGCAGACATAGACACCATCTGATATTTCAGGCAGACGTGTAAATGATCACTACGATCTAAGCAAACACAGACGATCACTGTGATCTGAGTAGACACAGAGATAAAATCTGACGAGGTGAGAAAGAATTTTGATCCATTTCTAGTGAGATTCAAACCCCGGACTCTAATAATTCATAAAATTCAGGGAAGAAAACCAATTCCATCGATAAATCCCAGCTCAACACTGCATATTTCAATGACTTCTATGTTTTTTGACTAGCAGAAGCATTTTTCGACTCCACTAGAAATAAAATAAAGTTGCTAAGGTTAAATTTTTTTTTTTCGACGCCACTGGCCGCCCGTCGATGACCGCAGAGTGGGACACGCCAAACAGTTGGGTGCTATTATCCCACATTAGTACCACAAAGGACCAAGTGGGCTTTATTAGCCCAAGTGCGAGTAAGGAGAGTGTCTGGCTTTTGCTAGACATTGCCCCACATGGAGGTGCCAATTGGAGGCACCATCTGGACACTTATTCAACATTGTTGGCCTTCGAATGCACCACGTGGTAGTGTTCTCGAATTTGCACAATTGACTTCGCGCTCTGACCCAGTTGACCGGGTTATAATTCAAACAAAATTTTTGGTGCCAGCTATCAAATTTTTGGCGGGAAAGACTACCTGGAGGGAAAATTTTCAAAATTTGAAAATTCAAAATTCAAATTTTAGTGTCAAATCTACAAAACCTGCAAACAAGGAGAAGAAAACTTCAAAAGGTGATAACTTCTCCGTTTCTGGTCCGTTTTTGACGAAATTTTTTGCGTTCTCTTGAAAATTTTTCGAAGATTGATCATTTTTTCTCCTAACCAAATTTTGGCATTGTAAAAGGGCTAATTTTTCAGCATTTTTAGTGCACTTTTGTAATTGCAAAATTGAATTCATTTTGTAAAAAAGCACTAAAATAGCCCTAATTTTGAGAGCAAAACTTGTAAAATCTAGGCAATTTGGCTGCATAGGAAACTGAAATTGTTCCTAAGCCTAGATTAGTTCTTGCAAAGACCATTTTGTAATCCTCCTAGTTTGGCATATAGTAGGAAAAATATGGCTCAAGACCTCAGATCAAACATGGAAAACCTTACTTCTGCAGTAGATATTTTAGTAGAGAAGGTAAGAGATATTGTTGTGCAATTCAATCTTGGTGAAATCAAAATCCACCATAATCATGCCAACAAAGCTAAATGTGAGGTTAAATTGTATGATGGATCTAGGGATCTCGATGTCTTATCTGCATGGATTTTGGATATGCAAACTTGGTTTGCTTATGCTGAAATTTTGGAGGATGAAAAAGCCACATTTGCTACACTAAAACTCACAGGTTTAGCAAAAGTTCTCATTGTAGAAAGACAGAGCCATAATGCCACCATGAATTGGAAAGAATTAACTCAAATTCTGAAAAACACCTTCTTTCCACCAAACTACCAAAGTGACCTCACTACCAAGTGGTATAGATTGAGGCAAACCTATGGAATGTCAGTTTCTAATTTCATTTTCCAATTTAATAGGTTGAGGGTATTGCTTGGTGTGAAAGATTCAGAAGATGATTTGATTAATAAATTCACTCATGGCTTGCAAGATCATATTTTTAGGGAGATCAAATTCAATGTCTTCCTCACCTTGGATGTGGCATTCAATCATGCCATTCTTGCAGAGGAGAAATTTGGTGCATATCAAAAGTCTCGTTCATCACAGGAGGGCTCTTCCAAAGGCGGGAATCAACATCAATAGAAGGTGAAGAACAATTCTCAATCTTTCCCTCATTCTTCTTCTCCTCCCACTTCTCCTAAAGCACATTCTTCTTCCTTTCATGCTAAATATTCTTCTTCTTCATTGTATTGTGACTTTTGTAAAAAGCATGGACATGTAAAATCCAAATGCTATACTTTTGAGAAGTTTAAGAAGAAGAAATCCCTAATTGTACAACCTACACATGAGGAACCACAAGATGGTCCCATTTTGGCTATAGGGAGAGAAGAAGAATATCCTGCTTTAAAGGGTAAACTGAACAAAGTTACCCTAATGTCCAATGTGTTTGCTCAAGGGGGCATGATCATTTGTTTGTCACTAGAGCCCACTTGACGCATGATTTCTATGTTGATTGTATCATTGATAATGGATCGCAAAAGAACCTCATTGCGAAGTCCATTGTGGAGAAGTTGAAACTTCCCATCAAACCACATCACCAACCTTATGCACTTGGGTGGAAAGATGTAGACTCCACATCCAACATCACCCATACTTGCACCTTGAATTTTGCTTTTGGTGACAAGTTTGTGGATAAAGTTAGGTGTGATGTCACAGATATGGATTGTTGTGGACTCTTGCTAGGTAAACCCTATCAATTTGATAGGAATGCTATTTATCATGCTAAAAAGAACACCTACACATTGGAGTTGCATGGTAAAAACTACTTGATACAAAGCACTACACCTACTTCCAATTTGATGTTAAGTTGTAGGCAAGTAAGGAAGCCATTGAGTCAAGCACTTATTTTAGCTCCTACTAGCATTTGTCCCACATAAAATGAAGAAAAAGCACCACCTAAGGAACATGCAAAGGAAGAAGTTTCACTCCCACATGATGAACAATCACAAGAGCAAGTGGTTAAGGAACCCACCATTCTCACTCATGAGAAAGATGCCATTGATTCCATTGGTATAATTTTGGGTACACCTACAACTACTGAACCACTTGTTCCATAGAAGTTACCTTTGGCTTTGCCCACTCCCACCATTGCACACATGGAGGAGCAAGCTAAGGTTACTTCCATTACTAAGCACCGACAGAGCCTTCTAGGCAAGATACCATAGGACTTGCAGGAGACTCCGTAGGGAGTGGTGCGAAAGCATCACAATCCTCACTCACCATAGGTTGGAGGCAGAGTTTGGGTTCCTTTGGATGAGTGCCACTTTCTAGAGACACCATTCTAGGACCCCATTTTGGTACCTGATCCTATTTTTAGTCCTATAGCAGCAGTGGCACCTGATCGTCAGCTTTTGCTCATTTCAGATAGAGTTTTCAAGATGAAGACTCATCACACTAGATAGGGTTCTTCCACTACCTACCTTGTCGCTCATCGCGGTCACTTTCCACACATGGCTCGCTGGATTCCTCACCATGAGATGGCCCATGACTTTCCACATTTTTTGAGAGCATTGGGGTCCAATGCTTATATGGTTGGGAGGAGTGTTGAGGATAACTTAGGCTTATCCACTTAAGCCTAAGTTAATATTTTATTATTATTTATTATTCCTATTTCATTGCACTTTGTATTCACGTGAGGCATAGTATGCCCATGTTAGAAATAGGTTGTTAGCATGTTGTTAGATGGTTGTTAACTGTTAGAGATCTCCTTTGTCCTCTAGCAGTAAATGGACATCCCTAGTTAGCATTTGGTTAACTAGTAGTTAAGTGGTTGGCCATGTTTGGAAAATTGTTGCAACCACTTAACCTATGTAACATCCATTGTAATTCTATATATACTTGCATTATGATGAATAATATAGCTTCATACTATTGTTCCTACATCATTAGAGCTTTTGGATTGACCAAGCAATTTTTTAGAAACTCTTGGTCCCTTTTTCATTGACCAAAATACTCATATATGATCTTGTAAAATTTTAAGATGATCGAGCGATGTTTAGCAAACCCTCAGGGCCTTTGGGATTGATCGAGAATTTTTAAGCAAACTCTCAGAGCCTTTTACTGGCAAGATCAAGTGGTTTTAGGAACCCTTGGAGCATTTTGCTACACCTTCAAGCATAGAACGCCTTAATATGGATGATGTTGAGAGGTTCAGGATCTTCAACACTCCCTAGAAACGTTAGGTGATAGGTACTTGGACCAATATTTTTAGATATGATATACAGTCCTAACCAATTAGTCACAAATTTGTCTCATATATTAGGCGGTAAATTAGAGTTATGTTGGTTCTATTTCAAGACAATATCCTAAAATTCAAAGTCTCTTTGGTGTACTTTGCTATTATAAGCTCGTTTTAGTCACTCTCGATAAATGTAGATATGCTCAAGGGTATTCATGCAGCGTTAATCAAGCAGCATCAGTTGATCCAGGTGAGTTTATCACATGATGTCATCATCTATGAAATCTTTTAATGTGATGCACAATATTAGAATTTCCAATTCCAAGGGCATTATGGCCTCAACACCATATACTAGTGAAAATGGTGTTGCCCTAGTGGGTGTTTGAATGCTAGTCATGTAAGCCCATAACGTAAGGGGTAGTTGGATATGCCAATATTTGTGGTGTTCTTGTACCATATTTTTCAAGATGGAAACCACTATCTTATTTGAAGTTGCAATTTACCCGTTTGCCTATGGATAGTATGGAGTCATAAAACTATGTTTGATTCTATATTTAGATGTGAAATCTCTCACAGTTTTATTCTTGAATGACGTTCCATTATCCAAAACTATCTTGGATGGAACCCCAAAATGACATATGATATGCTTGAGTATAAAATCTACTATGTGAGCTCCAGTAGTCATTGTTAAGGATATTACTTACACCTACTTTGTAAAATACTCAATAGCGATGATAATTAATGTATGTCAACTCGATGATAGGGGAGAGATCTTGCATATGAGATCAAATCCCCACTGAGAAAATGGCCAAGTCTCTTGGATGGGCTATAAGGCCTGCAATGGCAAGTGCATAAGATTAGCATGATGCTAACATTTGACACATTTCTTTACATACACATTGCAATCCTTATCCATAGTGGGCCAATAGTAACCCATTCAAAGGATGCACTTGACGATGGCCATACCGCTAAAATGACCATCGCATGTACCATCATGAGCTTATGAAATCACCTAAGATGACTCTTGGGGCTCTAGAAAATGAATGAGAATTCTATTATAACCTTATCGGTACATAATATCTCCTATCAAGACATATTTAGTCACTTTTTGTTTGAATGTACATCTTGTGGCACACAAAAATATCTCTAGGATCAAACCAAGTTTTAAGAAGTCTTGGATTTGTGACATCCAGCTTTGACAAGCCTCATCTTTAACTGCCAAGATGACTTGCTCCCCCTGTGTATTTACTTTTGCAAATGTGTACTAAGAAATAACCTTGTGGTGAATGGTAGTACCACTTCTCATTGGACTTTGAGAAGTTAATGACCCCCAGGGTGCCTTCTTTAGAAATTCTTTAGCTCTGTAAAACCATTTAGCTTTTGGTTCTGTGCTAATCATGTTGACTAAAATTTAATTATCAAAGGCTTCGTGTTTCACTGCAGGATGCAAAAGAGTTTTAACATGAATGGTAGTGAAATCAGCAAATAGATTCTAAGGGATTAAGGATCCCAAATATGTCATGTCTGTGAACCTGTTTGATGAATGAGGGATTGCCTCGATGATATACCATTCCAATTTAGCCAAATATATAACAATAATATCTTTATAATCTTTCAGCATGGGACATCGATACTGAAAGAGACCCTTAACTTGGTTAACTATGAGCAAGGATTCACCAAATATGTTTAATATTTTAATGTTTATGGCGACGGCTATGTGGAGGCCCAGCAGTAGGACTTCGTACTCAGCATTGTTGTTGGTGCATGAAAAATATAATTTAAATGACAAGGGCATTGGACCTCCTTGTGGCATGAAAAACACTATTCCTGCACCACCTCCATCCTCGCACTTTAAAATATCAAAGAACAATGTCATATCAACATTATTTTCTAGTTCTTTGAGTTTGGGAGATTCGAATACAATGAAAATTTCATCATCTGAAAGCTCAATAGTCAGAGGCCTATTTTTTGATAGTGGTACCTCAGCCAACTGATCATCTATCACCTATCCCTTAATGGACTTTTGGATTATGAATTTCAAGTCAAATTCTGTCAGTAGCATGATACACTTTGCAGTATGCGTATTATGATACGTATTACTCATCATGTATTTCAAAGGATTTTGTTTTGATATAACATATGTCGTATGACTTATAATATAATGTCATAATTTCTTGGTAGCGAACACTACTACTAAACAAAGCTTCTCTACATATGCATATCCTAGATCGTAACTCAACAAGGTTTGACTAATATAATATACGGCTTGCTCTTTGCCTTGCATGTTCGTTTGGGTTAACATGGTCCCTAATGCAAATTCAGTTTTTGATATATAGCAAAAATGGCACATGTGACCTTGGTGGAGCTAACATTGGTGGTGTCACCAAGTATTTCTTTATTTTAGCGAAAGTTGTTCCACAGTACTTGTCCCAATTGAATGGGACTCCCTTGTGTAGCAGTTGATTCATGGGTCAACATTTATCTTATAATTTAGTGATGAATCACTTTATCGATGCTACCTTGCCTTGAAGACTCCTTAATTCTTTAATATTGGTGGGGGGACGCATCTCTAAGATAGCCTTGACATTTTTTAGGTCGACTTCAATGCCTCGCCTAGAAATGATGAATCCTAAGAGTTTACCAAAAGTTATGCCAAACACGCACTTCTTAGGATTCAACCTGACATTATAATCTATCAGGCGATCAAATACCTTCCTTAAGATCTCTGCATGCTCAACAGGTAGTAATGACTTAGCCAAAAATTCATCCATATAATCCTCTAGGATATTATGCATATAGTCATGAAAAATATATGTCATGGCCCACTGATATGTGGCACCAACATTTTTAAGACCAAATGGAATAACTTTATAACAAAATATTCCCCATGGCATTATGAACGTGGTTTTATGTTGGTCTTCGGGTTTAATCTAAATTTGATTGTAACCAAAAAAATCATCCATTAAGGAGATCATTTCATGACTTGCAGTTGCATCTACAAGAGCATTGATATTAGGTAATGGAAATGAATATTTGGGTGTTGTCTTTTTCAGGTCTCTAAAATTTGTACAAATACGGATCCTTCCATCAGGTTTTCCTATGGGTACCATATTGGACACCCATTATGGATAGTCGATGGAGATTACAAATTCTACATCTAATAGCTTTTGTAGCTCATCTTTCACCATTAATGCTACTATTGGATGCATCTTTCTAAGCTTCTTCTTGACCGAATTCTTTGACAGATCTAGCGAAAGGTTATGGGTAACCAATTTTGGTTCTAGACCTAGCATATCTTTGTATGTCCAAGTTAAAATATTAGGTCTCTCTTTTAGAAAAGGGGTGAAGATGGCACGCTCATCTGGAGTGAGAATCTCTCCAAATTTAACCTTAATTGGATTGGTGGGATCGTTACTGATATCCACATCAAAAGTTTCCTCTACTGACATATGCTACCCCTCCTCAACCTGATGAGACATAGGGATCAAGTGGATGTCATCCGTTGGGTTCATAGGTTCCGCGTTGGAAGTATCCTCAACATGATAGACAACATAAGCAAAACCTAGCATAAAATGAAATAGTTATAGCATTTATTTTTTATGGAATAACTCTTCAGGCTCTATAAGCTAGTCAACGCAATCCCAATTTATCATCTACATTTAAATGCAATGGTTTTGATGGATCTGATTGATTATAGAGTGGAGTGTTCAAATCAATGGAGACCATATTTATGAAAAGGAATTTATCTCTAGGACCACATGGATAAAATTCTACATAATGAATGTTGTCTTCATGCTCGAGATCTAGCTCTAATAGCACAAGCACAAATGGGTCCTCTTTGTGTGAACTACGGATGACTGGGTCCTCCTTATGCATTGATTGCAATATGGGATCATTCGGTTCAATGAGATCCATGTAGGTAGGTGGATGGGGAAACAATATGTGATAGATCACATCGAAGTTTGGCTGTCTTCCCATAAGACAAGGATTGAGATTGATCTATCTACGTAGGTCCTCGATCGTATAAGGTGCATTATGATGATAGGTAAGGAGGTCCTAGATAGTCTCTCTCTATTTTATCCTTGTCATCACTATCATAATACACTCTCTCACCACTATTCACTAGCATGGGATGCTCTAGCAAGTGCGGCCCCATGTAAGTCACTTTCTGATCACTATCGTCACTATTTGGGAAAATTAGGTACAAGCATCATAAATATGATACCGCATCATAAATTGGTCCAGCTTCATCCTCTGACTGATTATCATGTGATATCTCGCTATTCACCAAGGTGTCTTCATGATATGATTCGATTGGAGCTATGGTGACATAAGACACCATCTGATCATCCCTTTGGAATGTAGAAGGATCAAGGTGATTATGATATGGGTTGAAATCCACATCGTCCTCCAGACTGAGGTACAAGTGATCTAATGATGCTACAAGTAAATCATCTTGTCCTTATATCTATAATCCTAACCCAAACCTATTACTTTCTAACTAATAACATGGCTCGAGTGGAGTCCTACGCCCTTTTTCAAAAATACCAAGGCCATACCCATGCCAATGATATAATTTGAAAATATGTCCTGCATATTTGGAGTTTGATAGATAATGAACATTCATCATGAATGGTTCATTATCATCTTCATCCATGGGTATCCGCATGGGAAGTTGATCTAGCCTAGCATAGATGAATTTTGTCTGCTTGGGTGGTTCTCCCAATGGCACCACTGATCCAACCTAAAATGATGAGCATGGGGTCGACCCATCTCTTGTGTTGTCTCCAAAATTGGTTTGAAGGTAACATTTTGCACAATATATTATCCTAACCCTATGTTGGCTAGGTGAATAGTCACCCACGATGCGGATGATCCTACAGGTGAGGTAGATTGCGGTACCTCCTCAGCTATGTCTTGGGATTCCTCCACTTCCATAGGGATGGGAGTCTCATCGGTGAATGGTTCAAGTATATGTTTCTCTTCTTTCTCACACACTTTCACATTTTGCTTCCTCTCATACCGAAGTATTACTGATGTAGTCGGTTTCAAGGAAGTAGTAGTAGTGTGCTCAGATCTGTGTGACATAGATATTTATGGTTGAGTGCCTACTCTTTGTCTTTCTTCTAGACTCTTAACCGGTGATGCTAGCCGAACATCCAAGTGTGTTTATGGGAGTATGAAATCCCTTGGCAGATCTGCTATGTTCACAAATTTAAATGGTTGTCCATATGAGGACACCACATGAACCTATCCCTCATGAATGTACTTCATGCAATGATGTAATATCAAGGGAACACAACATATCTTGTGAATCTAAGGCCTCCCTAGGAGGATGTTATATTGCATGGCTTCTTCTATCATATGAAAAATCACATGGATGGTCTTTAGGCCTACCTAAATAGGTAGGACAATCATGCCAACCATCAAATATAACGCATCGTTAAATTCTCTCAAAGTGAATGCAGTTGGCACAATGTGTGATTTTGGTAGCTTCAAGGGACTCAAATCCTTGGTCGTTATGATGTTGATCAATAAACCAGTGTCGATCAAGACCCTTTTGAATGGTACGCGGCTGACACATGTAATAATATGCAACAACATGTCAGCCGTATTGGTATGAATTGTTATAATTTCGTGATCATAAAATTGGATCATCGATTCCTAGAACTGATGTACATGTCCCACAAAATTTGTAAACGCTTGAGCATCCTAGGATTGTATTTCAATGGACCTTAGAATGTCCATAAGATTCTCCCTGTGCCTAGGGGACTATTGTATTAAATCATAAATAAACAACTTAGCAGGTATTGTCTACAGGTTTTGAACCAAATTGCTCCATATGGTCACCACCAGTCTAGTTGGTGGGCCTAGAATATTTTGCGTCAACTATTGATTCGGTGTGGCTTGTATTATTATGAGAGCATGTGGTTGATTCGACTACTCATATCTCCCATGCCTTGTAACAATATTAACCATACCTATGAACCCCTGGGTAGGTGGTTCAATGTGCACCTAGTTGACATGACCAACATTGTTGCATGGTGCCTCATGGTTTGGAAGTGGATTTTTGTAAATCCCCATGTTCTAGTTATCGGGTGCTTGCGGATTACTAGGTACTACAAGCTTACCTTTTTCAATCATGTTTTACATAATATGCTTGAAGGACCAACATACTTCGATGTCATGACCCTTCGCTCGATGAAAGATGCAAAATAGGTCATCCTAGTACCCCTTTGACTTGGGTTGATTTGGATTAACCATATTGATTTTGGGCAATCTGATTGCCTTGGCATTGCATAATTAGTGGAATTTCGACATCAAAAATTTTGTCAGAGGTGTGAATTGGTGAGGCAGATGTTGTTCTTTGTTCTTGCCCTTATAATTATTATTGTGCTTTTCATACTATGCAAGAGGAGGTTGGGCCTGATAATTCTACTTTCATTGCCCTTTATCCTCTCTTTGGAGGTTTAGCACCACTTGGTTGATGTGAGCCTGCTTGCCCTTATATTTCATGGAACTCTTCTATGGCCCTTCTTTGCTATTCTTAAGCTTCAAGTTGCCTTCTTACAACTTGATGTCTTCAATTACCTTGGCTTGCACCAAAGCCTCCTTGAATGTTGAATATTGCTACAATTGCAATAATAGCGAGATGTGCTTGGTACAACTCTTGGTAAATATTTAGGTCAATTTCATAGCAAGAATAGGGAATGGCAATTTCACCATCAACCTCATCCACCAATTTTTGTATTGTTAAATTGGCTCATCATCGTGTTGAGCTAACATAGCCAAATCAGAAAGGTTAGCATGTTTCTTGATGCCAAAGGAAAAGTATTCAAGGAAAGCATCAACCAGTTGCTCAAAACTGGTAATGATGTGCCTATTTTGCTAGTTGAACCACTCCTAGGATGGGCCTGAGAGAATCATGATAAATGTGTGCAAAAGTAAGGCATTACTACTAGAAATTTAGAAACAGACATCCAAAAAAACTTTGACAAGCTCCTATGCATCTTCATCACCTTTAAATTTGTCTAGCCTGGGCATAACGAAATGTTCAAGATAGGTAGGAGCAAGTATCGAGGGGTCCAAAGGCTCATTGTGAATCTATCTTAATGTTGGCTTTTGAATAGTCACACCTTGCCTCTTGATCGCTTTTACTGTTGTTGCTAAGGCTTTATAAGACTTTGAGGATAGAAAGTCCTCCTCCCTAAGCTATTATGGGGGTGGTCTTGGAGGTACATTCTTCCTCAATCATGGTGAAGGACGTTGCTCTTTCGCCTCCTCAACTTGGAAGTTTTCATAATACTCTTGCTCGATTCCATCTCCCTCAACTTCCTCATATTTTTTTTGGCTCTTATATTCAAACGGTGGTGGTCGTTCTCTTTGTAGGGCACTAATATGAGTACGAGCATCTCTACACTCCTACTACACATCGGCTTGTGAGAAAGCCTTTCTCTAAATGTGCTCTCTACTCTCTATGTGAGTGTATAGGCCAGCCTTGGATAGCCTATATTCCTACTCTATGTGCTCCTTTTGGGCAAGGATGCGTTCCTCATGCATGCACTACTCATATAGTCTCTATGTGATGAGCCTCTATGATTGAATATTCTCTTCTTCAATGCATTGCCTTTCTAAGCAAGCATCTTGTAATTGATCTTGGAGGAGCTATCGTCACTGCTCAGATACCAGTCTGTGTGATCTATCAAGGTGATTTTTTGTGATAGGCCTTTGGTATGCATGCTCTGTATGAGAAAACTTATGGGTTCTGTACCCATCTAACTAATTTGTGATGCTTTTACCCTTGTTTGTGTAGACGATATTGGTGTCCTGCTAAACTTTGTGCTCTATGCCATGATGCATCGATGGTGGATGTGTCACTTGAGGGCACTTAGAAGCCTCTCCATGTTCTCTAGTAGTCTTGATAGAACTCCTACTATGCTCACTAGAGGCATGAGTGGGTGGAGCCAAAATATTATAGCATACCTTCTCAAGGATGCTACCTAAGCCATCCAACTGTCTAGATCTCCACCACTCATGCAATGGTGTGCCATTAGCTTCCACCTTATCCATATCAATAGTGATCTTTCAATGTTCAATACATGCAGGATTCTTCATATTCCTATGCTCAATGACGGCCCTATCTGAATGCCCCTAAATGGGTAGGTCTCAATCTTGTTTGTACTTCAAAGATGGAGCCATGGATCCTCCTGTAGACCTATAATGTAGGGGTACTAACGTAGACCCATGTATAACATACTCTTTGATCGATACCATGGATGCACATGCAATGTGATCTCGATAATGGATTCTGAGTGGAACACCCTCATGCTGATAGGTTTCCTGCTCTATCCTATGCCTAGAAGAATGCACATAAACTCCTCTATTATGGATATGCTCAGTAAGTTCTCCTCATGTCGAGTTGTCTCCTCTAATGCTCATCGAATGATGTTTGGGAAGCACATGTGGATGATGATTTGACATATGCTATTGTGAATCTGTTGGGGATTGATCATTGGCTTCAGGCCTATACCTTTGTCGATTGCCCCGTGTCTCCACCATGGTGCACCTAGTTTCTATATTTATTCTTTATTGCATAAACAAGGTATACAATGGTGTTTATATTGTATTAACTTTTAAAAGTGAGCCCTAGATTGTTTCATGTTGTTTCAAGTTTGTTGTATTAGTAAAGAACTCCTTATCATGTTTTGAAAGCTTGTTGGATTATATTCTCGATTTAAATTGGATTTTACCTATATGCTCATAGCTCGACAACCTGAATGTGACTTCTAGGTCATGTAAATCCCCTGTGTGTGGTAATGAAGGTCCACACCCATACAAGGACCACAGGTCCTCCCATATCCTCACCTAATCTCACCCAGTCAACATTATACCCTTCAAAGAGAAGTACATGCAAATGTTTTGGGCTACAGATGATTCTTGGATCCGATATTGGTCTAGTAACAAAGGGTATGTAGGATTTGGGCCAACGGATGGAAATTATGCCCACCGTCATTGAACCCTACTAGTGGTTGCATGTGACTCCCAACTCACTAGAGTTTAAGTTCCAAGTGGTGTGTGTGGTTCATTTTAATATTTTTGCATAAAAGGAAGATGCATAATATAGCATAAATGATTTTTTCCTACATGATATGCAAAAATAAACATTTCATTTTAGAAAATATGCATGCTATATCCTAAATGATTTTTGACAATGCAATTATGATGATATAGCCCTTAATTGGGCCTCAAGCATGCAAACCAATACATATTTTTTATCAAGCACATTGTATTCTAGGATGGACTGCACTCAAAGGTCCATTTTTCCTAGTAGCACCTTTATAATGATGTAAAAATGAATACAACTCTAGGAATTAAGTTTGCTTCCCTTTTTTAGTTTCCTAGTTGCATTACAAATTTGGAATTCTGGAAAAACACAGAGACATAAAAAGTTAGAGAGGGTGAAAAATGGGATCTACCTTATGTCCACATATAATCTATATTTTTTCCACTACTATATGATCTACCTGTTGTAAACCGTAGGTCTGATTCACGGTTCTGACTATAGACCGCACCTTGAAGTTGCGGGCCAACAATGAGACCATAGATGGAAGCTATGGTTTGCACCTGCAATCCAAAAAACACATGCAATGTTAGATTAGCTACTTAAAATATGGAGTTCCACCGTGATCTCCTTTTGTACGACCATAAATACGTCCACCCGATATTGCAATTATGTAAAATGAAATAAAAAGCGATATTCAAACACAATTTGACAAAGACAAAATAACTAAGTAAAATGCATCTTTATTTACCTTTTGAACCAATCCATGTGTTATAAATGAATCCCTCTTATGGATATCCCTTTTTGATACACAATTATAATGTTGTGATTCCCTTGGGAATACAATGGACTTTTCAAGCCTTTAAGGTGACACGAATTGCTCTAGGGCAGAGTTGACCCTCTTCTTCGTGTTGAGGAAATAATTGAATAGTTGAATCTCCTTTAAATCTGATTCCTTGTGGTCAAGAAACAACAAAAATTATCAAAAGCATATGAATCCTCTCATGATGAGGCCCTTTAAAGAGAATATACACAAAGATATCATAGCAACATGGAATCAATAAAGAGGATAAACCATGCTAAACATAAGTAATTCTCCTAAATATTGTTAGAAAAATGTAAATGAGAACTATAGCTACCAATCTAGTGGATCAAATGCATGAAATGAAGCATGTTAGCATGAAAAGAAACCAATTATGCCCTACTTGCTAAAATGAATTAAATCTAATCAAATCCTTAATATGGTCAGATAGAGTCTCTAAACTACCAAATCACATGCTAAAATGATTAATCTAACCTAACTAAGCACACTGTAAAAGTAATAGTAAGGGGATCTTATACCTATTTCAAACCATAGCACTAATGATCGGTTTGCACTGTAAACCATGGCTAAAATCTGTGGTGAGCAACCAAGTAGTATTTCTCTCCAAATTAGAGGTTGTGGGATTGATCCTCCTTGTCAAATTGATGATCAAGGGTCACCTCAGGTCCTCTAATAGATTTGGCAGTTGAATTGCTCGATAGGGCCTCCATTTGCCCAAATTAATGTTTCTTGGTGTTTTAGCTCCTTAGGGCATCCATGGCACAATTTGACATGTTTCTTGAGTTGGCAAAGTGATATCAATAAATCTCTCTCTTAGTGTACTAAAGTGAGTCCATAATATGACAGAGCTTCGCTGCTTTAATTTCCAATGCTTCGAAATATTATTTTCCCTAATTCGAAGGGATATTTATAGGACTAACCAAGGGGTAGGGGTGGTTTCATGGAGGAGCCAAGAACAAGAAGGGGTGGTTAGGACAATTGGATTTGAAGCTTCCATCCTTTAACCACCTTCTTCTAGATCAAATGGTCATTCAAACTGATTTGGCTTGGATGAAGGCCAACTAAACTTTAGTTAATACCGTAGGTGATAGCTATATTTCAGACTATAAACCATAGGTGTCAGCCTCAGTTCAGACTGTAGACCATAGGTCTAAGCTACGGTTAAGATTGGAGAGGCCAAGAATCCCAAATTGAGTGGTTAGAACCATTGCTTTCTCTTGGAGTCTATCCAAGATCTTCCATATGGTCTTGTAGCATGTCCATATGAGTAGTCGTCATCGACATGACGTGTTTTAGGTATCTACAAAATCCATATCCCAGATTTGGAAGAGACCGAAGTTTGATATTTTTACATATTTTGTAAATATTAACCTAGAAGAGTTTATCGATTGGATCAATGATATGGAAGAATATTATGAGTACGAGGAGGTGGAAGATCCTGAGAGGGTCAATTTTTCTAATACCAAGCTGAAGGGTCATGCTAGTATCTAGTGGAAGGGAGTACAACTAGATAGAAATAGAAGAGGGAAAGAAATAATAACAAGATGGAATAGTATGGTAGAAAATTTAAAGAGGCAGTTCATTTCAGTTAATTACGAGTTAGATCTACTGAAGAAAATGTAAGGTTTGAGCCAAGAAAGTAAATCTATCAAAGAGTATATAGAGGAGTTCTACAAGGTCATGATAAGAACAGGCCATTTAGATGCCAACAAGGAGAAGGTAGCTCATTATTTAAATGGATTGAAACCAAGTATTTAAAATGAACTAATTTTGGTTAGAATGACTACCATAGAAGATGCTTATCAGTTTATCCTAAAGGTAGAAGATAAGTTTAATAGAATATTTGAAAGCAAGCAGAGAGAAAGAAGTCATGGTGGAAGGACTGGCAAAGGATCATATGGAGGACAAAATGAAGACCAAAAGAAGAATGGAGAAGTTAGCAGTAGTAATAACCAAGAAGGGAATAACGCCTACCACCCCTATGAGCAAAATAATGGTGTCAAAATAGGAAGAGGAAGGTTTAGACGAGGACCTGGAAGAGGAGGATTTAATGGAACCTATTTTCAATGTGGAGAAGAAGGACATCAAGCATACGAGTGTCCACAACATCAAGGAAGGATGAATAGGATACCTGAAGGTAATGCACGAGTTGCTTATGCAGATGAAGATGTTGAATCTAAGCATTCTTAAGAGGAAAAAAGAGGATAATTTCTAGTCACAGGAGAGCCTTGCTGAATGAGGAGAAAGATCCAGATCAGAGGAATAGTTTATTCCACACAAGGTGTAAATGTATAGGTAAGGTTTGTAATGTTATAATTGATAATGGTATCACTAATAACCTAGTTTCAGAAGAGATGGTTACCAAGTTACAGTTAGAGAGGAGGCACCCACATCCATATCAGATTGCATGGTTACAAAAGGAATAGAACTTTGGTCAATGAATAATGTTTAGTGAAGTTAAATATCTGGGATTACCATGATGAGGTACTGTGTGACATCATGTCTATGGATACTTGTCATATGCTATTGGGGAGGTCATGGCAATTTGATCGACATGCAATACATGATGGACATGCCAACACTTATTCCCTGACAAAGAATGGAGTTTGCCACAAGCTGAAGCCCATGAAGGAGGTGGATGAAAAGTTATGTAGCAATTTTAGAATTTGTTTAGTTAATGGTAGGAATTTTTTGAATGGTATAAAGCACGAACATATGTGCTATGCATTGATTCCTAGAGTTAATGAGGAAAAAAGTGAAGATATACCAATAGAAGTCTCATATTTATTAGGAGAATTTCAAGATATTGTATCAGATAATGTACCTAAAGGTTTTCCACCAGTGAGGGAGATTAGTCACTAGATGGATTTGATTCTAGGAGCCAGTTTACCAAATAAAATGATTCCTACAGAGAATGAGGAGCTGAACAGACAAGTTCAAGAGCTATTGAAGTTGAAGATAGATTTGAAGTTTAGTTCTACACACCATCCATAGACTAATGGACAAACATAGGTGGTGAATAGGATTTTGGGAAACCTATTGAGATGCTTAGTAGGAGATAAGCCCAAGGGATAGGATTTGATTTTACCATAGGCAAAATTTTCTTACAACAATTCTGTCAATAAGAGTACTGGTAAATATCCATTCCAGATTGTATATGGGAGTAGTCCAAGGAATGCCTATGAATTGAGGAATTTGGGCAAAGGAGAAAATAGTATGGACAAAAGTACAAGAAACAAGCAATATGAATAATATCTGGTTAAGTGGAAAGGAAGGCCTATTGAAGATTCATCATGGTTGTGTAAGGCAGAGGTTGACCATATTGGTTTTCCTCCAACACTGGAGAAGTGAAGGTCACTTCTCAATTTACCCTAGGTGTCTAATGTAGGAGCATCCAATGGTGTAAGGGCAATATTGCATCACAAAAAAAATAAAATAAAATAAAAATAAAAATAAATAATATATATATATATATATATATATATATATTTTTAGACCCATGTGTTTAAAAACAATATATATATATATATATATATATATATATATATATATATATATATGTTTAGACCTATATGTTTAGACCCATGTGTTTAGACCCATATGTTTAGACCCATATGTTTTTAGAACTATGTGTTTAGACCCATATGTTTAAACCCATATGTTTAGATCCATATGTTAGAAATTCAAGTTTCAAGTGAATATTTTCCTAGGCAGGAAAATAAAAATTAAAATTTCAAATGAATATTTTCCTGGTGGAAAAATGAAATGCGGGAAAAGGAGTTATACTTACTAGAATATTCTTTGGGAAGTTATTAATAGGGGGAATATATATTACCGAAGGTAGTCCGGTATCACAGATCGTGGCTCCAATTTGTAGATCTTCAGTCTTTGTAATAAAATTGGCCTTATGGTCGTACATTGTAATTTCTATTATTGTTTTAGTTAATAAATATTTGATGTGGGATTTCTATTGAGTTTTATCTATGATTTAATATTAGATGTGGGGTTTCTTATAAATGTATCTGTGATTTTGAGTACTGTTCATGTGTTGGGTGGAGTAGCCCTTCATCAATTCTATAGTGTTGGAGGAAAACCAAGATGGTCAACCTCTGCCTTAGAAAACCATGATTAATCTTCAATAGGTCTTCCTTTCCACTTAAATAGATATTCTTCATACTATATTTTTCTTGTACTTTTTCCCATTTAGGTATCCAAAATTTCCTCTATCTCTTCTTTATCTATAGTAGATGTTGAAATATTCCAAAATTTTGCTATTGGACCATAATCATTATCACCTTCATGATACTCTACCAAATCATAAATGTTGAACACAGGTGATATGTTAAGCCCACTCGAAAATTCTACTTCATATGCATTTCCTTAATCCCATTTCTCTACGATCCTACATGGTCCAAAATTCTTCTTTTTTAGCTTGTTGTAAGTTTTAGCAGGAAACCTTTCTTTTCTCAGGTGAACCATAACTTCATCACCCACTTGGAATTCCTTAAATATTCACTTCTAATCTACCTTTGCCTTGTACTGAGTATTCATTTTATTAATATGTTGCTTTACCTCTTCATGCAAGTTCTTCAGGTGCTCTACAAAGTCCTCAACCTTAGAAATATTTTTTTCCCCTTTGTCCATATTCCTCAACTAAGAAAAATTTCTTGGGTTACTCCCATATACAATCTAGAATGAGGACTTATTAGTACTCCTATTGAAAGAATTGTTGTAAGCAAATTCTGCTTGTGGTAAAACCAGATTGAAGAACACAAGATTATACTAAGAGGGGGTGAACAGTATAAGACCACTTTTTAAATTTTTATTTTTACTTCAAAAAGCAATTCAATGAATCAATAGAAAAATCAAAGCAGTAATCAAACCAGTGTACAAGTCATCACACAATTGAGATACCAATATAGCATGGTTCACCCAAGGTGGGTTACTCCACAGAGAAAATATTTCACTAAATTTTCTCAATCAAATCCTTTGGGAATCCTTCCCAATTACAATGTTTATGGACTTCCTATCCAAAGAAGAATCCTTCCCCTAATCAAATATTTATGAGCCTCCTCACCAAAGGAGATTTCATATCCCCCAAATAAGTATTTATGAGCCTCCTACCCAAAGGAGATGTCCTATCCCCCAAAGCTCTAGAAATCATACTTCAGAAGATCACTACCTCTTCTGTCGCTAGTAGGTGGAAATCCTTTCCATAGAATACGTCCTGTCCTCCTTGCTCTGGCTCTAGAGAATTTTGTCCTCACTGATCACCTCTAGAGCTGCTCATCAATACCTGTACTAAACACAGTCAATCGGTCCAACACAAGTCCTCTCAAACTCTATCACAAATCTACACCAAACTCAGTCCTCTGGTCCAGCATAAATCTGCTCTCAAATCTCTGTTATATTTATCCCAATATTAAGCCAAAATCTTGAACAAATCAATCACAACTGCTCATAAGTCTTCACCAAGACTTCATCAAATATGTCCATAGCTTCTTCAACAATAACCTATCCAAATTAGTCCACAAGTTCTCCACAAGAACCTGTCCAAATCAGTCCACAAGTTCTCCACAAGAACCTGTCCAAATCAGTCCTAGCAAGCTCACCAAGAACTTGCCCAAATCAGCTCAAGCAAGTTTACCAAGAAACTTGCCCAATGTGAACACACAAAGAAAATTGTTAGAGACCCAATGTGTTTCATCCAATCATATCAAATCAATCTCATAGAAGCATAAAGAGAATTTTTAGAGACTCAATATGTTCTATCCTTCAACTTTTAATCTCAACTCAAATCAATATCATAGAAGCATAAAGATAATTTTTAGAGACTCAATACGTTATATCATTCAACTCTCAATCTCAACTCAAATCAATCTCATAGAATCATAAAGATAATTTTTAGAGACTCAATATGTTCTATCCTTCAAATTTCAATCTCAACTCAAATCAATCTCATAGGAGTAGTATAATTTCACAATATCTTGAACCACAACCCAACAATTGCCAATAATGCAATATCAAGGAATCAACTCCTCCAACATAGAACCATAACTTTCTATCAAACCCTAGCCAAGTTAGTTTTCAATAACTCAAAGAAATCTCTCTCTAAGCATCAAAAAGGGGTTCAAGATATTTCCAACTTCTATCAAATGGGAATGCTCAACTTAACCACACAACCAAGTTTATCAAGCAAAGTACAACTTGATAAAATTAAATCTCAAAGGAGAAATCCCAACTCATGTATCAAGTAAAGAATAACTTGATCAACTCAATCTCAATGGAAGTAATCTCAAAACCAAACTCTCAATAACCAACCAACTCAATTAGGATTTCAACAACTTATAGCAATGGCATAAGCTTCTTACTCAAAAACCCTAAAGCAAACTTCAAATTCTTCCACTCTCATAAACCAGAATTATGCAATAACTCATAAACTCATCATGATCTCATAATGCATAATCAATACTTCCACTTTCAAAAAATAAGATCCACTCCAAATAAGGAAACTTTATTTAATCCTTTTCACTCCAAACTTATTTTCATAAAACCATCAATCAATAATAAAAATGGAAGAATGTGCCCACACCTTTACTTTGATGAAGAAGGAGAACTCAAAATCTATCACAACACAAACTCTCAATTTTCCACAAATCAGAGTTAGCAACAATGGAATAATGCACAATGATAAGAGTCCCAATAACACCTTATCACTCCAACTCATCAATAATAAAAACTCACAAATATACATATCAACAATATTCCTTTACACCTTATAACTCCTACTTAATATATCATAAAATAACTTCAACCTCAAAAATAATTACAAGATAATATCCAATCAATAACTCCAAAGGCTCTCTAACCCTAATATGACAGTAAGCAAAATTATTCCTTATTATAACTCCTAAAATACATTTACTTCTAAATGCATTTACCACATAAAAATTAAGCATCAATAATAACAATTTCAAAGCAATATTTCTATTTAACCTTATATACCTCCATCCAATTACCAACAATAATTGCCAAGTCAGATCAAATATTCCACATTATCAACAAAAGATCTACCTTGGCCAAAAATCAATTCTCCAACCTTAGGAGAAGTGTAGAGACACCAACATAAGCGCCAAATTACTTCCTCCTCCAAACTCGTGGCCCAAGGCAACCACCATACCACGTGCACAATAAACACGACCAAGAAAAACTGAAACTCGCTTGTCATGAATCAAACTCGGTACCTCTGCTTAGAGAGTGCCTTCGCTCCACTACTCCATCGTTGGAGCACAAGTTCCCAACAAAAATCTCAAGTGCTACTCATCATTTTACCTTCCCTTTGCTCACAAAAGACAACCAAAATTTGCTTCCTCACAGATGCACGAAATCTAAATTTAACATAGACCAGATTTGTCTTCCTCACTACGCACGAAGTCAGAATTTAAAACAAACCAAGTTTGTCTTCCTCACTGGCGAACGAAATTAGAAATTACCACAGAGAAAAATGAGACTCAAAAATCATAGTGCAATTTGAGATCGAAGGTCACAAAGCAATACGAATTTGAAGGTAATCGTGCAAATTGAAGGTGCTTAAAACCTTAGGAAATAATGCCCTTTAATAGTCTTTCATCCCATGCAAATTGGCATCGATGCTTCTTTCAAACATTTCATTTTTCATCCCATGCAAGTTGACGTCGATGAGGTAAGTCTTTTACATGAGCGCCGCTAAGGGTTTAGAAACTATTTCAATAATAATGTTTAAATTAATAATTATTATTTTATTAATAATAAACTTAACTTAAAATCTTTTCAAAGGTTTGAGTTAATTTATTTATTAATAATAAAAATGGACTTTTAAGGTTTTTTCAAGGATCAAAACCTTTTCATTAAGCCAATATGGTTTTAATAAAAACCCTTAATGATTCCAGATGGTTTAAGAAAAACCTTTAACCTTGTCACCATGGTTTTAATTAAAAACCTTAAACAAACATCATGGAACTTTAAAGATATTTTTGGCACCAAACTCTTTTTGACATCAGCACAAATTCCTTTTGACATAAAAAAAAACTCCTTTTGACATCAATGACAACTCACAAACATGAAGCTAGGTAACATACTTAAAATTGCCAACAATCTCCCCCTTTGTCATTGATGGCAAACCACTACTGAAACCACTGCCAACTGTCAAAACTGAAACCAACTGAAAACCATCCTTTGAAGCTTTGCTCACCCTAACTCAAGGCTCTCCCCATTACTCAAATATCTCTCCCTTTGTCATCAATGGAAAAGGTTCACCTTTGGGGCTCAGGGCTAAGAATGATCCTCTTAGCTTAGCCCCTCCCCCACCTCATGTTGAGGTGATTAATTCTAGGGTGGGAGTAAAACTCCCATTAGGAACTGATCATCATCAATGTCAATAGTTGTATTTCCATGATTTTTCTTGATATCCTTGTCCATGTTCCTGTTCCTATTCCTGTTCTTGTTCATATTCTCATCCATGTTTTTGTCCAAGCCATTATTTCTATTCTTGTCATTATTCTTGTTCTTACCATTATTCCTGTTCTTATTCATAGCCCTAAAACTGTACCTTGGAACTTCTGCTCTATACCATCTGGTTGTATGTCCTTCATTATTGCAATTATAACATTTGATAATGTTATTCCTTTGAGATGTACCTATTTTTTGAATCCTCTCTGTTGGACCAAACCTATTCCTATTTTTAACCCTGCAATTAACTGCCTTATGCCCAAATTGATTACAAGAGTAGCAATACCCTTGAAAGAAATTACCATTTCTAAAATTTCCATTAACCTGTCTTGTTTGAGCCCTACACTATGAAGCCATGTGTCCAAACCTGTGACATGCAAAACATCTTCCATTAAATTGTCCTAGCCTTGACCTCATAGGTCCTTTAGTATTTCTCCCCTTATGCTGATTCTTGTTTTTTGATTATGTGCTATCTGAATTACCATATGGAAACCTACTCTCTAAAGTATTCTCTTCATCTGAACCATCTTCTTCTTGGGAGCTCATACTATATTCCTCAACCTGTTCCTTTTGTTTCTTTCCAAAACCAAGACCTATTTTATTTGTTTTCCTTATTTGATCCTTGATGATTGATTTTACCTTCTTGGAACTTTCTTCAAACTTGTAAAGCTTCTCCTTGTACTATTTAGTTTCCTTTTTCAAGGAAGCTACTTCATGTTTTAACTCTTTACACTCAAGAGACCTAGATGCCAACTCTTCTTTGAGTTCCTGTGTCTTTGCTATAGAGATATCAAGATTCCCTATAAGCTCATCTCTTCCATAACTACATTCATCAAACCTATCAATGAGTCTAGCATATTTCTTTCTTTCTTTATTTAACACATCAAGAGCATTAATAAGTTCAGCCTCAAGATCTTCTTCTCCCTTTTCTGAAACATCCTCTATTTGTTTGAATTTTGAAACATCAATATCCTTTTCTAATTTCTTACCACTAGATGTGCTACCTTCATCTAAATCCATAAGAAGATCTTCCTCATAATTTTCTGAAGCATCCTCATACATAGTATTAGCAGAATTCAAACCATCATTTGTACAATCATCCTCAAGGTGACCAAAATTTCCACATCTAAAGCACTTAAGCACAACAAATATATTCATTTTTTCTTTTCCTTCCTTTTCTGTTAGAAACAACATCTCATTTATATCATCACTTGAAGAACTTCCATCATCACTACTAGAACACTTAGTTACTTTATATATGTAGAAACATTTCTTGTGTTTTTGGAAGTACCTCTTCCCTTCATTATTTTTCTCATTTTTGTTCTTCATTTGATACCTATGCTTCTGACATTACCTATGCTTATAATCCTATTTTTATTCATCACAATCATCCTTGGGTTCCGGATAGTCAGTAGCATAGTGACCAAACTTTCCACAATTGAAACATTTAACAGATTTCATACCTTTGTGCTTTCTTGAGAACTTGCCTTTCCTACTATAGTTTGCTTCTTCATCACTAGAAGACTCATCATTGTCTTCTTGTTGTTTACCCTTGGAATTATTGGTAGCTTTGAAAGCTGCCTCCTTCTTAGAAACGGGTACCACTTTAATTCTTAACTCAAAAGTTGCAAGTATACTATGAAGCTCATCCTTTTTCAATTTATCCAAATCCTTGGCTTCCTCAATAGCTAAAATATTTTCACTAAATCTATTTGGAAGGGACCTCAAAATTTTATCACAAACATAATTTTTAGCAAGTTCAAGACCTAGTTCCTTCATGGAATTAACAATCTCATCCATACGAAGCATATAGTCACTAATATTTTCTTCATCATTCATCTTGATTTGTTCAAAAATACCTTTGTAATATCTCAATTTTACTTTTCTGACATTTGCATCACCTGTATGAACCACTTGCAATTGATCCCACATTTCCTTTGTTGTATTACAATGAATCACCTTTGTAAAATCTGCATTTTATAGACCTTTCAGAATTGCATTCATTGCCCTTGAATTGTTGTGATGTAGAATTTTCTCATATTTAGTAGTAGGAGGGAGCTTTGGAATAGTGTACCCATACTCAACTGCTTCCCAAACTTCATTTCCAAGAGCCATTAGATGAACCTTCATATTTATGATCCATCGAACAAAATCTATCCCATCAAGAATAGGTGTTGAATTACCACTTATAAAATACATTGTGTTCTTTTCAAGCTTTTCCTTAAAGCTGTGAAACTCTTTCGAAGGAACCTACTCTGATAGCAATTGAAGAACTCAAGATTATACTAAGAGGGGGGGTGAATAGTATAAGACCACTATTTAACTTTTTCTTTTTACTTCAGAAAGCAATGCAATGAACCAATAGCAAAATCAAAGCAGTAATCAAACCAGTGTACAAGTCATCACACAATTGAGATACCAATATAACATAGTTCACCCAAGGTGGGTTACTCCACAGAGAAAATATTTCACTAAATTTTCTCAATCAAATCCTTTGGGAATCCTTCCCAATTACAATGTTTATGGACTTCCTATCCAAAGAAGAATCCTTCCCCTAATCAAATATTTATGAGCCTCCTCCCCAAAGGAGATGTCCTATCCCCAAAATAAGTGTTTATGAGCCCCCTACCCAAAGGATATGTCCTATCCCCCAAAGCTCTGGAAATCATACTTTAGAAGATCACTGCCTCTTATATCACTAGTAGGTGGAACTCCTTTCCATAGAAGACGTCCTATCCTCATTGCTCTGGCTCTAGAGACTTCTGTCCTCATTGATCACCTCTAGATTTTCTCATCAATACCTGTACTAAACACAGTCAGTCTATCCAACACAAGTCCTCTCAAAATCTATCACAAATCTACACCAAACTCATTCCTCTGGTCCAGCACAAATATTCTTTCAAATCTTTGTTAGATTTATCCCAATATTAAGCCAAAATATTGAACAAATCAATCACAACTGCTCATAAGTCTTCACCAAGACTTCATCAAATATTTCCACAAATTTTTCAACAAGAACCTGTCCAAATATGTCCGCAAGTTCTCCACAAGAACCTGTCCAAATTAGTCCACAAGTTCTCCATAAGAACCTGTCCAAATCAGTCCTAGCAAGCTCACCAAAAACATACCCAAATTAGCTCAAGAAAGTTTACCAAGAAACTTGCCCAATGTGAACACACAAAGAGAATTGTTAGAGACCCAATCTATTTCATCTAATTATATCAAATAAATAGCATAGAAGCATAAAGAGAATTGTTAGAGACTCAATATGTTCTATCCTTCAACTTTTAATCTCAACTCAAATCAATATCATAGAAGCATAAAGAGAATTTTTAGAGACTCAATATGTTCTATCCTTCAACTCTCAATCTCAACTCAAATCAATCTCATAGAAGCATAAAGAGAATTGTTAGAGACTCAATATGTTCTATCCTTCAACTTTCAATCTCAACTCAAATCAATCTCATAGGAGTAGTATACTTTCACAATATATTGAACCACAACCCAAAAATTGCCAATAATACAATATAAAGGAATCAACTCCTCCAACATAGAACCATAACTTGCTATCAAACCCTAGCCAAGTTAGTTTTCAAGAATTCAAAGCAATATCTCTCTAAGCATCAAAAATGGGTTCAAGATATTTCCAACTTCTCTCAATGGGAATGCTCAACTTAACCACACAACCAAGTTTATCAAGCAAAGTACAACTTGATAAAATCAAATCTAAAAGGAGCAAGCCCAACTCATGTATCAAGTAAAGCATAACTTGATCAACTCAATCTCAATGGAAGCAATCTCAAAACCAAACTATCAATAACCAAATAACTCAATTAGGGTTTCAACAAATTATAGCAATGGCATAAGCTTCTTACTCAAAAACCCTAAAGCAAACTTCAAATGCTTCCACTCTCATAAACCATAATTATGCAATAACTCATAAACTCATCATGATCTCATAATGCATAATCAATACTTCCACTTTCAGAAAATAAGATCCACTCCAAATAAGGAAACTTAATTTAATCCTTTTCACTCCAAACTTATTTTTAGAAAATCATCAATCAATAATAACCATGGAAGAATGTGCCCATACCTTTACTTTGATGAAGAAGAAGAACTCAAAATATGTCACAACACTAACTCTCAATTTGCCACAAATCAGAGTTAGCAACAATGGAATAATGCACAATGATAAGATTCCTAATAACACCTTATCACTCCAACTCATCAATAATCAAAACTCACAAATATACATATCAACAATATTCCTTTACACCTTATAACTCCTAATTAATATATCACAAAATAACTTCAACCTCAAAAATAATTACAAGATAATATCCACTCAATAACTCCAAAGGCTCTCTAACCCCAATATGACATTAAGCACAATTATTCCTTAAACCCTTATAACTCCTAAAATACATTTACTTCTAAATGCATTTACCACATAAACATTAAGCATCAATAATAACAATGTCAAAGAAATATTTCTATTTAACCTTATACCTTCATCCAATTACCAACAATAATTGCCAAGTCAAATCAAATATTCCACATTATCAACAAAAGATCTACCTTGGCCAAAAATAAATTCTCCAACATTAGGAGTAGTGTGGAGACACCAACATAAGCACAAAAGTGCTTCCTTATACAAATTCATGGCCCAAAGCAACCGCCATACCATGTGCACAATAATCACGACCAAGAAAAAATTAAAACACGCTTGTCATGAATCGAACTCGGCACCTCTGCTTAGCGAGCACCTTCGCTCCACTGCCTCTGTCGTTGGAGCACAAGTTCCCAATGAAACTCTCAAGCGCTACTCATCATTTTACCTTCCCTTTGCTCATAAAAGACAACCAAAATTTCCTTCCTCACAGGTGCATGAAATCTAAATTTAACACAAACCAGATTTATCTTCCTCACTATGCACGAAATCAGAATTTAACGCAGACCAGATTTGTCTTCCTCACTGGCACACAAAATCTGAAATTAACATAGAGCAAAATGAGACTCAAAAATCATAGCGCAATCCAAAATCGAAGGTCACAGAGCAATACAAATTCGAAGGTAATCATGCAAATCGAAGGTGCTTAAAACCTTAGGAAATAATTCCCTTTAATAGTCTTTCATCCCATCCAAATTGACGTTGGTGCTCCTTTCAAACATTGTGTTTTTTATCCCATGCAAGTTGACATAGGTGAGGTAAGTCTTTTACATGAGTTTCGCTAAGGGTTTAGAAACCCTTTCAATAATAATGTTTAAATTAATAATTATTATTTTATTAATAATAAACTTAACTTAAAACCTTTTCAAAGGTTTGAATTAATTTATTTATTAATAATCAGAACGGAATTTTAAGGTTTTTTCAAGGAGCAAAACATTTTCATTAAGCCAAGATGGTTTTAATAAAAACCCTTAAACAAACATCATGGAACTTTCAAGATATTTTTGGCACCAAACTCTTTTTGACATCAGCACAAATTCCTTTTGACATCAACACAAACTCCTTTTGACATCAATGACAATTCATAAACATGAAGCTAGGCAACATACCCAAAATTGCTAACATAGATCCCATCCCTTGGGTTTATCTCCCACTAGGCATCTCAGCAGGTTACCCAAACTCCTATTCACCACCTCTATTTGTCCATCAGTCTACGGGTGGTATGTAGAACTAAATTTCAAATCTATTTTCAACTTCTTCCACAAGGTTCTCCAGAAATACCCAATAAAATTGGTATCTCTATCAAAAATTATACTCTTTGGTAGACCATGAAGTCGTACCATCTCTTTTAAAAATAACCCTGCAACATGAACTACATCATTAGTTTTCTAGTAGGGAATGAAATGTGCCATATTTGAAAACCTATCAACCACCATAAATATGGATTTATTCCCCCTTTATGTCCTTGGTAGGCCAAGAATTAAATCCATGTTGATGTACTCCCATGGTCTCTCTGGTACAGGTAATGGATGATATAATCCAGTGTTTTGTCTCACACCCTTGGCCATCTGGAATACTCTGCAACTTTGTACAAATCTCTTCACATATTGCTATAGCTATGGCCAATAGTAGTTCTCATTAATAAGGGCAATGGTCTTATCTTGACCAAAGTGTCCAGCCAACCCTCCACTATGCTTCTTCTTAACCAGAATCTCCCTCATCAGACTCCTTAGAATGCACAATTGTTTCCTTTTTCATCTTGGATTAAGAAATTCAACCACTTAGTTCTATCCAAAGTAACTGGTGCTAAACAAGCTCTCCAAGCCTATGTAAAATCTGGGTCTTCAGGGTACAAACTCTTAAGTTTGTCAAACCCTACAACTTCCACCTTCATTTTTGTCAACAAACACTACCTTCTACTTAAGGCATCTACAACTTTGCTTGACTTTCCACTCCTATTCTTCAACACAAAGGTATAACTCTATAGAAACTCAACCCATTTTAAATGCCTCTGATTCAATTTTCCTTTACCATTAATATACTGCAAGGCCTAATGATTAGTATACAAAATAAACTCTTTTGGCAACAAATAGTGCCTCCATTTCTTCAGAGTCTGAACTATAACATAAAACTTTTGATCATCTACATAATACTTCTTCCTAGCATCATTAATATTCTCACTAAAATAGGCAACAGGTTTACCTTATTGACTCAACACAACTCTTATGACACTACCACTAGCATCACAATCTACCTGAAATACCTTATTGAAATTTGGAAGTGCTAAAATAGGTTGCTCTGTGACCTTCTTCAACATATCAAATCTCTTATCTTCTCTTATCTTGATCATGAGGATGTGAACCTATTTTATGCCACATGGCTATGATATATGATAACCTATTGTGGATGGGTTCAAACCACCTACAATCTCTCCAACGGATCAAAATGGCAAGAAACCATTTGAACATAATGCCATGGCAATGAATGCAATACTAAGTGGATTATGTGAATCAGAGTTTGTGAAAGTCATCCAATGCACCTCAAAAAAAGAAATATGGGACAAGTTATAAAGAACATATAAAGGAGACGACAAGGATAAAATAGCAAAACTTCAAACCCACAAGAGGAAGTTCAAAGACTTAAAAATGAAAGAAGAGGAAGATATTGCCAAATATCTACTCCACATTGATGAAATTTTCAACACCATTCATGGAATTGGAGAAAGTATTGATGAATCTAATATTGTTCAAAAATTATTAAGGTCATTTCCCATGAGATTTTATGTTAAGGTCTCGATGATTGAAGAAATGAAGGATCTTAAAACCTTAAGCATGGATGAGCTATATGGAATTCTCACAACCTATGAGATGAGAACTAAAAAATATCAAACATCCAAATGGGAGGTTGCATTTAAAGCTTCAAAGAAGACAAATAATAAGGAACCAGAGTCAAGTGAATAATTGAGAAGCGAAAAAGAAGCCAAATTTATGCGAAGAAATAAGAAGGCATAAATAAAACACAAAGGTAAGCATACTGTGAAATGTTTTAATTATGGTAATATTGTGGGGATTTCCTACTTACCTCTCTTTTAAAATATGTCACATCATTAGGATCTCAAGAATCACAACTAGTTTATACACTCTAGTGGATCTACCTCTTCAACCCAAAAAAAGATAATCTATAAAACTCTAGATAGACCAGGTCAGGTAAGGAAACCCCAGACGATGAGTTTGAAAATTTTTTATTATGGTGGTGTAACCCATGTCCTACCAGATTTAATGATATTATTTTATTTTTATCTATTTTGACCAAACCATATAGAATTTAGATATATTTATACCAGATCGGGGCCATGTCCATTGGGTAATCATAACAGGTTAATAAACTTCATGAACTAGAAGGGAAAAGAAGAGAGAGGAACTAGTTCATTCAAATTTATTCAAATAATATAATAAACCTGAACCATTTAAACTAGCGAGGAGAAAGTTCTATTTACACATTCAGATACCATAATATGCAAGTAGGCAACACACAAATTATTAACACAAAAAATGCTAGGAATCGAGTTGGAATTTATATTTATCAAAAGATTATACAAAAGATTCCATTAGAATGATAATGGCCACATTTACAATTTTTTTCCCATTCAAATATCATAACAGGGATAGTCCTCTCCATATTGATTGTAGAGATGTGAGAGTCTCCAAATCTATGCACATTTGTTGGAAATGATCTCAGTTTTCTGGGCTTCCTAGATAGTTCTTGGAAAATGACAGAAGAAAGGGTGACATAATAAAGATATAAAAAACATCCACAAATAAAATATGACTATTTTTTAGACACAAAAATACCTGAACTCAAATTTACTCTTAGAGTTTTGATGAAAAACTCGCTATTGTGATGGTCTTCTATATACAAAGCCAGATGCTCGAGTTGGACCGTAACTATTTTTTCATCGACCCTCCACCTAACCTGATATCCTGATCTATGGGTTCTATGGTTGTTACTACATGCCATATTTCCTGCTATCTTGAGCAAGAAACTCTATCACGCTTTGATCTAGATCTTCTTTTGGCATGCTAGGCCCCACTCCATCTCCTCCAATATTCTATAGACTTTGATCAATATAAACCCACACCTCATCGTGAAAGGTCAAGGTGAATGTTAGCAAGTTGACATCCTATGTGATTTTATTTACCCGTTCCTTGGACCATTCCACGGTGTTCTTAGAGAAAACACATAGGTGATCCACCATTTCCACCAAAGAGGTAAATTGCTTTGTCAACTTTATGTTTTGATTGAAGTCAAACTCTTGTATTTTATTAAAAATAAAATCCTTAATATCAAGGGTTTGGATAAATTCATCCAATGTAAACCCATAGTCATTTAGCTCATTTTCTACTTCCTCTTCGGAGCTGATGATATCTTGGTCCCAATGAAGCCAATTTGGTTTGTTCTATAGATAAATGAAAACCTTCGCATATTCTTCTGCAAAGAAAAAAATGGAACCATCCCTCAAGGTAACTACGCCTGCGCTAACCTCCACATAATTTTCTTTGAATTTTTGGAACATAGGATATATCAGATTCACTCTCTAATTAGCTTGCTACAATAGGTCTTTTAGAATACCGATAGTATGCCTAGTAGCATAAATATTATAAAATATTGTTGAGAGATCATCCATTCTCTCCTGTATCTTATCCTTCATCTCCTGCTTGAACTCTTCAATGGTTCCAAAGTGGTCACTAGCTTGCATGGTGATAACCTTACATAGAGTCATAATTTAATTCAGTTAATATATTTTTGCATGCAATTGTTGTACCTTATGTTATAACTGTTCTACCTCTACGACCTTGGTATTTAAAACTGCAACCTCCTTCTCCACTGCTTCTTCCACCTACATTTAGAATGCTATGTGTGATTTCATCATATCCACTAGGCCAACTTCAGCTATCATTACTCCCTTACTGATATCAATCGTGGCTTCTTTTAGGCTAGGTGTCAGAGGGATGGTAAATGTGGTAGTGGAAACGTCACATGGTTCTGATCTTTCTATCTCTCTGGTCCTGCTTAATCCTTTACTAGGAGATATTTGCTCCTCCATGTCTTATATATGATATTCTTCATCGATCATGAACTGGGGTATATCCCTTGTTTTGGATAGTGTAAAGTTATTTGTGTCCAAAGTAGTTGAATCAGTCCTGGTCCTTTTCCTGGTAGGGGATTGTGAAGGACTTTCTTCTTGGACTTCATATTCCTTGAGTATGCTTGACAACCCTCCTACTTCTTGTATTTTCTTTATATATTTTGGAGGGATGGGATTTTCCTTTTGGTTTTTTACTAGAGTGACAGAAAACAATGTGGATTGACCGACTTTCAGTTTAGTCTATTTGGATGGAGACATCAATGCTTGGGATAATGATGCGAAGCTTTGCACTTGATGTGAGGAGTGAGTGACCAACTTCTTTCCGTTTAAGGTGGAAATGGGAAATTTGGAGGATGAAGTGAGTCTTTCATGCTCCTATTGTACTTCATCCACTATCTTCATCATGACTTCAAATAGGTTTGTATTCGAATGGACAACCTAAAAGGTAGGATCCTAGAATTATTCTAGAGGAGCAAGAAGGACCAAAGGGACCATATTATGAATCAAAAATTCCTTATGAAGCCTCAAATCAGATCCATAATCCCCTACTACTTCTAACTTACTGTGCAATCTACTATCCATCTTCCACACTAAATATAATGATCATTTCTACCTGATAGCCTTTTGCATTTCATCCTCAAAGTTGTCCTCCCTGTGTGTAACCTATAAGAGGGAGAGCTTTGAAGAGATAATTTGTTTATGATAACCATGAGGGTCATAGGGTCTCCATGTCACTTCTTGAAAACAATATGTGTCCATATTCCATATAGCCCATAGCAAATAGAAGTGGCCCATATTTATATAAGGGCCTATTCTGCAAGGTATCGGTAACCATGGAACCTCTCCTTTATTCCTTATAGGCTGGACTTTAACTTCCTCTGCTATCTTCCTGGATATCTCCATAATGGCTATGGACATTGGGAAGTGTTTATGCAATGCTTTCAGTGGTAACTTAGACCCATAGATTCTAATATAAGAATATTCTTTTGTATAGAATAAATTACATGCTTTAGACTCATGCAGGAACATCCTCACCCTGACCCCAAATCTTTTAGGTTTTTCTCCACATAGGCAAGCATGAATCACTAGGAGGACATTCTCGAAGAAGGTTGCATAGCTTGAGCATCCCTCCTGTATACACAATAATCTATCCTAGATCATGGTAGTGTAGACTCATATTTGAGTGATCAAGGACTACTCTAGTTGGCCTATAACTAAGTGAATAAAAAATGAATAATAGGAGAAAAGGGGTATTTCTTCCTTATCTACTAGTATGGCTTCCTACAATTCTATCAAGTCTTTTTTCATGTTTTCACTGATGACCTCCTCCCATCGATACATAGACATATTGTCTATTTTGTTGTATTGAATTATTAGTAATAGAACCTTCTTTGTAATATGTTCCAAGTCTTTCATGCCTAGCACTAGGTTAATCATATATGCATAATCCTGTACCTAGGGGAAGAGAATGAACTTGTGAATGGGGAAACTAGGAGGCATACACTTATTTCTTTTCAAGAGCATGCCTGAGAAGGAGGTCTTGAGCATGAAATTAGACTGGAGAGACAATGTTTGGAAGTCCAAAATTTTTGAGGCTATGGAGAGCCCCAATACCATTTTGATTATGTCAGTTGTCAACTTGAACACCACATGATTTGTGTGATCCCTGATAGTCCTATTATTTGGATCATACACTACTTCCAGCCATACTACAAGGTCCAATAAGTGGTATACCCTAGGGCAAGTCAACTTGCTAAGGTTGGTAGTCCATTTATTACATACAGGACTCTTCTTACCACTGTCTCTCTATTCCCTCATGAATAGACCCCTTAGTAGAGTAGGGTGTCACTAGTTATCCTCCTTTGTTAGATCAAAACTATATATTGTTACATTTTCCACCTCCTTCTCCTAATATGGTGTGATATATTTTCTTGAATCAGGTGGGTCAGATAGCACCTTTGGGTATTTTGCCCTTCCTGCTCTTTTATTCATCAGCCAAGCCCTTGTCAATTTTTTTATTTGAGACTTCACGTCTATTACTCCAATTGAAATTGTACTCATGGAAACCATTTGTGGAATGGTGATACCTCTAGGAAATATTGCTTACTCTATTAATAGTTTAATTTTTCCAATGTGACTGATATCCGTAATGCACTCTACATGCACATATTGAATCCTCTTATGTCGACACTGTGAGGGAATTCCACCATATTATTTTTAAAGGGCTTGTATTAATATCATTAGGTGGGGTACTATTTCCTTATTGGTAGGGAGAACCTTATTAGTTGTGCCACGAGATCTGGGTACACATATTAATTCTTCGTTGTGTGTTGATTGGGTTCCTCCTAGATATGTTTGATTGGATCTCCATTAGGTGGAATCAGGGCCACCCACGTATCTGCTTCTTATTGGCTTGAGCGAGGTATGCTTTTCTGAGGTGTGAATTTTGGAATGGGTACATAAAATTTATGTACCTTTAATTCACCTATGTGCTTTCGCATGACTCAAATAAGGACACTCGAAGCTCACGTACCTTTCGAACCTTCATGCTCTCCATAGGAAGTGGAGTGCATTAAAAAAAAATGGGGTGCACGGGCTAGTGTACCCCTTAAACCTTTTATGTGCTCCACTAAATATGAGACACATGAGACCAAAAGCAAGATGCATAGACTAGTGCACCCCTTAAAATTTTTGTGTGCTCCACTAGAAGTGGGGTTCACGAGACCCAACAGGATGCACAACTTCATGCGCCCCTTTAAAAATTTTGTGTGCTCTATCAAAGGTGAGGAGCATGAGACCAAAGTCGGGGTGCATGGACTAGCACACCCCTTAAAAATTTTGTGTGCTCCATGAAAGGTGAGGCACACAAGACCAAAAGTGGGGTGTGCAGATGATGGCAAATAAGAAATCAGGATCTTCTCAAATTTGGCTTTTCATTAAAATTCGCTGAAAATAATTACATACGTCAAAATAAAACAGCCCACAGGCTTTACAATGGCCGGACTCTGCCTGGTCTTCTCCCTGCACTCTGTCTCCCCTGTTCTCTCATCTTCCCCCCAACTATTACAAACGTCGAGTTTTTATCGAGGTCTCGACCCTCTAGCAATTAATGCCCACCAGCGCGAATTCCTGAAATTCAAAATGAAAGTCCGCTTCTTCTGCAAGTTTTCGAATTTCCCTCCATCAATGGCCAACTGCCCCGATCCGCTAAGGAAGCTTACATTAAAGATGCCCCCTTGCCCTGCAAATGCCATTTTGGTCAGACTGTTCCTCTGCACCACTGTCTCATCCCATACTATCTATGGCCTGCAACTGTCGCCTTGTCAAAAAATTTCTTTAAGATGATTATTCCTGTTGAATACACGTGGCCGTCCTCTCTATTTTAATATACGTGGCCTTCATATTTGTTTAATACACGTGGTAGCCCCGTGTCCTTCATCTTTGTTTAATACACGTGGCAGCCCCGTGTCTACTTCGGCCTGTCTTCTTCTTGGCCATGATATTTTAATCCACGTGGCAGCCTTCAACTGGTCGCGATATCGCAACATGTCGCGATATCATGACATGTCGCGGTATCGTGACCCCCATGCCCTTGTTCCTCAACAACATTCAACTGGTTGCGATATCGCGACATGTCACGATATCGCGACATGTAGAGGTATCGCGACCCCCATGCCCTTGTTCCTCAATAGCCTTCAATTGGCCGCAATATCGTGACATGTCGCGATATCGTGACATGTCGCGGTATCACAACCCCCCACGCCCTTGTTCCTCAGTAGCCTTCAACTGGCCGTGATATCGTGATATGTCATGATATTGTGACATGTCACGGTATCGCGAACCCCGCGCATCAACTGGCCATGATATCATGACATGTCGCGATATCGCAACATGTCGTGGTATCGCGACCCCCGCGCCTTGCGCCTTAGCTTTTTTTTTTTTTTAAATCATCGCGATATCGTGACCATTTCTGCCCCTGCCTTCTGCCAAGCCTTTGGAGTCACGATTTCATGACATGTCACGAAATTGTGACATGTCACAAAATCACGACATGTCGCGATTTCGCGACTCCCCCTAGCCTTTGCCTTGCCGATGACTTTGGAGTCACGATTTTGCGACATGTCGCAATTTCGCGACTCCCCGCAACCTTTGCCTTGGAAAAAAAAACTTGCCTTAATTTCTCTTAGATGCGGCGATTTTGTGACAAAAATTTTGCCTAGATGCAAGATTGCCTTAGTGTCGTCGGATGCTCCTGCATCAACAGACTAGTGCATCCCTTAAAAATTTTATGTGCTCCACAAAGGGTGAGCTTCATGAGACCAAAGGTAAGGCATGCGGACAAGTGCACACCTTAAAATTTCCATGCGTTCCACAAAAGGTGAGGTACATGAGACCAAAAGTGGGGCACGCAAATAGCGCACCCCTTAAAAATTTCATGCACTCCACCAAACGTGAGGTGCATGAGACCAAATGTGGGGCACACAGACTGGCATGCCCCTTAAAACTTTTGTGTAATCCATCAAAGGTGAGGCACACAAGACCAAAGGTGGGGTGTGTAGACTATCACACCCCTTAAAATTTTTGTGCATTCCACTAGAAGTGAGGTGCACAACTCAAAGACCCTAATCGAAGTCCCGAGCGCTTCGCTAAGGCCTAAAAATAATTAGATAACACTCCAAAAACAATAAGAAGGGGAAGTTGGTTACAAGTAAAATAGGTAATATTTGTCATTATGCAACTAAGTGCCCACAAGCTAGAATTAATAGCAATAAAGAAGAAGAGGAATACATGAAAAATAATTAAAGAAAATTTTATCATGAAAATAAAAATAGACACGGTCAAAGCAAGCATGAGAAGAAGATATTTCAAAGGCACAAGAAGAGTCTTTATGTTGAGGAAGCAAGTAATTTTTCCAACAACAGTGATGAAAGTATCTTTGATAGTGAAAGAGAAGAAATCATATTTTTATCCATGGAGTGAAAGAAGATGCTCCTGTTGTTGAAAATAAGAAGAGGATAAAGATCCAAAAAATGAAGAGAAAGCCATAGTTGACATAGAAGAGAAACTTATTTTTCCTCTTGAAGAATTGAAAATTCTTAGAAATAAGAGCTCAAGATTTAATACTCAAGTACAAGAGGATGAGAAGACAAAGGCAAAGCTTTCACAAGATCTCACCAAATTAAAAGTGAAAATTGAAGAGGTAAAATAAATTGAAGAAGGTATGGCTAAGAAGTTAGAGATAAAATAGTTGGAATGTGAAAAACTGGAACATGAGGTTGTCTCTCTAAGGAAGGAAGTTGAATAATTTAATGATAATCTATATCATTTTGAGAAAAGAACAAAAATCATGGATGATATTATCAAAACACAAAGATATTCGATTATAAATACTGGACTTGGTTTTTAAGAAATTCAAAAGAAACAAAAGGATGAGTCGAGCTCAAAAGGAACAGAGGCATCAAATAAAATAATTAAAGAATATCCTAATACCTATGCTAATGTGTTGAGAAGTGGAAGCATGAAGAAGGAAGAAAAAAAAGCATCATCATGGACCAAGGACCATCACAGAAACAACAATGAGAGAACCATGAAACCATATCCTCTAAGGCAATTAGACAGGTTTCGATATTTCTTTCATGGTTATTGCTTTTCCTGTCACCAATTTGATCATAAAGCTGTAAATTATAGGGTTCATGGTAAAATAATTTTGGTTTTACCAAGAGGAATTTCAATTCATTTGCACCTCTCATGGACTACAACATCATTTGTTACAAATGTAATAATTTTGGGCATAAATCTAAATGGTGTAGAATTGTGTTCCCTGAACTTCTAAAATTCAATGAGGATGGTAAAAATGTTCAAAAGCATATACCCTCCAAAGTTTGGAAAAATAAAAGGGAACAAGAAAAGGAGCATAGTAAGTTGGGAGTAATTTCACTCCCATATCATCATTGATTTTCTCAAGAAGAGCAAGTAGAAAGGAGGCATTATCAAGTGTCTTATCTTTTAGTCCCAAGGAGCCTTTGTCATTAATGTCAAAGGGGGAGAATTTCAGTAAGGGGGGGTAGCTTGTCAAGGGGAGCAACTTGTGATCCTATTGTAGTAAAGGATAGTTTCTTTGTACGGTTGCCATCAATGACAAAGGGGAAGATTGTTAGAATTATTAAGTTGTCATTTATTTCAAAGGCCGATTTGGTTGCTGGTAAGTGGTGGCATGTTTGGGCAAATTATTCAAAGAAGATATATCCCCAAGTATGATTTAATTATATGAGTATACTTTAATATTTAAATTAAATATTTAAATATTAAAGTGATATTTTTATAATTAATTTGAGCCTAAAGTTTGATATATTTAAATCAAAAGATTTAAATATAGTTTAAATAAAAAGTTTAAATACTCAAATATTATATTATAGAAGTGATTTTAAAATATAAATTTGAGTGGACCGACCTCAGGATAATTATGTTGGTTGCATATAAATACAAGGTTTGGAGTTCATTTCAAATCAAGCTTTTGATTGAGGATCCTCAATTTCTATGAGTGAAGCACCAATGAAGCAGACCTAGTTTAAATTTGAAAACATAGAGGCAAGGGGAGTTTTCACTGTACTTGGAATCGATGATCAAAAGAGCTTGCATAGCAATAATTACATGGAGGAAGCAGTGATGTGAAGGTAAATATCTATGAGATAACTAAATATAATTGGAAGTGGTAGAAGATTGGTCGTAAAAGCGAGCATAGGAATGAAGAGCTGAGATGACTTGTAAACCTCACATGGATTATAATAGGGGTCTTGTAAGAAGAGAATCCTACAGTCAAATAATCCTACAATCTGAGACTGTTCCTCTACACCACTGTCTCATCCCATACTGTCTATGGACTGCAACTGTCGCCTTGTCAGAAAATTTCTTTAAGATGATTATTCCTGTTGAATACACGCGATCGTCCTCTCTATTTTAATATACGTGGCCTTCATCTTTGTTTAATATGCATGGTAGCCCTATGTCCTTCATCTTTGTTTAATACACGTGTCAGCCCTATGTCTACTTCGGCCTGTCTTCTTTTTGGCCGTGATATTTTAATCCACGTGGCAGCCTTCAACTAGTCGCGATATCGTGACCCCCCACGCCCTTGTTCCTCAACAGCCTTCAACTGGCCGTGATATCGTGACATGTCACAATATCATGACATGTCATGGTATCGCAACCACCCACGCCCTTGTTCCTTAGCAGCCTTCTACTGGCCATGATATCGTGACATGTCGTAGTATCGCGACATGTTGCGGTATCGCGACATGTCACGGTATCGCGACCCCCATGCCTCAACTGGCCGTGATATCGTGACATGTCATGATATCGTGACATGTCATGGTATCATGACATGTCATGATATCGTGACATGTCATGGTATCGTGACATGTCATGATATCTTGACATGTCATGGTATCGTGACATGTCGTGGTATCGCGAACCCCGCGCCCTGTGCCTTAGCTTTTTTTTTTTTTAAATCGTCGTGATATTGTGACCATTTTTGCCCCCGCCTTCTGCCAAGCCTTTGGAGTCGCGATTTCGTGACTCCCCCCAGCCTTTGCCTTGCCGATGACTTTGGAGTCACGATTTCGTGACATGTCACGATTTCGCGACTCCCTGCAACCTTTGCCTTGGGGAAAAAAACTTGCCTTGATTTCTCTTAGATGCGGCGATTTTGTGACAAAAATTTTGCCTAGATGCAAGATTGCCTTGGTGTCGTCGGATGCTCCTACATCAGACACCCGGGGTAAAATGGAGAAGTGACCTTCACTTCTGTGCTGTTCGGTCTGCATATTTTGTAACAACTCCAAACACTCATCTGCCTTTGCAACCTGTTCAAATCCCGTCTCTTGGCAAAAAAAAATTTTGCCCTCTACTAAACAAATTCTGGCACTGCTTGCACACCTTCTCATCCACTGTCTGTAATGGCTTTAATTTGTGGTGCACTCCATATTTCATCAAGGAGTAAGTATTTGCACGACCATCATGCACTGCACTCCGATCAAACTGCCATGGCCTCCCTAATAGCAAATGGCAAGCATCCATGGGGAAAACATCACACAGGACCTCATCCTGGTATCTCCCAATCTGGAACATGACTAAACACTGTTCACGGACCCATGCTCTGTGGTCCTTTCGCAACCACGCAATCCGATATGGATGCGGGTGTCTCCTCCTCTCTAGCTGTAACTTAGCAACCATCTCCTTAGAAACTAAGTTATCTGTACTCCCATTGTCTATAATAACATTACAGACTTTGCCTGCACTTTTGCATCGTGTGTGAAACAGGCTTATCCTCTGCTCTAGTTTGTCTTCATCAATCAACATGGTTCTCCTCACGATCATTGCTTCTCCTTTATCAACTTCTTCAGAATGTTCTGAGTCAGCATCTTTCGCTGTCACAATAGCTCTTGCAAGACCCACTTCTTTCTTGTTCATTCTCTCGAGGTGCTGGGGACACTCATATGCCCGATTCCCCTCTTCTCCACAGTGGAAACATGTTTCCCGAAACACTTCTCTTCCATACCCACGTCCAGATCTACCTCTTCCTCTTAGGTAGCCATTGTTCTGAACTTGCGATTTGGGTTCTTCATCCTCCTTCTGATCCTGGCTGCTGCTAACCTCATCTTTATTCTCCTATTTTCCTTCATATTTTCTTCCACCAGCCTTTCCTCCATGTCCTTTTCCTCTTTGCTTGCTCTCAAACCTTATGTTCAGTTTTTCTTCAACTTTTAGAGCAAACTGGTAAGCATCTTCAATGGTGCTCACCCGAACTAAGCTCAACTCTTCCTGGACACTGGGTCTCAACCCATTAATATAACGGGCCACCTTTTCCTTTCTTGCTTCTAAATGGCCGGTTCTGATGGAAATTTTATAAAATTCCTTCGTGTATTCTTGGACAGTTTTATTCATCTATCTCAAACTCTACATTTTTCTTAGCAGATCCAACTCATAATCTACCAGAATAAACTGTCTTTTTAATTTTTCTACCATCCGTTCCCATCTTGCTATCTGTTCTTTTCCTCTTATGTTATGTTCCAACTGTACTCCCTTCCACCATATGCTGGCATGACCTTTTAATTTGGTTTTGGCAAATCTGACCCTCTCGAGATCTTCAACTTCTTCGTATTCGAAGTATTCTTCCAGATCATTGATTTAGTCGATCAATTCCTTCGGATTCAAGTTCCTAAAATACATGGAAACTTCCATCTTTGGCCTTGTCCTAATCTAGGATATGGCCTTGTACAGTCTGGCTTGTGCCGGATCTACAACCTCTTCTTCTTCTTCTTCAAACTGGTTTTCCTCTTCATCTACTTCATCTTCACTGTCTGCATCTCTTCTTGGTTCGTGTCCTCTGCACAGTTCTTCTTGCAGGGCCTGAACTTGCCGCTGCAAAGCTCAAAAATCTGCTACTGCCATGCCTCTCCCACCAATGAGGTTTCTTCTCGGAGGCATCTTCCCACTTTCTCACGAGCCTTCCCACAGATCCTGGTGTAACTGCCTCACATCCGGCGATCTGTTACACACTCAGGAACTTTTGGCTCTGATACCACTGATGGCGAACAAGAAATTAGGATCTTCTCAAATTTGGCTTTTCATTAAAATTCACTAAAAATAATTACATACGTCAAAATAAAACAGCCCACAGGATTTACAATGGTCGGACTCTACCTGGTCTTCTCCCCTACACTCTGTCTCCCCTGTTCTCTCATCCGCCCCCCCAACTATTACAAACACCGAGCTTTTCTCGAGGTCTCGACCCTCTAACAATTAATGCCCACCAGCATGAATTCCTGAAATTCAAAATGAAAGTCCGCTTCTTCTGCAAGTTTTTGAATTTCCCTCCATCAATGGCCAACTACCCCGATCCGCTAAGGAAGCTTACATTAAAGATGCCCCCTTGCCCTACAAATGTCGTTTTGGTCAGACTGTTCCTCTGCACCACTGTCTCATCCCATACTGTCTATGGCCTGCAACTGTCGCCTTGTCAAAAAATTTCTTTAAGATGATTATTCCTGTTGAATACACGCGGTCGTCCTCTCTATTTTAATATACGTGGCCTTCATCTTTGTTTAATACACGTGGTAGCCCCGTGTCCTTCATATTTGTTTAATACATGTGGCAGCCCCGTGTCTACTTTGGCCTGTCTTCTTCTTGGTCGTGATATTTTAATCCATGTGGCAGCCTTCAACATGTCGCGATATCGTGACATGTCGCGATATCGTGACATGTCGCGATATCGTGACATGTCGCGATATCGTGACATGTCGCGGTATCGCGACCCCCCATGCCCTTGTTCCTCAGCAGCCTTCAACTGGCCGTGATATCATGACATGTTGCGATATCATGACATGTCGCGGTATCGTGACCCCCGATGCCCTTGTTCCTCAGCAGCCTTCAGCCGGTCACGATATCACGACATGTCACGATATCGTGACATGTCACGATATCGCAACCCCCATGCCCTTATTCCTCAGTAGCCTTCAAGTGGCCGCGATATCATGACATGTCATGATATCATGACATGTTATGGTATCGTGACCCCCGTGCCTCAACTGGCCGTGATATCGCGACATGTCGTGATATCGTGACATGTCGTGGTATCACGACCCCCGTGCCCTGTGCCTTAGCTTTTTTTTTTTTAAATCGTCGCGATATCGCGACGTCACGATATCGTGACCATTTTTGCCCTCGCCTTCTGCCAAGCCTTTAGAGTCATGATTTCATGACTCCCCCCAGCCTTTGCCTTGTCGATGACTTTGGGGTCGTGATTTCGTGACATGTCGCAAAATCGCGACATGTCACGATTTCGTGACTCCCCGCAACCTTTGCCTTAGAAAAAAAAACTTGCCTTAATTTCTCTTAGATGCGGCAATTTTGTGACAAAACTTTTGCCTAGATGCAAGATTGCCTTGGTGTCGTCGAATGCTCCTGCATCAGACACCCGAGGTAAAATGGAGAAGTGACCTTCACTTCTGTGTTGTTCGGTCTGCGTCTTTTGTAACAATTCCAAACACTCATCTGCCTTTGTAACCTGTTCAAATCCCGTCTCCTGGAAAAAAAAAAATTGCCCTCTACCAAAAAAATTCTAGCACTGCTGCACACCTTCTCATCCACTGTCTGTAATGGCTTTAATTTGTGGCGCACTCCATCTTTCATCAAGGAGTAAGTATTTGCATGACCATCATGCACCGCACTTTGATCAAACTGCCATGGCCTCCCTAACAGCAAATGGCAAGCATCCATGGGGAAAACATCACACAGGACCTCATCCTGGTATCTCCCAATCTGGAACGTGACTAAACACTGTTCACGGACCCATGCTCTGTGGTCCTTTTGCAACCATGCAATCCGATATGGATGCGGGTGTCTCCTCCTCTCCAGCTGTAACTTAGCAACCATCTCCTCGAAAACTAAGTTATCTGTACTCCCATTGTCTATAATAACATTATAGACTTTGCCTACACTTTTGCACCGTGTGCAAAACAGGCTTCTCCTCTGCTCTGGTTTGTCTTCATCAATCAACATGGTTCTCCTCACGATCATTGCTTCTCCTTTCTCAGCTTCTTCAGAATGTTCTGAGTCAGCATCTTCTGCTGTCACAACAGCTCTGGCAGGACCCACTTGTTTCTTGTTCATTCTCTCGTGGTTCTGGGGACACTTATATGCCCGATGCCCCTCTTCTCCACAGTGGAAACATGTTCCCCGAAACACTCCTCTTCCATACCCACATCCAGATCTACCTCTTCCTCTTGGGTAGCCATTGTTCTGAACTTGCGGTTTAGGTTCTTCATCCTCCTTCTGATCTTGGCTGCTGCTAACCTCCTCTTTCTTCTCCTCTTTTCCTTCATCTTTTCTTCCACCAGCATTTCCTCCATGTCCTTTTCCTCTTTGCTTGCTCTCAAACCTTCTGTTCAGTTTTTCTTCAACTTTTAGAGCAAACTGGTAAGCATCTTCAATGGTGCTCACCCGAACTAAGCTCAACTCTTCCTGGACACTAGGTCTCAACCCATTAATATAACGGGCCACCTTTTCCTTGCTTGCTTCTAAATGGCCGGTTCTGATGGAGATTTTATAAAACTCCTCCGTGTATTCTTGGACAGTTTTATTCATCTGTCTCAAACTCTGCATTTTTCTTAGCAGATCCAACTCATAATCTACCGGAATAAACTATCTTTTTAATTTTTCTACCATCCATTCCCATCTTGTTATCCGTTCTTTTCCTCTTCTGTTCCGTTCTAGCTGTACTCCCTTCCACCATATGCTGGCATGACCTTTTAATTTGGTTTTGGCAAATCTAACTCTCTTCGGATCTTCAAATTCTTCGTATTCGAAGTATTCTTCCAGATCATTGATCCAGTCGATCAATTCCTTCGGATTCAAGTTCTCAAAATACGTGGAAACTTCCATCTTCAGCCTTTTCCCAATCTAGGATATGGCCCTGTACAGCCTGGCTTGTGCCGGATCTACAACCTCTTCTTATTCTTCTTCAAACTGGTTTTCCTCTTCATCTACTTCATCTTCACTGTCTGCATCTCTTCTTGGTTTGTGTCCTCTGCGCAGTTCTTCTTGCAGGGCCTGAACTTGCCGCTGCAAAGCTCAAAAATCTGCTACTGCCATGCCTCTCCCACCAACGGGGTTTCTTCTCGGAGGCATCTTCCCACTTTCTCATGAGCCTTCCCACAGATCTTGGTGTAACTGCCTCACGTCCGGTGATCTGTTACACACTCAGGAACTTCCGGCTCTAATACCACTGATGGTGAACAAGAAATCAGGATCTTCTCAAATTTGGTTTTTCATTAAAATTTGCTGAAAATAATTACATACGTCAAAATAAAACAGCCCGCAGGCTTTACAATGGCCAGACTCTGCCTGGTCTTCTCCCCTGCACTTTGTCTCCCCTGTTCTCTCATCCACCCCCCCAACTATTACAAATGTTGAGTTTTTCTTGAGGTCTCGACCCTCTAGCAATTAATGCCCACCAGCGTGAATTCCTGAAATTCAAAATGAAAGTCCGCTTCTTCTGCAAGTTTTTGAATTTCCCTCCATCAATGGCCAACTGCCCCGATCCGCTAAGGAAGCTTACATTAAATATGCCCCCTTGCCTTGCAAACGCCATTTTGGTCAGACTGTTCCTTTGCACCACTGTCTCATCCCATACTGTCTATGGCCTGCAACTATCGCCTTGTCAAAAAATTTCTTTAAGATGATTATTCCTGTTGAATACACGCGATCGTCCTCTCTATTTTAATATACGTGGCCTTCATCTTTGTTTAATACACATGGTAGCCCCGTGTCCTTCATATTTGTTTAATACACGTGGCAGCCCCGTGTCTACTTCGACCTGTCTTCTTCTTGGTCGTGATATTTTAATCCACATGGCAGCCTTCAACTAGTCGTGATATTGTGACATGTCGCGATATCATGACATGTCACGATATCATGACCCCCACGCCCTTCTTCCTCAATAGCCTTCAACTGGTTGCGATATCGCAACATGTCGCGATATCACGACCCCCCATGCCCTTGTTCCTCAGCAGCCTTCAACTGGCCGCAATATCACATGTAGTGATATCATGACATGTCACGGTATCACGACCCCCCACGCCCTTGTGCCTTAGTAGCCTTCAACTGGCCGCGATATCAAGATATGTCATGATATCGCGACATGTCACGGTATCGTGACCCCCGTGCATCAACTGGCCGCGATATCGTGACATGTCATGATATCACAACATGTCGCGGTATCGCGACTCCCACGCCCTATGCCTTAGCTTTTTTTTTTTTTAAATCGTCGCGATATCGCGATGTCGCGATATCGTGACCATTTCTGCCCCTGCCTTCTGCCAAGCCTTTGGAGTCACGATTTGGTGACATGTCATGAAATCGTGACATGTCACGATTTCACGACTCCCCCTAGCCTTTGCCTTGTTGATGACTTTGGAGTCACGATTTTGTGAAATGTCACGAAATCGTGACATGTCACGATTTCGTGACTCCCCGCAACCTTTGCCTTGGAAAAAAAAACTTGCCTTGATTTCTCTTAGATGCAGCGATTTTGTGACAAAATTTTTGCCTAGATGCAAGATTGCCTTGGTGTCGCCGAATGCTCCTGCATCAGCAGACTAGTGCATACCTTAAAAATTTTATATGCTCCACAAAGGGTGAGCTTCATGAGACCAAAGGTAAGGCGTGCGGACAAGTGCACCCCTTAAAATTTCCATGCGTTCCACAAAAGGTGAGGTACATGAGACCAAAAGTGGGGCACGCAAATAGCGCACCCCTTAAAAATTTCATGCACTCCACCAAACGTGAGGTGCATGAGACCAAATGTGGGGCACACAGAATGGCATGCCCCTTAAAAATTTTGTGTAATCCATCAAAGGTGAGGCACACAAGACCAAAGGTGGGGTGTGTAGACTATCACACCCCTTAAACTTTTTGTGCATTCCACTAGAAGTGAGGTGCACAACTCAAAGACCCTAATCGAAGTCTCGAGCGCTTCGCTAAGGCCTAAAAATAATTAGATAACACTCCAAAAACAATAAGAAGGGGAAGTTGTTTACAAGTAAAATAGGTAATATTGGTCATTATGCAACTAAGTGCCCACAAGCTAGAATTAATAGCAATAAAGAAGAAGAGGAATACATGAAAAATAATTAAAGAAAATTTTATCATGAAAATAAAAATAGACACGGTCAAAGCAAGCATGAGAAGAAGATATTTCAAAGGCACAAGAAGAGTCTTTATGTTGAGGAAGCGAGTAATTTTTCCAATAGCAGTGATGAAAGTATCTTTGATAGTGAAAGAGAAGAAATCATATTTTTATCCATGGAGTGAAAGAAGATGCTCCTGTTGTTGAAAATAAGAAGAGGAGAAAGATCCAAAAAATGAAGAGAAAGCCATAGTTGACATAGAAGAGAAACTTATTTTTCCTCTTGAAGAATTGAAAATTCTTAGAAATAAGAGCTCAAGATTTAATACTCAAGTACAAGAGGATGAGAAGACAAAGGCAAAGCTTTCACAAGATCTCACCAAATTAAAAGTGAAAATTGAAGAGGTAAAATAAATTGAAGAAGGTATGGCTAAGAAGTTAGAGATAAAATAGTTGGAATGTGAAAAACTGGAACATGAGGTTGTCTCTCTAAGGAAGGAAGTTGAATAATTTAATGATAATCTATATCATTTTGAGAAAAGAACAAAAATCATGGATGATATTATCAAAACACAAAGATATTCGATTATAAATACTGGACTTGGTTTTTAAGAAATTCAAAAGAAACAAAAGGATGAGTCGAGCTCAAAAGGAACAGAGGCATCAAATAAAATAATTAAAGAATATCCTAATACCTATGCTAATGTGTTGAGAAGTGGAAGCATGAAGAAGGAAGAAAACAAAGCATCATCATGGACCAAGGACCATCACAGAAACAACAATGAGAGAACCATGAAACCATATCCTCTAAGGCAATTAGACAGGTTTCGATATTTCTTTCATGGTTATTGCTTTTCCTGTCACCAATTTGATCATAAAGCTGTAAATTATAGGGTTCATGCTAAACTAATTTTGGTTTTACCAAGAGGAATTTCAATTCATTTGCACCTCTCATGGACTACAACATCATTTGTTACAAATGTAATAATTTTGGGCATAAATCTAAATGGTGTAGAATTGTGTTCCCTGAACTTCTAAAATTCAATAAGGAGGATGGTAAAAATGTTCAAAAGCATATACCCTCCAAAGTTTGGAAAAATAAAATGGAACAAGAAAAGGAGCATAGTAAGTTGGGAGTAATTTCACTCCCATATCATCATTGATTGTCTCAAGAAGAGCAAGTAGAAAGGGGGCATTGTCAAGTGTCTTATCTTTTAGTCCCAAGGAGCCTTTGCCATTGATGTCAAAGGGGGAGAATTTCAGTAAGGGGGAGTAGCTTGTCAAGGGGAGCAACTTGTGATCCTATTGTAGTAAAGGATAGTTTCTTTGTACGGTTGCCATCAATGACAAAGGGGAAGATTGTTAGAATTATTAAGTTGTCATTTATTTCAAAGGCTGATTTGGTTGCTGGTAAGTGATGGCATGTTTGGGCAAATTATTCAAAGAAGATATATCCCCAAGTATGATTTAATTATATGAGTATACTTTAATATTTAAATTAAATATTTAAATATTAAAGTGATATTTTTATAATTAATTTGAGCCTAAAGTTTGATATATTTAAATCAAAAGATTTAAATCAAAAGATTTAAATATAGTTTAAATAAAAATTTTAAATACTCAAATATTATATTGTAGAAGTGATTTTAAAATATAAATTTGAGTGGACCGACCTCAGGATAATTATGTTGGTTGCATATAAATACAAGGTTTGGAGTTCATTTCAAATCAAGTTTTTGATTGAGGATCCTCAATTTATATGAGTGAAGCACCAATGAAGCAGAACTAGTTTAAATTTGAAAACATAGAGGCAAGGGGAGTTTTCACTGTACTTGGAACCGATGATCAAAAGAGCTTGCATAGCAATAATTACATGGAGGAAGCAATGATGTGAAGGTAAATATCTATGAGATAACTAAATATACTTGGAAGTGGTAGAAGATTGGTCGTAAAAGCGAGCATAGGAATGAAGAGCTGAGACGACTTGTAAACCTCACATGGATTATAATAGGGGTCTTGTAAGAAGAGAATCCTACAGTCAAAGAAACCTCTCAAGGAAAAAACCCCTAGTCAAATTAAATCATCTATCGAATAAGAGCCAAGCTAACTAATATGGTGCACAATGAGAAATATGTAGAGCGTAATAATATTCCTAGTGATGGCGGTGTGAAAGGACCAAGTCGAGCTTATAGTAGAGTTATCTAAACTACAACATCATAAACGATAATCAATGAAAGGTATGAACACATAATTTTTATCTTTAGTCTTAACCGTTGGGTTAGCGCAGTTGGTCACAAACTAGAATTAGGGTACTACGGTATTGAAGGTTAGAGGTTCAAATCCCTTCGACAACCTACTAAATTTTTTCTCAACAAATTTTAAATGATTAAAGTGTTAGAGTGCATGCAATGATAAGAGGTATGTGAGTCAACTTTTATAGTACCTTTAATAATTAAAGTGTTGGATCAGAAATAGAATGCATGCAATGATAAGAGGTATGTGAGTTAGATTTATTAAATGGTATAAGTTGATTTAATTACCTTATAAGTATTTAAAGGAGGAACTATTTATAAAGGTATTTCAAATAACCTCAATATCAAAGTGAAGTGGATTATTCAATGTCAAAGTGAAGTGGATTATTTATAAAGATGGAATATATAAGGTGGTAGAGCTTTCTATGCAAATATTGAAGATATTACTAGCATGCACATCAAAACAACTACACTATTGAAGATATAGCTAGCAAGGACAAGAAGGAGTATCTTCATAAGATTTTGGAGAAGATTTGAGCAGTGTTTTTGATCAGATTCTCAAGAAGATTTGAGCAATGTTTGTGATCAGATTTGGGAGCAAAATTGTGAGCGCTTGATTTCGGAATCCAAAGAACAAAGGATAAAGGCTTAAGGGCCTAATAACAACACCTATTTGAAGTATATTGTGCACCAACTAACAAAGCTAAGCACCTAGAACAAAGCAACAAGCATAGAAGGTTGAAATTTAAAATTTTAAGAGCTTGATAAGTGCTTCATAACATGGAAGCATAAAAGAGTGAAAGCAAGGTATTAGCATCTCCAATTCAACACACAAGTAAGTTATCTAGTGCTAGACTTGGGCTACCTTTAAATGTAATAAATGTGAGACATGTAGAAGCAAAAGACTTAATGAATATGAAGGACATTTTGGCCATTTGAAGCTTCCAAAACTAGTATATCATTCTCTATTTATTGATCAAGATTGGTGCCTTCATATTTGAGGTTGGTGCCTCAAGGAGATTGGTGTCTCTTGTGGGTTGGTGCCCACAAAATTGTATAAGGGGATTGATGTCTCCTATGGGTTGGTGCTCACAAACTTGTATAAGGGGATTGGTGTCTCTTGTGGTTTGGTGCTCACAAAATTGTATAAGGGTATTGATGTCTCATGTGGGTTGGTGCTCATGAACTTGTATAAGGGGATTGATGTCTCCAGTGGGTTTGTGCCCATAAACTTGTATAAGGGTATTGGTGTCTCCTATGGGTTGGTGCCCATGAATTTTGTTGAAGAAAATATAAGCAATATTTGGATGTGGTTTTCTCTCAAGAGGATGTTTCCACGTAAAACTCTTGTCTCTTATGTGTGTAGATTTTGTGTATTTATTTTTTATTGCATTCATATAATTACAGTTATTGATTAGAAAGAAAAGTTTTATCTTATACTATTCACCCCCTCTCTCAGTATAAGCGTGTGTTTCTTTAGTTGTTAGGAAATTATTATCATCATAGTTTGTTAGAATCATAACAAGTTGAGTGGGTACAAATCATGTAGAATATATGGGTTACTTATTAGTTATGAGTGGTTACAAATTGTCGTATTACAAGTTATTATGCCATATTATGTGATTAAATAGCCCTAATTAATGAATATTTCATCAAAGCATTTTTATAATATTGGCATCAAAGTAGGTTGATAAAAAGGAAGATCCATCTCTCCTTTTATTTGAATCACTAAATCTTGAGAACCTTTGTATTTCCTGATGTCTACAGGATCGAAGAATCACAATTGTACTCCATCTAAAATTTAAAAAAATATGGAGGAGCATAGTTAATAAAAAATATTAGTGGGAAATTGTTATTGCATAGGAACTTGTAAAATTGGTTATGAAATTAATCTCATCATAATTTTTTAGTATCATAATAAGTTGAGTGGTTATAATAATTCACATATGATTCATGGGTTACTTGTTAGTTGTGAGTAGTTACAAGTTGTTGTATTATTAAAAATTGTTATGTCATATTGGGAAAAATATTATATATTTCAACAATCTTGATCAATAAATATTTCATTGAAGTATGTCAACAATAGTGGTATTAGATTGGATTGATAAAAAAAAAATTCAACTATCCTTTTTTGTAAACGTTTCAGCTTCAAGCATCTTTGTATTTTCTAAGTCCTATAGGATTGGAGGAACACCATTGCACTCCATCTAAGATTAAAAAAATAATAATTGAAAAACATAGTTAATGAAAATATTATTAGTGGGAAAGTATTCTTTTGTAGGAACTTGTAGCCCTAGTTTAGAAATTATTATCATCATAGTTTGTTACGTCACAATAAGCTAAGTGGTTACAATAACACACATAATATTCATGGGCCAATTGTTAGTTGTGAGTGATTACAAGTTGTTAAGCTATATTAGGCAAAATATTATGTATTTCAACAACCCTAATCAATGAATATTTAATCAAATTATTTCAATAGTAATGGTATCAAAGTAGGTTGATAAAAATAAAGATTAAACTCTCCTTTTGTATGAACCATTCAACTTTGAGCATATTTGTGTTTCTTGAGGTCTGTATGTTTAGAAAAACATCATTGCACTCCATCCAAGATTTTAAAAAATTATGAAGAAGCACAATTAATAAAATGTGTGCCCTAGTCCCTATTAGGACATCATAATGGTATGTCAATGGGTTCTCATGCAAGATATCCAAGTTCAAACCATAGGTGTGTGCGAGGATAGGTACATAAAAAATTTGTTTCATTCAAATTTTCTAATATATTTTTCTACGCGATGATACTCTTCTCCATGTTGTACTCTTCTCCTTTCACTACATCTAAATTGAAAGTATCATTGTCAACAATATCTTCTAGATCTCTGGAAGTACCTTTCATTTTTTCCTTCAATAGTAGCTTCCATATTTGCCTTGCTTATTAAGTATTTCACTAAAGCACCTCTCACCAAGTTTCTAGTTGTGGCATCGATGGTCATGCCCAAACCCAATAATATATATATATATATATATATATATATATATATATATATATATATATATATATATATATATATATATATATATATGTATATATATATATATATATATATAAGATAGGCAAAAAATGGTCCCTCTAAATGCTCTAGCCATTGCTCTACCTTCTCAAGCTCCAATGTCTTATCCTTTAGAGGCCAACATTAGATCTATTTTCTAGTGCTTCAACACCTCAAAAATGTATGCGTGCTCCTCCAACCAACATGGAATATAACTTTTTATCCTTATTCACAAAGTTTGAGAAGTGGAACTCTCTATTCCTATTTTTTTTTGCATCAAGAAAAGTTTCTAAAAACATGAGATGGCTTCTAAAAATATTTTTTTAATTAAAAATTTTAGGACAAGGTCAAAAAAATTGTATGGGACCCTGCTAAAAAAAGGATGTGAAGTCCCACCCATGGATGCTATGTTAGGATGTTAGTACCCTTATCTCCTAACTATTTTATTATTTTTTTTTGGTAAGTTAATATTTCATTAAAAATGGGTTTTGAAAGGGCCCAAAACATTTTTACAAGAGGTCACTAGACCAAATACAAGGCCACATGATAGGCCTAAGGAAAATCCCAAGGATGGGCTAGAGGAAAGGCCAAAGGAAAGGCCAAAGAAAATTCCAAAGGATGGCCCAAAGGAAAATCAAGTGAGAAACGTGCCCTACGTGAGAACTATTTTACTATTTTAATTGGTCATCCTATATTAATAGTTAGTGTTGTGACTAGTTAGTGGGTCCTCATATGAAACAAATACACCAATAAAATTAACACAAAAAATATGCATCAAAATAGAAAATTAAGCACACATTTCATTAATTACTTAAAATTTTACATTACCACAAGCCACTTCGAGGGGTCTACCTCCTTAAAAACTTCTCATACAAAATTATAATTTTCTCCTTCTATTTTCTCTCATTACAATCCTATATAATAAAGAACCATATAATATCTTATAAACCCTAACCCGAATCATAAATAGACTTTGGGTCTCACTAACTAGTCACAACACTAACTACTAATAATAATATGACTAATCACAATAATTAAATAGTTAGGACTTATTGGTTTACAAATTACCTAATGGTGTGATGTGTGTCCATGAAAAATATTGGATGGCTCATAATTACTTCTGAGCCAACCTCCAAAGAATATCAATTACTTAAAAATATAAATATAAATAAATGGTATAAATACTAAAGAGAAAAATGAAGGATTAGAGAGAAGAGAAATGAGAGCAACATTGATTAAAAAGAGTCAACATTCAACTAACAACATTGTTGCACCCTATACAAAACTCCATGTAACTTATCTACATACAATGCCTAATAGAACAACTACCAAATAAAGTATTACATAATTAAATTCAACTAAGATCATGCATTCTACCACTCTAATAGCTTGTAGTGATAATCGAAATAGTAGCTAAGGCCTAACAAAATAGACCATCAATAAAGTTTTTATAGAAAAAAATAAATATGCAATGATTAAATAATATGCATACCTAAAATTCCAATAGCCCAAAGAGATAATCCAAACAACAACTAAGGCCTAGTAGAAAACACCACTCATAAAGCTTTTACAAGAATTTCTAGAGACTATAAAACATACATATACATTAATATTATATGACATGTTGCTAGTGGAGGTCAAACAATAGTTGATTCATTAAGCGACATAGAAAAATTGCATAGTTTAAAATAGGTAAACTTTCAAATTCACAATCATCATTTTGAGAGAAATTATGCTACTTATAGTTTATTATTGTAGACATGGAAAATTGATCCATTAATATGAGTTGTTTTCATTATATCTTGATTTTTCCTCTTAGAAACATAGGGTCATATTTGAGCCAAAATTTCTCCCTTAAAATTTTCTCCATTCCCTTAAAAACCTATATTTTTGTATTAGGCTCACAAAGAGCTTTCCAATAGTATAATTTTTATCTAATTCTAACTTCGTTTGGTCCCCAAAGTGCAAAAACACTACACATGGGTCTAGCTATCATGAATTCATGGCTACCCAATATAGGGCATGAATTTTCCATCTTGGATTTTTTCTCTCAAAACCCCTTTCTAGTGTCAGTTCTTTATGATGTCGACCCTTTCCCAAGGTTAAGTTTTTGCTTACCTCCTCAAAAAATCTTATAAAAAGAGGGTTGGATCCCCTCTTTTTCTAATCAGTCTATCCAATCATAATCCATCAATCCAATGAATCTTCTTGAGAATCCTAATCTTGACTTGCTCATGGTTCATGCTAATAAGTGCTCTTCTACTGTGGTATTTCTATTTCATTGTCTTATTCTTTGGTGTTAGTTTCTCTTGGTAGATAAGTGTTCGAGCCCTAAGGAGGAGTATACTATCTTGGAGGTCTTCATTCTTTTGTCTACTTTTTTTGCTACCACCAGGTTATTATCACTCATTTACATTCATATACTATTAAATTGTGCATCTTTTATTTATTTATTCACATTGTTACGTTCCTTTGTATTTCTATTGTGAATTCACTGTACATGGTACAAATTCACCGTACAACCTACTAATTTATCGTACATGGTGTTAATTCATCGTATAGGGTGCTAATTCATCGTATAGGGTGCTAATTCATTGTATAGGGTATGAATTCACCTATGATGGGCATGGGGGCAAAATTTCACCCCCAAACCCTAGATTCGTATTTCATGTTACATCTAGAGTGTAATTGTACAATCTATATTCTATTCATCATACTATTTTGTTGCATTGTATTCTCTTTGTTCATCTTCTAAAAAGGTCAAATTTTGCTTCTACATTCTAAAGGTCAACTAAAAGGACCAAGGGGGCTTGATTTTTGCACCTCCAAGTACAATCATAAAATGGCCTAAGTAGGTTCCCTAACGTTGATCATATTTTTTGAGGGTTTTTTGAAGTTATTTTGTAGGATTGAAGTTGTGAGATATTGTTGGATGCAATATAAAGCTTGGAACAACTACAAAATTATATAAGTTCCCTAATAGATCTTTAGGTTTTTTGGTATTTTCTTTCTATTTATTTTTTATTCAAAAAACTAGATCACAAGTAAAGAAAAGCATATGATCAAATTTCTAAGAATTTCAAAGAATAAAAGCATATAATGTGCATCTAGAGTTTTAACCTTATTTGTGCATTTCTCTTGTACCCTTGCTTACTAGGGTTAGTGGCCATTCAAGCAAATAATAATTCTAGGGTTAGCTCTTGTCTTCTTGCATCTTGTATCTTGCACTATTCTTTATTTTCATAGTGTATTTTTAGAAAGACCAAACATAGGTGCATGTTTAATTGACACGTAAAAACACATTCCACCCTAGACTTGGAGTGAGTCCTAAAACCATTCCTAGTGAACCCTTCCCTAGTTGCCCATTGAGTATAGAGTTATAACATATCCCAATGGTTTGCCTTGGCTCTTATCAGATCAAAATGAGAATCATACATGGTAGGGTAGTTTTCCCTCTCTACATATTTGGTGAACCCAATGTGAACATGTGTCTTAGTGGCCAAATTAGGAAGTCTTTCCTTTCTTTTCTTTTCTTTCAAAAATATTTTAAAAAAGACCACTAATGTGTTTACTTAGAATTATAAGAATATTAATAAACATATTTAAAATATTTTATAGGTTTTTTTCTAGTTTTAGTTCTCCTCCATATCTACTCTATCATTTCTATCCCTCCTAATGGCTCCCAACCTTAGGAGTGGGTGAAGGATTTTAGAGTTTGATGAGATTTTACAAGAATATGATCAAATTGATAGAGAAAATCATAATCTAGAAGAGGAATAAAATGAAGAGATTGAGAATAACCTTGATCCTACTAAGGGATCCAATGGGAACCTTATCTTTAAATAACTTGAACATGTTTGAAACTTTTACAAGCATCATAAGGATACCTTGGATAAAGCTATGGAAGAGGAAGACCAACTTAAGGAAGTTGGAACATCTCATCATCAAACCATTTTCTCTTGAGAAATTCATAACAACCCCTTGAATCAATCTTTACATCATGGTAATCCTATCCATCAACCAACATATGTTACTACTATTACCATCAACACTGGAAGGATTCTGCAAATTCTTCCAACTAGTAGTGCATCTCAAGATTATGTTCAATTTCCTCCTCATTCAGCTAATTTCAATATTTTTGCTTCTATTCCACCAATTTTTAGTTATCTTCTCCAACAAGATACTATATATCACAACAGTATCAATATCTCTAACATGAGTCAATTACCCTTTCAACAACGTACCTATAGCCCTCCCTTAGGGAATATAAGGGTATTGCACAACAAAAATCATGAGGTGTAAAATTTAACTAATATGGTGAAATAATTAGTTTTAAGAGTGGATACGATTCAACCCCCTAGTTTCACCTATAGCTATAGATAAATGTGCAATAAACCCTTAGACCCTATCATAGTAGCTAAGACCTATCCTAAGCATTTTTTCATGCCGATTTTTCCTATATATAAGGGAATGAAAGATCCAATTGAGCATTTGATAATTTTTAGAGAAGTGTACCACAATATTATATATGATGACATGTTGTTGCTAAATACATTTTCTAAGAGTCTTGGTGGTATTGCATTAGAGTGGTATTATCGGTCGCCCAACCTTTACTTAAGAAATATTGAAGAAACAACTGAATTTTTTGTGCAATAGTGTGGTGCTTATGTTGAAAATAATGTGACCATGAAATATGTTTACATGTTAAAACACGGTAAAAAATAAAGTTTTTTAGAATTTATATCTCATTGGAGGAGTCTAGTTGGACGCTTGAGATATACCTTACCTCATCGAGACATGCTTGAGATATTTATTTGAAATTTGCAAGAGCAATTATCTTATGCATTGGAAACTACTACTACCACATATTTTGATCAAGCAATTGACTTAGTAAGAAAGGTAAACCAAGATCTTATCAAAAGAGGATAGCTTAGATTGAAAGAATATAAGACCATTAAAAATCAGTATAAGAACAAGCATGTGGTAGGTGATGGAGTCATGGATAGTAGGCTTGTTAATAGTATTGTTAACAACCTTCAAAAGATGGTACTCAACCAGCCTCCAAAACCTCCATAATATAATTTCATAAAACTTAATATGCCTATGATAGTAGTTCTAAAGTAGCTTTTGAAATCTAATATGATTGAGTTACCTCCTATAAGGTCACCTGATATCACAACTAATTGGTACAAGGCTGGTCAACACTATGAGTATCATAGAGTGGAGAGGCACTAGAAAAAATCTTGAAAGAAGTTGAAATATGTGGTTTAGGACCTTATTGATGAGGGTCGCCTTATCATAGAAGGATCTCATGCACTAAACAACCAATATGCTACTCAAAAATTACCCACAAATAATCAAGCTATGGGACTCTTCCAAGAGTCCCTACCTAAGCATGGGTAGTAGGTAGCTAATCAAGTGTCATATCGAAATGTACTCCCTCCCTATGATAATGTGGTTGGTATGATAGCAATAACTACAAGGAAACAAGTGTATAATCAACCAACTAAATATTCTCAACAAGATATGAAATCTTTGTCTAACCCACCTTCAAAGCCTATTCTGTTCTTGAATAATGCTCAAAGGAGTACGTGAGTAAAAGCCCTGCCTTTAGTGTTGAACCCTAAAAATAAATTATTCTTTGACCTTCAATAGTAGTTAGCTAGTACTCCAACCAATATCTCTATATTAGAACTCTTACAAACTTCTCCTACTCATAGGGAAGCTTTGTTAGAACTTCTAAGAGAATAATTTATCCTTGTAGATATTTCCCCTAGTGTTGTAGCTAATATCGTAGGTTCTCTTGGGATACATCATATCACATTTTTGGATGATGATATGCCTTCCTCAAAATTGTGAGGGGATTCTTACCTTTACATCATAGTATTTATTGGGAGAACTTTTGTCAAGCGAATCTTGATTGACAACAATTCTTACCTTAACTTATACACCTACCAATTTTTCAAAAAAAAATTATTAAAAGAGGACTTAACTAAATATGATATTATCATCAAAGCTTTCAACAATGAGTCCCAAGAGGCATGTGGTATTGTGACCCTCTCCCTTAGGGTTAGACCTCAGATCTTAGATACCTTGTTCTATGTGGTGTCTTATCCTGCATATTTTAATATGATTCTCAAATGTCCTTGGATCCACATGATGAAGGTTATCCCTTCTACCTTTCATCAATGTTTGAATTTTGAATTTAAGGACCAGGTTATCACTATTTTAGGCGACACTCATCCTTTCAAATATTATTTTATGGTTGAGCAAGCTCAGTCTGGTCTCAATATTTGTCCTTTAATTTCATCATCTGATTCTCCAAGTTCCTCATACCAAACATCTAAGCAACTCAAAAGTCTAAAAGTAAGTGAGAAACCTCTAATTCAAGTTTCATCATGGGATCAAGTTAATCATTTTCTTCAAGAACCTCTTCTATATCTTACCAAGCTACCATCTTCACAATGAACTATGGGTTTACCTCATAAGAAGGATGAAGTTGTACACATTAGCATGTGTACCTTTATCTTCATAGAAACAACCTTAAAATAAAATATTCATGGTAGCAACCCTTCTCTTGTGCAACATTATTTTTCTCACTGTTACTTATCCAATGATTACCCACTCCCAAAACAAATACTATCTAGCATGGGATATGTTGATAAAAGTTTGGGGCCCCAACAGAAAGGCATTCAAGAGCCTTTGGGTATCAAATTTTGGCTTGGGAGGTGTGGTGTAGGCTACATCTCTAACAAAAAAAAATATTTATCATTTGATAATGATGATTGTCTTAAAACCTATGCTAAATATTTAGATCATCGAAGATTAGAGTGGAGTGATGAGGATGAGGGACTCTCTTATACCTCTAGCTTTTTATTTTGTAATATGATAAATTGTATGCAATCTAATGGTAAATCTACTGCTTCTCAAGGAGACCCTGCTTCACTATCTTATAGAGATATTGAAAAATTAGAGATCGCCCTCCTTTTGTTAAGAAATATAGTTCAATTAGGGATTATGAAGATTTTCGTATAAAATATGCCAGAGAAAAATCTATGAAGGTGACTCCTTGTGATTTTAATCATCAAGATGATTCCCATTCTAGACTTTTCTTTGCTCATAAATTTTGTTTAGGATAATCAATTTGAGCATATTTGTGATGACCTTGGAAATAATTTTGTAAGTTACAATACATAAAGAGATAGGTCTTAATGCATGCACTCTTTTGAAATTATCCATATTAGGAATGAGTGCAAGAAATATGTAATTTGACTTACCTAACATATGTTTATTAGAGCAAAATTCTTGAACCACACCTACAAATTCATCTTTGAACATGTACCAAAAGTGTTGAAATAAGCCTAGGGAAATCCATTAGGGTCAGACGTCTTGAAGCTCTTCATTTGTAACTAAGCTTATTTCACTTCTTCTTCTTCCACTTCCTTTATTATGCAATTATTTTGAGATGGCACGATCCGTTTTGGGATGAACTAAAGCATGTAATATTGCATTGACCCTATTGATGTCCTCTTCAAATAGCAAGGACTCAAAAAAGGATATGATATGATCTTCCATATTTCTTGGAGTAGAGATTATTCTGTTGGAAATATTAATAATATTAAGTTATCATTGATGTCAAAGGATGAATATTATTCAAGGCAAAAATATTCTTCAAGGATGTGTAGTTGAAAATGTTGGAAAATTATTCAAGGTAAGCATATATTTCAGATGGAACAAGGCAAGGAAAATATCTATTAAATAAAGGTTTATAATATTTAAATTTCATATTTAAATATTATAAAGGAAAATACAAAGGTTTAAGGATGCTTGGATAAAATATTTAAATATATTATAAAGTTTCAAGGCTTGGGATAAAGGATTTAAATAAAGGTTTAATGGCATGAGGACAAAGGTCTATAAAATACAAGGACCAAGATTGGGACATAATTGTGCAATATTAAATAAAAATATTTAATTATTACAAGGGCTTAAAAGTTAAAGTTATAATATTTAATTTAAATATTATAACCCAAAGTTTTTGGTGCCAACATATGGAAGAAATTTGAGTTTATTTTTGAAGCCAACATGACAATTTTGTAAGCCATTTGGAAGCATATAAATATGGTGATTTATTTACCTTTGAAATTCATGACTAACGACATGCAAATAAAATCGAATACATTGTTTTCTTTATGAATGCAAACGACAAAAATATAAGAGGATAAGACAATGAAAAATGAGATAGGGACATACAAAGTTTATCTTGTGCGCCTATGAGTTCATTCATTGGATAGTCCAACTAGTAGTGTGGATCTGCATGGAGGTTTGCTGGGCAGAAGGTCAAGGGGTCGAACCCCATGGATGTCGGTTGTGTTTTTTCTATGGAGAAGAGAGGAGAATGAAACAAATACTATTGCTTACATTTGACATCTCGTTCGCTAGGGTAGTCCAGCCAGTTGTGGGTTGTGCACGGAGTTTTGTTTCATGGGAGGTCACTGTGTCAATTCTCGTCATCATCGATTTTGTGGTTTTTGTGTTGGAAAGTGTGCAGAACATGGTTTAAGTAAAAGGCACCCCTCCTTTGGTCTCAACCACCGTGGTAGCGCAGCTGGTCAAGGTGCTTGAGAGAAAGTTGCTTGTCATGAGGTTGGAGGTTCGATTCATAGTAGTGCCAAAGGTACTAAAATTTTGATTAAAATTTTTGGATTAAGGTTGAAGAAAAATAAGGTGTTGGTGTATTGTTTTCAGATTATAATTTTTGAAAGTAAAGGAGAAATAAGGTGTAGTAAAGGTTTTTGTTATTTGTAATTTTTTAATATCTTAGAAAGGAGAAATAAGGTGTATTTAAGATTATTGTTATTTGTATTTTTGAATATCTTAGAAAGGAGAAATAAGGTGTATTTATGATTATTGTTACTTGTAATTTTGGCATATCATAGAAAGGGAATAAAAAGGGTTTGTGTTATTAATGAAGCTTTATCTTGTGAGAGAAATATAAGGTATTATTTTTTAGCACATTTTGATAAAGGATTTTAATGAGAATATTTTGATATCTAATTGTGTTATTATTTTTGTGTTAGAAAAGGGATTTACTAACCAGTTTTTGAAGTGGCACAAGAAAGGGAAATTATTTTTGAGATAGGTTTTGAGGACACATATTCATCAAAGTAGTTTTAGAGGTATGGTGATTTGATTCCTTTCCAAAGGGTGATGTTTGTTTGAAGAAAATATTTTGATGTCATAGAGTTGGAGATATAAGGATTAATTTGATGTGCATTAGTGATTGATTGAATATGGGAGTAATGGTGAATTATTATTGAATGAAATTGGAAATATATGTGCTAGGGTTTGAGAACAAAGTTGTGCATTATTGTTGAATAAAATTGGAAATATATGTGCTAGGGTTTGAGAATAAATTTGTGCATTATTGTTGAATGAATTTGAAAATATACGAGCAAGGGTTTGAGAGAAAGTTTGTGCATTAAATTTTATTGATATTGGGAATAAATTTGCAAGGGTTATAGAGCAGTTTTGTGAAGTAATTTGTGCATTGGTTTTGAGTGACATTGGGAATGAAAGTGCAAGAGTTATAGATCAATTTTGTGAAGCAAATTTGTGCATTGGCTTTGATTGATTTTGGGAAGTGCATAAGAAGGTCAATTATCAAGTGCTATACTAGAAATATCTTTTGAAAGCAATAAAAGTGGGACATGTGAAAGTGACAAACTTAATGAATGTGAAAGAACATATTGAGTATTTGTAATTGCATATCTTTCTCTATATGTTCATGAAGAAAAATAATTCTAGGTAGAATATGTCTGAATTACTTTAGTCAAAGAAAGCACTTTTGGGAAATATATATGCAATGGTTTCTATGCAAGAATTGGGAATGTTTGAGCAGGTTTGAGGTAGATTTGATCAAGTTGTGTGAGTAGGTTTGAGGCAGATTTGAGCAAGTTTAGTTGAGCAGATTTGAGTTGTTATTGTGAGCATATTTGAGCAATCCTTGTGAGAAGGCTTGGAGTAAATTTGAGTAGTTTATGAGTAAATTTTATCAAGCCTTATGATTAGGCTTGGAGAAAATTTAAGCAAGCCTTGTGAGCAAGTTTTGGAGAAGATTTGAGCAAGCCTTGTATGTAGTCTTGGAGAAGATATGAGCACAATTGAGAGCATTTTTTAAAACATACTTGTGCAAGCCTTGTGAGTAGGCTTGGAGTAAAATTGAGCAAACCTTGTGTAAAGTCTTGGAGCAGATTTGAGTAGGTTTTGGAGTGAACCAGAGTAAAGGGGATTGGTATATCCTATGGATAGAGGTCCATGAACTAGAGCAAATGGGATTGGTGTCTCATGTGGATAGAGATCCATGAACCATAGCAAAGAGGATTGGTGTCTTTTGTGGATAAATGTCCACAAACCAGAGTAAAGAGAATTGGTGTCTCCTATGGATAGAGGTTCACAAAACTAGAGTAGAGGGGATTTGTGTCTCTTGTATAGTGATGTCCATAGAACCAAGGCAAATGATATTGGTGTCTCTAGTGGATAAAGGTCCATAAAACATGAAGTAGAGGGGATTGATGTCTCTTGTGAAGTGGTGTCTACAAAATCAAAATAAGAGGGGATTGGTGTCTCATGTGGAGTGGTGTCCATAAAACCTAAAGTAGAGGGGATTGGTGTATCTTATGGAGTGGTGTCTACAAAACTAGAAGTATATGGAATTAGTGTCTCCTGTCGAGTGGTGTCCACAAAACCAAATAAAATGGTATTAGTATATCCTATGGAGTGGTATCCACAAAACTAGAAGTAGAGGGATTTGTGTCTCATGTGGAGTTGTGTCTAGAAACCTAGAAGCAGAGGGGATTGGTGTCTCTTATGGAGCGGTGTCCATAAAACTAGAGCAGAGGGTATTGATGTCTTTTGTGGAGTGGTGTCCACGAACTTGAGCATAGGGTATTGGTGTCTCCTTTGGATTGGTGCCCATAAATATTGTAATAGGGAATTGGTTTTTTACCCACAAAATTTATTGAGAAAATTTATAAGAAATATTTCTTCATGGATGTAGCCCACATTGGGTGAACCACATTAAATTTGTGTCTCTTATGTGTGTGATGATCTGTGCATTGTTTCATTATTACAATTGATAATATTGGATGATATTATTTTGGAAAGAAAAGTAAAATTTTGATCTTATACTATTCACCCCCCTCTCAGTATAAGCTTGTGTTCTTCAATTGGTATCAGAGTGGGTTCCTTCGTGAAAGCCTAACAACTTGAAGGAAGATCTTACAAGAACACAAATGGTGAAGAAAGAAAGAAGATTTTTTCATGGAAAGAAAAACAGGCACAATTACGACCAAGAAGAAGAGACTGAAGATGCTCCTGTTATTGAAGATCTAGAAAAAGAGAAAGATTCAAAAAATGAAGAAGAAACCATGGTTAACATAGAGGAGGAACTTAGTGCTGCTCTTGGAGAATTGAAAAGGGTTAGAAAGAAGAATTCAGAATTGAAGGCTCAAGTTCAAGAGGATGAGGAAACAAAGACAAAGCTCCTACAAGATCTCATAGACTTAAAAGTTAAGGTTGAAGAGGTAAGGAAAGTTGAAGAAGGTATGGCTGAACAGTTAAAGGTAAAAGAGCTAGAATGTGAAATATTAGAACATGAAGTTGTTTCTCTAAGGATGGAAGTGAAATATTCTAATGATAAGCTACATAGGTTTGGAAAAGCATAGAAATATTGGATGATATTATCAAAGCACAAAGATCTCCATTTATGAAGACTAGACTTGGTTTTGAAGAAGGTCAAGAGAAACAAAAGGGAGAGTCAAGATCAAAAGGAAAAGAGGCATCAAAGAAAATGATTGAAGAGGAACCTAAGACCTATGCTGATGTGTGTAGAAGTGGAAGCATCAAGGAGGATGAAAACAATGTACCATCAAGGAACAAGGACCATCAAAAAGTAATGAGAGAACCATGCAACAATATCCTCCAAGGCAATCAAATAGGTTTCACTATTTCTTCCATGGTTATTGTTTCTCATGTAACCATTTTGGTCATAAAGCTATACATTACAGGGTTCATGATAAAAATGATTATGGCTTCAACAAGAGAAATTTAAGTCATTGCACTTTCCAAGGACTACAACATCATGTGTTTCAATTGCAATAATTTTTGTCATAAAGCTATACATTGCAGGGTTTATGGTAAGAATGATTATAGCTTCACCAAGAATTCATTTGCACCTTTCAAGGACTACAACATTAGGTGTTACAAATGCAATAATTTTGGGCATAGAGCAAAGTGGTGTAGAACAGAATTTTTGGAACTTCCAAAGACAAGCAAGAAAAAGGATGCTCAAAATGTTCAAAGAGGTATGACTTCAAAAGTTTGGAAAAATATTGAAAAAGAAGAAGAGCATTGTAAGTTGGGAGTAGCTTTACTCCCATCCCAAAATTAATCACCTCAAGAAAATGAGGTGGTGAGGGGGTTGAGCTAAGTGTTTTATTTTTAGCCCCAAAAGGAGCCCTTTGCCATTGATGTCAAAGGGGGAGAGATTTCAGTGAGGGGGAGATATTTTAGTAAGGGGGAGTAGCTTGTCAGGGGGAGCAATTTGGGAATCCAGTTGTAGTAAAAGAAAATTTTTGTAAGGGTTGCCATCAATGACAAAGGGGGAGATTGTTGGAAATATTAAGTATATTGAGTTGTCATTGATGTCAAAGGGTGAATATTATTCAAGGAAAAAATATTCTTCAAGGATGTGTAGTTGAAAAGGTTGGAAAATTATTCAAGGCAAGCATATATTTCAGATGGAACAAGGCAAGGAAAAATCTATTAAATAAAGGTTTATAATATTTAAATTTCATATTTAAATATTATAAAGGAAAAGGTTTAAGGATGCTTGGACAAAAGTTTTAAAAAGAGAGGATAAAGGTTTAAAATGTTTAAGGGTGAAAAGACAAAGGTTTAAGGATGCTTGGACAAAGTTTTAAAAATATTATAAAGGTTCAAGTCTTGGGACGAAGGATTTAAATAAAGGTTTAGATGGCATGGGAACAAAATTTTATAAAAGCCAAGGACCAAGGCAGGGACATAAATGTGCAATATTAAATCAAAAGATTTAATTATTACAAGGGCTTAAAAGTTAAAGTTATAATATTTATTTAAATATTATAACCCAAAGTTTTTGGTACCAACGTATGGAAGAAATTTGAGTTTATTTTTGAAGCTGACGTGACAATTTCGTAAGCCATTTGGAAGCATATAAATATGGTGATTTATTTACCTTTGATATTCACAACTAATGACATGCAAATAAAATCGAATACATTGTTTTCTCTATGAATGTGAACGATAGAAATATAAGAGGATAAGACAATGAAAAATGAGGTAGGGACATACAAAGTTTATCTTGCACCTGTGAGTTCGTTCACTGGATAGTCCAGCTGGCAGTGTGGATCTGCATGGAGGTTTGTTGGGCAGAAGGTCAAGGGGTCGAACCCCGTGGATGTCGATTGTGTTTTTGCTATGGAGAAGAGAGGAGAACGAAACAAATACTATTGCTTAAATTTGACATCTCGTTCGTCGAGGTAGCCCAGCCGGTTGTGGGTTGTGCAAGAAGTATTGTTTCATGGGAGGTCACTATGTCGATTCTCTTCATCACTAGTTTTGTGGTTTTTGTGTTGGAAAGTGCATAGAATGTGGTTTAAGTAAAAGGTGCCCCTCCTTTGGTCTCAGCCACCATGGTAGCGTAGCTGGTCAAGGTGCTTGAGAGAAAGTTGCTTGTCGTGAGGTTGGAGGTTTGATTCGCAATAGCACGAAAGGTACTAAAATTTTGATTAAAATTTTTTGATTAAGGTTGAAGAAAAATAAGGCGTTGGTGTATTGTTTTCAGATTATAATTTTTGAAAGTAAAGGAGAAATAAGGTGTAGTAAAGGTTTTTGTTATTTGTAATTTTTGAATATCTTAGAAAGGAGAAATAAGGTGTGTTTAAGATTATTGTTATTTGTATTTTTGAATATCTTTGAAAGGAGAAATAAGGTGTATTTATGATTATTGTTACTTGTAATTTTGGCATATCATAGAAAGGGAATAAAAAGGGTTTGTGTTATTAATGAAGCTTTATCTTGTGAGAGAAATATAAGGTATTATTTTTTAGCACATTTTGATAAAGGATTTTAATGAGAATATTTTGATATCTAATTAAGAAGAGAAAAAGGGATTTACTAACCAGTTTTTGAAGTGGCACAAGAAAGGGAAATTATTTTTGAGACAGGTTTTGAGGACACATCTTCATCAAAGCAGTTTTAGAGGTATGGTGATTTGATTCCTTTCCAAAGGGTGATGTTTGTTTGAAGAAAATATTTTAATGTCATAGAGTTGGAGATATAAGGATTAATTTGATGTGCATTAGTGATTGACTGAAGATGGGATTAATGGTGAATTATTTTTGAATAAAATTGTTGAAATATATGTGCTAGGGTTTGAGAATAAAGTTGTGCATTATTGTTGAATAAAATTAGAAATATATGTGCTAGGGTTTGAGAACAAAGTTGTGCATTATTGTTGAAAGAAATTGAAAATATAAGAGCAAGGGTTTGAGAGCAAGTTTGTGCATAACTTTGATTGATATTGGAAATAAATTTGCAAGGGTTATAGAGTAGTTTTGTGAAGTAATTTGTGCATTGGTTTTGAGTGACATTGGGAATGAAAGTGCAAGAGTTATAGATCAATTTTGTGAAGAAAATTTGTGCATTGGCTTTGATTGATTTTGGGAAGTGCATAAGAAGGTCAATTATCAAGTGTTATACTAGAAATATATTTTGAAAGCAATAAAAGTGGGACATGTGAAAGTGATAGAATTAATGAATGTGAAAGAACATATTGAGTATTTGTAATTGCATATCTTTCTCTATATGTTCATGAAGAAAAATAATTATGGGTAGAATATGTCTGAATTACTTTAACCAAATAAAGCACTTTTGGGAAAGATATATGTAATGGTTTATATGCAATAATTGGGATTTTTTTAGAAGGTTTTATGAGCAGGTTTGAGGTAAAGTTGAGCAGGTTGTGTGAGCGGGTTTGATGTAGATTTGAGCAGGTTTTGTTGAGTAGATTTAAGCTATGATTGTGAGTAGATTTGAGCAAGCCTTGTGAGAATGCTTGGAGTATATTTGAGTAGTTATATTGGAGCATATTTGAGCAAGCCTTGTGAGTAGGCTTGGAGAAGATTTTAGCAAGCCTAGAGAGCAAGTTTTGAAGCAAATTTGAGCAAGCCTTGTATGTAGGCTTGGAGAAGATTTGAGCAGAGTTGAGAGTAGATTCTGAAGCATATTTGTGCAAGCCTTGTGTGTAGGCTTGGATAATAATTGAGAAATCCTTATGTAAAGTCTTGGATAAAATTTGAGCAGGCTTTGGAGCAATCCAAATCAAAGGGTATTGGTGTCTCATGTGCATAGAGGTCCACAAACCAGAGCAAATGGGATTGGTATATCTTGTGGATAGAGGTCCATGAACCAAAGTAAATGGGATTGGTGTCTCCTATGTATAGATATCCACGAACTAGAGTAGAGGGGATTGGTGTCTCCTATAGAGTGGTGTCCACAAAACTAGAGAAAAGGGGATTGGTGTCTCCTGTAGATAGAGGTCTAAAAAACTTGAAGTAGAGGGGATTGGTGTCTTATATGGAGTGGTGTCCATAAAACCATAAGTAGAGGTGATTGGTGTCTCCTGTGGAGTGGTTTCCACAAAACTTGAAGTAGAGGATATTGGTGTCTCCTATGGAGTTGTGTCCACAAAACCAGAAGTAAATGGGATTGGTATCTCTTATGGAGTGGTGTCCACAAAACCAGAGTAGAGGGTATTTGTGTCTCCTATGGAGTGGTGTCCAAAAAACTAGAATTAGAGCAAAAGGGATTGGTGTCTCCTATGGAGTGGTGTCCACAAAACCAGAGTAGAGGGGATTGGTGTCTCCTATGGAGTGGTTTCCATGAACTTGAGAGGGGATTGGTGTCTCCTATGGATTGGTGTCCACAAAAATTGTAATAGGGTATGGGTGTCTCTTGTGGATTAGTGCCCATAAAATTTATTGAGAAATATATAAGAAATATTTCTTCGTGAACATAGCCCACATTGGGTGAACCACATTAAATTTGTATCTCTTATGTGTGTGATGATTTGTGCATTGTTTCATTATTGCAATTGATAATATTGGATGATATTTCTTTGGAAATAAAAGTAAAAGTTTGATCTTATATTGTTCACCCCCCTCTTAGTATAAGATTGTGTTCTTAATATCCAACCATTAGGATATTCTAGTGTTGATATCATGTTATATGTCTATGAGCCAAGGTGGTATGATGAAATAATTTTGTGTTCTTATTAGCTTCTTTCAACCATTGCACTCTAGATTTTTGTTGTTAGAATATTTTTTGGGTCTCTTGTTACTCTAGGCACAGATACCTTTAAAAATAAAAGGGTTCCATAATATCTAGATCTTCAACAATGATGTTAAAATCCTTGGTGTCTTGATTGAGGTTCTTGGTTCCCTTTTATTTTTTTCAAGTTGTCTTATTGCATTGAAGTCACCCTTAATGATGTAGGGTAAGTCTACCTACAATGATAACTAGCTAGCAATATTCTACCATCAATAGTTATTTTTATTAGGAGTTTTTAGGCCATAAATATTAATGATACTGGTCTCCCAACCAATTTCTAGTCATTTTGCCTTGACAAAAATCTAGTTTCTTCTTGATTTGTCAATGGCTCACTCTTTTAAACTATCCCATAAGATGATTAACCCACTTGGGAAACATGCAATTTTAATTTAAATAACAATACTATTGGACCAGATTATCCTTTTAATATTTCTCTTGGGATTTTTAGAGACTCCAAAATTTTCCCATTCTTGCTTTCTTCTTTAATTAGTAAGCTTTCAAAAATTACTAGTCCTAACATTCATGTTGATTTTTTCTTGTTTGTGACTTGTTTGCTTTATTTTATATGGCTAAAAGCTCTCCTTATCGCCTTGTTCATATATAGCATTTTTATATATTCTAAGAATAATATCTAAATATATGATCATATTCTTGGCATATTCGACACTAAAAAAGAAGATTCTTATAGTCAATTAATTGATCTCATTCTAGTCTCCTACCTTTAACTTGATATTATCTAAAAAGGTTTTGCAAGTTTAAATAAAAGCATATCATTGCATAGGTCAAAAACTTAAATACGTGTATCTTATATGATGGCCCTATGTATACTCTCGAGGTATTTTTGATAGCTTCAAAGGCTTTTTTATTCTAGAATTCAACACAAAGGAAAAAAATCCTCACCTAAACTAGGGTTGAGGATGATATTTCTTCATCTAACTTAAATCCAATGTGAAAATGCTTCATGAAAAGCCCTATATGATCATAAAACCAAGGTTCACCTTAGAAAACTTGATCATGATCTTCTTTTATAGAAAATACATCAGGAAAATAATAATTTAAGTAGAAGATAATATCCACTTCTCTTTGATATTTTAGTTCTTGGATATCCAAGATTCCATTTCTCCAAGTTGAAGCTTTACTCTCATGAAGCAATCGATTAGATCTTGAGTCCTAAGCGATCGATCGCTTTAGAAAAACCACTTCACATTACCTCTTTCAATCCCATTGCCAATTTTAAAATTTAGTTCTTAAATTATTTATTATCTTACTTTTCATGTCAAATAAAAAATATTATTTATCATCATTTTCAAAAACATCTATTCTTTGAATTTTTTATTTCTATGTCAAATATAATTACATATATAAAATAGTATGTAATTAATTATAAATAATTTGCTATTAATAATATATATATATATATATATATATATATATATATATATATATATATATATATATATATATATATATATCATTTATTAAATAGAACTATCTTCATACTTTAAAAAAAAATTATTTAAAAATTTTAAAAATACATTTTTAAAGCAAAATATGTATAAACATAATTAAAGCTTGCTTATTAAGCAAAGTAAGGTGAATACAAACAAAAGTAGGGCCACAAGAAAAAGTAGAAGTTGATGGTATTTCAAAGAATAAAGAGTACATGCAAAAATTAAATGCTTCATCTTTTGTTTGATTAGCTTTGTTGTCTATTTATGCTTTTTTTCTAATGGTAATATGACATGAAAATGTGATAGAAAGTCATATATGTGGACGTCTGCTTGCACATATTGACTATTTTTTTCTATTTTTTTCTACCATGCGGACTGATGATGTCGAAGAAAATCAAGGATAGTCAACATCCACTTCCACTTGTCATCCATTTTTGTTTTTATTCTAACATGTGAATTTGATAACATCAGATAAAGTCATGGATGGTTGAAGTTTACTTTCTTGTATTTTTTATTTTTAATGGCACATGGATTTTTTATGTTCAAAGATGTCATCTTAGGCATACATACTAGACTAAAATAGAATAAAGATGCTTGAAATATTTGGAATTTTTCTAAATATTACACCTAAAGGGTAACACCTCATAATATAGTTTTTGAATCCAAGATAGTTCTACAAGTTCGAGTTTCACCTCTATCAAAAAGACTAGTCGAGATATATTTCCATGCATAATCTATCATAAATCATTGTGTTTTCTTCCATTATGTATCTAGAAATATCCAAATAACTTCTAAGATAATTACTTGTGATTCCAATACCTACTCGCTTCATGACTCCATTGGAAGTGTGTACAAATGGATCTAAATTGAGACTACAATGGATTGAATTTAAGGATCAAAGCCCACTCTTCAAGATTGAACAATTAATCTTGTTAGAGCATGATTCCTCTTTTTTCCATTTGAAAACCCTATTTTTATCAGCAAGTGAGGAAAAATTAAATTAAAATATCCATTACTAATAAACCACAAAGAATACTCACTAAGAGGCTCCCAATTTTGTCAAACCCATGAATGCAAAAAAAATAGGATAGGGTGAGTATCCATGACTTTACAAATCAAATCATGATTAGCTCTATATAAGATTATTTCTTCTACCATCCTCTACTCAATTAAAATATTTGACCTTGATTCCAACAATGGAAATCATCCTTTAACTCTTTGAGATATTGATATTCTTCCAACAGTCGTAAAGAGCATTTTTAGTATTGTTTTTTGTGCTTCTTTAGTCTCTTCTAGAGTTTTTTTTAGCAATTAATATTCTACTCTAGAATAAGAGGTAAATAAAACCTATTTGTTGCATCAAATGGAAAAGGCCACCATAGTTCAATCAGATCAATTGCTAGAAGAAATAAAGAAGGATACAAGGGATAAGAAAGTCTAATGTGTAAGTTCAAATTCAAGATAAATGAAAGTTATAAAAGAAGATGTGGAGGAAAATTTTTAAATAAATAATATGAAAGAGGTTAAGTTTATTCCAATTAAATCATCTTAATTTTCCTCAAATAATATAAAATCCTCTCTTGGCAATAGAAATTAGTGTGGTGTAGAGGTTATCCCTTGCATTTTAGGGTTTCAAGAATAGCATAATAAAGAAATGAGGATGGAGGAAAGCCATAGCAATTTAGGATTTTTAGGATAGCATAAGAAGGTAATTGCTATAGGGTCCTTGCACTTTAGGGTTTTTATCATAGCATAAGAATGTAATTTCTATAGGGTCCTTGCACTTTAGGGTTTTCAAGGCAACATAAATAAGGATTATTTTTGAGGTTATTCTTTGCACTTATTCTCTAGAGAGAGATAAACCTATAGATGGCGTCTCACTATGATTGATGAATATGAAAGAGTTGGTGGGAATGAGAAAATAGAGGAATATCTAAGAAGCAAAAACATATATAAAAGGAAACTCATAGGGATAATGATATAGTAAAACAAAAGCAAATATCAAATTCTTAACAAGAAGTGGATAAAAGCACACAAATAAAAATAATATTGGATGAATTTTGATTTGGACTACAAATTAGATGAATGTTGAGGTATTGTGGAGTTCCTCTTGTGTCCAAAAATTCTTTAAAGAAAAATCATCAAGTTTATGAAATTATGAGTGCTTTAAATTTTCATATCCCAAGTTGACTATGTATCCACCATATTTTGATAGATTTCAAACCAAATTTTCATTTCATGTAAAAATAGTTAAATAAACATCTTGAAGTATCTTTTGAACCTCATTTGCTATTTGTTTGAGTTCTTATCCTTCAACCAAGTCATTAGTAGAAATCCATGATCTTGTGTTGTTGCTCCCATGAATAATGTTTGACTTATGGACCTTTACAAGCTAGACATGCCTAGGCCAATAAATTTTATTTTGAATTAGAGATAAGAGGATAAGACTTCAACCAAGCATCAAGTCAAAAATTTATATAAACCCCTCATTGACCGACCATATAATATATTTCTTAATTAATTGCAAAATATCTAATATGAAATTCCATGCTAGTGATCTTAGGTAGGGTTTCTTTTTTAACTACTTTCATCACATCAACAAAATATGTATATTTTTGAAGTAATATTTTCACTCAACTCTTTCCTTGATCTTCAAATGATCTCTACCCAATTTTTTTCCTTAAGACCAGATTGATAAGTCTACAATTATATAATTATACCCCTCCAATATTATTTCATTCGCAATCCCTATCCCACTTACAAATAGGAAATCTAAATTTTTCCTCACATCCTTTCTAAATAAAATATCTTTAAATTGTATCAAATTTAGATGTCATACGTACTAGGAATATTGAAAATGACATCATAAAAATAGGGATGAATTATAATTTATTCTTTGTAATTTATAAACTTTCAACCATGTTTAATAACTTACCTTTTAAAATTACTAAATAAGATTTCATTCTATTCAAATTTGAGTCCTAAAAATCCTTCTTTTTGTTATGAGACAAAGCAAGACATCCCAATTTTTTTTTTTTAATAATTAAAGATAAATGAGATTTCACACTCTAAACTAAGTTTTTGATCTCATGTATAAATCTTAACATATATGTCCATAGAGTTGAGTTTCAATAGTCAATATGGCTTGGCTTCTTTCAAGAAAACTTAATTTAAGTATCAAGGTACATAAAGACTTGATTTCTACAAGGAATATAGGTACTTAACCTTCAAATTCATTGTCTTAACATCGTTTAAATTAAATTTTATAATAAGCTATTGATAAGTTCCATGGATACTATCAAGTTTTTTTATAGATTCAAAATTACATCAATTGGAAGTAGGAATTGAATTCAAATTACTCCATGTTTTTTCTTTTAAAATTATTATTTTTCATTATCTTCTCTAGTTTAGAGATAAAGGATAAAATAATGGATGGAGGCCCTTGTTTTAGGGACATAGATAATTTATATTTAATGCCATAGAGTGAGAATTTTTATATGGAGAGATATTATTAAAAGGTTTTTGGTGTTTTTTAGGCTTTTTGGACTTCCTTGTCAACTCATCGATAAGGAAGTGTTGAAGAATATATAGCAATACTCTAGGTGAGTTCATCTAAGGAGCAACTACTAAGGAGAGAAGGTGTGTTTTATACACTTGATTATGTGTTTCCAAGGATATTTCAAAACCTTTACCATAGTCTATTAGGATGAAATATGAATCAAGATAATGAGATCAACAAGTGGATTATGAAAATATTGCATTCTAATGTCGTAAATTTCATAAAACCAGACACATGGCAAGAGATTACAAAGTAAAAATAATGGACATTGAGATGTAAAATTTTGGCCATGAGACAAATTTTATTTAAAATAATGAGCTTATATTGTAGGAGAAGCTAGGTTAAGGATTTTCCACTCCTAAGAAATATGAGGAGGAAAATCATAAAGCAAAGGAAGATGGAATGGCAAATCTTAAAGCAAATAAAAATGTGGAGGAAAATATTAAAACAAAGGAATATGTAGAGCCAAAATTAAAAGTGATTTAGGTGAAGGAGATCAAGGTTAATCCAAGTGAATCATCAACATTTTTCTCAAGTTGCATAAAATTTTCTCCTTCCATTAAAAATAAAAGTAGTACAAAGTGTATTCATTGCATTTTAGAGTTTCAAGAGTAGCACAATAAAGAAAAATATATGGAGGATATCCAAGGAAATTTAGGGTTTCTAGGGTAGCATAAGAAAGTAATGACTATGGAGGATCATCCATGCACTTTAAAATTCTATCACTACATAAAGAAGAGCAAGTTTATGAGGCTATTCCTTGCATTTTAATTTTATAGGGCAACATGAGTCTTTAGAGGATAAGTCTCATTATAGACAATATGGAAATAGAAGATATTGATGAAGATGAGAGTGTTGGTTAGAATGGAAAAAGAAGACGAAGGTCATCAAATTATCAACAAATAGAAAATAAAACTCAAAGGGATATCATTTTACAAAGACAAATAAAATATCATAGTTGTTAACAAGAAGTGGAGCTAAGCCCACTAATAAAAATAAAAAAAATATGATAATTAAAATGATATCATGGAATTTTAGGGGTATGAATAAGATCCCTAAAAAAAATATTTATTAAGGAATTAATAAGATTTTATAGTCCTAAGTTTATTTTAATATATGAAATAAAATTTAAGTAGTGAGAAATGTAAGGATGATTTTTAAAAATGGAATATGGGTGACTGTCTAGCAGTTTCTTCTATAAAATATTTAGATGGTATTGCAACAATATGGGACAAAAACAAATGGGATGGAAAATTGTTAGAAGAAAAAATATTATGTTGTTGGACTATTTTGTAGGAAATAATAAAACATCAAAGTTGGGGTTATAAACGTATGTGCTTCAATTATAGTTACTCCTCATGAAAGATAATGGAATAACCTTACCATATTTTTTTCAAATATAATGATGATTCATTGTGATCTATGGATTCTTGGTGATGACTTCAATAAAATTCTATCTTTTTTGGAAAATAAGGATAGTATTTCAATATGGTCTAAATCAATGCAATAATTTGCTTTATTTATCAATTCAAATGGTCTTTGGAATGTTATTCCTTCAAGTATTTAAACTAAATTGGATAATAGACACAAGATATAAACTCATATAGCATAAAGAATTGGTAATTTCTTGTTATCCAACAAATGGTTGCAAACATTGTATACAATCTCTTTAGATATTTTATTATGAGTAGGACTAGATCACAAACATATTATTTTGACATGATTTGCCTAGTAATAGTCATTTAAATCCATTTCATTTTTAGTCTATATGGGTCTAAGACCTTGATTTCTTCCATAAGGTTATGTTATGGTGAAATGAAGTGAATTTGGAAGGTCCATATATGTATAGGTTTTTTTAAAATATAAAATATTTAAAGGAGAAAATGAATATTTGAAATGCCAGATATTTTGGTAACATTTTTAAAGAAAAGAAAGAAATTGGATCCAAAGTCAAAATTTTACAATAGATAGTAGAAAATAATGGAATGGATTAAGATTATTATGTGAAATAAACACAATTAATTTTTTAGTATCATAATGCATTGAAAAAGGAGTCATATTGGTTTTAAAAATCTAGGAAAAAAATGGTCAAGGAAATAGAAATACAAATATTTTTCATGATATAGCAAAAACATTTTTTTTGTCACGTCAACAATATTTTGACTTCAAATAGAAGAAATATTGAGGAAGAAAAATATATAAGGAAACAATTAATTATTTAAAAAATATTTATCATATACTAGGAAAGATAAGGAGGCACATGATAAAATTTGTCAAATATTCCATGAATTATCACACAAGGATGAAATGAAATCTTGATGAAGAAGAATCTATGGACGTGCTACATGAAACATTTTTTACTTTCTAGCCTAATAATCACATGGCCCTTATAGATTAATCATAATTTATTTCAGATATTTTAGGATTTATTGAATATTGATATGTTGTTGAAGAATCTTGAAAAAATGAAGGCTATGATAAGTGAGATAAATGCCACTTTTATTACATTAGTTCCCATGAAATATGAGATAAAATATTTTGATAATTCTCCTCCAATAAGCCTTTATAATACAATTTATAACATCAATTTAAATATTATGAGAAATAGGTTGAAAGGTATTCTAGATTGTATTATCTTTGAGGAACAAGGTGGTTTTGTTCATGGTAAACAAATTCTTAAAGGTATAATATTTGCAAAGGAGACCATGCATTATATTCATTCTATGAAAATACCAAGTATGCTTATGCAATTAGATATGAACAAAGAATATGATAGGGTTTCCTAGAGTTTTCTACATGATATTCCTAAAAAGTTTGATTTTGATTACAATTGGTGTGAATGAATTATAGCACTCAAAAATATTCTATTTTGATCAATGGTTCTCTTGCTAGTTACTTCAAGTCATCTTGTGTGATGACACCCTAAAAGATCTTATTGTGACTAGCAATATATACATCTTTCACATCTGATGTGCTAGTAATTCTAAGTAGACTTGTGCATAAAAGAGTGGAATATGAAAATATTTAAGGTTAAACACAATGAGTAGATGAATGAATTACCATGTTGTTTTTGATATATTTCATGTAGGATTAGGCTTAGTTTTGTATTAAGTTATGAAGTTATACATTTAGCATCTTTCCTTTCCTAAAATTTAACTAACAAGATGTTAGGAGTGTAAATAAGGGAAGAATTAGTTTACAAGTCTCTTGGGTTCATTCTTGTACTACTAGGTACTTCCAGCACATTGGCACCAAAAACTCTCAAAGTGCTAGATTTTCTTAGGAGCACTAGAAAACATAAAAATGGAACAATAATAACAAATAACATAGAAATGTGTTCAGCTTTGGAATCATTAAGTAGTTTTAGAATCATAGTCCAAGAACTTTTCAATGACACTAGAACACTAATTGATCCATTATAGGGACTCATGATAAACATTTGATACAAGAATCAACTCTCAAATGCTAGAGGGAGCTCCAAAATACCAAAAATCACCTTCAATAGTCTTACTATCATGAATGATTATTATTAAATTATATCTACATGAGTCTCCTATTTCAAAGGAAGCTAGCATTGGTGGATAGAGTAGTCAAATATATTTTAGATTTGTTGCACAGAATGAGACATAACAATTTGGCACACTATAAGAGGTCGACTAGAGGAATAGAAAGACATGTCATTCTAGGGGCCACTACACAATAACCAAAGTGAATAAACGTTGCCCCTAGAATGGGACAAGACCAACAATTGAATCCTAAGATTTAAAGTTATGTCATCCCTAGTAGGGTTGATCCATTCCACGTCGACATCCAAATTCATTGGTAAAAATAGATTTTGTCTACTTCTAGACTACATGGGTTAGAACTAGCATGGAGGTTAACGGAAAACCCATGGAAATTTGCATGCCAATGGTAAATATAATCAAAGGATAACAAGATCAACCATTTTTCGATTGTAGACATCATAACCATTTCTATGACTTCTAATAAAGGTAAAGATTCCTCTCCTTAAAACTAGTATAATATAAAAAAGTAGTTAGAGCTTGTACACTATATATTGATGTAATGGTGAACGCTTGGAGATCTTTTAAGGAGGATTACAAGAAGATAAAGGAGAAGAGAAAAGTCAATAAAGAATTCTATTGTAATTGATTTTCTTATTAATAATAAGAATACCTTTTTCTTTTGTTTCAGTTATATTGCATAGTCTAATTCTAAGTTAGCTTCACTTTCCATCAGGCTAAGAAGCAACGTCTACCTCTAACAGTGTGGTTTAGTTATATTTATAGGTATATAGTAAATTAAGTTGTTCATTATTTTGTTATTTCATGATATTATACACACGGTTATTATTACAACGTTTGTGTGTTTTTCCTCGAGTTGGTATAGTGGAGCTCCTAGCTTAAATTTCTTATGCTAGTATGATTTCTTTTTTGCAATTGTGCTTTACTACTATAGCAATTTTATTTTCCTATAAAGTCATGGAAGACTAGCAATTTTATTTTCCTATAAAGTCATGGAACGCTGACGTCCACGTCAACTTCCACTTTCGTCCCGCCTATTATTATTTTAATGGAAATTCATTTTAAATTGATACCTCTTCTTTTAATGGAGAAAGTTATGGACAGCTGACGTTCACTTGCCGTCCATTTTTTATTGATTTAACGACGTCACACTTGGGCTTCCAGTCTATCTTTTTTTGCGCTTCCAGTGTATCTTTTCCCATGCACGTAAATTACGTGGGATGAAGTTATGCACGCCGACGTCACTTGCGCTTCCAGTATATCTTTTCCCATGCACGTAGATTTGACAACGTCAAATAAAGTCATGGACGCGTTCCCTTGGTGCAGCGGATTTGACGCTGACGTCCACTTGCGCTTCCAGTCCTATCTTTTCCCATGCACATGGATTACGTCGGATGAAATCATGCACGTGGACGCGCTCCCCATGCATCATGGACTCGTGCCCCATGCACGTGGATTTGACGACGTCGAATAAAGTCATGGACGCGTTCCCCATGCACGTGGTTTTGACGACGTCGAATAAAGTCATGGACGGCCGACGTTCACTTGGGCTTCCAGTCTATCTTTTCCCATTTGACGACGTCAGATATGCGCTGCCAGTCTATCTTTTCCCATGCATGTGGATTTGACGACGTCGGATGAAGTCATGGACGCCCGCGTCCACATGCGCTTACAGTCTGTCTTTTCCCATGCATGTGGATTTGACGACGTCGGATGAAGTCATGGACGCCCGCGTCCACATGCGCTTACAAGCTATCTTTTCCCATGCACGTGGATTTGACGACGTCGGATGAAATCATGGACACCGAGTCACCGACATCCACTTGCGCTTCCAGTCTATCTTTTCCCATGCACGTGGATTTGACGTCGTCTGATATAGTCATGGACACGGACGTCCACTTGCGCTTCCATTCCATTTTTGTTTCTAATGACAGGTGATTTCTAATGTTCGAACATGTCATCTTTGGCGTACTTACAAGACAACGAAGACGCCTGCTCAAAGACTAAAAAACGTACTTGTTTTTGTTGGTTTAAAGGCAGAGGCAGGCATTTCATTTTCAGTGGAGGACGTGTTGAGGTCAAAGGCACGCAACTTTGAACGTAGTTAGTTCGGATTGAAGCCACTTTCTCGATCATCAATACAAACTAATGTTGTCGCCATTATCTGACCGTTATCAAAGGGAGACAAATCTCTCTCTATTCTGTGTTTCAACATCCACACGCGTCCCTTGTCTAGTGACTTGGATTTTTCCTGAGTTTATTTTTCTTTGCTGCGATTGCTTGACTGCTGCGATATATGAGAACATGATGCAGTTTAGCCCCATGGAACATCCACCTACATAAAAAAAATTTATCCAAGACAATATTAGATTATGACGTGAAGAAACCTAACAAATACATTCTAAGGAATTGATTCATACTGGAATAAAGTGTCCACCACGACATGGAGAACGGAATTTATAATAATTATATTTCCTTCGTTATAGTGCCTCCCTTTAAAATACATGAAATAAAAGCTTTACCAATACAAAAATATGCTTATATTGATTGCAAAATATCTACATGCCTATAATGGAGGGAGTCTCACTAGATGGCAAGGAAAGAAAGTATATTTAAATGTTTTAATTAGAAGTTTGTACATCATGTTTCAATGAGAAGTCCAAATTGAAGATAAGAGTAAGAGCAAATAGATGGCAAGTTTGTTTTAAGGAATAAATATTACACCAAAAGTGATTATCAAGGATGATATGATTGAGCATAATATAATGATTGTGGAGTGCCTCTTGTGTCCAAAAATTCTTTAAAGAAAAAACCATCGAGTGTATGAAATTATGAGTGCTCTAAATTCTCATATCCTCAAATTGACAATGTATCTACCATATTTTGATAGATTTCAAACTAAATTTTTCTTTCATGTAAAAATAGACAAATAAAACTCTTGAAGCGTCTTTTGAATCTCATTTGCTATTTTTTTGAGTTCTTCTTCAACCAAATCATTAGTAGAAATCCATGATCTCATGTTGTTGCTCACATGAATAATGCTTAACTTGTGGATATTTACAAGCTAGACATGTCTAGGCCAATAGTTTTTATTTTAAATTAAATATAATAGGATAAGACTTCAACCAAGCATCATACCAAAATTTACATAATCTTTTCATCAATTGACCATCTAATATATTTCTTAATCAATTGCAAACTATCTAGTATGAAGTTCCATGCTAGTGACCTTAGGTAGGGTTTCTTTGTTAACTACTTTCATCGCATCAACAAAACATGTACATTTTTGAAGTAAAATTTTCACCCAACTCTTTCCTTGATATTCAAATGATCTCTAGCCAAGTTTTTCTATTAAGGATAAATTCATAAGTCTACAATTATATAAGTTTACCCCTCCAATATTCTTTCCTTTGCAATCCTTATCCCATTTTAAAATAGGAAACCTAAATTTTTCCTCACATCCTTTCCAAAGAAAATATCTTTAAATTATATCAAATTCATATGTCATAAGTACTGGTAATCTTGAAAGTGACATCATAAAGATGAGGATGGATTTCAATGTATTCTTTGTAATTTTTAACCTTTCACTTTTGGTTAAGAACTTATCTTTAAAAATTGCTAAATAAGATTTCATTCTAATCAAATTTGAGTCCTAAAAATCCTTCTTTTTGTTATGAGATAAAGGAAGACATCCCATAATGCTATTTTTGTTTAAAATAATTAAACTAGAGGAAAAAAATACCATAACCTGCATGAATTCTTAGCATCAAATAATTTAATTTGTTAAATATCAAAAATATAATATCACCATACCATATATATCAAATAAATCATTTATTGAGGGAGAGTTTAAAACTTTGTTTTGTTTAAGTGTTTTTAAAATTGTATTGCATATAAAATATTCAAAAACATTAACAACTTTAAAAATGTAGGTAATATATTTAAAATTTAAAATATTGAGATAGACCTCACTTGTATTACATCATAATCACAAGATAGTATTACAATAGGTTGTCAATATCTATAAGTAGTCATTGATGGTTTGAACCTTGCGCTGGCAGTTACTAAAAATCGTGGTTGTAACCAATTCACCAATGTAACCAATATATATATATATATATATATATATATATATATATATATATATATATATATATATATATATATATATATATATATATATATATATATTATATTGCAAGATTTAAAGTTTAGTAACTTCTTTAAAGGACTTGAAGAAAGAGATAATGTGATCTTTCACCTCTCTTGGATCAAAAATTACCCGATACTTAGGAGATTCTAGTGTTGAGATCCTATTATGTGCCCTATGACCCAAGTAGGTATGATGAAATTTTTTTATATTCTTATCACCTTCTTTCAACCATTGCACTCTAGATTTGTTTTGCTATAAAATCTCTTCTTTCACGTAAACTTCATTTAAGGTGCCTAGAAAGTATTTTTCTTGCTCTAAAAGGGAGGAATCCTAAACATGCAATAGATCCTTGTCAATTTGTTGAAGGTAGCTTTCCAACTGAGATTTTCTCTTAATTATATTTTCAAAATCTTCTCTATTCCAAATTTTTAGTTTTTGCTTTAACCTTTGAAGTTTGGTTGTGATCTTGAACATCTCTATTTCATAAATATGAGATTCCTCTTTCCACCCCCCTCCACCAATTCATCAAATTTTCTATACCTAATCCACATTCTCTCAAAGTGGAAGTGGATTATTTTGTGTTTGCTATCAACCTTAATAGATATTTTGATGGGCCAATAGTCAGAACCCCTCATATTGTAGAACCTCAAATTGCATCAATGCTCCCCTATCAAGCCAATCTATAGAAGTAATAAATCTATCCATTTTTTGTAAGACCCTTTGGTTCTTGGGTCTCTTGTTGCTTCAAGTGTAGACTAGATACCCTTATAATAGAAGGGTTCCATAAGATCCAAATATTTAATGAAGTTAAAATCCTTGGTGGTTTAATCAAGCTTCTTATTTCCTCTTATTATTTCAAGGTGTCTTATGGCATTGAAGTCACCCCAATAATGCAGGGTAGGTTTTCTTGTTGTGATAACTAGATAGCAATATTCTACTAGCAATATATTTTTTTATTAGGAGTGTTTATACCATAAATATTAATAAGACCAATTTACAAACTAGTGTCTAGCCATTTTTCCTTGATAACAGCCTAGTTTCTCTTTTCTCTATCAATGGCACATTGTATTTTTAAACTATCACATAGGATGAGTAGCCTCCTATGAAACTTGTGATGTTACTTGAAATTATAGGACTATTGGGATAGATTTTCCTTTTAATCCTATGTAATTCATCAAATGACATTTTAGATACTTGAATGAAAATAACAATAAGCTTTTCATTATTCATCAATTTTTTAACTATTTAATATTTGAAGGAGAAATGGATACCCTTTATATTCTAGGATATAATCTTCATGAAGATTATTTCTATCTCTTGGTATCCAAGAGATTGTCATTCTGGGTTTGGGAACCCTCCTTTATTTCTACTAATGCTACTTGTAAAAGTATTTTTTGATTGGATTTTCTCTCTCTTTTAGTTTGGAACCACATTTGTGACCTTCAGTTTGCTTGGCATTATTTTATTATCAAGATTTTTACTTTTTTTTTATTTTTTGTTGCAAGTACAAAATTGTTCTCTTTTTTGGTATAGATAGCTCCCATTGATTGAAGATCTTTTATTTCTTGATCATTACCATGCCCTTGGAAAATTTTATCACCTTTAGAAGTATATTGATGAGGGATCCCCTTGTCTAGCATGATATTTGTTTCCATCCCTATGGGAATATATTTGAGCCTTATCTAATCTTCATCATTATTTTCTTATTTTAGGGTTTCTAGAGATTCTAAAATTTCTCCATCCTTGCTTTCATTTTTCAGTTGGTAAGCTTTAAAAAATGTTATTAGTCCTATCATTCATGCTAATTTTTGCTTGTTAGTGAGTTATTTGCTTCCTTCTAGGTAGTTGAAAGCCCTTTGTATTGTCTTCTCCACCTACGACCTTTTGTAGATTATGAGAATAATTTTTAAAGAGATAATCATATTCATAGCACGTTCAACGCAAAAAAAGAAAGATTTTTATAGTCCATCGCCTGATCCCATTCAAGGTCTCCTACTTATAGCTTGATCTTCTCTAGAAGAGAGTTTTATAGGTTCGAATAAATATAAATCCATGCATAGGTTAAAAAATTAAAAGCATGCATCTTGTCTTACATCCCTATATATACCCCTAGGGCATTTTTGATAGCTTTAAAGGCTTTTTTCATTCCAAAATTCAATAAGAAGGGAAAAATGCCTCATCTATACTGGGTTGAGGATGACATTTCTTCAATGGCTTAAATCTAGTGTGTCAAGGCTTCATGAAAAACTTTACATTACCCTAAAACCTATAGTTGCCATGAAAAACTTGTTCATGATATTCCTCTACAAAAAATACAATGAGGAAATAACCATTTGAGTAGAATTTGATACCCACCTCTCCTTTGATATTCTAGCTCTTGGCTAACCAAGATTCAATTGCTTCAAGCTAAAGACTGACTCCCATGAATTAACAGATCAAAGCTTTATTTTCAAAATTTTCTATCTCGTCATTTAACCCTTCTCTATCTAGAGTCACAAATGGATACCCTTGAGACAACCATTTTATTTTTTCCTCAAATCCAACTTTGAAAATCTCAAGGGTTTACAAATGATTTGATTGCTTGTTGGTAAAACTAACCTTTTTCTACACATCTTAAAAGAATAATTTTTTGGGGAAGGCTTCCCCTCCAAATCAGACACTATAGCCAAAACCCCTAGAATCCAAATCCCCATCGAACGATACTTATTCTACTCAACTTCAAAAAAACCTTAGTACAAAACTTTTTTTAATCTAGTTATCAATTTTAAAATTTAGTTCTTAAACTATTTGTTATCTTACTTTTCATGTCAAATTAATAGATACCATTTGTCTAGTAATAAAAAACATCCATTCTTTAATTTTTTTATTTCTATATCAAATAATATTACAAATATAAAATAATATACAATTAATTATTAAATCATTTACTTTAAATGATATATATTGATAAATATGCAAAAAAAATTCCTTCCTCCTTAAAAAAATATATATATATATATTTAAAAATATTTTTTTAGTAAAAAATTTGTAAACAAAAATGAAAATGCTGCCTGTAAAGCAGCTTGTAAAGCAAAGTAAGGCTATCACAAACAAAAGTAGACCCGCGAGCAAAAGTAGAACTTGATGGTGTTCAAAGAATAAAGTTTACGTGCAAAGAAGATAAACTGTCCATGCTTCATCTGCTGTTTGATTAGCTTTGCCGTCCATTTCCGCTATTTTCTAACGCACAGATGACATGACGATGTCAGAGAAAGTCATGGAAGGCTGACGTCAACTTGCACATCCCGTTGAAGTCTATTTCTAATGTCCGAAGATGTCATCTTCCACGCAGTCAAAAGTAAAAGCAAAAAAATCTCCTCTAAATCACGTGAACCCTGCAACATTCACGTGCGTTGTCTCCTCCAACATTAAAAGCAAAATAATTTAATCTAAATCAGGTGAACCCTCCAACATTCACGTGAACCTACGTTGAGTTGTCTCTCGAACCGTTGCGTTCTCTCGTTAAATGTAAAAGCAAAAGAATATCCTCTGAACCCTTCTCTAAATCACGTGAACCCTGCAACATTATCACGTATTGCGTTCTCTCTCTCCAACAATCACGTGAACCCACGTTGAGCTGTCTTCCGAACAGTTGCGTTGTCATGTTCAAGGTAAAAGCAAAAGTATTCTAAATCACGTGAACCCTGCAACATATCACGTTGCGTTGAATCCCACCAACATTCAACGTTGAGTTGTCTCTCGGACCGTTGCGTTGTCGCGTTTAAAGTAAATGCAAAAGAATCTCATCTAAATGCATTGTATCATCTAAATGCATTGAACCCTCAACATATCACGTTGCGCAGATTCAACGTTGAGTTGTCTCCGTAACCGTTGCGTTGTTGCGTTTAAAGTAAAAGCAAAAGAATATCGTCTAAATGCATTGTCTCCCTCCAACATTCACGTGAGTAGACTCCCGAATAGTTACGTTATCAAGAATATCATCTTGTTGTCTCCCTCCAACATTCACGTGAACCTACGTTGAGTTGTCTCCCGTATCGTTACGTTGTCGGATTAAAGGGTCAAAGCAAAATAATATCCTCTAAATCACGTGAATATCACGTTGCGTTGTCTCCGCATTCACGTGAACGTTTTGTTTTTAATGTTCCGTGATTTCTAATGTCCGAAGATGTCATCTTTGGCGTACGTACAAGACAACCAAGACGCCTGCTCAAAGACTAAAAAATGTAATTGTTTTTGTTGGTTTACAGGCAGAGGCAGGCGTTTTATTTTCAGTGGAGAACGTGTTGAGGTCAAAGGCACGCAACTTTGACGATGGAAATTAAGAAAACTAGCCTTTTGGATAAAGATATAAAAATGTTTTTCTAGAGTCTTTCAATTTCAAATTATTTCCCCCACATGGACGCTGACGTCCACTCGTGCTTCCAGTCAATCTTTTCCTATGCACGTGGATTTGACAAATAGTCACGCGGATTTGACTACGTCAGATAAAGTCATGGGTCGTCCCGTTCCACTTGAGCTTCCAGTCTATCTTTTCCCACGCACGCGGATTTGACGACGTCGGATAAAGTCAAAGACTTTCCCATGCACGTGGATTTGACGACGTAGGATAAAGTCATGGAGGGCCCACGTCCACTTCCGCTTGCCGTCCATTTTTGTTTTTCTTCTAAATCTGATGACGTAGGAGAACGTCATGAACGGTTGGTGATTTTTTTTTGGTGACATATTTGAATTCCACATTAATATTTATTAGTCTATATACTTTTATTTTTTTTTGTTTTTAATGATAAGTGATTTCTAATGTCCCAAGATGTCATCTTTGGTTTACGTACAAGCATCTTTCAAGCGTTAAAAGTTAAAGCAACAAATTTATTTGTGTAGTGTATTTGGTGAAAGTTTTGGGTGTTGGTAAAGGGCTATTCAGGTTTTATTCTTTTTACCTTCATATCGTAAATATATGGTGTAGCTGGGAATGTCTTATGTGTTGGTAGAGGCTGATAGTGCTCCAAAAATCCTACACCCACCTTATTGATAAGGGTTCAAGCCCTTCTAAAAATCTTGTGTTTATCTTAAATATTTTGACCCTGTGACCAGTTGTTCAAAAAAGAAAGCTAGTTGCCGATTCTTTTATGTATAAAAATAAATAAATAAAAACAAAATAATATCCTCTAAATCAAGTAAACCCTCCAACATTCACGTGAACCATTGCGTTGTCTCATTGGGATAGATACTTTAAGTTATTTCATGGACATTGGGATAGATACTTTAAATTATTTCGTGGACTTTAGTAAGGTAGTTTATTATCTCTTTATTTATTTATTATTTTTATATGGATGTAGATTATTCAAAAATTAAGAAAGAGTTGGATAAAAATACCATTTAAAAAATGATAGTATTAATGTTTAAATGTTTTAATTATTTGCGTTATAAACGATAAATATTTAAATCCATTTGATGTTATTTTTGGCAGAACACACTTTTGACTAATCTTGCAACTATTCTTGACCTTTAGTACATGTAGTCCTTGTGATGGGTGGTTATGCCGCTCCCATTTTCACATGGGCTATAATGTAATAATTTCTAATATACCCTCCTTATTACATCATAGTCTTAGCTTCTTCGTAGACTCTTGCTCTTGGCTATCACTCTAGATCTTGGATTTTGACTCTAGATTTTGGTATTTGACTTGATGATATGTTCTAGGGTGAGGGTGGAATTTGAAAGAGACAATTTCCCTCCTAATGTAGATAATGTACTATATTAATTAGGAGTGTCAAATTCCATCAATCATGCACTCCAAAAACACACTTATTATAAATAAATATCTAAAACTTATAAGATTCGGTACAATAAATATATGCCTCCTCCAATTCCTTCACATGGAGGGTTTTTATCATGTGTTACCATGCATCCTATGTTGATTATCAAATTGATTAGACCCCAAATTTTATCTTGAATGTGATGGGAAGAAAGTTGTATAAAGCTTATTTTACCTTATGTTTCTCCTATTACTAGTAAGTCGTGGATTCTTTACAAGTTTCCCTTTTATCATGAGTTCTTTGATATGATAAATAGGATGTATGTTTTGAATACAATACTTATAAATTATGCATACTTGTTTTAGCCCCTTCAATGATCTCATAACAACCACCATTTTCTCTTGAATATGAATATAACATCTATGAAATGCTTAATAACCTTTAATGTTGAACTATTAGAGCCCAACAACTACTCGCGATGTCTAACAAATCTCTCTTTATTTTGGATTATGTTGCCAATTTTGATGATATCATATTACGTATTGTCATCTAATAAATTGATTTCTTGTAATGCTAGTATGCTCCATGATAAAAGTTGTATAAGATATTGTTCTTTGATAATGATGCAAGGATCCTTAGTTTTACATGTTGTAGAAACAAACGTTATTTTGTTAATAAGATTGACATCACTAGCTATGCCATGCTTCTTTAGAGTTCATGTCATGATAGACCATGGATTTTGCAAATATTTTTCTTTATACTAGGGAAGGATAGTAGTAAAAGAGTCAAATTTGAACAATTGAACTTTATTATAGGAAGTTGTACTCCTTTTCTTTCCAATGATCAATGTTGGAGGTATCCCATGGCTTGGGCTTGTCATGCTTGCCTTTGTATCTCGATAATATTTTTCTTGCTTGATGTCCAATTTATCTCTTGTTGGTTCTCTAGTGGCTTGGAATGATCAATTGATGTATTATTTCCTATATAACTAGAAATTTTGGATGGAAATAAATTTTCTAACTTGTCATATTGTAGACACCAAAAATTAACCTAGATAAATGATTTGATTTTCTTTTAGATGCCTAAGAAGCCTCTCAAAATTGTTGAATGTAATTTTTGAGTCCATAAACCCTCAATTTTAGGATTTGCCTTCATACTTGTTGAATTTACAATCCTCTTAGATGGACCGTGAAATCGTGTAGCCTACTTAGGCACTATTTTCAACCAAAGTGATCCTCAAAAATCACTTCTATGAATTTGTGGTCAATCCTTATGGACTTTAAGATCATGTTTCTTAAGGTTTCTCTTTAACCTTACCATGCAAATAAATTGCCTTTCCAAAACCCTAATTTAACGTACCCTTCTTTCCCTAAAATGCCCTATAAATAGAGGCATTGGGCTCTCGTTTGATCATTGCACTCAATTAATCTCACATCACTCTTAAGCTACTGAAAACTCTTGTCAATCTGCTTCTCAAGTTCTCAAGTTCTACATCACCATTTCAAAAGGATCATAGAAGGGATAACTAGGCTCGTCTTAGAGGATAATTACTCTATTGGTTGTTTCCTCTCTTCTCCTTCCCCTCTTGTCTTCCTACTTTGATTTATTATTTTATCATTTTAAATATAACTTATTTTAGCTTTTAATCTTATCTCGTTAGCTCTAAAATTATTGTCTAAGCCTATGTGTAGTTGTATATTACCCTTAGGTCGGTCCTTCTTCAAGATCTAAGCCTTTGACAACCCTCGCACCTTTTGGATACATCTTGTTGTTAATGCAAATTTGTAGTCCCCTCTTATAGGGTGCAAATTTGGTAGAAGTAAACTTCGTAGATCTTCTTGATCACCTTTTGCCCTCTTCACAGTTAACATGATTTTGTGGCCTTCCCATAAGAACTGTGAAATCAACTCAACCAACTCAGAGGAAAGTTCTTCCTCCTATTTTTACTTTCCCTCTATTTTTTTTGTCTTCTCTTCTACATAGCATGAATTTACATAATTAGGTACCATGAAATCAATATGCTACTCCTATTCTTCTCCCTACACACATTTATTTTCTATTCTCTATTTCTATCTCTTTTGCATCTTTTTCAATTTATTGCTTTGCTCTTCTTGAGCATGAATTTAGCCTACTACCAAGGTTCAATCATTTCATGCTTAATTTTGGTCATCTAAAGGACCCATGGGGTTTTACTACCTCTCCTATGAGGTCAAACTCCATAGCGGCCTAAGTAGACCCCCAAACACTAACTCCAAACTTTGAGTTTTCCTATTTTGTAGGTACTCACTTGAATTTATGATCGCTAGCTCTAGGGCACAAAATCAGATTCATGTTTTAGTCTATAGGATACAAATTTGAGAAAACCACCAAAATCAAGTAAGTGTTCTAGTTAGCCTTTAGATTTTATTTCAGATTAGCTTTTTCTATTGTTGTATGCTTTGTTTCTATTTTTTGTTTAACACACAAATAAGCAAAATGACAAATAGAAAACTAGTTAATTGGATTTGTGTCTTCCATTTTTTTTAGACATTCAAGATTAAAATTACAAATATATTACATTATGTTAAATTATTTGTGGATTCTCTCATCCCTTACTAAAATAAATAAATAAATAAATATATATATATATATATATATATATATATATATATATGGGCATATTTTAATCTTGTGTAACTATTTTTTAAAAATTTTGTATGAATTTAATATAGTATTAAGGGTTGGTAGTTGGTGTGGTTTAGTGGTGATTTGGATTAGAGGTAGATCAATAGTCTATTTACAAGGGTTGAAACCATTTTTACCTTCATATAAGGCCCATAAGTCATCTTAGATATGTTTTTAGAGTTAGGATGGTAGTCTAGAATTAGTTGAAAATGTTTGAAAACTAATGAAAATAACCCAAAATTTTGTAGCCCTATAAGAAGAGGTTTTGAGCAATAAGATTGGTGCTACCAATTGAAAAGTGTAAAAGGTCTTAGGCCCTTTCAAAAGCCTATTTTTTACCTAAGTAAAATAATAATGTATGTGTATCTATTATTCATAAGGTTTTATATTTAGTGATATTGAAGTGCTAATATTATTACATATTCTAAACTATTAAAATGAATTAAAAAAAAGAATCAATAGGTTTATTTCATAAAATCAATATATATATATATATATATATATATATATATATATATATATATATATTGATACCTTAGAATTATTGTTATTCAAGGCAAAAAAGATAATTGTAGGTTAGTTTTATGTTCTTGCACAACCTATTTTTCTTGCATCTTAGTTAGATAACATCTTTCCAATTAGCTATCTTTAGTTTATTAAAAAAAATAAAGCCAAAATTAGGTGTTTGTTAAAACACACATCAAAACCCTACATAAACTTGGAGTGAGTCTTTAAAGTTCTCTTGGTGAGCCCCTCAAAACCTAAATCAAATCACACTAAATTGAGGCAAAGAAAAAAGTCTACAGGGATTTTTTAGCCCCTAGAGATCCATTGAGAATATATATTCATGGGCTTACCTCCTCACATTTTGGTGAACCCAACGTGAACACATCATTATAAATATTCTTGAGACCATTCACATAATTAAAAGATAAAAAATTATTTAAACTTAAGCAAGACTACTTAATCTTGTTTGCATAGATTAGATCACTAATCAAGATTTAATAATTTGTTCCTTGAAATCAATATTCATAGCTTTGCTACATTTCCTTAATCAAGATTTAAAATTTAAATTTCCCTTTTTAACCATGCCTCCTACTCTTTGAAGCAAGAAGAGGATTTTAGACCCAAATGAGAATCCCTTGTGGAATGACAATGATCAACTTGATAGAGAAAACCCTAACATTGAAGATGATGATGATACCTCAACTAATGATAATTATGATCCTATAGAAGGGCCCCATGGCCAAATCACCTTCAAATATCATGATCATATTATGAATTTCTTAAGGTAAAATAAGCACATCATGGTAGAAATTCTAGAAAGGGATGTCCACTTCAATGAAGTTGGACCATCCAACAATCAACAAAGTCCTCATCCTAGTTCTATGCCTCTTCATAATACTCATCATAATCCTTTGTTTCATCAATCTCCTCTAAATCAAAATATCAACCCATTCCATAATCCAACTTATGCTACAACAACCACAACTAATATTGGAGAAATATCTCAACCACTTCCAACTAATAGTATTCCTCCCAATCATAATCAATCTTCTTCAATTCCTCCTAATAACAATTTTTCTTCTGTTAATCCAAATGCTTCTCTTCCACCTAATATCAACAACTATTCTTCTCTTCCACCAAATACTCATTATGTTCCTCCACAAGATACTACTCAACATCCTCCTTATCATAACCCTTATCACAATAGTGTGAATGCTTCAAACATGAATCAAGTCCCATTTCAAAATCCTATGACAAATAATTATAACCCACCCTTGGGTAATTTTAGAGCAAATATACCAACAACCCAACCTTTGACATTGCACAACAATAATCCTGAGATTCAAAATCTAACCTCTCTAGTGAAACAACTTGCCTAAAGAATAGACACAATTCAAGCACCTAGTTTCACCTATTCCTATAAAGAGATGTGCAATCAACCTTTGGATCCTATAGTGGCATGTCGACCATACCCTAAGAATTTTCCTACACCCCAACTACCAATTTATAAGGGTACAAAAGATCCAATAGAACACATAAGAATATTTTGAACAACTTGCCATGACATCTCTTATGATGACATGCTATTATTAAAAACCTTCCCTAAGAGTCTTGGAGGGTCAACCTTAGAGTGGTATTATCAACTACCCTACCACTCTCTTAGAAAATTTGAAGAAATTGTTGAAATGTTTGTCCACCATTTTGGTGCATATGTGGAGAAAATAGTAAGCCTCCAAGACCTCTACCTTCTCAAGCAATCCAAAGATGAAATATTTTCAAATTTCTTATCTCAATGGAGAGGATTAGTTGAAATATTGCAATATACCCCACCTCCTAGGGATATGTTGGAGATATTTATCAACAACCTACAAGAACAACTCTCCTATGAGCTAGAAACTACAACTATAACATCCTTTGATCAAGCAATGGATTTGGTAAGAAGAGTAGAAAAGGCCCTCATAAGAAGAGGACAACTAAGGCCTAAGAAAGAAGAGGAAAAGACAACAAAACCACAATACAAGAATAAGCATGTGGTAGGTGATGGAGTCATCGACAACCGACAAACCAATAATGTCAACACTACAAGTACCCTATAGAAGTTGGTTCTCAACAAACCACAAAAACCTCCACCAAGAAACTACACAAAACTCAACCAACCTTTGTCATCCATCCTTAAACAACTTTTGGATGCCAAAATGATTGAATTACCCAACATTAGACAACTTAACACAATAACTAATTGGTATAACCCCAATCAACATTGTGATTACCATAGAGTGGATGGGCATCTCACCAACCAATGTAGAAGACTTAAAAATGTGATTCAATATTTATTAGATGAGGGTATCCTTTCTTGAGGTGACTCTGAAACCACTCCATCCTCTCCAAAAAATTTATCTAACCATGAACAACAAACAACCAATCGAGTTTTCTATCATGCTATATCCCCCTCCAATGACAACATGGTTGGCATGATAGCAATCACCACTAGAAAAAAATCCCAATCATGAACATCTCAAAAAACTCAAACATAAAAAAACCCAACTTCTAATCAACCTTCTAGATCATGAATGATCTTAAGTAAAAAAAACACAAGTGTTGACAAACCATCCTTAGTTCTAAAACCTCAACCAAAACCCTCTTTTGATCTCAAACAACAACTTGCAAATACACTAGCCAAAATTTCTCTTCTAGAACTTCTTCAAACCTCTTCTATCCATAGATAAGCCTTGATCAAATTATTAAGCCAACATTCTATCCCTCAAGATATTCCACTCGATAACCTTGCTAATGTTGTTGGTACTCTTGGGATTAATCATATCTTTCTATGAAGATGATCTTCCTCCCACAACCTTACAAGGGGACTCCCCTCTTTATATTACAAGCTACATTGGGGATAAGTTCATCAAGAGGATTTTGGTTGACAATGGTTCATCCCTTAACATATGTAGTTTTCAATTCATCCAAAATTTTGGATTAGAGGAAGATCTTAAAAAATCTGATGTCATCATAAAAGCTTTCAACAATGAAGCCCAATAGTTTTGCGAAAATATCTCCCTTCCTCTTAAAGTAGGACCTAAAATTCTTGACACTCTCTTCTATGTAGTATCTTGTTCAACTTCTTTCAATATTCTTCTTGGATGCCCTTGGATTCATGCTATGAGGGTCATCCCATCAACTCTTCATAGATGTCTCAAGTATGAATTTCAAAATCAACTTATAACCATTTTGGGTGACCCTCATCCATTTCAAATTTGTTCAATGTTTGAGCAAACCCAAGCTAATTGATTTTTATTTTCCTTTCAGTTTCTCTTAATGAATTTCCTTCTCCTTCTTCTATTTCTCCTAAAATTGCCAAGTGTAGACACCAAAACAGCACCAATCCGATTATGTGACAACAAGCACTGATCGCACTAACACACACAGCCCCCAGGGCAACCCTCAGAGGTTAAACAGTGGTTCTAACCACTCACACGTAGTTTTGCAAGTCGAACCAATTTAGCACCTTTTAGACACTTTTTGCTTATTCGTCCCACCCGGGCGAGTGCTTTTACTCATCCTACCCGGGACGAGTGCAGGTTTTACTCGTCATACCCATGGATGAGTGATAACTGATACTCGTCTCACCCGGGGCGATTACCGTCGCTGGGGTGGGATGAACGCCAAGTTTGATCGGCCAAAAGTCAAATCTCGGCATGTAACATACTCGGCGCTACTTAGCTTTTCGCATGACATGGAGTGCGAGTGAGTCCTTTTGACAACTCATATCTGCCAATTGAATTTCCCTTCTCGCATGGGAATGAGAGTGAGCTTTTTAAGACAACTTAGGTTTGCCACTTAGCTATCCCTTCATTGCATGGGAATGAAGTGAGCTTTTCTAAAACACACAAAGACATGCACGGCGGTTAAGAATCCCTTGATCAAGAAAAGTCTTATTTTTAGGCAAAAGCATTCATGCAAAGAAACACTTTTGCATGTTAATTCAAAGAGCCCCTTGGGTCTATAAAATGGTGAGTTTCCTCACCCAAAAGGGACAGTTGGAGCTTTTGAGCGACGAAGTCTTTTCATTTACTTGCGATTTGTGTTTTCAACATCCATAATCTCTTAATTGAAAGATAGGTTATTGGGTGACTTTTAAAGGCACAAATCAAGAACCAACATCCCATTCTTTTGACCATAATATCCTACCAATTTGTCGACAACACATCACATCAGGTTTCGGACCCATCCTAAGCGGATTGGTGTCAAAGCAAAGTTTCAACCGCGGGTGGTTTGCCTTCGGACCCCTCCCGCTTTATTGCTTTTGTAGTTTTTAGCTAGTTTCATGTTTATGCTTTTATCAAGTTTCCGCTCATTTAGATTCATTTTAGCCATAGTTGGTTTTCTTTTATTTTTCATACAGGTGCTCGATTCTTTGTTTGTTTCTTTGAATGTAGATTTGCGCATTGAAGGAGCGGGGGATGTGCAAGCGGCGACAACGTTTTGGTTCACCCATTTTATATGTGGGCACGTGGAAGAAGGAATTCTGAAACGAGTTGTAGAGATTAATATCTAAATATCCTATCCCCTAAAAAGGAAGGAGACGCATTGTAACACGAATTGAAAAGAATATCAATAAAAAAGGGCCATAGTTTATATTGCTTTTATATCTTGTGTTCATTCATTTGTGTTCTTTCCTTTTAATACAATTTTGTTTAGTCTTTCCTTTTTGTTTCCGTAATCTCGTGTTTTCACCAAGAAACTAAAAATCTTGAAAATCAATGAAGAGCCTCAAATCATCCCTTCTTCTAATGATCAAATCAATCAATCTATCCAAAATCCTTTTATAGATATAGCCACACTACCACCTTCACCCATAAATTTGGGTCTACCCCATAAGAAGGGTGAAGTAGTACACATATGTATGTTTACCTTTACTTACACAAAAAATTCATGAAGAAAAAACATGTAGTAGTAACCCTCTACCCATAGAAAATCCATTTGTAACTTGTTACCTCTCTAAATATTACCCATTACCCAAGAAAATCCTAACCAACATGGGATATCAAGGTAAAGGTTTGGGCCCTCAACAACAAGGAATCAAAGAACCTTTAGAAGTTGAGATTTGGCCTGGAAGGTGTGGCATTGGCTACATCCCTAGAAAGAATCACCTTTCCTAATTTAGATGATGATCAAATGATAAATTTTGCTAAATTTTTGGATCATCATGGCTTGGATTGGGATGATCAAGATGAGGAACCTCCTTCCCCATCCTCCATCTTGTTTTACAACTTAGTTACCCTTGTCCATCCTAAGTTAATAGTGACCCTAAGAGAGTATGTTAAAGGAGATACCTTTTGTGACATGAATCATGAAGATATCCTCCAAAATAGCTTCTTTTTTAATGGGTCAATCCCTTGTTTCATCCATGTCGAGTCTTCTAACCCTCAAGAGGATCAAATTTCTATGTCACTTAAATATCTTGAGAAATTAGGAGTAATCCCATCCCACATCCTCATTTAATAAACCATAGATATTAATATCAAAACCTTAGAAAACCCTAAAATCCTTAAATTAGGGCAAGCCCTCTCTATTTAAGAGCAAGAGCAATTGACCAATTTATTGAAATAATTTCAAGATATATTTTCTTGGTCATATGCCAACATGCCTAGGCTAGACCCTTCTTTGGTTATGCATCATTTAGTAGTCCAACCTAATGTTAAGTCCATCAAGAAAAACTTAGAAAGATGCACCCTAAGATTGCCTTGTTGGTCAAAGAAGAGCTTCAAAAGCTTCTTGATGTTAGTTTCATCAAAGCAATTGACTATTATGACTAGATATCAAATATTATTCTTATCACCAAGAAAGAAGGCACAATCAAAATATGTATCAACTTTCAAGATATCAACTTAGCTTATCCTAAAGATGATTTTCCTTTGCCCAACATAGACATGATTGTAGATTTCATCGTCATATGTGGAATGCTATCTTTAATGGATAGTTTTTTAGGATACAATCAAATCAAAATTACTCCTAAAGACCAATCCAAGACTGCTTTCATTACTCCATGGGGCACATTTTACTATCAAGTTATACATTTTAGCTTAAATAATATGGGTGCCACATATCAAAGGACCATGACTTATATTTTTCATGACTTAATGCATGACATTGTAGAAGACTATGTGGATGATATCCTTGGTCACTCCATTCATTGAGAAACTCATGCACAATATCTAAGGTGTATATTTGAATGATTGAGAGAATACAAAGTTTTCCTTAAACCCTCTATATGTGGTTTTAGAGTCACATCTAGAAAAAATGTAGGTTTCATTAAGTCTAGACAAGGCATTAAGGTAGATATACCCAATATTTTGGCTATTATTGACATGCCTCCTCCACACAACCTTACTATACTACGTAGTTTGCAAGGAAATCTTAAGGTGATTATGTGTTTCATTTTCTAGCTAGCTGACAAGTGCTAATCCTTCCTTAAGCTTCTTTGTAATAATGTGGAGTATGAGTGGGATGATGAGTGCCAAAGAGCTTTTGATGAACTCAAAAGGTATCCCACCTCATTGCTTGTCCTTATCCCACCTAATATAGCCAAATATTTATTACTCTATATAACAACCATAGCCCAAGATTTAGGGGCTACATTGGCACAACATGATGACCAAAACAAAGAAAGAACAATTTATTATATTAGTAGAACCCTTGTCAACTATGAAACCTGGTACACCCCTTTAGAAAATATTTACCTTGGTATAGTGATTATGTCTCAAAAATTATGATATTACATGCTTAGCCATAAGAAATTCATAGTTTTAATGTTTAATGTTCTTCAATACTTAATGTTAAAGCCTCACCTTTCATGTTGAGCCACCAAGTGGCTCTTTGCCCTTAGTGAGTTTGACTTAACCTTCATTGGTAAAGAGGCTATAAAAGTTTAGGTGATAACTGATCAATTAGTCATAGCTCCTCTAGAATTCACCTATCATTTAGTTTTAGAGTTTCATAATGAGTGCTTTAACCTTGATGTAGAAGACAAGACTATAGGAAATTGTATTTTGATGGAGCCCATTGCTTAAAGGTGTGGGGGATGGAATCATTCTAGTCACTCTGTAAAAGCAATTAATCCCTATTTCCTTCAACATGTGTTTCTCCTAAACTAATAATACTGTAGAGTATGAAGACTTCAACTTAGGTCTTAAAGTCACCCTAGCCTTAAAAGTTAGGAAATATTTTGTCTTTGTCCACTCTGAACTTGTAGTCAATCAAGTCAATGATTTTTATCATACTAAATATGAAACGTTGAAGCCATACAAAGATATTATTGCCAAGCTTATGTCAACCTTTGAGAAGATAACCATAGAGTCTATCCCTAGATATTCTAACCATAATGCGAATTCCATGGTCATAGTTGCATCCCTTATCCCCTTAGAGTTAGAATATGAGCAGGATATCATTATTATTTGAAAACTCCAAGAGCTCGTAATCCTTAGTTCTAGCTAACTCTCGTTATAGGTCTTGAACATTAAAGCTTCTCATTTTGAACCTTTGTACAAAGATATATTTAATTTCATAAAATATGGCAAAATAGCTAAAGACTTATATTGCAACAAGCAAAGGCTTTTGTGCAAAAGAGTATGTCAATTTGTGATAGTCAGTGATATTTTCTATCAATGTTCTTTTGAGAGCATCCTCCTATGATGCCTCACATGTGATGAACAAAACAAGAACTTTGTGAATCCCATAAAGAATCATGTGGAGGTAATTTAAGTTGTAATGCAATTAACAAGAAGCTCCTTTGAATAGGATATTATTGGCACTCCATGGAGAAGGATGTATGTGATTATGTTTGACACTGTGATAAGTGTCAATGTCATGAAAATCTTATCCCTACACCTTTGTAAAACCATTAAGTCATTTCTTCTCCTTGACCATTATCCATATGGGGATTGGACATAATTGGGAAAATAAATCCCACTTCTTCTAATGGCCATGATTTTATCATCACAATGATCGAATACTTTACTAAGTGGGTAGAAGCCATACCACTATCCATGGTCATTGGAGTTTAGGTCTCTAAGTTTATCCTTAACCAAATTATATATCGGTATGTAAACCCTTAAATTATCATATTTGACAATGACACTCATTTTAAGAACAAGGATGTCCATAAAATGTTTTCTAAATATAATATTCAACATAAAGGGTCAACTCCCTACTATCCTTAAGTAAACAATCAAGCTGAAGCCTCTAGTAAATCCTTAGTTAATATCCTTTAAAATTTGGTTAGTAAGATTGCTTGAGACTAGCATATTTAGCTTTATCCTACTATATGGGCTTATTGTACTAGCATATAAACACCTACAAGTGCAACCCATTATATCTCAATCTATGGTACCAAGGCTATTTTCCCCTTTGAGTTAGAAGTCCCTTCCTTACACATCTTGCTGCAATATGCTTCTATCAATGACGAGTATTGCCCTGCTTGCTTAAACCAATTAGATTTGTTGGATGAAAAGAGCATCAATTCCTTAGAGAATCTTTGAGCTTATTAGAATAGGCTCAAGAAAACTTACATCAAGAAAGTCCATAATTATTCTTTTGAAGTAGGGTACCTTGTCCTCAAAGAAAACCAAAGGAACACCAATGCTTAAACTGATCTAAAGGGTAAATTTTAGCCCAATTGGATAGTCCCATTTGTCATAATAGCCAATTTTAGCTCATAAGCCTATCATCTAGAAACCTAGACGACAAATATTTCAAAGAATCCATGAATATTATGCATCTCAAAAGGTACTATGCATAACCTTTTATTTTATTTTCTTCTTCTAATCTCATATTTTACTCTCCATTGAGAATTCTTCTATCTCCATTATATATTTCTTCTTGATCATATTATCTTTATTTATTTTCTTCTCCTCCTAGATTTTCCCAAGATCTATTTTGTGCCAAGTTGAATTTTTTTTCCTCCTCATGCTACATGATTTCTTGACATACTTTGCATGGATTTCTTGACATAATTCTCCTTTGCACTTATGCTTGACATATAGTTACTTTTCTTCTTGATCATACTTGCATATGACTACTTGTTCATGTAGATTCTTAAGGATTTTGCAATGAGGAAATGATGACATCTAGTCAGGATTAGCTCATATGCATTGTACTCACAGTAGGTGACACTTAGAAAATCCCCAAACTTAGGACATATCTATTTTTTGAGTCACCGGGATGCTATGATTACCCCTCTTATATATACATGGGTAATTTTTTGCTATTGAGAAATTTATCTTTGTTCGTATACATTTACATATGTTGGCACAAAGTCACTCCTGTATTTTCTTCACCTTTATTTTCTTCTTCACTTTGTCTATCACATATCTCCCTTGAACTTACAAGTATAATATTCATCTTAATTCTCCCCAAGTCAAGGGATATATTTTTTCTCTTCATATCTCTCTTGTATATCCCTTGACCTTGTAAGTTTAATATTATATTTCCTTTTTCACCATGTCAAGGGATATATGCTTTCTCTTTATTTTTCCTCTTTGTTCTCTCCATGTATCTCTTCTAGTCATCTCCCAAAACCTATTGCAATTACCTTCAATTTTATTGATTATGACCTAGTCCACACAATCAATAAAACACATAGGTACATTATGATAGCATATAGTAGAATGATCCTTCTTTCTTCTTGCCTCCCTCATTGACCTTTTGGTTGTTGAGGGATTCTCATAGGATAGGCTAGATACCACATGAATATCATTTTATGGTGTTCATACAACCAATGGCTATTCTACGAGAACCTCTCTGCTATCAAAATATTAGTAGGGTTACTCCCTTCTCATTCACAATCTTATGTAAACCCTTACATTTTGATATTTATTTCTACTTCTTCTTTTCACTCTTATATCTATATTATATATGTTTGTACATTTATTATATATAACACATGCACACACATACACACTTTTATTTTAATCACCTTTTGCTTGAACATTTATGAGAACACACCCTTATTGGGTATTGCTACACCTATGACCACTTGAAATCACACACCCTTCCTGGGTATCACTCCACCTTGGTCATGTGTGAGAACACACCCTTACTAGGTATTGCTCCACCTTAGTCACTTGTGAGCACACACCCTTACCAAGTATCACTCCACCTTTGGTCACAGTGAGCACTCGACCTTCTTGGGTATTGATCCATATTTATTATTTGATTACCAATATTTTTCTTAGACCCATTTCATTTTGGTCACATTGATCTCTCTTGATCTATGCTGATTTTGATGACATAATATAAAGACCTATTCCCTCTCTTTAAAATTTTGTATCCTTCTTCTTTCATTCTCTTTTTATCTTATTTTCCTCATTTTTATTTCATCAATTTTATTATCTAAATATAATCATCTAATTATCATACATAACTTAAACCCATCATTTTCCAAACATTCATGTCAAATCATCAAAATCATAACAAAAATTAGCTAGATATTATTATTTTAAAAATAATAGAGTACATGTCATGTTAGATGCATTAGTGTGCCATAATAAAATATCAGACCATCCTCTAGCCTATCATATGGGATACATGCCACACTCAAAATTAGCATGTTATCCTATATCTTCCTAGGTCTACAAGCTAGACTCACCTATATCGCCTACTAGTGGTGGTCCTAATGGTGGCATGTTCATGGACTATGAGACCATTTGTGTCTGTGATTGTTATCTGCTCTAGGATCACCATAAGGATGGTGGGGCCAACCTATTCCATTTTAATATAGATTGATGGTACATGGTATGGTAGAAGCCCTTTCACAACATGGCTACTTAGAGCTCCTACTAAGTCCTTTATAGCTCCTCCTATTGCACCTTGATGGACTGGTCTTGTTGACCATTAGAAATGATGGGCATCCCTTTGAGTGGGCCTATTATTACTCCTACTCTATCTTGGATATCTCCCACTTGAGATGCTCTATATCAACTCTTGTTGTGTCTCTCTTTGAGTAGGCTTGCTATCACTCTTGCTCCGTACTAACCAACTCTCCTTTGAAGTACTCTATGTCGGCCCTTGTCGTGTTTCACTCCATCATCACCTAATTTATCTTTACAGTGATATCATTGATAATGCTCATCATCCCTACCATTCTCTTGGACCTATCATCATAGATAAAGTCTAGCTCTCACTATAGTTGGGTTATCTTAGGCTTGTTCATCTCCCTCTTTGCCTCTGGGTCATCCTGACTTGATATCCCATTAGGCCTTGCCTCAACGACCCTGGGGGAAACTCCTATAGTCCACTCTCCTCTTGTTGTCCTATTAAGACCTACCTTGTGCTTGTGATTATGATCAATTACTTGATGGCCATTATGATCTCCACCCTCAACTCTACCCATTGTTATCTTAACTCTCATATCCCACTCCATCATCTCTCAGTAGTCCATCAGGTATCCTCTTATAATGTCAACTACATACTATCATTAATAATTTTGTGCCTTTGAATAAGCACTATTGATGAGATTCGTGTAAGCATAATGCTCGAATACCACCTCTTGTAGCCTAAGGCTACCTCGACATCATCCAACATTAAATCGATGTACATCAAATTGTCAATATCCTCCTCCATGAACCTGGTAATGTTAGGATCCCCAAATACTCCTATTGGATCTATCCTTACTTGTCTAAACCAGTAGTTACTAAAGTTTAGTGTCTACTATTGTATACTAAATGACCTCTATACTTGATCAAAATGGTACAACTCTCACTCATCTTGGTCCATGATCACCCATCTAATCTATAGAACCCTAGCCAAATTTAATTAATCCTTCACATACCATAGGTGTTGATGTCATGGGAACTAGATAATATTTTGATCTCATAACTCATTGATTACCCTCCATACTAGTGGTAGTATCCCTATGAACATTCTCTAGACATGCTCGTAGTTTTGGGCCCTCTTGTATTTTGTTGGTCTCTCTAGGTTGGGTAGTGGTCCTAGTAGCTTGTGTGGTCTCCTCACTTATATGTGCTCCCAACACCATACTTGGAGGAGGGACACATAATTGAAGATACACCCTCTTTTATATATGATATTGTACAATATTCTATAGAATTGAGCCAACATATAAGGTTCCCATGTGAACTACACCTGTTGATCTCGCATGTCTACCACCACTCATATCAACCCTCATGGCATGTGAATCTTACTTGTATGGAACACAAGTAGTCCTACCACCACCCCATAGATTATGCAGGTTAGAAAATTGACCTCGTAGTGCTTGATCATATCACTAACATGTATCCTTATTTATTGAATTCCATGTGTTGGGTCCCATGACAATCTTTGTAGTTCTATGTGGGGTATTTGACCCCTGTATACTATTCTCCCTCTGATGGAAATTTGTAGGATCTATCACACATCCTCTAGTGTTATGATCATCTTCCCTATTGATAGCCAAAATTTTGGGACTCCAGGTACCACCTCTCTATCAATGTTATTAAGAGTGCCCTATCACACTCCATTTGGGGTATCTCTACTAAGAATAAAAGCCCAACAACCGATAGAACCTACTTGTTAGCTATTGTCAACTCTCTTAGGGATAACTCTAGTGTCCTCGATCACTACTCTTTTCTGTCTAGAAAATATAGCTACAAAATCAAATAAATAAAAAAATCATAAGTAATCATACCAATCAAAAGCAAGTTCTATCTATTCTTATTTTCTTCTAATTTTTCTATATTTATTTTTTCCTCTATTTTATTTTTTTCCTATATTTTTCCTCTCTTATTTCCACTTTCTTTCTCCATTTTCATACCTCATATTTATAGAACACGGATTCAAAAATTCATGGATAATTTTTACAGACCATGAATTAATTAGCTACAGTTAACCCTGATTTTGTTGATCCCTAACCATAAATTCATGATTAACAAAATTTATAGGGTGACATACAGACTTGCATCGATGTTCATGATAATTTTTCTAAAACAAATCTAGAAAATTAAAAAATTAAAAAATGCAAATCTAATCTACTTTTTTCAAGCCTAGCGGGAAGGTTTAAATGCTTACCTAGGCTTGCTTCATCGTTGTGCTAGCTTTACCCTTTGCAATTGCTACCCAGTGCATTAGACGTACTATTTTTTCCCAAATATCTCTTTCTCTTATTTTACACAATGAAAATGATTTTCTTTTTTATCCCCTCCTTTTTACCCTTCCTTTCTCATCCTATTCTTTTTCTCTCCCACTTTCTCCTCTATCCTTATTTCTTTTCCATTTTGAGTTTCCTTAGGAAGTTTTCCTTCCTTATGAAACTCGAGGGGGTACCCTAGACATGGGCGCATTGATGTCATCATTACCCTTTAAAACATGCAAAATATCTGAATTGTTCAAAATTACACCATTCTTGCACCATCCCTCTGTCTAAACTTTCTACCCCTTTTAGTACCTACCTTTTTGAGCCTGAAGGTATCTACAACTTTATTTGATACATTTATTACACCATAAATGCATCAAAAAAAGGGGGAAATATAGATATTAAAAATTAACCCAACCAAATGATTCAATTTTCTCGTAGATATCTAAGAAGCCTCTCAAAATTATCGAATGCAATCTTTGAGTCCATACACCCTTAGTTTTGAGTCTTTTATTTATCCTTGTTAAATTTACGATCCACTTGGATAAACTATGAAATTATATATCCTACTTAGGCACCACTGATAGATGAAGTGACCCTCAATATATACTTCTATGAATTTGTGGTTAGCCCTTATGGATCATGAAGCATATTTCTTGAGGTTTCTCTTTAAGCTCACGTTGTAGCTAACTTACATTTCTAAAACCCTAATTTAACCTACCCTTATTGTAGACACCAAAATAGCACCAATCCGATTATGTGGCTACAAGCACTGACCGAATTGGCATACACAGCCCCTAGGGCAGCCCCCAGAGGTTAAACAGTGGTCCTAACCACTCCCAAAGTAGTTTTGGAAGGTCAGAGGTCAATTTGGCACCTTTCAAGCACCCTGCTCCTTACTCGTTCCACCTTGGGGCGATTAGAATGCTATTCGCCCCACCCTGGGATGATTAGTAGCAATCGCTCTAGGGTGGGACGAATAACAAGTTTGACGAGAAAAAAGTCAAACCTTGACAAATGGTAGCCCAGATCCGCCACTCAACTCCACCTTCAATGCATGGGAGTGCGAGTGAGCATTTCAAAGCTCAAAGAGGCAATCATAGAGGCAGTCATGGAGCCCTTAATCAGGGAGGAATCTTCTCTCCCCTGACAAGGCATGATGGCCAAGTGGTGCCCCTGCATGCACATTCAAAGTAGACCTTCAGGTCTATAAAATGGTGAGTCTTCTCACCACAAAAGGAGAACAGAGTAGGAGCATTTGGAGCAATGGAGTGCTACCGAATTATACCCTCACCCCTCTTTGATTTGTGCTTCCTACATCCTTGATCTCTCTTTTGGAAGGGAGGTTATCGGGTGAACATTAGGAGTGCAATCCGGACCCAAAACCCGAACAATTGGCCACAATACCACACCCAATTTTTGGCACAACCCCCTAGGAGGTTTTGGACCCATCCCAAGTGGATTGGTGTCAAAACCAAGCCCCAAACGACGGGCGTCCTGCCTCCGGGTGCCCCCCACACTATTGCAATCCTAATCACCCACCCCGGAGTGATTAGAAATCTATAGTATATTTTCTTTTGCATCATGCTTTATGTGTTTCATATATGTTGTAGTTCAACTTTCACGGCATTTCGACTAGTTTTGACTATGTTTTCATTGTTTTACGCTTTTACTAACATACGGGAGCGCCTTCGGATATAGGGTGATCGGGGTAGAATCATCCAAATCCAACCTTCGGGTCATCTCAAAATTCCCCATTTTTCCTAACCCCAAGTTTGTAGGTGTTTTGGAGGCCTCTAGATGGGACATTTGGGAGGTCACTTTCGGGCATTTTATGACAGTCCTAATCGTCCCACCCCGGAGCGATTAGAAATATATAGTAGATTTCTTGACTATTCTTTTTGCAATGTGTCCCTGATGGTTTTTACATGCTTCTATTTAATTTTCATTCTTATTTTGACATGTTTTGATTACTGTTTTAATTATTTCATGCATGCATTAATCGGAGGCCTTGGGGATTGCATATTTCCCTCCATCCGTAGGTGCTATTAATTGTTTGTTGTTTCTTTGAATGTAGGATCTCAACACCAGATGGGAAGCAAGGAACTATAGATGCATTCACACAAGCGACGGTGACATTTGGCCCACCCATTTCAAATGTGGGCACGCGGAAGATCCCAAAGGGAAGCGTATCATCCATTGGTGTAACAAAACTATATCTAACGCTCCGAGCCCCTGAAAAGGGGGGAGACATATTGTAACCTGATCACAAGAAAAATTAATAAAATAGGCTGCACTTTACTTTTTCTTTACATCTCGTTTCATTCATGATTTGCTTTCCCTTTTCATGCACTTGTTCTTTGTTCATTCGTAGGACTTAGCGTTACGTATGCTTTTGTTTGCATCACACCCGGTATGCTTGTGCTTTCACATCCTTGTTATTTCAGTGGTGATCATGGTGGGACCTTGTCCCCTAATTTTGGGATCAAATTTTTGATCAAAATTTTGTGTTTTTTCTTACAGGTGTTAATCCTTCAGGCGTTGGACTGCTGCTCGTGCCACCCTATGACGAATACAGAGCTGGAATTCGTTTCACCCAGGGATGAATAGGAATTCATCCCACCCTGTGATGAATATAGATCTACTATTCATCCCACCCCGGGATGATTAGCTCTCTATGTATTTTTTGGGCAAAAACTCAGAGGCATCCGGGTTGGGTAGAGAAGAGGTAGGTTTTCTGAACATCCTCTGTAATTTTTTGTCTCTGTTTCTATGATTTTTCCATTTTCTTTGCTTGCATGGAAATTTTGTACTGCATGTTTTCTTTCTTTATGCAAGTAAAAAGAACCCCACACACCATGTGATAATATAAACATCAAGGAGTTGGTCGTAAAACCCCAACACTTGATCAAGACCAACGGTGGATTTCATCACCACCTTGGCTTGAATTTTGCATACATAACCTCGATCGCGATTGTTTCTAGACGTAAATCCTGATGAAATCTGACCAAGTGTAGTGGGGGTGATTCCCAGCGCATGAGGATAAGTCTTCTATGGTAGGTGTCAAAAATAGGGTGATTCCCCTTCCATACCGCCTATGTTCCATGTACTATTCTGCTCTCATGTACCAATAGTTTCCCTCATGTAAGGGCGGGTATATTGAGAGGTTCGGTATAATGACCTAGCAGTGGTATATTGAAGGGGCGACCATTTTGGGAGATATAAGAGCCCTCATATTGCATGTATAATGTTCCTTTACAAAGTTTTGCAAAACAAAAATCAAAACACACTAAACCAGATTTAGGGCACACCTTTAATCTATAAATGAGATAATCATTTCTTTGATTGTGTGGTCCCCTTTGTTTAGTGTAGCATAAAAAATCATAAAGAAGATAAAAACATACGTATCCCTTAGAGAACCACCACCATGGTGTACACCCGTAGCCAAGCCCAATCATGGGAAGAAGTGGTGGAAAGTGTACAAGGGGGCACAAGTCACCTCCGTTATAGCCCCAAGGACTTGGTCATACCACCTTGGTGGCCTGACCCACAAAATAGTCCACATCATGCCATTACGGAACAGGACTATAGAGGCACCCCTTCGAGGGGCACTCCCATTCAACATAGACCCTTTCAGGAGGAGTACATACATGGGAAGGTCCCCTTAGAAACTCATTATGAGTGGCCACCATGCGATGAAGTGCTAGAACAGTATAGGGTCCATAATGAGGGGCCACATGATTATATCATCCCTCCTCTACCCCTCATTGTTGTCAAAAACAATAGGCCAAATCCAGAGTGCAAGGCTCTTCAGACAGGGTGAGCCAACTTCGCCCATCCCTTTCACATATATGAAAGGGAGCATGAGGAAAACCACTATATTCCTCAAGAGCAATACACAGTGTGGGAGCAATGCACCTCCGCACTTGCTATTTATCAGGATCACCTACTGAGGCCAGAGCCTCGGGTGAATGCTGCTAACCTCGATAGAGGGAAGCGACCTATAGAGATCTTGGATCACCATGATTGAGATAGATATGTAGGGGAGGCATCTAGGCCTCCTAGACCTAAGATGGTGGAACAAATTGACTTGGCATTTGCCAAACATACCGCCCACCAAGCACAAATCACATAGCTTGAGCAAGATCAACAACAGTTAGAGCACCTATACCGTCTTAGCAAAGAGTGCATTCAACGTCAGACGGATGAGTTGCTCCAAAACACTGTGCATGAGAGGATTCCAACCCCTCACACACATAAGACAAAACTTTATGAGAGGCACAACCCCTTGGTATGAGACAGGTCTCCATGACCTTATCAAGCGTTGCCTCCAAGACCTCCTAGACCTGAGTGGGAGGCCACTCCCAGGAACCAATGATGGGCACCCTCCTCGGGCACCCACCCATGTTTATAGGTCCATCCCAAGAACTCCTCAAGAAGCCTATGAGGAATTTGAGCAAGAAGAAGAGCGGGCTAAAATGCCCTACCAAGGCAGGGGGGTGCTATCCGGCTACCCCTCCATAGGCCTCAAGTTCCCTGCAATTCACAACAGGAACAAACCAAGGAGGAAGAGATCAAATCTTTTGATGCATACAAAGCATTGCTAGAGTGCTTAGAGTCTATGGAGACCAAGACTTCTGGGCCCCAAAATCCCACTTTACGCTAGCTCCGCAGTCACCCTGTGCATCCTTCAGTGTCGACACCCCCATACCCTGAACACTTTAAAATGCCTCAATTGGCAATTTTTAGAGGGGATGAGGATGCCCAAGAGCATGTGACAAGATTCCTGAGTCAATGCTTTGGCATTCAGGACAATGATGCTTTGCTTCTAAGAAAATTTATAACCACGTTTGTAGGCCCTACCTCGAATTGGTTTACCCAATTGCCAAAGCATAGCATCAGCAACCTGGACCAGCTAGTGGACGCGTTCCTCGAATGTTTCACCTTCAACACCAAGAAGAAGGCATCATTAAGTGACCTAGCTAGCCTCAGGCAGTATGAGGAAGAGACCATGGTGGCTTATGGAAATCAATGGAGGACGTTGCTTTCAAGGCTACCTTACCTCCCTCCCATGGCTGACCTAACCCAAATGTTCTCGAAGAGTTGCCTAAGGTCGATCTCCATGCTATTGCAACTATAGAAATATGCCACTCTCGAGGAAGCCCTAGCACAAGCTAGAATAATTAAGGAGATCAAGATACAGGATGGCGAGATTGCCAAGCCATGCAAGAAAGAGTGGCCCAAAAATACCAAAACTGGGTCCACGCAATCGAAACCTATTACGGTCAATCAGGTTGCCATAAACATACCAAAGCCTGCACAAACGACACAGCCCCCAAAGGCTAATTATCAGGAAGTCCCTCTTGACAGCTATGAAAAGGAAAATCATAGGCAAGAGCAAAATCAGCAGCGTCACCCTAGGCGACAATTCACACCCTTCACAGAGTCTAAAGACTCCTTGTTTGATCGCTTGTCCATGGAAAACTTGATAAACCTACAAGAAATTCGACCCGTAGACCCCAACATGCCAAAACCCAAGGGCTATAGGGAAGACTTATACTTGTAGGTTTCATCGATAGAAAGGACATGACCTTTACGCGTGTTGGAAGTTCAAAAGCTTAGTGCAAGACCTAATAGACAACAAAACACTAGCGGTGGATAATCCCGTAGCACCAAGAAACCAATAGATGGAGGTCTTCAAAGACCCCCTGCCTGCCCATGATGCACAGGAAAAGACTCTACAAGTCAATGAGGTGACACAAAACTGCCCCATGTAGGGGTATGTAGGGATGATAAGCATAGTGACACGGAACAAGAGGTACCCAAGCACAGCTGCCCCCGCTGCAGCTACAGGAGAGGTTCCATCAACGTCACAACCTCAACAGCACCCTACGCAACCTCCTCCACCTAGACCAGTGGCCATGATTCGGACTAAACTTACCCAAAGTTTAAGGACCATGTCGACTAGGCTCTCCATATATGAGCTCATACAACAATCACCACCCCATCGGGAGGCTCTAATGGAGATACTCAAAGCCATCGAGCTACAGCCCCATGAAGCAAATTCTTTCAACAACTTTGTGGGACATGTAAAATGATGCACGAAACCAGTCATCACCTTTAGAGAAGATGAATTGAAATCGATGACTGGTGATATGGTGGATCCACCCCTGCACGTCATTGCGTGGGTCAATGGGATTCCATTTAAGAGGGTGTTGGTGGACACTGGCTCGTCCAACAATATAATCACAACAGTGGCATTGAAACACCTCAAGTTGCCAGCATCTCACATTGTGGCCTCCACCTATACTCTTTGAGCATTCAATGATGCGATATGCTCGACGGTTGGCACAATTGTCCTACCCATCCAAGTGGGACAAAAGACTATTCCTACATTGTGCCACATCTTGGAAGGTGAGATGGCCTACAATATCTTGTTGGGCCGGCCTTGGATCAGGGACATGAAGTGTGTCCCTTCGATAGCTCATCAATGCCTAAAGTACACATACGAAGGGCAAGTGCATGTAGTCCCAATAGACTTAGAGCCCTTCAAGTATTGCAATACAGTGCAACTGATGCCATAGTCGACCCTCCCATCGACACATTTGGACTTTTAGTTGAATCCATCCAAATAAGGTTCGATTCTGCATACATCCCCATTGTTAAGTCCCTCAAATCACCAACCAGGCCCATCTTCATCGTTTGGTCCTTCACCAATGACACCACCTACGGTGGCCACACCGAAGGACAATGGGAAGAAGCCCCTAGAAGAGATACCACCATTGGTCTCAACCATCTCTATCGAAGAGGTGCCCAACCAAATGGAAGTCGAGACGCCTGGTTCACCCAACATGGAGTGGACCCAAGAAGAACTCCCATTCCCTCCCCCTCAACCACCAACAATCACCATTGAGATGGCCAATACGGGCCTAGGGGAGTATCTAGTGTGGAACATTGTAGCAACACCCGCGCTTGAGTCCATGCAGGACATGGGGAGACCTCGCCTCCCCATCGGCACTATTGTCCCTCTAGGCTACCCACCAAATCAGACAAATTTTGTATATGGGGGCCTCGATAATGGCATTGAACCTTACCTGCAAGAGGAAGAGGACGAAGAGCCCTTTGCTAAGAACATCAACTATCTATCCAACCCAAAATTCGCTTTGAAATACCTTGGCCAATGTAATTGGCATGGATATGGGTTGGGCAGATATGAACAAGGGGCACGTGTTCTTTGTCAACCAAGATATCAGATGCCATATGACAAATTAGGAGTAGGGTTCAACCACCCTCTTCCCCTTGACATCTTGGTAGAAAATATGCAAGGCCTAGGGCTAGGCAACAAGGATGGGTTGGCACAAGATCCATATGCCAATCCTAACACAACATACACATTGGGGGATTATCTCCCATTTCTAAAAACCAACCTTGTGGGCCTCAACAACTCCTCCCCTTCGATCGAGAAAGGGGAAAGTTCAAGAACTTACCTCCAAGAGGGATATAGACAAGGCCAAGAAGGATCTTCAAAAGACGAGTCAGAGTATGAGGTAGCACCTTGGGACCCTTTGTCGTACAACACAAGTCCCACATTGATGCGTAGTCGTTATACCATCATTAATTCTCAATGAATCTGTCAATCCAGGGCAGTGTACAAGGCTATCTACGGAAGAAGAAGTGAAACGACTATAACTTAGGTCAATCTAGAGCAACAGGTCTTATTGGTGGAACCGGTTGTGTGGGGGTTTTAGGACATTCCTATCTCTAAATTGCATGAATTAAATCTTAATCTAAGTTGCAGAATTGGAAACTAATCATTAACTATAGAAATGAAGTCCTAATTACAATTGCAGAATGAGACCTAATTATATTGCAGAAATAACAGTTGCAGAATTGAAAGTCTGATCCTAATTGCAGAAAGGAAATCTAATTACTTTTGCAGTAATGAAAGTCTAATTCTAACATGGAAATGAAAACTGTCAAGGTTCTATAACAGAAGGTTGTCAATCTTCTATGCAGGATTTGACAGCAAAACATAAAATGCAAGAAATTGCTAAAAAATAGTAAATTCTAGAAATAACAGTCTGAAATAAAATGGAAGCTTTGCTGAAAGTAAATATTACAGCTAAAACACTAAGCACAAGATTAATCTAAGCATAAATAAACTAAGACTGCAAATATTGTCAGCTGTTTACAAGCAATTGAAATAACAAGTTCTACAACTCATTCTACTGTAGCAAAATCAGAATAAAACCTGTTGTTAGTCCTCCTCCTAGGTCTGGAAGTGGCCAGCCTCCTTGTCCAGAAGAAGGTATAAGTCTCTCTCTCTCTCTAAATCTTAATCACACTCATTTACAAGCAATATGAAATAGAACTGGTGCACTTTATTGATTAAAAGACATGATTACAATAATTCTGTTGAAAAACTATTACAGGACTGTAACAGTCAATTTCTATCTATTTTTTGCTTCTTCCTTACTTTCTACTTCCTGCTTCTACTACTTCTACCTCTCTCTACTACTACTAGGCTCAACCTGAATGGGAGCAATATTTATAGATGTCCTAAGGTCTGATTACAAACAAAGAATATCTCAAAAGATCTAATCCTACAATGCTGCAACAAATTCTGGTTTTATCCTAGAAGAAGATTAAAACTTGATCTTTCCCTTAATGATGGCTTTGGTCGGCAATGACGGCAAAGACGAGATGGAAGATCTTTTCCTTTACTTTTTCCAACCTTTATTTCCCTTTTTTGGCTTCAAAAATCGGTCAACAAGTCAAAAAACACACTCTGTTTTCATTTCGAAGATAAGTGGCTTCATTACGAAGACAATGCAATTCTCATTTCGAAGATCGCTCATTTCGAAGATCTGCATTCTCATTCGAAGATCGCTCATTCGAAGATACTGCATTCTTCATTCGAAGATCCGCTCATTCCGAAGATACTGCATTCTTCATTCGAAGATCCGCTCATTCCGAAGATGTTGTGTTCTCTCATTTCGAAGATATCTGTTCATTTCGAAGATACTTCGAAATGAACAAATGTGTGCTTTTCCAGTGATTTCTTCTGCATCTCTCGGGTGGGTTATCTCTTAAGATCAAATTCCAATGGTCTTCATCCCTTTCCTCATGTGAATTCCATGCCTTGCTATTTATGGACAGTGGCTGGAATTTACATGGGAAAGACCGATTTCTTTGCACAACAAGTTTGCTTGCTCTGTTGCCAGATTTAGGTGAAATAAATGCTTGAGACAAATCAAAACATGATTAGTGAAATTCTGCTATTATTCTAAGCATATCCCATTTTAGCAAATCATAGCAAAAAGAACACAAAACTATGCAAAAAGCTGTAAAATCAGCATATAATATTTCAAATACATTGATCATGCAAAATGGTTAATATACGACATATTGAATCAACTTAACTAACATATCAGATAAAACATAAGAGTTTATAGGCATTTTTAGTGTTCAAAACATGTTATGATTGAGGCATTTCCAGGCCTCATCATTTTCCCCCAACTTATATTAATGCATGCCCTCATGCATTATGTTGGGCTATGGAATCACATATGTCCATGTTTAGATTCCATGACTTGTAGAATAATTTCTTGCCTATGTAATACCCCCTATTTTCTTGAATGTTTCTGAGCCAATCTTCAAATTGTTCATCAGGTTGGGCATCTTCCTCAAAGTAGAATGGAACAAGGAGTAATGATGGTCGGAGGCCTAAACCTGAGACCTATCCGGTTATGTTGCATGATCTGAATCAGCTGGATTACACCTTCTGCTCTTCTTCTGGACCATTCTAAGTTGATGGGGGAGATAGGTTCTCTTTTCCTCAAAGACATGGAAAGTTCAGCCCATCTGTCTCTGCATACCGACAATGCTGGGAAGAAATTGTGATCACAAAAATTGTTAAATCTGGCCACACGGTCCCTTAAGTTGTTCAAGTACATTCTCTTTATATCATCCCTGTTCATCATTGAGAAGTGTTTCCTGGTGATAACTAGGTGATTTGGCTGGATTGCTCTGACTAACAACTCAGCCCTTGTTTCAATCACTTTATTCTACTTTTTCTCTTGATCCCAGTAAAGCTGATTCTACAAAGTAGACATAAATGCTCTCAACTGAACATCTCCAATGTAGATTTGAGGATGAGAGTCAACTTCCTCTGGAATGAAGAAACTATGTAAAAATAGTTCACACAGGAGATTTTTCTGCTCAAAAGGACTTGTCAAAATATGCCTCCAGAAAAATCTGCAATAGTGTCCAATTTATATGGGAGGTTTGAAGTAATCCTCATGACCTGCCATCTGAGGTATTTTTCCTTCAAAATAAGGTTGTAAAATTTGGCTGGTCGTCTAAATTGGACTAAAAATTCAGCAATTTGGCATAAGTCAGACACCTTTTCTTTCAATGCCTGAATTTTTGTGTCCTTGGCTTCTAGTTGTTTTGCTTCCAATTTGAACTTTTCAGTTTTAGTGGCAAGCTGCTCATATCTAATCATCCAGCTAGCTATGTCGCATTGTCTTGCTCTAGAGACACGGTATTAGGTGGTCTTACTACAGGGGGAATCCTAGGTAGCAGATTTATCTGAACTCCTTTTTCTGCCACTTCCACTTGCTGTTCATCTATCAATAACTCTACTTGCACCCCCTTATTTGCTATTTCTATGGGGTTGTCATCAGATAGTATTTCTACTTGTACCCCCTTATCTGTTGTTTCTACTGAAAGTGTAACAAGTTGAAATGCAGAGACCTCAATAGGAGTACTTACTTGAACATTTTCTTATTGCTGGGATTGTTCCTGTGTTGGTGGCTCATCTTCAACATCCTCTGCTATGCTCTTTACCATTTTTGAAGCATCTTCAGAACAAGAAGGCAATGCTTCAGAATAAGATGGTGCTTGCTTGAATGAGCAGGCACTTCTTCAGAATGAAGGAGTGTTATTTCAGGATGAACTCCTATGTCTGCCTCAACAGAGTCATCTGCCCTTGATAGACCCAGAAGCAATTGAGCCAAATTGTCTTCATCATTGGATATAGTTGGCTGTTTTTAGATTGTGACAACAGTTTTCTCAATTCTGCCACTTCTTGCTGAAGCTCTGCAATTTTTCTTTCTTGCATCTCAATGATGCTTTCTTTCTCTGAAATCCATCTGGTCTATGTTTTGACAACACTCCTTGCTGCCCTCAGCTGCTCTGTGATGTCTTCCACTTCTGTCTCTTCTTCAGAAGCTGATGCAGACAAATCAACTAGGTTGGCTGCTCAACTAATAATTCCTCTTCTGCAACAATTTGTTCTTGTTCAGGAGGCTCTGTGAGACTGTCTATGAGGGTATCTACCATATCTGTAGCCTGTTGAACTGTAGCCTCCTCCAAACCATCCTGCTCAGTTTCTGCCTCAGCTATCTATTCAGGGAATTCTAGAAAGTTTTTAGATGCTGGTTGTATCTCTGTGACATCTGGGCTGCTTGGTCTATCTTCTTCCTCCATAACCTGTTCTACTGTTTCTTTCAAATGGATTCTTGTAGACCTCCTAGTTCCAGATGCAAACTTCTTCTTTTTGCTCTATTTTCTAGTGACAAGGGGTCATGGGGTCAGTTTCAGATGCCTCTATTTCTCTTGTTGTTTCTGCCTCTGTTTGGTTAAGTGCTTCACTTCTCTGTTCTATCAAATTAGTGGTCACTCTAGAAAAATGAACTTTCTTTTGTTTCTCTGCTCTGTTGCCAGTTCCAGATCCTCTTCTCTTTTGTTTCTTGGCTCGTGAAGTTGAGGGTTCAGGAGCAAGGTTTTCTGCTTTTTTTGTGGGGTGTAGTTACGATAACAGCTTCGAGGGCACCTTCTAGGTTTCTTCTGCAGCATCTTCTGCAACATTTTCTACAGCAGCTGTTTCCTCTTCTGTAGCAACATCAGTAGCATTTGGTTCTTCTTCTTCCTCACTTTCATCCCCAAAAATGACATCATTTAGGGTAGAGTAAAACCTATCAAAACTCCTAGGGTTTCCTCTAAAATGGTGTTGGCAAACTAGTTTGATAAGACCATGGTGGCGAAGACTTCCTTTACCCTCCTGATATCTCTTTGCCATGTTCTTTAATTCTTGATACAGATATAGGGGAAGATTTACCCTAACCTTTGGTTGTTGCCCACCATGTCTGAGATGGTTCAAAATTCGTAGATGATGCCCTGACAACAGCACATACTGCCCTTCACAGGTTAGGAATTTAATTACCCAGGTGGCTACTTCATCCCAGGGTTCCTAGGCTGGCCCTTTTTAACCCTTTGCATGTGTTGTTATGGGTTAAGTACTCTGGCTCTCTATCATTTTCTTCTACAAACTGATTAACTACATTTGCCAATGTGTTCTTGCCAGATCTAGAAATTGAAATCCCTTCTAATGGCAGCTCAGTAATCTGACTTAAAATTTTAGGGCTTACCTCAATAGTCATGCCGTTAACATGTGCTCGGTTGTTTCTGAATGTATGGGCGAACATGCCAGCCAAATCTTCAGAAGACCCATTAAATTTATCCAGAAATGGCATAAACCCTCCATCTTCAAAAATCTGCATGACTGTCGGATTTTCTCGGAGGTAAGTGGTATCTGCAGGTTCCGTTCTGATCTTTCGCCCCATATTTTCTGTTTAAAAACCGTACACTGCTATGCTATTCTTCTGCTAGATCTCTGGCTATTTTATGTTGCAGATTTGCAGAGTTTTAGTTTGAAACCTTCGTTGCCCTGTTTCTCGTCTTCTTCTTCAGAATGAACCGTAACCTGTGCACTGTACTTCACAAACACGTCTTCGAAAAGAAAGGTGGCACACATTTCTACTTTTGCATTGTACACCTGTTCGTTGATGATTGCATGGATGTCCTTGCCATCAGATCCACCTCATTAGTTTTGCAGATTCTCACGTGCATGTTTATTGGCATTAAAAATTGGTGGCATATGGTTGGTCACGTCCTCCGTATTTCCAATGGGTGCAAAAACAAACCATGTGTTGACTGACACGTGTTCCTTCCTCGCATGCAACTAAAAGAGTTTGATTTTGTCGTACCTTGTCTTCTTGGATGCCATGTGGAAATGCTCTTTTCGAAGATTATAACTTATTGCATAGACAAAATTTCATTCTGAAGATTATGACCTCATTCCAAGATGAGTCTTCATTCGAAGACAAATCCTCATTCGAAGATTATGACTTCATTCGAAGACAGGTCTTCATTCGAAGACAAATCCTCTTTGCAAATTTAAACTTCATTCGAAGATTAATCCTCATTTCGAAGATCAATCCTCATTAAAATATTGAAGGTAAATCGTCATTAAGATAGATCTTCATTAAGAAGTTATTAAGATAGATCTTCATTCGAAGATGATGCGGCAAGTCGTCATTCGAAGACCAAGTTTCATTCGAAGACAAATTGTCATTCGAAGACAAAGTTTCTTTGAAGACAAAGTGCAACATTCATTTTTGTCATTGAAGACAATTTCAATCCGAAGATAATACAGGAGCACTATTTTTGGCATTCTTGTTCGAAGATTAGGCGAAATCAATATTTTCATTTTCAAAACATGTTTTAAGTATGCCAACTCTTATGAATACCTTTTATGCTAATGGTTAATTGTCATATACTATACACCAATCATTTTATAATGAAGAAATGTAAGAAATATATACGATAAAAATAGTTAATGCAGTTTTGAAGAATGACTGCCTTTGTTGATATTCTGCTGAGATTTTCTGCAACATTTCAAAACAAGTGCACTTGGTGAATTTGTACAATGATGGTTCAGAAATTTCTCAAGGTTATGCATGCCAGAAAACTGGTTTTCATGCACACCAACTCAGTAGTGCCTTAAGAAAAGGTTTTCACTGTTGAGTTATTCATTTTCTCTTTTTTTTTTTTTTTTTTTTTTTTTTTTTTTTTCTCTCCTTTTTTTTTTTTTTTTTTCTTGATCCTGACTATGCCCATGAAGGAATTTCATGATTTCCCCTGAAACCATGCCCATGAAGGAATTCATACTCGGAATTTATTCATCTTTTTGTTTTCTATTTTTTTTTTTTTTTGTATTTTTGCTTTTTCTTGAAATCCATGATCATGTTGATTGTTTTGAAGTGGAAGAGGGAATCTCTTCCACCTGTTGTGTATCCAAACTATCAAGTTCTTGCAAGAATTCTTCTTTAGTCAGAGGTGTATGGTACACTCTGAGGCGATGTCCATTCACTACCAACTTTCTTCGTGACCCATCAATAGGGGATAGACGAGCTGCTCCATTGTCAAATACCTCCTCAATCCAGTAAGGTCCCAACCATCTAGTTCTCAGTTTCCCAGGGAAGTCTTCATATTGAGAATCAAACGGTAAAGCCCAATCTCCTTGTTGAAGTTTCCTCTGTTGAATGTGACTGTCATGCCACAACTTCCTCTGCTCCTGAATTACCTCAGTTTGGTGCAGAGCATCCAATCTAAGTTCATCCAATGCATTCAGCTGTAGAATCCTGTCTGTATGTGCCTGCGACAATTCAATTCCAATTTCTAGTGCTGTGCGCAATGTTAGTAGCTCAAATTCAATAGGTAAGAGAGGCTTTTTACCAAAGACTAGTTCATAAGGTGTGAATCCAGTAGTGGACTTCCAAGTAGTATTGTAGGCCCAAACTGCTTCAGGTAATTTATCTAGCCAATTTCTCCTATGAAAAGCTACTATTTTTGTCAAGATGCGTTCTAGTTCCCTGTTTGTTACTTCAACTTGGCCATTTGCTTGTGGGTGGTAAGGTGATGATTTCCTATGTTTGATTTCATACAATTCTGTAAATGCTTTTATGACTTTGGATGCAAATTGGGGTCCTTGGTCTGTGGTGATAGACCGTGGAGCTCCAAATCTCTAAAAAATCTGAGTATACAAGAAATCGGCGACCTTCTCTTCACGAGCATGTTTGAAAGCACGCACCTCTACCCACTTTGTCGGGTAATCGGTGCATACTAGAATATGCACCTTTCCTTGAGAAGGTGGATCAATAGGTCCTACAAAATCAAGCCCCCACCTCTCAAATGGTTCTAAAACCATTTGAGGCTGATGGCATCTCATTTGTATGAGTGGGTTTCCCCATTCTTTGGCATGCATCACAATGGCTGATGTACTTTTTCACATCCTTGTGAAGAGATGGCCAATAATATCCTGTCCCTAAGATTTTCCTAACTGTGCTTTTTACAGAATAGTGTCCACTTGAGGGTTCATCATGACAAGCTCTAAGGATATCATACACTTCATCCTTTCGGATGCACCTACGTAACACATGGTCAGGACTGCACTTAAAAAGCATACCCTTAATCCATTCAAAAGAAGAACTTTGTTTGATCAATTGTTTTTTTGTTTTGAAGTGAAATGTGGAGGAACTTTCCCTGTGACCAAATAATTGGCTATATCTGCAAACCAAGGTGATTGGACTGATATAGCAAATAGTTTTTCATCAGGAAAAGTGTCATCAACTAATTCCCCTTCATCTGTGTTCTGCAACCTGGACAAGAAATCTGCCACAACATTAGCTTTTCCTGGTTTGTTGATTATAGTGATATCAAATTCTTGCAGCAACAGCAACCAATGAATAATTCTTGCACTTACCATAGGTTTATTCATCAAATACTTAATGGTTGTATGATCTGTGTGAATAAATATTTGATAACTTTGTGATATAATGCCTGAATTTGTTGATGGCATAAATTACTGCTAGGAATTCCTTCTCAGTTGTTGTATAATTTTTCTCGGCTCCTGTCAAGTTCTTGCTAATGTTGTAGATGGTATAATGTTCACCATTATCAATTTGTCCTAATGCTGCTCCAATTGTTGTATTGGAGGCATCAGTCTGTATGTGAAATGGTAATGTCCAATTAGGTCCTCCGAGCACAGGTGGAGTTATCAATTTCTCTTTCAGAGCTTCAAATGCTTCCTGACACTTTGCAGTCCAGGGAGAATTCAGAATCTTTAGTCAATAGGGCAAACATAGGATTGGCTATTGTGCTAAAGTTGGGAATAAACCTGCGGTAAAAACCAATGTGTCCTAGGAAGCTTCTGACATTAGTCTGAGTTTTAGGAGGAAGGAGATTCTTGATAATTTCCACCTTCTTTGGATCAACTTGGATCCCTTCGGGAGAGATGTGATGACCAAGAACTATCCCTTCCTTCATCATCATGAAGCATTTTTCTGGATTCAAGGATAAGTGGTATGTTTCACAGTGAGTTAAGACTTTGTCAAGATTTTCCAATGTAAAATCAAAAGTTTGTCCACATACTGTGAAATCATCCATGTATATTTCAACACTTTTGGTGGTCAGATCAGCAAAAATTGCTAGGACTGCTCGCTGAAAAGTTCCTGGGGCATTACACAAACCAAAAGGTAAAACCCTATAGGCAAATGTTCCCCATGGACATGTAAAAGTTGTCTTCTCTTGATCTTCAGGTGCAATCTGAATTTGATTATATCCACTAAATCCATCAAGAAAACAAAAGTATCTTTTTCGAGCAAGAGTATCTAACACCTGATCTATGAAAGGTAATGGAAAATGGTCTTTGTATGTCACCTTATTCAACTCTCTATAGTCTACACATACTCTCATTTTTCCATTTTTCTTAGGAACTATTACCAATGGAGAAACCCATTGGCTATCAGAAATTGGGTAAATGAATCCTACTTCCAGGAGTTTTTCAATTTCTTCTTTCACAATATCTCTTAAGGCAGGATTCAATCTTCTTTGGGGTTGTCTAACTGGCTTGACTTCTTGAGTATAGATTATATGGGTACATATATCAGGATGAACTCCTGACATATCTTTGTAGTTCCAAGCAAAAGCATGAACATGCTTCTGCAAGACAACTATCAATTTTTCTTCCTCTTCCCTAGTAAGCTGGCTGTAGATGTTCAAAAATTTGCCTGGCTGGACTTCTATTTGTTTTGTATTTAGAAGGACTGAATTCACTCCTTCATACCTAGTGATTAAGGGATTAAGAGGACATTCTTTGAGATGGGAGAAAAGAAGCGGTTTCTATTTTATTGCTGCTTGAGGGAAGCATATCTTGTATGGAACAGTGAGAAGGAAAAATCAGATGATGGTGCCATCCATGTGGTAGTGAAACAGAGTTTCCCTGTGATAGTACAGATGGTGCATCTTCAGATTTTTGATTCTCCTCATTCCTTATCAACTATTGGATATTTGTTGCTTCCCCTTCTAAACCTTGTTCATGGAGAACATTCATCGGGATTGTTTCATTTTCTAAATTTTCTTGTGTCATTGAGGTCTTCTGTGTGTTCTCTTACTACTAAGGTAGCTAGTGTAGAAATGACCTCTTCTGGTTCTTCCTCTGAGTCGAGAAAACCATAACTGACCTAAAAATTTGCTAGATGGTTTTGCAGGAGGATATAAAGAAATCTGTTTTAGATCAATACCATTTGAAATAGTCATATTTCCAGATCTGCAATCTATGAAGGCTGCTACAGTTGCAAGCCAAGGTCTTCCCAAAATAATGGGATATCCATGTGCTAAATTTCTTGGCTATAAAACCAAAAAATCTGCAGGGAATTCCCAAGAAGAAACTTCTATAGGGACATCTTCAATGATTCCTTCAGGTTTTTGCAACTGACCTATCGACCATTTCTAAAACTGTAAATGTGGGGCTGAGATGTTTGAGCTGTAATTGTTCCATTGTATCCTTGGTCATGACATTTATTGCAGCTCCTAGATCTACTAAAATATTTGATATTGGTATTGAACCTATGGTAACTATGATAATTGGACTTCCTAGGTCACTATACTTTGGAGGTACTAGTTTTTCGGATAAGAGATCAACTATCTTCCCTTCAACTTGCAGAGTTTTGGGAAATGCTTTCTTCTTTCTTCCTGCTCTTTTAATGCACAAATTTTGGACAGTACTATTAATCTCTGGTATTTCCTTAATAGCTTGCAATAAGGGCAATGATATAGTCAACTTTTTGAGTTCTTTGACCAATTCTGACTCAGAATTTTTTGGTATTGCATTGAGTCTTTCAGGATATGGAATTATCCTTGGTAATTGTTCTACTTGTGTCTCTTTCTCTATTGTTGGTTGGATTCTCTCTGGTTCCAATTTTTCTTCTGTCTCCATTGTTGGTTGGATTTTCTCTGGTTCTGATGATTCTTGCTCTTCATTTTCTTTGATTTCAATTGAAACTGGTTCAGGTACAACTTTTCCTGAACGAAGTTGGATGTTACTACAATCAAGAACATTAATTTCAACATTTTCTTCAGCTTCAGCCACATAGATAGGGGATGCCTGTCTCATGCTGTTTGGGTTAGTGACTAGTTGAGTTGGCAATTGAGGTTGTTTCACTTGTTGTGTTTCCTGTTGTTTTTCTTGAAAATTTTGATTAGGTGCGAGGCAACAAATGCTTGAGTTTGACCTTGATTCCTTTGTTGCCTTGGATAGGACTTGGTATTCTTGACTCCATTGTGGTTGGTTTTGCATCCAATGTGGATTAGTCTGATTTTGATTCCAGGCTGGATTGTTTTGATTCCAAGATGGGTTGTTTTGATTCCATGAGGGGTTGTTTTGATTCGATTCCAGGTTGGGTTACTCCAATTTGCTTGTGGCCATTCTTGGGAATTTGTCCATTGAGGATAATTCCAAGGACGTTGGGGTGGTTTCGATTGTCCCCAAGGCATAGTACTAGGATTATGCCCCCAATTTGTAGGAAAACGAGGGGGATTTTGGTATTGAGAGAAATTTCCCCCTTGTTTTGGTCCAATATAGTTGAGTTCCTCAGTCTGGTTTTCTAACACAGTTTTGAGTTGTGGTAGCAGGTGGCATTGATCAGTTGAATGCCTTTTTGAAGAGATACTACAAATGGCTGAGATAGATGTTTTATTCAAAGGACATTCCTGCAAAGCATGTTTATTTCTACATCTTGGGCAATAAATTGCCAAAGGTTCTATGTTTTTGCTTTTGCAGACATTTCCCCCAAAGTAGTGTTTAGGTGCACTAGAATATCAGTTTTGAAATTTGCAAGTTCCTCTATCAGGTCCTTTACATCAGTGCCATTTGTGCGGCTTTTTCTTCTTCTCTGCTTAGTGCGAGAGTAATTCCTGTAGAGATCCATAATTTCCTCATTATCGAGAGTGGTTACATCCCCTTTTCCCATCAAATCCAGAACTTCTCTGGATTCATCTTGCAATCCTCTCAAAAATATGGTTTTACATAATTCTGGTTCTACAAGTCCACATCTCCTTTGAACAAAGGAGAACCTATCAAGATAATCTTCCAATGTCTCATCATCTTCCTGCTTGATTCTGAATAACTCATCTTTTCTATTCCTTACACGGCAATATTCTTGATATTTGTCTAAAAAGACAGTCTCCATTTGATCCCAGGTTCTTATGGAATTAGGCTCTAAGCTCATGAACCAGCGCAATCTTTGAATCCTTGAGTGTTGAGGGAAAAACCTTAAGTTTTTGATTGTCATTTATATAATCATAGGTCTGACACACTACCTTGAATTCAAACAAAAACTGATCAGGATCTTCAGATACAACACCTCGAAAGGTTGGAAGTACTGAAGGTGAAATGGTCTTCATGGGAGAGTTTTGTGTTGGATTCAGACGAATAGGATATTCAAATGTTCTGGAAGGTTGGAGTATATCCTGATCATCTCCTTCATTATGAACATAGCCATGTTGGCCATCTATATTGCCTCCTTCTGCCATAGTTTCTTGTTTGTTGGGAGAAGTTAAAGCTTCCCAAATTGTTCTCTCAAGAGGTCCAAGCCTCTCTGTTGATGATGAGTCTGATGAATTGTCTTTCTTAGGATATTATGATGATGATAAAATTGGTGATTTTCCTATCTCAGAATGTTCTAGTGATGGTGAGACTGGTGATTTTTCTATCAATATTTCTGGTAGTTCAAACACAGGTGATTCACCCCTTAGGCGTGAAGATCTCCTTAATGGAACAAGCCAGGGATCCTTTGGGGTAGTTCTACCTTTTTCATCCCTAGACTTATTCATTCATGTTTACTCCTAAATGACATAAATTAAGTCAATAGTTGTTATCTTCCTCAGTTGTTGTATTCAGATTTTAACCTGAATTTTCATAGCTTAGTCTGATTACAGCTATTGGACTATTTGTTTTCTTCTGACAACACTATTCCTTGGCAATGGTGCCAAAATGATGCGTAGTCGTTATACCATCATTAATTCTCAATGAATCTGTCAATCCAGGGCAGTGTACAAGGCTATCTACGAAAGAAGAAGTGAAACAACTATAACTTAGGTCAATCTAGAGCAACAGGTCTTATTGGTGGAACCGGTTGTGTGGGGGGTTTTAGGACATTCCTATCTCTAAATTGCATGAATTAAATCTTAATCTAAGTTGCAGAATTGGAAACTAATCATTAACTACAGAAATGAAGTCCTAATTACAATTGGAGAATGAGACCTAATTATATTGCAGAAATAATAGTTGCAGAATTGAAAGTCTGATCCTAATTGCAGAAAGGAAATCTAATTACTTTTGCAGCAATGAAAGTCTAATTCTAACATGGAAATGAAAACTTTCAAGGTTCTGTAACAGAAGGTTGTCAATCTTCTGTGCAGGATTTGACAGCAAAACATAAAATGCAAGAAATTACTGAAAAATAGTAAATTCTAGAAATAACAATCTGAAATAAAATGGAAGCTTTGTTGAAAGTAAGATTACAACTAAAACACTAAGCACAAGATTAATCTAAGCATAAATAAACTAAGACTACAAATATTGTCAATTGTTTACAAGCAATTGAAATAACAAGTTCTACAACTCATTCTGTTGCAGCAAAATCAGAATAAAACCTGCTGTTAGTCCTCCTCCTAGGTCTGGAAGTGGCCAGCCTCCTTGTCCAGAAGAAGGTATAAGTCTCTCTCTTTCTCTAAATCTTAGTCACACTCATTTACAAGCAATATGAAATAGAACTGGTGCACTTTATTGATTAAAAGACATGATTACAATAATTCTGTTGAAAAACTGTTACAGGACTGTAACAGTCAATTTCTATCTATTTTCTGCTTCTTCCTTACTTTCTACTTCCTGCTGCTACTACTTCTACCTCTCTCTACTACTAGGCTCAACCTGAATGGGAGCAATATTTATAGATGTCCTAAGGTCTGATTACAAACAAAGAATATCTCAAAAGATCTAATCCTACAATGCTGCAACAAATTCTGGTTTTATCCTAGAAGAAGATTAAAACTTGATCTTTCCCTTAATGATGGCTTTGGTCGGCAATGATGGCAAAAAATAGATGGAAGATCTTTTCCTTTACTTTTTCCAACCTTTATTTCCCTTTTTTCGGCTTCAAAAATCGGTCAACAAGTCAAAAAGCACACTCTATTTTCATTTCGAAGATAAGTGGCTTCATTCCGAAGACAATGCAATTCTCATTCTGAAGATCGCTCATTTCGAAGATACTGCATTCTCATTCTGAAGATCGCTCATTCTGAAGATACTGCATTCTTCATTCCGAAGATCCGCTCATTTCAAAGATACTGCATTCTTCATTTCGAAGATCCGCTCATTTCGAAGATGTTGTGTTCTCTCATTTCGAAGATATCTGTTCATTCCGAAGATACTTCGAAATGAACAAATGTGTGCTTTTCCAGTGATTTCTTCTGCATCTCTCAGGTGGGTTATCTCTTAAGATCAAATTCCAATGGTCTTCATCTCTTTCCTCATGTGAATTCCATGCCTTGCTATTTATGGACAACTGGCTAGAATTTACATGGGAAAGACTAGATTTTTGCACGACAACAGTTTGCTTGCCTTTGCTAGATTTAGGTGAAATAAATGCTTGAGACAAATCAAAACATGATTAGTGAAATGCTGCTATTATTCTAAGCATATCCCATTTTAGCAAATCATAGCAAAAAGAACACAAAACTATGCAAAAAGTTGTAAAATCAGCATATAATATTTCAAATACATTGATCATGCAAAATGGTTAATATACGACATATTGAATCAACTTAACTAACATATCAGATAAAACATAAGAGTTTATAGGCATTTTTAGTGTTCAAAACATGTTATGATTGAGGCATTTCCAGGCCTCATCATCGGTGCCAAGGGTAGACCCTATCCTTTTATCCACACATAGGGCCAATCCATTCATGCCAATACCCACAAAGCCAGATCCAGAGCACAAAGATCACCAAGGATGTTCGAGTCACCACCCGTGCAGTAATGGAGACCAAATTCACTTCATCAACATGATCTCCATTGACTTAACTGCCCCCATCCATAATCCAGCTGATCCAACATGACCATTGTATCTAAACCTAGATGCCATAGACTAGGATCACGCTAACTCACCACCATCCCCATCAGAGTACTAGCCTTGTGGTGAGATGCTTCATTTCACCCCAGGACCAACTCAGGATATCTTCCATGCTAAAGAGGAACCCGAGGTTCCAAACGTAGATCTAAATTCAACAAATGATATCCACTTGATCCCAACTCCACACCAGTTGGAGGACAGGTCCCACATGTCGGTCAAAGAGACGACTGATGTAGACATCGGCTTGGATCCAATGAATCCACAAATCATCAATCTAGGGGGTAAGTCTATCCCCCGAAGAGCAAGCCGATTACATTGCCCTTCTCAAAGATAAGAAGGAGGTTTTTGCATGGTCCTACAAAGACATGCTAGGGCTAGACCTGTAGCTAGTCACGCATAATCTAACGCTTGATCCGATAGTCAAGACAGTCAAGCAAAAACTACGTAAGATGCACCCAACAATGGCCTTAATGGTCAAATATGAATTACAAAAGTTGTTGGATGCATAGTTTGTCATCTACGTGGATTACCCACCATGGTTGTCCAACATGGTGCCCATAAAAAATCCTGATGGGAGGATTCACATATGCATTAATTTTTGAGATCTAAACAAAGTGAGTCCCAAGGATGATTTCCCCTTGCCTAGCATCGATGCATTGGTAGACGCTACAACAGGCCATGAAATTTTTTCCCTCATGGATGGTTTCTTGAGATACAACCAGATTCGTATCAATCCCAATGATCAACTAAAAATGGCATTCACAATGCCTTGGGGGACATTTTGTTATAAGGTCATGCCCTTTGGCCTTAAAAACGCTAGTGCCACCTACCAACGTGCTATGACATACATCTTCCATGATCACATGCATAAAAATTTGGAATATTATATGGATGATTTGTTGGCCAAATATATTTTGTGCCCAGATCATCTCGATGACTTGTGCAAGATCCTTGATCACCTCATTGAACACAAAGTTAGGCTAAACCCCAAGAAGTGCGTATTTGGCATCACATATAGAAAACTCTTGGGTTTCATAGTCTCAAAATGAGGCATCGAGGTAGATCCAAACAAAGTCAAGGCAATCCTTGAAATGCTTCCCCCAACCACCATCAAGCAGCTCAAAAGCTTGCAGGGTAAGGTCACGTCGATCAAGCGCTTCATAGCATAGTTATCTAACAAGTTCCGACCCATGAATAAATTATTACACAAGGAGGTAGCATTTCACTGGGATGACGAGTGCCAGTCAGCCTTCGATGACATTAAACAATACTTGGCTTCATCACCAATATTGGCACCACCTAGACCAGGAGTGCCATTCTGCTTATACATCTCGACTCATCGGTGGCACTAGGTGCCATGCTAGCCAGAAAAATGAACTACATAAAGAATAGGATACTTATTATCTTAGTCGCACCCTGGTTAGTTATGAACTTAACTATGCATACATTGAGAAGCTATGCTTGGCAGTGGTATTTGCCACCAAAAAGCTATGCCATTACATGCTAAGCAATACGACGTATGTTGTGTCTAAGGAGAATCCATTGTGATACATGATGAGTCATACTTATCATAGTAGCCGCATGATGAAATGGATCATGTTGTTGACGGAGTTTGACATCGATTTCATTGGACAAAATCCCATCAAAGGTCAAGTCATCGATGATCAACTAGCAGAGGCTCCTCTCAAAGATGATCAACCTCTGACCATAGAGCTACCCGATGATGGGGTCTTCCATGTCTCAGAATCGCTAGATTTTGATGAGCCTGAGTCATAGGCTGACATAACCCTATTTTTTGATGGTTCTAAATGTGAGCAAGGGGGTGGCACGAGAATCATATTCTTCACACCACAAGGGGATCCAATGCCTCTATCATTTAAAATTGATTTCCCATGCACCAATAACAATGTTGAATACGAAGCCTTGCTCATAGGTCTTCAGACAACCATCACCATGAACATCAAATGCTTGAATATCTTTGGTGATTCATTGTTAATTGTCAACCAAGTGAAAGGGGTATTCCAATGCAAATGCCCAGTTCTATAGGCCTACAAAGCCCTTGTGGATAAATTCTTGGCTAAGCTTGAATGGTATGACATCGAGGCACTCCCTCGATCATCGAATCATTTTGCGGACACTATGGCCTCCTTGGGGTCACTAATCCCACAAGACCCTTCTGGTGAAATGACAACCATTCAAGTCAAAACATTATCACAATCCACGATGGAGCGTGCAAGCTCTGACCTTACACCAGGAATCCACCTGATCCAGATTGAACCATCTCAGGATAGGTTCTCTCGAATCCATGATAGTCTGAATCATGCCAACTAGGGGTCCTTGTTCTCCCCAACCCCTCTTAATAGCAACACAATGCTATTCTTACAAGTTCTTTCCCGCTCAAATTTTTCTAGGGATGAACTTCAAGAGGGATTTGCCATTCATACCATCAAGGTTTCTAATTAGCAGGATTGGTACACACCCATAAGAGACTATCTCAAGTTAGGTAACCTCCCACTTGGATTGTCGCATGCCGTAAAAAGATCATTCAAATAGAAAGTGGCAAAAAATGTCTTGCTAGGAGACATTTTGTATCGTCGAAGCTATGAAGGAATCCTCCTTCGTTTCTTGGACTAGCAGGAGTCCGCTTGGGCGATCACCCAAGCACACGATGGTACATGCGGTGGCCACTTCAGTGGTATGGCCATCGCAAAGCGCATTATTCACATGGTCTATTATTGGCCATATTTAGAGCGATATTGTTGCATGTATGTAAGGAAGTGCATGAAATTTCAACACCATGCTAATTTGATACACATGCCTTCTCAGGCCTTGCAGCCGATCCAATCGGCTTGGCCATTCTCGCAGTGGGGCTTAGATCTAATCGAAAAGGAAATAGTAACAAAGAAAAACACCAAATATAAAAAATAAATGAAACCAATAGATAATATTGCACAAAAGAGATAATTTTATTGATATGGGGGGAGCCTCAAATTTTCAATGTTACAATAAATAATTTGATTTCTTTTGATACAAGATATTAAAATACTAGGGTTCTTTGAAATCCTAGTGAAAAATGTTGGTGGTGTCTTCAAACTCGCTTTTGATCCAAAAAAAGTGATTAGGCTTCGTGCTATCCAATATTGGGCCACTCCAACTTAAGTATTGCACATTGTAGGTGTAATATCTCTAGATCTACACACAAAAGATAACAAACAAGTCAGTAGTAACTGTGAGGGCTCCACAGTGTGAGACCCTCAAGAATTAATACAAACCCTAGCTATACAATATAAATAAAGTAAGAAGTTAATGAAAATACATCAAATAAAATAAATCAATGTTGGATTTACCTTGTTCACTTGTTCTCCGGTCTGTAGTAGTTGTTGTAGGGAAAATGACATGGTGATGTCCTAGAAACACCTGAGACTTAGTAGGATTGCAGAATTTGGTTTAAAATACCTACGTGTGCTTGGTGATAGTAGAATATGTCCATGGGAATTCAAGGATGATGGAAAGCACCCAAAGGTGATCAAGAGTGGTAGAAAGTGCCCAACAATGCAAGGTCTATAGAAGCAAATCTACTTCAAAAAAGGGATGTGGTGATGAATGTGGTGGCAGATGTGAAGGCGATGGTACTGATGGAAAATTCTTAGATTGCTTAGGACTAAGGCTCAAGAAATTCAGGGACACAAATTGCTTAGGAAAATCTAGGACAAAAGACACTTAGGGGTTGAGCCATAAAAATGACTCCTATTTATAATATCACCTAGGGCACATTAGGGTTTTGATGATAAAATTTGTGCGGTCAAGATTAAAAATGTGAGGGTGGCATTATCCGGGACCATTATGGAAATATTTTTCTGGTATATACTGATTCTTTGGGTGTGAATTCTTCACAGGTGGCAGAGGCGAGGGCGGATTACCTCGGGATTGCCTTTCTTAAAGAATTCAATTTAAGAAAGTTGTTATTGAGGGTGATTCCCGCAACATTATTAATATTCTTATTGGAGCATGTCATGTTAGTTGGAAGGTCTTCAATCTAATTGATGAAGGAGTAAAGTTGTATTAGGAGTTGGAAGATGTTCAAATTTGTCACACTCTCAGGGAGGGAAATGTTACTACTAACGTGATGGCAAATATTGGAGTGAATCTTCACGGATATAGGGTATGGCAAGGGGACTTTCCATAGGACCTCATAATCTATGCTCATTTTGATATTGGTTAATTGGTCTCGGGTGGTGGTAGTTCACTTGTTAGAAGATTTGGTGCAGTTTTTAAAGAGGTGAGATAGTTGTATCTGTTTGTCAGTTATGTGGCTTGTCTTTTCCTTGTATTCCTAGATGGGAATGGTATTTTAAATACCAAGGTTATTTATTTATGAAGGTATTTTTAAATACCCAATCAATTTATTAATCAATGGTCATTAATGAAGGTATTTTTAAATACCCAATCAATTTATTAATTATGGGTCATTAATGAAGGTATTTTAAATACCCCATTTAATTCATTAATGAAGGTATTTTTAAATACCCCATTTAATTCATTAATGAAGGTATTTTTAAAATACCCAATCAATTTATTAATTATTGGTCCTTAATGAAGGTATTTTTAATACCCCATTTAATTCATTAATGAAGGTCATTAATGAAGGTATTTTTAAATACCCAATTAATTTCAAAAAATAGGAGCGAGAATTATTTTGAATATGAGAAGTGAGAATTATTTCAAAAATGAGGAGTGGGAATTATTTCAAAAATGGGGAGCGGGAATCAAGAATATGTTTCTGCCTTGGTTCGTCTGCCCACCTTGGGAAGTGGTTATCTGTTGGAGACTGTTGGTATGCGACTCAAATATCAAGTGGGATTATATCAGAGTTAGATGTTGCGTTGTAAAACTACCTTGGCTCTCTCATAGGTCTTCTCGGATCTCCTTACCCTTTGGATCCTATGGTTTGTGGTGCTGGTTTATGCAGTTACTGTTTTTTTTTTGTTAGTGTTGTAGTATAGTTTTTGTACTCTTCTATTTAAGTGCTGAAGTGCACTATTTTGGTTTGCTATCTTCTTTTGGTTGTAAAATGTTTTGGGGCCCTTTCAAAACCCTCTTCCCTTAATTTTACCAAAAAAAAAATGGGCATGTGGCATGGATCAAGAAGAATGAATGGTTAGGATTAAGACAAGATGGATGGCTGGGATTATTTTACACATATATATACATTTATTAAATATATATAAAATATAATATAAAATATTAATATTTAAATCTATATAAATATATGTAAATCGTAGGTAAAAAATGGTAGAAAGACTTAGATGGACGACAAGTGGATATATTTTGGTGTCTACAGACGCCCTTTTTTGTATCGTGTTGCATGAAACGTAATGCGGTGCAAAAATACAAGATACCTATTTTGGCCTAATACAGAAGCAACTTTGTTGAGATGTGGACATGAGCTTGGAGATAAAAGAATTTTGATTTGCGTAGATAACCCCCTCAATTGGTGAATGAGTTTGCGGATGAATCTCATGAGCCAATTGATAAATGAGTGTAAATTATTTTATGAATGAATGGCATGATTGTGGATGATATGAATGATGTAAATGTGATACCATTTTTACCCCAACGAGGGAGAGGGGATTGGTGGATAATGTGAAATGATTGCATCTATTTTTACCCCAATAGATGAAAGGTTTTGTGAATATGTGATAAAAATGTGTCTATTTTTACCCCAATAGATGAAGGGATTTTTTTTCCAAGTGTAGATGCCATGATCATATAAGATGTATCCCATTGTGGGAAAATCAAAACCAAATGTGGTTGCCCCAAATTTGGGGTGATTCGATACTGCTGAAGAATGTGCCTTTGGGAGTCAAATAATGATTGTTATATAGTTTCTATGATCAGAACAAATCACCCTAGCTGAGGCCAATTGCCATGATGACTATCAAGAAAATGTGAAATTATGAAATATGATTTTGTCCATGTTTTTAAGCCCCACAAACTAGGCCATCAATCACAACTTTTGTGCAAATTGTTCTTGGCAAGGTTTCATGCAAAATATGGAGTACCAAATGTGATGTTATTTTTGAGCAATGAGATAGTGGATGTTGAATATGGTAAAGTTTTCTTATGGTAAATTATTCATCTTCCTAAATTACATGGATGCAAATCACTGCAATCGCCAAGTAGATAGAATAAACCACTTGATACAAGGCTCGCTTGAATTTTTCTTGAATTTGATAAATATATAAATGTCAATATTGATGATTGGAAATGATGTGAATTATTGATGATGAGAATGATGATTATATATGTTTTGTGAAAATTTGAACCATTTTGGAGTGCTTTTGAATTTGATAAGTGATTTAGCTCCTTTTTGGGTGCAAACAAAAATTATTCATCCAAATTAGTTTGGACTTTAACAAAACTTGATAATATGATGGAACAGATGCATGTATGAAATTTAGAGTGATTTGGTGGGGGTAAGCCACTATTTTACATTGATTTTGCCTTTTTTGTCAATGTTGATACCAAATGTCGTTTGGCACTTTCGGTATGCGTAAACCTCCATCAATGTTTGGGCATTTTGCAAATTCCCTGGTGTGCTATAATGCACTAGGAAACACCCATGGATGCTTTAGGGTAACTGAAGTAGTTATAAATAGCTTATAGGGTAGAAATGGATCTCATTTGTACATTTCTATATTTGTGAAGCTACATCTAAGAGAGTGAAACAGAGTTAAATAGAGTGAGGGGAAGTGAGGTGAGCACGAAAGCTATGATGGTGGAGGGAGTGGATGCAGGGACCATAGATGGGGTTGGATTGTGATATGTTGAGGCAATTACCACTTGGAGGCTCTTTTTATTTTGTGTAAAAAATTTGTTTTTTAACATGTATTAATAACAAATATTTTGTGTTGTTCTACAATTGAGGATTTTGGAAGCTCGACACCGGTTCTTGCCTCTCATCCCTGGGATGAGAAAGGTGTTAGAGAAGGAGAAGTGGGATTTGGTAAATGCTATGGGGCTAGAGGAGGTAGCCCAAATAGATGTGATGAGGGAAGATTAGGGGTACCTCTCTATCTTGGTAGAGGTGGGATCCAAAGAGGGGGACCTTTCAGCTCCCTACTAGAGAGGTTTCCCTTACACTTGAGGATATATACCGTATACTCAAGTTTTCGATGGAGGGGATTCATGTCAAGGTTGGATGCAATCAAGGGTGGAGATGAAGAAGATATCTAGTTATAGTTGGTGGAGTGTGGGGGTATTCCATACTTGTACATGTATGTTGACAAGGAACAGTATGCCCTTCGATATTTGGTAATTTTTATGTTGGCCAACATCGTGGCACCAAACAATACCAATTGTAGGTTCCCTTAGAACCTGATAGGGTTGGTGAGAGATATGCTTGCTACATCGTAGGTGTATGAATGGGCTCCTACCTTATTGGTGAAGGTGTACCGGGAGCTCTATGAGGTGAGAAGGTGGAAGAGGAAGGGTTTGGGGTGCAGTTTACTACTGTAGTTTTGGGTATGGGAGCATTTTAGCATGGCTTGATTGAAGGGTCTACCAGTTGTAGGTTGGGATAGGGATCAGCCCTATGCTAGGAGATGGGTAGTGGTGGAGGAGGTACAACCAAGTCATCCTATTTATATGAGTCAGTGGTACAGGGATTTGTGGGTTGGATTGACATCTGCCCAAGTGATATGGAGGCCATGGTGGGGTACCAGATGGATAGATAGATAGAGAGGATTCGTGATGGGTCAGGAAGGCTAGGTGGGTGGTTGGGAGGTATCAAAGTGAGGTTGAGTATATTCAATTCTCATGGGTACTCCATCAATTCAGCTTGAGGTAGGGGGTTCCTAATGAGCTAATGCTCTATAGGAGGCATCAGGAGGAGATATGGTTACCGTGTGCTGAGCCATGGAGGGAGGCTTATGAGGATGATGAGGAGATAGATCTCCTTGATGTGGATGATGTAGGTACTATTGTAGAGTACGATGCATGGTTCGCTACATAGCCTCCATGGGCATCGACTCTAGTAGTAGTTGGTGAGGATGAGGCTGAGGTGGAGGAGACCCATGAGGCTCCCAAGTGGTAGAGGTACCTTCGATATGATAGTCAAAGGAGGAGGACTAAGGGTGTAATGAGGCAGGCTCTAGGGAGTGGAGGAGATGATGGAGATGGGGATGATGTGGAGGAGACTCTAGATGGACCTCCAGGTTAGAGTGAGGAGGATTGGGTGAGGTTGGAGTAGCATGTGGTAGAGCGAGATGCGATGGTGATGGCTCAGGATGAGAGGATCATGAGGCTCCAGGCAGAGCTACTAGAGAGGGAGCGACATCATAATATTGACATAGTGCACCTTCGGTCTTGGCATAGGTATATCGAGGCTTTGGAGGATAGGTTGATGGAGCATCATATTCCACTTCCTGATCCTCCTACCTCCTCTATATCCGAGGCTGCTAGGCATAGCGAGTCTAGACATAGCTCTAGGTCTAGGGCTCCTTATAGGTCACAGGGGTCCTCTTGGAGGGCTTAGCTAGTGCTTAGATGCACTTTTTGTATATGAGCCTTGGTGCTCCATTGTATGTAGCCTTTTGGCACTCATTGTATATGCGATATTTATACATATATATACATGGCTTTTACTTTTTGTGTTATATGTTTGTGTGAATGTTTTTGTGTGAATGCATGTTTATATGGATGATTAATGCATATGATATATGTATGGATGATTAATGCAAGTGGAAATGTATGGATGATTAATGCAAGGTATGGAATGCAAATGTTCTAATGATCATTCATAGTTTAGATTTTGCTTGGCCATTTTCTAGCATTGTTGTTTAATCAAGGGCACCAGACTTGGTGGCTTATGTGGAGTGAAAGACTCATGAAATGACATGGATATTGACATGGAAGAAGATATGGATATTGATATGGAAGAAGATATGGATGTTGATATGGAAAAATAACTGTTTTGTAGAGACTCAGACATACTAGTGGCATAAAACAAACTCACTAAAATTGCCTAATCCTTCTAGGACCAAATGTGTGTGCAGTGAATTCATTTACCAAATCAAGAGCATGGTAATGAATCGAGGTAATCAAGAACCAATGTGTGTGCAAGTGAGTTCATTAACTCATCTTGAGTAAATTGGGTGTGACCTATTATGGATGAGACCAAGAAGCTAGCTTGTCTATATGTGTGGTCAGAGGTCTCTTTAAAAGAGATGTGTCACCATGCATGAGCGTACTCCATTGCCAGTCAAGCATCTATAGCTCCAGTGGAGGTTAACTCCATAGTCCAAGGATTTGATCTCTTAAGTTTTGGGGATGACTACCTAACCGTCTGACTAGAAATGTAGTACGATCCTTACAACCCAATGATCAGTGGTGTGTGATGTAAAATATTTAGAGTTTTTGTTAGGGATTTTTCCCTACTCTTTCTTTTATTTTTGAATTGTGATAGTGGTGAAAACCACTATTTTTGTGGACTATGTTGCATGATGGGACAAGCAAGGATTACCCTTTTCACTTCAAGGTTCAAACCAAGTATGGTGTTATCCCTCTTTGACACAAGATATTTTTAAGATGTGAAATTGTGGTTGGTTCAAGAATGTTTTGGAGTCAATTCCCAAAACTCAAGATTTTCTTAGTGAAGATGTGTAATGGTCCTAAAAAGAACTCAACATGTAGTTGTGGTTTACTTAAAACACTAGGAGTGGTTGAGTGACCGAAAACACCTAGGATTTATGGACATATGGAGGCAAATGATAATTTGGCTTGGTGGAATGTTGTGGATGATGTTTTGAAGGTGCCCCTATTAAGGCAACATGACTTTATTGGACCAATTAATATATTGAACTGAATAAATGATCCCTAATATGAAATATGAAATGGTAATGGAATTTGTGAATTATTATTTGTGAAATGCTATTTGTAAAATGGAGTGTATGAATGGAATATTTTTTTAAAATTAAATGTGTACAAATGAAATGCAATATTTTTGAATTAAATGTGTACAAATGAAGTGCAAAATGTTTTTGTGTATTAGCCATGTATATGTACATATATATAAATCACATTATGCATAGAATGCTCTCAAGTGTATAACATTAAGTGGTTCGGGTTCTTCCTCTCCCTCTAGATTGGCAAGCCTATAAGTACCTTTACCCACTTTTTGAGTGATAATGTATGGACCCAACCAATTAGCCATGAATTTATCATGAAGATGTGATAATGCATTGGTATTTTGTTGATTCTCTTTAAGGATAATATCTCCTACTTGGAATTCACGTAGATGAACTTTGGCATTGTAAGCACACTTTAGGTGGTCTTGATAAACTTGTAAATGCTCTAAAGCATTGACTCACCTCTCATCAAGAAGTGTGAGTTGGTCAAGACGTGCTTGTCTAGTAGTGTCATCATCTATGAATTCCTGCAAAGAAATTCGCAAGGAGGGGATCTCAAGCTCAAGAGGTATGATTGCTTCAGCTCCATAGACCAATGAAAATGGTGTTGCCCTAGTAGGCATGTGGATGCTTGTTCGATAAGCCCATAATACCAAGGGAATTTTTGTATGCCAATATCTATGATTTTTGTTAACGAGTTTCTTGAGAATAGCAATTAAGGTCTTGTTGGTAGCCTCAACTTGTCCATTGGCTTGTGGGTAATAAGGAGTCGAGAAACTATGTTGGATGTTATATTTCTTACAAAGTGCTTGAACATCCTTGTTCTTGAAAGACTTGCTGTTGTCGAAGATGATTTTTGATGGAATACCAAAATGACAAATGATGTGGTGAAGTATGAACTCCACAATTCTAGGTCCTTTCATACTGGTTAGAGGAATTACCTCAACCCACTTTGTGAAGTATTCAATGGTTGTGATGATGAATGTATGTTGTCCCGAGGAAGGAGGTGAGATTTTACCAATTAAATCAAGACCCCATTGTGAAAAGGGCCAAAGGCTTTGAATAGGCTATAAATCTTGTGATGGCACATGAGTTAAATTAGCATGTTCTTGATATTTCTTACAATGTTTAACATAAGTGCAACAATCATGTTCCATGGTGGGCCAATAATAACCCATGCGTAGAATACGCTTTGTGATGGCCATCCCACTAAAATGACCACCACAAGTACCATCATGAGCTTTAGCTATGGCTCTTTGTGCCTCAACAACCTCGAGACATTGAAGGAGGACTCCATCATAACCATGTTTATACAACACGTCCCCCAAGAGAACAAAACAAGCTACTTTTTTCTTGAAAGTGCATTTTGTAGTTCGAGACATGTTAGATGGGAGTGTTCCAAACTTGAGAAAGGCTACTATTTGTCTTGACCAAGGCTCATATGGATCCGATTGGATGAAGAAAATATCCTTTTCATCCTTAGATTCAGCATAGATAATTGCATATTTAGAGATCGTTGAAATAATAAGGGGTTTCCTCTCCTAAGTTTTTGATCTGGGGGATTCATTATTTCTTTTGTGCAAGCATTTTCCCTAATGCAAGTTTTGGTGCTGAAACATAAAGATAGAATGGGACCCCCGAATGAGGATGAGCTAATATTGGTGGAGAAGCTAGGTATTGCTTAATGTCATCAAAGGCTTTTTGGCACTCATTTGTCCATGAAAATGGCACCCCTTTTGTAGTAGGTGATTGAATGACCTGCATTTATCAAAATTTACGCAATGAAATGACGGATCGATTGGATATTTCCTTGTAAACTATGCAATTCCTTTAAATTTATTGGGGGAGGCATCTCCATGATGGCCTTGACTTTATTTGGGTCCACCTCAATGCCTCTTTTGGAGACAATGAACCCTAGTAGTTTGCCAAAGGTAACACCAAAGACACATTTCTTGGGGTTCAACCTTACATTATGCTCTAGAAGTCGATCAAAAACTTTCTCCAATACACCAATGTGCTCTTGTCGAGTTTTAGATTTTTCCAAGAGATCATCCACATAATATTCGATAATATTATGCATGTAGTCATGGAAAATGTATGTCATGGCATGTTGATAAGTGGAACCTACATTTTTAAGGCCAAAAGGCATCACCTTGTAACAAAAAGTTTCCCCAAGGTGTAGTGAATGTTGTTTTGTGTTGGTCATCAAGATTTATTTGAATTTGGTTGTATCCTAAAAAAATGTCCATGAGGGAAAGCATTTCATGGCCAATGTAAATGTCGACAAGAGTATCAATGTTTGGGAGAGGAAAGTCATCCTTAGGATACACTTTGTTAAGATCTCAAAAGTCAGTGCAAACGTGTATCACCCCGTTAGGCTTATGAATGGGTACCATGTTTGAGAGCCACTCAGGATAGTCAATGGGTATAATGAAACCCACATCTAATAGCTTTTGGAGATCTTCTTTGACCAAGAGGGCAATGGTAGGATGCATCCTTCTAAGTTTTTGTTTGATCGGCTTAGCATCAGGATGTAAGGTGAGATTGTGGACAACCAAGTTAGGGTCAAGACCAGGCATGTCTTTGTAGGACCATGCAAAAATGTCCTTCTTCCTCTTGAGGAGAGCAATTAATTGCTCTTGTTCATCGTTGGATAAGATTTTTCCAAGCTTGACAATTTGGGGATTGTCTTTGTCTGAACTAAGGTCCACATCGATGGTATCTTCAATGGACATGTGGGAACCTTCCTCAAGTTGATGGGGTGTAGGGATTAGATGAATATCATCTATGATGTCATCAAACTCTTTTGACTTATCCTCATCTATGTCTTCCTGGAAAACCTCAAGATTTAAAGGTGAAGGTGAAGGTGAAGATGGAGGGGATGGAGGAATGTAGTTGGATGAAGCCCTTAACAATTCCTCGAACAAGACAAACTCAGATAAGGATGGAGGTGAAGAGATCTGGTCCATATCAATAAGGCTCATGTCAATTGGAATTGGCTTTGCCAAATCATATGGATTATGGAGTGGGGTGAATAAGTCAACAGGATTCATGTTGACTTAAGGAGAAATGGTTGAGGAGGTTGGAATGAATGGGATGAATGGATCCTAAGAACCGATTCTAGGAGCTTGGTAAACCTAGAAAACAACAAGCAACACAAATAAATGCACTTAACTAAATGCTATATACATGCAATGCAAAAAAAGAAAATGTTTGTATTTGTTTGTTTTTGTAGTGGTAAAAACCACTTTTTATTTTTTGTGTTATGTACATATATTACAAGTTTGGCTGATGAGATGGATTAGTGATATGGAGGTGGTGGTTCACCGGTAGGTGAGGCTCGCTCTTGTGGAAGAAGCAAGTGAAATATGGGCTCATGGATGGGGAAAATTCTGAGATAAAACTCATCCTGTTCGGTGTGGGGAATGATGGGCTCCGATTCCTCTTCAGATTCATCAGAAATTATCGATATGAGTTCAAATTCTTCATAGATTTCATCATCAGAGTCATCGGGGTGGAGAGCTTCTTCTCTTGAATTTAGATTAAGCCTTTGGAAGGCTTGTTCAAGAGAAGAGGTGGTAGAAAGTGGAGTGTAACCTAAGCTAAATGGTCATGCGTTTCTCGATATGGAACATCAATAATGTCATGCATTCCCTATTCATGCAGTCCTAAACCATATCCCTGCCAATTAACTATGTGAAAATAACAAGATGGAAATCCCGACATGTTTTGTATGTTGGTAGGTGTTGGTTCTTTGGGTTCTTCTAGGGGAGCTAGATTAGATGAAGAATCAATCCCCCCATATAAAAAATTTATGTTGTTGGGAGTTGAACCCATGTCATATACCGCTCCTATAGATAAAGGTGGGTCACGTGGGTGACCAAAATCCTTAGTAGTTGGAATGGTGAGTGGTGTAATGGTGATGTCTTGGACCACATATTCACCAATACCAGGATTAGTGAGGTGGACCTCGACTTGGGATGATGTGGAAGGATCATGGTTGGATAATGGCTCGAGGAATGGTGAAGATGAAGACATCTCACAATCCATCAACTCGACTTGTGAAACGTTGGTTGATGGAGATGGATTGGATTGGGAAGGTTGTTGGATGGATGATGATGATGTGGAAGGTAAAGTTGTGGAAGGTGATGATGTTGATGATGTGGATTGACTTTGACCACATGTGCATGTAGTCAATGATGAAGATGATGGGGGCATGGAAGCTTGGTGGGGATTGGTGATAAGGGGCTCCTCAGGAATGGGAGCTTTTGATGAAGAAATGGGTGGAGTGGTAGATGGATTGGCTGATGGTGATAGAAAAAGGTGGGTGGAAGGAAGCATGGATTCATAGGGATTTGAGATAAAATTGCAATACTTAAATGGTTCGACATTTGTTGGTATGCAATGTACTTGTCCCTCATGAACGTATTTCAGGCATTGATGTAGTATGGAGGGGATACATCTCATCTCCCTCATCCAAGGTCTTCCAAGGAGTACATTGTATACCATGGATCCTTCCAAGATGTGGAACATAGTGTGCAATGTTTTGACCCCCACTTCGATGGGTAAAACAATAGTGCCAACTGTGGAACATAAAGCATCGTTGAATGCTTTTAGGGTGAAATATGACTTGGTGATATGAGATGGAGGAAGGTTAAGATGATGAAGAGCAGATATGGTGATGATATTAATGGAGGAGTCGATGTCAATTAGAACTCTTTTGAAAGGCTTCCTATCAATTAGAGCCATGATGTGCAATGGAGGATCTACTGATTTCGATGAGATTGGCTTAATCTCAAAGTCATAAAATGTAATGGAAGGCTCCATGCATGTTTGAATGCTCCCTACAAAGTTGTTGAAGGCATTAGCATCTTGATATTGTAATTCAATGGATTTTAGAATATCCATTAATGCCTCACAATGTGGGGGAGATTGTTGAATTAGCTCATATATTGACAATTTGGCGGAAGCCATCTTTAGGCTTGTGGTTAACTGGCTACTCAATGAGATGACTGGTCATGGAGGATGATTGATGGGATGAATGGGGGGATTTGGTTGGCTAGGAATATGAATTGGTAGGGAAGGATTAGGGGAAATTTGAATGGGAGGTGATGTGGTAGGTTGTGACACACTTGCCTGAGGTTGTTGCCTTGCATTTTGCTAGTTATTTTGTTGACCTCTAGTTACCACATGAATGACACCTACAAAACCTTGGTATTGTTGGACATGGTTAACTTGATTGGGAGGAGTTTTGGTGTTAGTCCCTCCCATAGTTGGTTGCACCTCCTCATGATGAGGAAGTGGTGTTTGGAAAATACCAAGATTTTGGTTTTGTTGAGCAAGGGGGTTGTCAAGCTTGATGGCCCCCAAGTCAATAAGGTCTTGAACTATGTCTTTGAATACATGGCAATTATTGATGTCATGCCCATTTTGCCTATGGTAAGGACAAAACAAATGTTCTCAATAATGTTTACCATGTTTAGTGGGATCATCTGGTCTGATTTTGGGTAAGGCAAGTTTATTTGTGTCGTACAACCTTCGAAAGAGGGAAGCATATGACTTGACCAAGGGGGTGTATTGGTGATTCTATCAGACATACTATCATCAGGGATGGTTCTCCATAGTTGGCACTATGCTTTGCATTGATTGAGATACTGAGGGCATCGCATGATAGGCAATTTATTACGGTGGTTGTTGCACTGATTGTTGTTGAGCCATTATCGATTGGCTCATGACCACTTGATTGACATGATTAGGCTGATTGGTCGGAGTGGCCTGTGTTGATTTTGATTGGCCAAAATAATTGCTTTTATATTGGTCCTTGTTTTGCCATTCCTTTTTCCTAGGCTTAAGTATGCCCTCTTGGATTTTTATCTCCTCGATGACACTAGCTTGTGCTAGAGCTTCTTCAAATGAGTGATATGTCTGTAATTGAAGCATCCAAGAGATGGGTTTTAAACAACTTTTAGTGAATAGCTTGATAAGCTCTTCCATTGGTAGGGTGAATGGCAATTTGGTAATGATGACCCTCCAAAGGTTACCAAAATCATAGATAGACTCATCATCATGTTGTCTTAAAGCATAAATGTTAAACAATGAGACTTTCTTTCTAACATTAAGGACAAAGCACTCAAAGAATTGGTCAACCAATTGTTTGAAAGTATAGATACTATGACTAGGCAATTGGTTGTACCACTCTATGGCATCTCCACCTAATATATGAGGAAATATTCTAATCATGAGAGCATTATCATTTTGGATTCTAAAGCATGAGTGTACAAATGTGCTTACATGCTCTTTGGGGTCCTTAGTCCCCTTGAATTTATCAAACTTCAGCACCATGAAATCTGTCGGATATGGCGGTGATGGTACCAAAGGGTGAATGGGTTGGTTAATCAATTGATGTAGGGTTGGCTTCTGGTTTGTCATACCAGGAGTATGTTGTATCAACTGATCTATTTTCTATTGCATGGCCTTGATTCTAGGGTCTTCCCCAGGGATGTGGAAGCCCTAAATCACCTAATGATTTTGAGAAGGTATGGTAGAAAAATGTTGTGGGGTAACTAGATGATGATGGGATTGATGATGATGACTAGGTGAGGTTGATGGGAATTGATGAAGAGGAGATTGATGATGAAGAGATGGAGAATGTTGGAATGGGGACAATGCATGGGGACTATGGTTGGGTTGGCCTATGGGAATGGAATTGGTATTGGTATGGTTTGGTGGAGGAGTAGGGATGGAAACCACAGAATATTGTGGTGCCCATGATGGACTTTGGTTAATGAGGATGGTCTGAGTAGAAATTGGTAGAGGCTTAGGGTTCACCTGCACTTGTTGTTGAGCGTCTTGATGCTGCTTAAGCAATTTGTTCAAATTTTCCCATGCTTCATGAATTTCTCTATAAGAAATGGAAGGTGTGGATGTAGATGGCATGGAATATGTGGCTAAGGGATAAGTTACACTTGGCATGGTAACTTGGGAGGCTAAAACTTGTGAAGCAACATTTACATGTGCTTCATACAAGGGATTGGTATAGGTAGATGTGTATGAGGATGGGATAGAAGTGCTAGGTGATGAGTTTCATTAATAACATCATTTAATATCAATGATTTATCAATTTGGGGCAGTTTTCAAGGTTGTCTATGATAGAAGGTTAGGGAAGAGTACAATTTAGGCATTCATATTTCAAGTAGTTATTTGGTGAAAAATATTGGTTTAGCATTTTTTGTGTCACACTAAACCTAATATGCAAAATAGAAACTTGAAGGAATTGAAACCTTATTCTAAGTTCAGAAATATAAAGTTAACTACAAGTGCAGGATTTGAAATTGCTGAATTAAAATCTAATCTACTTTTGCAGAATTGAAATAACAAAATTGAAATTGCTAAATTGAAATGTTATTGAAATGAAATCCTAAATTAAAATTGAAAAATTGAAACCTAGTTCACTTTTTCAGAATTGAAATGATGCTTGGAAATAAAAACACCTGTCAATGTCCTACCACAAAAGGTCGTCAAGATTTTGCTACAGGAATTGACAACAAAATGAAATCTGTTGAAAATTAAAAGTTGCTAAAACATAAAATCAAGGAAACATGGAAAGTAGAGAAAACAAGGAAAAAAATGTCTAATATAATTTTCAACTGACACACACACAAATGCTACATAATAAAAAATATAAATAACAACACACAAACTTAAAACAAGAAAATAAAATCTGATAAGCAATCTGTTAATTTTGTTGCAGTAAAATTACATATTAAAACCTGTCATATAAATCCTCCTTCTAGATCTAAAAGTGAGACCATACTTCCTAATATATAAGGAGGTGAAAAACACTCCTTAACTAATTAACAATTAGAATAGAATTTGAGAAAATAACTACACTTTTATTATTGTCAAAACATGCTAAAAACTATTATAGAGACTTGTTGTGTAGTCCTATTTGCTGATACTACTACTCTCATCTATTCTACTTCCTACTTACCTCAACAAAGAAGGGAGATATGTTATTTATAATAAAATATTACAATATATCTCATGCTCACATCAGCCTATTTGCTATTTTACAATGATTTGCCAATAATTCTGGATCTGAAATAAGTGTAATTTTAGACAGTTTGTGCTATAGTAGTAGTCATTGGCCCTTAGAAAGCATATTTAGTGGTAGGAGTATGTTTGAGGAGTCTTAGAAATATCTTGCACAACTTTATCCACTTCAAAATATACCATTTATATCTTACAACTTATTTTCCTATTATGTTGCAACTATTTTGGGTCTATTTCAAGACAAAGTAAGTTGCATTAGTTGACTTCCTTGTGAGCTATGTCTTTTGGTGGACAAGGAATTGTGGGGACAACTGTAGGATACATTCCCTATATTCCCTCAACGTTAAGTTACCTTTTCAAATACTTGGAAACCGTAGAAAGTCAAACTACAACACTTTCCCTTGTTATTTCGAAGATCTTTAGAATAACTGGCTGTAGATGCAACTTAAGCTCAAAACATCCTCAAGATGTTGGTTTTGGTTGCTGCTTCCATGTAGGCCTATAAATATAGCTCCCAAGAGGTAAATCCAACTGACTTCACCCTTTCTACATGGTAAATTCCATGCCTTCCTTCATAGCAATAGGTGGCTGGAATTTGTATGGACTATCACATATTTTTTCAGCTATCAAAACATGCCCAACTGCCCTTTTGGAGTGCTCATAACTTGTTCCTCGTAACTCCAATGTATACAAAATTTTCTCCACATATTTTTGGTTGTATCAAATACACTTGGTTCAATTTTTATCTCTTAACTCTTCAGGGGTTACTCCCAGCATCGTTGTCAAGTTGGCCTCTAACATAGATTTTCACCAGAATTTCCAGCTATCAAAAAGTGTGAAACTATAATTTTGTGGGCCCCATAACTTATATATTACTTTTCCATATGCTTTAAAATATAGGTCATGTGTTATATATACTATGAAGTACCATTGGTATGAATTTGGTATCTTAAGTCACTTTGGATCATTCCTAGTAGATCCGCCAATGTTCCCCTTAATGTAGATTTGCACTTGTTAACATCTCCATAAAAGACTAAGGCATGAACTTCCAGAATGATGTAACCTTCATAAATTTTTATCTACAACTTAGATTGACTTGCTTAAAAATTAAATTTATAGTTCTTGATGAACGAAATTTGTTCATGCCATCATGATGTAATTTTACTATGGAATGACACCAGAATTGACATGATACTCATTTTTGACCTTTTACAAGTATACCTAGATTGTGTTGACAACAATGAAAAAACATCATAGGGCCTCCTTTACTCAACATAAAACATTTGGCTAATTGAAATACATATTTTATTTGCTATTTAATCAAGCAAAAATAGTCACAAAATACTAAAAATAGTCAAAAATAGAGATATAATCTAACATAAAATCATGCAAACACTTAACAAATATATATTCTAATCAACTATTTGGCAATTAACTTTGTCATGTTTAGTAATATGGTAGTTTTTATATGTCAAACATAGTGTAAAAATGAGTCATTTCCAAGCCTCATCACTAGGAGCACTTGAGTATTGGGGAATGGATACATGAGAGGAAGGTGTAACCGATGCCTCGAAATAAGGGTTAGTATACATCTAGGTAAAGTTGGATGGTTGGGAATTAGCAAGTTTCTACTATAAAGTAGGATCTTGACTAGGAGAATCATGAATGGACTTTAAGACATAGTTAGCCGATTTGTAGAGATTCTCTACTTTGGCCATGTCTATGTGAGTGATATTGTAGTCAATGGATGGTGAAGAGGATTCAATATGAGGAAGGGAAGTATTGGTATACCTATACGAAACATAAGTAGTCTATACAGTGTGTGATGGGCCCATAGAAAAATCTATTTGTGTCACACTTGGGGAATCTACCATAGAAGTGGGGAAGGTGGATGGATTTTCCATAGAATTATTTTGATTTAATGCTTTATATTTATTTTTATTAAAACCATAAACAACTAAACCAAATACAAATTCTATAGTAAAATGAAATGCAGAATTGAAACTTCATAAAAATCAAATTAAGACAAATCAATACTAAGTTTTTTCAATAGATGTGTCTTACCTCATTCATTGATTATATTATTTTAGTGTGAATTCATTATTTTAGATTTTGATTCCATGTGTTTCAATGTGCTAATATGAATTAGAAATGGGTGAATACTATGGCTTGGATAGGGCAACGAGATTCTTGTTGGTGATGAAATCCAACAAGTTTGCTCGAGGGTAATCTAAGGTGTCTAGGGGCAGATATTGGTGGATGGAGATGAAAGCCACCATCACCAGATCTCAAGTAATGGCTGGTGATGAAATCCAACCATTACTATTTAATATAAAAAATGAAGTGTGTGTGATATTCATTTTAAGGTTATTTTTTTTATGGTGCACATACAATATTAGAAACAACTAATTTCACTAGTCTAAATCAGAATCCAACATTAAGAGTATAAATTTCTCCAAAGGATGTGAAGTACACTACTTAAATCCCTCTCTAAAAAATGGGGGATTTGTCCAATCCTCTACCTAGAATCACCCAATGTGGGGACAATTTTGACACACTAATTATATTCCTAACTAGACCATCAAAAGGAGAGGTTTCTAACCCTATAATGCAATCTAATTTATGCAATTTAATAATTCACATGCAACCAAAATGCAAGATTTTTTTAATTGCAATACACCATAAAACCATAAACTTTAAATGGAAAATGGAAATGTGTGAATGAATTAAATGACTAATATAATGCCTAAAATTCAAACTAAAATGAATGTTTTTACTATATTTATTAGTGATGTTCTTTTTTACTCCATAAATCTATAAAAATGTAAGAATATGAAAATACATAAAAATAGAAAGTTCAGGGTTTCTTCTGTAGACTTAAAGAGAAGCATACAAAATCATTGTATCTTCCTATAAAATAACTTTTGGTGTTTTTGAAATTCCCCTAGGTGTTTTTGGATGGACCTCAAGCATCACAAGGTGTTCACACACCTTTTGCAACTTTTTGTGAATCTTCAAAAACCCTAATCCAATGAAAATCGTGCAATCTGTGCTTCTAAAAACCCTGCAAGATAAGATAAAAAACTAGAAAATAAAGTAAATCAAAATTATAAACCCTTAGGGGATTCCACCATGGTCGCCATTTGTAGATGCAAAAGTGAAACACCAAATATAACAAATAAATGAAACCAAGAGACAATATTGCACAAAAGAAAATTTTATTGATATGGGGAGAAGCCTCAAATTATAGGACTTTGGTGAGAAGCATATTTGTATTAGAATGATGCACATATATAATACATGAGGATGAGCCCAATGAACTTATAGTTCGCTCAACCAACTTCCCCCAACTTCCCTAACCACCTAGATAAGTGCTTAACCTAATCACCTTGAATATGATGTTAAGAGAATAATGTAATAATATCTAGACTATGCTAACATCCCCTCCTTATTACATTATTTGGGATAGCAGATATAACTCCCCCATTAATTTGATGGAGATAAAATGAAATATACTTTTGTGCTGGCTTGGTATTTTGGCTCTGGATCTAGCTCATGGATCTAGCTATGGTGCTAAGGTTATTGATGGAATAGTACCTTTGGAACTGCCACTGTATCTACTTGTGGATTTGCCTCTAGATCATTACCTCTAGATATGCCTATAGGTCTACCTCTGGATAATTGTCACTGGGTCTACCTTTAGGTTTGTCTTAGGGTCATTATCTCTAGGACTTCCACTCGGTCTATCACTGGATCTACCTCTAGGTTTACCATAGGTTTTATCTTTTTTGTAGAAGCCATACAACATTTATTTCATCTTGGTATATTGTGTGAGATTTATCCATACACAATCAATATGAACCTTTTTGGCCATTTTCACTTTGTACAACCAATTTGAAGAGGAATGATTTATACGTCTACATGAATAACAAGGATGTAGTTTCCAACACCTAGCCGCTACTTTTCCTATTCTTCCATAGTGACTGCAAAAATGCTTTGTAGGATTGAAGGAGATTTACATGTTACAAACATGGTTTTACTGGTACTTGCTTGTCTAGAATAGCCAAGGCCTTCATTATTTGGCCTAACATTTAGCATTATAGGAGTTTTAATGCCTTGTCCATGTTTACCTAATATTTCACCATTGAATCCCATTTTGTTCATCAGTTTGGATCCAATGCCTTTGGTGTGTTTTTCAAAACACCCAAGTTCTTCATATTCATAAATATTTTTGTTGGTAATTATATTTCATTTGTCATAATCGATGATATTATGGAGCTCATTTTGAGGAGGTTTAGTTGTTAAGTCATTGGTATCACAAGCAAATCTACTCTTGTGATGAGATCACCTGTGCTACAACTAATATCTACCATTGAAGGTAAGATATTGTTTGCACAACAAGCAGTGGCTAGAGTGGGATTTAGGTCATTTGTGCTATAGCAAGCATTCACCATAATGGACTGAAGATCACTTATATCACAAAAAGAATCAACCATTAGAATCATGACCTCTGATTCCTCACTGATGTCCCTTTTATTTTGATGTTGGACCATGTCAAGTGAAATCAATGTCATGTAGACTGCCCTTACAATACCTATAGGAATTTGAGCACCATTTATCTAAAGGTCTTAATAAACTTTAGAATCTCTGAGAATGGATTTTACACCACTATGTAGTGTGAGATATTTTACATCCTAAAAAATCCATTCCTTCCCACCTTGTTGGAAAGTAAGGATCTTTAACTAATTGAGAATTTTTATCAGTTTTTTTTGGGGCATTATTTTTCTTTGATTTGTCTGTTTTCTTAAGGTGTTGGTCGCTATCGAAAATGCACCTTTTAAAATAAAATTTTATAGTAAGTTTGACTAAGTTGTTAGTCTCTGCTGAAAATTCACCCTTAAAAGTATTCCCCCCTTTTTACAAAATAGTATTTAATGGAGTAAGATAATTATCCCCCACTGGTAAGCATACCCCCCTTAGTGCAAAAAATTGCTACTAGGTAGATGGACGACTATGCTTTAGCAACGACCATTATGAAGGTTACTTATCTCACCAAAATAGTCCCCCTTTATTTATACTTACAAAGAGTACGTGAAAGGGAATTCACTCAAATTGATGGCACCTACCTAAAAACCCTTTTGAAAAATGATGATTAGTTGGAGGAAATTAAGCCAAGCAATAGGAATAAATTAGGGTATTTTATGGAGTGAATATCAAAATACAATTGGCTTTCCTTATTTCTCCCCAATGATTTATAGAGAACAATAGCTCAGACGTCATTTTTGCAATTATATTAGGTGTTATATATAGTAGCCCAAGCATGACAACTTCACCTGTAAGTGTGGACTAGAGGTACCGTATATATCGGATGCTGTTGTGCAATAAATTGCACAAAAGTTTTAAAATTTTGGGTCTTATGTGCTTTTGAATTTTAACTTATGATGTAAGTGTAAAAAAAATAAAATAAATGTAGCATACAATAAAAAGTACCCATAAATTTTAAAACATAGGTGTTGAATTCCATCGAGAATGCACCTATTTTACAATGCCAATTTTAAGGTGTCGAATGCAATCGAAAATGCCCTTATTACAATAATTTTTGTAAGAAATTTAATTTTATGTTTGCAAAAATTGATATTCACAATTCCAAAATTAGGGTTATGCATAAGGGGTCAGCCCCAAAGTGTATTTATAAAATCGGGGTGAATCTAGTCCTAAGGTGTATAAACATCGGGGCAAATTTTTCAAAATTTTGCAGAAAATTTATCAAATAATGGTGATTTTTTGAAAACTATGCACCAAATTTTTCAACCTTTAAAATGGCGACTGACAAAAGCGACTGTCACAAGGCTAATAGAAGTGACTATCAAAAGTGACTATCACAAGGTGACTAACAGAAGCGACTGTAACAAGGCGACTATCACAAGGCGACTAATATAAGTGACTGTCACAAGGTGACTATCACAAGGCGACTATAGAAGCGACTATCACAAGGCGACTATCACAAGATGACTGTCACAAGGCGACTATCACAAGGCGACTATCACAAGGCGATTGTCACAAGGCAACTATCACAAGGTGACTATCACAATGCGATTGTCACAAGGCGACTATCACAAGGCGACTGTCACATGGCGATAGGAAGAATGTAACCGCCAAATATCATCAATAAGATGCTGCCACGTGTCCTCTCCTCTGCCACATGTCACGCATCCATCGACTTCAGCCATGCAGACTTCTATAAATAGAATAGCAGGGTCATTTTTCACCTTTCGCATGATGATTTCTAGAGAATTTTAGAGCATTTTCCAGCATTTTTAGAGCGTTTTCTATAGCAATTTTAGAGCATTTTCCAGCATTTTTAGAGCATTTTCTATAGTGGTTTTAGAGATTTTTCAAATGGTTTTTTTATCATTTTCAAGGCATTTTCAGAGCTTTTTTCATGAGTTTTCAGAGTATTTTTTGAGCTTTTTCAAAGGGTTTTTGGAGCATTTTCCTAGCATTTTTAGAGTGTTTTAAGAGCATTTTCAGAGCTTTACAGAGGGTTATCAGAAATGGCTAGCGCTTCCTCTCCTCTCCCTTCCAAGGTATCTTTCAAGAGCTACTATTGCTCGAATGTGAAGAATATTTTTAGCACTCCTGGGAGAGATTCCAACTGGATTTACACCTTCGGAGTTGTTGGAGTCATGAAGATGCCACAGTTGGATGTCAATGTCTCCCTGATGCAATGTATTGTTAGTTCCTATGACCATGATGTGTCCACTGTATAGATCAGAGTTGATAACAAGGATATTGTTTTTACTGTGAACCCCTCGGATGTGCAACGATTAATAGGGCTACCATTTTTGGATGGTCTCCTTGTTAACAACTAGTATGCATTGACTGAATCTGACAAATCAATGCTGGCATCCAGATATGGCGTGAATCCAGACCATTTGAAAGGTAAGTTTTTGAAAATTTTATTTTTGTTTATCCTTAATTTTGATGTATTATTGTTTCCAATGTCCATTCTCTAATAATGTTCTCTCTATTTTTTAGTTAATTCTTCTAAATCGAAAAGGGGTTTGAACATTTCCAATGTTACAGATAAATTTCTTTATGCTTGTATTGAATTTTTCTTGGGAAGGCTTATTCTGTAGGGCCGACCTACAAAAATATCATTTTGGGCTTTGTCATTATTGATTCATTGTATTGATGGAGGCAGATATGATTGGTCCACTCACATTTCAAACCACCTGAAACAGGACCTTCTTTCTATGTAGAAAATTCAATCTACGTATACAGTAACCTCCAACAACTTTATTCTTTATCTTTTTCATGAAGCATATTACAATCTTCAACAAAAAAATCCTCCAACTGCATTGCACCCAGATTTGTTGGCTATTGGGATCAATGAGAATGAAATACAGGTAAAATTATATATTGGAATAGTCTCTCTTTTCTTTCTTTTCAATCAATCTTGTTATTTTCTAATTTTCTTTTGAAAACATAGAAGAGCAGCTCACTCCTCCAGTAAAAGGGATGCCACCATCAGGATTCAAGAAGCGTCTATCGATTCTGACACGCAGTCACAATCATCACCGGTAACTTCCACCCATAAACGTAGGAGGTCTCCTGATGGACAACATACATGTACGACTCCTCTTACTTCTGGACATGCATCTGCTACAGTTGACATTGAAGACGTAACCTCCAACTCACAAGGTAAACATATTTTTCAAAAGTTCTAATTTCAATAATGTATTTTAACAATATAAAATTATATTTAGTTTGAGAAAATATTTTAACTATTTTCAGAGCAAAGGCCAACACTTGCACCATCAACGACAATGGTTACAGAGTCTGAGTCGGGTATGTTTAGTTAAAATTGATATATTTTAATGGCATTGTTTTTAAAACTAGTTTTAATTTATAATTTTCATGTGAAATTTTGTAGAGGGACTAACTAGATTTAAAAGACTCAGAAAATAGATGCCTCCATCGGGTGCACAATAGGAAAAGTAGCCAGTCCTTCTACAACAAGTCCATCAACATCAAGTTCATCCACAACAAGTCCGACAAACTCCACAACATGCACCACCGGTGAGGAACCAATCTCGCATGCATGGGAAATAGTTCCTCACACCATCGCAACAACCGCATTAGGGAACTAGCAGTCAGTTTCAGACATAGACTCAGACTATGGGTCAGTCTATTGTTTTAGGGATGTCATTCCCAATTTTAACACTTGATAATTTATCAAATGTAGAAAGTGCATCTCAGATGCCCTCTACTGATATGAATCTCGAAGATGATTTTATGTATCAGGATATGAATAATTTGAATTTACCACTAAAGACATGTGATCTGCTTCATGGTCTAGGGATCGATGATGAAGCAGAGGAGAATGTTGAAGGAGATGTCGATGTTTCCTCTTCCCCCCACCAACAAGTTGACACCCATCATCATCCGATCGATGATGATAAAATAAACTTTTTAGAAAATGTTTTATTAGCAAACAGATGTAAGGCTACTATTACGAATAATCTTCTTGTAGATATTGATACATTAAGATAATGGGAATATCGGGCCAAGGTTATGATCAAAGCAATAAATGGTTGATACAAGAACTTCACACATAGAAAGGAGTTATTTTCAAAGGTAGAGAATGAGCCACAAAAGCTCGATGCTCTATTACTAAAAGCTGAATCTGGCACCGTCAAGGCTGATTCTACAAGTAGTGATGAAGTTCTGGCCATTATACTTGACCGATTAGAGAACCTGAATGTCGAAGCCCAAGCATATTTCAATGAATGGGAACTAGATAAGAAGAAAGTAGCAGTAGCAAAAACTGCAAGACTTACAATAGATGTAAGTTTTACATATATCTAAAAATCATTTTTTCTTTAATATATTTTTTTAATTAATATTAATATTTTTCTCTTGTATTTTGCAGTCTAATTATCAACATTTAAAGCAGTAGGTGTCAGCCATGAAAACGTGGATCAAGACAACAAAAATCAGTGTGACTAATGCTATTGAATTGAAGAAGAGACTACAATACACTGTTCGAGAAAACAATTGGCTGAAGAAGCTTATCAAAGATAAGGGCCTGGATGTGGATGTTATAGTAAAAGAAAATGAGAAAGAGTTGAATGCACCATTTAAAGAAGATCCCATGAAGGAAGAAGGTTTATTGCTATCAGGGATAAACACTACAATTGATAGTTTGGTATAGGTTGGTGCATTGGAAGCAAAGGATATTGAGGTAGATGTAGCTGACACTTCAAGCACTTTGTAGGAAGAAAACTTAGAAAAGTAGAACTGTTGTTTCCTTATTTGATGATTCTAGAATGTGGTGAAAAGAAACATGTTTTCAAAGACTCGTATTTTAACATGTTTTCAAACATATTATTTTATATTACATAAATTTTATATTACTTTTTCATATTTTTTTTCAATATTGTGATGTTTTGATCAGTTGTGTGGATGGAATAAATAATTTTGAATTATGTGGATGCAATAATGGAGCACCAATATTTAGTTTACCATAAATGGTTTACTCAATACATGGTTTATTCAATACATGGTTTTCAATACATTGTTTATTCAATACATGGTTTATTATATACATGGTTTTCAATAAATTGTTTATTCAATACATGGTTTGCCATACATGGTTTTCAATACATGGTTTATTCAATACATGGTTTGCCATACATTGTTTTCAATACATGGTTTATTCAATACATGGTTTGCCATACATTGTTTATTCAATACATGGTTTGCCATACATTGTTTTCAATACATGGTTTATTCAATACATGGTTTGCCATACATTGTTTTCAATACATGGTTTATTCAATACATGGTTTGCCATACATTGTTTTCAATACATGGTTTATTCAATACATGGTTTGCCATACATGGTTTATTCAATACATGGTTTGCCATACATGGTTTTTCAATACATGGATTGCCATATATTTTTTTCAATACATGGTTTATACTTTATTCAATACATGGTTTGAACTTTGCTATACATGGTTTTCAAAATATATGAAATCATAATATACATATTCTATTGACAACTGATAGCATAATATATGAAATCAAAATACATGTGAAAAATAGTAATATCTGTGATTCTGTAATCAATATTCTGTTCCAAAATACATGAAAACATGTCTCAAAATATAATCAAATCTCAATATTTTGTTGAAAACTGATGACTTAATATGTGAAATCAAATCAAATAAATGAATCAAATCCCAATATTCTATTGAGAAATGATAGTTTAATACGTGAAATCAATCAAATGAAAGCATCTTTGCATCATAATGGTGGAAGCTGGAACAAACTCTTTTCAGATTGTGCAAAATATTCTGCACTCATACCAAAAATTTTTGTCATCATAGTGTCATCATTGTTACCATTATCCTCATCATCTTGAGTATTCATGACACCTCTTCTCTCTACCAGATATTTCCAATATGACAAAGCTCTTTCATAAGGAAACTTCTCAACCTCATAGGTCGACACATATACTCTCAAACAATTTTCCAAATTTTTGTCCAATCTATTTCGAACTTTAGATTTTACATATGATAATGCACTAAATACCCTTTCATCCTCAACAGATCCTAAAATCATCATTTGACATAATTCATATAAACTAAAATATTCACTCATAGTATGTTGCAGGATACTACTGGGATATAAATGTTTCCACAAACGTGAAATAGAACCCCTTTCATGGTGATTAGTGAATTGTGAAACTTGAGCAGACATTGTTGTTCCAAAATAGTTTGATTATTTTGTCAAAATATCTTTGTTGAGAATGCCATTGATTTCAATACCATTGAATACCACAGGTTTAGTGAAATGGCTAGCAAGAGTGCCCATGTATTTGAGAAACAAACCATTTATATTCTGGTATTCATTACAAGGATTCCAAAATATCGGGTTAACCACACCCATAGCCTCAAGCAATTCATCTCTTTGAAAATGGTCTCTGATCTCTTTTGTCAATGATTCTGCTATTTGTTTCAGTTTAATTTTTGTATCTATTACAACTACATGAAATTTGTTGTATGTTATGGGCATTTGTTCAACTTCATTTGTAGCTATATCCATTCGCTGACCAAAACAATATAAAGGAATTTCCTTTCCATGGACATTAATACAAAGATGATCATTTATATTGAACTTCAAAAAGTTTTGAGGATCATTCACGTTTGTCAATGCTCTCCAACTCTCAAACATGGGATCCATAAAACTTTCACCAGATGCGTACATCGTATCAATATGTAAGCAAATTTGTTTTCTTGCCCTGATGAAATCCACAATATAAATCGATCTTTCTTGTGCAATTTTGATCAAAGTATTCATTTCTTCCAACATTGGAAGAATACCACACAATGTGAGAAGTGTTTCAAAGTCACTCATTCGAAATAGCAAATCTTTAGCCTTATCAACTGCCCTACGATTTGCATACATAAACCCTACCAAGGATTGATATTCTTTGAAAACTCTATATGTCGGTTGATACATCGAAATCCACCTAGTATCTACATCTTTTAAGATTTTTTACCATCAGTAACTCCTAGTGCAAACTATTGAAACTCTAAAAATATTTTTGGACTACACAAAAAATAATCATGAATTTCATGGACAAGCTCTTCCACTCTCGCTACATTTGTAAATGTATCCACAATTTTGTATGCAAGATTAATTCTATGAGCCATGCAATGAATAGGGATCAAATATGGGGTAACAGATGTTTGTAGTCTAACACAAAGACCATTCTTGTGTCCTTGCATTGTAGCAGCACCATCGGCTCTGACACATATTAACTTAGTGGCTATTTCCATTTCATTCATTCTTGCTATTTCCTTTAAACTAGAAACAACAACATTGTAAATGTTTTTTGCATTGCAATTTTCCACCATCTTGCATAGTCCAAGTAAATGAGGTTGCCTTAAATGATTTTCCAATGTGTAAACATGCATGCAAATCCAAGATGTGTTGTCAACAACAGTCACCTCATCAATTGAAAGTGAAATGAATTTGGCCTTTTTTATTTTCTCTTTGAGGTCATCCTGCTCAACCAATGACAAATATTTTACCATTTCCCAACCACTTCGATCTGACCAATGGGCGTTGGGTAAGTTCTGCACATCAGCTAGTCAAAATAGAGATTTATAATCAATGAAATCTGACATAGGTCTACCCTTTTTAAGAATAGTGAGTACAACAACAAACTGTAAACTTTTTGAAGCTAAAGTGAACTTTTCCATTTTTCAAAATTGGGCTTGAATCGTTGCACCTTTCTCAACCAAAGTTTGCTTTTGTTTCATTGCTTTATCATATTCTTGTGCATATCTGATATGGGCACACTCTGATGCATCCTTCCACCTATAATTTTTCTGTATTGGTCCATCACTTTCTTTTGTTTTTATATAAACCTTTCCACAATGTTTTTCTACTATATCTTTCTTAACTTGCAATCTGTGATCCTTTCCGTGTTTCCAACTGCAAATTATGCATCTCAATTCTATTATTACCTCATTACTATTCTCTGGAAGCACTGGCTCAACAAATGGAAAATCTGAAACCCAATCAGGCTGAAATGATCTGTTAATTGTCCATCTAGATGACCTTGCACGTTTATGTTTTTTAGAAGAAGATTCTTCGAAAGTAGGTACTGCATAAGAACTATTACTTTGTTTTCCATTTGGCGTGTTTGTTTCAGGAATCTCTTCATGTTGTTGTTCCATTTATTTAAGAAAATTTTCATCTATGGACTTTTCATTATCGTAGATATGTGGAAGTGGATTCATACCAGGGTCAACAATGTTTTCTATAGAGATAATACTAGGGTCAATACCAGGGTCATTATCATTATTCTTTTTAAAATCATACCTTATTTTAAAAAATATAGATAAACAATGGACAAAGCCATCCACCAAAAATCACCCTTCTTAATGAATGAAGACATTATATATAAAATTAACAATGCACAAAAATTAACTGGTTAGTAAGTAAAGGCGTTCATACCTTCAATTTGTGTAGATGTTGATGGCTGACTAGATTTTGAAATATTATGAAAGTATTTGAGGATACTCCTTTTATCGAAATTGGAATATTGGCCTCCCTTCTTTCCACTACCAATAGGTGATATTTTACCTATATAAATAGAAGAGTAACAAGAACATCATTTTGAAAAATGGAAATAACTGGTAAAAGAGAGAACTACTATTCAAGACAATAAAATATCTGACCCAAGGAAGCTTGATATTGGTGCCCAAATAATAGGAAAACCTCCTTATTGAGTTTCAATGAACAAAAATGTATAAAAAAGAAACATAAATGGTAACATAAACTTATCGGTAAATGGTTGTCATTGTATGTCATTCACCTTGTGATAGTTGCCTTGTGATAGTCACCTTGTGATAGTCGCCTTGTGACAATCACCTTGTGATAGTCACCTCTGTCGATCACCTTGTGATAGTTGCCTTGTGACAGTCGCTTATGTTAGTCACCTTGTGATAGTTGCCTTGTGTCAGTCACCTTGTGTCAGTCACCTTGTGAGTCACATTTTATCACTCGCTTCTATCGGTCACCTTGTGTCAGTCGCTTCTGCTAGTCACTTTTTGTGGTCGCCTTGTGTCAGTCGTCTTGAGACTATGAGTGTCGCTGTCAGGGTTACCTATATATAGTGGGGTACAAGAGGTGAATTGGGTGGGATAATTTTTTTAAATAATTTTAAGGCAAAAATTAGGCGGGAAAACATATTGTACCAGGGCGAATTTACCCTAAAAAAAATTAATTCCGTAATTTTCGGGCGAATGGGCCGACCTCTAGGGTCCCAAAATTAGCAAAATAAAAATTGTTAAAATCCTAAAATTCGCTATAAATTGCGAAATTCGCCCTTGTGCATAACCCTGTCCATAATTCCCGCCCTTTGTGTTAGAATTTTGTAAAATAATATTATTTTGTTCTCCTTGTGTTTGCAAATTAAACAAGGTGTGAAGAAATTGTGAGAACCCTCTCAGTTTATAAAATGCACTAAGGTTCTTGAAACATTGCAATTATTCCCTATTTTGTCTTTGACGGGAAAAAAATGAGGCAATGTTCTTTAAGTTGATTTGTAAAAAACAAATACCTTGGAGGCAAAGTATTTTAAAAAAATACATGTGACAAAGTATTTAAAAAATACCTTTTAGGGACTTCAAAGTATTTTTCTTCACAAAATGGGTGTGCGTAGAATTGGAAACATTGATCACCTGTCGAGAGTCTAATCATAGGCTAGCTAACCATCTTGACTACAACACAGGACAAAATCCCTAACCTCTTGTAATTTTTTTTGTTTGTTTGGGTGTGATGCGTGGGGTTTGAACCCCTGACCTCCCATAAAGTAGCGCCTAGCACTGGCCTAAGCAACCAGTTGGGCTAGTTCTTCCAACAAGATAAAAGAGAAAGTGAGTGATATTTATTTCCTTCTGCTCAAGGCATAAAAATATGGGACTTTTAGTCCCACATACAGTAGGTCACTACACTTTTGGTGGTTTAAAACTAACTTCAACCATATTATCCTTTTATTACCTTTGATAAATCAACCACAATAAATGTTTTTCCACCCATGAGCCATATCATCTTCTCATAGTGCCACATCATCTACCTTGCAATTCACCACATCACCCACACTTGCCATGTCTATTAGCTAATCAATGACTACCATGTTAGTCGAATCACATTACCATGTCAGTGCTCTATCAACAATACCATGTGTTTACATCAAAGTTCATGTATAGTCCACATCAACTAGTCCCACCACATGTTTACCTTGGGATGTGTATTTAGTTTAAAGGTCTTGCTCCTCGATATTTGTGCCCTAATCTGATCCTTTACCTCCAAAATCATGTAGGGTGATTTCAATCCCTAGAGTGGCATGAATACTGTCAAATTTTGCGTTGCCTACATGCAGAATGTCCTCACCTCGAAATGCATGTCATTGCTTGCGAAGTCAACTGCTACACCTAGAAAATCATGTGCTTTTTGGTACCATATAGGACTTCAATGAGCAACATATTTGTATTAGAATAATGCACATATATAATATATTAGTATCTGCCCAATGAACTTATAGTTTGCTCAACCAACTTCTCCCAAATTCCCTAACTACCTAGAGGAGCGCTTAACCTAATCACCTTGAATATGATGCTAAGCGAATAATATAATAATATCTAGACTATGCTAACACAAATATCCAATGTTACAATAAAAAATTTGCTTTCTTTTGATACAAAATATTACAATACTAGGGTTCTTTGAAACCCTAGTGAATAGTGTTGGTGGTGTTTTGAAACTCGCTTTTGATCCCAACAGAAGTGAGTGGGCTTCGTACTATCCAATACTGGGACACTTTAGCTTAAGCAGCTACACAACATAGGTGTAGTATCTTTAGATATGCACACAAAAGATAGTAAACAATTCAATAGTAACTGTGAGGGCTCCACATTGTGATACCATTAGGAATTAATACAACTCTAGCTATGCAATATAAAGAAAGTAAATAGAATATAAAAATACATGAAATGAAGTAAATAAATGGTTGATTTAACTTTTTCACTTGTTGTTCTCTAGTCTATAGTATCTATTGCAGGGAAAATGGTGTGATGATGCCTTAGTGACACTCAAGGTTTAGTAGGGTTGCAGGACTCTGGTTTAAAACACCCATGGGTGCTTGGTGGTAGCAGAAGATACCTATGGATATCTAGGGATGGAAAAAAGCACCCAAAGGTGCTAAAGAGTGGAAGAAAGTGCATAATGACACTCAAGAGTAGCGAAGGGCATTTGGGAAGTGAGGTAAGGTTTGTAGAAGTAGACCTACTTTAGACAAGGGATGCGGTAATAAATGTGGTAGTGGATGCGAAGGTGAGGGTGACGATGTAAAATTATCAGATTTCTTAGGACCAAGGCTCAAGGACTTGATGGACATGAATTGCTTAGGAAAATATAGGGCAAAAGACTTAGGGGTTGAGCCATAAAAATGGATCCTATTTATAATCAGACACATTAGGGTTTCAACGACACAATTTGTGTGGTCAAGATTAAAAACATGATAAAGGGTAGAGATTAAATCTAGACATGTGGCATGGATCAAGGTGGATGAATGGCTGGGATTAAGACAAGATGGATGGTTGGGATTAATTTACACATATATACATTTATTAAATATATATAAAATATAATATAAAATTTAAATATTTAATTATATATTAAACAAATATATATATATATATATATATATATATATATATATATATATATATATAGTCAATAATAGGTAAAAAATTATGGTAAGACCTGGATGGATGACAAGTGGCTAGATTTTGGTGTCTACAATATCAAAATATCATGGATAATTGCGCAAGCTAGGATATAAGGATTTAGAACAATCAAAATTTCCTACTCCTAAAAATATCTCTTGGAAGAATGTTTGGTCATTAGAGGCTCTCCCTAAGGCCTCAACATTCCTTTGGTTGGTCGTCCAAAATAATATTCTTATGTGAGTGAGTCTACAAAAACAAAAATATCACAAAACTTTTATATGTGCCTTATGTGAGAAGGATTTATAAATGTCATACCATTTACTTATTCATTATCCCTTTGTTCACACCATATTTTGTTGCTTTTTAAAAATATGAGAATATAATAGATAGCTCCATCAACATTGAAAGAATTGATGAAATATTAGATTAATTTTTTCAAAGCTAAAGCATTATGTATTCTATGGAGTATTGATTATCTATTATTTTTTGAAATTTTTGCATGAAAGAAATAATAGAATTAAAATAAATAAATCTCAAATTCATACACAAGCTTCAAATCATATTATTGTCTATCTTGTAGAATGTTTACCAATATGGTGTTTATCATAGGAAGTATTAGGTGCAAAAAAAAGAGGTGTTAGAAACTTGATTACAAGAAGGATCATCTATGATAATGGAATTAAAATAAAGGATTTTATTTTATCTACGGTAAAATAAAAATGTCTTGAAATCAGGTTTACTAAAACTAATTTTGATGGTGCTTCCAAAGGAAATCTTGAAAAAAGTGGTGAAGGTGGTATTTTTTGAAATAATGAATAAAATATTCTCCTCACTTAATTAGAATCATATGGAACTTCAACTAACAAAATATGTAGAGTGATTTAACACTGTATGTGGGTTGAATTAACAACAAAAATGTAGGTGCAAGAGCACACAATGGAAGCAGGAAGAATTGTAGAAGTTGAAACAATTTTTTTATATTATCTGTAAGGAAGGAAAAACTATAATAATTACACGTAGATCTACATTCGAGCCTCTCTACATTGCAATAAATCCACTCTCCCCAAAAACTTCTTCCCAATTATAATCTGATCCAACTTTAATATCAAAATTAAAAAAATAAAAAATTCCCATCCAAACCAGAAAACATAGATCCACTCCAAGGAAATTAAAATAAAAAATAAATTTATAATTTCCTATATGATCCATTAATTCAATGGTCATAAAGAGCATATAAATATGTGCACAAATACCATACACCATTTTTTTCTTGATAAATTAATGTAATGGTCATGAAGACCATAGAACTACATGCGTAAAGACCATAGAATAATTTCTCATTCAAGCCATTAATGCAATGGTTATGAAGACCACAAAACTGTGTTCATAAAGAATATAAAATAATTTCTTGCCTGAACCATTAATGGAATGATCATAAATATCACATAACTATGTGTGCAAATACCATAAAATAGTTTTCATTTGAGACATTAATACAATGATCATAAAGACCATAAAAATACATGCTTAAAAACCACAGAACTACATGTGCAAAGAACACATAATTGCATGGCACCTATCACAACACTAAAAAATTTATTATTATTTTTTGATGCAAATATTGCACAAACACAAGGATGCTCCTGCATCAAACACCCTTGCTAAAAAGAATATGATCTTGGGGTTCACATTATGATTTTGCAAACAACTAATTAGGCCACTCAAGCTAGCTTACTTCATTTTCAACAATCCATGAGTCTTCCTTAGGTACTTTACCCTTCCATCAGATCATATATTCTTTGTACTCTCTCTACTAAATTTTCTTGCCAAAGCATGAATCCAATATTTGCACTATTTACTCTCATTGCTTATCAGGTATCTCCCTCCTCCAATCTGGTGCTTTGATGGGGAGCCAATTTCACCACAAATAAAATGACGCAATTTTATTTGAAAGTCGCAGTGTTATTAATTTTGAAGCAGGGAGCTTTTACAATAAAATACCATGAAAATAAATACACAGTGCTTTAAACGCAAAATACAGCCGCAGCCTTCCTTTCTCTCCCCTAGCCTGTCGAATCCCCCAACAAAATCCTTTTTTTATCCTCTATGTTTCGTGCTGCACCGCCGTTCATAACCGCCTTAACGGTTTCTGGAACGGTCGTATGGAACGGCCTTAACGGCCTTTGAAACTGCTACTAGAACAACCTTCACGATCTCAGGCACTGCCACTTGAAACTGCCACGTGGAACACCACCTAGAATTGCCACTTGGAATGCCACCTGGAACTGCCACTTTGGCTTTGTCTGCTAAGGTGTCGCGATATCGTGACCTTTCTTTGCGTTTTAGCTTTGCCAGCCAAGGTGTCGTGATATCGTGACACTTCTTTGAGTTTTGGCTTTGCCGGCCAAGGTGTCGCGATATCGCGACACTTCTTTGTGTTTTGGCTTTGCCGGCCAAGGTGTCGCGATATCGCGACACTTCTTTGAGTTTTGGCTTTGCCGGCCAAGGTGTCGCGATATCGCGACACTTCTTTGAGTTTTGGCTTTGCCGGCCAAGGTGTCGCGATATCGCGACACTTCTTTGATTTTTGGCTTTGCCGGCCAAGGTGTCGCGATATCGCGACACTTCTTTGAGTTTTGGCTTTGTCGACCAAGGTGTCGCGATATCGCGACAACTTTGGTGTCGCGATATCGCGACCCATTTTACACTTAGTCATTTTTTTGCAAAATGTGAACTTTTGACCATGAGTTGCATTTGCTATGGTGCATTGTGAACTTTCGACCATGAGTTGCATTTGCTATGGTGCATTGTGAACTTTCGGCCATGAGTTGCATTTGCTATGGTGCCCGAAATACGTCACGATATCGCGACGACATTTGCGTCGCGATATCGCGACCATTAGTTGCTTTGGTCATGGTGCTCAGAATACGTCGCGATATCGCGACGACATTTGCGTCGCGATATCGCGACCATTAGTTGCTTTGGTCACGGTGCTCAGAATACGTCGCGATATCGCGACAACTTTGGTGTCGCGATATCGCGACCAATTTTATACTTGGTCATTTTTTTCAAATTTTGAACTTTTTCAACTTTGAACTTTTTTTTGGTGATGCAAGATTGCTACGCTGCCCGAGATGCTCCTACATCAGACACCCAGGGTAGATGTTTAGAAGTGATCCTCACTTCTGGATGGTCAGAGGAAAACCCAAACGATCAACCTCTGATTTGGACAACCATGTGGCATCTTCGACAGGTCTGTTCTTCCACTTGACCAAATACTCCGAATATTGCCTATTTCGGGTACTTCTGCCAGCACGAGTGTCGAGTATGTCTTCAATTTCTTCTTTGTCTGGAGTGGATGCAGGAATGGTCCACAGATCCGGACTGGGTGGTTCACTACAACTTCCTGCATGATATTCAACCAAGTCTGAAATATTGAAGATAGGTGAAATATTCAGCTCACTTGGGAGATCAACTTCATAGGCATTGCCTGAATCTCGTTTGCCTATGATCCGGCATGGTCCAAACTTCTTCATCTTCAACTTATTTTAAGTTTTCTTAGGAAAACGTTCCTTACGTAAGTGAACCATGACTTCATCCCCTACTTGGAATTCTTTGAAACACCGCTTCTGATCGGCTCTGGCCTTGTAAGTAGCATTCATTTGACTGATATGCTGCTGTACCTCTTCATGTAAAGTCTTCATGTGCGCTGCAAAGTCTTCAGCTTCAGCACTGCACTTGTTTGTTTTATCCATCGGTCTCAACTCAGAAGCATTTCTAGGGCTGTACTCATGCACAATCTGGAATGGTGATTTACCAGTACTACGATTGACAGAATTGTTGTAAGCAAACTCTGCCTGGGGTAAAATCAGATCCCATCCCTTCGGTTTATCTCCTACCAAACATCGTAGAAGATTACCCAAACTTCTGTTGACTACCTCGGTCTGTCCATCAGTCTACAGATGGTACGTAGAACTCATTTTCAAGTCTATTTTTAGCTTCTTCCATAGAGTTCTCCAGAAATAACCCACAAATTTGGTATCTCTGTCCGAAATAATGCTTTGGGGTAGACCATGAAGTCGGACTACCTCCTTGAAGAACAAGCCGACAATGTGAACCGCATCACTTGTCTTCTGACATGGAATAAAATGGGCCATTTTTGAAAACCTATCAACAAAAACAAAAATGGCATCATTTCCATGTGTTCTTGCGTGACCAAGAACAAAATCCATGCCGATATCTTCCCAAGGTCTTCCCGGTACAGTGCAATGGCCGGTACATTCCTATATTCGGTCGACTCCTTTTGCCATCCGGCACACTCGCAACCCCCGCACAAATCTGGTCACATCTGGCTGCAATTGTGGCCAATGGTAATTCTCACTAACAAGAGCAATGGTCTTATCACGGCCAAAATGCCCTGCTAGTCCTCTACTATTCTTCTCTTTGATCAAATTTTCCCTCATGGAACTTCAAGGAATGCACAATTGATTCTGCAAAAATAGCATCCCATCTTGGATCATGAAATCTAACCACTTAGTGCAATCCACGGTAGTAGGAGACACACATGCGGTCCATGCCTCTGCAAAATCTGGATCTACTGGGTATAAACTCTTGAGTTCATCAAACCCAACAACCTGCACTCTCATTTCCATCAACAAATTATGCCTTCTACTCAAGGCATCTGCAACTCTATTAGATTTGCCACTTCTATGCTTTAGTACAAAGGTATAACTCTGCAAGAATTCAACCCACTTCAAATGTCGTTGGTTAAGTTTACCTTGACTATTGATATACTGCAAAGCTTGATGGTCAGTATATAAAACAAACTCTTTGGTTAGCAAATAATGTCTCCATTTCTTAAGAGCCTGAATTATAGCATAGAATTCTTGATCATAAACAAAGTATTTCTTTCTAGCATAATTCAATTTTTCACTAAAATATGCAACAGGTTTACCTTCTTGACTCAACACAGCTCCAATGGCACTGCCACTGGCATCACAGTCAACCTGAAACACTTTATTAAAATCTAGAAGTGCCAGAATGGGCTGTTCTGTCACTTTCTTCTTCAATATATTCATGCTGGTATCTTCTTTGGCAGTCCACTTAAATTCTCTCTTATCCCCTCTCATAGTTTCTGTTAGGGGTGCACAAATACTGCTAAAGTCTCTAATAAACTTTCTATAGAAACTTGCAAGACCATGAAATGATCTTACTTCTGTCACATTCCTTGGAGCAGGCCATTCAAGGATAGCCTTCACTTTCTCAGGATCCATTTTCAGACCCTCCTCTGAGATGACAAATCCCAGGTATATCAACTCTTTCTGTACAAAACTGCACTTTTGTATATTTATCAATAATCGCTCCTCACGCAGCTTTTTCAAAAACTGTCCGAACATGCAACAAATGTTCATCCAATGTTGTACTAAAAATCAGAATATCATCTAGATACACTATCACGAACTTTTCCAGGAAGTCACGTAATACTTCATTCATCAACCTCATAAATGTACTGGGTGCATTAGTCAGTCCAAACGGCATAACTAACCACTCATACAAACCCTCTCCGGTTTTAAAGGCTGTCTTCCATTCATCACCCTCTCTAACACGTATCTGATGATATTCGCTCTTCAAATCAATCTTAGTGAAGTATTTAGCTCCACTCAAGCAATCCATTATATCGTCCATTCTAGGTAATGGAAAGCAATATTTAATAGTAATTTTATTAATGGCTCGGGAATCAGTGCACATTCGCCATTCGCCATTCTTCTTTGGTGCAAGTACTGCTGGTACTGCACAAGGGCTCAAACTTGCCCGAATCAAACCCTTCCTCAACAATTCCTAAACTTGTCGGTTCAATTCTTCATTCTCAACAGGAGACATTCTATGAGCTGCCTTGTTGGGTAAGCTAGATCCTGGCATTAAGTCAATCTGATGACTAATCTTCCTCATTGGTGGCAAACCCTCAGGCACATTGTCTGATATAATATCAGGAAATTCCGCTAACAGATGTTCAACTTCTACTGGAATGTTAGTAGTATCTTCTCTTTTTACATGAGGAATTAATGCATAACACATTGAATCCCTCTTTATACCATCCAAAATTTTTTTGCCATCTACTAAACAAATTCTAGCATTATTGCATACCTTTTCCTCAACCTCCTTTAATGGCTTCAGTTTGTGGCGTACTCCATCTTTTGTCAGGGAATAGGTATTTTCATGCCCATCATGCGCTGCACGTCTATCAAATTGCCATGGTCTTCCAAGCAACAAATGGCAAGCATCCATCGACAAAATATCACACAGGACCTCATCCTGGTATCTTCCAATTTTGAACTTGACCAAGCATTGTTCACTGACCAATGCTCTATGATCCTTCTGCAACCATGCAATCCGGTATGGATGCGGGTGCTGTTTTCTTTCTAGCTTTAATTTAGCTACCATTTCCTCAAAAACCAAATTATCTGTACTACCATTATCAATAATAATATTACAGATTTTACCTGAACATTTACACCTTGTGTGGAACAGGCTTTTTCGTTGATCTGGTTCCTTCTCCTCATTCAACAAAGTTCTTCTTGTAATCATCACTTCTCCATGCTCTGCTTCTTCAGAGTGCTCGGATTCAACACCATCCTTAGCAACTGTAGCTCTGGCATTTCCTTCAGGCCTTCTATTTGGTGCTTCTTAGTGTTTGGGACACTCATATGATCGATGCCCTTCTTCTTCACAATTAAAACAGGTTCCATGGAATCTGCCTCTGCCATATCTGCGTCCACCTCTACCTCTGCCCCTTTGATAATCATTGTTCTGATTATGGGGTCGGTTAGCATTCTCCTCCTTCTCGTTCTCGGTGATTGCTGGTTTCACCATTCTATTTTTGATCATCATATTTAATTCCACTGGTTCTTCCACCAGTTCTTCCACCATGAACTCTTCCTCTTTGCTTGCTGTCAAATCTGCGATTCAGTTTCTCTTCTACTTTCAGAGCAAACTGATAAGCATCTTCAATGCTGTTCATTCGAACCAGACTCAATTCCTCTTGCACGCTGGTTCTCAACCCATTAATGTAACGGGCTACTCTTTCCTTAGTTGCTTCCGTATGACCGGTTCTAATAGAAATTTTAAAAAATTCCTCGGTATATTCTTTAACAGTTTTGCTGGACTGTCATAAACTCTGCATTTTTCGCAGCAGATCTAATTCGTAATCTGCTAGAATAAATTGGCGTTTCAATTTTTCCACCATTCGATCCCATCTGGAGATCTTTTCTTTGCCTCTCCGGTTTCTTTCCAACTGCACTCCTTTCCACCATATGCCAGCGTGTCCTTTTAATTTTGTTCTGGCAAACTTTATTCGATTAGGATCTTCAACATCCTCATAATTGAAATATTCTTCCATGTCATTAATCCAGTTGATTAATTCTTTTGGATTTAAATTTCCAGCATACGTAGAAACGTCAATTTTTGGTCTTTTTCCAATCTGCAAAATGGCTTTTATCATTCGTGACTCTGCGACACTCATTTCTTCTTCTTCCGCTTCAGGCGGGTCTTCAACTCCGTCATCATTGCTACGATCTTCTCCTCTTGGCTCTATTCCCCTACGCAATTCTTCCTGCAATGCCAACACTTGTCTCTGCAATGCACGAAAATCCCCTTCAAGAACCACGTTCCTTCCAGCACCATGATTTCTACGCGATGGCATTCTGTCTCACAATTTCTCAGAAACCCGTAACCCCAATCCTGGTGTGAGCTGCCTCCCGTTCGACGCTCTGCTCAACACTCTCAGAATATTATAGCTCTAATACCACTTGATGGGGAGCCAATTTCACCACAAATAAAATGGCACAATTTTGTGTTGAAAGTCGTAGCGTTATTAATTTTGAAGTAGGGAGATTTTACAATAAAATACCATGAAAATAAATACACAGTGCTTTAAACGCAAAATACAGCCACAGCCTTCCTTTCTCTCCCCAGCCTGCTGAATCCCCCAAAGAAATCCTTTTTTTATCCTCTATGTTTTGTGCTGCACCGCCGTTCATAACCGCCTTAACGGTTTCTAGAACGGTCGTATGGAACGGCCTTAACGGCCTTTGAAACTGCCACTGGAACGGCCTTCACGATCTCAGGCACTGCCACTCGGAACTGCCACGTGGAACACCACCTGGAATTGCCACTTGGAACGCCACCTGGAACTGCCACTTTGGCTTTGTCTGCTAAGGTGTCGTGATATCGCGACCTTTCTTTGTGTTTTAGCTTTTCCAGCCAAGGTGTCGCGATATCGTGACACTTCTTTGAGTTTTGGCTTTGCCGACCAAGGTGTCGTGATATCGCGACACTTCTTTGTGTTTTGGCTTTGCCGGACAAGGTGTCGCGATATCATGACACTTCTTTGAGTTTTGTCTTTGACGGCCAAGGTGTCGCGATATCGTGACACTTCTTTGAGTTTTGGCTTTGTCGGCCAAGGTATCGCGACACTTATTTGAATTTTGGCTTTGCCAGCCAAGGTGTCGCGATATCGCGACAACTTTGGTGTCACGATATCACGACCCATTTTACACTTAGTCATTTTTTTGCAAAATGTGAACTTTTGACCATGAGTTGCATTTGCTATGGTGCATTGTGAACTTTTGACCATGAGTTGCATTTGCTATGGTGCATTGTGAACTTTTGGCCATGAGTTGCATTTGCTATGGTGCCCGAAATACGTCGCGATATCGCGATGACATTTGCGTCGCGATATCGTGACCATTAGTTGCTTTGGTCATGGTGCTCAGAATACGTCGCGATATCGCGACGACATTTGCATCGTGATATCGTGACCATTAGTTGCTTTGGTCACGGTGCTCAGAATACGTCGCGATATCGCGACCAATTTTATACTTGGTCATTTTTTTCAAATTTTGAACTTTTTCAACTTTGAACTTTTTTTTGGTGATGCAAGATTGCTACGCTGCCTGAGATGCTCCTGCATCATGCTTCCTCCATCTATGCATCTTTAGAATATTTGGGTGCATGGAATAAATATAGATAAGATATATTGAATATCTATGATATATCTAACCCTTTAGGTAATTCAATTATAATAAGTTTTCTAAAAAAACAATGTAAAATGTGACAAGGACATATCTTCTTGGGTCAGCTTGTTATATGTTTTGTGAAGGAACCTCTCCTTTCTCAGATGTGCCATTGACTAACTTATGATGAATATTTGTGTGCTTCTTATAATTAGCATTGTTATTTTCAAGTTATTTCTTTACTTACGCATGCACCTCTTACACATGTTACACAAAGTCTTTCATATTAGCGTTGACATGGGTATCAACTTCCACCTCAATAGATCCATGAATCTAGATCAAGATAATTCATACACCACTTGCAATGGAATCCTTCCAATTGATCTATTTACTAAATTATTGTATGCAAACTCCACTTGTGTCAACTTAGAGTCCCACTGAATAGGGTGCTCTCTTATGAGACACCACAATAGATTGCCAAGACTCCGATTGACAACTTCTATATATCCATATATTTTAGGATAATATGCCAAAATATATTTGAATTGCATACCCAATTTTTTCCAAAGAGTGCACCAAAAGTGGTTAAGGAAATTTTTATCACAATCTAATGTAATGTTGTGTGACAACCCATGCAATCTCACTATCTCCTTAAGGAAAAAATTCACTATCTTGTATTTATCATTCAAATTTTTATGAGGAATGAAATGTACCATTTTAGATAATCAGTCCACCACTACAAAGATAAAATCATGACCTCTCTACATGCATGAAAATCCAATAACAAATTCCATGGATAACTCCTCCTATGGTTTTTTTGGCATGCACAAATTTTTGTACAACCCCATATTTTGTACCACTCCCTTAGTTGTCTAGTAGATTCTACATCTTTCCATAAATTTTTGCACATCCTTATGCAAAATATACCAATAGTACCTCTCTTCCATGTCTATGTCAAAGTGCCTCTATGTCCACCTCCATGTAGCTCCTTGATGAGATTCTCCCTCATCAAATTGCACAAGATGTACAATTTCTTTCTCCTACATAGGCATCCCTCTTACACAAAGAATTCTAGAAATGAACATCTATCTCTAAACCATGGCTCCATGCATTAGGGTTATGCATAAGGGGTCGATCCAAAAATATATTTATAAAATGTTGGTGAATCTTTTTTGAAATCCAGGTTAGTGTCCAAATGCATGTATATGATTCACTATTATTAGGGGCAATGTTAGAAATTTAAACTTAAAATAGTCAAGTTGTTATAAAATAATTTACACCCAATTTATTTTGAATAATGGGCCCTGGTCAAGGGTCCCAAATATTAGTCAATTCTAAAATTTGAAAATCCTAATTTTAGCCAATTTGGAAATAAATAGCCGCTATGCATAACCCTACCATGCATGTGCATCATGCATCTACAAAATTTGGATCTACGCCATACAAATCCTTCATCCCCTCCATGCCCACTAGTTTAACTATAATTTCAAACAACGCATACCTTCTACTCAAGGTATCCATGACCTTATTCACACTTTCTGCATGATGCTTCAACGCAAAAGAGTATTACACCCATATCATGTACCTTTGGTTTAATTTTACCTGACTATTGATGAATTTAAGTGCCTGGTGATCCGTGTACAACACAAAATCATTCAACAACAAGTAATACCTCCAATTGTACAAATACTACACTATGGCATAGAATTATTTATCATAGATAAAATAATTCTACCTAGCCTCATTAAACTTTTCACTAAAATAAGTGACCAGTCTACTCTCTTAGCTCAACACAACACCAATAATAGTTCCACTAGTATTAAAATCAACTTGGAACACCTTTCCAAAGTCTATAAGTTCTAACACTAGTTCCTCTATCACATTTTTCTAAAAGAGCATAAAAATCTTAGTAGTTTCAACCATTCATTCAAACCCTCATTTGTGCATACAGTGCGTCAATGGTGCACAAATACCACTAAAGTTCCTAATAAAATTTTGATAAAAGGTTTCCGACCCATGGAAACTTTTGATCTCAATTACATTGTGCAATTATGGCCACTCAACTATTGCATGGACCTTCTATGGATCCATGTGCAATCCATCTTCAGATATCACAAATCCTAAGTATGTGATCTCCTTCTTCAAGAAATTACACTTCTTTAGATTGATGCATAAATTTACCTTCCTCAGTTACACAAACATCTACTAGAGGTGTGCAAGATGTTCCTCCCTTGTCTTGCTAAACACCAAAATATTGTTAAGGTACATGACCATAAACTTACCTAAAAATAGCTTTAGAACCTCTTTCATTAACCTTATGAATGTTCTTGGAGTATTTGACAACCCAAATGGCATAATACACCATTCATACAAGATTATTTTTGTCCTGAATGTGATCCTCCATTTATCCCCATCTCAATTCCTTATCCGATGATATCCACTCTTGAGGTCAATCTTGAATAAGTATTGCATTTCACTCAAACAATCCATCATGTCATCCATGCATAGTACTAGAAACCTATACTTGATGATAATATTGTTGATAACACGAGTCTGTGCATATCCTTCATGTTCCATCCTTATTTGGTGTTAGTACTATAGGAATTGTGCAAGAACATAAATTTTTTATTATCAGACCTTATTTTAGCAGTTATTTCCACCTACTTGTTCAACTCCACACTCATGTTTGGACTCATCCTATGTGGTACCTTGTTAGAAAAATGAGAACTTGGAATCAAATAAATGTAATGTGATATTGTGCATGCAAACAATAATCCATCTGGAATTCCTTCACCAACTACATCCGTGAACTCTTCTATAAGTACATAAATATCTGGCTCCTCAAAGTTACCTGTATATAGCTACTCTTCTTGTGCAAGTGTGACTATAGTAGTCCTACATGAAGAACACAAGCTTATCCTGAGAGAGGGGTGAACAGTATAAGGTCACTTTTTACTTTTCTTTCCCAAACAATATTATGAAATGTATAGATAGAAATATTAATAGCAGTAAATAAAGCAATGTACAAATAACCACATAAAATAGAGACACCACAATTTATGTGGTTCACCCAATGTGGACTACTCCATGGAGAAAATATTTTACTAAAATATTCTCAATCAATCTCTTGGGAATACTTTCCCTATTATAATGTTTATGGACCTCTGTCTAAAGGAGACACCAATCCCCTGAATCAAGTTCATGGATATCTATCCATATGAGAAATCCTTCTCCTTTGCTCTAGTTGGTGATCCTCTAGAAGACTATTGCCTCTACTACATTGGCTTGTGGATCTCTCTCAACTGAATACTCTTGTCCCCAATCAGAAGACCTATCCTCACTACCCTGGCTAATGGATCTCTATCCACTGGAGACTATTGTCCTATCTACTTTGTTACCTCCAAAATTTTGTCTCAATCTGCACTAAACACAGTCCTTCGATCTAGCACAAATCTACTCAATGATATCTGTCTTCAAGCCTTAACTTAAGGCTTGACTCAACTCTTCTATATCTTCTCTAAATTTTAACTCAAGGTTTGAACAAATCAATCAACTCTACTCTTAAGTCTTCTCAAAGAATTATCTCAAATTTGCCTTGTAAGCTTCCACAAAAGGTCACACTAATTTTTCCACAAGTTCTCTCTAGAACTTGTCCAAATATGCTCTACAAGTCCTCTCTAGAACTTGCTTAAATATGCTCAACAAGTCCTCTCTAGAAATTGCTCAAATATGCTCTACAAGCCCTCTCTAGAACTTGCTCAACTCTACTCAATAAGTCATCTCAAGAACTTATCCAAATCTATATTGTAAGCTTTCACAAAAGCTCACACAAAATCAGTCCACAAGTCTCCTTAAAGACTTGCCTCAAATATGCTCAATAATTCCACACAGAATTGACCAATCTCATAGAAACATAAAGAGAATTTTTAGAGACTCAATATGATCTATACTCATCACAATGCTCAATCACTCTCTTAGAAATATAAGGAGAATTCTTAGAGACTCAATATGCTTCAAATTCAACTCAATGCTCAATTAATTTTTCAACTCAATTCGTAATATAGAATAGTTTGTTTTATGGAACTTGAACAATCACTTCACATACCCACTTGACTAGGTTCAACCAAATTTACTCAACCAAACACTCAATGAAACAACCCTTGCTTACAAACCCTAGTCCAAGATTATGATCACTCAAATAAAAATGTTTCCAACAATGCTCAACATAAAATCTCACATAACGATGATACTCATGTTCTTTTCAAACTCTAGTTCAAGTTCTTTGCTCAACAACTCACTTCAACAATAATTATTATAAAATAATATTCACATAGCAATGATACTTAATCCTTAGTTCAAGTTATTCACACAACCAAGGACTTCAACAACAATGCTTATCAAACCATTTTCTCATAGCAATAATACTCAATCCTTAGTTGAAGTTCTTCACACTACCAATGAATTCAACAACAATTCTTATAGAACAAGGTTTTAACAACTCTTTATTCCAAAAAACTTTGAAGTATTAACTCAACTCATTCAATAGTAAACCCTAATCAAGTCCTTTTCACTCTAAACTTATTTTCTAGAAAACAAACCAATCAATTTAACTAAGGAAGAATGTGCTCATACCTTTTTATTGATGATGGAGGAATCTCATAAATATACCACAAACATAAAAACTCTTTTGCCAAGCTCAAATAAATTATTAGATAATAATCTTCCTCAAAATACAATGTAAGTATCAATACAAATATACACCTTATCACTCCACCTTTAAGAAATCATTCATCAACATTTACAAAAATTAATATACCACTTACACCTTATGATCTCCCCAACTAAAATAATATTCAATGCACTCTTCTTTTAAAAATAAATCAATTCTTAGAAGTTCCCTTTATCCTTTTATAAATTCAAAAACTCAATGTGACACCAACACTTTATTTAAAAATAAAGCAAGCACCTCATTCCTCCAAATTTCAAAATATCAATAATCAAAATAAAAATCTTTTAGGAAACCCTTTTAACTCCTTAAGACCTCATGTCAACTCTAGTCAATATAAAAAAAATAAGCATAATTTTTATTACCTTGGCCTTGGTGGGGATCAAACTCACAACACAGCCTTCACCCAATTCCCTATCCATGGCTCCAACTGTCATGCAAGCTAGGTGCTCACTTGAGGAGTGGAGAGCACCACGTGCTCAATAAACCTTTGCTTTGCCAAGTAAAACATGCACTGTTCTCTTGGTGCTTCCAACACCAACGCAAACACTAGAATTCGTTGTTGTCATGTTTCGAACGTAGGTCACTTGGCACCTCAAACACTTTAACCAATGCCTCCTTGCCACTAGGCCACCCTGCCCAGATGGCTCCCAATTTTTTAGAGCTTTAATTTTTGTCCTTATTCTCTGGCACATAAAACACATGATTCGTTTCTCTTTTTTGCACGAGCTCTTCAATTTAAATTTTCATACTTTAAAATTTTCGAGCAAGTATAATTAAAATACCTCTTAGACATGGTTTATATAGTCCTTTCCCTCCTTTATGCAAACACATCGACGCTGGAATTACCTCAAACCTTATTAGACATGAGCACTCGAATTTCCTTTAGAGCTTGATAATTTATAAAATATTTAAATTCATTTGAATTTAAATTTTATAAATTAATTCTTTAAAACCCTTTGGTTTTATTAAGACCATATTCCATTGCACACCTTCATATAAATAATATTTATTAATAAAATTTAAATTCACTTTGAATTTAAATATTTTATTAAATAAATATTAAACCTTCTTTTAGCTTTGCAATAGTCTTCCTTGGGGTTTTATGAAAAAAGTTTTAACTTTTGCTTCCACATAATAAAAAATATTATGGAGCCTTTTCCCTTTAACCTCAGCTTTATTCCTCTTGACCTTTGACATCATCAGTGGCTTATTTTTGGAGATCAATAACAACTCTTGAAAACTTTATTTCTTGATAATTTCCTTGACATTTAATGATGACTTTATTTCTTGACATCAATGACAACTTTGACTTAAGGACTCAAAATTTCCAACAATATCCCCCTTTGTCATTGATGGTAACCCAAATTTTTTACAAAAAAATTACCTTTTCTTTTTGTTCTGCTCCCTCTAGGACATTGATCCCACTGGCTCAAAGCTCTCTCCTCTTTTCTCAAATACCAAATCTCTCCCCCTTAATCAAATCTCTCTCCATTTGACATCAATGTCAAAGGGTCACCTTTGGGGCTTAGGGCTAAGAATGAACCTCTTAGCTTAGCCCCTCCCTCACTTCCTCTTGAGGTGGTTAATTTTGGAGTGGGAGTATTTCTACTCCCAAAAAATATTGTTCTTTACATTTATCCTCTTTCTTTATTATATGATCCTTCTGATTCCTCTGACTATTTCTTTCCATGTCCATGTTCTTGTTCATGTCTATATTCTTATCCCTATTCCTATTCATATCCAAGTTCCTATTCCTGTTCCTGTTCATATCCATGATCTTGTTCTTGTTACTATTCATATCCATGTTCTTGTTCCTATTCTTGTTCATATCCATGTTCCTATTCCTGTTCATATTCATGTTCCTGTTCCTTTTTTTGTTCATGCTTGATTTTGGAATGTCTATTCTACACCACTTTGTTGTGTGATCATCATTATTGCACTTGTAACACTTAATGCTATTATTCCTTGGACGTGTAAATATTTTAGGATTTTTCCTAGTAAAGCCATACCTTCTTCTATCATGAACCCTACAGTTCATTGCCTTGTGACCAAACTGATTACATGAGTAGCAATACCCATGGAAAAGTTATTTTTTCCCATATTCCTATATTTCTTGTGTCCTGCACTGTGAAGCCATGTGCCCAAACTTGTGACATGAAAAGCATCTTCCATTAAAGCCTCATTGCCTTGACCTCATTGGTCTCCTATTCTCAACCTATTTTGATTATTGTTCCATATATATCTTCTTTGTGCATTGTTCATGTTCTTGTTGAAATCTATATTGTCCAATTCATCCTCAGATGTCTCACTTTATTTTACACTTTCTTCTTTTGAATTATCTTCATCTAATGTTTCTTCTCCTCCAAAACTTGAGGTTGAATCTCCTTCCCATTTCTTTTGATCATGTCCAAATCCAAGATCTATTTTTCTTTATGTAGGCTTTTGTATCTTGATGAACTTATCTAAGTTATTTGAGTTGTTTTTGAATCCTTTTAGCTTGACTTTGGAGTCTTCCAAATCCATAGTAGTGCCACTTCTTGTGCTAACTTTTCACATTCTAATATATTTTCTTCTAACTTATCCTTGAAAATTTTTGCCTTAGCCTTTGATTTTTCTAAATCCTCTATAATCAATATTCTCTCTTCATCACATTCTTGAAACTGAATTTCAAGTTTAGAGTGTTGCTTTCTTACCTTCTTTACCATGTCAAGGGCATAAATAAGTTCTCCTTTGAGATCATATTCATCCTTTTTTGAATATTTCTCTATTTGTTTACCTTTGTCCACATATTTATTTTATGTTGGCTTATCTTCTATAGGATCACCTACTTCTTCTTCAAATCCATTAGAAGGTTTTCATCTGGTCCTTCAAGTGCATCCTCATATTCATAATCACTGAAACTATAGCCATCCCTTGTACAATCATATTCAAGATGTCCAAAGTTACCACATAAAATACTTGAGAATTATTGGAGTCCTTTTCTTAACTTGTTCTTTTTCTTCAATCATAAAAATAACTTCATATCTATCATTATATGAAAAACTAGCATCACTATCACTTGAGTACTTACTTGCATTATCCGCATAGTAGCTCCTCTTTTGCCTTTGAAAGAACTTATTTCCTTGTCTTATTTGTTTATCCTTGCCTTGATTTTGGTGCCTATATTTCTCTGATTCCCTGTTCCTGTGATCCTATTTTTATTTACCATTGTTATTCTTAGCTTCTTGAAAATAAGTTGCATAATAACTAAACTTTCCACAATTTAAATATTTAATAGATCTTGTATCTCTAGATCTTATTGAATCCTTATTCCTTCTGCCATAATTTACCTCTTCATCACTGGATGACTCATTGCTTAATTTTGACTTCTTACCCTTAGTCTTCTTGATTGCTTTGAATGTTGCTTCCTTATAGAAAATAGGATATTTTGTTCTTATCTCATGTGTTGTAAGAATACCAAGCAACATATCTCTTTTCAAAGTATCACCATCCATTGACACTTATATAGCAAAAACATTTTCACTGGATCTGTTTGGGAGAGTTCTTAAAACTTTATCACAAACATCTGATTCATCAATATTCATTCCAAGTCCTTGCATAGCATTAACAACCTCATAAATTCTAAGTAGATAAGTACTAATGTTTTCCTCATCCTTCATTCTTAACTCCTCAAATTTTCCTTTGAGATTTCACATCTTTGCTTTCTTGACACATTTATCTCCTTCATATATATTTTTCAATTTATCCCACATGTATTTTGCAGTTTGACAATGCACAACTTTCATAGACTATGTTCTATGCAAACCTCTCAAAAGTGCATTCATTAATTTTGAATTGTAATGTTATAGGATATTACCTTCCTTATCTGTAGGAGGATTAATTAAGGGATCATATCCAAATTCAACTGCTTCCCAAATTTCATTGCCAAGTGCCATCAAGCAGATCTTCATTCTCATACTCCAATACATATAGTCACTTCCATAAAATAATGGTACTAAATTATCTAAGGATACATTCTTAGAGTCCATTGTGTTATTTTTAGCTTTTCCTTCAAGTTGTTAAACTCTTCTGAAGGAAACCGCTTTGATACCAATTGAAGAACACAAGCATAAACTGAGAGGGGGGGTGAACAGTATAAGGCCACTTATTACTTTTATTTCCCAAATAATATTATGCAATGAATAGATAGCAATATTAACAAAATAGAGACACCATAATTTATGTGGTTCACCCAATGTGGGCTACTCCATGGAGAAAATATTTCACTAAAATTTTCTCAATTAATCTCTTGGGAATCCTTTCCCTATTATAATTTTTATGGACCTTTGTCCAAAGGAGACACCAATTACCTGAATCATTTTCATGGATATCTATCCACAAGAGAACTCATTCTCCTCTACTTTGTCTAGTGATCCTCTAGAAGACTACTTCCTCCACTAAACTGGCTTGTGTACCTCTATCCATTGAAGACTCTTGTACCCACTCATAATACTTGTACTCATTGCCCTAGCTAATGTATCTCTATCCACTAGAGACTACTATCCTCTCTACTCTATCACCTCCAAATTTCTATCTCAAATATGCACTAAACACAGTCCTTCGGTCTAGCACAAATATACTCTATATCTGTCTCTAGTATGGCACAAACCTATCCTCAAATATGCACCAAAATTTATCCTCAAATTTGTACTAAACATAGTCCTGTGTTCTAGCACAAATATAATCAATGATATATGTCCTAAAGCCTTAACTCAAGGCTTTAATCAACTCTTCTGGATATACCCTGAACCTTAACTCAAGGTTTGAACAAATTAATCAACTCTACTCTTAAGTCTTCTCAAATACTTGTCTCAAATATGCCTTGTAAGCTTCCACAAAAGCTCACACTAATATTTCCACAAGTCCTCTATAGAACTTGTCCAAATATTCTCCACAAGTCCTCTCTAGAACTTGCTTAAATCTGCTCAACAAGTCCTCTCTAGAACTTGCTCAAATATGCTCTACAAGTCCTCTCTAGAACTTGCTCAAATCTGCTCAATAATTCCTCTCAAGAACTTATACAAATCTGTATTTTAAGCTTCCACAAAAGCTCACACAAAATTAGTCCACAAGTCTCCTCAAAGACTTACCTCAAATCTGCTCAACAAGTCTATAAAAAACTTGTCCAATCTCATAGAAACATAAAGAGAATTTTTAGAGACTCAATATGCTCTATACTCATCACAATGCTCAATCACTCTCTTAGAAACATAAGGATAATTGTTAGAGACTCAATATGCTTCAAATTCAACTCAATGCTCAATTACTTTCTCAACTCAATTCAAATTTTAGAATAGTTTTTTTTTATGGAACTTGAACAATCACTTCACATACCCACTTGACTAGGTTCAACCAAATTTACTCAACCAAACACTCAATAAAAAACCCCTTGCTTACAAACCCTACTCTAAGATTATAATCGCTCAACTCAAAATGTTTTCAACAATGCTCAACATAAAATATCACATAATAATGATACTCATGTTCTTTTCAAACTCTAGTTCAAGTTCTTTGCTCAACAACTCACTTCAACAACAATGCTTATAAAACAATATTCACATAGCAATGATACTCAATACTTAGTTCAAGTTCTTCACACAACCATTGACTTCAACAACAATGCTTATCAAAAAATATTCTCATAACAATAATATTCAATCCTTAGTTGAAGTTCTTCACACTACCAATGACTTCAACAACAATGCTTATAGAACAAGGTTTTAACAATAACTCTATTCCAGAAAATATTGAAGCATTAACTCAACTCGTTCAATAGGAAACCCTAATCAAGTCCTTTTCAATCCAAACTTATTTTATAGAAAACCAAACAATCAATTTAACTAAGGAATAATGCACTCATACCTTTTTCTTGATGATGGAGGAATCTCATAAATCTGCCACAAACATAAACAATTTTTTGCCAAGCTCAAAGAAATTATTAGATAATAATCTTCTTCAAAATACAATGTAAGTATCAATACAAATATACACCTTATCACTCCACCTTTAAGAATTAATTTATCAACATTTACAAAAATTAATATACCACTTACACCTTATGATATCCCCAACTAAAATAGTATTCAATGCACTCTTCTTTTAAAAATAACTCAATGTTTAGAAGTTCCCTTTATCCTTTTATAAACTCAACAACTCAATGTGACACCAAAACTTTATTTAAAAATAAATCAAGCACCTTATTCCTCCAAATTTCAAAAGATCAATAATCAAAATAAAAAATATTTTAAGCAACCCTTTTAACTCCCTAATACCTCATGTCAACTTTAGGCAATATAAAAAAAGTAATCATAATTTTTATTACCTTGGTCTTAGTAGGAATTGAAATCACAATGCAGCCTTCACCCAATGCCCTAGCCACAGCTCCAACTACTACATGAGCTAGGCACTCACTTGAGGATTGGAGATCACCACATGTTCAATAAACCTCCCCGCTTTGCCAAGCAAAGTGTGCATCGTTCCCTTGGTTCTTCCAACACCAACGCAAACACTAGAATTTGTTGCTGCCACATTTTGAATTCAGGTCACTTGGCACCTCAAACACTTTAACCAATGCCTCCTTGCCCCTAGGCCATGCTGCCCAGATGGCTTCTAATTTTTTAGCGCTTTCATTTTTATCATTATTCTCTTGCACATAAAACATAAGATTCGTTTCTCTTTTACGCACAAGCTCTTCAATTCATATTTGCATACTTTGAAATGTTTGAGCAAGGATAATTAAAATACCTCTTAAGGTATGGTTTATATAGTCCTTTCCCTCCTTTATGCAAACACATCGGTGCTCGAATTACCTCCAACATTATTAGACATCGGCACTCAAATTTCCTTTGGAGCATATTAATTTATAAAATATTTAAATTTATTTGAATTTAAATTTTATAAATTAATTCTTTAAAAACCTTTGGTTTTATTAAGACCATCTTCCATAATACACCTTGGTATAAATAATATTTATTAATAAAATTTAAATTCACTTTGAATTTAAATATTTTATTAAATAAATATTAAACCTCCTTTTAGGTTTGCAATAGTCTTCCTTGGGTTTTTATGAAAAACCTTTTAACTTATGCTTCCACATAATAAAAAATATTATGGAGCCCTTTTGCCTTTAACCTCTATTTCATTCCTCTTGAACTTTGATATCATCAGTGGCTTATTTTTGGATATCAATAACAACTCTTGACAACTTTGTTTCTTGACAATTTTCTTGACATTTAATGATGACTTTATTTCTTGACATCAATGACAAATTTGACTTGAGGACTCAAAATATCCACACTACAAGTCTCCCACCTCCTTGAGAAAATCCTTTGCTAACAATATCATCACTTCACCCTTTAGTGCAAATTCTTCCTCCACTCCCATTAGAGTCACCTAAAACTTCTTCCCATCATTCTTGATGGTGTAGGTATTTTTATGCCCATCATGGATAGCACTAACATCATATTTCCAAGGACTTCCCAATAATATATGACATACATCCATTGGAATCATGTCATATCAAACCAAATTTGCATATCCTCCTATATAGAAGGTAACTAGACTCTGCTCTATCATAGTAAACTAATATCCCTTCTACAACCAAGAGACCTTGTATGACGTTGGGTGCACAACCTTCTTCAATCCCAAATTTTGTACCATCTCCATGGAGATCAAGTTGTTTATGCTACCTCCATCAATGATCAACTTGGAACACTTTCCTCCTAACTTATACTTGAAGAGGAAGAGGCTCATTCTCAACCATGACTCATCTTTACATGTGGGCTTTTGTAGTACCTTGTGCACCATCAAGCTTTCCTTGTACTTTGGGTATGCACTTTCTGCTTCACTACCTGAATCACCACTATCTGCACATGCTACATATATATTTCTCTATGTGACTACTATCTCACACTTCTAAATATTCTAATACCCAATTCAATGCTTGACCATATCTAAAGTAGGTCCCTTTGAAACCCTTTGCATGGCTTCAATACTTTGTACATTTTCACTCGCACCGGTACCTTCCTTGCATGGACTAGTCTTCCTCATATCCTACTTTCTTTATCCACCATCCTTACCATTACCACTATTGGTGTGTGCACCTTGTTGTCTATGGGATAAATTATCCTCTATACTCAGCACCAACTAGTAGGCTTAGTTGATGGAGTTGATCATCAACAAACAAATCTCATCTTAAATTGATATGCATAAGCCATTCACATACCTTGATACCTTCTTTGTGTCATCCTTTGTATGTCCTATGTGAATGCACAGTCTATAGAAATCCTCCATGTATGATTGCATGGTGGTCTCTCATTGGTACAAGTTTTGGAGTTTCTTGAACTAATCATGTGCGTAGTTAGATGGTAGAAACTTTCCTCTGAGGTTAACCCACATCTTATCCCACATGGATATTTTGCACTTGTTCCTCTACACATGGCTTTTTTGGATCGATTCCCACCATAAGGTAGATTACCCTTTCAACTGCATGGTGGTACACTTGAATCTTTTAGGGTCCTCGATTTCTTCAAACTTAAAGTATCTCTCTAGCTCAAGGATCCAAACCACCAAGTCTTTTGGATTGAAGATCCCTACATAACTTGAAAGATTAAATATCAGATTACTTGTAGACTTCACTATGGTAGTAAAATATTTCTTCCATCATGAGGTTTTACATGGACTCACCCTTGCCCTTGACACCATCTCTCTCATCACAATCATCCCTCTTATCTTCACTGATATCACCCACCACTACAACACCTCTATGTTGCATGACCTCATCAACCTATAATATAGCTAGAACAACTCTCATCATATTATCTAGATCAGTGATGCATGTGATAGGATGATTTTTGCCACCTCCTCTTCCAAGTCTGTGAACCATCGCTATGGCTCACACTTGAGTGGAAATTTTACCCAATTGCAAAATCCCCATCACAACTAGGATTTTAAAATAAAAACCCTCTCTTGCAAAGAAATAAACATTTCTCCAAGGTTCCTTTTACTTAATGTGTGCTTGTATGTTATGAAAATGTGTCAAATAAGTTCTTAGAATACCTTAGTGATTTACAAATAACTATTAACAAGGGGCCTGTGTTGGTAATATTTTATTATGCTATGCTATTGATTGTTCATGAAACTTAATGAAATGATGAATAAGTTGATTTTTATGTTGCTTTAAACATGAAAGCAAAATGATCCAAATGATTAAACCTTGAAATGTAATAAAATTTGAAAACCCTTATAAATAACCCCCCCATTTGTTGAAATTCCAATTTTCATAAAGGGAAATAAATATATAGCCTTGAATACAATGGCCTTTTGAATGCCAAATAAATTACCCCCTTTAATGAAATTTATTTTCATAAAGGTAAGTTAATTTATTGCTTGAAAATGAAATACAAATCTTGAAATGCAAAATAAAACTTTATGAAATTATAAAATTCCTTGAAAATATAAAATTTATAAATAATTTTATAATTTCCACCATGCTTCAAACTAAAATTGAAATTGCTTTAATAAACAACTTAAAGCTTATTCTTTAAACGTGTGCATCTTTTTTTAAAAATTTTTATTTAATTTGGAAAAAATTTAAAAAAATGAAAAGATAGGGGTAAATAAATAAAATAAAATAAAAAATGAAATAAAATGCTAAAACTTAAAAATTTCCCACAGACCCTGCAACATTTGTACTACAAAAACCAACATTAAATATGTTCCGAATTCATGCAATCTGACATTTAATGTAGTGCAATATTCTAAGGATAAATGCAATATATTGAAAAATAACAAATGAGTTAACCATCAACATGTATAAAACTCATGTATTTCCAAAATATTACAAAATAAGATTTTCAATAAATTCTTAAAAATACATAATACTCTATTTTGAAATGGCATCCCATGTGAAATGCTATGCTCCAGCTTGGAAGGAGAGGCTCCAAAATTTCATCTTCTGCTAATATTCTGCTTCCTATGCAATTTTCCTCTAAGTCTCTGACCCTTTCTTTGAGTTTTCATATATTATTTATAACTTGATAAAAAAATTTGTTTTCATTTCATAATTCATTCTATTCGGTGCAACTATGTTCTATTCGATTCCTGGATAGGTTTTGAAAAAAATTGTAACTATTTCCTTCAATGAATTTGAATTTCTTCACTAATGATTTTCAACATGATATTGTTACCAATTAATTATATGGCTTTTGATTCATTTTGAAACCAATGTATCTCAAATAGGAATCAAAACATCTATCAAGTATTTTATTTTTTTATATGACATTTATATCACTATTTTAGTTTGGCCTCTGTATTCATGTAACTTTTTAGGTCTTCTAATTAATACCAAACATTTTCATAAAAATGGTAAGCTATTAAGCCTTTTCCTTCCTGTAAACTATGGGTAAATATTTATATGAAACCTTAGTAAATGTGTACCATCATTCTATCCATATCATGACCAATTACCATGATATCGTTATTTCATCATACCCCATTTCCCATAATATTGCTAAAATTTATAAATTGCAAGGAATCTATTTTAAAAATTATGCGTATGTTCATAATCCCATACAAGTCTCAACTTGTCAACACTATCTAATCCACCAGTGCATCTATGAACAATGAATCACAAAATATCCTATCTGGTTTACTTTCATACTTCAAGTTGCTTCACCAACTCTATTTTTTTTACCATGATTTCACAGTGAAACGAACTCATAGGATCCTAGTGTATTCAAAATCCACAATGTTGATAACAATGAAATGTTGAAGAACTCATATACATTGGAAGTAATTGGTATTTCAATTTTCCTTTCATATTTATTATGCTTCTGCCATTGACAAGGATGCAAATTAACTATATTATGGTAACCACATTTCTATGACCAACACTTCTCCCTTGGGTCGAATCAAAGCCCAATTAAGTTGTCCAATATTACCTACAATGCAAATTCGTATATTTTTAGATTATTCTATTTGGGATGCTTTTGACCTCTTTCTGTGAACATCTTCAATGCTAGACTATTCATTTCTTCATATAAATACCCTTGGTCCATGTCAATCCACCTGACAGTTTTCTATACCTTCATATTTTCTCCCATATACCACACAAATCCATGTCATACATCTTCTCTGAAACCCCATTTGGCTACAAATTATGTAATCCATATATTTCTATTATTTATGTATAAAAGGTAATTATTCTTCACTCCTTTGTCCCACATGCATCAGATGATTTCTTTATGCATACTTTATCAATTCACACTCATCGTTAGGTAGGTGACGAGTTGATCACCTCTATATGCACCTCTTTAAACCTCAAACTGTGTACCTAGGTGATGACTGCTGGGCTATCTTGACCATTTCAAAAATTATGTCGGGTACCCTAACACCTACAAACAATTTTTTTTATTAATATATTTTTTATTTTACATAATTTTAATACATTCTTTTACTTTTGAAATAAACAATTTAATAGTTAAATTACTTTTAAATCATCTTCCTTATTCCTTTTTAAATTATTTTAAACTAACTAAAAGTTTGAACTAATAAAATAAAATAATCATTTTAAGTTTAATTTGTTCAAATTATTATAAGAAAAAATACAACAAATTATTTTAATGAACAAAAAACACAAACTCCAAAATTTCAAAAAAAAATATTAGGTGGATCCCCAAATTTGGGGTGTTGTGAAGTGGTCACAACAAATGGCGAATCTGTTGGAAAATGTTCCTAAACATTTTGGACTCAAAAACCCAATTCTAAAACCAACAAAAACCAAATATTAGAAGAAAAAAAAAGCATCAATAATATCCAAAGAATATGAATAGATAATTTTAAAATAGAACCTCTAAATCATCTGGATCTACTCAGTGTGTGTTATGTGATTCATTTTATACTCTTAAAATTATTCAGATTCCATTATCAATTTTATAGTTAGGCTATATAATTTTTTCTCTTTAAATGCACCTCTACATTGCTCCATTTCTAGTCGAGCATTCATAGCTCTGGTGGAGGTAACCTTGTTCTCTTCGAGACATTGCTCTACTACCAGTCAAATGTTTATAGCCTCGGTAGAGGTTATCTGAATCACAAAAATATTAGATAAATTTTACTTTTGCTTCTTTTCCTTATTTCAGTATAGACAAGTTCCACTGCTAATCAGGCATCTATAGCCTCGATGAAGGTTATCTAGATTGTAATGACTTATTTGACTTTACTTTACATTATATTTGGTTTACTTATTTTTTATTTTCTTTTCCAAATTCATATGCCACCTAGGTTTGAGATCAAGTAAGGCTAAAATTGAGTACATTGGATTTTCACCTTAATCTGCAAAACTGAATAATTTCATCCTTCAAGAGTTCAAAAAATATTCTTTTAATGTGTTGCAGTATTTGTGGAGCTTCTGCAAAATTATTTCAGTGTTCCAAATTTTAAAATCTTACAAAACTTTAAACAACAAAAATGATAACATGAATTGAAATCCAAAATTTGACATAAACCAATTTTATTGCAAACCAAAATTGAATCACATACAAAATTTTATGAAACAAAATCTTATGCACAAAAACAAAAAAAACACAAAAAAATAAAAAAACTATTTACAAAAATATACACTATGTACAAGATGATGCCAAATTTATGCTATCACTTCCCTGGATCCCAAACATGATTAGCACACTCTAAAAGACATATCATAATATGCATACTAAGATTTACATAAATCTAACCAAAACAAGATTAAGCCAAACAATGCGACCTTTATTTTGCCTTTCTCACCCCACCAATTTGATTCAAGGTTATTAGCAATTTCATTCTTATGATTTGATTCATTAAACTTACAAGTAAATACATGATATTCAATTATCTTATACGTATTCAGTGAGGCGTGAAGTTCAAAATTAAATTCATCACTCTAACTTAAATTCACATTTTCATAAGCATATAGGCTTTCCTTAAAATAGGAGGCTATTTCTAAATTTTTTAAAGCAAAATCATCATCTATGTTTTTAGGCCAATCATACTCATGCAACAATTTGCAAGAATCTAGGATATCTACTAAATTAGGATCATTATAAATTTGTATCCTAAATTTATTTATTAATTATTGGTGAACTTGATTCAACAATTCAAACATATCTACTTCTATTTCATTTAGCAAAAAATATTATTTATGGTGTAAGTAAAAATCTACTCTTGTTCTTTATCAACCTTCAATGACATTACATCATAAATAACATCCAAATCCAATAAATGATTATGCAAATTTTTACCTGATTCTTGGATGTTTAGACACAAAGGATGAGATTCTACCTTGTGTACACTTTCATTTACCACTACTTGGTGAGCCATTGTAATCTTTTCTTTTTCTTCATGGTCTCTATCATTATCATCCTCTTGTAGCCCTTTTCCTTCATGAAGCACCTATTTTTCAAATACACCAAAATTAGGCACCCAATCAAAAATATGTCCATCCTTTTCAAACCATAGATATTGTTGATCAAACAAAGCATTATTTTCTTTAGAATGAATAGAAAATTCTAATTTTTTGTTAGCCATAAATGGAGTTTCTTCATTTGAATATTCAATATACTCATGAGAACATGTACTCAAATTTTCATTATTCTAGAATAAAAGAGAAGATTTTACCTCTTCTTCATCTGAAATAGATGAATTGTAAGAATCATTTACCATTTCTTCCTTTTATATTGTAGCAAGGTATTCCTCAAATTCATATTCAAAATCATCAAATTTTGTAACCTTCTCTATTTTTGAAATTGGCACGTCATTTTCCAGTTGGATAGGAATTGCAAGATCTTCATGCGAGATAGAGGTTTCAACATCCTACATATCAACCAAAACAAAAATTTCATCAATAGGAGTGTGATAAAAACATATTTCCTGAAACATTTGATGAAATTGCATCCCTTATTTCCTTTATTCCTGATCATTATTTTGAGGACGATTTGTAGAATTATCAATATATGTATCTTGATGAATTTGTCCCTATAATTGAGCGATGTTACTTTTAAGCTGAAGAACTTGCCTTTGTAACTTGTCTTGCATATCAGGTGAAGCAAGTACTTCATTATAAATAGCAGCAAAGTCCTCCCATTTATTCCACCAACAATAATCATCTTCTAAAATTAGGGTGTGATATTCAACCACTTCTTCACACTCTTTAAATTCAACAATCGAATGCTTTTCAAATTCACATCAATTTCAAAAAATATTTCTTCAATTTCAAAAAATTCATCTTCCTTGAGTATTAAAACTTTATGATCAATCATTTTAGGTGTCATCATTGGGATATTATTTTCTTTCAATTCATTGTAGTTTTAAATGAAATCATATCTAGGATCATTCAATTCTGAAGCTTTACTTGTTTGAAAATCATACTCATTATATTCCTAGAACAAATGATGAAAATCTATCATTTCTTCTATGCACTCTTCAGCTTCAAAAATATTTAAGCTATAATCTTCTTCAAATTCATTTTCAACCACTTTTGGTGAGTCACACGGTTCTTCAATGGGATCAATTCTTGTATTTTGCTTTCTAAAATTTTTCCAATCTTCCTGTGTAAATAATGACTCTAAAACTTTTATTTCTAAAGGTTCAAATATTTCTAAAATTGAGCCAATCTCTATGCTTTGATGGGCTTTTTTACCACAATCCTCATTGGTGAGTATTGACTTTGAAACTTGTACTTTATCTTGAACAATATCTAAGGTGGTTGTAAAATAAGGACATTCAATTTCATCACATTGATTGTTCACATTAGACATTGTTAGATTCAAGGGTGCTAGTTTTCCAAAATGGTTAAGGAATATTACCTCTAATTGATCCCAAGACATAATAGAATCTAGAGGTTCATGGATGTACTAATCTAATGCAACCTCATCCAAAGTGTATGAAAACAACCTACAAGTGACATATTCATACATGATCTCAAAATATTAAATTGTCCTTGTATCTTTGAATATGTTCCTCAGTCGAGGCCAAATTATGCCCAAAATAAGGTAAATATTCTTTTGCAGCTAGAGGGATTTTATGGGTATGAATTTTTAAATGATAATAATAACCACCAATCCAAGATGCAATTTCTTCCCTTGTTGAAATAAACAATGCTATTAGTAGACCCTATAGAACATAACTTTAATGCCAAGTTTGTTAGTCAAAGAAATATTTTGCAAAGAAGCATGAAATGACTAACAATCAACTGAAAGATATATATCAATTAAACCAATACTTTCAAATAAATCTTTCAAAGAAACATGAACAATTTAGCATTTAAGTAGCAATAAATTAAACCAATTTAGGCCCTCCTTCTAGCGCCAATTTTTTTGAGTGGAAATTTTGCCCAATTACAAAATCCCCATCACAATTAGGATTTTAAAATGAAAACCCTCTTGTAAAGAAATAAATATTTCTCCAAGGTTTATTTTACGTAATGCGTGCTTTTATGTTATGAAAATATGTCAAATAAGTGCTTAGAATACCTTAGTGATTTACAAATAACTATTAACAAGGGGCCTGTGTTGATAATATTTTATTATGCTATGCTATTGATTGTTCATGAAACTTAATGAAATGATGAGTGAGTTGATTTTTATGTTGCTTTAAACATGAAAGAAAAATGATCCAAATGATTAACCTTAAAATGTAATAAACTTTGAAAACCCTTATAAATTAACCCCCCTTTGATGAAATTACAATTTTCATAAAGGGAAATTAATCTATAGCCTTGAATACAATGGCCTTTTGAATGCCAAATAAATTACCCCCTTTAATGAAATTGATTTTCATAAAGGTAAGTTAATTTATTGCTTGAAAATGAAATACAAAGCTTGAAATGCAAAATAAAACTTTATGAAATTATAAAATTCCTTGAAAATATGAACTTTATAAATAATTTTATAATTTCCACCATGCTTCAAACTAAAATCGAAATTGCTTTAATAAACAACTTAAAGCTTATTCTTTGAACATGTGCATCTCTCTTTTTGATTTTTTTTACATTTTTTATTTAATTTGGAAAACTTAAAAAATGAAAAGATAGGGCTAAAGAAATAAAATAAAACAAAATGAAATAAAATGCTGAAACTTTAAAATTTCCCATAGACCCTACAATATTTGTATCCTACAAAACCAACATTAAATGTGATCTGAATTCATGCAATCTGACATTTAATGCAGTGCAATATTCTAAGGATAAATGCAATATATTGAAAAATAATGAATGAGTTAACCATCAACATGTATAAAACTCATGTATTTCCAAAATATTATAAAATAAGATTTTCAATACATAATACTTTATTTTGAAATGGCATCCCATGTGAAATGCTATTCTCCATCATGGAAGGAGAGGCTCCAAAAATTCATCTTCTACTAATGTTCTACTTCCTATGCATTTTTCCTCCAAGTCTCTGACCATTTATCTGAGTTTTTATATCTTATTTATAAATTGATAAAATTCATTTTTTTCGTTTCATAATTCATTATGTTCAACACTGTTCTATTCTATTCAGTTCCTGGATAGGTTTTGAAAACTAACTTTGTAACTATTTCCTTCAATGAATTTGAATATCTTTATTAATGCTTTTCAACATGATATTGTTACCAATTAATTATATAGCTTTTGATTTGTTTTGAAACCAATGTATCTCAAACAAGAATCAAAATATCTATCGAGTATTTTATTTTTTTGTATGACACTTATATCACTGTTTTAGTTTGCCGTTTGTATTCATGTAAATTTTTAGGTCTTCTAATTAAGACCAACCATTTTCATAAAAATGACAAGATATTAAACCTTTTCCTTTCCATAAATTATGGGTAAATATTTATATGAAACCTTAGTAAACGTGTACCATCATTCTTTCCATATCATGACCAATTACCATGATATCGTTATTTCGTCATACCCTATTTTCCATAATATTGGTAAAATTTATAAATTGCAAGGAATCTCTTCTAAACATCGGGTGTATGTTCATAATCCCATACGAATCTCAAATTGTCAACACTGTTTTATCCTTTGGTGCATCTATGAACAACGAATTGCAAAATATCCTACTAGTTTACTGTCATACTTCAAGTTGCTTCACTAACTATATATTTTTACCATGATTTCACAGTCAAATGAACTCATAGGATCCCAGTGTATTCGAAATCCACAATGTTGATGCCAATGAAATATTTAAGAATGCATATACATTGGAAGTAATTGACATTTCAATTTTTCTTTCATATTTATTATGCTTTTGTTGGTGACAAGGAGAAAAATTGCTTTCGACTATATTACGATAACCATGCTGTTGTGACCAACACTTCTCCCTTAGGTTAGGTCGAAGCCCAATTAATCTGTCCAATATTACCTATAGTGCACATCTAAATGATTTTAGATTATTCTATTTGGGATACTTTTGACCTCTTTCTATGAATATCTTCAATGCTAGACTCTTCATTTCTTCATATAACTAACAGTTTTCTATGCCTTCATATTTGCTTCCATATACCACACAAATCCATGCCATACATATTCTCTGAAACCTCCATTGGCTACCAATTATTTAATCCATATATTTCATCATATTTGTATAAAAACATAATGATTCTTCATTCCTTTGTCCCACATGTGTCAAACGGCTTCTTTTATGCATACTTTCTCAATTCACACTCATCGTTAGGTAGGTGACAAGTTGATCACCTCTAGATGCACCTATTTAAACCTCGAACCGCATGCCTAGGTGATGACCATTGGGCTACCTTGACCATTTCAAAAAGTGCATCGAGTACCCTAACACCCTCTAGTCTACCTTGATCATTTTGAAAATTGCGTTGGGTACCTTGACATTGATCATTTATAAAATTGGATCGGGTACCCTGACACTTGCAAATAAACAAAACTTTTATTAATATATATATATATATATATATATATATATATATATATATATATATATATATATATATATAATACATAATTTTAATACATTATTTTGTTTTTGAAAGAAATAATTAAATAGTTAAATTACTTTTAAATCATCTTCCTTCTTCCTTTTAAAAATATTTTAAACTAACTAAAAGTTTGAAAAGATAAAATAAAATAATCATTTTAATTTTAATGTGTTCAAATTATTATAACAAAAGATGCAACAAATTATTTTAATGAACAATAAACACAAACTCTAAAATTAAAAAAAAATATCAGGTGGGTCCCCAAATTTTGGGCGTTGTGAAGTAGTCACAACATTCACCTGCAATGCAATCACAACCACATGAATACTTCAAATTAAATAACTCTTGTGAGCCAACACCATGAAACATGAGCCTAAGCTTTGATACAAATAATGCAACATTGTATGCAGGTTGAATTAACAACAGACATGTAAGCGCAAGAGTACACAATAAAAGTAGGAAGAACTATGGAAGCTGAAACATATATATTTTTTATATTATCTTTAAGGAAGGAAAAATTCCAATAACTACACATAGATCTACAACCAATCCTCTCTACATTACAATCAAGCCCCTCTCCCCAAAATTAATCCTCAAATGGAATCTGATCCAACTTTAATATCAAAATAAAAAATAATAGTTTCTTTTCCAAACTAGGAAACACAAATCCACTCCAAGGAAATTTAAAAAATTCAATTATATTATTTCTTGCTCGATCCATTAATGTAATGATCATAAAGACCATATAATTCTGTGTGCAAAGACCAGAAAATAATTTCTTGCTTGATTCATTAATGCAACTATCATAAATACCAAAGAACTATGTACACAAAGACCAAAAAATAATTTTATACCTGTTTCATTAATGCAAAGACCATAAAGCCCATGAAAATTTGTGTGAAAAGAAAAGAAAATAATTTTTGCTCAAGCCATTAATGCAATAGTCATAAAGACCATAAAACTACATGCACAAAGACCACAAAATAATTTCTTGCCCAAGCCATTAATGCAACGGTCATGAAGGTCATAGAACCACATGTGTAAAGACCATAAAACAATTTCCTGCTTGATCCACTAATGCAATGGTCATAAATACCATAAAACTATGTGCAAAAAGACCACAAAATTACATGCACAAAGAACACAAAAATGTGTGGCACCTATCACAACACTATAGATGTTTTTATATATTTATTATTTATTTTTTCAATGCAAGATTGCATGAACACAAGGATGACCCTACATCATGAAGGTTATAACCCCAAGCTAGAGGAGGTGTCATTTTTCAAAATAATCAAGGTAAAATTCTCCTTACTTAGAATCATATATAACTTCATCTAAAAGACTAGGTAAAATTTAGAACACTTTATACAAGGATTATAATTGAAATAGAAAAAGGATGGAAATATATTACAATTGAGAATAATTGATAAATTATCATTAATGCAGTAAACAAAAGTTGATGTAGAGATTGGATAATAGTAATATTATAGTTGATGCTCATCAACTATTATTGGAGGTAATATCTTGGAAATGTAATTATAATTATAAAGAAGGAAATTGGGTAGTACACAATTTAGCCAATTGTTATGTTGAACTTTGTCTTGGTAAATTTTAAATTTTAGAAGGCAACTGGCCAAGTGGGATTTTTATTTATTAATGAAAATGATGTAAGGTATTGATTACTAGAACATAACACTTTTAAGAAGAAGAATATATTTAATAGAAAAATAAATGAAGAATATTTTTGATAAAAGAACAAACTAGATATGATTTAATTGGCCCAACAATAACAATAAAACAACATATAACTCATTTAAAAAATTAAAACAAACTTTAAGTATATATTTTATTTTATGTAATAATTTTATGCATACATTTATTTTAAATAAATTTAAAAATAAATCTTAAATACTTATACAACTATAATAAAAATATATATATATTATTTTTTCACACAAAAATAATATATAAGTAATAATAATTTTTATTTTAAGTAAATAAATATTATTTTTTCACACATTTTTTTTTATCTTTTTCTGCAAGTTAGGTAAAACTTGCAAATTTTTTGATGGAAGAGCAACAAAAAAATGACTTTTTTTAGTAGGTTAAAAATTTTGATGCTAGTTATCTAGGTAGTTTATGGGCATATATACATAATGCTAGATGGCTCTTGGCAGATTTAAAAGCTAAGAAAATACTATTTTAGGGGTTTATCCCTAGTGAGATCCAAATGGTAGGAGAGGGCAAGAATAGGTCTATTGTAGGAGTAGGTATGTAGCAGAATGGTGATAAAGAACTGGGTCTAGACCCTAATTCTAAAGTTAAAAATTCAATCAAAAGAGCAATACAAAATTTTGGAGACCCACAAAAGTGCTCTTTTGACCTGAGAGATTGTTTTTGGTCGAATGTGGTTTGTGGGAATAGAAAACCCTAGATCTCCATTTTGAGCTATAATTAGAGGGAGGTAAACTCTTCATACTTGAAAATTTGGTCGACCTAACTATTGAATAAGAAGCAATGAATCTTATGGGTTGATTTATGGAAGCTCAACAAGACCATAATGCAATAAAGAAATGAGCTACTACTAAATGGTGACCCCATGGCCACATGGAGATCATGGCAATGTTGAAGGGGTTCTTTATAGTTAAGCTTAACTACAATGAAGAATCTAATTGAATACTTTGAGGAGGTCCATGGTTCTATGGATGCTAGGGAATTTTCTTGTGACGGTGGAGTCTAGAATTTGATCCTAAAATCCAAAGCTTCACCTAGATACCTATTAGAATTGAAAGGATCTAACAATCCTATATTTCTCAAGATCTAGTTGTTTGAAAAATAATATCATCATAATATCTAAGCTATCAACAAGAATCAAATGACATAATTAAAACTCTATATATTAATGGAAAGCATAACCAAATGCTATAGTAATATAACAAGAAACTGACATAATGATAATACTCACTATCTTACTCTTAAATAGAAGGAAGCCCTTGTTGATATAGGTAAGGTGTACAATGAGGATCATAGGATCAAACATGAAAAGGAGGGAATGGATATCCACCATCCATAATGGGATAAAAAATGAGCCATGGATGATAAATGGAGGGAATAAATATCCATATTAGAAAAAAATCTAACAAGATAAGATAGCCAACTAGCAAGCAAAAATCTAAATGAGCTAATATCCCACAAATAAATAATATAGGAAAAAATAAATATAAGCTCCTAGGCAATATTCTAAGTGAACTAAAGTAATAAGGTGCATGACTAATACACCAACAACACCCCTTAAGTGAAACTTAGTATAAAGTTTACAATATATTGAAATAGGCATATCCTTAGATATGGGTCCCATCAAATAGTCTTGATGAGGTACCCATGTACAATATAATATAAATGTGAAGGAAGAAGGAATAAAAAAGACCCCAAGTACAAATTATTGCACCCCAATCATTGGTTGTAACTCGATAAAATAAGGTGATACCAAAGGTCTAATGAATATGTCATCAATCTACTCATGTGTAGGCATGTATTCCAAAATAAGAATTTGATCTTGGATAAGCTATCAAATGAAGTGCATATGAATCTCAATATGTTTGGTGTGTTGGTACTCTACTTGATTTTGAGAGATGTGAATAGCACTTTGGTTGTCACTGAAAGCATGAGATTCCGGCAGAAAAACTGTATTAAAGATGTAATGAAAACAAAACTTTGAATCAACCGAATATAGAGGAGAAAAGCAGGAGCACAACCCTTTTATATAAACTTCATTCGGTTACAATACATCTCCTGCATTTTTTAGAGGCTAGGAATGTTAGTCTGTCTCGGTTACAATCAAGATTAATATTTCTTCTATCCACATGCCCACAATTTGAAATGGATGGGCCAAAGTATTGTCGTCGCTTGCGTTGATAAATCCTTGCTTACTGCTGCTGTTCCTGTATTCAAAGAAACAATAAAAACGTTTAGTAGCACCTGTGACTAAAGGATAAAACGTTTAAAAGAAATACGTGCAAAGATTGATTAAATATTTAAATAAAACAACTCAGGCTACCCAAATAAACATTCGAGAAAAGTAATGCAAGATAATATTTAAGTCATGTGATTAAATGCAAAATGAACTAAAGCAGCAATATCACGATGATTTATATTCGATAAGCTATATAAGCATGACAATACGTGTTATACATTTTCTAAAATTCATATTGTGAAATACATAACAGCATACAGTATAACATAGACGTAAAACATAAGCTGTTTAAATGCTTGTTAATTTTGCAGGATATATCAAAAAGAACAGCATATATTACTTTAACTAAAAATGTGCCTGGGGTACCCAAGCAAGCCGCCCCATCAAAAATTGACTTTGGCGCCAATCCGATAAGGAAAGGCCCAGAATCGTTTATATTGAGTGTTGTCGTCGAATTGGTAGAATACTGTGTCTACTGTCGGGTATGAAGGTTCGGCTTCACCCTCTGAAAGCAACCCACCAACCTCTCTTTCGTAAGAGATTCTGGGTGTGAGGAAGGTAAAATCGACTGATGCAAACGGGTCGTAAATGAACAGCACTTCGTTGTGTTTACAAAATGCTTCGTGGTCTCTTCTTTAAAATGCTTTGAGCTAGTTTTTATAGAGGAATTTTGCCTCTGAACATTAATGTCAAACCCTAAGTCCACCACTGAGATTTGACCCTTGTCAGATGATTATGATTCATGGATCGTACTGATATTGTCGCCGAGAACTTACATTAGCAGTTATGAGGCATGGCCTCGAACTGGATTTGTTGTTGAACCTGTTCGTCTCATTATCGCAGTTGGTGAAGTCCATCGCTTAGTTAAAATCCGCTTTAAATTGCTTTGACTGATTAAATGTCTTGAATGCTGACGTGTCGCCTCTGATTGGTCGAATCCGCCGTTCTACAGACCCACGGGGTCTCTTTGAAAAGGGGCACGTAGGGGTGCCACGTGGCGGTCATTCCTTGGATGTGGCGGCCACGTCAAAGTCCGCCTTTGATTGGAGAAGTGTTTGCTGTCGAAGTGTCACGATATCATGACACTTTAGCCGAGGCTCCCCTCGGGGCCAAAGGTGTCGTGATATCGCGACGCGCAATATCGTGACACCTTTGGTCGAGGCTCCCCTCGAGGCCAAAGGTGTCGCGATATCACGATGCGTGATATCGCGACACCTTTGGTCGAGGCTCCCCTCGGGGCCAAAGGTGTCACGATATCGCGACGCACGATATCGCGACACCTTTGGTCGAGGCTCCCCTCTGGGCCAAAGGTGTCACGATTTCACGACGTCGCGAAATCCCGACGTCGCGATTTCACGACGCCTAAGGCCAAGGTTCCCCCTTTTTGCTAGGCTTGCCTTAAAGTTTTGCAGTTTGCTTAAGACTTGAAGTTTGAAGGTTGCAGTTTGGTAAAGGCTCACTTTAGATTGAAGGCTTGTTTAGGATTTGAAGCTTGCAGTTTGCGACCAACTTTGCTCTGCTCATTTTCCGACCTTCCAAACTGCTGTGTGAGTGGTCAGGACCACTGTTTGACCTCTGAGGGCTGCCCTGAAAGTTGTGTATGTTAATGCGATTAGTGTTTGTAGTCACTTAATCGGATTGGTGTTGTTTTGGTGTCTACAGATGCCCCTTTTTGGGAAGCGCTACGGGTGATGCAGTGCTGAGCAAAAATAGAAAACCAAAGCACTAATGATTAGGGTTTCTTGGTAACCTAACCAACTTTTGATGCCCCAAGTATGGAAAGGGCATGCATTCTTGAATCCTTGCTTTTGATGAGCTAAGGAATTTGATTTCAAGTGTTAACCTATTTTGGTGAGGTGTGACTTGAGCTTGGACATTGATCAGTCATGATTAGGCAAAGGGCGTGACCTTTTGTCCACAGGGGAAACCTTGTGCTCATGCTTCGGGAATGCCAAGTATTTGATCAACTTAATGATTTCTTGTTTACTGCCCCAAGCAGGAGCGTGATTGTCTTTGTCAATGATTCTTTGAATGCATGTCATTGCCTTGATTGGGTGTGTGCTTGTTGATTGGTGACTAAGTGTGACTACCCCCTCAAGCGACGAATCGATGAGGGAATGACCTTCGTGAGAAAAGCGACGAGTCGCTTGACCCAAGATGACTTAGGTTAGGGTGCCTTTAGATGTTTTACTATTTACAGACGTGCAGTTTTCCGAGATTTGGACCTATTTTTGGTGGGTGTTAACCCTTTTGGTGATGCCATAATGGGGTGAAATCATCAAGAACCCAGCTTCCCGTGGAGCGGTCCAGCTATGGTAGCCTTCTTGGGGAAGTAGGAGGGTGACAATTTGAACCCCGACATTGATTTTCTATGCCAAGAGGTTAAGTGCAAGAGCACTTGTGTCTGGCAATGCTTATTGCAATGTTTTGGTGTTGCATTTTTGTGATGTTTTTGTTGCTTTGATTTTCTTGATTTGTGTATATGTCATGATTTTATGCACAATGATTGATGTTGATGAATGCATGCTATGTTATATTGATGGATGCATATGTTGTAATGAATGCAAATGTGTGTGATATGCAGAGGTGAAATGGATGGATGTACTTTGTGATGTTTGGCTATGGCACCATAGACTGTTGAAGATTCTATTATTTTGCTTATTAGGCGATGGCTGTGATGCATGACTTTGTATGTATACATGTGGTTTTTCTTTTCTGATGGTAGTGTAAGGATGAAAAGTAGCACAGTTGGTTTAGAAATGTAGCTAAGGTTTTCTGAGACTCAGACGTTTTTAACTTATTAGCCATGACTGTACCCTACAATACTTGTGAACAAGGTATGAATCGGACTTGTCCTTGACCAAGTTATTTCACATCCCTGTGTGTTCAGTTGAGTTTATTTATGTGGTATTTGTCAGGATACCGCCAGTTCTAGATGGGATTTCAATCGAACCTGTACTGAGGATCACCTAACTAGCTCCACTAACTCCTTTGTTGTATTTAGTTAGATTAATCTGCGATGTTATCTAGGATACCATAAGCTAGCTCATCCACATGCAAACATTGGTCTGCACATACGCAAAGTGAATGTGACAGACATATCGTCATGCGGGTAGGATACCACCATTGCTAGATAGGCTATCAACAAAACCTGTAATGAGGATCACCTAGATGGTTTTTCGAATGCTGAGAATTCCAGCGATTCAAGTTCAGGATGTTTGTTGGCTGAATGATTTAGAGGGTTGTTCGTCTATATAGTGATGAAAATCACTGTTTATTTTCTATTAATTCTTTTTGAGCAAGGATTTTGAATAGTGGCGATGACCACTGTTATTTGATTTTTGTGTTTTGTGGATTGTGGATTTGAGGTTGTGAATGGCTTTGATCCTGGTGGCCTTGGGGATGACTACCCATCCTGGTTAGGGGTGGATAGTACGAATTCTTACGACGTTGGGGACCAAGGTGATGATGGAGGTTATGGAGTAAGGGCATTGATCTGTTAGGCCTTGGGGATGACTACCCATCCTGGTTAGGGGCGGATAGTATGAATCCTTACAACTTGTAGACCAAAGGTGAATGGAAAGTGTTAGGATGATGATATGTTGGAATTTTGTTTGTGAATGGTGTTGATCCCTGTGGTCTTGGGGATGACTACCCATCCTTGGCAGGGACGTGTAGTACAAATCCTTACAACTTTGGGAACCAACTATGATTGGGATTTGGTAGTGGTGAAAACTACTGTATATGGAGGAGAGTGGATAGGAAAGAGCTTGTCCTTTTGTCAATTCTCAGCATTCTAGAACCATTCGCACGGGGGGATGAGCAAGGTAACCGTTTCGCTTATGGTGACCTGGGTTACTGTGCAGGTTTCATCTTTCGTTCACACAACTTGGGAATGTTTGTGTGTTTTTATGTGTGTTGGGATGTTACAGAACAAGGTGTATTTCAAGTTTAACTCTACCTTCGTAAAATCTGTCTGACTTGATACATTACATGGCTAAAGAGTAAAATGATGACTGAATCACGAAACTCTTGATACATTAAAAGACCACTGATTCTAGTGTGGTAAAAGTAACGCATGGCATTTTTGTTGATTTTGTAAAATGGAACAGTGTGGAACAAGGTGGACTAGCGGATTTATTACAGCCTATGGTGCCCTTGACTTGTACGACCACAAATATGCAATGTATGGATGCAATGGTTTAATGCAGCTATGTATTTTGGTATTTTTGATGGATTGAATTTTGTGAATATGAAGATGAGGTGCGAGAAGGACTCTCTTATTGATGAATTTGAGTATGCCTGGAAATGAGATGCAAATTTTTGTTGTTTTTGATGATTTTTGTTGTTTTTGAATTTTCTTGATTTTTGACCAAGCGATTGCGGAAATCCTTGGAGCATTTCGGGATTGACCAAGCGATTGTAAGAATCCTTGGAGCCTTTTGGGATTGACCAAGCAATTGCAAGAATCCTTTGGGGATGGACCAGGCGATTGCAAGAATCCTTGGAGCATTCTTGGGTTTTAACCAAGCGATTGCAAGAATCCTTGGAGCATTTTTGGTTTTTGACCAAGCGATTGCAAGAATCCTTGGAGCATTTGGGGATTGACCAAGCGATTGCAAGAATCCTTGGAGCATTTTTGGGTTTTGACCAAGTGATTGCAAGAATCCTTGGAGCATTTTTGGGTTTTGACCAAGCGATTGCAAGAATCCTTGGAGCATTTTTGGGTTTTGACCAAGCGATTGCAAGAATCCTTGGAGCCTTTGGGGATTGACCAAGCGATTGCAAGAATCCTTGGAGCATTTTGGGATTGACCAAGCGATTGCAAGAATCCTTGGAGCATTTTTGGGTTTTGACCAAGCGATTGCAAGAATCCTTGGAGCCTTTTTGGGTTTTGACCAAGCGATTGCAAGAATCCTTGGAGCCTTTTTGGGTTTTGACCAAGCGATTGCAAGAATCCTTGGAGCCTTTGGGGATTGACCAAGCGATTGCAAGAATCCTTGGAGAATTTGGGGATTGACCAAGTGATTGCAAGAATCCTCGGAGCATTTTTGGGATTGACCAAGCGATTGCAAGAATCCTTGGAGCATTTTGGGATTGACCAAGCGATTGCAAGAATCCTTGGAGCCTTTTGGGGTTGACCAAGCGATTGCAAGAATCCTTGGAGCCTTTTGGTTTTGGACTATAGCTCTTCAGGGGATAGAGGTACCCCCAGCTTGATGGTCTTTGCACTCGGGATCTGGCTCCGGAGGGATTGACATGAATGGATCAGCCCTATGCATGGATAGGAGGATAGGGTCTACCCCCGGCATTGATGTTGCTATGAGGTCTCTAGGTTGAAATTGATCTTTGTGTGCCCAAAGCATCGGATGTAATGCTTGGTCCCACTGCGGTGGGTTAACGCACCACTCATGCCCTAGTATTATGTTTATCTGTTGACATGCATCATCGATATTTATAGGATGTCGATGCTATCGTATGTGATTGTTGTGGGTTGTCTTTGTTTCATCCTCACTTTCGACCAGTGAGTACAGCTCATCATACTCTGGAGATTCTGAGACATGGAGGACTGTATCATCAGGTAGACTTACGATTAAAGGTTGATCCTCTTCGAAAAGAGCCTCATGTAAGTTGGGCCTTGGGAGCTCCAAAATATTGGTCTCTATCGACTCTAAGTGCTCTAGCACTTTGTATGTATCGGGAGATTTGAGCTCCTCCTCTTTGATTGGTTCTTGTTGAGGAACTTGGGGCTTATGGAGGGGTGGCCAGATGGCACCCCCCATGCCTTGATAGAGCAGTTCATCCCACTCTTCTTCTCACTCAGATTCCTTAGAAGCTTCTTGATGAATTTCTAAGGGTGGCTCATAAACCTGGGTGGATGTTTGAGGAAGGCACCTTTCATTGGTTATAGGAGTGGCCCCCCGCTCATGTCCTTCAAGAATTGGGAAAGTAGCCTCACGCTCCTGTCTGGGAGGTGTTGGGGGTAGCGTTTGATGAGGTCACGATGACATGTCTCCCCCCCATGGGTTTTTCCCCTCAAAATGTTTTGTCTTATGCGTGTGAGGGGTTGGAGTCTTCTCCTACATAGTGTGTTGGAACAACTCATCCTTCTGGTGTTGAAGGTGCTCTTTATTTAGAAGATACCATTGCTCTAACCATTGTCATTCTAGCTCAAGTTGCGTGAGTTGCATTCGGTGTGCGAAATGCTTGATAGATTCTAAGATAGTTGGTCTCACCGCCTCATGTCTAGAAGGGTTAGATGCCTCTCCTAGATATCTATCTTGGTCATAGGGATCCAAGATATCTATAGGCAGCCTCCCTCTATTGGGGGTAGCAGTATTTATCCAAGGCTCTGGCCTCAGTGTGTGACCATGATATTTAGCAGGTGCGGAGGCGTATTGCTCCCGCGATGTATATTGTTTTTGAGGAAGGTAAGTGTTTTCCTCATGCTCTCTTTCATAAGTGAAAAGGGGATGGGTGGAGATGGCCCGCCCCGCCTGAGAAGCTTTGTGCTCTGGATTTGTCTTTGTAGTCTTGACAACTAGAGGGGGTGAAGGAGGGATAGTGTAATGATGTGGTTCCTCCCGTTGAACCCTATGTTGACCTAGCGCTTCATCACGCGATGACTGCTCATAGCGAGCATCTAAAGGAGCTCTCCTATGACTATACCCCTAATGGAAGGGTGTGTGCTGAGTGTTATCTTTGGACGAGAGTGCTCCTCGAAGAGGTGCCTCTATAGTCCCATTCCGTCGGGGCACGGAGGGGACTGCTTTGTGTGTTAGGCTGCAAAGGTGGTATGACCAAATCCTTGGGGCTAAGGCGAAGGTGACCAGCGCCCTCTATTTGTGCACCTTCTGCAGCGTCCACCCTTGGCGTCCCACCGTGATCGCCGGAGGGGAGCCTCGGCCAAAGGTGTCGCGATATCGCGCGTCGTGATATCGCGACACCTTTGGCCCCGAGGGGAGCCTCGGCCAAAGGTGTCACGATATTGCACGTCGTGATATCGTGACACCTTTGGCCCAAAAGGGGAACCTCGGCCGAAGTGTCGCGATATCGCGATGTCGCGATATCACGACACTTCGGCAGCAAACACTTCTCCAATCAAAGGTGAACTTTGACGTGGCCGCCACATCCAAGGAATGACCGCCACATGGCACCCCTATGTGCCCCTTTTCAAAGAGACCCCATGGGTCTATAGAACGACAGATTCGACCAATCAGAGGTGACACGTCAGCATTCAAGACATTTAATCAGTCAAAGCAATTTAAAGCAGATTTTAACTAAGCGACGGACTTCACCAACTACAATAATGAGACGAACAGGTTCAACAACAAATCCAGTCTGAGGCCATGCCTCATAACTACTGATGTAAGTTCCCAGTGACAATATCAGTACGAGCCATGACTCATAATCATCTGACAAGGGTCAAATCTCAGCGACGGACTTAGGGTTTGACATTAATGTTCAGAGGCAAAATTCCTCTATAAAAACTAGCTCAAAGCATTTTAAAAAAGAGACCACGAAGCATTTTGTAAACACAACGAAGTGCTGTTCATTTACGACCCGATTGCATCAGTCGATTTTACCTTCCTCACACCCATAATCTCTTATGAAAGAAAGGTTGGTGGGTTGCTTTCAGAGGGTGAATCTGAACCTTCATACCCGACAGTAGACAGTATTCTACCAATTCGACGACAACACTCAATATAAACGATTCTGGGCCTTTCCTTATCGGATTGGCGCCAAAGTCAATTTTTGGTGGGGCGGCCCGCTTGGGTACCCCAGGCACATTTTTAGCTAAAGTAATATATCTTGTTCTTTTTGATGTATCTCGCAAAATTAACAAGCATTTAAACAGCTTATGTTTTACGTCTATGTTATACTGTATGCTGTTATGTATTTCACAATATGGATTTTAGAAAATGTATATCACGTATTGTCATGCTTATATAGCTTATCGAATATAAATCATCGTGATATTGCTGCTTTAGTTCATTTTGCATTTAATCACATGACTTAAATATTATCTTGCATTACTTTTCTCGAATGTTTATTTGGGCAGCATGAGTTGTTTTATTTAAATATTTAATCAATCTTTGCACGTATTTCTTTTAAAAATTTTATCCTTTAGTCACAGGTGCTACTAAACGTTTCTATTGTTTCTTTGAATACAGGAACAGCAGCAGTAAGCAAGGATTTATCAATGCAAGCGACGGCAATACTTTGGCCTGTCCATTTCAAATTGTGGGCATGCGGATAGAAGAAATATTAATCTTGATTGTAACCGAGACAGGCTAACATTCCTAGCCTCTAAAAAATGCAGGAGATGTATTGTAACCGAATGAAGTTTATATAAAAGGGTTGTGCTCTTGCTTTTCTCCTCTATATTCGGTTGATTCAAAGTTCGGTTTTCATTACATCTTTAATACTATTTTTCTATCGGAATCTCATGCTTTCAGTGGCGATCACGGTGGGACCGTTCCCAAAATTTTTAAATCACAGAAACTAATCAGATTTGCTGTGTTTTAACAGGTACTTTTTTTTTTTAAAGCCGAAGGCCAGAAACAGCAAATCCGGTCAGAAAGAGGTAACGGTTTATAACTGTCTATGTCATTTTCTGTAACGGTTTAATTTTTTATTTTCACTTTTTTTAATTATTAAAGAAAAGTAGAGGAATTTTTCATAAATTTTTCTTACTTTATTTAATTATTTATTTGTTTATGTAATTATTTATTTAATAATTAATTTTTTTTTTTTTTTTTAAATTCAAATTTTTAATTGTTGTTTTCTGGTTTGTAGTGTTTGTTTAGCATAGGGAAAGTCTCTTTCTTTTTGCTGTATGTTTCATTTTTATTACATAAAATGAACCACACACACTTCACGTGATAAATTAAACCAAGGCGCTGGTCGTAAAACCCCAGCCCTTGAGCAAGACCAACGGTGGGTTCATCACCACCTTGGCTTAGCTTTGCATCCATTTCCCGATTGTCACTGTTGTTAGACGTAAATCCTGACGAAAGCTGACCGAGTGTTGCTGGGGTGATTCCCATGCACGCGAGGATAAGTCTTCTATGGTAGGTGTCATTAACAGGACAATCCCCCTTCCGTATCGCCTATGTTCCACGTACCATCTGCTCTCACGTACCTATAGTTTCCCTCTCGTAAGGGTGGGTATATAGAGAGGTTGGTATATTGGTCCGACAATGGTATATTGAAGGGACGACCATTTATGGGAGTCATATGAGCCAACATTATGCATTTAAACATTCTTCCAAAATTTGTAAAAACATAACAAAACATCAAAATGCATGAGATTCCAGCAGAAAAACAGTATTAAAGATGTAATGAAAATAGAACTTTGAATCAACCGAATATAGAGGAGAAAAGCAGGAGCACAGCCCTTTTATATAAACTTCATTCGGTTACAATACATCTCCTGCCTTTTTTAGAGGCTAGGAATGTTAGTCTGTCTCGGTTACAATCAAGATTAATATTTCTTCTATCCGCATGCCCACAATTTGAAATGGACGGGCCAAAGTATTGTCGCCGCTTGCGTTGATAAATCCTTGCTTACTGCTGTTGTTCCTGTATTCAAAGAAACAATAAAAACATTTAGTAGCACCTGTGACTAAAGGATAAAATGTTTAAAAGAAATACGTGCAAAGATTGATTAAATATTTAAATAAAACAACTCATGCTGCCCAAATAAACATTCGAGAAAAGTAATGCAAGATAATATTTAAGTCATGTGATTAAATGCAAAATGAACTAAAGCAGCAATATCACGATGATTTATATTCGATAAGCTATATAAGCATGACAATACGTGATATACATTTTCTGAAATCCATATTGTGAAATACATAACAACATACAGTATAACATAGACGTAAAACATAAGCTGTTTAAATGCTTGTTAATTTTACAGGATACATCAAAAAGAACAGCATATATTACTTTAGCTAAAAATGTGCCTGGGGTACCCAAGCAGGCTGCCCCGTCAAAAATCGACTTTGGCGCCAATCCGATAAGGAAAGGCCCATAATTGTTTATATTGAGTGTTGTCATCGAATTGGTAGAATACTGTGTCTACTGTCGGGTATGAAGGTTCGGCTTCACCCTCTGAAAGCAACCCACCAACCTCTCTTTCGTAAGAGATTCTGGGTGTGAGGAAGGTAAAATCGACTGATGCAATCGGGTCGTAAATGAACAGCACTTTGTTGTGTTTACAAAATGCTTCGTGGTCTCTTCTTTAAAATGCTTTGAGCTAGTTTTTATAGAGGAATTTTGCCTTTGAACATTAATGTCAAACCCTAAGTCTGCCACTGAGATTTGACCCTTGTCAGATGATTATGAGTCATGGCTCGTACTGAGATTGTCTCCAGGAACTTACATCAGCAATTATGAGGCATGGCCTCGGACTGGATTTGTTTTTGAACCTGTTCATCTCATTATTGCAGTTGGTGAAGTCCACCGCTTAGTTAAAATCCACTTTAAATTGCTTTGACTGATTAAATGTCTTGAATGCTGACGTGTCACCTTCGATTGGTTGAATCTACCGTTCTACAAACCCACGGGGTCTCTTTGAAAATGGGCATGTAGGGGTGCCACATGGCGATCATTCCTTGGATGTGGCGGCCACGTCAAAGTCCGCCTTTGATTGGAGAAGTGTTTGCTGCCGAAGTGTCGCGATATCACGACACTTAGGCCGAGGCTCTCCTCGGGGCCAAAGGTGTCGCGATATCGCGACGTGCGATATTGCGACACCTTTGGCCGAGGCTCCCCTCGGGGCCAAAGGTGTCGCGATATCACGACACCTTTGGCCGAGGCTCCCCTCGGGGCCAAAGGTGTCACGATATCGCAACGCGCGATATCGCAACGCGCGATATCGCGACACCTTTGGCCGAGGCTCCCCTCGGGCCAAAGGTGTCGCGATATCATGACGCGCGATATTGCGACACCTTTTTTCGAGGTTCCCCTTGGGGCCAAAGGTGTCGCGATATCGCGACGTGCAATATCGTGACACCTTTGGCCGAGGCTCCCCTCTGGGCCAAAGGTGTCACGATTTCACGATGCACGAAATCGCGACGTCGCGATTTCGTGATGCGCAAAATCGTGACATCGCGATTTCGCGATGCCTAAGGCGAAGGTTCCCCCTTTTTGCTAGGCTTGCCTTAAATTTTTGCAGTTTGCTTAAGAATTGAAGTTTGAAGGTTGCAGTTTGCTAAAGGCTCACTTTAGATTGAAGGCTTGTTTAGGATTTGAAGCTTGTAGTTTGCGACCAACTTTGCTTTGCTCATTTTTCGACCTTCCAAACTGTTGTGTGAGTGGTTAGGACCACTGTTTGAACTCTGAGGGCTGCCCTGAAATCTGTGTATGTTAATGCGATCAGTGTTTGTAGTCACTTAATTGTATTGGTGATTTTTTGGTGTCTATAGTCACACTAAAGAGTAGTAGGGTGATCAGGTGGAAAACCAAACTCTATAAATAAATAGTGAAGCCAAAGAACCTCCTAGCTAGTAAGAACTATTACTCTATACTTGGTCTCTATCGATGAAAGTATAATAGCGGATTGCTTCTTGCATGACCAAGCAATAGGACTAGTACCAAGATAATAGACAAAACCTGAAGTAGACCATTGGTCATCAACACTACCTACCCAATTTAAATCTAAATAACCAACAATATTTAAAGTCCTTGGTGTGTACAAAATACCAAAGTGTGATGTGCCCTGAAGGTATCTCAAGATACGCTTGGCTACCTTCCAATGACTCTCATGTGGACCCTATGAGAATCGAGAGATAAGCCCAAAAACAAAGGAAATATCAAGATGAGTATGTGTCAGGTAGATAATACTACCAACCAATTGCCTATATAAGGTAGGATCACATCGAGGTGTGGTGCAAGTGGAAGTCAAAGTGATGCTTGACTAAAATGGAGAAGGGGTTGGCTTGCAATCAGCCATGCCAAATCTATGAAGCAAATCAAGTGTATACTTTTGTTGACATATAGAAATCCCTGAAGAAGACTATGTAATATGAAAACCAAGGAAAAAGTGTAGAAGTCCCAAATATATCATATCAAAATGCTCAATCAAGAAGCATTGTGTAGTCTGAATCATGCTAGAGGAGCTACCAATGAGGATGAGATCATCAACATAAAGAACAAGTATGAGAATATCCTCTCCAATCCTTTGTATGTAGACTGTGTGGTCGGAATAGCAGCGTGTAAATCCGAAAGCAAGCAAGAAGGCATCCATCTTCTCATACCAAGCTCGAGGAGCTTGCTTGAGACCATAGAGTGACCTTCTAAGCCAACAAACAAGTGAAGGGTCCTGTGAAAATCTTGGTGGCTTCTCCATGTAAATATCCTCATGCAAGTCACCATGGAGAAAGGCACTCTTCACATCCATATAATAAATTGACCATCCTTGTGAAGCAACAAGAGCAAGTACAAGGTGAATGGAATCCATCTTGGCAATGGGAGTGAATGTCTCAGAGTAATCAATCCCCTCAACCTATGAGAATCTCTTTACCACAAGATGAGCCTTGTACTTGGCTATAGAACCATCAATTGCATACTTGGTTTGATAGACCCATCTACATCAAACCAACTTTCTTCCCTTAGGAAGAGGAACAAGATCCCACGTGTGATTCTTCATCAAGGAAGAATACTCCTTGGCCATAGTAGTATCCCACTCAAAAATTCCATGTGCATTTAAAATGTATTGTAGGTCATCTAAAATTGCATGACTCAAAAGTCCATGACCTATGGAGTGAGATGTGGAATGTTGAGAAGCTAGAAGGTCACCAATGAAATAAGTTGCCTCATCAAGAGTAGTACGGGCCCATCGAGGCATGGTGATAGTAGGAGGATCATCAACAACATCCTCATGATGAAGAAAATAATCCTCAAGTGAAGAAGAGGAATATGGAGAAGAGGGAGTAGAAGTGGAAGGTAGGAAGGCTTTTGGAATGGTTTGCTCATCAAAATATACATCTCTCCAAAAAATAACATCATGAGTGTCTAGATTGAGCAACCAATAAGCCTTCATATCCTCACAATAACCAACAAAGATAAGTGGTTTACTCTTTCTATCCAAGGCTTTCCTCTTCTTGTTTGGTACATGCACCCAAGCAAGGCTACCAAAAACTTTGAATGTTGAAACATTGGGCTTGACATGGGTCCAAGCCTCCTCAGGAGTCATATGCTCAAGTGCTTTGTGAGGAGTGTGGTTTTGAATGTAGTTGGCACAATTCACTGCTTCAGCCCAAAAAACTGGTGGAATATCCCTAGAGTGAAGCATGTAGTTTGCCATCTCCCTCAAAGTCCTATTCTTCCTTTCAGCTACACCATTTTGTTGAGGGGTATAAGGGATGAAATGTTGATGTAGTATACCATGCTTCTCAAGAAAATCTGAAAACTCTCTACTCATAAACTCCCCCCCATTATCTATGCATAGCTTCTTGATAGAACAAGAAGATTGCTTCTCAACAAAGGCCTTAAAGACCTTAAAATGGGCAAACACTTCACTTTTGTACTTAAGAAAGTACACCCAAGTGCGCCTAGAGAAGTCATCAATGAAAGTAAGCACATACTTGGCCCCTAGAAATGATGGGGTTGGAAAAGACATCAAGTCACTATGAACCAACTCTAAGGGTGCCAAAGCTCTCAAAGCCTTTCCTTTTGGGAAAGGGTCTTGATGTTGTTTTCCAAGTGCACATCTTGGAAAAACTCCATCTAAACAAGAGACCCTAGGAAGACCTATCACCATGTCTTGTGTGCTTAACTACTATAGATATTTGTAGTTGAGGTGACCAAATCTCTCATGCCAAAGTTTGCTCATAGAGTCTACATGAGCAACAAGGCAAGTTCCAAAAGATGAAGTGTCAAATCCCTCAAATCTATAAATATGGGCACTATGATCAATGATCCTTGTAGCAACAATAGTCTCTGGCTCCAAAAACTCTCTAATCTCAACACCATGTGGGGTAAAGAGAACTATTTTTCCATCTCCAGAATAACAAATCTGATATATGGAAAGAAGACTAGTGGAAAGTTTGGGCACATATAAGACATCCTTGATGCACCCACCATCTAACTCAACTATTCCTGTCCCCAAAACTGCAATGCTAGAAGAGTCTCCAACTTCAATGTTGGAAGTGGAACTAGGACTAAGAGAGGAAAGAAGCTCTCTAGAAGGAGTCATGTGATGAGAAGCTCCCGAATCCATAATCCAACTATGTGATGATGCCTCCAATGCATGTGTTGAAAGGGCCCTTCCTTTGTATTTTGTTGAAGAGGGAGTGGAAAGAGATATTTTATGCTTTTGCAAGGTTTCTTCTAAGGCTTCCATTTTCTTCCAACACCTAGACTTAGAATGGCCTTCTTTACCACAAAAGGCACAAGTATCCCTAGACTTTTTCTTATTCCTAGAGGAAGACTCATTGGATTTAGAAGGAGGGTTGGAGGGCTTTGTAGTGGATTTGGTAGGAGGTGGAGTGGATTCTTGCTTTGGTTTGGGCTTAGGCCTAGATTTCCCTTTACCTTTGGAAGATGAGGATGCTACTAAGGCTTGAATTTTGGAAGGAAGTGCATCTAATTGGTCAAGCTTGGATTGTTCCCTAGTGAGATGCTCACAAAATAACTCAAGTGAGGGCATAACAAAGGCATTTCCTAAGGCATCCATACTAGAGTAAAAGGTAGAGGAGAATATTTGAAAGGGGCCTTTTAACTTGGATAAAATGAGAAAAATGCACTCTTCATCACTCTTCTTCTTTCCACTCCCCTTCAATTGGGCCAAAAGATACTTAAACTTTGCAAGATAATATTCTATGGTGGTGAACTAATTGAGGGAGAGAGATGACAATTCAGCTTCCAATTGCAAAGAGTGAAATTGATCCACTTTCCCAAACATTCCTTCAATATTTTCCCAAATCTCAATAGGTGTAGTACAATCTACTATGTGAAAAAGTAGACTATCACTTATGTGTAACCCAATGATCCCCATAGCTTCATCCACTTTGTTGAGGTAAGAAAATTATTCATATTCCTTTGTGAATGAGGATGGTGTATGTGTCAACATTTTCCATAATCCCTTAGATTGCAATAGTTGTCTCATTTTAAGTTTCCATGTGTGATAATTATGGGGTGTTAATAGATCAATTGAAGCCATTTTAACCCAAACACAAACAAGGAAAGCAAATACAAGAGACAAGAGACAAGAGGCACTTAGAACGTGCCTTGCAACCCTCCCAAGATATTGAACTATGTAAATGAATGACCCCCAAGAATTTTGGCACTTTATCTCAGTGCTTGTTACAATGTTCTTGTTGAGACAAGAAGTCAACAAGAAAAAATTCTAGAAATTCTATTGTAAAACTAAAAAAAGATATTTTTTTTATATATAATATAGTGAAAAAGTAATTTTCTAAAACACTTATCCACCAAATTTGAATTTTAACTACACTAGTGTGAAGCCCTCAAAAAATAATTCAATATCAAAAATAATTAATCCAAAATAAGTTTTGAAATAGGGAGAAATGACCTCTAGAAGTTGATTTTCCAAAAACAAATATGATGAGACCATGGGATTATAGTTATAAAAATGTAGTTTTTGAAAAATCCATCCACCAAATTTGAATTCTGACTACACCAGTGTGAATCCCTCAAAAATCAGTTAAGATCAAAAAAATTTGACCCAAAATGGATTCTGGAAGAGGGAGAAACAACCTCCAGAAGTTGATTTTCCAAAAAATTGTGATTGGGGTGTGGGTTTGCAGTGAAAAAACCATGGCCTGGGCTTGAAAAAGGGACCTACAATAGAGGTTTGGACCCACTTTCTGATCACCAAGATCCCCCCAAAAAAGAAGTGAGGTGAGAGCATACGATGGCCAAACCCTAAGAGGCAAGATCCAAACTTTCACAATTGTTGAAACTTGTTGAAGCTGATCTTGGGTAGTTGGAGATAGATTTGATCAATGTAGAAGGTTCCTTCAAAGTCTTCAAACCTACAAAAAATCTGCAATAATGGAGATCCTAGATTGAACAAAAGCAATCCTAAGATCCTAAACCTATGGGTGATATCAAACAACCTAAGCTCTAGATGCCATGTTAGAATTGAAAGGATCTAACAATCCTATATTTCCCAAGATCTAGTTGTTTGAAAAACAATATCACCACAATATCTAAGCTATCAACAAGAATCAAATGACACAATGAAAGCTCTATAGATTAATGGAAAGCATAAGCAAATGCTATAGTAATCTAACAAGAAACTGACAGAATGATAATACTCACTATCTTACTCTCAAAGAGAGGGAAGCCCTTGCTGATATAGGCAAGGGTGTACAATGAGGATCGTAGGATCAAACATGAAAAAGGAGGGAATGGATATCCACCATCCATAATGGGGCACAACATGAGCCATGGATGAGAAATGGAGGGAATGAATATCCACCCTAGAAAAAAAGCTAATAAGATAAGATAGCCAACTAGCAAGCAAAAAGCTATATGAGCTAATATCCCACTAATAAATAATATGGGAAAAAGAAATATAAGCTCCTAGGTAATATCCTAAGTGAACTAAAGTAATAAGGTGCATGACTAATACACCAACAACACTTATTTGGGTAATATTACCAGGCCTACCCTTATAATACTAGAATAAGAAAATTTGTGCAGGTATCATGAAGGAAATAGGGCACCTTATTGCTATTTATTCTACCACTAGGGCTCACTCAAGACTTATTTATGCAATAATATTCATAAATATGGATATGAAGGAGTTACCCAGTTCAATTAGACTAGTTTCAAAGCTTGGGGTATGGAATCATACTATATAATATGAAAATACCTTGATCAAATGTGAAAGTTGAAAGAAATTAGGGCACTCAACCAACGCATGCTCCACTCCTAAGAAACCAACCCAAAATTATAATGTTAGGAAAAATAAGTAGAATGAAGGTGATAAATCCAAGCAGGGTAAGGATTTAGGAGATAAAATTATTGAGAACAATAGAGAGGATTCCAAATCACTTAGTAGAACCAATTCAACAAGAAGCCCCCGAGGAGGGCCAATTTATAGAATAAAATCAAGAGGTATGTATTAAAAAACCCTCTTTAGAGGTTATGACATTTTTGTTTCAAATTCCTTTACTTAGTTACACTTAGCAATAACTGGTCTAGTCCCTCCAAAAACAATTAAACTAATGAGGAATAAAACACATAGTTGATTTTCTATTTTGATTCAAATGAACAAGGCCATCGCCCTCCCACACAACCTTTAATCCATGATGATGGAAAATGGTCTAAAAATTTGAGGGCTTAGAATTCTAAGGTCCAACCCTAAGCTGATAAACTAAGAATCAAAAGAAAAGGTATATTGATGTAGGATTGGAAAACAAACATGGAAGGGAAATTAATCAAGAGATTAGAGAATAAGAAACCATGGCTAAAATTGCAAATGGAACCCAAACTACCTTATCCTAAAGTGGAGATAAAATACTGCCCAAAAGAATTAATAAATTAAACTACTCTCTTGGAACACAAGGGGACTCAATACCCCTACCAATAAAATATTGGTTAATGAGCTCTTGGATACCATTAAGAAGCATTACAACCTGATATAGGCCTTGTAAAATGAGATCAGGCGGTTTATGGATGAAACAAAAATAAACTCAAGAAATATTCAAATATTTAGAGCTTATGGTCAGTGGACACCTCTATTTTGCTATTTTTCTATCCAATAGGAGGTGGTTTTCTTAATCAATTTAGTATGTTAATGTTTATTCTTTGATGGTCTATTTCTAAACCCTAATGGTAGTTGTTTTGTATGTATGTTGTCTAGATATGAAGTAGAATGTGAAAGGGGTGTTTATATTACAACCTTATTTTTTTAGCATAGATGTTTTATGGATAAGTTATATTTTTGAGCATATTGTTAAATCTCTAACTACTATGTAAAATGTTTGGGGACCTTTCAACACCCCTTCTCAAACCTTAATAAAAAAATTAATTAAAATGTATATATGAAATTAAACAATATATAAAATAATGTTCAATGGAAGTCCCACACATAAACTATTAATCGATCCATAAGTCCCACTCATATATAACATTAAACTATATATATTTATGTTTAAGGCCAAACTCCCACATATAAACTTTTAACATATATAATTATTACTGGAAAACAATCCTAAGTTATATAATAACTTTTAATATTATAATATATTAATTTTAATTATAATTAAAATAAATAGTGTAAAAGTTAAGATTTACAATCAATTATATTTTTATATTTAAAATTATTAATAAATATATGATGAATATTGAAAAATATTATATTATTATGCAACTTTTATTAAATCCTTTATAATAAAAATAAATAAATATTCAATAGTCTCACCACTAATAGATGTGAGGTATTAGACCAAGAAGTAAGTACAAATAGCAAGTGAGAGTTGGCTTCATAGTTTTTATTCCAAAATTTTGGAAGTTTTTGTTAAAAAAACTAGATAGCAAAGAAGAAAAGTCTTTATGAAAGCCCTAGCTATATGTAGAATAACTTAGAAGGATAAGATAAAATAAATCTAGGATAAACTTTATTTAGATAGCAAACTATACATTAGAAGTGATTACAAAGAATGAGACAATCAAACACAATATAGTAATTCCTAAAATAGAAGGTTGATATATAAGGCCAAAGGATAGCAAACTTATATAATGGAAGCAATATCTTTTTTTTTTTTTTTTTTGTGGTGGCCACAAGGGGTAAACAGACTGTGACCACGAGGGAACCATTACATAACATATCCGCAACATGTGAGGCGATAGATTTGAACCTGGGCCTCTCGGCAACTAGAGAGGTTTAACTACCCACTCGCTCTCCAACTCCTCTAGAGAGGTTGGAAGCAATATCTTATTTCATGGATTTCCTTCTAATTTTTTTTTCCCAAGTCATCTTCCCCATTTCATAAGTAAGGGATAAAATAACAAGTTGTATCTTATGTTTTAGGGGGGATATTGCTTGAATTTAAGGCTATAAAGTGAAAAAATTATTGTGGATATAAGGCTTCAAATATAGGTTAGGCTTTTTGGACATCAATATTAACTTATTAATAAGGAGGTTTTAAATAATATTCATAACAATATGGTGGAATTCATCCAAGAGGGGTCAACTACTAAGTAATGAAATCATGTTGTGTATACATGGATATGTGTTTTTATGGATATTTCAAGACCTTTACCAAAGCCCATTAAAATTGAATCTAAATCAAGAGAACGGGAATAGCAAATAAACTATGAAATCAATGAATTTTTATGTTGCAAACATTATAAGACCATATGAATGGAAGTAAATTGTATAGTAAAAATGATCAAAATATAGATGCAAAGTTTTGGTCATGAACAAAATCACACACAAAGGAAGGAAATCATATTATAGTAGAAATTGGCTAAGGTCAAGGATATTATTATTTTAAAAGGATAGTGAAGAAATACCCTTTACCTCATAAAATTAAAAAATATATATCATGCTTCATTTGGAGCAAACATCAAAAGAAATTAAAAATGATGGTCTAAAGTTTCCTTTTTTTTCTTTAAATTTTCAAATTTTCACCTTTAACAATTTTTTTTTGAACTACTAATATTAGGAATGTTGAGGGCTCAAATAGTGCCTCAATTGGCCAAACACTATTCTAAGGAAAATCCTTAGGATTAAGAAATTCTAATTTATATGAAGCCTTATATCCCAACTTGATAGAGTATACATCATATTTTAACTTTTGATAGATTCTAAACCCACTTAGAGCTCTTGAAACATCTTCTTGAGTTCATTCACTACATGTTATAAACCCTCTCCCTTAATTAAAATACCAATAGAAATGTATAATCTAGAATTTTTGTTTACATAAATATATTTTTTTATTTATGAACCTTCACATGCTAAATATATTTGAGCTAATGGCTGTCATTTTTATTATAAACAAGAGAATAAGGTTTCAACCGAATATTAGACTAAGAATTATAGAATATCCATATTTGACCAAACTTCTAATATATTTAATATTCAATTTTACTCTACAATATGAAGTTCCATGTTGTAAAATCCCTAGGAAAGATTCATCTTCTAAAATAATTTATATCTATGGATCCTTTATATATCTTAATTAATTTTTTTCCAAGATCTTTCCATGGTCTTTCAATAATATTCATCCACATTTTGCTCCTAATACCAAACTTATAAATCTAAAATTCTACAAGCTTTCCTCTACAATATTCTATCATATATAAACATTATCCTATTTATAAAATGAAATTTATTCTCACATCCATTCTAAAGAAAAAATATTTGAATTTTATGATGTTATTCTTGTTGGTAATCTAAAAAATATTACCATTTATGTAGGGATGGATTGTAATGTAGAATTTATTAGTTTAATTTTTCTATCCATGGTTAGAACTTGCCTTTCCATAGCTAGATAAGATCTAAATATTTCTAAAATTAGGTCTCAAATCCCTCCTTTTTTATCTAGAACATTATAGACAATCTAGAATATATCAAAAGATACAATACTTTGGACTGTATGGCTAGAAAGAAATGAAAAAATATTTAAAGGTAATAAAAAAAAAATCATTTGTCCATAGAGAAGTCTAATCCAACCCTATGAACTCACCCATTTCCTAATCTTAAAGTAAAAAATCTTTATACATGGATTCAAGTCATCAAATGGAATTATGATGTTGGGTACAAGAGAAAAAAAAGGAAGGTAAAAAATATAAATTAAAAACCACCAGAAGTGGAGTTGGTCAAATTGATATTTGATGGAGCTTCTAAATGAAATCCAAGACCAATAGGAGGAATAATTAGAAACAATAAAGGGGAGGTTTTGTCTCATTATGCTTTCAATAGTGGATTTAAGACAAATAAAAATTTTGGTGCTTGGAAATATTTGGAAGGGTTAAAATATATGGACCAATGAAATGGAATAGAGTATGGATGGAAGGAAATTCACTAGTAATAATGAATGCAATAATTGAGGAAAGCATAGGCTTCATGGAACATACAACAAATAATTGTAGAAATTCAAGATCTTGCTACAGATTTCGAATAAATAAGGTTTACACATATATTAAGGAAAGAGAACAAATGTGCATATAGGCTAGCAATAGATGTGTTTGAATACAGGATCGTAAAGTTAAATTCTCTTTTCCATGGTTAAATAAAGCATTATGTTTAGCTAAAGTTGACAATAAAATGTTGATTGAATCAATCAAATAATGATTAATATTTACTTTTTCATTGGTAATATTCTTTGTATTTTATAACATTATTTTTATATAAACCATTTATTACACTTCCTATGGTTGCACTTATGCTTAGGAAGGAAACTAGTAGTCTAGATATGGTAAAATAAAGTAGGATAGCACAAAAGTTTCGATATATTACTCTACTGAAATGCAATGCATAGACAATGGAGGTGGAGTTTTGGTATTGTAAAGAATATTGTAGGAGAATTTCAAGAACAAGGATGCTAAATTTTGAAATATTTTTATTTACAAAGAAAAATTAAGATACAAAAATTAAAATCACGAATTCAATTTTTTTATGAAAAATGAAGGTATCTAGCTATAGCAATTCAATTGAGATGAAAATTGAATCTGCTTATAAATTATCAAGCTCTAAGGAAAATATTTATGATTTGTCAAATATGGGGAACCTGAGTAGAACCCCTTATTCTCCAAAAAAAAAAAAAAAAAAACTTTGGTTTTTTCTATAAAAATCTATTATTCTTACTACGTATCCCATACTATACTTGATGTTCACACAATGACACTGAGAGGGGGGGTGAATCAGTGTAGTTATTTAATTTCGAAACAACAGCATTCAAAGACTGAAGCACAAAAAACTTATAAAACCAGAAGAACAAAATGAGAGCACACCACAACACACAATATAACGAGGTTCACCAATTTGGCTACTCAAAAATTAATTGCTTGGACTTCAATCCAAATCCAGTCTTTGCAAAATTTTAATTTTACAACTTCTTTACCAGCATCCACTGGAAGGAGCACCAACCCCTGTAATTTTTTGTTGCAACAGATGGAGCACCAACCCCTAGTACCAAGCACCAACTTGGACTTCAATTCTGATCAATTAGAATGACATAAAAGTGTCTTCACTTCATGCACAACCCTTACTGGTCTGCAATTAATCCAACTCTGCACACTCTCACGGCTCTGCTAATTTTATTATTCAAACCCTCTTTTCACAACAATATTTCTCTTTTTGCAACAACTTTTCTCTAACAGCAGCTACATCTTCTCTGTACGACTATTCTTTTATAACCTTTCAATCCTGCATGCAGTCGAATCACATACTCTGACTGTTCGAATCCATGCAATACGGTTGTTTGATTACATGCACTATGACTATTCGAACCCCTGCAATACGACGGTTCGATTCCTTGCAATACGGTTGTTTTAATGCATTTTCGAACCTGCATATTCGGTTGTTCGAATACTTCAAATACGGCCATTCGAATACTGTTTCTATTCTGCATATCCGACTCTTTGAATTCTGCAAATATGTATTTTCTAATGCTTCTTCAATCCTGCATATTTGTCTATTTGAATACTTCAAATACGGCTATTCGAATGCTTTTTAATCCTCGCCTATACCATTCTTCGAATGCTTTTCAATCATGCAAATTCAGCTGTTTCAGTGCATGTTCGACACCTGTCAATTTGTAACTGCCGATCCGACATCAGTTACTTTTTACGTAACTGGCTGCATGATTTTCCTGTCTGATTTTTTTGACACGTGTCACCATGCATGCTTTTTCAGCTTTTACCCGCCAAACTGTTACTTGTCGCGATATCGCGACACTTTCTGTAGCCGTACCATTCATGCCCTTGTTGTCGCGAAATCGCGACCATTTTGGCTCTTGAAAGCTTTCCCTGCATCTTGTCGTGATATCGCGACACTTTCAACTTATGCTGACGTCACCCTGAAGGTTGTCACGAAATCGCGACGTTTCTGGCTTCCAGTGGCTTTTCTTTCATCCTGTCATGAAATCGCGACACTTTTCAACTTTGCTGACATCATCATCCTTCTTGTCACGAAATCGTGATGTTTTCGACTCTTGCTGACGTCATCATCCTTCTTGTCATGAAATCGTGACACTTTCGGCTTTCGTACACTCTTCTTTGCCAGCAGCAGCGAAAAAGGAACATGTCGCGAAATCGCGACACTTTGCTCTTCCGTACAACTCTCCTTGCCAACTCCAGCGAAAATGGAACATGTCACGAAATCGCGACACTTTGCTCTTCCGTACAACTCTCCTTGCCAACTCCAGCGAAAATGGAACATGTCGCGAAATCGCGACACTATGCTTCATGCAATGGCGAAAATTTTTTACATCTTTGTGCCTTGTGTTTTCACCTTGCCTCTTTTCATGAAATTTTGACTTGTAATATCATTGCTGCATCTTTCAGTTCTACACTTTTGACTAGTAGCGAAATCGCTACTCCTTAGTTTCCCTTTGTTTCAACATGTAGCGCCATCGCTACACCTTAGTTTCTCTTTGTTTCAACATGTAGCGAAATTGCTACACCTTCTTATGAATTTTTACTTGTGTCGAAATCGCTGCATCTCAGTTTTCTTAACATCCGATTTGTAGCGAAATCGCTACACCTTTGTTTCCATACATTTCTAGCTGTGCTTTGAAATGCGAAACTTTAACATGCATGGAAATCGCTACTCTCTTCATTGCAAGCTCCTTTCCTCCATTTATGTCGCAAAATCGTGACACATTTTCTCTCTCCTCAACAAAAACTCGACATGTCACGACATCGCGACATTTTGGCGTGCATTTTCTCTCTCCTGCTTTTTGTCGCGAAATCGTGACACATTTTCTCTCTCCTCAGTGAAAACTCGACATGTCACGATATCGCGACATTTTGGCTTGCATTTTCTCTCTCCTGCTTTTTGTCGCGAAATCGTGACAGAAAACATATCGCGACAGTTTTCTTCCTTGTCTCTTTCTGCCAATTTCTGAATCTGGGTCACCTCTGTTTTGCTTGAAACTTTCTACACTTGATCTGACTGACCTCTGAACTGCATCAACTGCATCAATCTGTCTGTGTTGACAACAATGACAATACTTTCTCAAATGCTTTTGCTGCACCTTTCTCAACAATCTCCCCCTTTGGAATTGTTGGCAACACACAACAACCTTGCTCAACTTCTTCTCCCCCTTTGCCAATAATACCAAAGGGCTGCTGCAGACTCCCCCTGAGTCTCTGTACACCATTCTCAAGAAAATATTGTTATAGTTAGCAAAAATCATAAACATAAGCAAAACTATAAGTATAGGCATGCATGCACCCATTGAGAATGTGATCCCTAATGATAGTCAGTTCTTGGGAATTGTGACCACTCCCAACTTATTCCTAAGGTACTCAAAAACATCCTTGGGCAATGGTTTTGAGAATATATCAGCTACTTGCTCTGTAGTTGTAACAAAATCCAACTTGACTTCTCCTTCTGCAACTTTATCCTTCAAAAAATGATATCGGATTGCAATGTGTTTGGTTCTTGAATGCATAAATGGATTCTTGGATATGTTGATAGCACTAGTGTTATCACATTTTATTGATATTGGCTCTTTGAAGTGGATACCAAGATCTTTCAAAGTTTGTCTCATCCATAATATCTGTGTATAGCAAGTTGTGGCTACAATGTATTCTGCCTCTGCAGTGGATAGAGAAACTGATTCTTGTTTCTTACTGTGCCATGCTACCAGCCTGACTCCAAGATAAAATGCTCCTCCACTTGTACTCTTTCGGTCATCAATGCACCCTGCCCAATCTGCATCAGAATATGCAATCAAAGTGAATTCTTTACCTTTTGGGTACCACAACCCATAATCCATGGTACCTTTGAGGTACCTGAAGATCCTTTTACAGCTGTGACATGAGTTTCTTTGGGACTTGCCTGAAATCTAGCAACCATGCATACTTGCTCGTAGTATATCCGGTCTAGTAGTCTGTTAAATACAACGAGACTTCCAATCATAGACCTGTACATTGTTTGATCCACATTTGGAGATTTATCATCCTTGCTCAGCTTGCAGCCTGTTGTCATGGGAGTGCTGACCGGTTTACTGTCTTCCATTGTGAACTTTTTCAGCATTTATTTTACATATTTAACTTGAGAAATAAAAATGCCTTTTTCATTTTGATTGACCTACGATCCTAAGAAATAAGAAAGTTCACCAATCATTGACATCTCAAATTCTTTTTTCATTTTAATTGATATGTCTTTGCAGTATTCATCCATGCTGCTTGCCAAATATTATGTCATCTACATAAACAACAAGAACAATAAGATGACCCTTCTTTGTTTTGACATATAAGTTGCTATCCACAAAACCTTTCTTAAACCCTTGTTTAATTAGATAATTATCCAGCCTTGCATACCATGCTCTGGGTGCCTATTTTAATCCATATAAAGCTTTCTTTAACCTGCAAACAAAATCTGGATTGTCACCAAGTTGGAAGCCATCCGGTTGTTCAATGTAAACCTCTTCTTCCGAGTTTTCCATTCAAAAATGCTGATTTTACATCCATTTGATATACTTTGAAGTTTTTATGAACTGCTAATGCCAGAAACATTCTGATTGCCTCTAGTCTAGCTACCGGTGCAAAAGTTTCTTCAAAATCAATGCCTTCAACCTGAGCATAGCCTTTACATACCAATCTTGCCTTATTTCGACAACCTGCCCATCTTCATTCAATTTATTTCTAAAAACCCATTTAGTGCCAATTATGTTTTTATTTTTTGGTCTAGGTACTAATTCCCAGGTATTGTTTTTCTCTATCTGATCTAGTTCTTCATTGATTGCCTTCATCCAACTTTCATCAGTGCTTGCTTCAACAACATTTTTAGGTTCAATACTAGATAACAGAGAATAGTTCCTCACTGCTATTCTTCTTGTCTGAATACCATCTGTGGGATCCCCAATAATCTGTTCACTTGGATGATTTTTTTGCCAGTTGCCTGTTTTAAATTTCCTGTTTTCTTCTTCTTCAGATTCAGTTTTTACACCATCTGGATCAATTTTCTGATTCTTCTCTATTTCTTTTTCATCATCACCTTCAATGAATTCTTCATACATAGGGTAGTTTTCTTGATAAGTAGTTTCTTGTTCTCTACCTTCATCAACTTTCACATCAGCACTTTCAACAATTTTCTTCAACCTCTTGTTGTAACATGTGTATGCCTTGCTTTTTGTTGAGTAACCAAGAAAGATACCTTCATCGGCTCTATCTTCAAATTTATCGAGGTTATCTTCAGTCCGTTTTATGTAGCACTTGCTGCCAAATACTTTGAAATGTCTTGTTGTTGCCTTTCTGCCAAACCACAAATCATAAGCTATTTTGCTTTCATGTGGTCTCAGCATGCACCTATTTTGAATGTAAACTGCAGTATGAACTGCCTCTTTCCAAAATCTGTCGGCTATTTTGTTTTCAGCCAACATTGTCCTTGCCATTTCCTACACTGTTCTATTCTTCCTTTCTACAACACCATTCTGCTGAGGTGTCCTAGCTACTGAAAACTGTCTTCTTATCCCATGTTTTTGACAGTATTCTGCAAATTCTTCGGAGATAAACTCTCCTCCCCTGTCTGATCTTAGGCATTTAATTCTTTTTCCTGATTGATTCTCAACAAGATTTTTGAAGGTTTTAAACATCTCAAAGGCTTCTGACTTGAGTTTCAAAAATAGTACCCATGTCATTCTTGAGTAGTCATCTATACACAGCATAAAATATTTGTGTCCATTTATGCTTTCAGTTCTCATGGGTCCACATAGATCAGTGTGAATTAGTTCTAATGGCTTGCTAGTGAAGTATTCTTTTGCTTTGAAAGTGGCTCTGGTTTGTTTTCCCTTTTGGCATGACTCACAGATGCTATTTACAGGTTTTCCAATGTTTGGTATATCTCTAACTGCTCTTTTTGAACTGATTTTTTCCAGATTGTCAAAAATAATATGCCCAAGCCTCTTGTGCCATAGCCAGTTTTCATCTTCCTGTCCAATCAAGCATGTTCCTTCTGCAGTTTCTGAAAGTGTATACAGATTTCCAAAATTTCTCAGTCCAGTGGCTATTAACTTTCCATTTTTTGTCTTTCTTACTTCACAACCCTCCTTCTTGAAGATTACATCATGGCCTCTGTCACATATTTGACTTACACTTAGCAAGTTATGCTTCAGGCCAATTACAAACAAGACTTCTTTTGATTTTATATTGCCATCACTGATCTTGACTGATCCCTTTCCAACAATATTTTCTCCATCATTATTTCCAAATTTCACAGAACCACCTTCATAATTCTGTAAATTCTCAAACTTTTGCTTTTCACCTGTCATGTGACTGGAACAACCACTATCAAGTATCCAAGGTGCTGATTTGTTCTGAGCTTTAAAAGTAGTCTGGACAATCAAAGATTCCTTTTCTTTCCATTCTGGTTTGATAGCAGATTTTGCTACTTGTTTTGCCTTTGTCCTTTCATTAGCATGTGCCTGTTTTTCAGGAAATTTCTGGTTTTGTTTCAACCCACTTGGCTGAGATTTTCTACCCTAATAATTATTTGATGCAAAAGTGCTTCTGTAGTTTCTAGCAATATGTCCAAAATTATGACAATTATAACATTCAACTGCATAATTCATTAAAGGAGAAAAAACATTTTCTGTTGGTAAAATTTCTTTGAGATACATTATGCCTGCAATCTGAAATCTTATGGCCATAAGCATTGCATTTAAAACAATAACCGAGAAAATGCATGATTAAACCTGGGTGCCGGTCTTTGCCAGTTTGAAGTAGGAGCCATGACTCTTCTCCTCCTTGGATGTGTGACTTTTGTGAATCCATCTTTGTCAGTATTCTTCTTGAATCTGGCATTATTGTTTTCTTTTGCAAGATTTGGTTTTTCTGGTTCAACCCTGATCTTTTCTTCTTTCTTTATGAGTTCTATATTCAAGTTCTTTGAATCCTTTGAAGATTCTCCTTCATCAAAGCCTAAACCAAATTTTATGCCAGAAGGCCTTTGGTTATTTAACATTTTATCCATCTTTATAGTACTTTCTTAAAACTTATGAAAATAGTTCAATTGTTTATTCATCTCCTCTAACTGCATCCTTAACTTAACAATGTCTTCCTCTAGCTTGCTACATTCAACTGTCTTTACAGTTAATTGTTCATCAAGAAATTCAAACATTTTCTTAAATTCCTCTGTCTGTATTTGTAGATTGTTTATTATTTCTGTGGCATTCTCTAATTTCTTTGAAAATTTCTTATTCTTCCTTTCTGCACTCAACTCTTCAAGTGCAGCAACCAATTCTCCTTCCAAATACACTTCAGCTTCATCCTTGGAATTTTCATAACCTTTCTGATTTTTCTCTGTTCTTCCTTCTTCAAGTGCCATGAAAAGAGCTTCACTTCCTTCTTCTTCAGACTCCTCATCTGTGCTTTCTTTAGAACTGCTGACATTCTTGGTTATGAAGCTTTTCTTCTTGAAGTTGTTCTTTCTAAAATTTTGTTTCTTCTTCCAGTCACCTTTTTCTTGGTGTGAACCTTCACCATTTTTGGTTCTCTCCTGCATTGGACATTTGGCTGCAAAATGACCGACTCCTCCATAATTGAAGCATTTTAAAGGTAGCTTCCCTCTATATTTTCCTTTTCCTTTTGTGAGTTTTCGAACAAATTTGGCTTCTGTTTCATCCAGTGTTCCTTCATCCTTAGATTCATGTTCAGCTTTTACATTCTTGTGTGCTTTAAAAGCTGCTTCTCTGTCTGTAGACTTGGTTTGTCCTATTCTCATTTCATATCGTTGTCGGGGAACCATGCAACTCATCCATGCTGAAGTTGTTTAGATCTTTTGCCTCTTCTATTGCGGAGACTTTGGAGTTAAATCTTTTGTGAAGTGTTCTGAGAACCTTTTTCACAACAACTACATCATCAATTTCTTCACCGAGTCCTCTGATTGCATTAATAATTTTGTTGACTCTCAGAATATAAGTCTCTATGTTTTTATCTTCATTCATTTGCAGTGTTTCGAACTATGCTCGATGAGTTTGTAGTTTTGCTTCCTTAATCTTACTGTCTCCTTCATGGATGCTCTTCAGTTTATCCCACATGTCTTTTGCTGATTTACAACTCATGACTCTTATCGGTTCACTCGTCAACAAGCCCACACATTATGGCATTCTTAGCTTTGGAGTTGTTCTCAAATTTCTTTTTCTCAGTAGTATCTGTTGGAGGAGTAGTGGGTGCTGTGTATCCACTATCTACAGAATCTCAAATATCATATCCCAATGCACTCAGATATGTTTGCATTCTGAGTTTCCAAAAGGTGTAATTTGTTCCATCAAATAAGAGAGATTTGTTGGATGAAAATCCTTCACCGCCTGCCATTGTTTCTTCCAAGATCTCCTTAGCTGATTAAGCTTGTACAAGGAACCTCGCTCTGATACCAATTGATGTTCACACAATGACACTGAGAGGGGGGGTGAATCAGTGTAGTTATTTAATTTCGAAACAACAACATTCAAAGATTGAAGCACAAAAAACTTATAAAACCAGAAGAACAAAATGAGAGCACATCACAACACACAATATAACGAGGTTCACCAATTTGGATACTCCTCAAAAATTAACTGCTTGGACTTCAATCCAAATCCAGTCTTTGCAAAATTTCAATTTTACAACTTCTTTACCAGCATCCACTGGAAGGAGCACCAACCCCTGTAATTTTTTACTGCAATAGATGGAGCACCAACCCCTAGTACCAAGCACCAACTTGGACTTCAATTCTGATCAATTAGAATGACATAAAATTGTCTTCACTTCATGCACAACCCTGACTGGTCTGCAATTAATCCAACTCTGCACACTCTCACGGCTCTGCTAATTTTATTATTCAAACCCTCTTTTCACAGCAATATTTCTCTTTCTGTAACAACTTTTCTCTAACAGCAGCTACATCTTCTCTGTATGACTATTCTTTTATAACCTTTCAATCCTACATGCAGTCGAATCACATACTCTGACTGTTCAAATCCATGAAATACGGTTGTTTGATTACATGCACTATGACTATTCGAACCCCTGTAATACGACGGTTCGATTCCTTGCAATACGACTGTTTTAATGCATTTTTGAACATGCATATTCGGCTGTTCGAATACTTCAAATACGGCCATTCGAATACTATTTCTATTCTGCATATCCGACTCTTTGAATTCTGCAAATATGTCTTTTCTAATGATTCTTCAATCTTGCATATTTGTCTGTTCGAATACTTCAAATATAGCAGTTCGAATGCTTTTTAATCCTGCCTATACCATTCTTCGAATGCTTTTCAATCATGCAAATTCAACTGTTTCAGTGCATGTTCGACACCTGTCAATTTGTAACTGCCGATCCGACATCAGTTACTTTTTACGTAACTGGCTGCATGATTTTCCTGTCTACTTTTTCTGACACGTGTCACCTTGCATGCTTTTTCAGCTTTTACCCGCCAAACTATTACCTGTCGTGATATCGCGACACTTTCTGTAGCCGTACCATTCATGCCCTTGCTGTCATGAAATTGCAACCATTTTGGCTCTTGAAATATTTCCCTGCATCTTGTCGCGACATCGCGAAACTTTCAACTTATGCTGATGTCACCATGAAGGTTGTCGTGAAATCGTGACGTTTCCGGCTTCCAGTGGCTTTTCTTTCATCCTATCACGAAATCGTGACACTTTTCAACTTTGCTGACGTCATCATCCTTCTTGTCGTGAAATCATGATGTTTTCGACTCTTGCTGACGTCATCATCCTTCTTGTCACGAAATCATGACACTTTCGGCTTCCGTACACTCTTCTTTGCCAGCAGCAGCGAAAAAGGAACATGTCACGAAATCACGACACTTTTCTCTTTCGTACAACTCTCCTTGCCAACTCCAACGAAAATGGAACATGTCACGAAATCGTGACACTTTGCTCTTCCGTACAACTCTCCTTGCCAACTCCAACGAAAATGGAACATGTCGTGAAATCGCGACACTATGCTTCATGCAATGGCAAAAAAAATTTACATCTTTGTGCCTTGTGTTTTCACCTTGCCTCTTTTCATGAAATTTTGACTTGTAATATCATTGCTGCATCTTTCAGTTCTACACTTTTGACTAGTAGCGAAATCGCTACTCCTTAGTTTCCCTTTGTTTCAACATGTAGCGCCATCGCTACACCTTAGTTTCTCTTTGTTTCAACATGTAGCGAAATCGCTACACCTTCTTGTGAATTTTTACTTGTGTCAAAATCGCTGCATCTCAGTTTTCTTAACTTTTGATTTGTAGCGAAATCGCTACACCTTTGTTTCCATACATTTCCAGCTGTGCTTTGAAATGTGAAACTTTAACATGCATGGAAATCGCTACTCTCTTCATTGCAAGCTCCTTTCCTCCATTTATGTCATGAAATCGCGAAAACTCTACATGTCGTGACATCGTGACATTTTGGCATGCATTTTCTCTCTCCTACTTTTTGTCGTGAAATCGCGACACATTTTCTCTCTCCTCAGCGAAAACTCTACATGTCGTGACATCGTGACATTTTGGCATGCATTTTCTCTCTCCTACTTTTTGTCGTGAAATCGCGACACATTTTCTCTCTCCTCAGCGAAAACTCTACATGTCGTGACATCGCGACATTTTGGCTTGTATTTTCTCTCTCCTAATTTTTGTCGTGAAATCGCGACAGAAAACATGTTGCGATATCGCGACAATTTTCTTCCTTGTCTCTTTCTGCCAATTTCTGAATCTGGGTCACCTCTGTTTTGCTTGAAACTTTCTGCACTTGATCTGACTGACCTCTGAACTGCATCAACTGCATCAATCTGTCTGTGTTGACAATACTTTATTGTAAACCTTGAAAATTAATTATTAAAAATCTAGTCAAAATTTTTACTTATATATATATATATATATATATATATATATATATATATACACTTATACTATACTATATATATATACTATGTATATATACTTATATATATACTATATATATATATATATATATGTATATATATATGTATATATATATATATGTATATATATATATATATATATATACATATATATATATATACATATATATATACATATATATATATATATATATATATATATATATATATATATATATATTACGCTAGACATTTAAATTAAAAAAAAAAAAACAATTCTTTTTGGATTTGTTTAAAGGTAAGATTTTAAAACCTTAGAATAAAAGGTTTATGATGTGAATCTAATAAAATAGATTTGTATACCAGACTTTATAATCTAAAATTTATTTAATAAACATATACTTAAATAAATAATATTTTCAATAGAAAATTGGTGGAATTCATCTAAGAGGGGTCAATTATCAAGCAATGAAAGCTTGTTGTGTATACATGGTTATGTGTTTATTACGGATATTTTAAGACCTTTACCAAATTCCATTAAAATAGAATCTAAATCAAGAGAATGGGGATAACAAATAAACTATGAAATCAATGCATTTTGATGTTGCAAATGTTATGAAACCAGATATATGGAAGGAGATTGCAAAGTAAAAATGATCAAAAAATAGATATAATAAAGGAATGAAATCACATTGTAGTAAAAATTGGCTAAATATCAAGGATAATGTCTTTGAAATGGTAGTGAAGAAAGACCTTGTACCTTATAAAATAAAATAAAAAATGTTGTGCTTCATTTGGAGCAAACATCAAAAGGAACTAAAAATGATAATATAAATTTTGTATCCTTATATATCTATATCTATAACTATATAAAAATATATTTTAATTTTCAAATTGTCACCTTTAAGAATTTTATTTTGGACTGCTAACCTTAGGAATGTTGAGGGCTCAAATAGTGCCTCAATTGACTAAACACTCTTCCAAGGGAAATCCTTGGGATTAAGAAATTCTAATTGATATGAAGCCTTATATCCCAACTTGATAGAGTATACATCATCTTTTGATAGATTCCAAACCCACTCATGAATCCTTTTTCTAAAAATTGACAAATAGAGCTCTTGAGGCATCTTCTCAAGTTCATCCATTACTTGTTAAAAGCCCTCTCCCTTAATTTAAATAGCAATACAAAATTATGATCTAGAATTTTGTTTACATAAATATAATTTTTTACTTTTGAACCTTTACATGCCAAATATACTTGAGCTAATGGTTGTTATTTTTATTATAAATAAGATGATAAGGATTCAACCAAACATTAGACTAAGAATTGTAGAATACCCCTAGTTGAACAAACATCTAATATATTTAATAGTTAATTTTAAACTCAACAATATGAAGTTCCACATTGAATCCCTAGGAAAGATTCACCTTCTAAACAATTTTATTGCATCCATGGAACCTATATATTTCAATTAATATTTATTCCAAGATATTTCCATGGTCTTTCAATAATTTTCATCCAAGTTTTGCTTCTAATACCAAACTTATAAACCTAAAATTCTACAAGATTACCCCTAAAATATTCTATCCTCTACAAATGTTATCCTATTTATAAAACATAATTTATTCCCACATCCATTATAAAGAAAAAAATCTTTGAATTTTAGAATGTTAAGCTTGTTTGTAATATAAAAAATATTACCATATATGTAGGGATGAGTTTCAGTATAGTCTTTATGAGTTGAATTTTTCTATCCATGGTCATACACATACCTTTCCATAGCCACATAAGATCTAATTCTTTTCAAAATTAGGTCTCAAATTCCTCCTTTTTTATCTGGGACATTATAGACAATATAGGATATATTTAAAGATACATTTCTTTGGACTATATGGATAGAAAGGAAAATAAGAATTTTTAAAATAAAATGAAAGAAATTTAGAGGTTATGAAAAAAAAAATCTAGCCATAGATAAGTCTAATCCAACCATATGAACTCACCTATTCCCTAGTATTGAAGCAAAGAACCTTGATAGATGGAGTCAAGTCATCAAATGGAATTGTGATTTTGGGTATAGGATAAACAAAAGGAAGGTAAATAATATAAAGTGCAAACCACAAAAAGTGGAGCTATTAAAATAGAATTTGGATGGAGCATCTAAAGGAAATCCAAGACCAACAGAAGAAGGAGGAATAATTAGAAACAATAAGGAGAAGGTTTAATCTCATTATGTTTTCAATAGTAGATTTAAGATAAATATCAAAGCTAAAGATTGGGTAGCTTTGGAAGAGTTAAAAATATGTAGATAAATAAAATAGAATAGAGTATGGATGGAAAGCAATTCATTAATAATAATAAATGCAATTTTGACGAAAGCAAAGGCTCCATGGAACATACAAGAGATAATTGTGAAAATTCAAAACCTTGCTATCGATTTTAAATAAATTAGGTTTACACATATGTTAAGGGAAGGAAAAAAATATGTAGAAAGTCTAGTCAATATAGAGCTTTTAACATAAGATCATGAAGTTAAATTCTCTTTTCCATGGTTAAAGGAAGTAGTATGTTTAGTTGAAGTTGAAAATAAAATGTTGATTGACTGAATCAAATAATGATTGAGATTTTCTGTAATGTTTTCATTGATAATATTTGTTTTATTTTATAATATTAATGTGTTTTCATATAAACTATTTATTACAATTCTTGTGGTTGCACTTATGCTTTAGGAAGGAAACTAGCAATCCAAATATGGTAAAGCATACTATGATAACATGGAGTTTTGGAAATATTATTCTACTAAGATGCAATAAATATAAAATAGAGGTTGAGCTTTGGTATTGCAAAGGATGATGTAGGAAAATGTTAAGAAGAAGGATGCTAAATTTTGAAATATTTTTATTTACAAAGAAAATTGAAGATCCAAAAAATGAAAATATAGAATTTAGACTTTTTATGAACAAAATAAAGGTATATATCAATAGAAAATATCAAGATATAAGGGAAAGAGTTGTTATATTTCAATGGTGGGGAGCCCAAGTACGACCATTTTTTCTAAGAAAAAACAAAAACAAACAAAAAAAAATGGTTTATTCTATAAAAGCCTATTTTTATCACTACTTATCCCATACTTTTATTGTAAACCTTGAAAATTAATTATTAAAAATATAATTATATTTTTAATTATAAAATTATATATAACCTAAATTTGAAAAAAAATGATTCTTACTCTGTATATTTAAAAAAATATTAAAAAAGAACCAATTCTCCTTGGCTTTGTTTAAAGGTAAGATTATAAAACCTTAAAATAAAAGTCTATGATGTGAATCTAATAAAATAGAAATTTATATCATTCTTTAAAATCTAAAATTGATTTAGAAAACATATACTTAAATAAATAACATTTTCGAGCTTGGTGGGAGTATCTCTCTTTGAATCCAATTGTTAAGTATAACCATCTGTTGGCACGATCCATTCCTCTATTTTCTTGAGTTCCTATTTTGGGCAGGATGATCTCTATTCAAATTTCATGTTTGAAGGCTATTGTAATTTGTGCATTCCTTTTTTAGAACCTTTTTTCAAATTTGTAATTTAATTTTATTTTTGGAAGGATATCCTTTTTAGAAATTCTTGATTTCTAGATTTTTTGTTAGTTGAAGGATTCTACTTTTGGTAGTTTTTTTAATGGTGTAGATATATTTAAATTTTTGGTTTGGGGTCTATGTCAAAACCCAATTTGTATAAGGTTTGGGGACCCTTTCAAAAGTTTGTATTTTACCTAATATGATCTCTTAAACTTTACCTAATCTTGAGGTAACACCGCTTTTAATAATAAACCTACAAGTGTCCTCTAAAATATTATTTGACCCCACTCTTCTCCATACTTTTGATACTTTAGTTTTTTTTAATAATATTTTTTTGGTAACATAGGGGAATCAATAACACCCTTCATTTTCTACTACCAGACTAGGGTTCAAATCTTGGAGCAACCATATAACCCCTACTCCACCTCATTTTTAATAACCTGATATGAGGGAGACCATCGGTAGCTCAGGATGGGAACCATTGCCATTGGGATAGTGCACACTCAGTGGAGTCAATTTCGTCTACTACCTTTGCCCCAACAAGGCTTACCTCCAAGGTTTGAACTTAGATCTCTTCTTGGTAAGAACCTAGAACATGCCAATCCACCCAACCCTTAGGAATTTTAAAATAAATTATTATAAGTATTACTTTTTACTTTTTTTTTCAATCATATGAATTTATATTAAGTCAATGAAAATGATTTGACTCAACTACCTTATGTTGTAGAAATATATATGAAACATATTATTTATGAGCCAACATTGAACAACAAAGAAACATTTAGTCCATTACTAAAATCGTATACCTCTATCATTGATGCATCCACTCCCATGCAATAACCATAGAAAATGGTGTTGCTTCATACACATCACACATATCCTCAATGTCTTCATCAAAATCCCTTTTGATAGTTTGGTATTGGGTACCATTACAATGGCAATCTAAATATTAGACATATCTAAGCCACCCCATGCTCCCACAAACTCATAGTCAGCCGCATGATCCTCATTCATGCCAACACCTAGTTTGGTGCCAAGATCAACTCTCTCCATCATAGAAATGTAGGTATATCATTTAGCCTCTAAAGACTTCCCTTAATAACTTCCTCTTCTAGCTCAGTGGTTTTAGCTTGAAATTGTTATAGGTATTATTAGGTCAACTCTATCATCCAGATTGCACACCGATCATCCTTCACTATGGCATTGTAGTATTCGAGTATCTCCCTTGGATTGGGATACTATGCCCTAACCATAAATTTCTCATTCTTCTCTTAGACCTTGTATGTCCCTCATTTCTTTACCCTATCTGTTTCTATTTTCATTGCTAATATAAAATCCTATAGTTGTACACTCACAATGATAAGTTTTAGTGTCTACCTCATCTCTTACAGAACCACGTATTTATGCAAATATAAATTTCACAATAGATATTTGCAATGAATTAGAATTGAGTAGAATGCATCACTAAACTCCTCCAATGTTAGCTTCTAGAGTAACACTAATTATCTTACTTATTTGATACAAAATACATTGTTTTCAAAGCATGAGGTAGTACATCTGCATTAGTTGTATGTATTTTATCAACTTTGATAGTAGGTTTTCCATGGTTGCCATTATTTTTTGGGTCTCTTTTGCACTTTCCTATAAGGTTTTTATGTCCTTATCATTTTCCTTTTCATTCTAAAATAACTCCTTTCATTTTTCTTTTAGTTGATATATTTGATCTTGTTGCTCCTCCCAACATATTTTCCATGCTACTAGTATCTTCTCATGTTGCTCTCTCATGAGGAATGAGGTCCATATCATTTCCTTAATATTTTAATTACTCCCTTCTCTACTATCTCTTTTTATGTCCATGCACCTTGAGTGTTGGTGTCATTTTCTTTGCCTAGCATAGTTGCATTGCTCTTCTTTTTTGTTCTTGTTCCTTGACCCGATTCCTTCTCTTCATACCTTGTGGATCTTCTTACATCATCCTCATCCTCCTCATTCAAATTCTTGGTGGCATTACTCATGTATGATGAATCACTACATGAATAATCAACCAAGGATTAGTTCTCCCCGTCTTTGTTCTCAACCCAATAAATCAATGCCCTATTTCTTATCTTGCTTTCTACCATAAAAATTCATCCATCCACTCCCATCCTCTCCACATTCTTATTCTAATATCCCTCATATTTTTTTTCTCCTTTTCCATTTTTCTTTCTTCTTCATCTCTTGCTTCCATAATCATTTCCACTCCTTTCAGGGAAATCTTAGGACTTTTTACCTTCTCAACCTCTTTTATTTCCTTTTCCTTTGGAGGTATTCATGATTTAAATTGTTATATTCTCATCCATACTCCAATATCACTTCATGCTCTAATCCACTTGCTCCACATCCACACTCTAATCCATAAAACTCATCTTTGTACTTTGAGCCACCTGATTTGCATCCATACTTTGAGTCATAAGATTCACCTCTATGCCATGAGTTAGTTGCTTTACTCCCATTTTCCACACTTGTTCTTTGCTTTTCCCCACCCATTCTTCATCTACCATTGAATATTCTTTCTCACTCTCATTATTACATTTCTTTTTTAGTTTTAGCACACCATGCCTTAGGATCCCCTCCCATATCTCTAATACATCCATCAAAATATATGTTGCTTCTCACTGACTCCTCTCTACTTCTATGTTTTTTCCTCCTATTTCCAAACTCATTCCAACTCACTTCATCAATGGGATCTGTATGTCATCCAACCTACCCACTCTATTGTCACCTCTGCTATTGTTATCTCGGGTATATTTGTAATATCTAATAGTTCATAATGGTTTTCTTTGGTCACCATTATGTCTGCAATGCTAAAACTACTTCTCTATTGTATATTACTCCCTTTTTTTAATATCATAGCCTTATTTCCCATTTAGTCTCATTTTTATCATGTCATTAAATCAATCCACTTGTTCATACCATGTGTCTCCCTATGTTTTTTCCTTTGTACTCCATTCCACAACACATAGCACCAAATTTTTTTTCAATTTCAATTGTTTATCTTAATTTGTGTACCTAAATGATCTTGTCATGTAATTTCTCCTTCATTATGTTCATTTTCTTCCTTATGTTTTGACATCATTGGTCTTGTAATTTTTTTTTGCTTAATTTTTTGCACCCATTCCTCATTGTCCATTTCCATATGTTCCCTTCCCTCAAAGTTCCTCGATTTATTATTTTATTTTTTCTTCATATTATTTCGGACCCCATCCCTAAATAAGTCGAGGGGGCATACCTTAGGTAAAATTTATTGGATGGATTATGTTTTATTGTTACCCATCATAAATTTAATTAATTAATCCAAGTAATATATGATATTTTTCCTTGCAGAATTGGAGCATGTATAAATTATTTTTGATGCACCCATTATAATTAATGCACATATAAAAAAGTGGTAAAATATGGATACCCAATACCACACACCTTGAAACCTTAATTAAATACCTAGGTAAAAAGAATTATTTCTTACTACAAAGGTCAAAAATACAGTCTTGCCATATCTATGTCTGCCTAGCTTACGTCTATTGAATTCATACTAGTAAATTTGTTTGCATTGATTTAGGCTTTCCATACCCTAGACTGATCTAGGGTATGGAGTTGATCAATATCTAAGGTATGGATCCACTTCTACATTGAACAAATACTTCTCCATGATCATCAGCCTATTGATATGGCATAGACCATTTGAGATTAACCTACCTATCACATTGCCTATTGATTTATCTATGACACATGTATCCTTTGTCTTTGCATTGCACCTCCCAAGATGATAGGAAATAGGGCATGGAAAATACCAGTACCTACAAAGTATGGCTACCTTTATGATCCAACACCCCATGTCATAGATGGAAATTAGTGCAGCCTAATCTATTCCAAGTGCTTTATCTTAGAATATGACTCAAGGCCTTCCTACCTATCCATTATAGGTAAAATCCTAGGATGCTTCCCCAAAATATTTAAATGAAGTACCTATTTTAAGAAGTTTTAATTATCTAGATAATCTTGCTCTAGTCAACCATATTCAATCATAATAAGAAGCCTAAAATAGTTGTTGTTCTCAACCATCATAAAGTAGCAACCATGATCCAAGATAGGTAGCATCTTGATCTAGTGATGTGTTCCTTGCAATGGTTTGACACAAGAAAAACTTGAACCTTCCTTATAAATAATTTTTTGAAGAAGAGGTGATTAATGACAAATGATGAATGACAAATGCATTACTTTATGAATGAAAAAATGTTTAAAAATTATGATAAGCAATTTCTTGAGTTCAAAAGGAATCTTGGCACAACATAGTAATAAGACAAATCTATATCACTTTACATTTGTAGGAATTTGATGATTCACATCATGCTACCATCTGATCATTTGCTTATGCACTCTTTATTCCTTTGCATATGCTAGTTTAGCTCATATGATTCCATATTTAGTTATCTTTTGCTTATTTATCATTCACTATAAGAGGAACTAAGGACATACTTTTTGGCCAAGGATATTCACATTTCTAGGTCTTGGTAGTCCCCATAAATACTAACATTATTCACTATTTTCTATATAAGTTCAAGTTATTATTTTTCTTGCAAGTGATGACCTCACATTATTCTGACTAAAAAAATCATAGCTGACTAGTCCTAAGGTAGGTATATCGGTATACTAAACCTTTTTCTCAGATTATTATTGCTTGTGCTTGTATATCTGCATATATCATTTATTTAATTTTTTTATAGTGTTTTGTCAACTTATTATTTTATGCATTAATTGGTTTGTTTTTCATTCTAAAGAGGTTGAACCAAATCTAATACTATCATATAATCCTATATATTGCATGTATACCATATCCATGTCAATGCAGATATAGGTAAACAAGTACTATTCCTTACTTGATGCTTTATTGTATCTATAGCCACATATCATTGAATGTACAAATTATTTTTGAGAACCCTTTAAGTGAAGAAACTTGTTGGGTTAGTTGTCAAACTTAAAATTTAAGAGCTTGAACTTTAGATAAAAATTGATTCACCGAAATCAAGAAATTTTGTAGAGCTAGAAACGAGTTTGGAATATTTACCAAAGAATTAATTTATGTTCGCTAAAAGGAAAATAGACTTGTAGAGGGATTAACTTGATTAGTTGAAATATTTATTAGGTCATGCATGGATTTTGTTCCAAAAATATGGAGATTAAAAGGATCTATGGAGTTGGAAGTGGGAGGAAAAAACATTTATGTTGCTCCCCCTTTAATGTTTGAAAATGGTGCTTGCCTAGGAAAGGTTTGCTGAGGCATTGATTTATAAAGGGTATTTTTTGAGTGCCTTATTTCTATATTAGAAGAGGCAATATATGTAGGAATTATTAAAAATTCTTCTATGGATGTTGATGGAGTTTGATATCCTATGAAAGGGATAGGATTGAAACTCCCCGCTTCTATAGTAATAGTTGTAGGCTTTTACCCTAAGGTATTGAATTCTATATTTGAAGTTTCTTGAGAAACCTTAAAGGGTTTAGAATTAAAATGAGATGATCTAGGTTGTTGAATGGACTCTAAATGAGAAGCCATTCCAATAGAATGAGTTACTCTGTCACGATGCTCTAAAGTGTCAACATTGAAGATCATTAACAAGGCTTATTTATTTTTATAGGTAAAAATAACCAAGTGATACATGGATCTAATGACCACTTATCCCTTTTAATTGTTGATGAGGAAGATATTTCTTGAGGAAATAAGATCCCCGTCTTCCTTGTATGTAGTGTTTTTAAATATTCTAACATTTTTTTGAATTGGAGATAGTGGTTCAGTAGCACCATTTAACATGACACATGTCTAGTTATATTATGAGGTGGTTGATCATTCATACTTGGGGAGAGGGAGTAAATTTTTCTAGATATTTGTATATAGAATTGATTAAATAAGAAAGAAAAATGTTACAAAAACACCTTATATCCCCTTTAGTGAATAATCCATCCTAATAAGTCCTACTAACCCATCATTTTATACTAGCCAAGAAGGATGACCTTCAAGGTTCATATGATAGATTACTAAATGTATCATTAACCTTCCCCTAGTAGGACTAAATCTTGGTTATGTTCTTATTATCTTGAATTAATCCAAGTTATGCTAGGAAAACAATTTTGATGGTCTAAATTAAAAGTGTGGTGAATTTTTAAGTTGTATTAAAGGCAAGGATTTTGGCCATGAGGGTATTTAAGACTCAATATGTGTTCATGTTGGTTTCACCAAATATGTAAACCAAAATCTAGGAGTGTTGGCCCCTAAACCCATGATTCATACTCGGATGAAGGCTTAAGCTTGAATCTCGTCATACTAAGTGTTATCTTTGGTGAGGAGTATGGGTTCACTAAGAGAATTTTAAGATTACCCTAAATCTATGTTTGGTGTGTAATCTTAGTAATCACCTATGTTTTAAGACCTAAAAATGCAAAGAAAGATGTAGTATGCAATGTATAATTAAGCCAAATATGCAGAAAATGAGTTATAACCTAAGGCATTTAAGATTTCTTTGATTTCTAAGCTAATAAAAAGAAGTAATTTTTTTTTTTTTGTAATGGTTCAAGAGAAAATGCAAGTAACCAAACTTAGCCTAAATGTAATCTAAATGCCTTTTTGATTTGATGCCTAGTACGAAACCTAAAAGCCTATGTTATTTTTATCCCGATCTCTTTATGTGTTGCACTAAAGTTCTAATAAGCCTGAGTTCCTTGATTTCCCCTTTAGATTGTGTGTAAAATCAAAATAAACAACAAATAGGTTACATTTATTACTATTTTTTAATATAAGAAAACAGAAATAAAAATGAGAAAAAATCTCCTTATTTGGCTAATGGAATGTTGAATATGAGATTTGCAACTAAGGGATTTGAAAATAGAGACCAGACTTATCTCTTTCTAAAAATTATTGCCTAACAAGTAAAATTGATTCTTGTGAACCTCATGACCTACAAACTTGCAATGACTATTTTAGAGCCAAAATTACCACCTTGCAACTTTTTTGCTAATGAACATGGATCAATGTTAGTGATTTTCACCTTGTAATAAGTAAAATTACAAAAAGAGACTAAAAAGGGAAAAATGAGAGTGTTAGCTTTAGGGGGCTTGCTTTGTTCTTGGAAAAGTGTGAAATTTCTTGTTTGTAATCAAACCCCCTATCCTTTTTACAAAAAATTGAGTATGAAATATTTTGAAGATATTTTTGATTAAAAATACTAAAAATAAGATCTGATGAAAAACTAAAATTAAATTATAAGAAGTTGCTAATGATTTAAATGAACCCAAAACAAGAAATTCTAAGTTGAAAGATGATTGTTTGACTAGAGTGAAAATTTCCATTTATAAGATGAATTCACTACCCTTAGAGTAGAATTGTAGCTTGTAGAGTTTATTCTTTTCAAACGTATATGTAGGGAATGAGGCCACAAAAATTATAATTTCAGATTCTTCCAAGTTTAAGAAATCTAGTGATGTATGAACTTTAGCATTCATATACACATACAAAGAGGAAAATAAGTTTTCACTTGCTAGTCTTATAGGCAATGATTATACAAAGTCTAGTTGTAGATGGAAAAACATTGCAAATGGTGATGGGTGATGGTCCAAGGATGGGTATGGTGACATTAGATGAATTCATACTAAAACCTGTAACAATATTTGAATAAAAGTTTCTAAATATGAAAAAGTAAGAAGTTTGGATGACAAAATCTGTGAGAAATATGCAAAGAACCAGATGTATTAAGCAAATGGTTACAATGATAAAACTCCCCTAAATTTTGTGAAAGAAATATTCTTGCATGTAAAATATCAACATATGTGACACTAGAAAATCACCCTTAATGAAGGATTTAAAAACCTATGGAGGAGAAATGGGGAGAAATTTTCCAATAAAATTTGAAGATGTCTTAAAAGAAAAATAGTGTAAAACCAAGTCAAAAAAGAGCATGTTTAAAGTAATAAACATATATAATCATCATGCCTATATTTGGGAGAGAATATTTGAATTTATAGAGTTTGAGGAAGGAGTGAATGAGGCCATATTCATGTGAATGAGTTTCTAAATGACAAGAGAGAAAGTTTGAAGGAAATATGTAGCTTCAATTTGGCAAGAAAGTAAGATGAAAGAGACTGGAAAGATAAGATCATGTTATACATACAAAATTAGTAAGATTCATGAGGTGTGGCTACCTCATCTTGGTTGGCATGGATAAGATCAACCATCCAAATGAGAAACTTGCTATTTTGCAAGTTCAATGGTAAAATTACTGCCTACCAAAGTTTACCATTAATAGAGTTCTCTAGCGAGTGATTTTATGTTTTTGACCATTGGAGGAAAAATTTTGAATTTTTATTCTTTGGAGAAAGTTCACCACCAAGGTGGGAAAATGACCACCAACAATTTTCTTTGTAGGTGGTGATTTTATTTTGGGAGTTCAAAACTCAAGGTGAAGGGTTGGAAAATTTCTTGAATGGGTTCTCAAAATTTTTATAATCTTATGATACATTTGAATGAGAAAAATAGGATATCTACATTTTTTACCCTTTTGAGGCATTTATTGTCCAATAAATACTTCAAAAGCACCTCTTAGTAACTCCAATTTTGTGAAAAAAAGAAGCATATGATATTAACATTTTATGATGAAGGTAGTTGTGCATTTTCCAATAAGGCAATTTTCAAATGCCTTAGAGACTATATTAGGTAGGAAAAGGAGTGAAACTGGATTTGTTTTCATCACATAGCTTACCGATTTAGATCTCTAGAGTAAAATTCTACAATTTTTTTATGATGACCAATAGTGTCTTGTCCATCGCATGGACTTGATTTTAGGGATAGGTGGTGCTCAAGGAGTGCTTATTTAGGTATGTACAAATTGTTTTACCCCTTTTTGAGATTTAATATTAACAATTTTATTTTAAAATTTTAAGCAATGATTTCACCTTTTGGGTGGTTAACTTGTCACTAGCAATTTTGTGATTTTAATTTTTTTTTACTAGGTGTTGATTTTCCTGTTGGCAATGATTTTTTCTAGGAGGAGATTTTCAAAGTGGGCATTGATTTTTACAAACCCTAAAAAATTGATCAATTTTTATGTATCACTAATTGATAGGTGTTTTTAGATGCAGATTGGTATCTTAGAGCATAAAGAGTGATGTTATTTGGCTCTCTTGGCCACTCTTGATGCTATGACCTTGATAGATAGGGTTGTTCTACATGTTTTTACACTTGGGTATCTACTACTGATATCCAAATTTAGGGTTATGCATAAGGGGTTGGACTCAAAATATAATTGTAAAAAAATGGTGAATCTAAATCAAAATTAAGGTGAATTCTAAGAAAATTAAATCAATCATCTCCACACCAAACTTTAGGATATTTTAAGCCCTAAAAAGTAAGGTCATATTTGAGGTATATTTTGACATATTAAATCACCTTATAACTTCATACAAATACCACCATTAGATCAGGCTCAAAAAGAGCTTTCCAACAAGTACAAATATGCTTATGTTTGGATATATATTGTGGCAAATTGACCCTAAGAAATAATTGGTCCTAAAAATTTTAGGTGAATGGGCTGACCTCAAGGGTCCTCATATTTTCCAATTCTAATTTTGGAAATCCTAATATTTTCCCAATTTGTGAATATTCGCCACTATGCATAACCCTGCCCAAAGTAGAGTTTTATCATGCTATGCTAATGAATTTGATTGAGAGATGGAATTCAAAGTACGAGATCTTATGTTTGCTAACAAGTAAGATGATGATCACCTAGAGGATGTATAAATGAACTTGAGGATTCATATATGATGATTCTAGTTTCTATGAGTATGTATCATAGGTAAACCCTCCAAATCTATTGTGGCCATCCTAACCAGTAATTTATGGTTCATGGGATTCACATTAGTAGATTATTCGTTAGTAGGTACATTGATGGTTTGGCAACACTATTGAGCACTATCATTTCTGATTTTCTTTTTATGGGTATGAGTGGTCACCTTATACCATGAGGATGGCATGGTAAAATTATAGGAATGCAAGACATACACATTAGATATACCTAAGATCCCTTTGTCTTGGACTACTTATACAAATTTATACATTGGATATATTATAGAGAGAGGAAGAGACTTATATGTTGTACTCTTCTTGAGGTATGGTGTTGGGAGAACATCACCATTCATAACCCCTTTAGCTTACCTAGACATGGGGTATATGTAGGTGCTCTCGCTACATATATGTGGGTGTATATTTTTTAGATTTTTCATTACCCCACTAGAGGGATGTTGAATATCGCATGAGAAGCCATAGATGATCCAGCCCTAGATCAGGTTGTGTGGATATCCTTAAGGATATCTTTAAGCTTGCTTGAGTCTAATATATTTAATGGATGACTAGGCCCAATGACACTAGGGGGTTGTATTGACCAGAGCTATATGTATTAAGCAAGTGATCATAATGAGAAAATTCCCCTAAATGCTATGCAACTCCCTTTGTGTGGAGACCCTAAAAAGGATATCCAAGATGCATAGAGGATGGATTTGAGGTTCCTCAACTCTAATATATTTTATGTATGACTGGGTCCAATGACATTAGAGATTTTTATTAACTAGATCTAGATGTATTAAGCAAGTGATCATAATGAGAAAACTCCTATAAATGCTATGCAAAAAACACTCCACATGCAATATCTTGGTGTATATGATACTAAAAAAGCACCCTTAATGAAGAATCCAAGAACCTATGGAGGAGAAATAGGTGGAGCTTTACCAATAAAATTTGAATATGTCTCAAAAACATAATAGTGTAAAACCAAGTTAGAAAAAAGTGTGTTCTAAGTAATCAACATATATCATAATTGTCATGCTTGGATTTAGGAGAGAAAAGCAAAATGTATAGAGTCTAAGAAAGGAGTGACTAAGGTCAATTTCATGTGAATGATTTTGAATGAGTTTTCAATTAGAAAGAGTGCAAGTTTGAAGGAAAAAAGTAGCTTCAATTTGGTAGGAAATAAATATGGAAGAGGCTATGCAGATAACATTGTGTTATCCATGTAAAATTAGTAAGATTCATGAGGCATAACCACCTCATCTTGTTTGGCATGGATAAGACCAACCATATAGATGAGAAATTTGCTATTTTGCAATTTCAATTGAAAATTGCTACCTATGACAATTCATTGTCGATGAACTTATCTAGTAGGCAATTTCACCTTTTTGATCACTGGGGGAAATTTTTTTAATTTTTATTCTATGGAGAAAGTTCATTGCCTAGGTGGGAAAATCATTGTTAACGATTTTTTCTACAAACAGTAATTTTTTTGGGGGGCTCAAAACTCAAGGTGAAGGGTTAGAAAATGTATTGAATGGGTTTCTAAAATTTGTGGAATCTTATGATGTATTTGAGTGAGCAAAAGTGGATGCCTATAGTTTGATAAAGTAACAATGGTACAAAAGGAGCAATAGGGACAGACAATTCAACTTGAGGAGGGGGAAGTCTTCAAGGAGGCCCTACCATATTGGGAATATCTTGTATCATGGCCACTTTTATTACCACTTTCACTTCCATTCCATACTCCATCGCTTTCCTTTATTTATCTATCCTTTCTTCTATTACTACTTCTTATATTCCCACCCCTTATTTTTTTGCACTTCCATTTCCCTCTCTTAATGTATCCCACGGTTCTCCTAGAGGAACTCTATTTTCAACTATTGCTATCTCACATGGTACTATACTTGTTATGTCATTTCCAAAATTTTCCATTCTAGTATCTACCTTACAACGAATAGTACCATATACCACATGTCTTTCACCATCATCCATCTTGTCTACCAATGGTGTCTTTGGTAGGTGAAATGCTAATGTAGTTAGCATTAGGATCAATTATTTCCATATTATCATATTCAACTTCATTACTTCCTAAATTGCTCCACCAAATTTATCAGCACACCCATTTGATCCATCATCCTAGGCAAGGTAAATCCCCCTATAGACAACAACATCAACTACCCTGTCTAAGGAGACTAATTCTATTGAACCACCCATCAAGCTATTACAACTATAAGGCCAAGTCATGCCTTTATATGGAAAGTTGTTTGTGAGCTAGAGGAGACAAATGTTCAAAAGATATTTAATATCCTTTCCAATGAATATTAAAAGTGTAAGAAATAATACAAGCAATTAAATTGAAAGATCTCTAAATCTTTGATTTTGATGTAGTCATAGTTGGAATAAAATGGATATAATATCTTTATTATAAAATTAAGAGAATTTGAACCATCCAAAGTGGGAACTTTCTCTAATTACTTGATTTATAGGGTTTCTAAGTTGGATCTAAGCCAAATGTATGTATATCAAATGATCTAATTCACAAACAAATTCTTAATTAACACATCCATAAAATTTGGCCAGTTAAAAATGAAAGATGAATCATTGAGAAAGAGAAACAAATAACTAGAAGTAGAAGTGGCACAACTCCAAGTGTAGAAGGAACAAATACAATAAGAAAATGAGGCAATGAAAAAGGATATCTCCAAAAGAGACCAACTGAAGAATTAAGTTGAAGACCTCAAATACCAACAAGCACATAGAGGATCTATCATAGTAAATTTATCTAAGGAAAAACAAAATCAAGCAACTTAAAGATGCCCTATAGGAAAGAGACCAAAGGATCAAAGAACTAATAGCTTCAAGAACAAAACAAGTAATTATAAATCCCAATAAGATTTTTAATATTTAAAAATTTAAGTTCATTAGGGGAAGGATTAGGATAGAAGTTAAGAATGCATAGGAATACTTATTTTTTATGGCCTATGTAGAACACATCCTCAACAAACTAATGGAAAACATCGGTTAGCTATAGAAAGTTCTAAATTTTGTTTTTCACCATGTTGATAGCACAAGTGCAAAAACTAGAGATAGACAAAAAGGACTTAGTAAAAAAACAAGAAGTTTACATATGCCTAGAAGGACCTACAAACTTGTATGAAAATTTTGGCATCTCTAAAGACCCCAATTTAGAAACTCATCAAGGAAATTTGGGTTTTAGTTATTGGCAAGTTGTCAAACATTTTGGACCCATAGATGAAGATCCTCAATGATGATATTGTTGATGTTATGTTCAAATATGCAAAGGACCAAGCCAATGAGGGGGATAAAGTTGACATATAGAAGAATTTGAAGTGTATGTACACCAAACATCAAGAGCTTAGAGGAAATAAGGATGATATATTAGTGAATCCATGTGAAGATCTTATGGGAGATGTCATACCTAGCATCTATCCAACTACCACATGAGGAGTGGAAAATTTTGTTGGAATTATTTCCATAAAAAGTAGGATAGAAGAGCCAACATTTTGATAATTTTCTAATAAGGATCATAAAATTATAGACTCTGTGCTTAAGGATAAATTCAAGATATATAATTTCTTTCTAATCAAGCTTAGTATACAATGGAGTCACTATAAATTTATCTCCTTGAAACTAACTTGTAATTCGCTGTTTTGGAATAGTATAGAGTAGCAAAATCAATCAATCTATGTCTTCCAAAACTTCATAAATTTTGATGAATTTTAGCTCATGTGTTAATTGGTTGAGAAGTAATTTGCTTACAAAGTGATTCAGTTCGATTATATGAGCTAATCACTTAAGGTTAGCTAGCAATTTTATAGAGAAGTTAAATTATTTACTTGCTTCCTAGAGTAAATAACTCGCCAACTAGTGGAAGAGTAAAAATGAAGATAAATATCCCAAGGAGAATCTTGTGAGAGTGATATTTTGGTATATAGTGAGACACTAACTCATTTGGAAAACCTTCTAATACTATTAGAGGTATGTTCAATGGTATGTAATATTTGAAGGTGCATCATTTGGTTAGAGATACCTTCAAATTATTACTTTTACTAGGAGTAATAGTGTCTCACCCGTATAACATAGGGGTAAACTCATACTATAAATAGGATCCATTGGATCCATTGTAAACATATTTGGGCCATGAAAACTGAGAGATACACTCTGTAAAACCCACATTGTGCTTTGTATATCCTGAAATTGGTGATAAGTTAGCAAGTGCTTTTACATTACACTAGTTACACTACTCTCTTAGTTTGCTAAGTGCACAATGATTGAGACAAAACCCTTTTTTATATATTGTCATTCACTTAGAAATTTCATACTTATTGAATGGAAAAAACTGATGTTATTTGGATTATCATGTGCTAATTTATCATATGCACTTCCTTGCTACAACTAAAACCATATTTCATTCAAATCACTCACATCTTTACTCTTTTCATGTATTTTTATTTTTCTACTTTACTTTATAATGAAACTATTATAGGTTAATTTGGGAGAATTTATAAGGGATAGTATGGATCTAGTCTTAATCCAAAGGTTGAAAGGATTCATATGCCCCTCCTTTCAACTTTGTTAAAACTAGAATTGAGGCACATCATTAAATTAGTAGCTAGAATAATTCCCTAGTTCAACAAGCCAAGATGTAGTTCCTAGTGAATTTATTGAATTCCATAAAAATGTTTTTAATCATATCAATGAAAAAAATATATTAGAAAACTAATACAATAATTCATGGGATCATATTCACAAGTAAGCATAATTTTTCTTCTATTCTATTCTAACAGTTCCCACCAACTACTTAAGAAAAATATCTTGAATGTAAAACAATTTCATAGTATTTTATTGATTCATATTGAAAAAGGAAAAACATGACTCTCCATCCACTATAAAATCAAGGATCATATAATTACTTGATCCATAAGGGAAGAATATATAAACAACAATTTGTCTTTTAAAAATAATAATTATTAAATTATTTTTAAGAAATAGGTGGGTAGATGTAGAAAAATTATAATATATATAAATTCTTATATTTGAGATAATAAAAATTTTATAAAATTAATTATTGGATTTAAACATATCTAATTATATATATATATATAATAAAAATTAAGTTTCACCTACATTAGTGACTCATGCGTTGTAGGTGATTTGGAGAGAGTAGGGCAATTCTCTAAGGGAGGTCCCTAGTTTGAATCTCTACCCTACCAAATGCACATCAAGTACCCAAAATTCAATTGATAATGCTGGTGAAATCAAGGTTGGGTGTGACTCTCAAGTGATTTTGAGGGTGTAGAACCCCCTAGTCATGGTTTATGATACCAAGGTGGCCCCGCAATGGGTTTTCACTAAATTCAAAAAACTATCACCTACATTAGTCCATATACATATGCTTAAATATATGAATTTTTATAAGGTTTTTAACAATAAGTTAAATATCATTTATTTTATTAATGATACATAATATAATTACAAAATATTATAATTTTTGGCCTCCTAAGAGTGACTCTCAAGGTTTTTTTCTAACCTATTTTTTTTAAAGCGAAGTAGTAACAATGGTAACCCTAGAAAAGTAGTGACGATAGAGAACTTTCAGAGCTGCAATTGGGGAGACCTTTTAAAGCTACAACTATGGAGGTTTATGAACCTAATGAGCGAGAAGGTAGAGCTTAGTGTGGTGAGTGATGTGGTGGTGGGCGGGGTGGTAATAAGTGGTTAATAGGCATGAGAGTAGATAGGGTGGAGTGTGATGAGTTTTTGAGCAGTGCTATGGACCCTATGGAACCTCTTGGACATGTAGACCCCCCTCAAGGCCTACCAAGCCTTTTATTTCTCTTTAACCCAAGTGCTTTATCCTTTTCTAGTTTGGTTTCTTCCAAAGCTCATAAACCAAAGTCTCTTATGGGTTTTTTTATATTCTTTTAGAGTATACCTTGTTGAGGGTTTCGTAGAAATTGATGTGCCTAACTATCGTTGAAGGAGCCTTCAAATTGGTAGGTAAATTCATGGAAACCTACCCTGATATTGATTCAATTAGGAAATGAGCTTCCCTTAAATGGTATCCTAAGGGTTTCATGGAGTTGGTTGCTCTTCCCAAAGGATTTTTCCTCATAAATATCAATTGAGGAGGAAAATTATTTGTGCATATTAGAAGGGGGTCCATGGTTCTATGGATGGAAGAGACTATTTCTCAAGAAATGGGAAATGGATTTTGACCCTGATTTGCAAAATATTGACATGAACCCTCTTTAGAATAGACTCATTGGCCTCCCTTTCCAATTTTGGCAAGAGGATATCCTGAGAGGAATTGATACAATCTTGAGAGAGGTATTTTCAAATGAATCTACCACAAGGTATAAATAAAAAATGGTATACTCTAGGATGTATATGAATGTGGACCTAAAAGTTAATATCCCACACTCAATCAAGCTTATTTCAGATTTTGGGACCAAAAATCAACCTATGGAATATGAAAATAGACCCTCTATCTGCTATGTTTTTAAGATAATGGGTCATGTGACCATCCATTTCCTTGATAAGGTGGCCCAACCCATCAAGGCAACCCAACCCAATAATGTGAATCATCCTAAGAATCAATCCTAGATAGAAATTAAAATATTTTGCTTACAGACCCTTGGTAAAGGAAAATATATAGTCTCAGATAGTTTCAACCATTCTTCCATAGAGATATCTTGTGTAGAAAGAGTCCCATTGGTAGAGAAACTATAAGTGCTGGTAGATCTTGTTATTCAGGTATGTAATCTGGTACCCTCTCATGTTACTCTCTCTTCTAATACTTTGGTGGGTAATCCATTTGAAATTATAGCCTTGGAATAACATTTTTCTATCAAGGATATTGATTTCTCTAACTTGGTTAAGCAGACTTCATAGACCTTGATGACCAAAGCTTCCCTATTTAGGAATAATAGAATATAAGCCACATTTATGATAAACCCTTCAAACATTTCTGTGGGAGATTCCTCTTCTAAGTAGATTAAAATTCTAGTCTCCAAAATTCTTCTAGAATCCGCTTCCAAGGGGAAAACTATAGTGTCAAGGAAAATGGGTCCTTTGGACCTATCATAAGTAATAAAAAGAAAGGGGCTATGAATGTGGACTCTGAAAGAAAAGTAGAAAAAACTTCAAACAAATAACTTAGAAAATGGGCCAATAAGTCAGATATTGCAAATGGAAGTCAAGAGACTTTGAAGCTAGAGATCAAGAGTCATCAAGTTGACCATGAAAGAACAAAGAGCGGAGTAGTAAACCAAGTTGGGGTAAAAAATGATTCTAAAGGGTCTAAGTGGTAGACTCTATTTGAAATATGGCTAGATTTAGTATGTAAGTGTCCAAGCTGTAAGAATAAGACTTCAAAAGAAGGCTGCCAAAAGACTCAAATTGAAGGTAACAAGCATTGTGATCGACTGTAATAGCTTACATTTAATTTTTATGAATCTGGGGTAATCAAGGTTAGATTTAACGAGTAGAAATATAGTATAGATTGTACCCTAATAATTAATTCTTAAGCTTAATTCAGATCTCTTTCAGTCTTAGGTTTTGCAAAAAAAGTAATTGTAGTAAAGAGAAATCATGCAGGAATGGAAATAAAATGTAATTTATGCTTTATGAAGTAAATATGATATTTACCTATTAATGTTTCTATCTACTTATGCATTTAACTAATGATGATAATTTTACCTATTGGTGAGTTTATTGAGGATCCTCGTGCAAATAGTTAGTTTTTATTATCTATTTTTACTTTCTATTCTATGATGATGTAATTTAATTTATTTATATCCTAAGGTTAATTTTATGTACAAACTATTCCTAACCTATTGTAGGGGCAAGATAATAGAGACTAACTATAGGAGTGCACCCTACCTCCTAGAGGATAGTGTAAGTATTTCTCCCCTAAATTATTTTATCTCAGTAACTAAGATGCATAACTACTACTAACATTATTCTATTCTATGGATGCAGATAAAATACAATTACAATTACATAAAGGAAATCAAGTAGTAAATGACACAATAAATGATACAATTACCATAAAAAGTGTTGTTTTATTATTGAAAATTCAATTGTACATAATAGCATGTTTCTTCAAAAATTGTATAGACATTAGCTAGACGATTAAGCATTAGAACATTGAACATTAGACCTTTTCAAAGGTCTCCCTATGTAATATATAATATGACTTGGAAAATTTTGAATATAAATCTTCCACGTATTTTTCCATGTGGCATTGTGGACTTGATAATGTGACAACTATGTACTTAATAGAAATAATATAAACTAACATAATTACCTAACCTACTTCGACTCAATAAATAACCTAAGTGGTCCAAGTGGAACTTCATGAACAAACATAACAAAATAATGCTAAATCAAATATTTCACAATATTTAACATCATAACTGTATGTCCCTTTATTCATGGGAAGGACATAATAATATTGTGTTAGAATCTAGACAACCTAACAATATTTAATTTCATGTAACTTTACAACAACTTCATTAATTATAATATCCTTGTGAATAATATTTGATAAGTCAACCAACTATTCTACTGTAATCATTTGCTACCGTGTAAGAGTCCCATGCTATCACTGATGTGGCATGCAACATTGGTCAATTGAATTGGTCAATATTTCATAACTTTTCATTGAAATACATCTTCGATAATAGTATTTAGTAGCTACCTTCTGTAACATACTTCAGTAACTCTTCTCTAATAGTCTTCAACTACTGTGTTCTGTAACAGTCTTCAACCATTGTGTTTTGTAATAGTCTTTAGCCACTATGTTTTGTAACCGTTTCTACAAAATTCTTCATATGTCATCCTTATGTCCATATTCTTCCATATCTAGGGTTTAATATGAATCTTGTGTTGATGCATCATACGCCTATGAAATGTTCTTCAACATTTTCCTGTCCAATCATACACAAATTTGTGCACGTTTTGCGTGAAATACATACATTTATCAAATTTAATCATATCCATAATTTTAACTGATAAATCACATAATTAAATAGAAATAACATTTCATAATACATTGCATCCATGATTTAGAAATAGAAATTACACAATATATCACAAATAATACATGCTAAATAAATAATCATTTTCCCCCAAACTGAGAGATATGCATGTCCTCGTGCATGTGGAGAAAATGAGACATTAACAAAATATCACAAACACTACATATATTTCAGATATTATATTCCAAATTTTTACAAATAAATAAGATATTTAATAACCAATTAAGATTCATGTTTTCTTCATAAATTTCCTTGTGAATAATGAAACATGACAGCTGAATTATTCTTCAAATATAACCATGTAAGTCTATTAAATATCATCCTAAAAACAATTTGCAACATTATTTTCAATTACAAGAAATAAACAATTTTGATAAACCATGAGAATAAGGAAATGAGTTGAGGAGGGACAATTTCCGTAGGACTGCCCAAACTGTCAAACGTAGTTTGGCCATATTTCACTCATTCGGACTCATATTGAGCTAAAATTTTGAGGGTAGATTCCTAAAAAACCCTAGAACATCTCCAAAAAATTTTAAATAATTTGGAACAACACATATCCTAGTGTATCCTTATGTGTAAATGATATTTTTGGCAAGTGGCTATGCGAGGGTTTCATCTGGGTTGAGTGCAAGCAGCTCCAGAGGTTGGTTTTGGAGGCCTTAGGGCCCTAGTAGCCAATATTTTTGTGGTATATACTCAATATTTTAGCATGATATGTTTCATGGGATCCAATATGGGTTATAAATCCGTATTTCATTAGATCATGCTATGAATTTGAGTTACAACGACTTTCAATTTGCTACACAAAATAAAAGTAAAAACCATACATTTCCACGACGTCTAGGGCAAGGATTAAAGAGATCATGAAATAAGTTTCAATAAGTTGATAAAAAATGGCTCATATATCAAGTGAATCTGGTTCTAAGATGCACCCACAAAATAAATCTACTATGAAAACCCCTATCAAGGGTAATAATTTTGAAGACTTAGCCCCAAAAATAAATTTTAGGGATACCCTCCATGGCGGAAATCCTTAACCCAGTGCTAATATTAATATTAGGGCTTCCCATAAACCTTTAAGAATGCCTAATATTGATCCTAGGAAAATAGATTCAATATGTCTTAAAACAACTTATGGAACTCCTATTGTTAAGCTTGATATGGGTAACATTCAATCTGGCATTGAAGATCTAGAAAAAAAAGGACTAATTTATCGGTTCGTGGGTTTTCGTCTAAGCCTATCTACTTTCAAAGTCTGTGCTGCAAAAATCTATAAAACTAAAGGTGAGTTACAAATCTCTATTTATCCAAATGGTTATTTTCTTGTTTTAGTTGCTAATAATGAAGATAGAGATAAAACTTTTCAAGGGGGTCCCTGGTTATTTGGAAGGGCAAGGATTTTCATGAAGCCCTAGCATACTAAATTTAAATCCAAAGAAGATATGCCTTCTATAGCTCCCCTGTGGGTTAGACTCTTTGGCCTCCCTATGGAATTTTGGAATCCTACTATTTTTTCTTCGATTGGAAACTCTTTAGGAACTTTTATGATGATTTTTTATTGTACTCAAAATTTTGAACATACTATTTACGCTCGAATTTGTGTTTTAATGTATTTTTACAAACCCCTACCTAAAAATATCACATTATAATTTGGGGAAGACACTTGGGAGCAAGTAGTGGACCATGAGAACATTCTTTACGTTGTAGAATTTGCCATGATTATGGTCATTTGGCTAGTGCTTGCCCAAATAAAATTCCTGATCAAAAGAAAGAAGATATAAGCTCAGTAAGTTTCCAAATGCCTAAGAAGAAGAACACTCTAAAAAAATAGTTATGAAGGATAAATCAAATTCATCTGCTAATATGTTTGAAATCCTTTCCATAGATGATGTACAAAGTGAGGAAGAGGAAATAATGGAAATAGAAATCTTAGAAACACAATTTAAATATGAAGGGAAGAACTTAGAGACAAACTAACAAATCAAAGGTTTTCAATAGAAAAAAAGGAGAAAATTTACACAAGAAAAACAATCTTTTAAATGTCAAAACTTAAAATAATAAGGTCCAAATATAGACTCTATTGAACCCTCTAGTAAATTTTTGGTTGTGTACGAGCATTCTTCAAGGTTAGAAGCCATATCAGATTCAATTGGAGTAAGTCAAGAAATAGGGAAAAAAACTGAATATGGATTCTAATCAAAAGGCAGGTCACAAGATCAATCAATATCATATGGTAAAAGAAGGTGAAAAGCTTGTAGAGGAAGGTAATATTAATGCCCTTCCCAACTTTTTTAGCCTTGTTATTAATGAAGATCATCACTTGGAATATTAGAGGACTAAAAGGGATTCTTTTAATACAAAATTAAATTAGAAGAATGATTCAGATAAATCATCCACATCTTGTTTTCCTTCAAGAAACAAAGATTTCAATAGAGGGTATGGACTCAATTGCTAGTAAACTTTGGCCAGTTGGAAAAGTGTTTTTCCTCAGTTCCCAGGGGACTTCTGGAGGTATTTCTTGTCTTTAGGACCCAAAAGTGTTAGTCTTACAATGGCACTGAGAGGGGGGGTGAATCAGTGCAGCTATTTAAAACTTAAAACTTTAACTCTTAAAGCCAAAACAATGAAAGCTTAAAACCAAAAACAACAAGTACCACAAGAGAGCATCACATAACACAAGATGTAACGAGGTTCACCAGTTTTGGCTACTCCTCAAAATAGACTGCTTGGACTCCCATCCAAATCCAGCCATTGCAAAGCACCAACTTTACAATCAATTTACCAGCATCCACTGGAAGGAGCACCAACCCCTAATTTACAAGCACCAACTAGAAGGAGCACCAACCCCTGATTCCAAGCACCAACTTGGATTTCTATTTTAAATCTTGATTGACATAAAAATGCCTTCTGTGTTACAAGACCCTCACTGGTCTATCTTAACTCAAATCAATCTCATGGAAGCATACACTCTTTTACAGCTCTACTTACTGCACACTTACAACCCTTTCTTATAGCTTACTCTTGCAGCTCTCATAGCTCTGTACTTCTTACAACATTCTTCCAGCTTTTTAACAGCCCACTACACTATCCCTCTATACAGCAACACACTGCTCTATCACCCCGTTCAGAGCACAACACTCTCTTACCGCACAAAGCTCAACTATTTTATGGCTCACTCTTGCTACTTTCTTTCAGCCCCTGTGTTCGGCTCTCTCTTCTCACTTACAACTCTCTTACAACCCGCAACACTATCTCACTATTCGGTGGCTCTTTTCCCTCACCATGCTCTCTATTCTCTTTTTGCAGCACTTTCCCCCTATTCTTCAACACGCTGCTCTCTCTTCCCGCACGGAGCTCAACCTCACTACTTCACGCAAATCTCCTTTTATAACGATGTTCTGTTTCTATTCTTAACTTCCATATTCGTGCATGCAGCCTATTAATAGTAACGACTTCTTTATTCTCACATGCAACCTTATTAATAGAGCGGTTCTTTGTTTGGGCTTCGAGACGTTTCTCTGTCCAACTCGTGGTCTTCGTCTGATGACTTTTAGTAACCACTACTGCATGATATTTCTTTGTAACGGCTCCTGTAACTATAGTAATGACTTCTATTTACTGTCACTGTAACTGCCCCTGTAACTGCCATAATTACTTCAGTTCACTATTCTTATTTAACTGCATGATTGTCTTTGCAACACCCCCTACAACTGTAGTTCTGACTCCAGTTAACTGTTCATGTTCTAGTTGCATGATTTTCTTCTGCAACTACATCTAGAATGTGTTTTTTAGTTAACTTTACTTTGGCTTGCACCCATGAAAACACTACATGTCGTGATATCGTGACACTTTCGCTACCTTGAGCTCTTCTTGGCTTGCACTAGCGAAAATATGACATGTCATGAAATCGTGACACCTTTCACTTTCGTACACTCTTCTTTGTATGCACTAGTGAAACCATGACATGTCACAAAATCATGACACCTTTCACTTTTGTACATTCTTCTTTGCATGCACTAGCGAAAATGACATGTCATGAAATCGTGACACCTTTCGCTTTCGTACATTCTTCTCTGCATGCACTAGCGAAAATGGAACATGTCATGAAATCGTGACACTTTCGCTGCCTTGTACTTTTCTCTGCCTTATGCTTGTGAAAATGAAACATGTCACAAAATCATGACGCTTTCGCCTTTGAGCTCTTCCTCCTTGAATTTGTCATGAAATCATGACGCTTCTGCTTTTGCTTCTGTTTCCATGCTTCTATCATGAAATCATGACACTTCATCCTTCAGAGTCTTCCTCCTCTTCAAATGATAAACTTTCTCTCTTAAATCCTTTCTTCCTCTTCTTCAAAAATGACACTTCATCCTTGAAGCTTCTCACTATTGTCATGAAATCGTGACATCTTTTCTCCTTAGCTCTTCTCTTCTCTTCAGGTCACGAAACGCGACATGTCGTGATATCGTGACACTTTTTCTCTCGAGCTCTTCCTCTTGCAATATGTCACGAAATCACGACACTTTTTATCTTGCCTTCTCTCTCCTACAATATGTCATGAAATCGTGACACTTTTTCTCCTTAGCGCTTCCTCTTGCAAATTGTCGTGAAATCGTGACACTTTTCCTTGCGAGCTCTTTCTCTCGAACCTGTCATGAAATCGTGACACTTTTTCATCCGTACCATCCTTCTTGCAAATTGTCACGAAATCGTGACACTTTTCCTTGCAAGCTCTTTCTCTCAAACATGTCATGAAATCATGACACATTTTCGTCCGTACTACCTCTCTTGCAAATTGTCATGAAATCATGACACTTTTCTTTGTGAGCGCCTTCTTTCCAACATGTCACAAAATCATGATAGTTTTCTTTGCTTGCGCCTTCTCTCCAAACATGTCATGAAATCGTGACAGTTTTCTTTGCCTGCGCCTTCTCTCCAAACATGTCATGAAATCATGACAGTTTTCCCTACATGCGCTTCTTCTTCGAACATGTCATGAAATCGTGACAGTTTTTCCACTTGGCTTTTTCTCTGCCAACATGTCACGAAATCATGATAGTTTTTCTACTTGCCTTCTTTGCTTTCAACATGTCATGAAATCATGATAGTTTTTCTACTTGCCTTCTTTTCTTTCAACATGTCATGAAATCATGACAGTTTTTCTTGCATTTTCTCTCTCTTCCCATATGTCACGAAATCGTGATAGTTTCTCTTGTGCTTTCTCTCTCTTCTAACATGTCATGATATCATGATAGTTTCTTTTCCAGCTTCTCAACATGTCACGATATCATGACAGTTTCTCTTCCAGCTTCTCAACATGTCGCGATATCGTGACAGTTTCTCATGCTTGCTCAACATGTCACGATATCGTGACACTTTTCTTACTTGTCTTTTTCTTTGAGCTTTTGCATATGGGCCACTTCGGTCTTCTTGGAGAATCATTGTACATGCTCTGTATGATCTCTGAACTCTTGTTCACTTCATCAACCGATCTATCTAATGACTTCTGTGCTCCTGTCCATTGCATCAACCGATCCTCTGTCTGTGTTGACAACAATGACAATACTTTGGCTGCACCTTGCTCATCAATCAACTCCTGTCCATCACCTTGCTCATCAATCAACTCCTATCCATTCCTGTCCATTGCATCAACTGATCAACCTGACTGTGTTGACAACAATGACAATACTTTGGTTGCACCTTGCTCATCAATCTCCCCCTTTGGAATTGTTGGCAACACACGTAATTGTGTGCAATTACCTGTAATTCTTCTCCCCCTTTGACAATAATACCAAAGGGCGGTTGCAAAACTCCCCCTGAGTCCATGCACAACATTCTCAGGCAAAAATTATTACTGTTAGCCAAAATCATAAATATGAGCAATAAGATAAACAAATGCATAAATGCTCCCCCTGAGTATTTGATCCCGATAGCTAGTCAATTCTTAGACTATTCTTGGGAATATGTGACCACTTCAGTTCACGCTGTCTTCTGAGCCTCAACCCTCTGTTGCTCTGCAATCTCAAACTTGTCCACTTGAAGAATCCTCACTCAGATCTATCTTCAACTGTGTTGGCTGCTGGATCTCTATCCATTGAGACTCTATCCTCTGTACTCTGTCATAGGCTCACTAAGAACCTGCTTAACAAGCTCACATAGAACTTGTCCAAATCAGCTCACAAGTCCTCACTAGAACCTGTCCAAATCAGCTCACAAGTTCATCAAGAAAAACTTGCTTAGCATGAACCCACAAAGAGAATTGTTAGAGACCCAATGTGATTCATCAACCTCATAGAAGCATAAAGAGAATTGTTAGAGACTCAATATGTTCTATACTTAACTCCCAATCTCAATCTCAACTCAATCTCAATCTCAAAAGAATAAGATAGATGTAGTATGCTTTTCTCAAGAACATGAAGCACAACCCAACAATTGCCAACCATGCAATAACTCATATAACAATGATACTCATGTTCTTTCCACAACCAATATCTTTTCTCAACCAATTAGGGCTTTAACAACAATGCTTATAGACAAGGTTTAACCAACATCATTCAACTCAAGATTAACCTTGAAGCATTCAACCAATCACTACATGAAAAGGAAACTAGTAGACATCCTTTTCCTTCCAAAGGTATTTGAACAAAACAGCCACCAACATATATCACCAATGCAGAGAATAACTTGCTCAAATCAAACTCAATGGAGTAAGCCCAAAACATGTATCAAGTAAAGCATTAACTTGATCAAAACAACCTCTATGAAAGCAACTCAACCATCAATCTCAAAACAGCCAACTAAGGGTTTCACCATCTCAATGCAAGTAGCAAGACTTACTAACATAAACCCTAGTGCAAAATACTTCCTCTTTGTTTGAGGAAGAAGAGAATAGTTCTTCAACCTGTTACCAACACCGCAATTTTACTACCAACTCTGTGCAAGCATTAAACACTGTACCGCAACACAACCAAATTCCTTTTTATATTTACAACCTGATCTGAGTTTTCTATAGTTACTACAGATCACACCTTACTTTCAACTATGCAAATCAGGAGAAGACATTTTGTCAAACACTTTATGGCCAACCATAGTGCACCTTACTCAGCCTCATACTTCTTATCCTTGGATTGGCATTTTATCAATAGTTAAAATGAAACTATCTGTGAATTAGCTATATTCACCAAGGCGTCATGAAAGATCTGACAATCTTCACATCAAAGCGTCGAACAAAAACACGTTGCTATTATCGAAACACAAATACGTAGCTAGGGCAAGCATTCTTTCATTAAACAAAAACAATCTGAACTGTTATAATCCATAGCTATGAACAGTGGCAGTAAGAACCATCAACAGAACAACAATGACATAAGCAATACTACCAATGGTGACGACTCTCAATTCGATCACTACCATTCATGGTACCTCCACAAACCACTGCATAAACTGAAAACACACTTTAACAACTATATGACAATATCCCGACTACTTGCCTTTCATCCTCAGATAACCAAACAAATTCATAGGAGCATAAAAATAAGATTTTAAAATTGCTCCCCCTGAGGATGTGCCACCTGGAGCTGCTTAATGCAATAGAGGAGTAATCTCCTTCTGTCCAAGGAGACACGAATTCCTTTCTTCTTTCTTTCTCCAGTATTTCTTGAACTTAGGCTGAAGGTTTTCACCTGCAACCCTATTCTGAACCTTTTCATGAACTTGACCATTTCTCTTGCGGGGTTGTCTCTTGTGCATCCTTGATGGATGATTATTTTCCTTTCTGTTGTGCACATGATTTATTCTCTGTCTGTATTGCATTCTTTGTGTCTGATGAAATCTAGGGTTTTGCCTTAGATTAGATACAGAAGTGCTTGGACAGAACCTTGCTATGTGCCCTTGACCATTACATTTAAAACATTGCACATGTTTTATTCCCTGTCTGTATTGCATTCTGTGTGTCTGATGAAATCTATGGTCTTGCCTTAGATTGGATACAAAAGTGCTTGGACAAAACCTTGCTATGTGCCCATGGCCATTACATTTAAAACATTGCACAGGGTGTTCACTCAGGAAAGCAGATGTGTTTTTATCAGCATAACTCTTTGATCTATTATTCTGTCCACAATAAAATGCCTTGTGACCATAGCAGTTGCATTTAGAACAATAGCCATTAAAAGCATTATTATTAAAAGAGTGAGAGTGAGAGAACCTCTTTTGTTGTGGTTGCTTTGTTGTAGATCTTCTTTGATGCTTTCTTCCTTTTGAAGATTTAGCTTCAACCTTGAACTTCTTCTTCTCTGCATATTTGGAAGATGAGGGTTGTTCAGCTTCAAACTTTTCTCGCTTTGATCCTTCAACTGTGAACTTTTTCTTCTCTGCATTTTTGGAAGATGAAGGTTGTTCAGCTTCATATCCAAGACCAAACTTAGCCGTGGAGCTTCTTTGTTGCTTTATCATTGTATCTAGTAACTCTGTGCTCTTCTCAAATTTGAGATTTATATTGGCCTCTTCTATTTGTTTCTTCAATGAAACAATCTCTTCTTCTTGTTGGCAGCAAACAGTCTCTTTCTCATTGATTTGAGACCTGAGAATATCTTCAATCCTTTTGTACTGTTCTACTTGCAGCTTTAGATCAACAATAACTTTGTTAGATTCCTCTTCACTTGTGTTGCATACATCATCCAGGTGTGTCTTCAAGGCTTCTTCTGATTTCTTGGCCTTTTGAACTTGTAGGAAGAGATCTTCAATCTCATCCCCATATTCTTCTAACTTCTTGGACATTCTTTTGTTCTTTTTCCTTTCTAAACCCAACTCTTCAAGTGCAGCGATCAACTCACCTCTTAGATATACTTCAGCCTCAACCTCAAGGTTTTCATCACATTCTTCTTCTTCAGTGTTTTCATTGCATACTTTAGAGTTCACTTCTTCTACCTTCTCTAGTTCAGTTTTCTCTTCCACATGAACTAAAACTGGCTGAGATGCCTTTTTGGAGGAGGATCTATTCTTCTTACCCATTGTGTACTAATCCAAGATCAACCCTGATTGATTTAGCCTGAACTGGGAACTTGGCTCTGATACCAATTGTTAGTCTTACAATGGCACTGAGAGGGGGGGTGAATCAGTGCAGCTATTTAAAACTTAAAACTTTAACTCTTAAAGCCAAAACAATGAAAGCTTAAAACCAGAAACAACAAGTACCACAAGAGAGCATCACATAACACAAGATGTAACGAGGTTCACCAGTTTTGGCTACTCCTCAAAATAGACTGCTTGGACTCCCATCCAAATCCAGCCATTGCAAAGCACCAACTTTACAATCAATTTACCAGCATCCACTGGAAGGAGCACCAACCCCTAATTTACCAGCACCAACTAGAAGGAGCACCAACCCCTGATTCCAAGCACCAACTTGGATTTCTATTTTAAATCTTGATTGACATAAAAATGCCTTCTGTGTTACAAGACCCTCACTGGTCTATCTTAACTCAAATCAATCTCATGGAAGCATACACTCTTTTACAGCTCTACTTACTGCACACTTACAACCCTTTCTTATAGCTTACTCTTGCAGCTCTCACAGCTCTGTACTTCTTACAACATTCTTCTAGCTTTGTAACAGCCCACAGCACTATCCCTCTATACAGCAACACACTGCTCTATCACCCCGTTCAGAGCACAACACTCTCTTACCGCACAAAGCTCAACTATTTTATGGCTCACTCTTGCTGCTTTCTTTCAGCCCCTATGTTTGGCTCTCTCTTCTCACTTACAGCTCTCTTACACAGACGCGTTGTCTTAGCCATGCTCTCTATTATCCTTTTTGCAGCACTTTCCCTCTATTCTTCAACACGCTGCTCTCTCTTCCCGCACGAAGCTCAACCTCACTACTTCACGCAAATCTCCTTTTATAACGATGTTCTGTTTCTATTCTTAACTTCCATATTCGTGCATGCAGCCTATTAATAGTAACGACTTCTTTATTCTCACATGCAACCTTATTAATAGAGCGGTTCTTTGTTTGGGCTTCGAGACGTTTCTCTATCCAACTCGTGGTCTTCGTCTGATGACTTTCAGTAACCACTGCTGCATGATATTTCTTTGTAACGGCTCCTGTAACTACAGTAATGACTTCTGTTTACTGTCACTGTAACTGCCCCTGTAACTACCGTAATTACTTCAGTTCACTATTCTTATTTAACTGCATGATTGTCTTTGCAACACCCCCTACAACTATAGTTCTGACTCCAGTTAACTGTTCATGTTCTAGCTGCATGATTTTCTTCTACAACTACATCTGTAACTATCATTTTCTTTCAGTTAACTTTACTTTGGCTTGCACCCATGAAAACACTACATGTCGCGATATCGTGACACTTTTTGCCTTGAGCTCTTCTCTGCTTGCACTAGCGAAAACATGACATGTCATGAAATCGTGACACCTTTCACTTTTGTACACTCTTCTTAGCAAGCACTAGAAAAATGACATGTCACAAAATCGTGACACCTTTCACTTTCGTACATTCTTCTTTGCATGCACTAGCGAAACCATGACATGTCACGAAATCGTGACACCTTTCGCTTTCGTACATTCTTCTTTGCATGCACCAACGAAAATGGAACATGTCATGAAATCGTGACACTTTCGCTGCCTTGTACTTTTCTCTGCCTTACGCCCGTGAAAATGGAACATGTCATGAAATCATGACGCTTTCACCTTTGAGCTCTTCCTCCTTGAATTTGTCATGAAATCATGATGCTTTCTTTATGCTCTTTCTTATGCTTCTATCATGAAATCGTGACACTTCATCCTTTGGAGTCTTCCTCTTTTGTATGAAATCAGACACTTCTTTTCTTCTCTTTTGTCACGAAATCGTGATCTCATGTTATCGTGAAATCGTGACACTTCATCCTTCGGAGTCTTCCTCTCTGTTGTCACGAAATCATGACATCTTTTCTCCTTAGCTCTTCTCTTCTCTTCAGGTCATGAAAACGCGACATGTCACGATATCGCGACACTTTTTCTCTCGAGCTCTTCCTCTTGCAATATGTCATGAAATCGTGACACTTTTTATCTTGCCTTCTCTCTCCTACAATATGTCGCGAAATCATGACACTTTTTCTCCTTAGCGCTTCCTCTTGCAAATTGTCACGAAATCGTGACACTTTTCCTTGCAAGCTCTTTCTCTCGAACCTGTCACGAAATCGTGACACTTTTTCGTCCGTACCATCCTTCTTGCAAATTGTCGTGAAATCGTGACACTTTTCCTTGCAAGCTCTTTCTCTCAAACATGTCACGAAATCATGACACATTTTTGTCCGTACTGCCTCTCTTGCAGATTGTCATGAAATCGCGACACTTTTCCTTGCCTCTTCTCCAAACATGTCACGAAATCGTGATAGTTTTCTTTGCTTGCGCCTTCTCTCCAAACATGTCACGAAATCGTGACAGTTTTCTTTGCCTACGCCTTCTCTCCAAACATGTCACGAAATCATGACAGTTTTCCCTGCATGCGCTTCTTCTTCAAACATGTCACGAAATCATGACAGTTTTTCCACTTGGCTTTTTCTCTGCCAACATGTCATGAAATCGTGACAGTTTTTCCACTTGGCTTCTTCTCTTTCAACATGTCACGAAATCATGACAGTTTTTCTACTTGCCTTCTTTGCTTTCAACATGTCACGAAATCATGACAGTTTTGCCTGCATTTTCTCTCTCCTTCGATATGTCACGAAATCATGACAGTTTCTCTTGCGCTTTCTCTCTCTTCCAACATGTCACGATATCATGACAGTTTATTTTCTAGCTTCTCAACATGTCACGATATCGCGATAGTTTCTCTTCCAGCTTCTCAACATGTCGTGATATCGCGACAGTTTCTCATGCTTGCTCAACATGTCGCGATATCGCGACACTTTTCTTACTTGTCTTTTTCTTTGAGCTTTTGCCTATGGGCCACTTCGGTCTTCTTGGAGAATCATTGTACATGCTCTGTATGATCTCTGAACTCTTGTTCACTTCATCAACCGATCTATCTAATGACTTCTGTGCTCCTGTCCATTGCATCAACCGATCCTCTGTCTGTGTTGACAACAATGACAATACTTTGGCTACACCTTGCTCATCAATCAACTCCTGTCCATCACCTTGCTCATCAATCAACTCCTATCCATTCCTGTCCATTGCATCAACTGATCAACCTGACTGTGTTGACAACAATGACAATACTTTGGTTGCACCTTGCTCATCAAAAAGAGGTAGTTATTCACCATATGGTTGGCATTTGGGATCTTTTGATTATAGCTATTCAAAGTGGACATTCCAACCAAATTATGCTTTGCATTACTATTTATGCTTTGACTACTTTGGAGGAAGAAATAAGATAGTGGAAGGATATAACTTATATTGTCTCTCATTTTATTGAAGCTTGGATCTTGATCGGAGGAGATTTCAATACCATACTCTCTGGATGAGAAAATGGGGGGAAATAGAAATTTGGATAGAAGTACTAACCTCATGAAAGAATATATTGCAAACCTCCATCTTGTGGACATCCAAACAGATAATAGCCTTATGACTTGGTCTAATAGAAGGTAAGGCTCTTTTTTATAATGGAGAGACTGGATAGGTTTTTACTCTCTAAAAATTTCTTAATCCATGGTCACATTCCTAAAGTGAAATTTCTTAACAATGTTGGTTCGGATCACTGACCAGTCATGGTGGAAATGTAGAAAACCAATATGAGTTTCTTTCCTTTTCATTTTCAATTAATGTGTCTTAGAGACAGTTCCTTTAGACCTCATGTGCAACAATGGTGGAAGGAAGTTAAGCCTAGGTATGGGACTAAGATGTTCTATTTTTCCAAAATATTGCAATACATTAAATTCAAAATCAAGGCTTGGAATTGGAAGGAGTTTGGGGATGTTCATAAAAAAAATATGAAGTTATTGCTCAACTTAAAAATTTTAATAAGAAAATCCATTTAGATGGTCTCACAGAGAGTAGAAGTGTAGATGAAATTAAACTCACAACTCAGTTAGAGGAATGGGAAAAAATAGAACTCTTATGGAAGAAAAAATCTAGAATTCAATGGCTCAAAGAAGGAGATCAAAACATAAATTTCTTCCACAAATATCTTCTATATTGAATATCTCACAACTTTATTTTTTCCCTAAAATCAAATTCTGGAGATGTTGTATACACTTGGGATGGCATGAACTCTATTATTGTTGATTAATTTTTCAATATTTTTGCTGCTACTCCTCTTGACTCATCTTCTCAATAAAATTATCTTCAATCTATCCCTTATCTTATCACTTTTTAGGAGAAGTCTAATTTGATTTCTCCTGTTACTATCAATGAGCTTCAACAAGCAGTTTATATATTGCAAAAAGGAAAAACCCTAGGTCTTGATGGTTTTCCCATTGAGTTCTACCAAAAGTTCTTGGATATCCTATATGCTGATTTATTAGAGGTGGTCAAAGAATATAGGAAAGCCAAAGAAATTTTGAAGGTTATTAATAAGGATGATCAAATATTAGCTTTTAGACCTATTGCTTTATGTAATATTCTTCTCAAAATCATTACTAAGACCATGGTAGAAAGGTTGGAGCCTCTTTTGCATAAGATTATTTTCCCTGAACAAGGGGGTTATGTTGAAGGGTGTCAAATAGTAGATGAGATTTTTCTTGCTAAGGAAGCCATCCATTCCATGGATATGCAAACATCTCCTTCCATGTTCATTTAGTTAGACTTATCCAAAGCTTTATGATAAAGTGGATTGGCACTTCCTTATAAAAATTTTGAGGCAATTTGGTTTCTATTAGGATTGGATGGATTGGATTATGGGATGTATATCTTTAGTTTCCTACTTAGTTATTATCAATGGAAGGCCTTCTCAGTCATTTCTAGCTTCCAAAGGTATTAGGCAAGGTGACCCGCTATCCCCTTATTTATTCATCATTCTTGCTAAATTCTTGGGTAGGAATATAACCAAAAAGAGAGAAAACAAAACCCTTGAGGGATTTACCATTGCTCATGTAGCTAGACCTATCTCTCATATTCAATTTTTTGATGACTCTACTCTTTTAGATAAATATACAGTTAAGGAAGCTTCTAATATTAAGCAAATCATTAGCTATTTTTCTAAGGCTATTGGGCAATTGATCAATGAAGATAAATCTAAAGCTATTTTCTTGCATTACTCTGCCAAATAGGAATCCATGATCTTGGATAAATTAATATATAATAAGACCTCCCTTGTGATCACTTATTTAGGTATTCTCATCAATATTTAAAGGCAAAAAAAAAGATTGGAATTGGTTGTTGGACAAAGTCAAGAAGAAAATTGGAAAGTGTACCAACAGGTGGCTTTCTTCTAGGGGTAGAATTGCCTTGGTAAAATCAGTCCTTCAAGCTATTCCTATTTATGTTTCTTCCATGTTGAGTATCCCAAAGGCTATTCTTTGAGAACTAGATCAAATCAGTCATAGGTTCCTCTAGAGTGGTACTAATAAGAAAAGAAGATAGGCCTTGGTGAAATGGGATACTTTATGTCTTCCTAAGAACGAAGGGGGGTTAGAATTTTGATCTTCTATTAATAACAACAAAGCTTTAGCTACTAAATTATATTGGAGGATTTTGCATAACCCCAATGCTCTTTGGGCCAATAATCTTCGTGCTAAATATATTGAGAACAAAAGTCCTAAATACCTTGTTTGCTATAAATTACCTACCAAATGTTCTCCCATTTTAGCAGTTCTTAAGACTGGTGAGGATTTGATAAATAAAATTTTATTTTGGATCATTCATAATGGTCAACAAGTAAATTTTTGGACAAATTCTTGGGATGGTCACAAGCCTTTGATAACTCAATTTCCCGATTGGAGGCCTTGGATGGAGGAGCTTCACCAAGCTAACTAGATAAAGGTGGATAATTACTATTGGTACCATACTGGTAATTCAAATATTGGTAGATATTGGATCCCTATTGAGGACTAACCTATTCAAATCCCAGAAAGGTAAATACAAGATATCCAAGGTACCCTTCATATGAGATATCTCTCTTCGTCCCATAAAAAATATTGTTTTGGATGGAACAAAACTACTAAGGGTGAGTATTCAGTTGCTCAAGGTTATTTGACCTTATGCCATAATAATCCCAACTAACTATCTGATATATTTTCTCAGTTGGGGGTTCAAAAGCTTTATCCTAAGGTGAGATTCTTTACTTAGATTTTATTGCATCCTAGGGTGCTTACTGGTGAGCAACTTATGAAGCATGGTTTGCATGGCCCTTTTAGATGTGAAATATGTGGAGAGAATGTAGAAACTCTCAGCCATAATTTTATTTAGTATATTTTAACCGCTAAGCTATGGAGGATAATGGCCACTTTACTTGGCTTATAGTGGTCCAATTTTTTTACTTTTAAACGATTTTGGAGGGATTGGCCTAAACAAGAGGGTGTTGGTCATTTTATTAGGTAGTTAGTTTGGATCGGTTCTACCATTCTTCTTTGTAATATCTAGAATGAAAGAAAAATCAAATTCTTAATCAATATAGTAAGTATATTCACTATATTTGGAAAAATACCATTGCCAACTTAGTTGAATTAGTCCAAAAAATCCTTAATCACCCCCAAAACTGCCACCAAAGATGGGATCAAGTGATGCAAATATTAAATATTAAATATTCTAATGACAACCAACTCAAAGGGAATGTGAGTAATTGTAATATGGATAGGACACGAAATTGGCAACTTCCCCCTAAGAATTTTGGAAACGTCAATACTTATTGAGCCTCTAGAGGGAACCTTAGAAAAGCTAGTGCGGGAGGAATTGGTAGACTTTCATATGACTCCTTGGTTTTTACTTTTGCTGAGAATTTGGGTATTATTTCCAATAACCTTGCTGAGGGGTATGGTATCCTCAAAGGCCTTTAAGATGCTACTAAGGTTGGATGGAAAAAGGTGATAGTTGAGTTTGAATCTCAACTCATGATTAATATTTTGAAGACTCCTAAGAATCATAAGGTTGATTGGAGAATAAAAAGAAATATTGAGAAGATTCAATTAATCCATATGGGATTTTTGAAAGTTTATTACAATCATGTGGTCAGAGTTCAAAACAAGAGTGATGATGCTTTATCTAATTAGGCTTTGTAAAAAGGTGATCTTACTTGCTATGGCCACCCTCCTAGATGGTGCATTTCATAAACAAGGGAAGCTCTTATTTCTATCATTTATTTGGATAGCTCCAGTTCTTGAGGTACCTAGTTTCTTATTACTTTATTTTTTCTTCTTTGGTGTTCAATCAGGATTCAAGGTATTTTAGTTTCCTAGATCAATCTATTCTTTCTTTTATTTCCTCTGTTGATGTTTGCCTTAAAAGTCTTTTGGTCTAGAAAGGTTTTTTTAATTTTTTTAGGTGTGTGTATTTTTTTTATTTTATTTTGTTTTTGTGTCTTTTGTGTTGTTTTTGTTGTTCTTGTGTTTTTATTATTTTGTATTTTTTGTTATTTTTCTTGTTTTTTTGTTGTTGTTGTTCTTGTTTTTCTGTATGTTTGTGTTAATTCGTGTTTTTGTGTGTGAGTGTTTTCTATATTTTTTGTTTTTTTATTGTTTTTTGTTGGTTGTTTTTTATTTTTATTTTTAATTTTTTTAGGTTTTGGTTGTTTTTGTTGGTTATGTATTTGTAGCATTCTATTATTTTTGTCATGTTTGTGTTTTGTTATGTTGTTCTTGTGTTTTTGTATGTCGTTCGTATTGTGTTTTTTTTTTTATCTTGTTGTGTGTGTATTTGGTTGTGCTTTATATTTTTGACACACTCAAGGAGCATATGTTTTATTTTATTTTATTATTATTTTTTATTTATTTATTTATTTTTAATCTTATTGTGTGTTTGTTTGCTCCTTGAGTATTTCAAAGGTGGTAGGCTAGGTGCGAGCCTTGGGTTATTTTGGTGGAATAGATATCCCTGCCTCCTTGGGTTTTACTCGAAAGTGGCATCCCTTCTGGGATGTTTTCCACACACAAAAAAGAAACAAATAATTTCTAAAATAGATCAAAACATATATCACATATGACAATATAGCATAGTTTTCAAGTGAATTTCTATAGTTGAAAATAAATATTTTAGGTCTTCAAAGATCATTTATATGACAATACAGTTGTTACAGGACTACCAAATAGATTTGAAAATAATAACTTCTATAATTTTTTTATTGAAGGTTACTTGTAACAGTATCACATAAGAGAAAAAGCTTCAGCAGTAAATGCAAAAAATCTAATCGTTAGCAGATAAAATGAATTATTTGCAACTTTTCAGAGAACTAATTCCTTGCAAGAGCAAAATATTATAATAATTTTTGGTAGAAAAATGAGTCCTCAATATTATTTCATTGGGATAACCCTGCTAAAATTGCAATCATAAAATATTAAGTGCTACATACACAAACAATTCCAAATGTAAAAATAAGCACTATCTAAAATGTTATGCCCAGAGATATATATATCATAGAAAAAGGATATTTCTATAGAATTGAAACAAACCATTCAAAATATTTTACAGAAATAAAAATATATAGACATCAAATATTAAATGAATTCTAAAAATCATGAAAATATTTTATCAATTTTTAAGTTTATCCAACTTGTGACCATCCGAAAGAAATTCTTGATGATGGTGGTTGTATTGGTGGCAATTTTTATTCGCACTTCACCTTCTACACCTGTGCCTTAGCATTTTGCTCATCAACTAGAGTTTCAACCATAATAGTTTCAATGTGTTCCACCTTAGTGGATCCCTCTGGTTTTTCAACTGATGCAACCACATTGTTAATAATTGCATCAATATTTGGAGGTATCCCGACATCCAAGGCCAGTTTTATTGGTGCAATTTTGGTTTTAGTATAGGGGTCCAATTACTGAGGTCGATCCTATTGCAGCAGACTAGCAAGTGGTAGTGAAATTTTGTCTTCGAGAATCCTAGAAAAGTCAATGGTATTTATATAATTGATTTTGTTAAATTTAATAGATTTCTTTTATTTTCTATTGGTTGTGGAACTCTTATTAAGATAGGTATCGATAAAGGGCAATTGGTTGATGGTGTCAGCAGGTTTTATCACCCTATATGTTGTGATTTGTTTGAGCATGTCTATCTAGATATTGAAGGCACGTTGAACTAAATTTGAATGCTCTACAAAATATTCCTAGAGTTTATTAATTTTGATTTACAAAATAGTGTTATACACCCAAATATGTGATAGAGACTCAGTGGCTAGCTCAGGTGTGGGTAAATTGGACTTGTATCTAGACATATCTCCTCTTTCATGAGTTTCAATAATATGTTTTTCATGCCAAGTTTTTTGTGTAGGTTGGAACGGTTTGCATCTTGGAATTTCAGGATCCTACCCAGATGCACTATTTTCATGGGGGTCACTATCGGTGGACTTAGAATGATCCAATAGGTTAGACTCTTCTACGATTGTTTCCCAGGATACTTTAACTTCATTTGCTTTTTGTAAAACCAATAATTTGATAAGTTCATGATGTGCAATTAAATGAAACTTAGGGCTATCACCAAGATTTTTAGGCTATACATGAAGAACTATAGATTTTAAAGACTAGAACAAAAAATATGGCAAGTTGATGATACAATATTTCTATCCTAGAAACTTTAGGTTTATCAACATCCTAAGGCGATACACTGCACAACTAGACATTTTCCCTTCTAGTGTAAAAAAATTAATGATTAAAACAATAACTTCTTGCCACTTGAGAGGAAGTGTAGAAGTAGCAATTCCTTTTATCCATCCCTCCTTGTCATATATGATGGTACAATCCTCTCCAAATTTTTCTACCAATTGGGTAATGCTCTTGGAAGAATTTTTGTAGTAGGGTAGTCCTACCTTAGGTAAACTCAGGACTTCAAAAATGATACTAGGATTCAAGGCAATTTGGATATCCCCAATATGGGTGACCATACCTTTGCCACACCTTGGTCGTGCCCTTTAAACTTCATGAGGGTATCCCACCACCTAGCATTTTGAAACAATTTCTTCATAGAATCATTGGGATTCTGTGTTTCAATGGATGGGGGTCCATTCTTCTTTTGAAACATGGATCGGGACATTGTTTATAGTAAAGGGTAGACAAGAATTTTAGTGGGGTGGTTTCAAAACTTGTTTTCAGTAGCTAAAAGACCTGCAAGAATTATTTCATTTACAAAAACCATTTTATATTTTGTAAAATAGAAATATTTTATCATTTTATAAAATAATTATGCAGAAACATAAAGGTTGGAAATAGTTTTATATTTTTTGCAATGATTTATTTCATCAACAGATATGATTTTAATTTTAAAACCTATTCTTCTACATATGTAACAACAAATATATATATATATATATATATATATATATATAATGATTAGGGTGTAAAATATCTGCAACTATTCATAACTAAAAATAAAATTAAAATAATTAAAATTTTACCTTCTATTACTTTTGTTCAGCCAATTTTTATGTCACCCCATGACAATGCTTTCAAAATTATTTTTTTTCCCGCATTTCTTTGCATAATTCTATTCTTCTGCAATGATTTCCCTTTCAACATACAATTTCATCTAGCTGGAATAGAATTTTATTGGGTTTTGGGTTGTAGAGCATTTTTGTTCTAGGTTTGCAGAGCCTTCTACAAAAGGAAAAATGAATTTTAGGGTTTTGTTTTCTTTTGCATGAATTTTTAACCATGCAAAGCATCTCAACCCTTCATTTACTCTTAATAAATAATGGTGAATTTCATCCATGTCTCGGTGAATCATGGTCCTTTATTTTATTTTAATCAAAGTCCTAGAGCTCGGATTTGCATCATTACCATTTGATAGGCCATTAAAAATTATGTGTCAGTGATCGACATCATGCATAAATGGCATGGTGAAATTTCAAGATTTAACTTGAATTTTCCTTCCTTTTATCATGGCCCTTCATTTAAAGCTTAATCGATGGTTGAAATTTTCCATCCGTAGTATTTCTTGCTATAGACTCATGGATCCACATGTTACTCATCATCGATTGTTTTGGGGTGGTCGACATTTCCTTTGGTGCTAAATATCCTACCACCTTGTATGGAATAGGGTTTAGGTTTTTTGCGCCAAAGTTATAAGTTATTTTTTGCCTTATAAATCATGCCTTTAGTTACCCTAGCGTAAAAAAATTATTTAAATTTTTATTCCTATGTGTGTATGCCATGTGTATACCATATTTCTAATGTTGATGCCCATATTATCTTATTTCCATGTTATGCTCCACCATGTCATGATTTGTGCTGGCATCATGATTAACATTCATATAGCCTTCATGGTTGAGTAATGCTTTCCTTATGGTCAACGTTCATGCTTTCCTATGGTTAACGTTCATGCTTTCCTATTCATAAATTTTTATGATTGTCATCCTTTTATTATGTAACTATCAATCATAGGTATACACATCATATGCTCATATGTTTTAAATTATTTTATTCATTGTATATTTTTTCTCTGCCATGTCATTGTTCAAACTAGTCGTATTTATTTACCTTAGCATCCACGAGTATCAATAGTCATTGTCTTTGAAACTTGTGGTATTCGTGCTTTTACAAAGATGCGTCTACGTTTCCAAGAGAAGATTTTTAAGAAAAATTTTAAAAAATGCAATACGTGGTCTTGTATTGGGTGTACACATCAGTTTATTTTTGCTTAGATGTTTGTGGAATACTTTTGATGCACCTTATAATATTGCATATTGAGTTTAATTTTAATGCCATACAAGAATCCACGAATTCCAAAGGGTGGTCAAAGGTAGTATTATAAATATTTATGCAATTTTACCCTTTCTCTTCCCTTAAAATAACATTGGTTTCTTTTATATTCTATATTGACACGTCTTATCATATTCTATGTTGATACATTCTATCATATTCTAGATTGCCACGTATTATTTTTCATTGGGGCTAGTTTAAATCTCGGCACTTAGTGAAGTTTCAAGAAATGTGCTATAGATATTGTCTATGGATGGTGTTTATAGAAGATGTTTATGGAAGATTACTACATAATCTATCTACATAAAAAATCTACAGAAGCTATCTATAGATGATATCTACAAAATCTATCTACAGAAAATGTCTACAGAAACTGTAATTATAGAGTTAAGAAAATACTTTATCTGATTCTTCCCCCCAAACTGTATAATGAATTTTGAATTTAATTATTTACCCCCCCCCCAAACTGTAATTTTTGCTATATATCCAAAACAAAATTAAGGGTATTTAATTTATATTATGGTGAATGATAAAGTTATGAGTTTTATTTATGGGGGATTATTATAATTTTTGTGATTGTGTTTCCTGAATTTCATTAAGGAGTTTCCAAGTGAGAGAAAAGTAAAGATTATAAAGCTTCATATCAGTCATCAATATATGTAAAAATATATTTTTATCAAAGGGTTAGATAATTTTAATACTTCGAAAAAGTGGAATAGATATTTTGATATTATTTTTATGGCTTTTGCTAAAGGGTGCAAAGTTTAGGAGATACAAGTCACCTTTATGTAGGATAAACTTCCATAGGATTTTGCTTCTAATTTTTGCCTACTTATGATATTCTAAAGTTGTTTCACAAAGACTCAAACATCCTAGTGACTTCAAACAAATTCATCTATTCATGTCACAAATTGATATGGTGTTAAAATTTTCCTAATATTTTCAAATTTCTCAAGAACCAACTATATGTGCAATGAATATTCATTTCCCATCATGAGTAAGGATTGAGTAAAACAATGGTCACTAATGCCAATAAGCTATATTATCTATGAGCATCCATTGATCTTATCCAAAATTAGCACTACTATGTAAGGATACCTTATTGCCAGGTGGATTTCATTCAACCCATTACTGTAATCAGGATCACCCCATGGTTTTTGAGACACTAAGAATTCTAGGGATTCAAGGTCTTTTACCCTTATTTGAATTTTTCTTGGGATACTTGCTCATTTTAAGAGGGATCAAGGGAATTTTATTTGTTACTTTTTGGGATTCTTGCTTATTTTTAGAGGAAGCAAGAAAATATTTTTGGGATACTTGCTCGATTAGATAAGGAGCAAGGGATTTTTTTAAAAGGTGAAGGGTAAGCTTGTCCTTTTGCCAATTCACTAGCTTTCTAGACCATGTGCATAAATGGATAAGCAAGGGAAACCACTCACTTTATGGAAATAGTAACTTATGAGTTAATCATTCCAAATCTCACAATGTTTTTATGTATTATAATGTGCATAGTCCAAGAGAAAACTTGATTGAATAGGAATATTTTACAACACCAAAGATTGCTTAAATTTCAATGAAAATTTTCTCAAAACACTAGTAGTGGTTGAGTAATTTAAAACACCTACATTTTATTTAGCAAACAAGATGTTATGCAACATGTGGTAGTTATTTTCCTACAATCTCTTAAAGAAATATCCACTTGGGCTATTTTTGAAACATTGAGACTAAAAAATTAATGAAAATAAGATAGAAATATTGCAAATATATAAATGCCATGATGAAATAAAAGAAGCATAATTTTATTTTTGTGAGAGAGAAGTTATTATTCAATAGTTTCTAATTTTAGTTCAAAGATACACTACAAATTAGCTTGTTTCTTAAGGTTGTGTCTGAATTCTTCCTTATATAATGGCTTCTTGTAAAGTTTAAGCCTATACCCATTTACTAGTAGTTTTCTTGTTGAATCATATATAGGCTTAAGTTTTATTGTACCATTCCTTAATATCTCTTCAATTTCATAGGGTCCTAGCCATCTTGTCCTTAATTTACCTTGAAAGTCTTGGTAATGAGAGTCAAACAACAAGGCCCAATATCCTGATTGAAATATTCATGGTATAATGTGTTTATCATGCCATTTCTTTATTTTTTGTTAGGTTATTTAGTCCTATGTAATATCTCTAGTATCTTTTCAAATAAAATGTTTAACTTTTTCAATCTATATTTCTATGCTTGGTCTAAATTTATGTCAAGTTGTACCGTTGTGCAAAGAGTTTCTATCTCAAATTTGATGGGCATGATAGCTTATTTTCCATAGATCATTTCATAAGGTGATAATCCTATGGTAGTTTTCCAAGTTGTATTATATGCCTATACAAGTTATTTTAATATCTCATCCCAATCACCCATATTAACAACTATGGTTTTTGTAATGACATTTTCAATTTCTCTATTTGTAACTTCTACCTGTCCATTGGCTTGAGGGTGATATGATGATGTTTTCCTATGTTTTATTTGATATATATCAAAAAAATGTGCAATTACCTTGGAGATAAATTAGGTTCCATGATCTGATACTATCTCTCTAGGTGCTCCAACAAGTTGCATAATGTTTTTATAAAGGAAATCAGCTACTGGTTCAACTTGTGCTTGTGGTAAAGCTTTAACTTCATACTACTTAGTAACATACTATGTACACACAATTATGTTTTTATTACCCATTCTTGGAGGGCCTATTGGTCCAAAAAATTCAATCCCCTATTTCTCAAATGGTTCAAATATTATTTACAAAACCAAAGGTATTTCCATTGAATATGTAGGCTTACTATCTCTTTGACAAGCATCACATCTAGCAATAAATTTATGGACATCATTATTCATGGTAGGCCAAAAGTAATAAGTTTGAAGTATTTTACTAACTATCCTTTTGATGGCATAATGGACTCCATAAGGTTTTTCATGTGCTGCCTAAATGATGTCATATAAATTTTCTTCTTGCACACACCTCCTAATTACTTGGTCAGGACATGTTTTAAATAAAACTCTATGAATCCACATATAAGGGATGCTCTGATGTATTAGTTTTCTATGCTCATGTGGTGTATAGTCTTGAGGAATTTTTATTATTACTAAGTAATTTACAATATCAGCATACCAAGGAGTGAAAATAGAAATAACAAACAAATGTTCATTTGGAAAATTATTGGGAATTAACTCATCATCATCAAAGATTTACATATGAGATAGGTGATCCGTAATGACATTATCTTTTCTTGCCTTATCTATGATTGTAACATTAAACTCTTATAATAAAAGAATCCATCTAACCACTCTACCTCCTATTGTAGCTTTTTTCGCTAGGTACTTAATCACAGAGTGATCAGTGTAAACAAATACTTCATACCCTATTATATAATGTTTGAATTTATTGATAGCAAGGACTACATGTAAGAATTATTTTTTAGTAACAATGTAATTAAGCACTCCATGTAATTTTATACTCACATAATAGATAGCATAAGGTATTTTGTTCTCTATCTATTTCAATATTGATCCTAATGTGTAAATTGAAGCATCGCAATGTATATGGAATGGTAATTCCTAATTTGATACTCATAGGATTGGAGTAGTAATTAATTTATATTTTATAACTTCAAAGGCTTCTTGACATGCTTCAGTCCAATTAAATTAACTTTCTTTAGTTAATAACTTAAGAATGGGAGCAACAATTTTACTCAAGTCCTTAATGAATCTACGGTAGTATCCTGCATGTCCTAGGAAACTTATTACCTCTGTTTGTATTTTTGGAGGTTGAAGGATTGAATAGCTTATATTTTTGTAGGATCTAATTTAACACCTTCTTCTAATATATGATGTCCTAAAACAATGCCTCCTCTCATAACCATGAAATATTTTTCATGACTCAAAGAGAGGTTTTGCTCTTGGCATCCAACCATAACTCTTTGTAAGCTTTATAAAGTTTATTAAAAGGTTATCGTAGACTGTGAAGTCACCTTATAGAATTTTATGCATTCATTGATTAAATCAGCAAATATAACTAAAACAACTATTTTAAAAGTAGCATGTGCATTGCATAATCCAAAAGGTAAGACTTTATAAGCATAGGTGCCTATTGGACATGTGAAGGTTATCTTTTCTTGATATTCTTTAGTTATGGAAACTTTATTATAGCCACTAAAACTATTCAAAAAGAAAAAATATTTCTTTCCAACCAAGGTATCAAGAACTTTATCGATGAACGATAAGGGAAAATAGTTTTTCTTTGTTACTTTGTTTAATTCCCTATAATCCACACAAATCCTCCATTTACCATTATTTTTAGGAACTATCACAAGTGGTGACACCTATTGGCTATCAAAAATTGGATATATAAATCCTGTCTTCAAGAGTTTAATGATTTCTTCTTGAACCACATATTTCATAGATAGATTCAATCTTCTTTAGGGTTGTCTTACTGGATAACAACTGAAGAACACAACCTTATACTGATAGGGGGTTGAACAGTATAATACCACTTTTTAATTTTCTTTTCCAATCAATATTATATAATGTATCAATAGCAATATCAACAGTAGTAATAAAAGAAAAATGCACAAATCACCACACACAATAAAGACACCAATTTAACATGGTTCACCCAATGTGGGCTACTCCACGGAGAAAATATTTCACTAAATTTTTCTCAAAAAATCTCTGGGGACTCATTTCCCTATTATAATGTTTATGGACCTCTATCCAAAGGAGATACCAATCCCCTAATCAAGTTCATGGATCTCTATCCATAGGATAACTCTTTCTCCTTTGATTTGGTTGGCGATCTTCTAGAAGAAATGTTGCCTCCACTACATTGGATTATGGATCTCTATCCACTAAATACTCTTGTCATCACACAAAATACCTATCTTCACTATCCTGTCTAATGGACCTATATCCACTGGAGACTGTTTTCTTCTAAACTCTATCACCTCCAAAGATTGATCTCAAATCTATCTCAAATTTGTACTAAACATGATCCTTCGATCTAGCACAAATATACTCAATTTTTGTCCTCCAATCTGCACTAAACACAATCCTTCAATCTAGCACAAATATACTCAATATTTATCCTTAAATCTACACTAAACACAGTCCTTTGGTCTACCACAAACCTGCTCAATCTCTATCCTCAAATCTACACTAAACACAGTCCTTCAATTTAGCACAAATCTACTCAATATCTATCCTCAAATATACACTAAACACAGTCCTTCATTCTAGCACAAATATGCTCAATCTCTATCCTCAAATTTGTCCTCAACACAAAGCTTGCCTCAATCACAAATCAACTCTACTAGATTTACTCCAAACCTTAACCAAAGTTTTGAACAAATCAATCAAAGCTGCCCTCAAATATTCTCAAATACTTGTCTCAAATATGCATTGTAAGCTTCTACAAAATCTCACACTATTATGTCCACAAGTCGTCACCAAGGCTTGCCTCAACTCTTATCAACAATTCCTCACTAGAACTTGTCCAATTTGTTCAATAAGTCTTCATCAAGACTTACCTCAAATCTGCTCAATGAGTCCTCACTAGAACTTATCCAATCTCACAAAAAAATATAGAGAATTGTTATAGAGTCAATATGCTTCACACTCACAACAATTCTTAATCACTTTCAATATATTTCTCAAATCAAATTAGAATATAGAACAATTTTTTTCACAGAACTTGAACTAATACTTCAACACTTCCACTTGACTAGGCTCAATAAACTCTACTCAATCAATCACTCAATGAAATATTCCTTTCTTACAAACCCTAGTCCAAGCATATGAATCCTCACTCAATTATTTCCAATAATGCTTATCAAACAATCTCACATAACAATGATACTCATGATCTTGCACAAACCCTAGTTCAATATAGTTCTCAACTTCACATAACAATGATACTCGTGTTCTTTCATAAACCCTAATCATGCATATGAAGGTTCATTCCATATTTCCAACAATGCTTATCAAATAAGGTTTTTGTCTTCAAATTTCACTCAAAAAAACCTTTAACAGTCAAACTCAACAATGGTTATCAAACAACCATTTTCACTCGAACTTAGTATTCACAACATCCAACAATCACTCACAAGGAATATGTACCCATACCTTTTTTTTTATGAATAAGTGCCCTCAAAAAACCTGTCTCAATCGCAATTACTCTCTTTGCCAATTTTAAGGGTTAGGTAGTAAAAAAGTTCTCAGAATTCTAATCAATAATTTCCTCACAAATTATTTCCACCATACACAACATGATAACTCAATTAACCTTATTACTACTTTCAAATATTAAACAAAATAAAACTTTATTTTGAAATAACATTCAAAATCATCTAATGCCTTATCACTTCATTCAATATTCTAATCACCAAAAATCACAATATAAAAATCAACTTTCACAACCCTTATATCTCCCAAAAATCTTATGCCAAACAACCTTAGGACAAGAAATAAATTTGAAAAAATTAAATAACCTTTTGCTCTTGGTGGGAATCGAACCCACGCTGCTCTTCCACCAGCACCCTAGTCACAGATCCAACCATCGTGTGAGCTAGGCACTTGCCTTGGAAGCAAAGAGCACCATGTGCTCTATATACTTCCCTTTGGCACCTAAACCAAAAAGGAGTGCACTACTTCCTTTGGCGCCCAAACAAAACCTTCACCAAAACTGCTATCGAAATTCGATTGTGGGTCCTCCCATTTTTCAAAGCTCTAATTCATAGTCGCTTGCCACCAGGCCAAGCTGCCGTATGGTTATGAGGCTTAGATCCTCACCAACCTTATTCCTTTTGTTGGTGCACACAAGACAAAAAAATTGTCTTCTTCCTCGCATGAAGATAACATAAATCATAGTCTTACAATGATTCAAATGAAGGTAAGGTTTTTGCCACTAAGGCATATGGTATTTATACCATTATGCCACCACAATATTTAGACATCAATGGGGGAATTATTCATGACATCGATGCATTTCTTTTTGCCTTGCAACCCTAACTTTAGGGTTAATTAAATTAAATTATAATTTAATTAATAATAAAATTATTATAATTAACTTATAATTAATTTAATAACCACGGGGTTAATTAAATTAAATTACAAATTAATTTATAATGAAATTATTATAATAAATTTTATTACTTTAGGTATTTCCATTATACCTTTAATATTATAATAAAATATTATAATATTAATTTTCTTGGGCCTTCTAACTTATCCTATAGACCTTATCTGATCACCTTCTTATTTTTGAAACTGACTCTTGAAATCCTTCCTCTTGCACTACTCACTGAAACTGACTTTTGACATCAATGACAATAAATCTTGCTCATATTTCCAAAAATATCCCCCTTTGTCATTGATGGAAACCCATTTTCATTTTACCATTCCTTTTACCTTTTTCTATTTTGCTCCCCATGAGAAACTACTCCCCTTGACTGAATGCTCTCCCCCTAACTTAAATCTCTCCCCCTTTGTTATCAATGGCAAAGGGTCACCTTTGGGGCTCGGGGCTAAGAATGAGACTCTTAGCTTAGCCCCTCCCCCACCTCCTCTTGAGGTGGTTAATTCTGGGGTGGGAGTATTTATACTCCCAACATGCACTAATATTTTCCTTTGTCCACTTTCCTCCTCATCTGATCCTTCTGATTCCTCTAACTATGTTTTTTCCTGCTTGTCTCTAGAATTTTTGCTCTACGCCACTTTGTTGTATGTCCATCATTATTGCACTTATAACATGTAATTTTGTTATTCATTGGAGGTATAAATGTCTTAGGATTTATCCTAGTGAAGCCATATCTATTCCTATCATGAACCCTACAATTCACTGCTTGTGACCAAACATATTACAAGAGTAGAAATACCCTTGAAAAAGTTACTTGTTGTTGAAGATTCCATATTCTTGTTTTCCATGTGTCATGCACTGTGTAGCCTTGTGTCCAAACCTGTGACATGATAAACATCATTCATTGAAACTACCTTGCTTTGACCTCATTGGTCTTTTAGTTTCTTTTACCCTGTGTTGATTTTTGTTCCATCTATTCCTCATTTGTGTATTGTTCATTTCTTTATTGAACTTTATGTTATCCATTTCTTCTTGAGAAGTTTCACTTTCTCTTATAATATCTTCTTTTGAAGTTTCTTCTTCTTCAAAACTTGATATTGACTCCTCTCTTTGTTTCTTTTGTACTTGTTCAAAACCAAGTCCTATTTTTATTACTATAGGTTTTTGTGTCTTGATAATCCTATCCAAATTATTTGAGCTTCTTCCAAACCTATGTAACATATCCTTAGACTCTTTTACTTCCTTCCTTAGTGAAGCTAATTCATGCTCTAACCTTTCACATTCTAAGACCTTTGCTTCTAACCTATCTTTGAACTTCCTTGTCTTAGCCATTGACTTATTTAGATCCTCTATAAGCTTTCATTTCTCTTCATAACATTCTTGAAACTGAAGCTTAAGTTGGGAGTTTTTCTTTCTTACCTTCTTTAATGCATCAAGAGCATGAATAAGCTCTCCTTCTAGATCAACTTCTCCCTTATATGATTCTTCCTCTATTTGTTTGCCTTTGAAAATATATTTATTCTTTTTTGGCTTGTCTTCTATAGGATCACCTCCTTCTTCTAGTGCCATAAGAAGATTTTCTTCTGGTCCTTCAAATGTATCTTCATATTCATCATCACTAAAACTGAATCCATTATTTGTACAAATATCCTTAAAATGACCAAACTTACCACATCTAAAACATTTGAGGATTATTGGTATCCTTTTCCTAACCTCTTATTTTTCTTTTTCCAAAAATAGAACTTCATCTCTATCATTATGTGAGTAACTATCATCACTATCATTTGAGTACTAACTTGACTTATCTGCATAGAAACTCTTCTTATGCCTCTGGAAAAACTTCTTCCCTTATGTACCTTGTTCATCCCTATTTTTTTTATACATGTACCTTCCTGCATCCTTGTTCTTATGATCTTGTTTCTCATCACCACTACTATTTCTAGCTTTTGGACAATCAGATGCATAGTGTGTTGGCAATTTTGGGTACATTGGGTACATTGCCTTTGCTCAAGTGTTGATGTTGTCATTGATGTCAAGAAGCGGAAGGGTTTTTGTGAAAACCAAGGCAGACAAAATAAAAGGTTTTATTTAAAACCATGGACAACATATTTGAAATGGGTTTTTCTTAAAACCCAAGTTGGCTTTTCGTTTCATTGAAAAATGTGCCCCGGTGATGAAGATATTTAATTTTAAATATTTAGTTTAAATTTTATTTATTTAAAATTTAAATTAAAATTTTAAAATTAAATTAAAGTTTTCGTCGTGTTTGGAAATGCCGACGTATTTGGAAATGCTTCGAAGTGCATATATAATGAGGCTAATAAATTCATTTCAGTTTGGGCTAAGTCATCGATATCAATTGGTGTGCATTTCGTTTTCGACATCGTCTGCGCCAGCGAAGGAGAAAAACAATATAAGCGTGATTAATATTTTTGGTAAAAGTGGTTAGTCGAAAGGTGCGATGCGAAGTACGAAGGCACCTTGCATTACGACGAAATTCTGAGATACTCGGTGGATTGAGTGAAACCCTGCGCACGTGTTTCTACGATACGAAAATTGATGATCGCACAGAATTTAGAGAAAGCATTTGTAGAGGGTTTCGGAATAAGTGGACGAGTGTGCCGAGGAGTGTTTTGAACTCCATGCAAGGGGTGTGTGATCTACGTGCCGAGGGTTGTTTTTGAACTTCGCACCAAGGAATGTTTTGAACCATGCGCTAAGTTGCCCGATAATTTCACAAGGTTAAGGTATGCAAATTCGTACTAGACAATGCTTGGTTTTATGTTTTGGAAGGGGTAAATAATTGATGTAATTATAAGCAAGGGAGTTATAAGGTGTGAGAGTTGTTTTGATTATTAATATATTGATTATCTTTTGAAAGGATATATGTATAAGGGTAGTTTTTGAGATTAAGTGAAATAAAGGAGTTATAAGGTAGAGTGTCTAATATTGAAATGTTGAATGAAGAAGACATAGAACCTTGATTATATTTGAACCAAGGAATATTATTGAGGAAATATTAAAGAAATATGTTGTCTACTAACCTTCTTGAGTTTGGCAAAAAGGTGGTTATGGTTATGGCAAACTTGTGAGATCTTCTTCATCTTCAATAAGGTATGGGCACATTCTTCTTATGAGTATGATTGGTGTATGTTTTCCTTGAAATAAGATTGGAGTGAAAAGGTATTCAACTAGGTTTCCTTTGGTTGGGTGTAAATCCTATTTTCTGGTTTGTTGAAGACTACTTATGCATTGTTATCATTGATGAGAGTTTTGGTGAATGCATAATTCTGGTTTGAGGTAGTGGAAGCATTGTGCACTAGGGTTTATGTTTGTGAGTCTTGCTACTTGCTTTGAGTTGGTGAAACCCTTGGTTGGCTGTTTTGAGGTTGATGGTTGAGTTGCTTCCATAGAGGTTGTTTGATCAAGTTATTGCTTTTACTTGATTCATGATATTGGGCTTACTCCATTGAGTTGATTTGAACAAGTTATTCTTTGCATTTGGTGATATTGTGTTGGTGGTTGTTTTGTTCAAATATCTTTGGAGGGAAAAGGATTTCTACTTGTTTCCTTTTCTTGTGATGATTGGTTGAATGCTTCAAGGTTAATGTTGAGTTGAATGATGTTGGTTAAACCTTGTCTTTGAGCATTGTTGTTGAAGCCCTAATTGGTTGAGAAAAGATATTGGTTGTTGGAAAGAACATGAGTATCATTGTTATATGAGATATTGCATGGTTGGCAATTGTTGGGTTGTGTTTCATGTTCTTGAGAAAAGCATACTACATCTATCTTATTCTTTTGAGATTTGAGATTGAGTTGAGATTGAGATTGGGAGTTAAGTATAGAACATATTGAGTCTCTAACAATTCTCTTTATGCTTCTATGAGGTTGATGAATCACATTGGGTCTCTAACAATTCTCTTTGTGGGTTCATGCCAAGCAAGTTTTCTTGATGAACTTGTGAGCAGGTTTTGGACAGGTTCCGTTGGGGACTTGTGAGCAGGTTTTGGACAGGTTCCATTGGGGACTTGTGAGCAGATTTGGACAGGTCCTAGCAGAGGACTTGTGAAGCTGAGTTTGATAGTTCTATCAGAGAACTTGAGGACAGAGGTGCTTTGGTTCTATGAGAAGAACCTGAGGATAGATTTGTGCTAGACCGAAGGACTGTGTTTGGTGCAGATCAAAGAAGAGGAAGAGGACATTTGTGCTAGACCGAAGGACTATGTTTAGTGCAAATTCGAGGACCAGCTTTGAGGTGATAGAGTTGAGGACAGAGGTCTCCAGCCAGAGCAGGGAAGACAGGTGTCTTCTATGGATAGAGTTCCATTTGCTAAGGGCAGCGGAGGCAGAGGTCTTCTAGAGGATCACCGACCAGAGTAGAGGTAGGGGAAGGTATCTCCTTTGAGCAGAGGCTCATAAATTCAGATTGGGGGAAGGTATCTCCTTTGAGCCGAGGCTCATAAACATTGTAATCGGGAAGGATTCCCAAAGGACTTTGATATAACTTTTAGAGAAAATTTTTGTGGATGAACCACGTCAAAATTGTTGTGTCACTTTGTGGATGATCTTGTGCATTGCTTTGATATTGCTTTGGATATATTGCTTTATTGTTTTGAAGTATAAAGGAAAAGTAAAAAGAGGTCTTATACTTGTTCACCCCCCTCTCAGTATAAGCTTGTGTTCTTCAATTGGTATCAGAGCAGGTGCCTTCGAAAAGTTTAAACAACTTGAAGGAAGATCTTACAAGAACACAAATGGCAAGGAAAGGCAAAAGCAAAACCATTAGACACAAGAAAAAGAAATTTCACAGGGTCATGAAAGAAAATGAAGATGATCTCAATGTTGCTGCTTTGGGAATGGAAATAGATTCAAGAGATGAATCAAATAGTGGAGAACAAGTCGGATTAATAAAGATTTGCACCGGATGTGGGAAGACCGATCACTTTGCGACTGATTGCTCACAAGTAAGAGAATGTTTTGTTTGTGGTCAACTCGATCACAATGATCATCATTGCCATGGGTTTAGTAGCAGTGAAGATGAATATGATCCGTTCAAAAGTGAAGAAGATAAACAAGATTCTGAAAGGCATAGGCATCAAAGGAAGAACAAAGATGAGCACAGCTATAAAGGAAAGAGGTATTCTCACAAGCACAAGAAGAGCTTCTACCTAGACAAAGCAAGTAAGTGTTCTAGTAGTGATAGTGAAAGTTCTTCAAGTGATAATGAAAATGAGATGTTGTTCATATCAGAAAAAGAGGAAGAACCAAAACATAGATTCATTATCATGAAATGTCTTAAATGTGGAAATTTTGGTCACCTTGAGGATGATTGCACAAATAATGATTTGGTTGCTAGTATGTATGAGGATGCTCCAGAAATTGATAAAGAAGATGCTTGTATGGTTTTTGAAAAGGGTAGCACCTCTAGTGATAAGAAATCTGAAAAAGGCCTTGATGATTCAAAATGCAATCAAATAGAGGATCTTGAATGTGAACTTACTAATGCTCTTAGTGTTTTGAAAAAGGAAAGAAAGAAGAATGCTAGACTCAAGGATAAGTTAGATGAATGTTGCATGGAGAGAGATAAACTTATAGAAAGTCTTGACGTCTCTATGGCTAAAGCACAAGAACTCAAGAATGAGTTAGAATCTAAGGTGCTTGAGTATAGTGAATTAGATCAAAAAATGGCTTCTTTGAAAGAGGAAAATAAAGAGTACAAGGATAAGTTGTACGAGTTTCAAGAAAGCTCCAAAAAGGTTAAATCTCTTATCAAAGGTCAAAGAAAGACAACAGATAAAATAGGTCTTGGTTTTGTTAAGCCTCACAAGAAACAAGTTGGAGAGTCTAGTAAGAAACTCCAAAAGAAAGAGAGTTCTGATGAGGAAAGTATTTCAGATCATGAGTCCTTGAATGATAGATGCACAAAACCAGAAAATAGAATTCAGGATGAGAAGAAGAAGAAGTTTTCAGGACCCAAGAGGTCAAATAAAGGAAAGTTTCAAGGCCGATGTTTTGCTTGTCACAGATTTGGTCACATGGTTGTACATTGCATGGCTCAAGTGAAGAAGGTAAATGACAGTTTCAGAAGTGGTAATTTCTTTCATGGGTATTGCTACTCTTGCAATCAGTTTGGGCATAAAGCAATTTTTTGCAAGGCAAATATCGAGAACTGGGTTAGTCAGAACAGGCTTGGTCAAAACAGGTTTGGTCAGAACAGGCTTGGTCAAAATAGGTTTGGTCAGAACTGGTTTGGTCAGAACTTGTGGATTCAAAGAACAGGTATGCCTAAAAGAAATAACATTGTTACTTGTTATAAGTGCAACAATGAAGGTCACACAGTCAGACAGTGTAGAGCTGAAATTCTAGAATATAGGAACAGGAACAGTGGCATGATCAGGTCCAAGGATCAAGGCATTGAAAAGAACAGGGATAAGAAAAAGAACAAGAACAATGACAGGAACAGGAATATGGACAAAGAGTTCAAGAGAAGGCCCGACAAGGAAGTTATAGACGCTGATGATGATCAGTGCCTAATGGGAGTTTTACTCCCACCCCAGAATTAATCACCTCAACAGGAGGTGGGGGAGGGACTAAGCTAAGAGGCTCATTCTTAGTTCCGAGCCCCAAAGGTGGCCCTTTGCCATTGATGACAAAGGGGGAGAGATATGAGTAAGGGGGAGAGCTTCAAGTGAAGAGGAAAGCTTCAAGTCAAGGGGAGCAAAACTTCAAAGGTAGATTCTCGGTTGTGGGTTTCAGTTTTGGCTCTTAAGAAGTGTTTTCAGTAAAGGTTTGCCATCAATGACAAAGGGGGAGATTGTTGGCAATTTTGGGTACATTGGGTACATTGCCTTTGCTCAAGTGTTGATGTTGTCATTGATGTCAAGAAGCGGGAAGGGTTTTTGTGAAAACCAAGGCAGACAAAATAAAAGGTTTTATTTAAAACCATGGACAACAGATTTGAAATGGGTTTTTCTTAAAACCCAAGTTGGCTTTTCGTTTCATTGAAAAATGTGCCCCGGTGATGAAGATATTTAATTTTAAATATTTAGTTTAAATTTTATTTATTTAAAATTTAAATTAAAATTTTAAAATTAAATTAAAGTTTCCGTCGTGTTTGGAAATGCCGACGTATTTGGAAATGCTTCGAAGTGCATATATAATGAGGCTAATAAATTCATTTCAGTTAGGGCTAAGTCATCGATATCAATTGGTGTGCATTTCGTTTTCGACATCGTCTGCGCCAGCGAAGGAGAAAAACAATATAAGCATGATTAATATTTTTGGTAAAAGTGGTTAGTCGAAAGGTGCGACGTGAAGTACGAAGGCACCTTGCATTACGATGAAATTCTGAGATACTCGGTGGATTGAGTGAAACCCTGCACACGTGTTTCTACGATACGAAAATTGATGATCGCATAGAATTTAGAGAAAGCATTTGTAGAGGGTTTCGAAATAAGTGGACGAGTGTGCCGAGGAGTGTTTTGAACTCCATGCAAGGGGTGTGTGATCTACGTGTCGAGGGTTGTTTTTGAACTTCGCACCAAGGAATGTTTTGAACCATGCGCTAAGTTGCCCGATAATTTCACAAGGTTAAGGTATGCAAATTCGTACTAGACAATGCTTGGTTTTATGTTTTGGAAGGGGTAAATAATTGATGTAATTATAAGCAAGGGAGTTATAAGGTGTGAGAGTTATTTTGATTATTAATATATTTAAATTATTTTTTGAAAGGATAGTTATGTAGTTTTTTGTGGAGATGTAAGGGTGAAATAAAGGAGTTATAAGGTAGAGTGTCTAATATTGAAATGTTGAATGAAGAAGACATAGAACCTTGATTATATTTGAACCAAGGAATATTATTGAGGAAATATTAAAGAAATATGTTGTCTACTAACCTTCTTGAGTTTGGCAAAAAGGTGGTTATGGTTATGGCAAACTTGTGAGATCTTCTTCATCTTCAATAAGGTATGGGCACATTCTTCTTATGAGTATGATTGGTGTATGTTTTCCTTGAAATAAGATTGGAGTGAAAAGGTATTCAACTAGGTTTCCTTTGGTTGGGTGTAAATCCTATTTTCTGGTTTGTTGAAGACTACTTATGCATTGTTATCATTGATGAGAGTTTTGGTGAATGCATAATTCTGGTTTGAGGTAGTGGAAGCATTGTGCACTAGGGTTTATGTTTGTGAGTCTTGCTACTTGCTTTGAGTTGGTGAAACCCTTGGTTGGCTGTTTTGAGGTTGATGGTTGAGTTGCTTCCATAGAGGTTGTTTGATCAAGTTATTGCTTTTACTTGATTCATGATATTGGGCTTACTCCATTGAGTTGATTTGAACAAGTTATTCTTTGCATTTGGTGATATTGTGTTGGTGGCTGTTTTGTTCAAATATCTTTGGAGGGAAAAGGATTTCTACTTGTTTCCTTTTCTTGTGATGATTGGTTGAATGCTTCAAGGTTAATGTTGAGTTGAATGATGTTGGTTAAACCTTGTCTTTGAGCATTGTTGTTGAAGCCCTAATTGGTTGAGAAAAGATATTGGTTGTTGGAAAGAACATGAGTATCATTGTTATATGAGATATTGCATGGTTGGCAATTGTTGGGTTGTGTTTCATGTTCTTGAGAAAAGCATACTACATCTATCTTATTCTTTTGAGATTTGAGATTGAGTTGAGATTGAGATTGGGAGTTAAGTATAGAACATATTGAGTCTCTAACAATTCTCTTTATGCTTCTATGAGGTTGATGAATCACATTGGGTCTCTAACAATTCTCTTTGTGGGTTCATGCCAAGCAAGTTTTCTTGATGAACTTGTGAGCAAGTTTTGGACAAGTTTCGTTGGGGACTTGTGAGCAGGTTTTGGACAGGTTCCATTGGGGACTTGTGAGCAGATTTGGACAGGTCCTAGCAGAGGACTTGTGAAGCTGAGTTTGATAGTTCTATCGAGAGAACTTGAGGACAGAGGTGCATTGGTTCTATGAGAAGAACCTGAGGACAGATTTGTGCCAGACCGAAGGACTGTGTTTGGTGCAGATCAAAGAAGAGGAAGAGGACATTTGTGCTAGACCGAAGGACTGTGTTTAGTGCAAATTCGAGGACCAGCTTTGAGGTGATAGAGTTGAGGACAGAGGTCTCCAGCCAGAGCAGGGAAGACAGGTGTCTTCTGTGGATAGAGTTCCATTTGCTAAGGGCAGCGGAGGCAGAGGTCTTCTAGAGGATCACCGACGAGAGCAGAGGTAGGGGAAGGTATCTCCTTTGAGCGAGAGGCTCATAAATTCAGATTGGGGGAAGGTATCTCCTTTGAGCCGAGGCTCATAAACATTGTAATTGGGAATGTTTCCCAAAGAACTTTGATATAACTTTTAGAGGAAAGTTTTATCCGTGGAGTAGCCCACCTTGGGTGAACCACGTAAATTGTTGTGTCACTTTGTGGATGATCTTGTGCATTGCTTTGATATTGCTTTGGATATATTGCTTTATTGTTTTGAAGTATAAAGGAAAAAGTAAAAAGAGGTCTTATACTGTTCACCCCCCCTCTCAGTATAAGCTTGTGTTCTTCATAGTGACCATATTTTTTACATTTAAAACATCTAACTGATTTCATACCTTTGTACTTTCTTGAGTATTTGTTCCTTCTACCATAATTGGCTTCTTCATCACTGGATAGCTCATTGCTTTAATCTGAATTCTTACCCTTAGTCCTTTTAGTGGATTTGAATACTGCTTATTTCTAGGGAATAGGTTCCTCTTTTATTCTTATCTCAAATGCTATGAGAATTCCATGTAATTCAACTCTTGTCAAAATATCAATGTCTTTGGACTCTTCTATAGCTAAAATATTTTCACTAAACCTTTTTGGAAGTGACCTTAGAATCTTATCACACACATCAGGTTCTAAAAATTCAAGCCCAATTCCTTGCATGGAGCTAAAAATTTCATCCACATGAAGTAGATATGTAGAAATATTTTCCTCATCCTTCATTTTTAGATCTTCAAATGCTCTTTTAAATTTTTGCAACTTGGCCCTTTTGACATTTTTATCTCCTTTATATATGCCTTGCAACTTATCCCAAATTTTGTTTACTAATTTGCAATGCATAATCTTTATAAACTTTGTTGTATGCAAGATATTTTGAATTGCATTCATTGCTCTTGAATTATAATGATGTATAAGCTTACCATATTTGTCTATAGGTGGAGTTAATGGTCATGTGTATCCATTTACAACTGCTTCCCATACTTCATTTCTAAGTGCCATTATATGAAACTTCATCCTTGTGCTTCATAGTGTATAATTGTTCCCGTAAAACAATGGTGCTGAATTTCCTAAGGATCCACTCTGAGAATCCATCTGTGTTCTTGTAAGCTTTTCCTTCAAGTTGTTAAACTATTCTGAAATAACCCACTCTGATACCAATTGAATAACACAAGCTTATACTGAGAGGGGGATGAATAATATAAGACCACGTTTTACTTTTCTTTCCCAATCAATATTATATAATGTATCAATAGCAATATCAACAACAATAATCAAAGCAATGCATAAACCACCACACACAATAGAGACACCAATTTAATGTGGTTCACCCAATTTGGGCTACTCCACGGAGAAATATTTCACTAAAATTTTCTCAACAAATCTCTTGGGAATCCTTTCCCTATTACAATGTTTATGGACCTCTATCCAAAGGAGACACCAATTCCCTAATCAAGTTCATGGATCTCTATCCATAGGAGAACTCTTTATCCTTTGCTCTAGCTAGTGATCTTCTAGAAAAAATGATACCTCCACTACACTAGCTTATGGATCCCTATCTATTGAAGACTCTTGTTCTCACACAAAATATCTATCTTTACTACCCTAGCTAATGGATTTGTATCCACTAGAGACTATTGTCCTTTATACTTTATCACCTCCAAAGCTTTCTCTTAGCTCTATTTCAAATCTGTACTAAACATGGTCCTTCGATCTAGCACAAATATTCTCAATCTCTATCCTCAAATTTGTACTAAACATAGTCCTTCGATCTAGCACAAATATGCTCAATCTTTATCCTCAAATCTACACTAAACACAGTCCTTCAGTCTAGCACAAATCTACTCAATCTCTATCCTCAAATATGCACTAAACATAGTCCTTCAGTCTAGCACAAATCTTCTCAATCTATGTCCTCAAATTTTTCCTCAAGCCTTAACACAAAGCTTGACTCAATCACAAATAAACACCACTAGATATTCTCCAAACCTTAACCCAAGGTTTGAACAAATCAATCAACTCTACTCTCAAGTCTTCTCAAAGACTTGTCTCAAATATGCATTGTAATATTCTACAAAAGCTCACACTATTATGTCCACAAGTCTTCACCAAGGCTTGCCTCAACTCTTCTCAATAAGTCCTCACTAGAACTTATCCAATTTGTTCAATAAGTCTTCACCAAGAATTGCCTCAACTCTGCTCAACAAGTCCTCACTAGAACTTATCCAATATCACATAAGTATATAGAGAATTGTTAGAGACTCAATATGCTTCACACTCACAACAATGCTTAACCACTTTCAATCTCTTTCTCAAATCAAATTAGAATATAGAACAATTTGTTTCATAGAACTTGAACTAATACTTCAACACTTCCACTTGACTAGGATCAATCAACTCTACTCAATAAATCACTCAATGAAATATTCCTTGCTTACAAACCCTAGTCCAAGCATATGAATCCTCACTCAATTATTTCCAATAATTCTTATCAAACAATCTCACATAACAATGATACTCATGATCTTGCACAAACCCTAGTTCAAGATAGTTCTCAACTTCACATAACAATGATACTCATGTTCTTTCATAAACCCTAATCATACATATGAAGGTTCATTCCATGTTTCCAACAATGATTATCAAACAAGGTTTTTGTCATCAATTTTCACTCAGAAAAACCTTTAATAGTCAAACTCAACAATGCTTATCAAACAACCATTTTCACTCCAAATTAGCATTCACAACATCCAACAATCACTCACAAGGAAGATGTGCCCATACCTTTTTTTTTATGAAGAAGTGCCCTTAAAAAAACGTGTCTCAATCACAATTACTCTCTTTGCCAATTTTAATGGTTAGGTAGTAAAAAACTTCTTAGAATTCTAATCAATATTTTCCTCACAAATTATTTCCACCATACACAACATGAGAACTCAATTAACCTTATTACTCCTTTCAAATATTAAAAATAAATAAAACTTTATTTTGAAATAACATTCAAAAATATCTAATTCCTTATCACTCCATTTTATATTCAAAATCATCTAATGCCTTATCACTCCATTCAATATTCTAATCACCAAAAATCACAATATAAAAATCAACTTTCACAGCCCTTATATCTCCCAAAAAAACTTATGCCAAACAATCTTAGGATAAAAATTAAATTTGAAAAATTTAAATACCTTTTGCCCTTGGTGGGAATCGAACCCACATTGCTCTTGCACCAGCACCCTAGCCACAGATCCAACCATCGCTTGAGCTAGGTGCTCTATATAATTCCCTTTGGAACCTAAACCAAAAATGAGTGTGCTGCTTCCTTTGGTGCCTAAACAAAACCTTCATCAAAACTACTGTCGAGATTCGATCACGGGTCCTCCCACTTGTCAAAGCACTAAGTCACAACCACTTGCCACCAAGCCAACCCGTCGAATGGATATGAGGCTTAGAGCCTCACCAACCTTATTCCTTTTGCTGGTGTACACAAGACAAAAAAAATATTTCTTCCTCGCACAAATATCGCATAAATCACAGGCTTAGAATGATTTGAAGGAAGGTAAGGTTTTTGCCACTAAGGCATATGATATTTATACCATTATGCAATCACAATATTTAGATGTCGGTGGGGAATTATTCATGACATCGGTGCATTATTTTTGCCTTACAACCCTAACTTTAGGGTTAATTAAATTAAAATAATAATTTAATTAATAATAAAATTAATAATTAATTAATTAAATTATTAATTAAAAAATAATAATGATTTAATTAATAATAAAAATATTATAATTAACCTCATAATTAATAATTTAATTAATAATAAAATTATTATAATTAACTTATAATTAATTTAATAACCATAGGGTTAATTAAATTAAATTACAAATTAATTTATAATGAAATTATTATAATTAATTTAATTACTTTAGGTCTTTCCACTAGACCTTTAATATTATAATAAAATATTATACTATTATTTTTCTTGGGCCTTCTAACTTCTCCTATAGACCTTATCTGTCACCTTCTTATTTCTGAAATTGACTCTTGAAATCCTTCCTCTTACACTACTCATTGAAAGTAACTTTTAACATCAAGGACAACAAATCTTGCTCACATTTACAACAAAAACCTTCTTCGATAAAGATGTGATAGGTACAAACATTTGGATGTATATCTTTCATGTCCTTGTAATTCCATGCAAATGTTGATTGATGCTTCTCAAGCACATCTACTAACTATGATTCTTGTATGTTTGTGAGCTCATTACTAATATTCAAATTTCTTCCTAGTGTGATGTCTATTTACTTGCATTTTTCATTGTTTGCATCTATCTCCATTATCTCATGTTTAATAATATTTAAGTTCTAGTCATATGTTATCATTTTTTGAGACTGACTCGTGCTTGCTTCATCAATGGCCATAATAGATTCAGATGAATAACCATTATCTTGACCTTGATCTTCTTTTTTATTTCCTAATAGTAATGGTAATGGTCTCTCAATTTATTGTTGAAGGTGTTCACTCAAAATATTGATTGATAAGTTTTGGATATCATCCAAATTATGAGGGAAATCATACCATAGTTGCTTTAGAAAATATTTTTCAATTATTGATTTAGGGAATAGGCTAAGATCCTTAGTGTTCTTGCCATCGAAAATAGTCATGTTTCTACTTCTACTTCTACTTTTAAGGGATGTCCCCCTAAATTTTTCTTGGAATATAAAGTCTACAGGGTATTCCCATGAACATACAAAGACCATATCATCTTCTATTTTTCCTTCTAATTTAGTAGTAGACATATCTATGAGTTGAAGTGCTATGGAATTTGATTGTAATTTATGCACTGCTAAGGATTATGTTGTTTCTTTACTCATGACATTAATAGCCGCTCCCAAATCGACCAAAATATTTTGCAAGGATATGTCACCAATGTGTACTGTGAGTATAGGTATTCCAGGATCTGTGTATTTTGGTAATAACTTACCCCCGGTTATTATCTCAGATAATTTTCCAATGACTTGAATAGTTTGACCTTCATTCTTCTTTTTCCTTCCTTAATTTTTGCATATGTTTTTGATAATATTGGAATAGATAGAAATATCCTTGATAGCTTGTAATAAAGGAATTTTAATAGTAACATTTTGTAAATCTTGAAGGAAGTTAAAAGCTGGCTTAGATGGTTCTTTTGGTATTGCCAGTCTTTGAGAAAATGGTATCTCTACTTCTTTTATTTGAGGAATTTGGATATCTTGTTGTTTTGTTGGAAATTTTTCTAGTGAATTTTTTTTCCTTATCATTATTATCATCCTTTTCAAATAAGTTTGTAATGGGATTATCAAGTTTTGTGAGAGTTGCATTGTTTTCCAATACTTTTCCAGATCTCAATTGAATCTTTTGATAAGATACCACAGATATAGAACATGTCTCACTTGTTTCATAGGCTTGTTGAACATTCTTATTATTGTTAGGGTTAGGTATTGGTTGAGGTAGTAAAGGGGACTGTTTATGCGGATTATTATTATTATTAACTAGGGGTGGAAGAATTCTATTTTGAGGCTAATTTTGAGGGGCTTGTCCCCTAAATTGGTTTTGAAATTTTTATTGTGGGGATGGAGTTTGAGACCAACGAGATCCTCCTTGGTTGTATTGGCCATTGGTATTCCAATTAGGCATACTCTGACTTGACATATTCCTTAATTCCATGGGGGTTGAATTCCATAGGTATTGGCCATAAAGTGTGTCCATGGGGTATGTTCCAATCATGTTGATTTGAATATGAGTTTTAATTTACCCAGTTTGGTAAATTGTACCATTGATTAGGATTTTGCGGGTTGGAATAACAAGGTTTTGACCAATTAGGTGGTCCATTGAATGGACTATTCCATATTTGGGTTACAAAATAAACATATTCTGCCTCTTCAACTTCAGGTTTTTTTATGGCAGCTTTAAAAATTGATATGTACTTATAATTTTTTGTCTTGTGATTCTTGTCACAGATTTGAAAAGTAGCAATTTTGGAAATGTTTGTAATGTTGAGAGGATATTCTCTAAGGTTGTGATTTTTTCTATATCTGTGATAGTAAATTTCTTCATTGTCCTGTTCTCTTGGTTTTCTATCCATTAGATCCAAATATGTAGTCAAGGTACTTAAAAAATCAGTTTTTAAACCTTCCAACATGTTTCCAATTTCTACCCTTGTCACTCCTCCACTTACTAATGTAAACTTATTACTTCTAAGAGGTTTGTTTCTTGAGTAGTTTATTTACAATCTCATCAAATGTCATAAGATGAATATCTCATTTTGTCATAAGGTTTAGAACCTCAAGGACATCTTCTTTCAGTCCTTTTAGAAAGAGTTATTTTAAGATTTCTTCATCAAGGTTTATATTTACTCTAGATACAACAAATTGAAATATCTCAAGGTAATCCTCCAATGATTATTTTTCTTTTTTATTCATGTGAAATAGCTTAGATTTCTTATCCCTAACTCTATAGTAATCTTGATATCATTCAAGGAACATTTTTTTTAATCCATTTTCTCCATCCCATCGATTACAAACACTTTCTCCTAGACCCATGAACCATCTTAAAGTTGCATATTTAAGAGTAGAGGGAAACAATATTAGCTTTTGTTCATTGGTGGTGTAAAATTAGGCTTGGCACACCACTTCAAATTCAAAGAGAAAAGCATCAGGATCTTCGTGTGGTTTCCCATGGAAGGTGGGAAATATAGAAACAGAGATTGACTTAGGTTCTCTTGTTGTCCCATATGTATGTAATATTGGGAAGGCAAACATATTTCTTTGTGTATTCCTCCTTCGGTCTCCATTTTGTCTTTGTCTATCCTCCCTTTGGTTCTCTTCTACTTCTCCATGTTTACTTTGTTGATCATCCATGACTGAATGTAGAATTTCAATGATCAGGCTAGTTATAGGGCCAATGAATATAGAAGGATCTATGTGAATGTCAAATTCTGATTCAAGTAATAAATATGAGTTGGGATCTTGTTCTAGGATTTTAGCTTGGTTATTTGATGTTGTCTTTTAGCTTATAAATTCTAGGCTTCCTGTTAAATTCTTTTTGGAAATTTCCTTCTGATATTTTGATCTTTATAAACCTTCCCTTAGAGTCTCTAGGTCTGCTCATGAACTTTCCAAATTCTCTAGCTTTTGCAACAATGTTTTGCCTTTCTAATATTCCTTGAATAGTCTATGAATATCATTGATTGGATCAAGTTGTTCAGGTGTCATGTAGTGTTCCTCTTCAAATTTAAAATCATCTATCACTAATTGGATCAATTGAACAAGGAAATCTTGTGTTGGAATGGGGTTGGGATTTCCAAATTGTAGCTTGTATCATAATTCTTGACATAGTTTTCTAGAGTGCATAACTCTAGATATCTTGTGATATTTCTTAATATATTCTAGGGCTACTTCACTCTTTTCTATGTCTATAAGGAAGTTGTGAATAATGAGGGAGTCCTTGAAATATTGATTCCAAGGATAAATTATTGGATTTACTGTTACTCTCTTATCCCAAAGCCAATGCTCGTAACTCCTTCCAAGATCTAGATAAGGTAAAAAATAGTCCGACCCTATAATTTTTGCTATGTCAATTCTTTTGATCTTCTCCAACTCATCTAATATCTCTTTAATAATGTCGATGTGTTCACACAGACACTCCCACTCTTTACTTGATGTTTTTTTTCCTTGTTCTAAAAGAAGTGTAACTTGTTTTATTAGTAATTTTATAAGGTCTATAAGTGTAGATTTTTTTAGACTAGTTTCCACCCTTTAGCAACCTATATTTTATTATTCTTTTCTCTCTCTTTGGTTTTGGTTTTGTTTAGGTTCTGATTTTATTTTCTATTTTAATCCTACTGTTGTCAAATTTAGATATAAGTCACAAAAAATGAATTTATAACTATCCTTAACATAGTAGGAAAAATTAAATAATTTTTTTGTTTTTCTAAGCAATCCTTCTATAACTAAAACTAGGTGCGACTCACGGTCTATGAATCCATACAACCAATTTTAGTATAACGAAAAAATAAATTTTTTGAACAATCCTAATGTTTGCTAGAATTGGTGTAACTCACAATATATGAATCTATACATCCAATCTTAGCACACTAGGAGTAAAATAAAATATTGCTTGAAATGTTGGAAATGAAATTACTCTAAATAAAAGGCTATTTTGCTATCACTTCTTTGATTATATAGGAACTTATCTTTCACTATGATTGTGTCACTCAATCATACCTACTTCCTGTTTCCACAGGAGAACCTAAACAAAAGTAGATGAATAACAATCACCCAAAGCTTAAAAATTATTGGAAGTAAAATTATTGAAATAAAAGGTTAAACTATTATTGCTTATCTGATTGTTTAGGAATGTTTCACTGTGACTGTGTAACTCAATCATACCTACTTCTTGTTTCTACAGGTCTTCTGGTTATTTAGGAGTGTTTCACTATGATTATGTCACTCAGTCATACCTACTTCCTATTTTCTACAGGTCCTAAACCAAATTAAGCAATAATAATCACCCAAAGCTTGAAAATTTTGTAAGAAATAAAATTCTAATTATGAAAGCAGTAAAATGATTCCTCAAGAGAAAAGAACTTGAAAATGTCAAAAAAAGAGGCTTTTTGGGACCATCTCATGCCACTTTGACTCATATGCATGCTAAGGACTCATACATACCTCTTTCCACATACAAGTAAGCCTCTCTTCTTGCACAGCTAAACAACTTTTCAAATTAAACACTATGGTGCTACTCTCCCCAGCAACAATGCCAAAAAATGATCTTCTATAATAGCTTACATTTATTTTTTATCAATCCAAGGTAATAAAGGTTAGATTTAAAGAGTAGAAGTCTAGTATATATTGTACCATGATAATTAATTCTTAATATTAATTCAAATCTCTTTTAGTCTTAGGTTTTTTAGAAAAATAATAATTGTAGTAAACAGAAATCATGCAGGAATGGAAATAAAATGTAATTTATGCTTTATGAAGTAAATATGAGATTTATCTATTAATGTTTCTATCTACTTATGCATTTAACTAATGATGATAATTTTACCTATTGGTAAGTTTATTGAGGATCCTCATGCAAATAGTTAGTTTTTATTATCTATTTTTACTTTTTGTTCTATGATGATGTAATTTAATTTATTTTGTATTCTAAGGTTAATTTTATGTACTAACTATTCCTAACCTATTTTAGGAGTGAGATAATAGGGACTGACTGTAGGAATGGGCCCTGCCTCCTAGAGGACAGTCTAAGTCTTTCTTAAACTATTTTATCTCAATAATTAATATGCATAACTACTACTAACATTATTCTATTCTATGGATGTAGAGAAAATATAATTACAATTAAATAATTGAAATCAAGCAGTAAATGACACAATAAATTATACAGTTACCATAAAAAGTGTTGCTTTATTATTGGAAATTCAGGTGTACATAATCGCGCATTTCTTTAGAAATTTTACAAACATTAGCTAGACGAATAAGCATTAGAAAAATGAGCATTATACCTTTTCAAAGGTCTTACTATGTAATATATAATATGACTTGGACAGTTCTAAATATAACTCTTCTACATATTTTTCCATGTGGCATTGTTGACTTGATAATGCGACAGCTATGTACTTAACAGAAATAATCCAAACTGACATAATTTCCTAACCTACTTGGACTCAATAAATAACCTAAATGTTCCAAGTGGTACTTCATGAATGAACATAACAAAATAATGCTAAATCAAACATTTCACAAGATATGACATCATAATTGTATGCCCCTTTATTCACGAGAAGGACATAACAATCTTACATCAAAATCTAGACAACTTAACAATATTATATTTTCAAGACTTTAAAAAGTAACTTTATAATAACTTCATTAATTATAATATCATCATGAATAATATTTGACAAGTCAACAAACTATGCTAACTGTAATCATTTGTTGCCATGTAAGAGTGTCATGTTGTCATTGATGTGGCATACAACGTTGGTTAATTGACTTGGTCAAATCTCTTTCATAAATTTTTGATGAAAGACATCTTCGGTAAAATTCTTCGATAGCTACCTTCTGTAACATACTTCAATAACTATCTTCTCTAACAAACCTCAACCACTGTGTTCTATAATAGTCTTTAGCCATTGTGTTCTGTAATTGTGTCTATAGCCTTCTTGAAATGTCTTCCTTATGTCCATCTTCTTCCATGTCTAGAGTATGATCTGAATCTTGTGCTACTACATCATACGCCTATGAAACTTTCTTCAACATTTTCCTATCCAATCATGCATAACTTTGCACATGTTTTGCGTGAAATACATACATTTATCAAATTTAATCATATCCATCATTTTAACTGATAAGTCACAATTAAATAGAAATAACCTTTTAAAATATATTGCATCCCATATTTAGAAATAGAAATTACACAATATATCATAAATAATACATGCTAAATAAATACTCATCACATTACCTTCCTAGCAAAGAGAGCAAGGCCTCAAGCCAAACTAATGATCCCTCCTCGGATTGCAAACTTCTTTCTTCCATGAAGAAAAACTTAAGATGAGGCAAAAAATCTTAAGGCAAGCTTTGTGCTTCAATTTTTGTTGGAGGATGTAATTCTATTAAAAAAATTAGGATTAGGTGTCCTCTACTTATTTTTGGGCTTCAAGGTTGTTGGGTCATTTCTATTATTTTTGTGCTTCTTGCAATGTCCTTTCTCAAGGTTGGTTCCTCTTTGTTCTATTGGGTTGTAGTTTGGCCTTGTTTGGTATGATCTATTTGTTCATGTTGTTTGTTTGTTAAAAGGTTTGGGGACCCTTTCAAAACCCCTTATTTTCCATTAAAAAAAAAAAATACAAAATATTATAAAAATATAAATCATATCGAAGACTAATACAACCAATCATTTTATTGCATGTTATACTAATAAGAACCTAGATAGATAAATAAAATAATATTATAATTTACATTTATATCATTTCCTCCCCTTAATGGTGTCAAAGATTTTATTTTTGTATAATATCCAATAATCATGAAATATTTATAATGGAAACTTATTGCAACCAATCCCTACTAGCTTCATGTTTATGTACCTTCTTGACCCTATCCAAAATCTCACTGTAGTCCTAATATTACATATCCATTGTTGATAATAACACCTAGTATTAGCAAGAAATATCTTCATTCCACTTGCATTATTCTTTGAATTCTCTTATCGAAGTCACTACCTACAACCCACTATTAGAGTATAATCCTTGAATCTAAACACCACAAGAAAATGAACAAACATAAAATAATTATTTTATTGATAATTGCTATATAAATTTCTTCTTGATTATAAAATCCTTACTACATGTTTAAAATCCTAAAACAATTGTTTAATGGAATATAATATTTACATTAGTAGATGATTTAAACTAAAAATAAATACTACTAGAACCATTCATCTATGTTGACTTGTTAATAAATTCCCCCTCATTATCATGGACTTCTATATTTGAATTAAATTTACTCAAACAGGGAAAGGCCAACTCCTTCCTCTTCCTCTAAACTACCTTCCATTTTTCATGAAATACTACATCTATGTAGGAGATTGAATATTGCATGCTACCTAGATATCGAGCTAAGAATTCACACCCTTCCAAACATATCCAAGATTACAATTCACCATCCATTATACCACCCAAGTGAATAGGCTTAGGCAATTCAAATAACATAAGTGCAACAAGACCCTTACTAGTAAACATAGAGATCAATGATTCATTGATTTTATTCAAGTGTATACTAAATGAGTAGGAATGTGATTCTCATCTAATATTTTTGCATACAAAACTACCCCCTACAAATTTAAGAGGTTAGAACACAATTTATTTTCTCAACCAATTATTTATCGAAACTTCCTAAGATTTAACACATGTAAAGAGTCTGCTACCTATTTAAATGCTAGTTGCCATTAATTGTGGGTAATCCTTGGCTAAATTCCCTTCCATGTTATAAAAATGTGCATTAGGGTTAATATAGCTAAAATTTTGAATACACTCAAACCCAAGGCCTAAGAGCTTGATAGAATACAGGATTTCATCATTCAAGTTTATTTAAGGATGAACCCAAAATAATTATAAATTTCACCTATTCATTAATGCTTTAAATGACCCTTTCAAGTTAGAAGGATTTTTTTTAGATATGGATTAAAATAAACATTACAAAAATAAATTCAACCTGAGAGTTTTGATTTGCACAAACATTTTGGATTAAAATCACAAGATCATAGTGGCATATCGTAGACCTACCTATTAAATAATCAATGTACTAAATTGTAATATGGATTGTGCCACATCCTCAAAACTAAAATATCATGAAAAATAACCCTTACTAAGATCCCTCATTATCTAAATGACCCAACCCTTAATTTTCCAATTTACTCTAACCTACTTATGTCGTAGTTGTTTAAAACCCCTCTCAAGAAAGAAATGATTATTTATCTATATATATATATATATATATATATATATATATATATATATATATATATATATATATATATATATATATATATTATATATATTTATTTATTTATTTATTTATTTATTTATTTATTTATTTATTTATTTATTTTCACTACTATTTTCTAATGCATCCCTTGGTAATAAGAATTCAATGACTATACCTACATTTATAACTCCTAGAGCATTGATTCTACCAAAGTGTATGATTTATTTAGCCTTCAATTTGCATTGTATCTCCTCTTTTATTCTCAATTTATGTTCAAACTCCCTGGTATCCTTGATAGCACAAACTTCCTCTTAAAGAACATGAAATCCAAATGGGTATCTATTATCAATATCTTAAAACACTAATGAAAAATCCTCACATGTTGTTTCTTGAGCTAATTATATTAGGATTCACCTCCTAATAATACCCCAAAGATGAAAAATTCAAATAAAGAACATAATTCAACTGACACCACTGGTTGAGATACTATTGAATCAAATACACTCACTCAAGATGTAGATAATTCTATAATAGAAAGTAAAAAAGATAAAGTACTAAGTTACAAACCTAATAGTGACTTACCAAGAACTAGAATTTCTAATGGTGGATTATTAAAAAATAAATTTAGATTTCTAAATGATTAGGCTATGACAATAATAATGCAACTAGGAAAGGGGATGTAACAAACATGGTCACCATCAATCAAAAGAGGAACTAAGGCTAAATAAAATTATTTATTATAGGTAGAGGATTAAATGTGTTAAAAACACAAGATTAGTGGAAGTAGGAAGCATACCACCAATACTATTACTAATATAAACAACAAAAAGAAACGTTCTAATGAAAGTTGTATAAAACCACTAAAATATGAACTGGATGGAAGCCTATCAATGTTTATTGCCATAGTGATATGCACTAAGTAATCATGGCCACCCATCTCACCATATACTTATTGATTGACCATATATTTATTTAAGGCATAAACTTTGAGGTGGACATGATACTAAAGCTTCTCCCACCAAATTATAATACCTTGAGTGTACATGAAAATACCACCCCTTTCACAAAGACATACCTCACTAGCATTTTGATTGGCATTGTATTGCAAGCGATAAAATAGTGGTATGTCTTTGGATTTTCACTCAGGAAGCCCAAGTTCAAACCATAGTATGAGGGAATCAAGATCCCTCATAAAAATCTGCATTTTCAACTTAAAATTTTTTAGTTCCATGAGAGATACCGTAGTGATACATATTTGAGTTTTCATTTAGGAGACCCAAGTTCAATCCTTGGTATGAGGGGATCAAGACTCCTCATAATAACCCTCATTGTTAACTCAATATTTTTATCCCACGAGGGATTTTAAAGTGGTATATCTTTGAGTTTTCATTCAAGAGACTCAAGTTCAAACATTGGTATAAGGGGATTGAGACCCCTTTCAAAAACTTGTGCTTTACCCCAACATATTTTATCCTATGAAGGATACCGAGTGGTATGTGTTTGGGTTTTCATCTAGGAGAACCAAATGCAAACCTTGATACAAAGAGATTGAGGCCCCTTTCAAAAACATATGTTTTACCCTAAAAATTTCTTGGGAGGGATACTTTAGTGGTGAGTCACTAGGTTTTCATTCAAGAGACTCAAGTTCAAACCCCGGTGAGACGATACCAATATCCCTCACAAAAGCCCGCACTTTATTCCAATATTTTTAGTGGTAAGTCCTTGGGTTTCATTCAAGATAATCAAATTCAGACCCCTGTGAGACGAGACCAAAATCCCTCACAAAAACCTGCACTTTACTCCAACATTTTTGTTGTCCTAAGAGGGATACCATAGTGGTAGGTCCTTGGGTTTTCATCCAAGAAACCCAAGTTCCAACTCCAACACGAGAGGATCAAGACCCCTCATAAAAACATGTGCTTTATCTAACATTTTTTTTCCTGTTGGTGTGGTCTAGTGGTTAAGGCTTTGGGCTCTCTTTCGAGAGATCTGGATTCAAAACATGATATACCTAGAAGGGAATAGTCCTAGTGGTAGTGGTTAATATTTTGTTGATTAGCTATCCATATTTGACTCCCTAAAGGGGTAAGGTCCATTTACTTTGTGTTACCTTGCAGGCTAGGTTTCCCGAGCAAATGTGGTACTTATTCCTCTATGTAACAAAAAAATATATATATTTCCCCTATATTTAGTATTGATTAATCAAATGTTATATTTTTATTTATTTTTTATCTTTAAAATATCATTTCACAACATTATTATTATTTTTTATCTTTAAAATATCATTTAACATAAACAACATTATTATTATTTTTTAATAATTCTTTATTGTCTACAATATTTAAAATTGTAAAATAAAAAATCTTATTACATTATTAAAAAAAAAATCTTAAAAAATATAATTTATTAAAATTAAATTATCCAATCAAATTAAGGTTACCATTTAAATTATATATAAAACTATTTTGATATTTAAAAAATAAATAAAATTAAACAACTTTATTTCTTAAAAAGCTATGATCTCTACTTTGTCCACGTTGCAATTCTTACTGTACATTAAAAATAAATTATAAAAACATTAACTTAAAAATATAAACATTAATAAATTATCCTTTCTGAGATTGAATTAAAATGATAATCAGTATGCTCTTAAACTAATATCACCATGGTTTCTTATATATTATATATGTGAGATGTTTTTATTTTGCTTTGCATATTTAACTGTAAATTGTAGTGGACTTAATGATTTCATCAAACTTTTTATATTTTTATTATTTATTCTCTTATATTTTTTTAATAAAGAACTTTTTATATATAACGTGAGGGGAGAGATTTGAACTTGGGTCTCTTCATAACTAAAGTTTTAACTATCCACTTGCTCTCCAACTCCTCTACATGAAACGAATATTCTCTTATATTTTACATTTATTATCTTAGACATGAAGACTTTTTCTGCAAAATATTACATTAAAACATGAAAAATTTATCAAACAAATAATTGAAGATTGATAGAAAATGCATTTGGTTCTAAACCATAACCCTGAAAAAGATGCTTTTATTTCTTCTCTTCCAAATCATTTTATCATTTTTGTTTGTGCTCCAAATATACAAGAGCCCACCGAACTTTATTAGGGCAGATATATTCGGATTTATATTTGAGTTTATATTTCGAAGTTAAAAAAAAAAAATTAGTATGTTTAAAAATTCAAATAAAATTAGATTATTATATATATATATATTAATTTATTTTTTATTTTTATATAAAATTTAAAAATCAAAGATATAAAATTATAATATTTAATTTTAATAATTTTTTCAAATATATATTTTAAAATATTTTTAAAAATATAAACATTTTTATAAGTTTATTTAAACATATAAACATAGTAATTTTTAACAGGTGAGAAATAAATTATAAGTTTTCAATCAATTATAATAAATTATTTTTCAACTGTCAATTGTTTTTTTTTTTTTATAAGATTTATTCGTCAAATTTATTTGTTAAAATTTTGGATTGAACGAATTTCAAATTTGATAACTAAACTCTTGCAATGATTTTTTATTTTTTATACTTAACTGTGGGTTGAATTTATGTTTCTTAAGGTGAAAGCAGAAAACTATATTACTGAAGAAACCCTAACAATGCATTTATGCTCCAACTTTTCCCAAACATCAAACTTACAAATCACCGCTCTGTTATCTTCCCATATCACCATTGAGCAACATTTCCCATACATCAAACTTACAAACCACCGCTCTCTTACCTTACCATATCACCACTTACTCCACGCCCAGAAATCAAGCTTACAAATCACCGCTTTTTTCCCGTCCCAGATCACATTTACTCCACCGCTCTCTTACCTTCCCATATCACCATTTACTCCACGCCCAGACATCAAGCTTACAAATCACCGCTTTTTTCCCGTCCCAGATCACATTTACTCCACCGCTCTCTTACCTTCCCATATCACCATTTACTCCGCGCCCATACATCAAACTTACAAATCACCGCTCTCTTACCGTCCCAGATCACCATTTACTCCACGGTCATACTCAAAAGGCGTTGGGATTTTCACCTGTCCCACCTAAATATGAAACAAGCCATCCACTTTAGCGAGCAACTTCAAAGATTGGGTGATTACAAAACAGAAAAAATAAGATAAAGTAAGATTAGATTAAATACTACCCAACTTTCCCCTTTCATATATATATATATATATATATATATATATATATATATACTTAGCAATCCCTCTAGAATGGAGTATTCTCCGTGGTTTTCTTTGTTTGCATTTAGCAAGATTTACATATTCCTATTTGGTTTTTGAAATTATTTGTTTTCATGGGTTTCATCCGTTTCAAAGTTACCAGACAGCCAGCAATCCTTGTGGCCCCGTCATTGCAAACACCCAGGGAGATATTGTACCTTTCAAACATTGATGATCAAAAGGAGTCGAGATTTCACGTCTCTGTGGTTTTGTTCTATGAGCATAATCCCTTAAAGATTCACCAAGATCCAGCCAAAGTGATCAGAGAAGCATTAAGCAAGGTTTTGGTGCATTACTATCCTTTTGCAGGAAGGCTGAGAGAGGCGCCCTCTGATAAGCTCGAGGTCGATTGCACAGGCGAAGGGGTGCTGTTTGTGGAAGCCGATGCAGATCTTGCGCTCCACGACTTCGGAGATCTCCAACCACCGCTTCCATTCTTTGAAGAGCTGTTAGATAACGTTCCTGGTTCACAAACTATTACTGATTCTCCTCTTATTTTGATTCAGGTAGGTGGTTAACTAAGCCTTTTGCAAAGCATTTAGAAAATATTATGTTCATCGTTTGTGTTATTGAATTCCTCTAAAATATATCAAGCTGTGTTATGGTGATTTTATTCTAGGTGTCATCAAAAACCTTGTTGCCTAGACGACAAAGGCAATAAAAGTCATATTATGCACTTAAAATTTCGTTTGTGTTATTGAAATCACAATAAAACTGTTAAACATTTTTTTTCCAATTATAGGCACTTAATAGAAAAAACCAAGTTCAAATCTTAGGATGTTATTTAGTAAAAGAAGTAATCTGAGACTGAGAACCAGTAGTTCAAACCTTAGGGTGTCATTTAGCAAAGGAAGTAGTCTGATCTGAATCCTTTGAGTGAGCGCCAGACCCAATGTCACTTAGCAAAAGAAGTAGTCTGATCTGAATCCTTTGAGTGAGAGCCAGTAGTTCAAACTTTACGGTGTCATTTAGCAAAGGAAGTAGTCTGATCTAAATCTTTTGAGTGAGCGTCAGACCCCCGAGTAACAGGTGGTGTCCATCTACATCCAGGTCACGAAACGAACAGGGATTATAGAAGACAACTCCCAAATTTGAATTTTTTTTTCTATATAAAAAACACTTACCACTGCTCGTTAAATTTGTGCAGGCTACGTACTATATGAACTGGTCATTATATTTTTTTTTTTTCAGGTGACGCGATTGAGATGTAAAGGCTTCGTATTAGGTGTACGGTGGAATCACTGCATGGCGGACGCCGCTGGGATGGTGCAGTTCATGAATGCTGTGGCTGAGATGGCCAAAGGGGCTGCCCGTCCTTCGGTTCCTCCGGTCTGGAAAAGGGAACTCCTCCGACCTCGCTTGAAACCCACCGTCAACTTCCCCATGTATGAAGACGATGGAGTGGCAAAAAATACGGTGGTGCCCGAGGAGGAGGAAACGAGAGAGAATCCCTTCTTCTTCGGCCTACAGGAGATCGCTGGGCTTAAAAGACAAGGAGGCTCCAATTGCACAACCTTCGAAGCTTTGTCAGCATGTCTGTGGCGTTCCAGAACGAGAGCTCTCGATATACCCGCTGATCAGAACGTTCAACTACATTTCTCGATGGATGTGAGGTCAAGATTGGAACCTCCTGTTCCCCAAGGCTACTACGGGAATGTGGTTGTCGGCGGATTTGCAAAGACTAAAGCAGGCATACTTGCAAGCAAACCCTTGGGTTTTGCAGTTGAATTGATAAGCAGAGCCAAAGCAATGGTAAACAACGAATACGTGCGATCTGTTATAGACTTTACTGAATTGAAGAGTCGTGGGCACTTCACGGGCTTGGGGAACTTCATGGGCTTGGGGAATTTTGTGGTCTCCGACTTGACCAAAATGGGGATTGAGCAAGTAGATTTTGGGTGGAAAAAGGCAGCTTATGGAGGACCTGCAAGAGCAGCTCTGGGGATAGCAAGTTTTCTGATTCCCGTTTGTAAAAGGAATGGGACCCGAGGGGTTGTGGTTCCAGTGCGCCTGCACTCTCAAGCCATGGAAAGATTTAGGATGGAAATGAGGAAGGCCGTGGAGCATTTTCATCACTTGGAATCTTAAAAGCAATCACTGATAGAAGAATAAAGATATATAACAGGTTATCCACGTTTCCGATGGAAAACAAAGCAAATAATTTTTTTGATTAGGAATTTTAATAAGTGAACTGTATCTCCTCCAAATGCTATGGAAATTGGAATAGGAAGTTGGCATCTTTTCATGATCGTCATGTGAAAGATAGCTATGATTCGTGACAAAACCTGAAATTTAGACGGACACCATCGGATGTTAAAATACAACCTTGGTCGCTGGATGTTCGTCCTTTCGACTTCTCGACTTGGGGTTGGTGTCTATGTGGTAGGCCATCTGTTAAGATGTTGCAAATAAAATAGTGTGGTTGTCAAGCGAAAAAAAAGATAACCGGCTTGTGGGTAGGTGTTGTTTTTTAAATCAAAAATTGTTATTTATAATTTTAATTTTTTTTAAATTTTGTTTTTTCAAGGACATGGTACAAGGTTGAGTAGTTTCTTTTTCATTTTGATCCTTCTAAAGTAAGATTTATGCTTATTAATAGAGAATTTTGAACCTTTAACCTCCAGAAGAAGATTGGTTGTATTTATTATTTATTTAATTATTGATAAATATCATAATCAATTTTATTTAATATTGAAGAATCGCCAAGAATACTATAGTGGTAAGTTTTTGGGTTTTTATCTAGAAACTCAAACCTCCTGTAAAAAAAACCTATGAAAACTTAATTTTTTTTGGTTTTCATTTGGGAGATCCAAATTCAAACCCCACTCAATAAGACCGGACAAGACCTCTTTAAATTTTGTCTCTTAATAGACCTTCAATAAAATTAGAATGATACATAAAATATTAACATGACCCCTACCCAAGGGTGACAAACAAAAACAAAAAAAATATTTAAAAATTAAATTTTATTTAGATTATTTAATATTTATTAATATAATTGTTTTGATAATGTTTTATCGTGTATTTAAAATTTAATAAATTTATTTTTATATTTGTTTTCTTGGATTTAGGTAGTTTGAGAAATCCTTGATGCATAGGGCTAAGCAATCTTCTCTTAACCATGACCCCTCCTAAGATGGAGAGCTACACTACACATATACCATAGTAGCTGTGGTTTGAACCTTGAACCTTCCTCCCAAAGAAAAGGCATGCCCCAAACCTTTATGTTGTCCCTCCAGACAAATTTTTTATATAATTGTTATTTTTAATAGAAATATAATTATAAATAAATAAAAACTATGAGTAAGAAATGTATTAATAATTGAAAAAGTATAATTTTATTTTATTTTATCAATTTTATATGGTTGAATATTTATATAATATATTTTTATTATTTTTTATAATACAATAAAAAATATTTATGTTGACTATTTTTTCTTTTGCATAGTTAGAATCTTGCATATGAAAATTTAAGAATATAAATTTCAACGTTTATAAGAAATGAACAATTTATTATGAATCTATCAAAAACTTTACTTTGTAATATATATTTTTATATATGGTAAAATTGTTTTATATTTTAATTACAATTTTTTTTATTTCGATGATATATGATTAATTATGAATTAATTCCATTTTAATATTTTAATTTGTTTTTTAATTTAATTAATTAATTTTTTTATAGTTTTATATACAATTTTTTAATTAAAAATATTTTTATTAAATGTAATATATGATATATCTTTTATTAAGAATGTTCATGTTTAAGTATTGATAAGCATAAAAATCTTATGTATGTGCTTGGTGGGTTCTTGACACCAAGTGAATTTTCTTGTTTATATTATAAACTAGGGAATAAAACACTACTAGAAATTAAGGACAAAGATAACAAGCCCAATTATTTGGAATTTCCAACACCATCTAGATAATTTATCAATAAACCAATTGAATTCATGACTAGAATAAGGGTTATGCTTATTGAAATAAAATCGACCATGCTCACAAAACATGGTGTAAGGTATGGAGCAACAAAGGTTAGCATCTAGATAGTTGATCAATAAATCAATTGAATTTATGACTAGAATAAGGGCTACAATTATTGAAATAAAAATTAATAATGCTTACAAAATATGGTGTAAGGTATGGAGCAACAAAGGTCAAAATCTCCTCTTGAGAATCAAGAACTATGAAAATAATATGTGTCGTGAGGATTGAGATGACCCATGATCATATACTCCTTTCACTCATCAATAAGATAAACATGCATGAGAGTAAGTGGAGAGGAAAATGATATTGTTAAGAAACGACTAATTAGGAATCATGAAAAGAAAAGAAAACTATAAAAAAATCTAAATGCAACTATGAAGGATAGGATGTGGATGTAGACACCAAATATTATACCTTATATAATAATTGATTTTATGTCATCCTTTATGGGATTTCCAAGTATCAATCATGAATAAGAATTCATATGTTTCATAATATACCATCACCACTTGATTATTTATATTTTTTAATTTATTTTTAAACTATATTGCTAATAAGATATGAATCTTAGTTATAGTTAGTAGGAAGAGTATAGCTAATTAAATCAGTCTTAAAATCCATTTCAATGTATTATATGTCTTTGTATATTATGCCAAAATTCATAGAAAATTTTTAATCTATATTATTCAGTCATTTTATGGTCATGATTACATGATAAAAAGAAATTTTCTTTGGTGAAATGGAGCAAAGTGATGACAAAACTAGGGGAGGTCTTATTTTAAGAGTTCTTATAGATGCGAACTTACCTTTAATATGGAAAGTAATTTGGAGATTATATAAAGAGAGTCAAATACAATGGGCAAGAATTATTCTAAGTACGTTGAACCCAATGACCCAAGCTTAATATTTACTATATTCTCACTACTAGATGGTTCTGCACTTTAGAACAGTTTAAAATAATCAATTTATCTAGTGATTAAAGGTCCAAGATAGTGGAAACTTGAGAAAAAGTTCTATTTGGAGGGATACTTTATGTGATAAAAAAACCACTCAATCTAGATCTAAATTTAAATCCATGAATGAAATTAATTCAAGATAAATATGGTGATAGGGTTCAAACATTATATACAAGGATCACAAAGGAAGATACAAATGGAAAGAACAATTTTTTACAAGTATATTGGATATTGTTGCTAAGAGGTAGTTGAGCAAAAAGATAACAACAATGATTATTATGAGGGGAATTGAGGGTAAGTTGATTTGGGAGTTGAATAACTTATGATAATACATAATAATAAACATATATAATTTAAAGCACCAATAAAATAGGAATATCACAAGAATATAAAAAGATATTTGGGAAAGCCTAAGCATTCCAAAAGTTAAAATGTTTTTATGGCTAGTAAGTTATAGAATTTTTTAATCCTAGAATAACCTAATGAAAAGGGGTTTTCATGACCCCTCACAATGTGTTCTATGTAAAAATAAGGAGGAGAGTATATACCATATCTTGGGACACTATTCAATATTCTAGGAACTATGACAATAGATTCATAATATTATTGGTAAATGCATGGTAGTGAATGGAAGAATTGAAGAACGATTAAAGCAATGGTAAAGCACTTTTAATAGTGAGGTATTAAAAACAATTTGGGATATATCAAAAGATACAATATTTTGGATTGTATGACTAGAGAGGAATAGAAGAATATTTAAATAAATGGAAAGTAGTTTAGATGTAATGAAAATGAAGGTTTATTTAGCCATAGAGGAGTCTAAACCAACCCTATCAACTCACCCAATCCTTAATATTGAGGTAAATAACCTTGATATATGGATTCAAGTCATCAAAAGTTATGATATTGTGTATAGGAGAAACAAAAGGAAGGTAAAGAATATACAGTGGAAATTGTTGGAAGTGGAGTTAGTTAAATTGAATTTTGATAGTGACTAAAGGTGGAGTTGATCAAATTGAATTTTAGTGGAGTGATTAAAGGAAATCTAGGACCAGTAAGAGGAGGAGGAATAATTACAAATAATAGGGGTAAAATTTTATCACATTATGCTTTCAATAGTGGATTTAATACTAATGAAGATGAAGCTTAGACAACTTCGAAAGAGTTAAAAATATGCATAAAAATGAAATGGAACTGAATATGGATGGAAGGTGATTCACTAGTAGTAATGAATGTAATTTTGAGGAACCAAAGGCTCCATGGAACATATAATAGATCATTATGGAAATACAAGACTTGCAAAGCAAAATAAAGTAAATGTAGAACCTAATGAGCTAATGAAGAAAGCAAGGAGAAATGAAGAGGTGGAAGAATCACTCCAATAATATTGATCTATCCAATTATCAAGACTCCTCAACTCTATAACGACCCTCCTCGAGCGATTAATGAAAGAAAGTAAAATATATATACTTAACTTTTCTTGTGAAACATGGTACTACTAAAAATCTTGGTGAGTTCAGGATAGTTGCAATATGACAATGAAGGGAAGCAATTCAGTGGGAAAATGTAATATAGGGAAGTGATGATTCAACTCACGAGCACATGGAAACTCGCACTTGCATATCATTTAGGTGCATTGTAAATTGAATCTCTGCGTGAGTTATATTGTTTGAAATATTGCTTGATTGGCAAGGAATGAGAAATGTTTTTATGGTGGCAATGATGATGGGAGCCACTAGCTTGGAAAAGCATGTGTGTGTTTGCTTATTTAGACATGTATATGTGTCTAATATTTAGAATATTCTTTGTTTTAATAAATTAAGCTTGTATTATTAGAGGTGGCAATGAATATGTTCTAATAATGGGAGCCACCTTTATTTGCTTGATTAAATAGTTGAAAATTATTTTCCTTTATCCTTTCATGATTTTATGAAAAGATAATTTTATTAAAAAAATAGAAAATATAAAGTAAAATAATTATTTTTTTCTTTAAAAAAATAAGAAACTACGTGCATAATTGAGTCATAGCTTGTTGCATGTTTGCCCTACATTTCATACTTAAGAACTATGGTATTTTATGTTAAAATAAAGGAAAAATAGATCTTCCATGTTTAGCTATGATGGCAAAGGACGTGTGCTATATGTTTTGTTTAAAACATGTGTGAAATAGTTTATGTTATTATTATTGCTTTGCTTAGTAGTGGAGGGAAGTTGATAAAGCTAAATAAACCTTCATGCTGGTGGATGCACTTCAAATATTTGTTAATGGAAAAAGGTAGATGTTAAAAATTGTTGGAATTTCATGATGACTTGTTGTGCGCACGAGGATGTGGAGGAAATGTTCGAAAATCTGGCACTATGCATGAGAAAGGAGAACAAAAAACTTGTCGAATTTCTTGCATATCGTTTTGGGAGAGAAAATAAAAGAGAAAAGGTAAAAAAATATAGGAGGTATCTATAACAGGAGGTTTGGGAAAAAGGATTTGGAGAATGGTGAACTATGTAGATTGGAAAGCGGGAGAAACAGGTTGGTTATTCCATTTGATTTTGTTGTGAAGAATGTGTTCGCCATGGTTTTTGTGTGTGAAAAATAAATTTGGCTATGCTGGTATAATTCTGCTGCATTGCTATGTTATATTATATTTTAGAAGCAATGAAATTTTGGGTGAAATATTGTTGCATTGATATGTTATTCTGTGTTATTAAAAGCAATGTAATGCTGGTATAATTTTACTACTGCGTAGCTATGATATATTTTATTTTTGGAAGCAATGAAATTTTGGGTGAAATATTGTTGCATTGCTATGTTGTTCTGTGTTATTGAAAGCAATGTAATGTTGGTATAAAAATGTGAAGTTGTTGTGTTAAATTATATTATTGAAAGCAATGAAAATTTGGAAAAATACTGCAGTGTTGTTGTGTTAATTGTAAACAATGTAATGATGAATGGCGTTGTTGTGTTGTGTGAATTTGTGTTTTGAAGCAATAGTATAAAAGGAAAATATTACCATGTTGTTGTGTGTAAATTGGTTTCCTATTTAGAAATGAAAGAAACAATTTATGATTCGAATATTCCTTTGGAACCTAGAAATAAATTTAGATAATATAGAAAGGTTATGAGGAATTTTTACCTAATAAAAGCAGGTAGTTTGAAAAACAAAAGAAACATGTTGAATCTCACGGAATAAGTCTCGAGCAAGGAGATTAATGTAATTCTTTGAATGTTTCAATGATAAAATAGATTGCATGTGTGCATAGTAATTTGCATGATCATTTTCTTGAGCCATATCTAATCCCTTTTAGCATTTCAAAGTCTCTTTGTGCGGGTTAAAGATTATTTAAAAGTAGCTGACATCAAGGATAGTTGGTCATCCAAGGTGTTGTGCAAGCATGGAGTGGGCATTACCTAGAATTCATGAATGAGAGATGATAAATTATTGCTAAGCTATAGAACCATTACAAAAAATAAGATAGCGGTTTGAGAAGTGTGGTCTGACTATTTTGAATCTGGCTATCTGGACAATTTTCTGAAGATAAGCAACTAATGAATGAACAAACCCAACCTTACATAGAAAATAGTTTTAAACTTTTAGATAAAGTAAGGGTCTTCCTCAAAAAGGGTAAGGCCCTCTTGTATCACTGTCCAAATAAGACTTTTGTATTTTTGAAAGCGACAACGAACATATTTGGCAAACCCAAATGTAGAAATTATGTTTTATTTTGATAACTTTATTTAATAAATATTTATATTCAAACTCTTTTATGCTTTGCTATGAATTGATGTCAATTAATCATTAATTAATACAAACCATAGACTCACCTCGATGAATATTGGGTGAACCATGAGATGCATTAAGATTTTAATAAACTTAGCAAATGTAGCCAATAAGATTTAAAACATATGGTGAATGTTGTTTATTTTATATCTTGGTAGGTTGGTTCTATGGTCATTAATAGAAGCCAACTAAGAAGTATTATTTTATGTATGGAAGCTTATAATGTAAACTTCTTGTAGAATTATACATCTATGGTTATGAAAGATTAAAACTATCAAATGACTAGAGAAGCAATTCTACACTTTAGAATGTTTTTAGCTCCTTAGTAATAGTGTAATGTATTTTCTAATATTGGGGTAAATTGCCACATTCTAGGGTGGAAATAATTTGTCCCCTTCTACTCATCTTGTACCTTAATCAGATTTTGGATTTTTGGACCTTTTCTTTGATGATGACATCAACATCTTAAAAGTCTAGCATCTGACATTCTTTTCCACTTAGTTTTTGTTTTTTATACCTTAGACATTTTTTTGAAATTCTACTCTTGCCAATTTTTTATTGTTAGATATATATTTTTTTTAAATTTCCAGGGCATTTTCCACTTAGTGTTTAGATTTATTTTGGTCGCAACAACAAGGATAAACTTTAGAAAACTAGCAACTTTAGGTCTTAAATCTCCTCAAAACATAGAAAAATCTACACTAAGCTCATTTCAAGGGGCACATAATGGAAAATTTCATTGGATATTATAAGAGATACATGGACCCAAAAGTGAAGCCACCTATGTTTTTGGGAGGAAAATCAAGTTTGCAATGTCTAATTTTAAGCAAGTTTAGGGTGCTAAACCTATGAAATGTAGGTACCTGTTGGAAAGCTTATTTTGAGATCTATTTAATGGAAGAGGCTATTTGCTAAAATAAGTTTACTAGACACATATATGGCAATAAACATCATAACAAACTCAAGGTAAGAAAAATTTGGGTACCTATACTAGAAACTTTTAGCTAAAAATTTAAGTTTTTAGATGGCTAAAAATTGCAAATAAAACCTAAAAAAACAAAAGAAAACTGACCAAAATTTTAGAAGGTGAGTCCCTAGTCTATAAAAATTGGGGCATGTTGTGCAAATGCAACAACAAGCCCTTTTTCTTCATTATAGTTGATTCCTAGTCTTCACTAGTTCTCTTTCAACCTAGTGAAAAGACCCTAGCGTCTAAATTGGGGTGATTGAATCTTTGTCCCCTCAATATTCTACTCAATAAGGCCTTTCAAAATTAGAGTCCAGGTCTACACTACCTTTGAAGTGGACAGACTCTAAATCAATTTTATCAAAAGTGGACAAATTTAATTAATAATGGTGGCTAAAAATAAACTCTACCAAAATAAACAGGGTCAGGTGGTAGCTCTAATACCACTATTGGTTTTTTAAGCCTTACTACCATAGAATATCACAGGTCCCAATATAGAATAGCCATAGTTTTAAAGGTCAAAATAATCATATAATGAGTAGAATAATATATGAGCAAATTAATATGTATATCAAGGCCTTATAATACTTAAAATAACATTCATTTATATATAATCAAATATGAATGTAAATAGCCTAAATCATTCATGAACTATGCATGAAGAAAACATATAATATTAATTGCTCAAAAATATATATACAAACTTTATTCCAAGCTAGATCTCTTACAATCAAATAATAGACTTCTCCTTTTTGAATCTCTATTGGATTGTTTTCTCATGGAGTATTATCTCCATAATATAGCCATAGTAATATGACTCTTCAAGTACTTTACTATTGCTCTCCATATGACAAGTCTCATGACTCTTGGCTTATCATCTTGTCACTTGCATACAAGACTCTTCATAGACACTTGACTCTAAGACACTTGCACACATCTACATGAATCTTACACTTCTACATGCACTCCTAATCTAAGACACTTGTGCACATCCTCACATTACATATTTGCACTCTTACATACATGATACTTGTGCACATTCTCTCAATCTACACTTGCACTCTAACTTACATGACACTTGTGTATTTCTTGCATATTACACTCTTACATGACACTTGTGCATTTCCTGCACATTGACACTTACATAAAACAAAAAATATAAATCACACATCTAAACTATAGACTCAACCCTAATCTATTACATATTTACAATTGTACCATGAAGGTACCATGGGGGTACATTAGCATGTACCAAATAATATAATATTTGTCGACACATGCAAACACTCTTCCTTCTTCAATATTTAACATCTCCTCTCATCATCCATATTCTAGGTACTTCTTTCCGTGCAAACAACACTCCAATATTTGACATATCTCAATATCAATATTCTAGGATCTTTTCTCCATGTAAACACTCCTTCAATATTTAACGTTGCTATCTAGTTGGTCATATTTCCTCCACTCAAGAAATCAAAAATCAATCTTCCAATGTATCTCCTCTACTCCAACAAGCAAAAATTATTCTTCCAACATATCTCCTCCACTCTAGAAAGCAATCTTCTTTTGTTCCACTAATATATCTAGCAAACAATAATATTTAATATTTATTTGTTAATAATATCTTCTCCAAATCATCCTTCAACAATCTCCAAATGCTCCTATAGTATCCTCCAAACAACATTCTCTAAAAATTTCCTCTCCTCCAATTATAGTGTGGAACACCAATCCAATATTCCAATCTCTTCTTTAATCAACATCTCCTCCAATATTTTTCTTCAAAATTTTCAATCATGTTCTTCCAATCTCACATTCTCTCTATCTTGTATGGCTCAAACTAAAATAGTTCTCACCAACATAGCTCTAAACCAAGATGGCTTTGATACCACTATTAGTAAATGGGTCCAAATATCATAGTTCTATATTTCCTAGGATCGTATAATCAAGCATATATCAACTCTTTCAATAACACCAATGTTACACGCAATAAAATTTTTATTGATAATCCAAAATTTCTTAATACAATGTTGTTATGGAGCTTTATCCCCAATATATAACTTTACATAAGGCTCTTCAATACTCCTAACTTTTACTCTCCTCAAACTCATGGGAATGCACCTTTTTATATGCCTTATATTATGACAAAGTCTCTCATGATTACATAACTCCCTAATTCTAATCTTGACACATCACACATGACTCTTCACTTACATACAAGACACCTTTCACTGATAACTCACACTTGCACAAATGACACATCACGCAACTCTTCACTTACATTATTGACACCTTTCACTCATAATTCATACTTGCACACATGACACCTCATATACTCTTCACTAACACTCTTGACATATTTCACTCTTAACTCATACTTATACGACACTCACATATTGACATCTACTATTGACATAAATAATTAAACACACTCCTAATCTAAATATTTACAATGGTACTCAAGGTACCAAATAATGTAATACTGCTCACAAAACCATGAAAAACATATATAAGTACATGTGAGGCTAGTCTTATGCACTATATTTTTATTATTTGAAATTAAGAAATGTTTATAGTATGGAACACTCGATAAGATCTTCATTTGGCTTTGACCTCTATTTGATACCCATTTTTCATAATTCTTAAAATATTTGCACTTAATGCATGTTCTTTGCTTGTACTCTTCCATCTACACAAATAAAAAAATGTGTTAAAATGTGAATGAACAAGTTCTATCGTCTTACATGAAAAAGGGAGAAATTTGGTGAGTAATAAACACAAAGTAAATCAACAATTATCATATATAATACACGTGTACTTACATGTACTTGGTACACAAATGATAGAGAAAAATTGTCATCTCTAACTTTGCAAGATTCATTCCAAGACATGATCTTATGCCTCGTCCAAATCCAATATATGAATAAGCTTTTAATGTTTCCTACATACAACAAAAATATTTTTAAATTTCTCTTCTATACATAAATAATTCTGAATATAATTTAACTTAATAATATAATCTATTTATTTTATAATAAAATTTATATTATAATATACACATACAGATAATTCAAATAATATAAATATATATATATATATAAAACATCATGCCTACGGAACATGATTTTTCAAGTCTATAAGCAAAAATAGAACTTGTCTTTTATCATTTTTCATCTACGGATAAATGTAAACTTTAAAAATTCGCATTCTCCTTCAAGGTTATACACATTTTTCTAATATATTGATTATATTTATTAGTGCTTTGGTAAGTATAAATAAGTTTAAGTATATTCTTTTAAAACTATTTATAATCAAATTTTATACTTACATCAAATCTAGAAGGATTAAATTTTGTTGGATTTGGAAAAAGGCTATCATCGTGATGAAGAAGACAATGATCAACGGTAAGAATCCAATCCTTTTTTATAATATAACCTGCAAACAAAAATGATACAAAATTCAAATAAAATATTCAAAATTAAATTGAATAACTTCACATACTTCAAATAAATATGTTTTCATTTACATAAAATACGAAACAAATTTAAATTTAGTGAAAAACTTCAATTCTACCTTGGAATGGAATATCCTGAAGGGCAACTCTAGCACTCCATTGAGATACGTTTGCCATTCTCAATGTTTCCAGTATTACCTATATTAAAATCCAAAATGTAAGCGTCCAAATAAAACATATTTTTTTTGCCTGTCAAAAACAAAAACAAGAAGTTTACAAAACAATGAGTCTTACTTTTGAAGTATATGGCATATGGTGGATGTCTTCCCAGGTCAAGTTAGTTGTAGATCCAAGCTTATTTTCTTGGATCTTTTTATATTCATCCTGTTATCATACAGACTAAGACAAGATGAAGTTTACAGATAGATAGAGCCTATATAATAAAATACCTTTTTAGAATGAATAAAAACGTATGCAGATAATATGTGTTTTGTTTCTTGTAGTTATAAAATCATACCATGAGTGTTTCTTTGGCATCCAAATTTTCCTCCAAAAACTTCATCGCCCATGTAAGTGCTGCTCCTGTAGTGGCGTGTCCTGCTAAAAGAAGAGCAAGACAATTATCTTTAATCTCTAGGTCACTTAATTTTTCTTCTTGACAGAGTCCATCTCGTGAGATCATGGATTGAATGAAGTCATCCTTGATTTCCTTCCCTTTTCTTCTTCTATCAATTATAGTGTCCAACAAACCCAACAATTTTGCTCGAGCCTGTAATAATTTACAACAGTTTCATTATTCTCTTAATTATTTTGATAAATACAGTAACAACAAAGCAAAATTGTTAAATTGTTGGAGAGTGCTGTTTAAAACATTATAAACCATCATCTTGAACTTCTTCTTTTGCAGTCATGTAATGTAGATGAATACCAAAAATATGTTATATTGAAATTGAAAAGGGGTATTAGAAACTACTGAGATACCTCAAGCATTAAGGTAAAGAAAATGCAGATATTTAGGATATATCATATAGGAAATGAAAAAAAAAACAGTTGACAACTAGGAGGACAATGGAAACAAGTATTCAAAAACATAAGCGTCTTTTAAATTTGCTCTAGCATCCAAATTGGTAGATAGATAGATAGGTATTAACGTGAACGGAATTCTAATCATGAAATATACCTTGCGTCCTTTGTAATAGGATGATCCTGGTATTTTAATGGCAAAGCCACTTGTTCCATCTATAATATCCATGAAGCTCTTATGCAATATAGTTAATTCTGGTCCTTTTCCAAGGCTTGCTATCATGTGGCTTATGATTTGAAATGCAAACTGCCAAATTCCAAAATGTACAGCACTTGTTTGTATAAGAAGAGTGTTTTGGCTTGTTCTGAAAACAGCATGATATTCAACCCTCTTGAAAGATAAGATGTATTAAAATGAAAAAGTCCAGTTACTTACACTTGATGTTCCCTCCATTGCAGAGACTGTTTTCCCTGACCAGCCATCAAGAATCTCAAGACAGATGGCTTCCATTCTCTCAAAATTTTTCTTCAAGTTATCTCCTGAGATTGGATCTCCAACCAATCTTCTCATCTTTCTGTGAAGATCTGCTCCTGCAAAGAATATAGTGTCCCTTCCTAGAATATCTTCTGAAGCTCTGGTGCTTGCGAATTGAAGCAGGCTCAGATCTGATGACAGAATTAACTTTGGTGCTTCTCTGGTGGATGTAAACACCCAGTTCTTCCCAATGAAACTGGTGAAGAATATTCTTCCGTATCTGAAACATCAATACAATGGGCTTGAAAATAACAACAAGAAGGTTTTGCATTCGATTCCCTCTATTTTAGGGTTTGTAAGGGAGAGTAGATAGTATTAGGTTTTGGTTATTGGTTAAGGACCTATATGTACAAGGTTTGTTTGTTTGATTTTGATTAGTCGTAAATTATAATAAGAAATCCAAAGAGAAGAAATCAAACCTCTTGAAACGAGTTTCTGTGAAACTTTGAACTCCTGCAGGATTTTTGAAGGCTGCAAAGAATGAAATGCTCTCACCAATTATGGGGAGGCCCCTGCTTCCTGGTACAATCTTTGCACCATCATCTCCTTTTGCTCTTCTTCTGTAATTGAAGAAGAGATAGAAGACAACTACTATTGTCATCAGCAAAACAATTTGGAAAGCAATGGACTTCCACATTTCTGCCATTATATCTCTTCCTCAAGGAAAGTTGATTTCTCTATGAACATGTATTGTTATTGATGCAGAGCACCCAAGTGGGGTCCCTCAGGGACATACTTTTTAAACTAATAGATTTGTGCATGTGATTTTGGTACTGAACAAGAAGAGAAACAGGGAAAAAAAAAGGACTGAAAAAGAACCGGATAGGAGGTTTATTATGTATCGTAACCTCACGAAGATGTTGAAGAAGGCTGAGGTTTATTGTGTATTGTAACCTCAAGAAGATGTTCAAGAAGGCTGTGAGAACTGTGAACACCGTGGTATTGTATTGATGCCTACTCTGAAGTTTAAGGTCTGTTGCCAGATTAAATTCCTGCACAAGTATTTAAGAAGGTAAAGATAAGTTGACCATCTGTAGCTGAACGCTAAGGACAAACATGAAATAAATATAACGCCAATAAGATTTCCATGGAGGAGACAGATTAAGACTCTTCTCTGCAGGGAAGTGGGTAGTGTCGTGCATTATTTTATTTGAATCTTGGACGTCTTGCAGGGAAGTCGGCAGTGCCAAATCAAATCTTTGACGTCCTGCAGCGAAGTGGGCAGTGCCAAATCAAATCTTTGACGTCTTGCAAAAAAAAATTTAGATTGCAAGTTCCGAATCGCGTCGCGTCAAAGAAACGCTTCGCTGAAATTTCAACTTCGGGAGGAGCTTCGGAAAGAGGTTCGGGAAAAATTCGCCCGAAGTAACTACTTCGGGGAATATCTTGCCGAAGTAAAACTACTTCGGGGATTGCCGAAGTAAAACTACTTCGGGGATAAAGCTGTCGAAGTAAATGCTTCGGGGGAGAAGCTGCCGAAGTAAAATTACTTCGGAGAACTTCTCAGCGAAGCAACTGCGTCGGTCAGTTTGGCTCCGAAGTGAATTCTTCGGGGGAAAAAGTTGCGAAGCTCTGTAGCTCACAGCAACTTCGGCGAAGTGGTTGCTGGATTCCACTTCGGGAGACTAAGTCTCGCAATGTGCTTCGGCACAGACAAACTTGATCCCTTCTGGATCGAACGGGTGTTTTGTCACTTCGGGGCAAACCCTACCTGAGGAATGTCGGCGGACAAGATGATACACAGAGGCCCGAATAGCGAAATAGATATTTTATATTATTCACTATAAATTGGATTACAAAGCTTCCTTCTGAAGCAAATACAAACTTTTGCAAGATCAAAATCTGCAGGGTAAACACAAACTTCTTGGAGACTGCTGCTCCACACTCCGGCTGCAAGCGGCTGCTGGTTACACCTTTCTGCTACTCTGCTGGTGCAAACTCTTGCTGCAGCGGCTCCTCTGTGCTCGCCGTTCCTCTCTTCTCCTCTGCTTCCTCCTCTATCGACTCTATTCCCTTCTTACTACTAAATGACAAAATGGCCCAGTATTTATAGGCAGGAGATGAAGACAGAAGACGGGATAAATCCACCAACCGACTGACAAGAAATAAATGCCGGAATGGCTTTCTGACAAATCACCGAACAACCCCATCTACTCGCACGCTTGGACAATTAATGTCCCGATCTGTGTCCCTGAATTCTTCTTCGGCAGAGTTCCTCTTCGAAAGGGGGGCAGTTTGATTTTACTTTGCGGTGAAGCATTTTTCGAAGCTCTTTCGGAAGTGCTTCACGTCGAACCATTTTTCGAAGGTGTTTCGGAAGTGCTTCGCGTTGAAGCATTTTTTGAAGCCCTTTCGAAGTGCTTCGCGCCAAAGCGCTTATGGGCGTGGAGTTGGATTTAATTTTTCTAACACCCTCCTTTAAATCGAACTTCACAAGTTCTCTAACGCCCAGCATTTCTCGCAATCTAGCAAAGTCCTCCTCCTTCAGGGGTTTTGTGAAGATGTCAGCTAGCTGCTCCTTTGATTTGCAAAATTGCAACTGTACTTCGCCGAATTTCATCAGCTCTCTAATGAAATGATACCGAATGTCTATGTGCTTCGTCCAACCATGGAAAACTGGGTCCTTCGAGAGCGCGATGGCAAAGTTATTGTCGCAAAATATTGTTGTTGCTGCTTTGGGCGGATGATGTAGTTCACACATAACTCTTCTCGACCGGATCGCCTAGCGAGCGGTCGAGATGGCAACAACGTACTCTGCTTCGTTGTAGATAAAGCAACAATTGGTCGCTTCTTCGAGGACCAAGAGACAACTCCGGGTCCAAAATGGAAGGCATATCCCGAAGTGCTCTTCTGGTCATCTACGCTACCGGCCCAATCACTGTCAGTGTAGCCAATCAACTCAAGCTGGTCTTGTTTGGCATAGTGAATTCCGTGATTTCTCGTGCCATTGACATATCGCAGGATTCTCTTGCCTGCTTGCCAGTGAGTGTCTTTCGAAGTCTCCATGAAACGGTTGATCAGACTGACTTCGAACATCAGGTCTGGCCGAGTTGCAGTCAAGTACATCAGGCTTCAACTAACCTTTTATAGAGAGTTTGATCAACTTTTCTGCTGTTGTTTGTCTTGCTCAACTTCAGACCAGTGGCTACCGGGGTGATGGCAAGCTTGTTGTCCTCCATCTTGAAACGTTTCAGGACATCCTTAGCATACTTGCCCTAAGAAATGAAGATGCCATCTACCGATTGGTCAACTTCAATGCCAAGAAAATATTTCATCAACCCCATGTCCGTCATCTCGAACTCCTTCATGGTTGTTCTAAACTGCGCAAATAGGTTGCTGCTATTGCTAGTATATATCAAATCGTCCACATACAGGCAGACGATTATCAACTCCCCTGCTTCATTTGTTTTCAAGTACAAGGAGTGCTCATATGGGCATTTTTGAAACCCATTCTCCTGAAAATAGTCGTCAATCTGGTTGTACCATGCCCGGGGTGCTTGCTTCAACCCATACAGGGCCTTCTTCAGCTTCAGGACCTTGTCTTATTGTCCTTGTATTTCATAACCAGGTGGCTGGTCTATGTAGACCTCTTCTTCCAATACTCCGTTCAGGAAGGCAGACTTGACATCCATCTGGTACACATTCCAGCCTTTCTGAGCTGCTAGTCCCAGAATCATTCTGATTGTGTCAAGTCGGGCTATAGGTGCATACACCTCATGATAGTCAACTCCTAACTTCTGCTTGTAGCCTTTCGCCACTAATCGAGCCTTATGCCTGTCAACTTCTCCTTGGGCATTGAACTTCATTTTATACACCCACTTGACCCCGATGGTCTTCTTTCCTGCTAGAAGATCAGCCAGCTGCCATGTCTCATTCTTCTCGATGGCTGCTATTTCCTCATCCATCGCTTTTACCCATGTTCGATTCTGACTTGCTTCTTCAAACTCCACTGGATCACACTCAGTAAATAAAGCAAAGTCATATTATTCTTCATCTAACTGGTCACGGGTTACCTCATATATGTCTTGCAAGCTCCGAGTCTTCGCAGGTGTCCTCAGGTTTTGAATTTTTCTTGCAAGTGGAGGTGATCGGGATGATGAGGGTGTGCTGTTGCTGGCACCACTATTGCTATTTGAAGGTACAGGTGGCTGTACACTATCTTCCTCCAAATTTATAGGTTCAACAGTGCTGGTTCAGTCTGACCAGTCTTTGAATTCCAGTTCCAGGATTCGTTCTCCAAGAACTTCACGTCTTGGCTGACGACAAGTTTCTTCGTCATCGGATTGTATAGCCTATATGCCTTTGCTTGTTTGTTGTACCCCATGAAGATACATTTTTCAGATTTGTCATCTAGCTTTCGTCTTTTCTCATCTAGAACATGTGCATATGCAATGCACCCAAAAACTTGCAAATGAGCCACACTTGGCTTCAGATTGCTCCAGGCTTCCTCTGGAATTCTGTCCTTCACACTTTTGGTGGGACATCGGTTCAACAGATAAACTGCACAGCTTACAGCTTCTACCCAGAACTCATGTGGCAAACTTTTTGCCTTCAGCATGCTTCATGCCATCTCCATGATAGTTCTATTCTTCCTCTCGGCTACACCATTCTGCTGCGATGTGTATCTGGCAGTGAACTGCCTTCGAATTCTATGCTGCTTACAAAAATTGTGGAATTCGTTGGAGATGTATTCTCCACCTCCATTAGTTCTGAGAGTCTTAACATAATATTCGCTCTGTTTCTCAACCAGAGCCTTGAACTCCCTAAACTTCGCAAACACTTCTGACTTCAGCTTGATGGGATAAACCCATGTCTTCCGACTAAAGTCATCAATGAATGTCAGGAAGTATTTGTTGCTGGCATATGAGCTAGTCTGCATGGGACCGCAAATGTCTGAGTGCACCAGCTCCAATGGTCGTGATGCTCTCCAAGACTGTCCTACAGGGAATGCATCCCTATGCTTCTTGCCGACTAGGCAACCTTCACAAACTTGGTTCGGTTTCTCAATAAGGGGTAAACCCTTCACCATCTCGCTTCTTGTACGACAAATTCGGGCCACTAAAACTCGGGTGACCGAATCTGAGATGCCACAGCCAGGTAGCATCCTTCACAACTGCTCTCAGAGACAATAAAGATTCATTCTGAATTTGCAGCGAAAACATTTTGTTTTTCGTCATGGACACAGTTACGATTTGTCCATGCACTTTGTCTCTGATGAAACAAACATTGTCTTTGAACTGCACAGTGTGTCCCTTCTGGACAAGCTATCCAACACTTAGCAGATTGTGTTTCAACCTAGGCACATAATAAACATCACAAATTTGCTTTCTTTCATCGTGCCGGGTGCGGATGAGGATCTTTCCTTTCCCCATCACAGGAACTTTGTTGTTGTTCCTCATATTGACTTCGAACTAGACTGACTCGTCCAATTGTGATAACATCTCCCTATTCCCAGTCATGTGGTTGCTGCACCCACTATCAAGATACCAAATGTTTTTCTTGCTCTCTTCTTCGATACTGCAAGTCAGCAGTACATTTCCTCCTGTCGCATTTCTAGCTTCCTCTGTATAATGGGCTTGCTGCTAATTCTCATTCGCCATCCTCATTCTGCACTGAGAGATGTAATGGCCGAACTTTTTGTAGTAGTAGCATTGGACCTTTGACATGTCCTTCTACTAAGAGCTACCTTGCTGATTTTTGCCAGTGCCTCTTCCTCCTTGCTAATGAAAGTTGCAGCTGGACTCACTGTCATGAGGGTTTGATCTCCCTCCTTGCTTGTTAGTTCTCCCACGCCTGCTTTTGCCTCTTCCACCTTGAGAACTAGAGGCGCCTTGGTGGGAGTCTTGTCTGCTACTGTCTTGGACTGAGACATGCGTCTTAAAAGCTTGCTCCAGAGAGGACTGAGTTGAGCGGCTCAGCCTCTGCTCATGTGTCTACAGAGAACCCATCAGTTCATCTACAGAGAGGATTGTCAGATCCCTTGACTCCTCTATTGCAATTACCATAGAGTCAAACTTTGCTGGTAGACTTCACAGAATTTTCTCCACAATCCTTTGATTATGCATGATTTCACCATTCAACCGCATCTGGTTGATGACATCTGTTGTTCGGGTGAAGAAATCGCTCATCGACTCAGACTCACTCATCTGCAGGTTCTCGAACTCCCTCCTGAGCATCTGTAGTTTTACCAACTTCACTTTGTTGGTGCCTTGGTACGAACTTGCCAGGATATCCTAGGCCTGCTTGGCCTTGGTGGCTGATGTGATCCACGGGAAGATGGTCTCCTCAACCGCTTGCATGATATAAAACAAGGCTTTTTGGTCTTTCTTCTTGTTCTCCTTCAGAAGGTCTTTGTCAGCTTGGGAGAGGGCGGCCAACGCTGTTGCAACTGCTGGTTTCGGGTACCCATTCTCGACCAAGTCCCACAAATCCTGAGACCCGAAGAGGATCTTCATCTGGATACTCCAGTAATCATAGTTCTTGTCGTTAAATCGCGGGATCTGCAACTGCAGGGAATTTCTTTCGAAAGCCATGCTTCTATCTCCGCGTCACGGCACCAACGGCTCTGATACCAATTTGAAGGAAATAAAAAAAAAATTAGATTGCAAGTTCCGAATTGTGTCGTTTCAAAGAAACGCTTCGCTGAAATTTCAACTTCGGGAGGTGTTTCGGAAAGAGGTTCGGTAAAAATTCGCCCGAAGTAACTGCTTCGGGGAATATCTTGCCGAAGTAAAACTACTTCGGGGATAAATCTGCCGAAGTAAATGCTTCGGGGGAGAAGCTGCCGAAGTAAAACTACTTCGGGGAACTTCTCAGCGAAATGCTTGCTCGGTCGATTTGGCTCCGAAGTGAGTTCTTCGGGGGAAAGTTGCGAAGCTCTGCAGCTCACGACAACTTCGGCGAAGTGGCTGCTGGATTCCACTTCGGGAGACTAAGTCTCGCAATGTGCTTCGGCACAGACAAACTTGATCCCTTCTGGATCGAACGGGTGTTTTGCCACTTCGGGGCAAACCCTACCTGAGGAATATCGACGGACAAGATGATACACAGAGACCCGAATAGCGAAATAAATATTTTATATATTCACTATAAATTGGATTACAAAGCTTCCTTCTGAAGCGAATACAAACTTCTGCAAGATCAAAATTTGCAGGGTAAAAACAAACTTCTTGGAGACTGCTGCTCCACACTCCGACTGCAAGCGGCTGCTGGTTACACCTTTCTGCTACTCTGTTGGTGCAAACTCTTGCTGCAGCGGCTCCTCTGTGCTCGTCGTTCCTCTCTGCTCCTCTGCTTCCTCCTCTATCGACTCTATTCCCTTCTTACTACTAAATGACAAAATGGCCCAGTATTTATAGGCGGGGGATGAGGACAAAAGGCGGGATAAATCCACCAACCGACTGACAAGAAATAAATGCCAGAATGGCTTTCTGACAAATCGCCGAACAACCCCATCTACTCGCACGCTTGGACAATTAATGTCCCGATCTGCATCCTTAAATTCTTCTTCGGCAGAGTTCCGCTTCGGAAGGGGGGCAGTTTGATTTTACTTCGCAGCGAAGCATTTTCCAAAACTCTTTCGAAAATGCTTCGCGCCGAACCATTTTCTGAAAGTGCTTCGGAAGTACTTTGCGCCGAAGCATTTTCCGAAGCCCTTTCGGAAGTGCTTCGCGCCGAAGCGCTTATGGGCGTGGAGTTGGATTTAATTTTTCTAACAAAGATAAGTTGACCATCTGTAGCTGAACGCTAAGGACAAACATGAAATAAATATAACGCCAATAAGATTTCCATGGAGGAGACAGATTAAGACTCTTCTCTGCAGGGAAGTGGGTAGTGTCGTGCATTATTTTATTGAATCTTGGACGTCTTGCAGGTCAAATCTTTGACGTCCTGCAGGGAAGTGGGTAGTGCCAAATCAAATCTTTGACGTCCTGCAGGGAAGTGGGCAGTGCCAAATCAAATCTTTGACGTCCTGCAGGGAAGTGGGCAGTGCCAAATCAAATCTTTGACGTCTTGCAGGGCAGTTGGTAGTTGATCGATTAAAAAAAGGACATGGAAAGTGTACAGAAATTTTCTCACACCTGTTTTCAATTGAAAGAAGAACGTGGAACAAAATAATAATTTGGGATAAGAAGAGTAGGGATGGATTGATAAAAAAAATGTCCAGAAATTTCCTCACACCTGTTTTCAATTGAAAGAAAAACGTGGAACTAAATGAGTAGGAATGGATTGTTTAAAAAATGTCAGGTGGATTGATAATTGTATGTTTGGTTAGGTATTTATTACGTCTTGCAGGGCAGTTGGTAGTTGATCGATTAAAAAAAGGACATGGAAAGTGTCCAGAAATTTCCTCACACCTGTTTTCAATTGAAAGAAGAACGTGGAACAAATAATAATTTGGGATAAGAAGAGTAGGAATGGATTGATTAAATAAATGTCTAGAAATTTCCTCACACCTGTTTTCAATTGAAAGAAGAACGTGGAATCAAATGAGTAGAAATGGATTGTTTGAAAAATGTTAGATGGATTGATAATTGTATGTTTGATTAGGTATTTATTAAAAAAGACTTTGATTTAAAATTTGAGATCGCAAAAATAATAAATATACTATTACAAAAATAATAATTTGATTTAAATAATTTAAATCCTCATAACAAAACCAACTATAATAATACAAATCTTAAACAGACCGGTTAGTCATCAACAACGGCATTTTTCCAATGATGTCATTTTTGTTGGATTTTCCACGGTGGTGGGGAATAGGGTGGTTTGACATCCAAGGCTGGTCCATTACATTGATGGAACATATTTGCCTTGTGAGGTTAAGATCATCCAAATTGCTATTGGCAATGAAATCCTCAAAGAGATGGGTTAGTCCATAGCATTCTAACATTTATTTGGTTAATAAAAAAATTATAAGATAATAATTTTTATTTTTATTGTTGTGTAAAGAATTTTTATAATTTTTTATTTTTTATTAAAGAAAATTAGTTGTAAATATTTTTATTTTATTTTTTTTTGTTACATATAGAATTTATAATCCTTAGCAGTTAGGTAAAATAAATTCAAGAGGGCCTCGATCTTCCACGACATTCCACAACATTGAACCGAGGCTTAACCACTACTAATTTGGCCTATTTCATTTGGATACACAGTGGGGTCTCTCACAAGAGAGTCCAAAGCTTTTACCACTATGCTATCCTTGTGGACCATTTAATTTTTTTAATAATAATAATTTAAAAAAATTGTCTATGAGGGACAGCACAACTTTTGGAGCTTTGGCTTTCCTTCGGAAGGTTCAAACCGAGGTGTGAGTGAGTGAGTGGTGGATGTGTATGGTTGCGTGTTTGGTCCTTATTGATAAGCTCAACTCTCACTCTTTTCAAAGATCATGATTGGGATGGAGATGTCTAACCCTAAGCATGGGTTGTAAGAGTTTCTTACACTAACTTCAAATAAATAAAAATAATTAAAATATATATATTTACTTTAATTCAAATTGTTATAGTTTTATATTATAAATAAGAATTAAGAATTAAATGTAGTTGTGTTTAATTTTACTTGATCATTAATTTTTATCTCATTTAATTAAAAAATAATCAATTCATACTTGATTTTAATTAATTATTAATTACTATTTTTTAATTTAAAAAGAGAATACCGCGTCATTAACCATTGTTTTAAATTGTTTATATTTAAAAATTAATTTATTTATGTGCTATAAAATAATATAAATACATATTCAATTTTAATCATAAATTGTTAATAATAACTTGAAAAATTCTTTTAGTAATGGCTTATAAAATGCATATAAATAAGTCATGATTTAATGCTTCAAAACTAAAAGCATGACACATGTTCTATAAATATCTTTAATAAAAAAATCTATCACAAGGATGTGGAATTGTAATTGCCACCATAATTCTAACATTTGAGATGATAACTTAATTTATGTTGAACTTATTATTATTTGGATCATCTTCTTATATTTTTTACATTTAAAAACCCCATCCTTCTCTACTCAAATATTTAAATTAAAATATTTTCTAATACAATGAATGAAAATTTAACATAATTGAGATTATTGAAAACTATGATTTAGAAGATCCTCATGCCTTTCACGGGGTTCTCTATACTTTTAGATAATATTTGTTTAACTCATGTGATGTCAAAATATATGGTGATTAAGCCTCAGTTGAGGGCATAACCAACTTTTGTATTGTATGTATAAGTCGTTTGAGCCCTTATAGACCTTGAAAAATATATTTTTGCGATGTTTTTTTTAATGTAAAGGTGCGTGACTTAACCTTCACCTAAAGTTAACTTGTATTTTGGTTTAAATATCCCATCATACTAACCATTTTATTATCAAATTGAGTGTATTCTATTTGTCTAATAGTTATAATATTTGATATCTAAGAGGCTGGGATCTCCAGGACGTTGGACAAATTTTTTATCTCAGTGTCATCATACAATGAAATAGACAAAATACGATCATGAGTTGAGATTAAAGGTGACTCAGATCATTCTCCCATACTTATTCAGTTATAAAGTCAAGAGCCAGTCCTTTTAAGCTCAATTCAATTTAGTTGGAGGAAGAATATTCTCAAAAACTGATTAAAAAGGAATGAATTGGTTATGACCAAATTTTTAGGCCATTGGCGAGTTTTCAATTTGTTGTTGCCTTAAAAAAATTAAAAGGAGTTGTGTCATATTGGATTGTAGTTAAAAATGAGAGTATGGATAGAGATCTTAAGTTGGTGGAGAAGAAAATTTCAAAAATTCATAAAAATAATGAGGTTGGTTTGTTTAAAGAGGAGGAGAAAACAAGACTAGTTGAACTTGAAATTAAGAGTAAATTCTTGGAGTGAAGGGAAGTTGAATGGAGAATGAAAAGTAGAGTTGTATGGTTAAAAAAGGGGATGAAAATACTATATTTTTTCATAATTTTGTTAATCATAGGAAGAAGGTTAACACTATCTGGAAGATGCAGAATGAAGAAAGAGTCCACGTTAGGAGTTATTTTGAGTTAGTAGATTTGGGAGTTAAACATTTTCAATCTATCTATAAAGAACCTGATAGAGTTAATATTGAAGAAATTTTAAAGTTAACTACTTTCTTCCCTAGTTTCATGATAGAGGAGGACAATTGGTTACTTATGAAGGAGGTCACAAAGGAAGAATTGAAATTTATCCTAACTTCTTTCAAAAAGGATAAAATTCTAGGGCTTGATGGATGTCCTATGAAGTTTTTCCTAGTTTTCTATGATCGTATTGAGGAGGATCTTCTCAGAGTAATGGAGGAAGTTAGGTTGAGTGGTCAGGTTTTGGGGGCTTTTAACTCTACTTTTTAAGCTTTGATTCCCAAAAAGGAGAAAACTAAAACCTTTGATGAATTTAGACCTATTGCATTGTGTAACTATATCTATAAAATCATTGCAAATATTTTTGTTTTTAAATTGAAGAAGATTTTATTTGAATTTATTTCCCAAGAGAAATTTGGGTTTATGGTAGGTAGACAAAGTTTTGAATCCATAGGAGTTGCACAAGAGGGTCTTCACTCTATTAAAACTAAAAATAATCCTGCAATGATCCTTAAACTAGATCTATCTAAATTTTATGATAGAATTAATTGGTTGTATCTCAGATTGATACTATTACATGTGGGTTTTAGCTATCCAATAGTAAAGTGGATTATGGGATGCATTTCTTCTATATATTTTGCTATTCTTATCAATGGATGAGCTTCCAAATTCTTTAGATCCTCAAGAGGACTGAGAAGAGATGTCCTTCATCTCTACTTTTTTAATGGTTGTTGAAGGATTGAGCAAAGCTATTTTGGATGCAAAGAGGGCAGGATCATTATCTGGGATCAAAGTGGGGGTCCTTTATTTATCTCTTTTATGGAGGATTTTGACTAGAGAAGGATTATGGAAGAATATTATTCATCCAAGGACCTTTATAGATTGGATCTAAAGTCCACAAAAAAGCATTAAAAATATTTCCATTCAATGGAAGGCACTAGTACATGTCTTTCCTATGATTGGAAAATATTTGGTTTGGAAAGTGGGCAATAGTGAACAAGCTAGAATAGGGGTTGATTCTATTTTGGATTGTGGAGAAAACATTTTATTGTCAAAAGCTATGATAATTTCTTTACAAGACAAGGGTTTTTACTTTCTTCATCAAGTGGGGGAATCAAATTCTTCTAGTCTTTGGACCTAAGGTTGGAAGTAGGCTCGATTTTTGGGTTTTTCTAATGAGCAAGATATTTTATGGAAAGCTTACATTGATAGTCTTAATAAGAGTCATATCAATCCGAGAGATTAACCAAATACTATTGCTTGAGCATAAAAAAAAATTAGGGATCAATATACGACTAGACTTGGTTACAAAGCAAACTTTGACCCTCATCCTCAAGGGTCTACTTGCTGGTGGAAGTGGATTTGGAAATTATTTACCCCAAAGAAGATAATTATTTTCATGTGGTTAGCTTTGAGAAATAAGACTTTGACTTGGGAATTTTTACAGAGGAGAAGTAGACAAGGTCCAAGTATTTGTATGTTGTGTCATTCAAAGGAGGAAAACATCACACATTTGTTAATTAAATGCCCTTTTTCTCAACATGTTTGGTTAGAAGCTGAACAAATAACTAGAGTACAAAGTATTTGGGAAGGATAAACAGTGGAGGTATGTTTAAGATAGTGGTTTTTGAAAAAAGAGTTGAAACAATTTCTTTCTTTACCATGTCTTATATGTTGGGGTATATGGTTGGCACAGAATGCAGCTATTTTTGAAGGGAAGTTAATACCCCTATTTCAGGTCATATGTCAGGTGAGGACTTTGGTCTTAATCAATAAAAGGCTTGGAAAACATAAGAAACCTCGACAAGTAGATAATTTGTTCATTAAAATGTCTCAACCATGGGGTTTTTTTGATGGGGCTAGTCAAAGATAGTCAATTTTTAGTAGCGTGGGAGGCATTCTGTACTTCTTTGATACCCACTATATCAAATTTAAAATAGGTCTTAGGATATGTTCCAACAATTTTATTGAGTTTCATGCTTTGAGATTGATAATGAAATGTACCGTAGAGAGAAATGTTAAAAAATTGCAAATTTTTGGAGATTCTACTCTAGTCATCAATTGGATAAATATATCTACTCAATTAAAAAATAATCTACTTAAACCAGTGGGAGATAAATTGTTGGAGGTAATTTATATTTTTGAAAATATCTCTTTTACTCATGTTTATAGGTAATTAAATCAAGAAGCAAATAGGTTATCAAAAGAAGGTCAACAGGTTCTAGACGGTTTCTCGCAAATGAAAGAGAACAAAGATGGAGTTTCTTCTTTCACCCGTATATCATACCCCTAGTTTCTATGCTAGATCTATGTTTTTACTATGGGCATGTTCATTTTATTAGATCTTTATGGTAGATTTTAACTATTTCTTTTCTTTTTGTTGGTTTCTTTTTCACTAATTTCTATCCATGTTTTGGACATGGAGGTTATTTGGATGATTAAGTATTATTATATAAGGATATTTATCCTTATTATCCCCATGTTATTTTGAATATGGGTTTTTTCCTCTCTGATCTACCCCACTGTAATTATATTTTGACTCCCAATAATCTACTTTTATCTAGATTTTTATTTGTGCCAAGGCATCTAAGAAGTGTAATTTTCTTTCATTCTTGAAATAAAATTACAATTTTTTCTTGTAAAAAAATAGGAGATAGAGAGGAAAGACACTAACTGAGGCTAAGGGCTACAAGAATATTTGGTCTAAAAAAATCACTTTTGGTACAAGGACAATGACATTTTTTTTTCTGAGAGGTTAAGCAAGAAAAAATAGAACTAAAAAATCCTAGGGTTTAATTAGTCTGGATGCACTTGTTTTGAATGGATGGAAAGTGAGACTTAATTGTCTAAAAGAAACAAAAAATGGGGCAAGAATCCTATCCATATACCACAACTAGCAGAATAACTACTTGTGTAGCCTAGGAAATGTTTTTGTTGTAAGATCCCAAATAGGAAAACACCAAGGCAAGATGTTGGGTTTGAGGTTAAAACAATGACTTCAAGGCATTCAGGAACTAAAGACATAAGGATAAATCTCTAAAAAAGCTACAAAAATAGAACAATGAAACTAAAAAGCAAGTTAGATAGAATGCAAAATGTCTATTATAAAGGTAATAAGAAATCAAATAGCTAAAATATTATAATAGTTAGCCCATCAAATTAGTTAGTGAGACAAATCAAAACTAATACAAGGAAAATTATAAGAAGGCAACAACCCAAGGAGATAATATAAACTCTCATTCTTGCCCCCAAGCATGAATCCTCCAATAACCAAGATGAAATAATTAGAGCAAAATGAAATCTAAGATCATTGAATAAATAAAATAGCAAAATTTTATTACAATAGGGAGTGTTGTTGTAAGGGGTACCCCAAGCCCTTTATTTATAGAATTTTTGGCCTTGGAGATGGAGCTTAGTACATTCACAATGATGGGAAGGGAAGGTAAAATTTTAAATATTTAGGTAGGAGGAGGTCGATCCAAGAAGGGTAACCTTGTATGTCGAGGCTTGATAGTGTGTATACAAGGGAGATGGTGCCATAACTGTAATGAGGTTCAAAAGGGATAGAGAATCTAATATTCTCAGTATTCAATCCTTAGGAGGAAAATTATTTCCATGAAATTATCATTTGTAATTTTATTCCAATGATATCATGGACTTGATTGTTGGAGGTCAACAAGATGAGAAAAATATGAATTTGCTTTGGGTTCTTGGTAGGAATATATTTTGATGCAAAAACATTGTCGTCTAAATTGCCATTAATGATACCAACTTGAAAAGTAGAAAATTCAAAATTTTAGGTTGAAATGCTAAGTTGTCTTATTCTAGTGGTTGGTGGAAGGTTTATAAATTTGGTGTTCCAAATTTGGGTATCTACATTTGCAATAGATTTATTCATTAGCAAATCAACCACATTGAGATTTGAATGTATTATGTGAGATGTATTTATTCTCATGGATGCTTTTAATTGTCTTGATTCCATCAACAAAGTAGGAAGTAAATATCTTTGAGCAAGGTTATGCCCAAAGTTATCTTTGTGTGCATGAAGGAGCTACTTGGTGCGGGAGAGCGTCCCTTAAGGAGGGATAACTAGTAAGGGTTATCTATGTATTATGTTCAATATAGAAGGGGATGTTAAAATATGTGGTAGTTAAGCTTCTCTTGAATCTACAGTTGACTTTTTATTGTATTGTATGTATAAGACCTTTAAGCCCTTGTAAACCTTGTAAAAAAAAAATTTGTAATATTTGATTATTTAAACATAAAGGTTGGTTACTTAACTTTGACCTATTGAGTGGTATTTTCACACAGTTGTGAAAGTACACTCTCCTTTAGGATTTGGGTTCCAAATCCCCTCTTGCAAAGAAGTTAAACAAACAACTTCTCCAAGGTCTCCGCTATATTAGCATTTGCATATGTGTATTAGTAATCTCAAATAAAGATATTCAATTTAAATGCTTGGAACACCTTAGTGATTGCAAGTAACTGTAAACAAGGGGCAATGTTGGTTTATTTTACCATGAAACTTTAGTGATTGTTCATTGAACCAAAATAAAGCAAATGTGAGTTGGCCCTCATATGACCTTCAATGTGATGCTCAAATTACCCCTCTTTCGTAAAATCAGAATTTTTATGAAGAGAGGGCAATTTTAGGCTCCAAAAATGGAAATTTTCTATTTTCGAATTTTTTAAAATCTGTAATAAAACAACAACTTTGGTGAATTTTTAAAAATACTAAACAACTCCAAAAATGAAATTTCAAAGTGTGTATTGGAAGTCTGAAGTATAACCTATGCAATGGTGAAATTATTTTTGGATTTTGACATTTTTTAAATGTTTATTTTAATGCCTGAAAATTAAAATAAATTAAAATTTTTGGAAAAATAAAATGCAGAAAATGAAATACAAGATACATTTAGTTTGATGCTATCCTATTCCGACAAAACCGAAGATGTGAGGTTTTCATGCATGCAACCTAACCTATTGGACTTGCAAAACAAGCACAATCCGGATAAGCTAAGTGCTTGGCTCCTAGGGTTTTAAATGAGGTTTTCGGATTTAAACATTCGCATGAAGCAACCAAGAAACTTGCATAAACTCCATTTACAAGCCTAAAATCTGAAAAGGGGAAAAATAGACATTTAATCTTGCATGCAGAAAATGACTCCTTCTTTCTTGTCCATAAGATGCAACTTTCTGAAATTTTTTGTATTAAAAATTTGTCATTTTACAATAACAGAAATTTCTGGTTTTCCCAAACCAGTCCATGGAAGAAAAACAACCCAAATAGGTCCAGAATGGCCCTCTTGCCTTCAAATCTACAACTCTGCTCACAGCAGTTTCCAACCCCTCAAAACATCCTTGCCTAGCGTATTTAAAATTTTCAGGAAGCTTTTCGTTTCATTTTCCAATGGTTGTTCGTTTCACCTTCCCTTGTGCATGCATGTGTTTTGGTTTCCAAAAATGCTTTTCGTTTCTATTTTGTGGCCCTTCGTTTCATTCCCATGGTTTGGCTTCCTCTGTTTGGTTTTCTTCACTTTTGGTTTGATTTCAAAAAAACGTTTCCTTTTCTCCACATGGGCATGCGTCTGCTTCCTTCCATGTGTAACGACCATCTTAAATGATTTCAAATCATTACAGATTCCTTATGTAACGTTTTGTCTTATTCATTGGATTTTGTCCTTATGTGACAAATTACCTTATTCAATCTTCGATTTATTTCTTATAGGTCCACGTTATTATGCAGTCTTTAGTTTCACTATCTTGGTGTTCATCACTAATATCAGACGCACTATCCACTACTCTGTTCCCTTGGCGAAAATCGGACATGTCACGAAATCGTGACACTCTTGTTTCTCTGCCTACCTGCCCTTTTTGAGTCGCGAAAATGCAACATGTCGCGATATCGCGACACTTTTGTTTCTCTGTTTGCCTACCCTTTTTGAGTCGTGAAAATGCAACATGTCGCGATATCGCAACACTTTTTTTTCTCTTGCATGCGTGCGTTCGCCCTTTTTCCTTTGCTTTTGACTCACAAAAATGCAACATGTCGCGATATCGTGACACTTTTGTTTCTCTGCCTGCCTGCCCTTTTTGAGTCGCGAAAATGCAACATGTCGCGATATCGCGACACTTTTTCCTTTGCTTTGGACCGCGAAAATGCAACATGTCATGATATCGTGACACTTTTGTTTCTCTGCCTGCCTGCCCTTTTTGAGTCGCGAAAATGCAACATGTCGCGATATCGTGACACTTTTTCTCTTTGCTTTGGACCACGAAAATGCAACATGTCACGATATCGCGACACTTTTTCCCCCTTTTGTTGCTCTTGGCCACGAAAATGCAACATGTCGCGATATCGCGACACTTTTTCTTTCTTGCTTTTTCTCCTTGCTTTGGACCACGAAAATGCAACATGTCGTGATATCGCGACACTTTTTCTTTCTTGTTCTTTCTCTTCTCTTTTGGCCATGAAAATGCAACATGTCGCGATATCGCGACACTTTTTCTTTCTTGTTCTTTCTCTTCTCTTTTGGCCGCGAAAATGCAACATGTCACGATATCGCGACACTTTTTCTTTCTTGTTCTTTCTCTTCTCTTTTGGCCGCAAAAATGCAACATGTCACGATATCGCGACACTTTTTCTTTCTTGCTCTTTCTCCTTGCTTTGGACCGCAAAAATGCAACATGTCATGATATCGTGACACTTTTTTCTCCTTGCTTTTTCTCTTTGCTTTGGACCGCGAAAATGCAACATGTCACGATATCGCGACACTTTTTTCTCCTTGCGGTGTTTTGCTTTTTCTTTGATCTTTAGCATATGGGCCACTTCGGTCTTCTTGGAAAATATGCAAAAATGTGGGTCCCCAATTTTGGGGTACGTTGTGGAGCAGACCACAACAAATGGCGACTCTGTTGGGAAATGCTCCTAAGCATTTCGGTGAGAACTCAACCTGAACACCTTCAAAACTCAAACACAAGCATCAACAAATATCCCAAGAATGAAACTAGACGAGAAATACATGAAGCATTAGAATTATTAAGCATCATCTCGGTGTGTGCAATGTGCTTCATTCCCTATCATTTGAAACTCGTTCAACTTTCCATTGTCATTTTCACTTATGATTCGTGCGTATGAGAAGTTATGGATGATTCCTGTAGGATTTAACGTATGGTGAAGATGCTAGAGATATAACAAGCTTTGCAAAGGCTCAAACTTTCTAGTACCATGAACAAACATATTAAAACTATCAAATCCTCTTAGGACCAAATATGAGTATACTGAATTAATTTACTAGATCCCAAAGTTGGTTATGTGTCACTACCATTTTGAACCCATGTGCAAGTGTAAGTGAAATCCGAGCTTTGGGGAATAGGATTCCCAACCTAAGCGAGATGGGAATTTAACCCTATCCTTACTACTCTGATCTGGAGTTCATTACCTCATCTTGAACAAAATGATTTAACTCTGTTATGGATGAAACTATCAGGCTAGCCTATCCATTTGAGCAGTCAGTGGTCTTGCTTTTAGACAAGACATGTTGCCACGCATGAGCATACTCCACTTGCCAGTCGGGCGTCTATAGCCCGGTGGAGATCAACCCCATAATCCAGGATTTGACTTTACTTTTGATTTCTTGAACCTTGGGGATGACTACCCATCCTTGCAATGGACATGTAGTACGATCCTTCCAATCCAATATCAATGATGCAATAAAAGTAGAATGAAAAATATTTGCTTTGGAACTTCAAGTTCTTGAGTGTAGATCACGCTTTTAATTTCTTAAAGCGTGATGGAGGCAAAATAGAAGCTTTGGGGAATCGGATTCTCAACCTAAGCGAGATGAGAATTAGACCCTATCCTTACTACTCCATGAAGATCAAATCTGAGCTTTGGGGAATTGGATCCTCAACCTAAGTTCGATGGGGATTTAACCCTATCCTTACTACTCGATTTTAGGCTTTAAGCACTATAGGAGTGGTAAAAACCACTATTTTAAGGATTATGTTGCATGATAGGACAGACACAAAATACTCCTTTCGCCTCACCTTTTCTTCCAAGTATGGTTTTGACCATTTTGCTCAAGATCCTCTTTAATATGTGTAGAACGTGCTTGGTTCAAGATAGTTCGGGCATCAGTTCCCAACCTTAGGATCCTTTTAATATATGTTATGTAATAACCCTAAGAGGATTCGACACCTTTTCAATGATTGTATTTGAAATGTAGATGCAACTGAGATGAAATGTATATGCAATGTCGAATGTAACATGAGATATGGATGAATGCATTGCTCTTTTTGAAATGTGGATGGAGTATACCACCTACTTTACCATAATTTGTAAAACTAACAACTTCATGCATCACAAGTTCCAAACGATATTCTTTAATGTGTTTGTGATACTCGTGGAGCTTTCTGCAATACAATTCCGATGTTTCATATTCTCTTAGTCTTAGTCAACATTCATAAGGACATAAGTTGACATCTCGCTTTTATTTTCTCTTTTTTTTTTTTTTTCAAAGACAAACCCAAAAGTGTCCAAAGGACCAACACACAAAACTTAAAACCAAAATGAGATCCAATCCAAAACCAAAACACGAAAACCAAAAGTATATACAAATGTACAATATAATACAAGATGGTGCAAAGTTTGGATTATCATTTTCTCGGATCCCAAACCTGATTAGAATTCTTTAAAAGACATATGACGTGATACACATACCAAGTTTTGTAGGAATCCAACAAAAACAAGATCAAACCAAACAAAGAAACAAACTTCCACTTGCCCCTCTCACCATACCAATTTGATTTAGTTTCATTAATAATCCTATGGTGGAGTTTCAAGTTTTCAAATTGATTAGACAATGATTGATATTCAATTCCTTTATGTCTATTCTTTAAGATGTCCATTCCGCACTTTGATTCATGGTGTAGAAATAAGCTTTCATTTTCATTCAATAAAGCCATAACATTAATAATATTTGAATCAAACCATTCATTAGGCAAACCTTCATTCGAATTTTGCATGGTGAAACCAAAAAGGTGAGATTTTACCTTTGGCATGTTTTCATTTGACCTTACTTGAAGAGGATTTGAAAATTCCTCTTTTCTCTCATGACATTCATCATCATGTAGCACTTGTTCTTTCTCCATGATTTGTTTATCAAAGGCACCAAACTTAGGTACCCAATTGAAAACATGTCCATCCCTTTCAAACCATAAGTCTTGTCTATCTAGGGGTGGGTTAACTAACACATTTCCATGATCAATCACTTGGGTTGTTTTGGGTAACGTGAGATTTTCAATTGGATCATCAATGATATCAAACCCAAATGATTTAGGTTTTGTAATTTTCTCATTTTGAAATGGCATAATCATTGTAGCACAAGTAAGTGGATCAAGATTTTCAATTTCTTTTCCTTCAAAGGAATCTAAAGCAGATGACTCTCTTTCTTGATTCATGGTTGTAGAATCCTTATCATGCTCCAAAATTTGATGAGATTCGAATTCCTCTTCCAAAACTTTCTCAAATTGTACAGGATTTATAGTATCCTCATGTGAGGAAGCAATTGAGTTATCCTGCATATTAATTGACACAACAAGTTTGTTAGAAGATTTAGATTGATAATATTCTTCCCATTTCTTCCATGAATCATAGTAATCATCTTCCAATTTCAAGTTGTGACGCTCAAGTACTTCTTCTTCATCTTCTGATTCATCAACATGTTTCTCATCCAATTCATCTTCACCTTCCTTAGATGGTCCAGTTATTTCCAAAAGTGGGTTATCTCTTGAATTCAAATTGGTAAAGCTATCATAATCCAAATTTGTAACCCATGATTCAATTTTATCACAATTTGGAAGGTGTGGATCCTCTTGGTCATCACTTTCGAGAACATCATCCAAAGTGTCTTTCGAGAACAAGTGGTGAAATTCGATTATGTCTTCAACTTCATTTGTTGATTTTCTTTCAAATTCATTTTCAGCCACTTGTGATGGCTTAGGAGCTTCTATAATGGGATCAATTTTTGGATTCCGTGTCATATAGTTGCTCCAATCCTTTGCAAGTACATCTAACCAAATCATATCCACATAAGTTCGTTCATCCAAATCCTCCTTTTTGGGTAATGATTCTAGATATTTCTTTTCCAAAACAAGATGGTGATCATTTGATTCCAACTTCTTGTTACCCATCCATAGAATTTCTTCTCCAAAAACTTCATGCTCTTCAAGACTTTTCGAATAGGTATTTACTTCAACGTGAGTCACCTCAAAATATCTTGTATCACTTGAAGAAGCATAACATGAAACATCATTAAGATCGGCATTATGAATTTTCTTCCTAGGATGATTTGGATGCATACATTGACGTGCTCATTTTTGTGGTGGAACATGCCTACATACCTTCTTAACCACTTTCTTTTGCTCTTTTACTTTCGATGCGAACTCTTTGGGTTGAGTGGTAGAAGTAGTAGGATTAGTTGGATTGATACCCATGGACAAAGCTTGAACATTTGTTGCAATGGTTCCATGGGTGACCACATGATTCTCTAATTGAGGCATAGTTGGATGGATGGAAGTACTTGTATAAGCACATGTGGGAGCATAAGTTGGTATGGTAGGATAAAGTTGATTGTAGGGAAAAACATTTGATATCAAATTTTGTTGTGCCCATGCTTGATTTACCATCGAGGTTTGATTGCAAGCCCCTAGTTGTCCTACCATAGTTGATTGCTCCATTCCATAACCTTGTGGCCTCAATTGTTGATCTACAATCATAGCTTCTGTGTAGGTCGATGCAAGATCAATAACCAAGGGATTCATCCTAACAAATATGGCACACCATGGATCCAATGCTCGAAAGTATATTTGAAGAGCACCACTTTCCTCAATAGTATAGGGAGAAATTAATCTCGCATAAAGCTTTCAAAACCTCAAGTTGAAACTTCTCACTGGCTCATTAGGTTCTCTTTTGCAAGAAGTAAATTGTTGATATATCATGAGAGGATCAATGAGCAACCTAAATTGATTGATAAAACCATCTTTCAATTGAGTCCAAGATGTAATAGAACCAGTGGGTAAATTGATGTACCAATCATATGCCACCTCATCTAGGGTTTCGAGAAACATTCTACATGCCACATCCTCATGTTCGACATTCCATCTAACTAGGATATCCACATAGGCTTGAATATGTTCCTCGGCTAATGTTGGACCATTGTGTTTAAATTTGGGCAAACATTTTTCTATGTTCTTGGGTAAATCATGAGAATCTCCACTAATGTTCAAAGGATTAACATGTATCCCATACCACGTTCCTATAGTTGTAGCCATTAACGAAACTCAAAGAATGACTTCAAAACCAATTTGTTAGTCATGAATAAAGGAAGGAACCATGACAAAGCAATATTCTAAAAATGTAAATTAGTTTCTGATTCACCAGATCGCATATGTGCAAGTGAAGAGCATACTCCTAGTGTTGTAGGCTTTCTGATTCACAAGATCGCATTACACGCAAGTGAAGAGCATAATACCGACAACAAATACATTTTAGACAAAACAATTCCTTACAAATAAGCATGAAATGACTAGCAAATATCAAACATGTAACGTATGAATAATCATGTTAGCATCAACCAAGAGATGTATCCATTAAAATCAAATGAAAGTAATTGCATGGAGACAACCTCGTTAGTCAAGACCAAAATTTTTCAAAATCAAATCAAAACACATTATTCTTGTATGAACAATCAAAAGCGTTAGAACAATGCATAGCAATTCATGTCCTCCTTTTAACATTACAAGGTTGTATTGTTAAAAGAGGGCTAAAGATAATAATCAATAGGGCATGAAATATTCAAAATTTAAATCCCTATAGCATTTAAATCACATTGAAATAAACCAATTCAGGCCCTCCTTCTAGCGCCAAAATGTTGAGTGGTATTTTCACACAGTTGTGAAAGTACACTCTCCTTTAGGATTTGGGTTCCAAATCCCCTCTTGCAAAGAAGTTAAACAAACAACTTCTCCAAGGTCTCCGCTATATTAGCATTTGCATATGTGTATTAGTAATCTCAAATAAAGATATTCAATTTAAATGCTTGGAACACCTTAGTGATTGCAAGTAACTGTAAACAAGGGGCAATGTTGGTTTATTTTACCATGAAACTTTAGTGATTGTTCATTGAACCAAAATAAAGCAAATGTGAGTTGGCCCTCATATGACCTTCAATGTGATGCTCAAATTACCCCTCTTTCGTAAAATCAGAATTTTTATGAAGAGAGGGCAATTTTAGGCTCCAAAAATGGAAATTTTCTATTTTCGGATTTTTTAAAATCTGTAATAAAATAGCAACTTCGGTGAATTTTTAAAAATACTAAACAACTCCGAAAATGAAATTTCAAAGTGCGTATTGGAATTCTGAAGTATAACCTACGCAATGGTGAAATTATTTTTGGATTTTGACATTTTTTAAATGTTTATTTTAATGCCTGAAAATTAAAATAAATTAAAATTTTTGGAAAAATAAAATGCAGAAAAATGAAAATGAAATGCAGAAAATGAAATACAAGATACATTCAGTTTGATGCTATCCTATTCCGAAAAAACCGAAGATGTGAGGTTTTCATGCATGCAACCTAACCTATTGGACTTGCAAAACAAGCACAATCCGGATAAGCTAAGTGTTGGCTCCTAGGGTTTTAAATGAGGTTTTTAGATTTAAACATTCGCATGAAGCAACCAAGAAACTTGCATAAACTCCATTTACAAGCCTAAAATCTGAAAAGGGGAAAAATAGACATTTAATCTTGCATGCAGAAAATGACTCCTTCTTTCTTGTCCATAAGATGCAACTTTCTGAAATTTTCTATATTAAAAATTTGTCATTTTACAATAACAGAAATTTTTGGTTTTCCCAAACCAGTCCATGGAAGAAAAACAGCCCAAACAGGTCCAGAATGGCCCTCTTGCCTTCAAATCTGCAACTCTGCTTGCAACGGTTTCCAACCCCTCAAAACATCCTTGCCTACCATATTTAAAATTTTTAGGAAGCTTTTCGTTTCATTTTCCAATGGTTGTTCGTTTCACCTTCCCTTGTGCATGCATGTGTTTTGGTTTCCAAAAAGGCTTTTCGTTTCTATTTTGTGGCCCTTCGTTTCATTCCCATGGTTTGGCTTCCTCTGTTTGGTTTTCTTCACTTTTCGTTTGATTTCAAAAAAATGTTTCCTTTTCTCCACATGGGCATGCGTTCGCTTCCTTCCATGTGTAACGACCATCTTAAATGATTTCAAATCATTACAGATTCCTTATGTAACATTTTGTCTTATTCATTGGATTTTGTCCTTATGTGACAAATTACCTTATTCAATCTTCGATTTATTCCTTATAGGTCCACGTCATTATGCAGTCTTCAGTTTCACTATCCTGGTGTTCATCACTAATATCAGACGCACTGTCCACTACTCTGCTCCCTTGGCAAAAATTGGACATGCCACAAAATCATGACACTTTTGTTTCTTTGCCTGCCCTTTTTGAGCCGCAAAAATGCAACATGTCGCGATATCGCGACACTTTTGTTTCTCTGCCTGCCTACCCTTTTTGAGTCACGAAAATGCAACATGTCGCGATATCGTGACACTTTTTTTCTCTGCCTGCCTGCCCTTTTTGAGTCGCAAAAATGCAACATGTCGCGATATCGCGACACTTTTGTTTCTTTGCCTGCCTGCCCCTTTTGAGTCATGAAAATGCAACATGTCGCGATATCGCGACACTTTTTCCTTTGCTTTGGACCGCGAAAATGCAACATGTCACGATATCGCGACACTTTTGTTTCTCTGCCTACCTGCCCTTTTTGAGTCATGAAAATGCAACATGTCACGATATCGCGACACCTTTTTCCTTTGCTTTGGACCACGAAAATGCAACATGTCGCGATATCGCGACACTTTTTCCTTTGCTCTTGGCCACAAAAATGCAACATGTCGCGATATCGTGACACTTTTTCTTTCTTGTTCTTTCTCTTCTCTTTTGGCCGCGAAAATGCAACATGTCGCGATATCACGACACTTTTTCTTTCTTGTTCTTTCTCTTCTCTTTTGGCCGCGAAAATGCAACATGTCGCGATATCGCGACACTTTTTCTTTCTTGTTCTTTCTCTTCTCTTTTGGCCGCAAAAATGCAACATGTCACGATATCGCGACACTTTTTCTTTCTTTTTCTTTCTCTTCTCTTTTGGCCACGAAAATGCAACATGTCGCGATATCGCGACACTTTTTCTTTCTTGCTCTTTCTCCTTTCTTTGGACCACGAAAATGCAACATGTCGCGATATCGCGACACTTTTTCTCCTTACTCTTTCTCCTTGCTTTGGACCATGAAAATGCAACATGTCGCGATATCGTGACACTTTTTTCTCCTTGCGGTGTTTTGCTTTTTCTTTGATCTTTAGCATATGGGCCACTTCGGTCTTCTTGGAAAATATGCAAAAAGGTGGGTCCCCAATTTTGGGGTACGTTGTGGAGCAGCCACAACATGACCTAAAGGTAAATTGTAACTGGTTATGAATAACCCATCATACCAATCATTTTATAATTGATTTGTGTATTTATTTTTCTATAGTGAGATTATTTAGTATCCATCAATAACTTCTTATATCGTGTGCATTATTTTCTTGTGTATTTATTTTTAGGAATAATGTGTTGGCTTTTTAAACCTTACTGCCACAAAATACCATGGGTCCCAATATAAAATATCCATAATATTAAAAGTCAAAATAATATTATTATTTTTAGAATAATATATGAGAAAATTAATATGTATATCAAGGCCTATATAATATAGCAAATAACACTCAATTATAAAATCAAATATTAATGTAAATGGCCTAAGTCATTCATGAACTATGCATGAAGAAAACTTACAATATTAATTGCTCAAAATCTGTATACAAGCTTTATTCCTTTCCTTCTTGTTACAACTTTGTAATCTGATATTCAAATTTTATTCTCATGGAGTATTATCTCCATAATATAGCCATAGTAATATGACTTCACATACAACTATTGCTCTTCATACAAGAAGTCTCATGACATTTGATTTATTATCTTTCCACTTGCCAACTAGACTCTTCACTTTCTTCTTGCATGCACACTTGACTCTAAGACACTTGGACACATCTACATGACTTACACTTCTACATGCACTTCTAATATAAGACACTTATTAACATCCTCACATTACATATTTGCACATTTACATACATGACACTTGTGTATTTCCTACACATTGCACTCTTACATGACACTTGGGAATTTCCTACACATTGAAATTTACATGAAGGGAAAATATAAAACACTTATCTAAACTATAGACTCAACCCTAATATATTGCATATTTACAATTTTACCATGAAGGTACCATGGGCTTACATTAGCATGTACTAAATAATGTAATATGCCTCAACATATTGGGCAATGTGTTGATTTCATTCATTTCTAGAAATTGCTAAAAAATACAACACAATTTGTATAAACTTTGATAAAGCCTAAAATTACCTCATCTTACAAATATATTTTAAGTTGTTATTGCTTCTTGTTTAGAACATATATGCATTCTAAATATGGAATTTTGTGTAGTTTATCATAATGTTTTAATAAAGTGAGCATAAAAAGGTGAATAGCATTTCCTAGTTAGATTGAAATAATTTTCATGTTTTTCATGGTATTTTTAACTAATATTCTAGAATTGCAAAAAAACTACTATCGACTATAGGTTTTAGAGCACATTCTGGAACATGTTTTACACTCTAGAAGGAAAATGACTTGTAAAGGACATGCCAAGAATAAAAGAGGAAGCTTTCAAAGGCATATCACATGAATAATATATTGCATGAAGGAGGGTGGCTTAGAACAATATGAGCATGAATTTAGACCAACCAATTGGATAAAGGTTATTCATAACAATTGATGTGTCGATGGACATGTTGGTGGTTGGTTGGGTTTGCCACTTTTCCAAAATGATTTCATGGTTATCAAGGACACATGCAGTTTTTCCTTACTACTTGAATGATTGTTATTCCAAGATGTACTATTGCTATTTTGCCTAAGTTTAACCAATGAATGATCATGGTTAATATTTTTTTAAACTATTATAACAACCATGGGGTAACTTTAGGAAAAACATGTTGTGAAAACAATGTTGTTAGATTTTTATTCCTAGGATATTGGCCCTACATTCTAGTAGGTGTTGCGGCACTTAAGACTGCTATTATTATTAATAAACCCTAATAATAGTCAATGGTTTAGATAGGATATGATCATTATATTGAATACTACTATGAAACTATAGTTTAAACTATATATACTTGTAATAAAGAGCATGCTTTCTAATCTTTATGTTATTGTATTAAAGTAGTTTAAAAATTTTAGTCAGTTCCTCCTTTTTATGAGACAAGGAACAAGGGCCCAACCCAGGTTTTGTAGGTGATTTAGAGAGGAGAGGACAATCCTCCAAGGGAGGTCTCGGATTCGAATCTCCACCCTACCAAAAAGTTGAATTGGGTACCCAAAATCCAATTTATAATCTAAGTGTGGGTAGGGTCAAGCATGACTTCCGAGTGACTTTGACAGTGTAGAACCCCCTGGTCTTAGTGTGGCCCCGCCAAGGGTTTTTTGCTTTAAAAAAAAAAGAAAACAAGGACCCACTCTCTTGCTTTTATAATGAGGTATTTTTCTATTTTCAACTTAGTATGTTTATTATTTATTGTAATGCAATAGTAATATTTTAATTTTATACTTTCTTGTGCATTTCCATAGTAGATAGTTAGTGTATAGAATTCAATTATTTAGGTTATTTTTGCTTGAATAAAATGTTATTTTATTTCTTGTAGATTAACTAAAACCTAATATTTACTTTCCTACAAGCATTGTTATTTTATGAATGTTATTTTATTCCTACAAGGTTTAATTTTCATGTGTTTCCTTTCAATTAGAAAACTTAGGAATCCCATACCAAAGGACCTTCTATAGAGTTTAGCACATATAGCCATTGGACACCATCTTACGATTGACAAACTAAGGTGAAGATGATTAACAACACCCATCACTTTTTAGTGTCATTGTCAAGGATCATAGCATTGCTAAAAAACCCTATGGAGGTATTACAAAGGTAGTAGTCTACAATACGAAATTGAAATAAAACTACAAGATTTCTAAGTGTGATAGTTTACCTTTTATTTAAAACACTTTCCCTTTGAATGTTTGTATTTTTATTTAAGGCCCTTTTTTTTATGCAAGGTTCATTAGTCAAAATACTCAAGAAGCCATAGGGAATATGTCATGACCCTCCTTGATGGACTTTTAGGTATGGAAAACAATGTATTAATTTCATGATGCTTTAATACTTGATTTTATGCAATTAAGCAGCTATGTCATGTGAGTTGGTATGGAATAACATGATACTACTAACAAGTTTCCAAAGTGTAGGATTAGGTATGCTCGTAGGTGGAAGAAGTTGAGTCATCCACCAAAGGTGGCGGTACTTGAGGTAGGAGAAATGATGATCAAAGCAACTCGAGGGTAACATTGACGGATACCTTCATATAAGTATGCATTCGGTTAGGGATAATCGTCAATAGCTAGCCATATTGATCCCCATATCGATATCCTAGTAGCTATCATAAATACTATAGGCTAAGATAGATGACTAGGTTGATGGAAATATTCCCCTCTTTGTTTGTTGCACATGTTTGATTATCTTTTACTTCAGCACTATTTGCCTCAATGATTTGGGAAGTATGGATGGATTGGTTGTCTTCATAACTCCTTGTGTTTCTTGGACAAATAGAATGATTAAGTAAATGTTTTATTTTAAATGATAGTAGGTTTCATTTAAAATTAATAAATGCTTTATTTTAAATGATAGTAGGTTTCATTTAAAATTAATAAATGCTTTATTTTAAATAATAGTAGGTTTCATTTAAAATTTATAAATGATTTATTTTAAATGATAGTAGGTTTCATTTAAAATTTATAAATGTTTTATTTTAAATGATAGAAGGTTTTATTTAAAATTAATAAATGATTTATTTTAAATGATAGTAAAATTTATAAATGCTTTATTTTAAATGATTATAGGTTTCTATTGAAAGTTAGTAAATATTTTATTTTAAATAATGAAGTATGTCTCATTTCAAGATATTATTTGATGTATATTAATGATAATGGGATTCAATTATAAATGGATTTATCATTTTAAAAGTGATAACTATGAACTCCCATCTCAAAACCCCCCCTAAGGTAATTAAATATTTAAAATATTAATATTTAGAGAATCTGCCATAAGTTCAAATGTTGTGAAAATACGCATTCGGATATGGGAGTGCCTACCAACTTTGACAAAGAGAAGCTCCATTTATGACATCCTGAGTAGAGGATGGGGCAGATGATCTATGGCTATCCATAATAGACAGGAAGTGATGGTGGACAATGAGTGCATTATTCAAGGAGTATAAGGTCAACGTTGCAAGGTAGAGAGATAAAATCATAGTGAATGAAGAAAAGAACAAAGGAGAGAAAGGGAGTTGCAAAATGGAGAAGGAGGATTGAAAAGGTAGAAGCAAAAGTAAAAAAATGAGATACCTATGGGATAACATATCAGATATCTAAGAAAATCACTAGGGTTATCAGGTTGGATTCATGTTTATTGTCTCCTATCCCTTGGGATGTCTTTTCTCTTGTATATTTTTGCTAGTTCTAGTTTTTTGAGGCATCGTTTACCCTTTGTCATCATATGTTGGGTTAGTCCCGGTTTGTTGTTTGGTATGTAGAGCTTGAGCTCTCTATATCATCGTCTCATATGTTGAAACCTATCTAGGGAATATCTTGGATCGCTATGAGCTACTAAAACTCATTGGTTGGTTCTATTGTGTTGAGAAAAGGGTGTACCCTTTCACTGTAACTCACCTTTGATAGTGGTTCAATGTGTATTAGCTTGTAAACTACATTACCTTATTGTTAGGGTGTTGTTGGCTTAGAACCAAGTTCTTGGGTGCTTCATTTAAAAGCGTTGTGATTCCCAACAGAAGTCCTATGTTTTGTATATCTTGAGATTTGTAAACCATATCACATTGTTGCTTTCTTCCAGCAAAAACTTTAGGTAAGGTTTGACTATATTTTTGTCAATTAATGGACTAGGAGCCATACTCCTTGTGTGTGTGTTTCGTTACCCCTCACCCAGTCACTTTTCAAAAATCCTATGTACGGATATGTGCTTCATGCAATCAGTAGACCTCCATCTTCTTTGTGGGAGATGTGCTTGCACTAAGGCTCCATTTGAATGTGGTGTAGCATGTTCACAGTAAACCTGCTCTACGCTAGCATCCATCTATTTAAAGGAATTTGTACACTCATAACCTTGTGAGGGCCACCATCAAAATTTGTGAGCACCACATATTGAGGGGTGGCTTAGCCTCTATTATTCAGGTCGATTATTGCATCGATTGAAATCCTTAGCGATCCAAGTATGCCTTTGTGTGTGTCTTTTAACCTTTTTCAATCTTGTATAGCCGAATGTCATGTTATCTGTTGAGTGATGTTTTAGTTAAGTTTGAAGGTTTCATAATGATTTCATTGAGTGAAGTTGTGAACTTTAGATTAATGAAAGTTAGAATTATAATAGTTTTGTTAATTGGAGTTGTGAACTTTAGAATAATGAAAGGTAGAGTTATAATAGTTTTGTTAATTGAAGTTGTGAAATTTAGATTAATGAAAGGTAAAATTATAATAGCTTTGTTAATTGAAGTTGTGAACTTTAGATTAATGAAAGGTAAAATTATAATAGCTTTGTTAATTGAAGTTGTGAACTTTAGATTAATGAAAGGTAAAATTATAATAGCTTTGTTAATTTAAGTTGTGAACTTTAGATTAATGGAAGGAAAATATTATAATGGTTTTGTTAATTTGAGTTGTGAGCTTTAGTTAAAAAAAAAAATAAAAATGGTTTATTTATGGATTAAGGTAGGTGACTTTGATTCGTTAAATAAATGGCATTAGTTTATTTGTAAACTAAGGGTATGGGACTTTGGTTTATGAAATGAACAAAAGGGCTTATTATTTTATTAAAGTAGTAAAAGCTTTAATTTAGCAAATGAGTGAGAAGATTGTTTTATAGATTGAAGGTATGGGACTTTAATTATGTAAAATAATATAAGTTTAATTAAAGTGGAACCATGATCTACTTGTGTATGTTGAATGACTCTCTAAAGATACTTGAGAGGTGATAGTAAAAGTAATGATTCTTTTATGATATCAACTATGCATTAGATGGTTGGTAATTGGATTAAATTTTTATAGTTGCAATTTGGTAAAGTTTATGTTAAATGCATTTAGAGGCATGTCTATCCTGAACCATGAGTGCCCTGATCCCCTACTATCCTCAATGATCGATATAAAGGAAGGGAGGACCAAAGAAGTAGATGGGACTAATGCACCAGTTGTTCTCTACTTGTAGTAAATCTTCTTATGCTCAAATAGACTAGATTTGTGGGGAGATTTCCCTGATGAAATTGATGTAATATTATGCTTTAAAGGGGACTGTTGGAATATGTAATGCAACATTGTGTAAATTATTCTTAGACTAAAATATAAAGTCTAAAGAATAATATTTGAATTATAATAATTATATTTTATGTAAAAATATTCTCACCCAATTAATAAATAAAATAAGGGTGCTAGGAATATTTAATTTGTGGGAAAAAGTTATTTCTCCTTTTCTAGCAAATATTAGAAAGTAACTAATCACTTTCTAATATTTTATAGATGCCACTTATCACACATCTCAAATATTATATTGTGTTAAGATTAGAAAGTAACTAAGAACTTTCTAATATTTTATACATGCCACTTGTCACAGATCTCAAGATTAGATTGTGATAATATTAGATTGTGATAAGATTTAGGGTTGTAGTAGAAAATATTCTCTTTAAATAGGGGTGTTGTCTACTACATCTTAACATATCTTGTCATATTGACTTGTGTTGTAATATCATGTTGATGCATATTGTTGCATAACATTGAAGCATTCTTGTATTGTTGAATCAAATGAGTAATATAGTGAGTTTCATAGTGGATGTTTCCCTTCTTCATTTAAATTAGGTTTTTACCACTTAATATTGGTGTTTTGGGTTTCCCTCTTTTATGTGTGATTGATCTTGTGGAGCATTCTTCAATTTTGGGGAGACTTTGCTTGTCTCACACCTAAAACTTCCAAAACTGATGGGAACCTTCCCAAAAGTGTTATGGAGCTCTAATTTACGCTATAGGGTTTCCCAATGGGGCCATATGATGTTGATAAGAGTGGAAAATGTGATGCACTAATAGTCTTATCTGATTTACATGATTTTGGTGTCTATAGATGCCCCTATTTGAGATGCACTATGTACACAAAGCGTTAAGCAAAAATAGATCACTAAATCGCTAAATGAATAAGTTTGTTCATTAAAATAATCAAATTTAGATACCTCCATTGTGGAAATAGCATACATTCTTGGAATCCTTTCTTTTGACATAGTCGAAGGATTCATTTTGGGTATACCTTTCAGTCATGTTGTAGTAACAGTCTTATGGGGCTTAGAGTATACTAGGTCTTGGTGCCTTGTGTTCTTGTAAACCTTTACATGGGTGGATTCTCGAGGATTCAAGTAGGTCAATCCCTACTTTTGTTTCTTATACTGATTATTTTTCCCAACATGGGCTTGAAAATTTATCTTTAACAAAGATTATTTTGAATGCATGGAAATTACACTTCTAAATGATTTAGTGTTGATTTGATTTATGAAATCATTATTATGACTACCCCCTCAAGCGATGAGTTGATAAGGGCATGACCAATGATAAAGCGATGAGGTGCTTGACACATATAACTAAATTGGGGTAACTCTTGGTTTTTATCCATGGTACTATATACCTGTTTGGAGGGGATTTTTGATTATTTTGATGAATATTTTTTAAAGCAAAAGGCTAAAAATTTCATTCCCATGGTGTGGTCCATCCATGGAGGCATTCTTGGAAGGTAAAATAAAGACTTTTTATGGATCCAAAAATATTATAGGTTCAATATTGATCCCTGTTAATTTGGTGACCATTTTGCCTTATTTTTGGTGGGTTTTGGACCCAATTTTTGATATTTTTGGGTTGTTTTGGTGCAATTTTTTGGTGACCATCCTAGGGGGTATGAGTACACTATTTATGATTGTCCCAGGATGAGGAAGCTATCCAACTATGCACTCATCCCACCTAGGGGTGGTCGGCTTCTTTTGGAGCTATATAAGCCTCAAATGGGGCAAATAGGCTCATTTGTGCACTTTGCTTGGAGAATTTGGAGAGGAGAGAGGTAGGAGAGTGATTTTCTGAAGTGGAGCACTATAAAAATATCAACCCAAAAATATGATCCAGCTAGCGGATGCAACAAGCAATGGAGCCAGTGCAAAATAGGTATGGAACACGTCTTTCTCTCCGTTATTTTGTTGTGAAATTGTTATTTTGTTGCAATTTTTGTACTATACACTAACTCATGGTTAAGAAACATTAATAATAGTGGAATGTATAAAATTGAGCTTTTATTTGTGTTTTAGATGCTAATAATTAAGGTTTAATGCTAGATATTTAGTATTTTTTAGGTATTTTTAGGGCTAATTTAGAGCATTTTTATGCATTTTTGAAAAGTTATTTTACATTATCAAATAGTGAAGAATCGATATAGGGTTTTGACTCTCTTTTAGGTCACTAGAAACCTGTTGACTATTGTATACTGGCGATGGCTTGATGCCATTGGCCTAAAGCATGTTATGCAGTTAGATCCTGTAGTGAGTGACCGTGCCTATCTAACTGCACTGATATATTTGTGGGACCATCATACTAATAATTTCCATCTAGCTATGGGGGAGATGACAATTACATTAGAGGATTTATATCAGATACTACGTATTTCTATAGAGGGGCATCCCATATTATCTACTCCTACAGAGAGATGAGAGGTCATACTATGAAGGTACTTTTGGGCGTGCTAGGAGGATGCAGTGGTTGATCTTCTCAAAAGAGGGATATTAGTGGTCTCATGGTACCAGGATGGTGTGCTTAGGATTAAGAATGCTTTATTGATGATCTATATCAACAACATGCTACTACCTGACTCTTCAGGTGCTAGCTTCCTATGGAACCTAATAGAGTTGGTATTCACTTTTATGGAATGTACAGAGGATGATGAGCCGGTAGTGATGGCTTGGGGTCCTACTTTGTTAGTGCAACTATATGAGGAGCTATATGAGATCAAATTTTTTAAGCGAAAGGGATTAGGCTACAACTTCTTGCTACACATTTGGGGTTGGCAACATATTTTTGTGGAGCGACCATGAGGATTACCATGGACTACTCGAGCAAAGCTACCAGATAGGGAGATTGGTTATGGGGTTCTATGGAAAATTTCACGTGAGTAGGCCATAGATGTTGACACTTTTTTGAGGTTGAGCATTATTCAGAGGCTTTTTCAAGACTTAGAGCAGCAAACATTGAGTGGATACCCTATAGGGATTGTCCTACATGGAGGGAGGCTAAGACATAGCTAAGTTTAATATGACGAGATAGGTGGTTGATAGGGCGACATGGGATAGAGCAAGAGTACTTCCCTTATGATCATGTGCTAAGAAATTTTGGGCTATGCTAGGGGTTGCCTATGTATCTGATGGTCTATCATCATGGTGGGGATGAGAGGACTCTAGCATGGTCTATTATGGAGGCACTAAGGGAGGAGTCAGATCCTGTGGTGGTATTTTTTGAGTTGGATGATGCAGGTATGACAAAGGAGTATGATGCTTTATGGGGCATATGATAGTGGTGAGGTGAGGGACCACTAGGAGGGGATACAGCTACTGTAATAGTGAATGCAGCTAGGGGTGATCCGAATGAGGAGGGTCAGGATGAGTCTCTAGATGATGAGGAGGTAGACATAGATGAGCGATTTCTATGTCATTGTATGGCCGTAGATAGGGTGGAGTTGATTGATGTACAAGATCCACTAGACTTTGGTGGGGAGGACCTTGGAGATCAAGGTATGTAGGTACAGTTAGCAGCATGAGAGGCTATGATTGCAAAACTATGGGGTGATCTCAGTAGGGTGCAATAGGATTTCTTAGAGGAGAGAGCTCTACTATAGGCACAGGTGCAAAGTGCACAAATGGATATGGAGATACAAGAAACTTTGATAGCTACTCTTTAGGTACAGGTTGGTATATAGGGCCCTAGTCATGGGGAGTCTAGCAGTGAGGAGATAGTCACGATGCAAGAGGATATGGCACATCTCTAGGGCTTGGTGGTGACCTATTAGACTTGGTGCTGAGAGGATCGAACTTATATGGATATGATTTAGGATGAGATAGTACACCTTAAGGGGTGCATACCAATTCAGGCATTGGCCATTGGATCACAACGTGGCCAGAGGAGCAAGATAGGATAGTCATTTGCATGAATGAGGGCTTTGAGTTCTACATGAATGATGGACACTTTTAGAGGGAGTAGGTCTAGGGGTAGCAGTTCTAGAGGTAGCATGTTTGGGATTTCACAACGAACTCCTACTGAGGGAAGAGGAGAGAGTCACGGTGTCGGTCCTGCATGACCATGGCTAGCAGACTCTGATGGTTCTTTTTTTTGGACTTTTTAGATTTTTTAGAGTGTGAATTTTGAGGACTCACATTTATTTTAGCCTACGGGTAGCTTATGGACCATGATGCTATTATGGATGTCTAACATGGATGCATGTATTTATCCTATGATGTTATTTTATGATATGTAGATGTGTATATGCAAAATGCAATGGATGATGTGATTTAATTTTGTATGATGGCTTTGTGATGACTATTTGACGCATTTTATGCTAGCACCATAGATTGTAAAAAATGTATCTTTATTATTTTTATGTTATTATGACACTTATGTAATGTATTTTAAAATTTTGATAAATGTGTGACAACATGGTGTAAAATGGAATGAATGATATAATGTGATATGATGTATTTGGTAGTTTTAATGAGACTCAAACACTCTAGTTACCTAATCCAAAGTTGTATAATAACTATGCAAGATTTTTTGACAAAGTATGCACCTTATAAGATAACCAATATAATCAACATACCTGTGTGTGCACATGAGTTCATTACCATGAAAATGCATAAGGTTGCCCTAGTGCAAATGGGATTCATTCAGCTCATTTGTACTAGAGATCATTCTACGAGTCTCATTATCTTGAGTTTTGTACTTAGTTATATTAGAATACTAGGTAATATATGTTACAACAAGCTAGGTCATCCACATTCAAACATTGGTCTATACCTAAGCAAGTTGCTTAAGTTACAGACATATCGTCATGCAGGAGGATACCGCCATTGACAAGTAGGCTATCCACCAAACCTGTAATGAGGATCACCTTATGGTTCTCTAATGCTGAGAATTCCAAGGATTCAAGTTTAATACTCCTTTATTTTCTTTTAATTTTTAAGTATTCAAGGGAGTATCTCATTTTTGTTTGTTGAGCAAGGGATTTTTGTAGTGGTGAGAACCATTGATTATTTTTGCTTAATCTAGTGATAATAATCATTGTTTCTTTTTGCATCTTTTGAAGTGATGATAATCACTATTTTATTTTCTCTTTGGGGTACTTGCCCCAGTGTAGGGCAAGGGATTTTTGGTAAGGAGGAACTTGTCCTTTTGTCAATTCTCAGTATCTTTGGACCATTCGCATAGGGGGATGAGCAAGATAACCTTTTTCACTTAAAAGTAACCTAGACCACTTTATAGTTTTCATATTTCCTTGCGCTAGACTTGGATTTATTAATGTGAAAATGTATTGGGATTTTTATGTATACCAAGAATTGTCTAAGCTGGATCTACCTTATAAAAATCATGATAGCTTTCTACAAAATCTAAGAAGACAACTAGTGACCAAAAACTTTATCTATGTTTTATAAAGTGACGAGAAATAGACATATAATCTAGAGTGTAAATGTAAATGGTATATGTAATGTAAACAAGTGGTAATATTTGTGAGACAAGCAAAGTCTCCCCAAGATCGAAGAATGCTCCATAAGATCAATCACACATAAAAGAGGAAAACCCACAACACCAATAGTAAGTGGTAAAACCGTACTTCAAATGAAGAAATGAAACATCCACTATGAAGCTCACTATATTACTCAATGATTCAATAATACAAGAATGCTTCAATGTTATGCAACAATATGCATCAACATGATATTTTCAAGATGTAGTAGACAACACCCCTATTTAAAGAGAAGATTTTCTACTACAACCCTAAAATTTTCCAAATATTATCATAATATTGTCTTGAGATGTGTGACAAATCTTATCACAATCTTATCTTGAGATGTGTGACAAGTGGTATCTATAAAATATTAAAAGGTGATTGGTTACTTTTTAATATTTTCTAGAAAATGGAAAATAACATTTTTCCAAAAATTAAATATTCCTAGCACCCTTAATTTATGTATTAATTGGATGGGAATATTTTTACATAAAATAGAATTATTTTCTAATTCAAATATTATTCTTTAGACATTATATTTTAGTCTAAGAATAATTTACATAATGTTGCATTACATATTCCAACAATATTTACATATAATAACAATGATTTTAATAGATGCCTAGTGTACAGACCTAGTGCTAGACATGTATGATCAATTTTGACTGATGCATAATGCAATTATGAGTATGCCTAATGCAATTTAGATGAAGTGCAATGAATAAATATTTTTGTATTTTGATGATTTTAATAATGTTTTTGTATTTTTGATATATATGTATATATAGGTTGACCAATGGCCTTAATGAATTTCATTGGGGCTTTTGGGATGACCAAAGGGCTTATAGATGTCTTTGGAGCTTTTTGGATTGATCTAGATGATCGTATATTGTCTAGGAATGTTTTCTTTTGACCTAGATCATCATAGACCGCCTAGGGTCATTTGATGGAGACCAAAGGGCTTATAGATACCTTTGGGGATTCTTGGTTTGATCTACATGATCGTAGATAGTCTAGCAACATTTTCTTTTGACCTAGATGGTCATAGAATGCCTAGGGACATTTTGGGTGACCTAGAGGGTCATAGACATTAAGGAAATTTCATAGACTTCCTATGGGAATTTTAGGGTGACCAAATGGCTTATATATGCCTTTGGAGCTTTTTGGATTGACCTAGATGGTCGTAGATAGTCTAGGTATATTTTCTTTTGACCTAGATGGTCATCGATCACCTAGGGGTATTTTAGGTGACATTGATGGTCATAGACACTAAGGAAGTATCATAGACTTCCTAGGAGAATTTTAGGGTGACCAAAGGGCTTATAGATGCCTTGAGGACCTTTTTGGTTAACCTAGATGATCGTATATAGTATAGGAACATTTTCTTTTCACCTAGATGATCGTCAATCATCTAGGGGTGTTTTAGGTGACCTAGATGGTCATAGACACTAAGGAAGTGTCATAGACTACCTAGGAGGATTTTAGGGTGACTAAAGGGCTTATAGATGTTTTTGGGGCTTTTTGGATTGACCTAGATGATCATAGATAGTCTAGGAATTTTTTTTTTTGACCTAGATGGTCATCAACCACCTAGGGGTATTTTAGGTGACCTAAATAGTCATAAACACTAAGGAAGTATCATAGACTACCTAGGGGAATTTTAGGGTGACCAAAGAGATTATAGATACCTTTGGGGCTTTTTGGTTTGACCTAGATGATCTTAGATAGTCTAGGAACATTTTATTTTGACCTAGATAGTCATCGACCTCCTAGGGGCATTTTCGGTGACCTAGACAGTCATAGACACTAAGGAAGTGTCATAGACTACCTAGGAGCATTTTATGGTGCTCTAAGCATGAAACGGCCACAAATGACTAAAATTCATTGGTTCATGCTCTTCACTTCCTTCGATGGATGCTAAGTGATAATTTCTAAGTCAAATCTAACTTATAATGATGAATGGACCTAACCAAATTGCTACAAATTTGTCCCATAAATTGGATGGAAAATTTGAGTTTTTTTTGTTCTCTTTTAGAACTAAATAACCAACCTGAAAGTCTCTCTAGTGTACTTTCAAGTTATAATATCTCTTAAGGCATTCCTAATAAACACGTAGATGCTCAAGGGCATTGACATGTCATTCATCAAGCAACATTAATTGATCTAAATGAGCTTGCCTAGTGGAATCATCATCAATGAATTCCTGCATGAAAATGCGTAGCAACAGAATCTCTAACTCCAAAGGCATGATGGCTTTAGTACCATACACTAGTGAAAACTGAGTTGCCTCAATAGGCATCCGAATGCTAGTGTGGTAGGCCTAAAGGGAAAGAGGTAATTAACTATGCCAATCTTTATAATTTTCCTTAACGATTTTCTTCAAGATGGCTACTACTATCTTATTTGATGCCTCTACTTGCCTATTGGCCTATGGATAATAGGGCATGGAAAAATTGTGCTTTATGTTAAACTTTGTTGCTAATGCACGCACATCCTTATGATAGAGTGGGACACAAAATCACTTAGACCAAATTTTCAAAATACATTCACTAACTTGGAAACAAGATTACAATACCAACCAACAGGCTTAGTTTTCTATTTTCTAATGCAAGCTGCCTCATGTTCGGTGATCTCCCTACGCTCCTAGGAAGAATACCTTCTTCCAATATCCAAAACTCAATTTTCCTCCCCCATCCCCCTCCTTTTTTTTTTGAACCTTCACATATTTTTATCTTATCTGTCAACTACCACTAGGTCAGCTGCAAAAACTTGCATTGATGAGCCGTCTGAACATCTCTGACCTCTGGGTGTAGCAGTCGAGTGGCTGCCATGCTTAGCAAAATTATCGGGCAAGCAATCATGCATTAATGAGGCCTTTGACCACCTTGGGAAACACTGTCTGGTAACGCGTGCCTTCTCGAATCGTGAACCAGCAGTATGTCACGATATCGTGACATGTCGTGCTATCGCGACATTTCTCTTCCTTGTTGCCTTCTTTTCCTTTGGGTCACGAAATCATGACATGTCGTGATATCACGACATTTTCCTCCCTGCTACCTTTCCTCTTAGTCAGGTTGTGATATCATGACATTTTCCTCCTCGCTACCTCTCCTTTCCTTCAGGTCATGATTTCGTAACATGTCATGATATCGTGACATCTTCCTTCTCACTACCTTTCCTTTCCCTTAGGTTGTGATATTGCGACATGTCGCGATATCGCGACATTTTCCTTCTTGTTGCCTTTAATTTCCTTTAGGTCGTGATTTCACGACATGTCATGATATCACGATAGTTCTCTTTCTCATTGTCTTATTCCTCTCTTTGGGTCATGATATCGTGATAGTTTTCTTTCTTCTGCTTCCTTTCTCCGTTTTGGGTCATGAAATCATGACATGTCATGATATTGCGACATCTTTGCCTTTCGCTTTTGCTTTTTGCTTCGGGTCGCGAAATCACGACATGTCACGAAATCATGATATTTTCCTTCCTTGGATTCTTTCTTCTCCTTTGGTCATGATTTCATGACATGTCACAAAATCATGATGTTTCCTCCTTTGTCCTTCCCTGTCTGCTTTCGATTGCGATTTCGTGACATGTCACGATTTTGCGACAGTCACGATTTCGCAACATGTCATGATTTCGTGACATGTCGCGATTTCATGACATGTCACGATTTCGCAACGTTTTCCTTGGACGCCCTCTCTCCCCTGTTTCGGTCATGATTTCATGACATGTCATGAAATCATGATATTTTCTACGGACGCCTTCTCCTTCCTACTTCGGTCGTGATTTCACGACATGTCGCGATTTCGTGACATGTCACGAAATCATGACATTTTTCACTCCTATGCCTTGCTTCGTCATTTTGTCATGATAATGTGACATGTCATGATATCATGAAACTTTTCCTCCCTTGCACCTTCTTTCATCTTTTGGTCATGATTTCGTGACATGTCGTGATATCGCGATACTTTTGCTCTGCGTCTTCTCTCTCCTGCTTTGGTCATGATTTCGTGACATGTCACGAAATCGTGACATTTTCTTCGGGCACCTTCCCTCTCCTGCTTTGGTCATGATTTCATGACATGTCATGAAATCATGACATTTCTCCTTCGTGCCTTCTCTCTCCTCCCTGAGTCGCAAAAACGTGACATGTCGCGATATCGCGACACTTTTTCCTGTCGCGATATCGCGACACCAAGGCAAGCACTTAAAATTTTTTATGTTGGTGAGAGATTGCTTTGCTGCCACCAGATGCTCCTGCATTAGATAATCGGGGTGGATTAAGAAGTGACGTTCACTTCTGTGCTGTTCTGTCACCTTCTCACAATTTTCAAAATCTTCAACCTCTTCAACCTCCACCCTCATGGTTGTCAGCAACCTCTTTTCATCCATCCCCTTCAGCAAACAGATTCTTGTGTTGCTACATACCCCTTTACCCACATCATTCAAGGGATTTAGCTTATGGCACACTCCATTCTTCGTCATGGAGTAAGTTTTGGCATGAACATCATGCACTGCACACCGATCAAACTGATATGGCCTTCCCAACAATAAATGGCAAGCATCCATGGGCAGGATGTCACACAGGACCTCATCACAGTAATTCCCAATATTAAATTTTACCAAGGACTATTCACTGACCAATGTCCTATGGTCCTTCTACAACCATGCAATCCGATATGGATGCGGGTGTCTCCTCCTCTCTAGCTGTAACTTAGTAACCATTTCTTTAGAAACCAAGTTATTAGTACTACCATTATCTATAATCACATTACAGACCTTACCCGAACTCTTGCACCTTGTGCGAAACAGGCTCCTCCTCTAGTCTGATCCTTTCTCCTCATTCAACAAGGTTCTCCTTGTGAACATCACTTCTCCTCTCTTTGCCTCCTCAGAATGTTTTGATTTAGCATCTTCATCTGCTATAGTAGCTCTGGCAGGACCCTTAGGTCTCTTATTCATCCTTTCTTGGTGTTGTGGACACTCAAATGCTCTATGTCCTTCTTCACCATAGTGGAAATAGGTTCCACGGAATCCTCCTCTTCCATACCCACATCCAGATCTACCTCTTCCTCTTGGGTAGCCATTGTTCTAATCATGGGGTCTATAATCATTATCTCCCTTTTGGGCCTGACTGCTGCTAGCTTCTTCTTTCTTCTCATCTCTTCCTTCATATTTTCTTCCACCAGTCCTTCCTCCATGACCTCTTCCTCTTTGCTTACTCTCAAACCTCCTATTCAGTTTCTCTTCAACCTTCAGAGCAAACTAGTAAGCATCCTCTATGGTAGTCATCCTGACTAGGCTTAACTCTTGAATACTGGCTCGTAACCCATTAATATAATAGGCTACCTTCTCCTTGTTGGCCTCTAAATGACTTGTTCTGATTACAATATTGTAAAACTCCTCTGTGTATTCCTTGATAGAATTGCTTGCCTATTTCAAACCTTGCATTTTCTTTAGCAGATCCATCTCATAGTCAGTTGGAATGAACTGTCTCTTCAACTTCTCTACCATTCTATCCCATTTGGTTATTCTCTCCTTTCCTCTTATGTTTCTTTCCAGTTGTACTCCCTTCCACCATATGCTAGCATGACCCTTCAGCTTGGTCTTGGCAAACTTGACCCTATCAAGATCTTCAACTTCTTCATACTCAAAGTATTCTTCCAAATCATTGATCCAGTCAATCAACTCTTTTGGATCAAGGTTCCCAAAATACGTAGAAACCTCCATCTTTGGTCTCTTTCCAATCTAAGATATGGCTCTGTATAACTTGGCTTATGCAATATCTACAACCTCCTCTTCTTTCTCAAACCGGTCCTCTTCCTCATCATCCTCATCTTCACTTCCTTCTTCTCCTCTAGGTTCAAGTCCTCTGCGTAGCTCCTCTTGCAGGGCCCTAAAATCTTCTACTAGCACCATGTTTCTCCCACCACCACTATTTCTTCGTGGAGGCATTCTACTTCACTCTCTTCTCACAACCCTTCCACATATCCTGGTGCAAGCTGCCTCACTTTCGGCGATCTACTCACACACTCAAGAACTCTCACTTTGATACCACATGATAGAGGGGGACACAAAATCACTCAGACCAAATTTTCAAAATACATTTATTAACTTGGAAATAAGATTACAATACTAGCCAATAGTCTTAGTTTTCTATTTTCTAATGCAAGCTACCTCACATTCGGTGATCTTCCTACGCTCCCAGGAAGAATACCTTCTTCCAATCTCCAAAACTCGGCTTTTCCTCCCCCTCCCCCTCCTTTTTTTTGAACCTTCACATATTTTTATCTTATCTATCAACTGCCACTAGGTCAACCATGAAAACATGCATTGATGAGCCGTATGAACGTCTCTGACCTCTGGGCATAGCAGTCGAGTGGCCGCCATGCTCAGCAAACTTATCGAGAAAGCAATCATGCATTAATGAGGCCTTTGACCACCTCGAGAAACACCGTCTGGTAACACATGCCTTCTCGAATCGTGAACTAGTAGTATGTCACAATATCGCGACATGTCGCGCTATCGCGACATTTCTCTTCCTTGTTGCCTTATTTTCCTTTGGGTCATGAAATCGTGACATGTCATGATATCATGACATTTTCCTCCCTGCTACATTTCCTCTTAGTTAGGTCGTGATATCATGACATGTCACGATATCGTGACATTTTCCTCCTTGTTGCCTCTCCTTTCCTTTGGGTCACGATTTCGTGATATGTCGTGATATCGCGACATCTTCCTTCTTGCTGCCTTTCCTTTCCCTTGGGTCGTGATATCATGACATTTTCCTTCTCACTACCTTTCCTTTCCTTTGGGTCATGATTTTGCAACATGTCGCGATATCGCACTAGTTCTCTTTCTCACTGTCTTCTTCCTCTCTTCAGTTTACATCACAATATTGCAATAGTTTTCTTTCTTCTGCTTCCTTTCTCTGTTTTGGGTCATGAAATCATGATAGCTTTGCCTTTCGCCTTCGTTTTCTGCTTCGGGTCACGAAATCACGACATGTCACAAAATTGTGACAGTTTCCTTCCTTGGCTTCTTTCTACTCCTTTGGTCATGATTTCATGATGTCACAAAATCATGACGTTTCTTCCTCTGTCCTTCCCTGTCTGCTTTTAGTCATGATTTCATGACATTTCACGATTTTACGACAGGTCACGATTTTACGACATGTCGCGATTTCGTGACGTCATGATTTCATGACGTTCTTCCTCGAACGCCCTCTCTCCCCTGTTTTGGTCGTGATTTCGTGACATGTCGTGAAATCACAACATTTTTTGGGGATTCCTTCTCCTTCCTGCTTCGGTCGTGATTTCATGACATGTCATGAAATTTTGACATTTTTCACTCCTACTCCTTGCTTCATCATTTTGTCACGATAATGTGATAGGTCACGATATCACGACACTTTTCCTCCCTTGCGCCTTCTTTCATCTTCTGGTCACAATTTCATGACATGTGATATCACAAAATTTTTGCTCTACGTATTCTCTCTCCTGCTTTGGTTGCAATTTCATGACATGTCACAAAATCGTGACATTTTCTTCGGGCACCTTCCCTCTCCTGCTCCGGTCATGATTTCGTGACGTCATGAAATTGTGACATTTCTCCTCCATGCCTTCTCTCTTCTCCCTGAATCACGAAAACGTGACATGTGATATCGCGACACCTTTTCCTGTCATGATATCACGACACCAAGGCAAGCACTTAAAAATTTTTGTGTTGGTGAGAGATTGCTCTGCTGCCATCGGATGCTCCTGCATCACCTTATTTTTAAAGGGTGTTCCATTATTTAATATCATTTTGGATGGAATACCAAAACGACATATGATGTTATGTATCATGAACTCCACGATGTGAGGTCTAGTCATAGTGGTAAGGGGAATCACTTCCACCCATTTGGTGAAGTATTCGGTTGTCGTTATGATAAATGTGTGATAGCCCAAAGAAGCAGGTGAGATTTTCTCAATTAAATCAAACCCTCATTGTGCAAATGACCAGACTAATTGAATCAGTTGTAAGACCTATGAAGGTACGTGTGTCAAATTTACATGATTTTGACACTTCATGCACTTCTTTACATAAGCACAACAATCTTACTCTAAATTTGGCCAGTAATAGACCATGCAAAGAATGTTCTTAGCAATGGCCATACCGTTAAAATGGCCACCACATTTACCATCGTGGGCTTGGGAAATGGCCCAATATGACTCTTGTGAGTCTAAGCAATGAAGGAGGATACCTTCATAGCTTCGATGATACATTATGTCTCCTAATAAGACATATTTTACCACTTTTTTCTTAAATGCTCGCTTTACGGCATGCGACAATCCAAGTGGAATATTACCCAATTTTAATAAATCTTTGATCTATATGGCCTAATCTTGCTTTGCAGAAGCCTCAATATTATGAATCGTGTAATTCTTTTGATGTTCATCTCATGCAAATTGTGATTGAGAATGAACTTGAATATATAGCGTTATGCTAGTACCAAAATAATTCTGAGGGAATAGAGTCCCCCATCGAGCGTTATTCAAATAATTGTGTAGTTGATAGGATCATTGATGTGAAGGCTCAATCTTAATCATGTGAACAACTGGTATGGCATTATGCTCATCACACTCTGTCGTAGATTGTGCTAGAATTTTTACTTGAATAGTAGTGATATCATCTAAAGGGTTTTGTGGGATTAGCGACCCTAAGAAGGCCATTGTATCCACAAAACAATTAGATGACCGAGGGAGTTCCTCAATATCATATTATAATTTTGTCCACTAGGGATTTTTAGGCTTGCAATATGGGACACCTACACTAGAATATCCCTTTAACCTGGTTAACTATGAGCAAGGAATCGTCAAAAATGTTTAACTTTGTAATTTTCATAGTGATGGTCGTTTGAATACCTATGATGAGGGCTTCATACTCGACATTGTTGTTGGTACACGAGAAATCAAGTTTAAATGAAAGAGGTATTGGAGCCCCTTGTGATGTGAAAAACATGATACCTGTGCCACCTCCTTGCTCGCATTTAGAACCATCGAAGAATAGAGTTATGTCCGCCTGTGCTCAGGCTCTGCAGAATCAAGCGATTCTGAGATATGAAACACTCCATCATCGATAAGATCTACATTCAAATGCTGGTCATCCTGGAGAGGAGCCTCTACTTGTTGATCAGCTATGACGTGTCCTTTGATTTATTTTTATCCAATAAAATTTAGATCAAATTCCGTCAACAACATTATCCATTTCACTGTGCGACTATTGTGATATGTTCGACTCATCATATATCGCAATGGATTTTCCTTAGATATGACATGTGTGGTATGATTGAGCATGTAATGGTGTAGCTTTTTAGTGGCAAAAACCACTGCTAAGCATAGCTTATCAACATATGCATACTTGATTTCATAGTTGACCAGTGTGTGGCTGATATAATATGTAGCTTGTTCTTTATGAAATTCATTCTTTTGGGACAACATGGTGCCCAATGCCAACTCACTATATAAGATGTATAAATAGAACAACACTCCTAGTCATGGAGAAGCCAATATGGGCAGCAACGCCAGGTATTGCTTAATATCGTCAAAGGCATTGTGACATTCTTCATCCCAATTAAATGAGACCCCCTTGTGTAGCAACCTATTCATGGGTCGAAACTTATCTGATAATTATGCTATGAAGCATTTTATGGATGCGACCTTTCCTTGGAAGCTACATAGCTGCTTAATTTTTTTGGGAGGAGGCAATTTCTAATATTTCCTTGACCTTGTTTGGATCTACCTCTATGCCTTTCTTGGAGACTATGAATCCCAAAATTTTACCAGATGTGACATTGAAAACACACTTCTTTGGATTAAGCCTAACATTGTGCTCAATATGGCAATCTAGAACCTTACATAATACATTGATATGCTCATGGCCCAATAGATATTTTACCAATAAGTCATCCATGTAATATTCCAAAATCTTATGCATATAGTCATGGAAGATATATGTCATAGCTCGTTGATAGGTGGTGCCAGCATTCTTAAGGCCAAAAGGCATGACCTTATAACAGAATTTCCCCCAAGGCATTGTAAACACTATTTTAATTTGGTCTTCTATATTAATACAAATTTGATTATATCCATAGAAACCATCCATAAGGGATAGTATTTCATGTCCTGTTGTAGTGTCTACCAACTCATCAATTTTTGGTAAGGGAAATTCATCCTTAGGACTCGCTTTGTTGAGATCTCTAAAGTCGATGCAAATGCAAATCCTCCCATCAGGATTTTTTATGGGAACCATGTTTGAAACCCATGGTAGATAGTCTAGTGAGATGATGAAATCAGCATACAATAGCTTTTTCAATTCATCTTTCACCATTAAGGCTACTGTTGGGTGCATCTTGCACAATTTTTGCTTTACTAGTTTTATCTTTGGGTCCAATGTAAGATTGTGTGACTAGATTTGGGTCTAGTCCTGGCATGTCTTTATAATACCAAGCAAAAGTATTCATCCTTTATTTCAATTCTCTTTTGAAAGCAACTAGGGATTGACCTTACCCTAGTTTGATAATACAGGGATTATCAAGATCTGTACCGATATCCTTGTCAATTTTGGCTGAATTGACATATGAGACCCATATTCCAACTAATGTGAAGTGGGAATCAATTGAATATCATTAGTTGGATTTGCTTCATCCATAGGAAATTCAGGATCAACCTTAGATTGAAAAATATTTTGAGTAGTTCTTGGAGAAAATTTAAATGCCTGTAACATTTCCTCGCAAGGCCAATACTCTGATGGTGATGGGGTAGAATCTTCCCAATCAAATTCAATTACCTCAATGTCGAGATGCAATGGCTTTGATGGGTTATTCGGATCTAGCAATGGTATGGTTAAATCTATGGAAATCATGTTGATGGATACATGATCTCCCATTCTAGGGTGAATGGGTTTAGAGACCTGATGTTGTCTCATGACTCGCAGGGGTGGCTCTGGTGGAAGTGGAATAAATGGTGGTGACCTATGTGGAAGAGGATGAGCTTGCTCTTCACATGGAAATAGTTGGCATCAGATGGGGCCTTGGACAAGGAATAACATGCGAAGATAATATTCATCCTTGTCATCCAATGGGAACACTCTCTCATGTTCATCATCTAAGTTAGGATATTTTATTGGTGCGATCTCATATTTATATTCATCATCACTCATCCATTCGTGAGGAGGACCTTGATCCTCTTCCTCACTATCATATTTCAAGGTATGTGATCTTTTCCCCACTTCATGGGATTGGGAAACATCATTGGATAGTCCTTGATTTGTCATCTCTATTGGAAAATGATCCCGCAAGGAATTAATGTGATTTGTATTGGCATATGTATCATGTGCAAGCTTATCCCGATAACCTAGACATAGGTGTTCTAGACTATTTGTGAGGACATCCAATGGTACTATATTATTTTGTCCCAACACAAATTTATCATAAGGTAGTTGATATTGGTGCTAACATGGAACACAAGTACTCTTCTCATATAGGCCTAAACCAAAACCATACCAATTACAATGATCTAAGTACCGCAATGCATAATCTGGATTTTAAAAATAGTTTACATGCTCCAAAAAAGGTTCATCATCTTCTTCTTTCGGGGGAATTGGTAGAGCTCCATATTCTAAACCCCATATACAAAATTAGTTTGATTGGGAGGTAGACCAAGAGGTACAATGCTACATATTGAAATATGAGGTCGTCCCATATCTTGCACTGTCTTTATAGATGGAACCATTGTGATATTTCTCACTAGATATTCTTCTATCCTTGTACTAGACATATGCACTGTGTTTTGGGATGGCAAAGGTGAATGATATGGAAGCAAGGTTTGAGGTGACTCAATGTGAACCTCTGGAAATGATTCCTCGTCTACTAAATAAGGAATCTCCTCTATGGATATGGTGGAAACTAAAGGTGGGCTCTCATCAATGGGCCTTTTTGACATGTTTCTCGATGGAGGATCTACCGATTTTGAAGGCATCTCTATGGCTACCGATGATGATGATGGGATGAATGAAGATGTAGATGGTAAAATGGAAGGTAATTGTGGAATGGGTAGACCCTGAATAGGTGTATTCAGTCAGAATTCTACATGAGTCAAAGGTAATGTTGACTCTGGTATCTATTGTACCATATTGCAGTATTTGAAGGGCTCTAGATCAGTAGAGACTACGTGCACTTGTCCTTCATGAGTGTATTTAAGACATTGATGCGCAATGGATTGGACACACTTCATATCCTATATCCAAGATCTACCTAGAAAAATTTTATAGGCCATATCACCTTCTAACACATGATAGAATATTGATATAATATTGTGCCTCACCTAGATGGGTAAGACTATGATACCAACAGTAGAGCATATTCTATCATTGAATAAGTGAAGAGTGTAAGTTGATGCAACAACATGAGATGCTAACAATTTTAAATGTTTTAATGTTGTGGTTGTGATGATATTACTCGAGGAACCAATTTCTATGAGAAATATTTTGTATGGTATCTCGTTTACACATGCAATGATGTGCAAAGGAGGATCTACCATGTAATTGGCTATTTCCTTAAGCTCATGCTCATAAAATGTTATTACTGGTTCCTTACACTATTGCACATGACCCACAAAATCAATGAATGAGTTAGACTCCTATGGTTGCAACTCTATTGACTTTAGAATGTCCATCAAAGAATATCGATGTGGAGGTGATTGTTGAATTAGATCATAGATGGAAAATCTTGTTGATGTTGTCCTCAAGATTTGTACAAGCTTATTCTTTATCTTTAATTTTGGCCTATATGGAAGGCCTTGTACTATCGATGGTGTAGTTTATGACATAGTGGTAACATCACTTGAAGCTACATCTGGTGCAAATTGGCTTGGATATCTTCTGTTCTTGGTCACAATACTCACCATCCCAACATACCCTTAAATAGGGGGTGTTGTCTTCACCTCATTCATTAGTTTAGCAGGAACTTCCAGTACCTCGTGAGTTGGTAATAGGTATTTGTATATACCCATATGTTGATTGGTAGGGGCTAGTGGAGCATCAACTCAATCTCATTCCTCTCAATAATATCTTGCACTAAGTGTTTAAAACCATAGTACGTTGGTAAATCATGGCCACCTTGTCGATGAAATTTGCAATATTGATCCTCTCGGCATCCCATAGGCTTGGGTTTACCTATTTTTGGATCGATGTGTTTGATATCTGGTAGATTAATAATTTTTGAAACCCATAATTGATCGAATATAGAATCCATGGTTTCAGCGAAGGGAGTAAATTATCGCTTAGGGTGACGTTGTTGGTTTTATCCCTGATTCGCTTGACCATTACTATTATAGGTTGCAGGAGAAGGTTGGGCCTGATAGTTCACCTTTTGAGAAGGTATCGCTTGTGTAGGACCAAGGATATTTATGGCCACTTGATTGACCATTGATGGATTTGTAGGTGTTGGGCTACTTTTAGGGTTCTTTTTCCACTCCTTATGAGGTTTTGTTATTTCTCCATCTTGGATTTGTATTTCTTCTATATTTATAGCCTATTCTAAAGCTTCTTCCAAGGTAGGGTATTGTTGTGATTGCAATATCAAAGAGATGGATTTTAAACAACTCTTTGAAAACAATCGAGTGAAATCAGTCAGTGGAAATAGATAAGGTAGCTTAGCCAAAAGCGTTTGCCACCTATTTTCATAATTAGTAATTGACTCATCATCGGTTTGTTTTAACCCCATGAGGTTTGTTAATGTCACCTTCCTTTTGGTGTTAAAGGCGAAACATTCCAAAAATGCATCAGCAAATTGTTCAAATGTATAGATGTTATGTTTTGGAAGTTAGTTGAACCACTCAATGGCAGGACCAAATAGGATACTTAGAAAATTTTTGAGGAGCAATGCATCATTGTCTTGTATGTTAGAGCACATATTTAAAAATCTAGTAACGTGCTCTTGAGCATCTTCTTCACCCTTGAATCTATCCAATTTCAGAATTTTCAAATACTTAGGGTATATTGAGGAAGGAATGGATGGATGTAATGGTTTATTCTTTAGCTGATGTAAAGTGGGGTTTTGAAGCCCATTACTAGTTGTCCTACCTTCTATAGTTTCTAATAATGCAAGCAAATCTTGATACGCATCTGAGGATGTGATTTCTTCTTCCTTGTTTTGAACTCATACAGGTGGACAAGGAATATTAAGCATGGATTGAGGTGGTTTATTGACATCATCCACTCCTCCATAAGGTGCTTCTACATAATCCTCATTTTATTCCAAGTCATCGTAAGCCCCATAGGGTGTTTCAGGTATAGGCCTACAAGGAGGAACGAAAGCCTCTTAAAGGTGATCTATATTTAACCTATCATGTATATTTTGTTCATGCCTATGAGGTCTAGAAGGCAACATTGGATTTGGTCTATGAGACCTATATTGTTGGAGGTTTGGTTGCCTCAATCGAGCCTCCTATATATGCATACTTGGAGTAGAAGCTCCATTACACAAATTTTCTTGAATTTGGCATTCAAGTCTTTCTTTTTATAATTGTTGTCACTACTTTAAAAGATATATGTGATGTTTATCACACCTAATTTGATTAAACTTGGACTGGCGATCAGCATACTTCTTTACCAACTGATTTATCTGATCAGTTGTATTAGGTCTAAGTGTCTTCGCATTGTTACTCTGATATCTATCTTGCTTAAGGGGTTCATGAGATCTATTACATTTTTCCCTCGATTGAGGAATGCTGCATTGACTTGAGGCTCATCCCTAAATAGAGGTCTTGATAATCTATTGGTACAGAGGCACAACATGCTTGCACTAACACATGTGAATGAGGATAATCTAGATGTTCCTTGGGTCTTCCCTCATAAACAAGGAAAGGTAAGGCAGAATATGGTCACCTATGGTGATGGGTATTATCCTCATCATGATCATAGCACCGTGGGGAAGGGCAATTTGAAATCATAAGATGATCATTCAACCCTACCTTAGGTGACAAGTCATACTCCTGTGCAGTAGTGTGAGTAGATCGAGTAGGCACACGAATGCATGGGATTTCTCTATTGGTAAGTGCCTCATTATGCAATGACTCTTCTTGAAATAAGGCATTAGAAACATCTATATTAGGAAAATAATTCCCTAAAATGGGGTTGTTTCCTATGGGGGCACCCCATGTAGGAGTCCCTTATTGGCTAGGTCTCTTTCTTGCTACTCTGGTATAACCATCCATTCATATACCACTTGAAGATTAGGGATATGACTTCCTAATTTGGTACCATCGCCTGTGGGGGTGCCTCATTTAGGGGTCCCTTTTTGGCTAGGTCTCCTTTCAACCCCTCTAGGGCCAAGAAGAGTAGGTGGTCTCCAAGGAGGTATCACCATATCCTTGGTATACATCCTTTTCCCTACTCCCGGTAACTTCCACCCTTAAATGGGCTTGGCTATGGGTATGTACCATAGCTATGTACTCTAAACTGCTATATGTTTATATTCTTTACAATTTCTATGAATTTGAAACAAACAAACAATAGAAACACACAAGCATAGAAGTGATTATCTCTTTTAAATATTTTAAATGTGAATCCCTAAACTGTTTGTTGTTGTTTCAATATGTGTTGCTTTGTAAAGAAAATACTTGGCGTGTTTGATTTTGTTGATGTAATACTCAAAATTTTAAGTGGTTTTCACCTATATACTCGTAGCTCAACAACTGGTATTAAAATTCTGGTCACATGAACCAACCAAAGTATGGAGATGAAATCCATACGCAATCATGTTGCATAGGTCTTGTCGATCCTCACCCAGCACCCCGTGCATAGTGATACACCCCTTTGAAGAGGGATGCATGCTATTTTGCACCGTTAGGATAGATCTTGGAGTCGATATTGGCCAATAACATGTTTCATAGAATTTTATTCAATGGATGGAAATGAAACCCATCGTCATTGTACTCTATCAGTGGTTGGGAATGAAGTCCAACTCACCAACATTTAAGAAGATTATTTTGTGTGTGTGTTCCTTTTTAAACATTGAAATAAAGCAATACAACATACAATGATGATTCACTAATATCCATGAAAGTACATTTTATATTCAGATGCATTAGTAGCATAAAAAGAAAACCACTTAAATGGACAATCTATATGAACTTAACCTTCTTTTGGTTAAGTGGCAAGCATTCAAACCAGACAAAAAGTAGCGATGTTACTGTTCATTTCCCTATTTTTCTTAATTTTCCTAATGTGAATTTTAGAACTATGAGATCTAACTTTCACAAGCATGAAAGGGACAAGAAAAACTCAAATTAAAGTCATTTTGAATAGTAAACTTACAAATTGACAGTGTAAAAGGCTAAAAATTTGAACCTGGAACTTTGTGTTTCTACAATTTTTTGTAGAAAACCTTTGGTTTTGTAACCATCCCTAGTACGGATGGTTAGCATTTTGGGGATCTTCCTTAGCAGTGTCACCTAGCTGGACATCCCACCCAGTGTCAACTAGAATAAAAGGGGTCGTTTCTGCTCAGAACGGTCAAAACCTGCAACCTACAAAATGTAAAATGGAGCTCAAAATCAGCACATTTAAAGGGAAGTCCTTTGAGAGTGTAGGGTTTTACCCAGTACTAAACTACCTAAATCTTTCTAGGGTCAACCTTGACACCATATTTTGAAACAATGTGTCCTAAATACTCCACTTCAGTCAGACCAAAGATGCACTTAGACCGCTTAGCAAAAAGTTGATGTTGGGCCAATAACTATAATGTCTGATCCATATGGGTAAGGTGTTCTTCCCACGAGTGGCTATAAACTAATATATCATCAAAGAAAACTAGGATGAACTTCCACATGAAGGGATGGAATATGTTGTTCATAAAGCTTTGAAATGTGTATGGTGCATTTGTCAAACCAAATATCATTACCAATAACTCATAGTGACCTTCATGAGTACGCAAAGCATTTTTTGAAATATCCTCTTCCTTGATATTGATTTGAAGGTACCCCGAACGAAGTTCCAACTTGGAGAAGTACATAGCTCCATGTAATTCATCCAACAATTCATCTACTACCGAAATGGGAAATTTATCCTTGATGGTGATCTTATTGAGCTCATGGTAGTCTATACACAATCGCCATGAGCCATCTTTCTTGCGAACTAACAAACTTGGAGAAGAATAGGGACTGGTATTGGGTCAAATGACACCTGCCTTGAGCAATTCCTGTACCATCTTCTCAATTTTTGACTTGATATCATGAGGATACCGGTACGGTCTGATGTTTAGTGGTGCACTACTTGAAAGTAGTGGAATAGCATGGTCATGAGAGCGACGAGGTGGTAGTGAAGAGATATACCCAAAGATACATGGGAGCTCAATTCCGTGTGAGAGTGATGTCTGAGGCTTGGGTATTGTAGCCTGATCGCCCTGACACAGGGTTTCTAACCTACATAACTATTGTATTTTTTTTTGGTATTTTCTAATTTTCTATGAAAAAAATCACTATATTTTTTGGATTTTTTTTTGATAAATGAAAAATAGAAATAAAAAACACACATGAAAATTATACCTAACAAGCGGAATGACTGACAATAATCATCTTAGTTGTAGTAGAACTTGGCCTTGGAAAGCACTCTGATACCACTTGTTAAGAACCTACTATTAAAATAAAGCTAACTCACACAAAATACTAAAAAATAACTCACATACATCAAATAACTCAATATCACTATGCAGAAATAAATTATAGAAATGAAAAAATCTCACAGTAACACTGAATCGTGGGCCTCTTCAAGGGGGCAACCTCCTTCAATATTTCATTAGATTGCAAAAGGATAATCTCGTACATGGCTTCATATCTTTTTAAATGAAAACTTCATGCAACCCTACCTAAATTCTCAAGAGGTGGTTTACATGCAAAATACCACTTGAGCTAGAATCTTCCACCAAATGGCGGTTACAATCTTGATAAAAATGGTTACATGAAATGGTATCACTTGGAGAGGTATCTTACTACATCAGTTATAATATTGATAAAAATGGTTACATGAGATGGTACCACTTGGCAAGGTACCTTTATTGCTACCTACATTACTAAGTATTGCATAATAACATTAAAATGGGATCCCCACGTTAGAAGTGGATTATTACATAGGTAAATGAGAATTACAACATGGTGTTAGGATAGGATCCTAAAAATATCTCACTTGTCAAATATTTTGCTATATTAGATAAATTTATTCTAGTTTTCTGTAATACAACATGAAATCTATTATGTGTTACAGGAACTTGTTCAGCACCATCCACACCTATACTTTATTTCCTCTCAAAACAATAAAGAGGTATCAACTTTCCATGATTGTTAATACAAAGATAATCATTGATGTTAAGCTTCAAATAGTTTTCTAGATCGTTCATGTTTGTCAATGTATTCCAACTATGAAACAAGGGATATTTAAAATATGCTTTGAACACATAAATTTTCAATAACAACACATATTTGTTTTCTCATCCTTATGAAATCAACAATATAGATGGATCTCTCTTGTGCAAATTTTATCAATCTACTCATTTCTTGTAACATTGGAAGAATACCACATAACATCAACAGGGTTTCAAAGTTAGTCAAACGAAACAACAAATCTTTTGCCTTATCAACTCCTCAACTACTTACGTACATAAACCCTGTTAATGACTGATATTCTTTAAAAACTCTGTGTGCAGGTTGATACAATTAACTCCACCTTGTATCTACATATTTTAACATTTTTTTTCCTTTTGTTACTCCTAGTGCAAACTGTTGAAACTCTGAAAACCTTTTTGGACTGCAATAAAAATAAGAATGTATTTCATAAATGAGTTATTCCACTCTCACAACATTTTTAAAAGTGCTCATGATTTTATATGCAAGATTCACTCTATGATCCATGCAATGAATGGGTATCATATATGGTGCAATTGTGGTTTGCAGTCGAAAACAGAGATCACTCTTATGACCTTGCATTATAGCAGCTCCATCAGCTCCAACACATTAACTTTGAGGCTATGTCTATGTCATTCATTCCCACAATATCTTTTAAACTAGTCATAACCACATTATAAATATTTTCTACATTTGAATTTTCAACCATCTTTTGTAATCCTAGAAAACTAGGTTGCCTAACATTGTTTTGAAAAGCATACACATGCATACAAATCCATGATTTGTTGTCCACAACCGTCACCTCATAAATATATAGTGAAATGAATCTGGAAAGTTTTACTCTCTCCTTCAGGTCCCCTTCTCTCCTAATGATATACATTTTATCATTTTCTAACCACTTCGATTAGACCAATGGCAACTCTATTTTTTTTGCAACCAGCCAATAGAAATAGGTGCTTATAATAAAAAAAATAGGACATGGGTCTACCCTTCTTGAGAATACTAAGTACAACAACAAACTATAAACCTTTTACCACTAAGGTGATCTTTTTTATTTTTTGAAAATGGGGTTCAATTGTTGCACCTTTCTCAACAAGATATTGTTGTTCCTTTAAGTGATTGTCATATTCTATTGCATATCTGACATGCATTCATTCTGATGCATCCTTCCACCTAACTATTTTAATAATTCTACCATCACTTCCTTTAACTTTTACATAAACTTTGCCAGCATTTTTTTCTATTGCATCTACCTTATTTTGCAACCTATGCTCCTTGCCCATTTTCCAACTACAAATTTTGCATCTACATACTTTATCATCGACTTGGTTTTCATTAGTTAGGATAGGCTCTATCCATGGAAATTTTTCTGCCCATTCATTCTTAAATGCCCTTCTAATAGCCCAGTTAGATGCCTTCTATTTTTTATTTTTCTCACTTGTAGATTCAAAAGAAGTTTGTAATGTATTTGATTTATCGTTTTCATTTTCAACTATGTTATTTTGAGGATTATCTTTAATTGCTTGTTAAATATTATTGTTAAGATAAATTTTCATTAGAAGTCATATCTTGGGGATGAATATCTTCAAGCGGATGCATATCAGGGTCCACATGGTATTCTGCATAGTAACATACAATACTATTCTTAATTATTTTTTAATTTAAGAAAATAAAATAACAAACTGAAATATGGTTTATATCATCATGCAATATGGCTAGAGGCACTCTAACCATTTTAAGAAAAAAGCATTATTTAAATTAACAGATACACCTAAATTTTAAGTAGTCAAAAATCATTTGTACCTTGAATTTACACAAATGTCGATGGCTCGCTCAATTTCAACGTATGGCTAAAATAATTTAGGATACCCTTTTTAGATTTGACCCCCTTCTTTGCATCACCAATAGGTGGCATTTTCCTTGTAAAGAAAATATTTTTAAATTTAGAAAAGTAATAAAATTTTGAAGACATTTTACTTCTATGAAGCCTTAAGATAATATTGTAATTATAATAAACGTATAGATGGTTGGAAGAAAATAAATACATGTTTCCAGTTATTCTTTATTGTGATTTTTTTTGGGTATTCAAATACTCTATTTTTTGGAGATAGTACTTATAACTAATAAGATTAAAAAACCAATCAATATAAGTGTGAAATACAATTTAATCATAGATACAATCAGAGATACAAAATATTGAAAAATATAAAATTCTAGTACAAATTGGACAAGAAGAAGAGCATCACTTTGTCCATAGAGAACCACAGTATTTACCTATTTAAAAATCTTGTAACATAAAAGGGGATATTAATAGAAATAGAGAATCAAAGATTTTTAATATAGATAGAAAATAGGATAAAAAATGGAGAACGAAGCATTGATTTATTTTTAGTAAATGATAAAAACACAGCTAAAGAAAAACCAGAAATTAGATGATAAAAAAATAGATCTTATTATTACAAGTGCTAAAACTATTATTCTCTGTAGAACCAAAAAATACAGGATCATATATTCAAATGTCTAAATAGAAATAGAGTACCTGTTGTAGAAAAATGTTCATCTGAAAAGAGATCCATCGGGCGGTTTGTGCCGGAAACGGGCTATCGGTTCGGGTGAACGATCGATCAGGCTTATGGTCTGGGTGGAAATTATATGTCATCCATAGAAATATGATTAATAGGAAGTCCAACAACCAATTTGGGTGGAATAAGCTCATCGGATAACGGTCTAGGTGGAATATGTAGTCTAACAGACAACCTGGTTGGAACTAGCTTTTTGAGTGGAAAAAGTAGACTGACTACCGATTCAGGTGGATATAACATCCAATCGTCGTGCTAGGTGGAGAACTATGTCGTTTTGATCCGTCTACAATGTACAATGCTGAAGTTCGATGGACTATACAATAGATCGAATATTTCAGTTCATATTTTTGCTTTAGAGTTTTACTTTTTGAATGTTATAAATGAAAACTATCTCTGGCTTATTACTTATATATATAGTGGTATAGTTAGCAAATTTGGTGGGATAATTTAAAATTTAAAAAAAAAATTGTGAAAATGCTCCACGACTTAGGCGAGAGTGTCGACAAATTTTAAAAAAATACCTAATACTATTATCAATGCACTGCGAATCGACACTTCAAAAAAAAATTGACCCAAAAATTTTGAGCGAAATGGCTGATGTCCAGGGTCCCAGAAAATCTTAAATTGTCATTTTTTAAAATGCTAATATTCACCCATTTTGCGAATATTCACCACTAAGCAAAATTCTAATGATAATGATAGTGCATAGATGCATGATTGAAATATAAATGTGGTGTCATTGGTAAGATTGTAAACACGACTTATCCTAATGCAAATGTAATGGATGGAAATGCCTAATGAAATGCAAAATGAAAATGCTTGATGCAAATGAAAATGCAATATTTTTGAATGAAATGCAATGATGCAAGTTTTTTTTGAATGAAATGCAATGATGCAAATGTTTTTGATATTTTTTCAATGTTTTATTTTATTGCTTTTTCAAAATAAATTATTATAATATTTTATTTATCAAAATAAGTGTTAATAAATTTTATAGCTTAATTAATAAGTTTTATATCTTAATTAAAGGTTATATTCTCATGAAAAACTGACATATTTAATCAAATAAATTTAAGAAGTTAAAAATATAAATTCTCAATTTCAAATCTAAATAATTTTAAAATTTATTAAATATAAATTTTGAATATAAAAATACAAATTAAAAATATATATAATTATACATCCTCTATGTATAGAAGGAAAAAAATTATACATCCTCTTTAAGTGATAATCCAACTTTGCAAAAGCGCATCAATTTGAAATCTTGATTTGACCAAAGGGCAAACAAACACCTTTGGAGCCTTTTATGGGATGACCAAAGGGCTTACAGATGCCTTTGGAGCCTTTTAATGGTTTTTAGGCATAGAAGGCTTTAATATGAAGGATATTGAGAGGTTCAGGCTCTTTAATACCTTCAAGCGATGTTAAGTGATATGTCCTAGGTCCAATTTTCTCAAAGATGATATAAGGACCTAACCAATTAGCCGTAATTTTGTTTCAAAGTTTCGATGGTAGATTTGAGTTCTGTTGGTTCTCTTTCAGCACAAGATCACCAACCTCAAAGTCTCTTAGATGGACTTTTTTACTGTAAGCTCATTTTAGGCGCTCTTGGTAAACACAAAGATGCTCAAGAGCATTCATGCGATGTTCATCAAGTAGCATTAATTGATCTAGGTGAGCTTGTCATGCAATGTTTTCATCAATGAACTCTTTCAATGTGATGCACAGTGTTGGAATCTCCAACTCTAGGGGCATAATGGCCTCAGTGCCATATACTAGTGAAAATGAATTTGCCCCAATGGGTATTTGAATGCTATTCCTATAAGCCCATAACACAAGGGGCAACTAGATGTGCCAATATTTGTGGTGCTCATGTACTATCTTTTTCAATATGGATGCCAATGTCTTATTTGAAGCCTCGACTTACTTTTTTTCCTGTGAATAATATGGAGTCACAAAACTATGTTTGATCTTGTACTTGGACATTAAAGCCCTTATAGTTTTGTTCTTGAAAAATGTTCCATTATCCAAGATTATTTTGGATGGTATCCCAAAATGACTTATGATATTGGTGAGTATGAACTCTGTAATACATGCTCTAGTTGTCGTTGTTAACAAGATTGCTTCCACCCACTCAGTGAAATACTCAGTAGCTGTAATAATGAATGTATGTTGATTTGATGACAAATGAGAGATGTTATCGATTAGATCCAAATCCCACTAAGCAAATGGCCAAGCCACTTGAATGGGTTGTAAGGCCTATGATGCACTTTATGATAGCCATGTTGCTAAAATAGCCACTACACGTACCATTGTGAGCTTGTGAAATTTCCCTAGTTGATTCGTGGGGCTCAAGACAATGAAGGAGAACTTCATTATAACTTCGACGATACAAAATATTGTATAACAAGACATACTTTGTCACTTTTGTTTAAATATGTGTTTCATGGCACATGATAATCTCTAGGGGATTACACCAAGATTTAGAAATTCATGTATTTGTGTCATCCAATTTTGATAGACCTTAGCCTCAAATGAGAAGACAACATGTTCTCCCTATGGTTTAACATTGACAAATGCAGACTGGGAAACAACCTTGTGGTGAATGGTAGTACCATTACCTATAGGACCCTATGATATCAATGACCCCTAGGACACCATATTGAGAAAGTATCTGGCTCTGTAGAACCATTCTTTGTTTAGTTCTATATGAATCATGTTTACTGACTCTTTGTTATCCAAAGCTTCATGTTGTACAGTAGAGTGTGATAGCATTTTTACATGGATGATAGTAAAATTGACAGATGGATTCTAAGGAATTAGAGACCCCAAATATGCTATAGTGTATATGAATCTGTTTTATGAATGAGGTATTACCTCGATGTTGTACCACTCCAATTGAGCTAGATAAGTGTCAAAACAATCTTTGTAGGCCTTCAATATAGGACACCTACATTGAAAAATTCCCTTCACTTCATTGACAATGAGAAGAGAATCGCCAAATATATTTAACCTTTTGATCTTCATGGTGATAGTTATTTGGAGGCCCAATATTAAAGCTTCGTATTCAATGTTATTGTTAGTGCAAGGAAAGTCCAACTTAAATTACAAGGGCATGGGAGCACCTTGCGATGTGAAAAACACTATTCCTGCACCACCCCCTTGCTCACACTTCGAACCATCAAAGAACAAAATCCTATCAGCTTTGTTATCCAATTCTTCGATTTTGGGTGCTTTTTATAATGCAAATATTACATCATCAGGAAGCTTGATGGTGAGAGGCCTACTATTTTCTAGTGGTGCCTCTACCAATTGATTAGCTATGACCTGTCCCTTGATGGACTTTTGGCTAATGAATTCCAAATCAAATTCTATCAATAGCATGATCCACTTTATAGTATGTGTATTATGATACGTCTTGTTCATCATATATTGCAAAGGATTTTGTTTTGATATGATATACATTGTATGACTTAACATATAATGCCACAATTTCTTTGTAGCGAACACCACTACTAAACATAGCTTTTCAATGTAGGCATATCCTAGCTCATAACTCACCAAGGTTCGACTAATGTAATATATGGCTTGCTCTTTGTCTTGCAAATTATTTTGGGCTAACATGGTCCTTAATGCAAAATCAATTGTTGATATATAGCAAGAATGGTACGTCTGGTCTTAGTGGAGTTAGGACTGGTAGCATCACCAGGTATTGCTTAATCTCAGTAAATTTTGCTTAATAGTCCTCGTACCAATTGAATGGTACACCCTTGTGTAGTAGTTGATTCATGGGTTGACATTTATCCAATATTTGTGTGATAAATCACTTTATGGATGCTACTTTACCCTGAAGGATTCTTAATTCCTTAGTATTCATGGGAGGATGCATCTCTAAAATGGCCTTGACCTTTGTTGGGTCAACTTTGATCCCTTGTTTTGAAACGATGAATCCCAAGATCTTTCCTGAAGTTACACCAAATATGCACTTCTTAGGATTCAACTTGACATTATGATCTATCAGGTGATTGAAGACCTTTCTTAGGACCTCTACATGCTCTGAACGTAGAAATGACTTTGCCAATAAGTCATCAATATAATATTCCAATATCTTATGCATGTAGTCATGACATATGCATGTCATATCCATTGATATGTAACACCAGTATTCTTAAGACTAAATGGCATAACTTTATAGTAAAATTTCCCCCATGGAATTATGAATGTGGTTTTATGCTAGTCTTTGAGCTTAATTTGAATTTGATTGTAACCAAAAAAATCATACATTAGGGACAGCATTTCATGACCTATAGTTGCATCTACTAGAGCATCTATGTTCGATGATAGAAATGAATCCTTTGGTGTTGCCCTATTGAGGTCTATAAAATCTGTATAGATAAGGATCCTTCCATCAAGTTTTCCTACATGCACCATGTTTGATACCCATTTCGGATAGTCTATGGAAATGACAAACTCTACATACAACAACTTTTGCAATTCATCCTTAACCATTAAGGCTATTGTTGGATGCATCTTCATAAGTTTCTACTTGACTATATTTTTTGAGATATATAGCAAAAGGTTATGAGTAACCAATTTTGGATCTATACCTAGCATGTCCTTGTAAGTCCAAGCAAAGATATCAGGTCTCTCTTTTAGTAGATTGATGAGGTTTGCACGCTCACCAGGAGATAAACTTTCTCCATATTTTTCCTTCTTAGGATTCATGGGATCACTACTAATATCCACTTCAAAGGTTTCCTCCACTGATATGTGGGATACCTCATCAAGTTGGTGAGTTGTAGGGATCAAGTGGATGTCATCTACTAGATTTATGAGTTCCACATTGGAAGCATCCTCAACATGATAAATATTATGTACACATCCTGGCATAAAATGAAAATGTTGCAGTATTTCATCATTAGGGAAGAAATATTCAGGCTGCAGTGGTGATTCAGTGTGATCCCAATCAAAAGCATATACATCAAGATACAATGGTTTGCAGGTTTTGACTGGATTGTGAAGTGGAGTGGTTAAATCAATGGATATCATATTGATGGAATGGATCATATCTCCAGGACCACATGCATGTGACTCTATATTTATATAACTTCCATCCTCGAGATGTGGTTCTGGGGGTATGGGGATCTCTGGATCCGATCTATGGACAAACTCAAACACAGGATCACTAGGCTCTAGGAACTCTCTAAATATCAGTAGATCAGGGAATACCATATGATAAATTCTATCCAAATTAGGTGGTCTTTCTCTGAGGTGAGGGTGGAGATTGATATCTCTATACATATCCTCTATAATGTATAGCGTATTACAATGATGCAAGTAGGGAGGTCCCAAATAAGCTCTCTCTGTCTCATCTTCATCATCACTATCATAATAAAAACCTTCATTGATACCTACTAGAACTAGGATATCAATAATATGGAGCCCCATGTAAGCCCATTCTTGATAACTGCTATCGTCAATGGAGGATTGCTCATCCTCAATGATTGTCTCCAAGGGTAACAAATGACATAAATTTAGAGGGCCTAGGTAAGATAGATCAATTTCATCCTCAAATTGCTCAATGTGTGAGGACTTGTCATCATCATCACTATCATACATGTAACTCGGTCCACCTCTCTCATAGATGGACTCTATTATATCCTCATCAGAATGATCCTCTGACTCAGAATCTACCGCTATGCTAATGTTCTAAACCTGTAGGCCTGTGTTGGTTTCCCCACAAATTTATTCATCCAAATTACCTCTTGGGATGTGCTCTAGACCAATCTCTACCAAGATGTCTCTGTGATATATATCAAACTATTCTTTAGTGACATAAGACACTAACTATTTATCCCTCTAAAAAGAGAATGTATTAGGGTGATAAGGATTGAAATCAACTTCACCCCCCAAACTAAGGTACAAGCAATCTAAATATGCCACGAGGAGTTCATCCTGTCCTTCGATATAATATCCTAACCCGAACCTATCAATGAGAAACTTATACTATGGTTCATAAGGCCTTCTATGCCCTTGCTTTAATAATTTTAGATCGTAACCATGCCAATGGTAATGCTAAAAATATCATAAGCCATATTCTATATTAGAAAGATAATGAACATTCATAATGAATGGTTCATCATCCTCCTCATCCATGGCAATGCAAGATGTAAGCTAGTCGAGCCCACTATAGATAAAATTGGTTTGATTAGGAAGTATCCCTAGTAGTACCACTGTCCCTATGGGAAGGTGATGGGCTTGTGGTTGGCCCATATCCTACATAATCTTGATGATCGATGTAAATGTCACATTCTGCACAATATACTCCCCTAATCTAAGTTTAACCAAATGAATGGTCATTTATGGTGTAGATGACCATGCTGAAGATGTAGATGAAGCAGATTGAAGTGCCTCCTTGACTTCTCCTTGAGAATCCTCTATTTCCATGGGAATAGGGACCTTGATAACAACCAGTTTGGGTGCTTACTTTATCTATTTTTCACCCATATTTTTGTTAGAATTGAAACATAAAATATGAGCAATAAAATGTGAAAATAAAACACAGAAGAAAATAATGCCATACATAATATACACAAATTTACGTGGTTCACCCAATGTGGGCTAATCCATAGAGAAAATAACTACACCCTTTGTATTTCATCCAGAAAACTCTTCTGTACATAGTTGTGCACCACATTACATTTTAGTCGCCATACAACATCCTCTTATAAAAGTGCATTACAATTTTAGGGCAAAAAACCTATCTAAAATCTATCGTTTGATGTATGACCTAATAATAAACAATCCATATTTACATAGAGGAAAAACCATCTATTTTTGTCTTTGGGGGCGCTGCCCCCAAAACCCCTGCTAGGGAGGGCTCCATAAAAGTGTTGCCACCCCCCTGGACCCCCCATGGCGATGGTAGTAGGAGGGGTTAATGCCCCCCTACACCATTCCTCTTTTGCATAGTGGGTCCAAGTGCGGATAAAACAAAGGCCTCCAAATTAATTAGGCTCCACAATCAACAATCTCCCTCTTGGAGACTGATCATAGTAACTCCATCGCTACTACACTTGCTAGACTATGCTTCAACTTTGGGCCTAGAAATTTTCTCATCTTTTACTATCATGCTTTAATACCAACTAAAATTGAGTAGGAACTCAATTTATCCTTGGTTACTGCCTTTGTGAACATATTTATAGGATTATGGCTAGTGTGTATCTTCTCCAATTTTAACTATCCATATTCCAATACTAAGCATATGAAATGGTACTTGGTATGTATGTGTTTAGTCTTGGAATGGAAAGCTAAATTATTTGCAAGATGAATGGCACTCTAACTATCACTATATAATGTGTTATTCTCCTGTTTCTTTTCCATATCCTCCATAAACCTTTGTAACCAAATCATTTCCTTACTAGCCTATATAATAGCAACATACTTTGCTTCCATTGTTGACAGTGCAACAACCTTCTATAATTTTAAAATATAGCTTACTATAGTTTCACCTACAGTAAAAACATACCCTGTCATACTCCTTTTGTTGTCTATATCACCTATCATATCTGAATCGATATATACTTGTAAAGAAGTATTAGATCCTCCAAAGCATTATGCCTGAGTGATAGTACCTCTCAAATACCTGAGAATCCACTTCATTGCCTCCCAATGCTTTCTTCTTGGATTGCTCATAAACCTGCTCACAACTCCCACTACATGTGCAATATTTGACCTTGTGCACACCATCGCATACATCAAACTACCAACTACTGATGAATAAGGAACCTTGGACATGTAGTTCATATCCTCCTATGTCTTAGGACACATCTCTTTGGTCAGTTTGAAATGATTTCCCAAAGGTGTGCTAACAGGTTTTGCATCTTGCATACTGAATCTTTCCAACACCTTCTCAATGTACTCACTCTGATATAATGTTAATTTATGATTTTTACTGTCTCTTATTATTATCATACCAAGGATTTTCTTTACAGCACCCAAATCATTCATTGCAAATGACTCTACCAATTTTCTTTTGAGTATAATTATATCTTTAATGTTAGACCCTACAACAAGCATGTCATCTACATACAATAACAGGATAATATAGTTACCATTATCCAATCTCTTAAAATAAACACAATGGTCAAAATAGCATCTACTATAACCTTTATATGACATAAATCTATCAAATTTTATATACCACTGCCTTAGAGCTTGCTCCAATCCATACAGGATATTTTTCAACCTGCATACTAGTTCCTCCTTTCCTTTGACCTCATACCCTTGTGGATGTTGCATGTAAATCTCTTCCTCCAAATTCCCATGGATAAAAGTTGATTTTTACATCTAACTATTCAAGATGTAAATCCTCTATAGCCACAAAGCTTAGAACAGTTCTAATTGAAATATTTTTAATAACAGGAGAAAAATTTCATCATAATCAATACCTTTCTTCTATGAAAACCCCTTTACAACCAGTCTAGCCTTATACCTCTTTTTACCTCTATTTTCTTATTTCACCTTATAAACCCATTTATTTTGCAATGCTCTTTTTCTTGTAGGAAACTGAACTAGATCCCAAGATTTATTATTTATCAAGGATTCCATCTCTTCTTTCATGCCTTGCTCGTACTTCTTCTTGGTTTCTACCTACATTGATTCTTCATATGTTTCTGGTTCACCAGAGTAAAACAATAATACATAATATAATGAAGGATAGTAACTTACAAGAGGTCTACTTATCCTGGTAGATTTTCTAACAATAGTTGTAGGAGTTTGGGTGCTAGCTATTGTTGTTTTTTATTTTCTAGCACCTTTGGAGTTTCAATTTTATCAAACACTATGTATTTTATGTTTTCCTTTTCCTATTTCTTTTCCTACAACTAATCCTTATACATGACATTCTCATTGAATATTACATCTCTACTCCTAATAATTTTGTGATTTACATAATCCCAAAAGCGATTAAAAAAAATCATTAACTCCATATCCAATTAAAAACACTTCTTGGATTTTACCTCAAGTTTAGTTTGATTTTCTTTACTAGCATGCATGAAAGCTTCACATTCAAAAGTCTTTAAAAATGATTAATTAACAAGCTTACCTGTCCATACCTCTTCTGGAATCCCACCATCTAGGGAACTTGAAGGTCCTTTATTTATTAAATAGACTGTAGTATCCACAACATCTACCCAAAACTATAAGGGCAATCCTCCATGTAATCTCATGCACCTAGCACATTCCAGGATAGTCCTATTCATCCTTTCTGACACAATATTTTCTTGTGGAGTTCCTAGAACCATCTTCACTCTATGAATCCCATGGCATGAATAGTGATTGTTAAACTCTTTACTGCAATACTCACCTCTATTGTTAGATCTAATACACTTTAGCTTATTTCTTGTCTCATTCTCAACCAAAGCTTTCTATTTCTTAAAGGTATCAAAGACATCTAATTTATTTTTAATATAGTAAATCCAAGTTTTTGTAGTTGCATCATAAATAAACGTAACATAATAATAAGAGCCATCAAGATATGATACCTGAGATGGTCCCCATACATCTGAATGTACAAGATCTAGCTTTTCACTCTTCTTTTCTTTTCCAACTCTGAGAAATCTGACTCTTTTCTATTTTCCATAAATGTAGTTCTCACAGAAGTCTAAATCAACCTGCTTCAAACCTGGTAACAAATGCCTTGAGTGGAGAATATGCATCCCCTTCGCACTCATGTACCCAATCCTATGATGCCACAAAGTTGTATCCACTCCTGTAGAAGCTAAAGCAATAGAAAGATTAGTATTACCAGTACATACATACAATGTACCTTCCTTATTTCCTTTGGCTAATAACATTGATCCTTTAGCAACCTTCCACGAATTTGCTGAGAATGTAACTATACATCCTTCACTGTCCAACTGCCCTATGGAAATTAAATTTCTTCTTAAATCAGGAATATGCCTTACCTATTTCAACAACCATTGGTTTCCATTTGGTAACTTTATCTGTATGTTACCAGTTCCAATAATTTTACATGGTCTATCATCACCCAAATAGACCTATCCAAAATCACCTTGAACATAATCTAGAAAATATTTCCTATGGGGTGTGGCATGATATGATGCACCAGAGTCTAGCACCCAACAATCATTAATATTATCTAGTGAAATAATTAAGGCATCTTGCAATACATCACCTGCTACATTTGCTTCCTAATTACCCTGGTTTTCTTCTCCCTATTTTTCTTTTTGATTCCAACAGTCTCTTTTCAGGTGTCCTTTCTTCCCACAATGCTAGCATTCCAACTACTTCCCTTTGGATTTAGATCTACCTTTCTTTGATTTTCCATGATTCCCTAAGATTTTTCCTCTCTCCCTTTGTCTCCCCCTATTATCTATAGTCAAAGCATTACCTAATGTCTCACTTGTGCTTTTCCATTGCGTTTCCTCGCTAAGGATAACACCAATAACATAATCAAACTTTAAATTTTTTGAACCAAAGACAGAGTTACTCATAGCCATTACCAATCCATCCCAACTTTCTGTAAATGAGCACAAAATCAAGAGAGTCCTAACCTCATCATCAAAGTTTACTCTTATAGAACTAAAATTATTTGCAACAATGTTAAATTCATTTAAATGATCAGTAACAGACCCACCTTCTAATATTTGCATATTAAATAAATATTCATAAGAAATACTTTGTTTGAAGCTGAGGGTTTTTCATATAGTTTAGCCAATGCATTCATTAAGCCCTTCATTGTATTTTCCTTTGAAATATTGAATGCCATTGATGATGCCAAGCATAGTCATATTATTCTTGTAGACACCTAAAACGCGTCATGCCGAGGGTAACTACTCATATGGACATGCTACAAGACCATATGGAGGATCTTGGATAGACTCCAAGATGAGCTGCATCCCAGACCTATGGTCTCCAGTTTAAACCGTAGTTGACACCTACGGTCTATAGTCTAGACCACAACTATGACCTGCGGTCTTAACTGAAGTTTAGTTAGGCCTTCCATCTAATCCAAATTGGTTGGAATGGCCAAAAGATCTAGAAGAAGGCAGTTGAAGGATGAAATATTCTATAGGCTTCCATCCCAACTATCCTAACCACCCTTCTTGGTCTTGGATTCTCCATGAAGCCACCCCTAGCCCTAGGGGCATGCTATAAATACCCCCTCCAAATGGGAAGAAAAAATAGAAGCAAGCATTAGATATTTGAGCAGCAAAGCCCTGGAAAAATATACACTCAAACTGTGTATACTAAAAGATAGAGCTATTGCACTTAATCCCTGACCTTTTTGCCAACATTCATGATGAATTACATTATGGATGCCCTAGGTGCCTAGGAGGATCAATAAATACAAATCCAAGCAAACAAAGGCCTTTCAAATCGAATTGACCACCAAATTAGTCTGAGGACAACAAAGGCAACCCTTGAACATTAATTTGGACAAGGAGATCAAGCCCACTACCACTTATTTTGAGGGTAAACCTATCAGAGGTCAAACCATGGTTGTCAGCTACGGTTCATAGTGCAGACCGCTCACTAGAGCTATGGTTTACAATAGGTGATAGATCACCTTACTCTTTTCATTTATGTCAGGTTAAATAGGTTATATTAATTATTTCTTAGGTTTAATTATAGTTTAGAAGAATTTTGATCACAGGAATTATCTTAGAATAGATAATTCATGCTTTGCATTAATTAGGACATTTGTGGATCTTTTATGCACCTCTATGCATCTATTTTTTTATCTGATCCATGCATTATTTGTCTAATGATCTCCTTTATGCTATATTACAAATCTTAATTCAATTAGTATAGTTTAAAGGTTTTTTTTATGTTTTATTGATTATTAGTTTAAATGGCATTATCATGTATGTTTCCTTGAAGGGCCTCATTATGAGAGGTTATCTATCTTTTTGATCATCTGATTTTGTTTCTTGATCATAAAAAGATAGGTACAATGGGATTCCATATCATAATCCTTCCACATCATGAAGAAGGGTATCAACTCCACCCCAAGGTAGTTTGCGACTAGTAAAAGGGCAATATTAATGCGCCTACCCTATTGAGGGCATTGGAAATTGTATAAATTGTATCACCATTCAAGTGACCCTAAGAGGGGCATATTTGTAACAGAGATTCATTCATAATCAATATAAGAGATATTATTTTTTTTAATTTATGCAATGTGTCAAACTTTTACACTTTTATGATGACTATATATTAATATAGTAGATAGATGCATACTTTTTACTTATGTCAGAAGGTGATCACGATGGCACTCCACATTTGTAGCCCCTGAGTGCTAACATTCTTGAGTTTTATTATCTCAAGTGCTAACCGCAACTAACAGCTACGATTATTTGTTGGCCCACAGCTTTCACCCATGGTTCACACTACAGCCCACAGGCTAGAGCTATGGTTTACAATAGAAGTAGTAGACAGCATAGAAACCACTTGGCATCAGATCATGAGCTAAGGTAAGCTCTATTTTTATTCTCTATTCTGTATTTTCTTTTCTATTTTTTTATAGTGAGCTTTAAATCGATTGCAAATTAGGTACACTAAAAAAAATGGGGTGAATGAATAGTCCTAGTTTGCTTTCGTATTCCTTCTTTTAGAAAGGTGCTGCTAGGAACAACGGACCTCTGATTGTAGTCTGCCCTAGAATATAGTGACCTTGATAAAAATTTAGTGGTTGTTTGCATGCTTTATGCCCAATTAGATGCCAAGTCATCGTAATCGCATTGTCATAACATCATGTAGGACATAGCATGCATAGCTTTCTAAATTTGAAACATTCCTTTTCTTTTACACATATCATGTAGGTATGATCATATGAATGCTCTTTTATGCATTTGTATTTATGCAAAGTAAAATGAACCACACACACCATGTTTCATTTAAAAATCAGTGGCATTGGGCTCTCACATCCAACCCATTTGATTGAGACCAATAGTGGATGTCATTACCATTTGGTTGGCTCATTTGAAATTGTGTTATCGGGACCTGCTCATTGCCAAGGCCAACCCAAGAACTGTCCTATCCATGCAAAATAGCATGCACTCATCTTCAAAAGAGTATATCACTATGCACGGTGTGCTGGGTGAGGTTTGGTAGTACCTATTCTACCTCGTTGAGTATGTAATTCATTCCCATATTCAGCTTGTGCAAGTATATAGGTGAAAGCCAATTAAACTAAGGGTTTTTGCAAGCGTGGCTGACCCGCCACTACATATCATTGCATGTGTTAACCACATGTCATTCAAAAGGGTCTTGATTGACACTAGTTTTTCGATCAATATAATCATGACTAAGGGACTGCACCATTTTAAATTGCCTAAATCACTCGTCGTACCGACCACCTTTACATTGAGAGCATTTAACAATGCACTATGCTCTATGGTTGGCATAATTTTCCTACCTATTCAGGTGGGACTAAAGACCATTCCCATAATGTATCACATGATAGAGGGTGTATTGCAGTATAACATCCTGCTGGGGAGGCCTTGGATTCGTGAAATGCATTGTGTTCCCTTGATATTGCATCAGTGTATCAAGTATATACACAAGGGACAAGTTCATGTGGTTTCATCAGATGAAGAACCATTCAAGTTTTTAAACTTAGCAGATTTTCCAGGGGACTTTGTACTCCCATCAACACACTTGGACATATGGCCCACATTGCCAATAAGGGTTCCAAGAGGTAAACAAGCAGTGCATGTTCAACCATCGGTATCTATATCAAACAGATCTGAACATACCACTGCAACTTATTTGAGACTGAGTGCATCAGCAATGTGTCAGGACGACAAGAAATTAAAGGTGAAATTAGGTAGGAAAGAAGCAAATAACGTGCCTGAACTAGTCATCACTAAAGCTTCCACTCCCATGGAGATGTAGGAGAAGGAGGCACCTCAGCCTTCTTCTCCTACATCGTCAGTAGGGTCATTCACACCATGGGTGATTGTTCACCTAGCCAGTATAGGTCTAGGTGAATATCTTGTACAAAATGTGACCTTTTGTCCTATTTTAGAGATTACACAAGACATGGATCGACCGATAGCCTATCGATACCTAGTTGGATCCATAGTGTCATTGGGTGAGCCACCCAACCAAATAAACTTCATATATGTCGGGTTGGATCAACTTCCAGTGCAAGCACCCATGGAGATGGATGATGAGGAACAGTTCACAGTGAACACTCAGTACTTTTCCAACCTAGAGTATGCCATGCACAGTTTTTAGCTCTATCATTGGCATGGATACGGCCTTAGTCTTTTTGAACAAGGACGAAGAATCCCTCCTGAACTATGTTATTAGATGGTAACTGATAGGTTTGGATTAGGATTGTAGATTCAGAGACATGATGATTTACTTACTACATCATTGGATCATTTATACTTGAGTCTTGGGGAGGATACGGATTTTAATCCATATCATCCTAACATGTCCAGTATTCGAGGCAACAACCCAATGGTGTCATTCATCACCATCAAGATACTGGAGCTTGAACATGAAGAGTGCTCGAAGAAGAACCCCAGAGGCAACCTGGGTCATCAAAACTGTATCACAATCAAAGATACTGGCATGCAGGGGCACAACCTCGCCATTCTAGGTGATATCGAGTCAGGATATATTTGTAGTGAAAATGGATAGGGCTCCACCTCCAAAATAAGTGGACCAAGTTATGATGCAAATGGCGAGTCCTCAAATAATGATCAATCTGAAGAGAAAATTGACCGAGCCTTCATGGTTCTAGTATTTCTATGCTATTTGCTGCCTAGAGAGCAATTATATGAGATACAAGAGCATTTCATAGTCAATAGTGGTTATGAATATGAGATAAATCAGGCCTACTTAAGGCCTCATTCAGCTAATCTCCCAATATTTGTGGACACAATAGAGTGGTCTGCTCATAGTAGCAATCATAGCGATGAGGTTGAGATGACCGATATGAGGCTAGTATATCCACTATATCTATTGTCTGTGGAGTCAGATTATGTTATAGAAGAAGTTCCTCTTAACACTAATCGCTCTGAAGAGGAAGCAGAGCCAGTTTTTGCATCAGTGTTGTATATACAATAATTTTATCTGGTTTATCTGGATAGTGATGATAGTGACCATAAAATTAGATACATGAGACCACATTTGGTAGATCACCCCTTGCATATGGAGGAAAGTGAAGGATTATATCTGTATAGTGATGATGAGGATTCATTGGATATGGCCTATTTGGGGCCTCATCACCTACGTAATCGAAATCCACCTTAGGTTTCACCACCTATTACAGCTACAGGTTTGCATCGAGAGATTAATCTCCAATGTTGCCTTAGAGAAATAATAAATCTGGAAGAGGAATATCAAAGACTCTTTTCCCATCTACCTACTTATGCTAAGCTACTTGAATCGAGAGATCCCATTTTGTAGTTAGTGCATAGAGAGGATCCAGTTATCCAGGAATCCCATAGGGAGGACCCGTTCATCCCCATACCATCTGAGCCAGATCTTGGGTACGAAAGCTACACAAAATATGTAGAGTTTAGTCTATGTGGTCCTAGAGATCAATTCCATTCCATAAACATGGTCTCCATTGATTTGGCCACTTCGCTCTATAATCCAGTAGATCCATCCAAACCATTTCATCTAAACATGGATGTTATCAATTGGGATCATGTTGATTCACCAGTAGAGCTTGAAGACTTCTTTTCGAATGAAGAGATGCTCCAACCATTTCATTTTGGACCAGGTTGTGCTTACAATGTCTCATGTTGAACATGCTTCTAACGAAGAACATATAAATCCAACTGATGACATTCATTTGATCCTTATGCCTCATCAACTTGAGGAGGGATCCCATATGTCAGTAGAGGAAACCTTCAAAGTGGATATCGGTAATGATCCCACCAATCCAATGAAGGTTAAATTTGGAATGAGTCTCACTCTAGATGAGCACGCTAGCATCATCCCTCCGTTGAAAGAGAGACCTAACATTTTTTCTTTGACATACAAAGATATGCCCGGTCTAGACCCAAATTTGGTTACTTATAAATTTTCGCTAGATCCGTCTAAGAAGCCAATCAAAAAAAATCTTATAAATATGCATCCAACAGTAGCCTTAATGGTGAAAGATGAATTGCAAAAATTGTTGGATGTAGAATTTGTCATTTCCATCGACTATCCATAATGGGTATCCAATATGGTGCTTGTAGGAAAACTAGATGGAAGGATTTGTATTTGTATGTATTTTAGAGATCTCAACAAGGCAACACCCAAAGATTCATTTCCATTGCCCAATATCGATGCTCTAGTAGACTCTACTACCGGTCACAAAATGCTCTCCTTAATGGACAATTTTTTTGGTTACAATAAAATTTGGATTAAGCCCAAAGACCAGCACAAAACTACGTTTATAATGCCATGGGGAACATTTTGCTACAAAGTTATGCCATTTGGTCTCAAAAATGCTGGTGCCACATATCAACAGGCCATGACATACATTTTTCATGACTATATGCACAAAATTCTTGAAGATTATATCAATGATTTGCTAGCCAACTTATTGCTATTAGAAGAGCATGCAAAGGTCTTAAGAAAATTCTTCAACCACCTGATAGAGCACAATGTCAGGCTGAATCTTAAGAAGTGTGTATTTGGCATAACTTCTGGAATTACTAGGGTTCATCGTCTTCAAGATAGGCATCGAAGTAGATGTAGTGAAGGTCAATGCCATTTTGGAAATGCATCCTCCCACCAATATTAATGAATTAATGAGCCTTCAATGCAAGGTAGCATCGATAAAACGATTTATCACCCAACTATCAGATAAATGTCAACCCATGAATCAACTGCTCCATAAGGGTGTCCCATTCAACTGGGGTGAGGACTACAAGGCAGCCTTCACTAAGATAAAGTATTACCTGGCGACACTGCCAGTGTTAGCTCCACCAAGGATAGAAGAGCCTTTTATACTATATATATTAGCAATAGACTTTGCGTTAGGGACCATTTTGGCCCAAAAGAACGTACAAGGCAAAGAGCAAGCCATATATTACACTAGCCGAACCTTGGTGAGTTATGAGCTAGGATATGCATATGTGGAAAAACTATGTTTAGAAGTAGTGTTCGCTACCAAGAAATTGTGGCATACATGTTAAATCACATGACATATGTGATATCAAAACAAAATCCTTTGCAGTATATGATGACCAAGACATATCATAATACATACTGCAAAGTGGATCATGCTATTGATAGAATTCGATATGGAATTCATATTCCAAAAGTCCATTAAGGGACAGGTCATAGCAAATAAGTTAGTTGAGGTGCCACTATCCAGTAGTAGGCCTCTAACAATTGAGCTTTCGGATGATACAGTTTTTGTAATATTCGAAGCTCTCGAACCTAAAGAACTAGAGAACAATGTTGATATGACTCTGTTCTTTGATGGTTCAAAGTACGATCAAGGATCTGGTATAGGGATAGTGTTTTTCACATCGCAAGGAGATCCAATGCCCTTGTCATTCAAACTAGACTTCCCATACATCAAAAATAACATTGAATATTAATTTGGGCCTCCATACAGTCGTCGCCATGAATATCAAGAGACTAAACATCTTCGGTGATTCCCTGCTCATAATTAACCAAGTGAATGGACTATTTTAGTTTTGATGTTCGATACTGAAATCCTACAAAGATCTTATTGCCACATATTTGGCTAAACTAAAATGATACGACATCAAGGCAGTCCCTCGTTTGTCAAATAGGTTCACAAACACCATGGCATATTTGGGATCCTTGATCCCTCAAAATTTTTTTGTTGACTTCACTACCATCCATGTCAAGATGCTCTCGCATCCTGTAGCAGAGCATGCAACCTTTGATAACAAAGAATTAGTCAACATGATTAGTGTGGAACCAAAATCTGATTGGTTCTGCAAAGTTGAAGACTTTTTCAAGAAAGCACCTTAGGGGTCTTTAACCTCCCAGATTCCTGTGGGGAGTGGCACCACCATTCACCACCAGGTTGTTTCCTAGTCTACATTTGCAAAATTAAATAGGTAGGGGGTACATTTTGTCTTAGCAGTCAAAGTTGAGGCTCATTAGAATTAGATGTCACAGATTCAAGACTTCCTAAGACTTGGTTTTATCCCGAAGGGACTATTACGTGTTGTAAGACACACATTTAAATAGAAAGCGACTAAATATATCTTGATAGGAGATATATTGTACCACCGAAGTTATTATGGAGTTCTTCTTCATTTTCTTGAGCCCCAAGAGTCATCTTGGGAAATTTTAGAAGTTCATGATGGTACGTGCGGTGGCCATTTCAATGGCATGGCCATCATCAAGTGCATCCTTTGAATGGGTTATTATTGGCCCACTATGGAGAAGGATTGCAATGTATATGTCAGGAAATGCGTCAAATATCAGCATCATGCTAATCTTACGCACTTGCCATCACAGGCTTTACAGCCCATCCAAGCGGCTTGGCCATTTGCTCAATGGGGATTTGATCTAATTGGCAAGATCTATCCTTTGTCATCATGCCGACATACATTCATTATTATGGCTACTGAGTATTTTACAAAGTGGGTGGAGGCCATTCCCTTAATAATGACCACTGGAGCTCACATAGCAAAGTTCATAATGGAGCATATCATAAGTCATTTTGGGATACCATACAAAATAGTTTCGGATAATGGAACTTCTTTTAAGAACAAAACTATGAGAGCTTTAACATCTAAGAATCACAGTTAATACAGTTTTGCAACTCCATAATATCCACAAGAAAATGGGCAAGCTAAGGCCTCAAACAAGACTGTGGTAGCCATCTTGAAAAATATAGTGCAATAACACCACAAGGATTGGCATATACAGCTGCCCCTTGCATTATGGGCTTATAGGACTAGCATTTAGACTCCCACTGGGTGACTCCGTTTTCACTAGTATATGGCGCTGAGGCCATTATACCCTTAGAGTTGGAAATTCCAACGTTGTGCATCGCATTGAAAGAGTTCATCGATGACGACACCGCGTGGTAAGCTCAACTAAACCAATTAACGCTATTGTATGAACGTCGTGTGAATGCCCTAGAGCATCTCCATGTCTATCAAGAGCGATTAAAATGAGCTTACAATATCAAAGTCCACTAGAGAGACTTTGAAGTTGGGGATATTATGCTAAAATAAAACCAACAAAACTCAAATTTTCCACTTGATATGCAAGACAAATTTATGGCTAATTGGCTAGGACCCTATATCATATATGAAAATATTGGTCCGGGTACCTATCGCTTGACGTCGCTAGGGGGTGTTGAAGAGCCTGAACCTCTCAACATCATCCATATTAAGGCATTCTATGCTTAGAGAGTGTAGCAAAAAAATCTCCAAAGGCATCTATAAGCCCTTTGGTCAGTCAAAAAGGCACCAAGGATTTCTAAAAATCGCTTGGTCAACCCAAAGGCTTCGAGAGTTCCTATAACTACTCAGTTATCCCAAAAGGCTCGAATCTCTCATTTGAGTGATTTGGTCATGTCAAAAAAAGCTCCAAAGGCATCTATAAACCTTTTGGTTGGTCAAAAAGGCACCAAGGCTTTTTAAAAAAAATTTTGGTCAACCCAAAGGCTCTGAGGGTTACTTAAAGCCATTCGGTCATCCCAAAAAGGCACCAAGGATTTCTAAAAATTGCTTGGTCAACCCAAAGGCTCCGAGGGTTGCTTAAATCCACTCGGTCATCCTAAAAATACACCAAGGATTTCTAAAAATCACTTGGTCAACCCAAAGGCTCCAAGAGTTCCTATAGCTTCTCGGTCATCCTAAAAGGCTCCAAGCTCTATTGCTAAGATTTTGGTCAACTAAAACGTTCCAAAGGCGTCTATAAGCCCTTTGGTCAATCTAAAAATTTCCAAGGATTTCTAAGAATTTCTTGGTCAACCCAAAAAAAAAAATCTCCAAAGGCATATATACTCGTCGTTTGGTCAAATATGAAAGCTCAAAAATTCATAAAAATTTGAAAATATATAAAATTCCAAAAAAATTGGTAAAGCATAAAATCCAAAAATATTTGCTTTTGCAGTTTGCATTTTTATACATGCATTCACCTCATCATATTGCATTTAGGCATTTTTCATTCGTTGCATTCCACAGTAGAGTGTAATGTGTCTATCAAAATCTTACAAATGGTCGCACGTTTGTGTTTCAATCATGCACCCTTGCATTTATCATAATTCATTGCATTCATACACGATACCTATTGCGGAGAAATATGTATGTATATTAAGTTTTCTAGTCATTCAAACATACCTAGTGGGTTCTTTAGATATTGTATAAAGCTTGCTTTGTTGTGATAGATGAGGTCATTAGTTGGGATAGTGCTCCAACATATCAGGATCCCATCACTAAGAAAAACAATATAAAATCCTACTAATACAAGAGATGATGAAAGCTACGAAATCAGTCTTAGGTATCTAGAGAGATGGGTTTCACGACCTGCTTATCTTGCAAATAGTTCGGTCTAGAGTGGTGAACTTTGGCAAAAGGACAATAATTTCCCCTATAAATCCCAAAGTTACAAAGTGCAAATTTCAAAATACAAATTTCAAATCAAATGTAAAGTGACATAGTGAATCAAAAGCACTATAAAAATCCCTTGCTCAAAGAAAACGGTAACACATGGACTAACAATGGTTTTTATCACTACATATGAACAATTCATAAGGGTGAGAACTTGAATCCCTAGATTGTCCACATTTTGAAAGCTATAGAGTGATCCCCAATTGCAACAATGGGTTGGAAGAGTCCTGCCTGCAATCGAAGAGGTAGTTCTATTGGGTGATCCACAAACGTAGAAATGGGTTAAAATAGTCCCACCTGCATTTGGAGGGGTAGCCCTGATCAATTTGCAATATGAGCTAGCTCTAGGTGCCTAGGTTTGTCTAGTTGTATAAGTCTAATCAAAGCTCAAAAAAGGATGGTACAATCTTATGAGGAACCCTATCTCACATATGGGTTGAAAGAGTCCCGACTGACCAATGGGGTATGCTTATGGTCTATCTGAAAATACTCACATGCACACACAGGGATAATGAATAGTTGGGTCTATCACGGCAAAAGCCTGGTCCAATAAAAGCCTTGTACAGTTAGTATGTGATTTTTAGAGAAGTCTACTAGGGTGTTTGAGTCTCATGAAAAACCTCAAAAAAAAAATCTCTAATAGCAACAAAACACTAAATATCATTAGACATCAAAAATGCGAGTCGTTCATTTATCAGAATACATTTTACAAAGCACAATCAAACATATACGATAGATATCGCATGGATATTAGAAATGATGTTTATACGGCCACTAACTATATAGTACAACAAAGAAAAATATATAGAATGACATATTCATTCATTAGCATTATACCAATCCATTGCACTGCATTTCATATATGGGTGATTAATTGATTAAGTTCTTGTAATGAGAATTATCAATTATTTTGCATGATTGTTATACAATTATGTGGTGTCGTATTTTAAAATTGATATACATAGTTTACATTCATTCTTTATGTTTTAAGTGATTAAAGCATACAGGTTCATTCCCATTAGATTACAATTATGTACATAATGCATTACCATACATTGCATAACATATCATAACTTCATAAAAATGAACGCATATCCACCAAGCAAAAACAAATATGCGTTCAAAATAAACAGTGCATCCATATGCATGCATCATACATGGCACATCTAATCATCTAGATCACTGCATTTCATCAACATCATCATAAATAAGATAGCTATCTAGTGCATGTCATCCATACATCGCATCATATAAACATAGCATCAACATAAGCATTGCATCCATGTGCATCAAATAAGAATAAAATTAAAAATAAATAATCGATACACATAATGAGCCATAAATGATCATCATATATATATATATATGTGTGTGTGTGTGTGTGTGTGTGTGTGTGTGTGTGTGTGTCCAACAGAATACATAAAGAGTGTATCAAAATGCTCGTAGGCTACAAAGTGTGTATGTCCTCGACCTTACACCCAAAATAAATGTGGCATATCAAAAATAGTCTACATCTGGTAGATCCCAGATCTAGTCTACTCCCCCTATACTAGAGCTTTCACCACCTTCCTTAGCACTATGCTCTAGAGCTTGATCTCCTATTTGCTCTGGCACCCGTGGTGGGTCCTGTTGTTGATCTTGCCTACCTCCAAATCCTAAGGTGCCTAGCACATGAAAAACTAGTAACTACAGTAGGCTAGTCCTCTGACCAGTGGCCCCTGAATTCTACCCTACATCTCTAGGTTTGGCATGCAATATCACATCATGTGAGATAGAGGATTTGTGCGTCCTCTTGATCTTGTCATTCCTATGACTTGAGCTTGCCATAGGCTATCCAGAGGTCCTAGACCTAGTCTACTAACACCTTGAAGTGAAAGAATCCTTAGGAACCTGTAGCCCATGCATATCAATGTAGCCGACTAGCTGATCAACATGAGCAAGTCGGGCTGCATGCATCTCATTGGTCCTCATGACCATGTTGCATAGTCGCTCTACCTCAACCATTAGATATTGAACACCTACTAGAGCTACCACTGGTGCTGGCGAAGGCCCCATAGTAACTTGAGGAGGCAGCATAGCCTCCCTCAATACCTGGAAGAGATCCCTCTTAGCCTCTACTACAGTTCGTTGTGCCTGGGATAACTCCAATGCAGTCTATAGTCTTTGAACCTGGGCCTCTACATCTATGGCCCATATAGTAATATCTTTTATCTGGCCCTACACCTCAGTCAGGTGCCTATACCTCTTAGCTACTCTCACCTCTAGAGTGGTGATAGTAGTATCTCGCTCTAGCTACTATGTATGGAATCATATGAGTTGAATCTGCAAGTCAGCCACCTAAGCTAAGAGTAGAACCTCAGTGTTGTTAGGAGGGACCTCACCCTCATTTGGAGCCTCTTCATCTAGGTCAATCTTGAGAGCCTTCTTAGTGGTGACCTCTACACCCCAACCACCCTCTATCCACTAGCACACCCTACGCCTATCAAGATCCACCTCTGCCTCTGCTTCATTTGGCTCTCTACCTAGAGGCCCTATGTCATACCATTCAAACATGGACCACCAGCCATCATACTCTGGAGTGGTCCTAGTAGTCTCAACTCCAGTATCCTGGTAGTCATCAGCAGCATCTCCTAGAGGCTCAAGAATGATCCACTATAGATCGTTCTCTGTGACCAAGCATTTGTATCTAAGTGGGATATCTAGAATATCTTGTATGAGCACAAAATATCATAGGACCCAAGAGCAGAAATATTACTCTTGAATCTTAGCCTTACGACTGATTAGCCATATATCAGAACATGCCTGTCTCAGCCACTAGCCCTCCTTCGACAACGTTGGGCAATCCATATAAGGTTACCACTAAACATCATTCGGTCTAAGTGCCACAAACTAAGTGATGTAATGTTGGACATCACCAGCATGGATATGACTATGGGTACACTCCTCCTCATGAGACCAACAGGTGTTATAACACTGACGCTCATTAGCAATAGAAGTGATGCGTAGTGGAAGCTCTATAGGATGCTCAATCTGGATGTGCTGCCACCCCCAGATCTACAATAGAAGACTACAGCTGAGGCCCTTACAACTATGATTAGTAATATGATATAGCTCCTTGTAGAGCTAATATAGCAAGGTGCTCCCCATTATAGAAGTAAGGGCTCCTTTGCAAAACTCTGAAGAACCCTCTAGGCAGTGGATAAGAGGTTCCAAGGAATCCTCGTGCTTGAGGAGTCTAGAAGGATAATATGTACTATGAGGTGCATGAAAATGGCTTCCCATGGAGAGAAGACATCCTCATGATACCACTCGTCGATGTGCACCCCTCCGTGGTCAATCATGTCCTGAGCATCCTCGCTCTGGTCATCGAAGATAGAATCAAAAATAGCCTCCTTTACCCTAGAGGTAGAGGAGATGATGGCCTCGCCATCAATGGGGATCCTGAAGATCCTGTAGACATCCTCCAAAGTAACAGTCATTTCACCTATAGGCAGGTGAAATGTGTTGGTTCATGCATTCCAATGTCAGGCCAACATAGTTAGGTAGGCTTGATCTACCCTAATAGTGGGCAGATCCATGACATAGCCAAACTCGATAGCTCGAAACCAATCTCGGTCATCATAAGATAGAGCCTCATGGAGAGTCTTCATAATATCAAGATCCTAGGCTCTAGAAGTCAACATCTAAAATAAAAATCATAATGTAAAACAAAATCTAGCTAAACAAAGCTAAAAAAAATGCTAAAAATGACAAAAAAATATTAAAAAAAAATCGTAGATGAAACGTACGGTCTCCAATTTGCCATTTGGGAACCACAACTACCAATTTCGATTTAGGAGAGGCACCCATTTTAGGTACCCTCCTAGTCCACTAAGTCACAAAATTAAATCCTAAGCTAACCTAGACTAGTGAGGTTCATTACCTATAGTTTAGTGAGGTTCATTATCCGCCTTACTTAATGTGGTTCATTTTATTGGTATTGAGTGTGAGGTCTTAGTTTTGAGTTACCTTGCCCGCACCCTGGCCTCGGCTAGTAGATGGTTGATCAGGATCTACCATCGAGATAGATGATTGTAATTATGGTAGGTTGTGGTCACATTTCAGATCAAGGAAGGTTCTCTCACTCTCAGAGCTCTCAAATTACTAGTGCTTGCAATAAAATAATGATAAATTTCAAATTGGAATTCAATTTATAGGTTCTCCTAGTCTTGGTGAACTACAGCTGACACCTGTGGTTTTGAAACTAGGGTTTTCTACCTGCAAGTCTGACCTGTGGTTCCCAAAATTTGAAAAATTAAACCATAGACCATGCCTACAGTCCATAGCTAGAATTAAATGCACTCAAAACCCACTGAGGGAAGGTCTAAAAGAGCAAATTAATGACTCCCATTTGACACAAATTCAAAATCAATGATTAAAATTGCAAATTTGGTGATGTTAAAAGCACTATGATCAATCAAATAAATGCAAAATTAAAACAAAAAAATAATCAAATAATTAAAAACCAAATGCGCCTCGTATTTAGTGATTTATCTTATACACTTGGCGGTTGCAACGAGTTGCGATCCATGCAATTTGGCAAGATGAGTAAATCACCATAAGGACACTTAGGGAAAATTTGTCATTTCTTTTATGACATCTTTCAGCAAATCATCGACAAATATGATTCAACACAAGTCTAATTGTGTTTGTATCATTTTGATTTCCTAAGACGACTATTGCAGCCTGACTACTCCATGGGATAGAAATGTGAAAATACTACTAAGAGTTGCAATCATAATTTGAAGTAGGCCTAGCCAAGGCATTAAAAGGCTCAAATCTAAATTTTTCTAGGATCATTCATTATGGTCAAGCGATTTCGTCGCTTCATACATTGTCATTACCCTCATTGACTCATCACTTGAGGGGGTAGTCATAATTTTATAATCATAATCAAAGTTAGCAAAAGATCCTTGAGATTGTAGATCCCTTGATCTTGTCAAAATTGCATTCATTCTTGTGAATCATTGTCAACAACTATCATAAGGTTCCCCCTTTTCTTAAGGTAAATAGAAAATATGATAATTGGTTTGTAACTCTCATCCTTCAAATTTATGGGTTAGAAGATACCCATACTTGGCATTGATGCTATCCGAACGTTTGATGACGAGTGCAGACTTGTCAAAATGTAAGCCTTTCATGAGTTAGAAGCAATGATTCTAAGATGCGCATACTTTTGCTATACCTAGGGCATCTAATGTTGATCCAACTAATGATCATCATAGAACCATAGGCATTGTTTTAGGATGTATATTTTTTCTTAGCATTGTTCAATCTCACAACACATCTCAAAAGGGGTATTTTTAGACACCTAAAATGTGTCATGTCGAGGGCGACTACTCATATGGACATGCTGCAAGACCATATGGAGTATCCTATACAAACTCTAAGATAGAGTAGTGGTTTTGACCACTCAATTTAGGCATTTTGGCCTAATTAGTCTGAACCGTAGTCTAGACCTATGGTCTCCAGTCTAAACTGTGGTTGACACCAATAGTCTACAGTCTGGACCACAATTGTGACCTGCAGTCTTAACTAAAGTTTAGGTAGGCCTTCCATCTGATTCAAATTGGTTGGAATGGCCAAAATATCTAGAAGAAGGTAGTTGAAGGATGGAATATTCCAGAGGCTTCCATCCCAACTTTCCTAACCACCCTTTTTGGTCTTGGCTTCTCCATGAAGCCACCCCTAGCCCTAAGGGCATGCTATAAATAACCCCTCCAAATGGGAAGAAAAAAGAGAAGCAAGCATTAGATATTTGAGCAACGAAGCCCTAGAAAATTGTACACTCAAACTGATTATACTAAGAGATATAGCTATTGCACTTAATCCTTGACCCTTTTGCCAACATTCATGATGAATTGTATTATGGATGCCCTAGGTGCCTAGTAGGATCAAGAAATGCAAATTCAGGCAAATGAAGGTCCTTCACATCAAATTGATCACTAAATCAATCTGAGGACAACAAAGGTGACCCTTGAACATCAATTTGGACAAGGATATCAAGCCCACTACCCTTGATTTTGAGGGTAAACCTATCAGAGGTCAAACCATGGTTGTTAGTCACGGTTCACAGTGTAGATCACTCACCAAAGCTACGTTTTGCAACAAGTGATATATCACCTTACTCTTTTAATTTATGTTCATTTAAATAGGTTAGATTAATCAATTCTTAGGTTTATTTATAGTTTAGAAGAATTCTAACCCTAGGAATCAGCTTAGAATAGATAATTCATGATTTGCATTAATTAGGACATTTGTGGATATTTTATGCACCTCTATGCATCTATTTTATTATTTTATCCATGCATTATTTGTCTAATGATCTCCTTTATACTATATTACAAATCTTGATTCAGTTAGTATAGTTTAAAGGTTTTCTTTATATTTTCTTGATTATTAGTTTAAATGGCATTATCATGTATGTTTCCTTAAAGGGCCTCATTATGAGAGGCTATCTATATTTTTGATTGTGTGTTGTTGTTTCTTTATCTTAAGAAGATAGGTACAAGGGGATTCCATATCATAATCCTTCCACATCATGAAGAAGGGGGTCAACTCCACCCCAAGGCAGTTTGCGACTAGTCAAATGACAATATTAATGCGCCTACCCTATTGAGGGCATTGGCAATTGTATAAACTGTATCACCGTTCAAGTGACCCTAAGAGGGGCATATTTGTAATAGAGATTCATTCATAATCAATATAAGAAATATTATTTTGTTGAATTTATGCAATGTGTCAAGATTTTACGCTTTTATGATGACTATAGATTAATACAGTAGATAGGTGCATGTTTTTTTCTTATGTCAGTTCCTAGTGCTTTTCTATCCATAACTTCCCATTCTTCATCTGTTGTCAATTATGGCTTCTTTGCTACTCCACCTAATGGTAGGTAAAGATATTTTTGATAAATATAATCCTCCATTTGCATCTTCCATAGCTGGTAGTTTTGGCCATTAAACTTCTCAACCCCAAATTTACCTTCTGCCATTACTCCCACTCAAATTGGAAAACCCTCCTTTCAAGTGCATTTTTCAAACCCTAAGCTTTGATACCAGTTGTTAGGATTAAAGCATAAAATATGAGCAATAAAATATGGAAATAAAACATAGAAGAAAATAATGCAATACACAATAGACACAAATTTATGTGGTTCACCCAATGTGGGCTACTCCACGAAGAAAATAACCAGGCCCTTTGTATTCCGTCCAAAAAACCCTTTTGTACATAGTCACGCACCACATTACATTTTATTCACCATACATCCTCTTATAAAAGTGCATTACAATTTTAGGGTAAAAAACTTGCCTAAAATCTACCGTTTGATCTATGACCTAATAACAAATGGTCCATATTTACATAGAGGAAAAAGCATCTATTTTTGGCTTTGGGGGCGTTACCCCAAAACCCCCACTAGGGGGGGCTCCATAAAAGTGTCATCACCCCCATGGATCCCCCATGGTGACAATAGTATGGGGAGCTAATGCCCCCCCTACACCCCCCTCTTTCGCATAGTGGGTCCAAGTATGGATGAAAAAAGGCCTCCAAATTAATCAGGCTCCATAATCAACACTTTTCCTTTAGCTTCCTATCATCCCGATACATTATGGATGAAAATATTTTAGTAGAAGCAATTATCATGTGCACTGATCATTGAGATACAAATATTATAGGTTTGGAACACACTTCCTTCATTTTACTTGTTGGCTCTTTGATCGGTGACACTGGTCGTATGTCATGGTGTGTTGATGGGAGCATGAAGTCCCCTAGCAAATCTTCTAAATTCATGTATATGAATGTTTCTTCATCTGAAGATACCACGTGAACTCGTCACTCATGTACATATTTAATACACTGATGGAGAATTGAAGGGACACAATGCATCTCTCTTATACAAGGTCATCCTAGAAGTATATTGTACTACATAGCACCTTCAATCAAATGACACATCACCAGGATGCATCTCTCTTATCCAAGGTCATAGAAGACTACCGTGCTGATAGTTGAGCATAATGCATCATTAAAAGCTCCTAACGTGAAGGCAAAAGGTATTATATGCATCTTTGGCAACTTAAGGTATGTCATCACCTTGGTCATGATTATATTTATTGATGATCCCATATCAATCAAAACCTGCTTGAAAGTTTTATGATTTACACACGTAATGATGTGGAGCAGTGGGTCCACTGTGATAGTGGAAACCATCTTGATTTCATGATCATAAAATTGTATAATCGGTTTCTGGTACTTTTGCATGTATCCCATGAAGTGTGTGAATGCTTTGGGACCCTGGGACTGCACTTCTATGGACCTTATAATATCCATAAGTGTATCCCTTGTGCTTGGGATACCATTGAATCAACTCATAAATGGATAACTTTGTTGTATTCATTTGTAGGTTTTGAACTTACCTACTCCTAATTGTCACCATCAGTCTAGTTGGTGGGCCTAAGACATTTTGGGCTGGCCTTGAAGGAGATAGCTTGTATCCTAATAGGCAATGGAGGTTGATTTGGTATTTCATACCTCACATGTCTTGTGATGACATTGACCATTCTGAAAAACTTGTGGGTTGGTGGTTCGATGCGTACTTGATTGACCTGACCAACATTTTTTCTTGGTGCCTTATGGTTGGGTAGAGGATTTTTGTAAATCCTCATATTTTGATTTTTAGACACTTGTGGGTTATCCACAAGAAGTGTACCTCTTTCGATCATATTTTGCACTAAATATTTGAAATACCAACATACCTCTATGTTTTGACCTTTCGTTCAATGAAATATGCAATATTAATCATCCTTATACCCCTTAGGCTTGGGTTGATTAGGGTCTATTAATTTGATTTCTGGTAAGTTTATTGCCTTTGCCCCACACAATTGAGAAAAAATTGATGTCAACGATTTCGATAATTGAGTAAATATGTGAGGGTGTATTTATTTTTCCTTACCCTTCTGATTGTTTTTGTGCTACTCATACTATACATGAGGAGGTTAGGCTTGATGTTACCCCTTATCCCCTTTCTAAAATTTTAGAACTACCTTATTAACATGGACTGGCTTGGCCTATTGTTTCTTGATTTTCTTCTTGTTCCATTTCTTCTTGCTTCTTAGTTTCAAGTTACACTCTTGTGACTTGATGTCATTTATCATTTTGGCTTATGCCAAAGCCTATTCAAATGTTTGATATTGTTGCAAATGTAATAATAACAAAATGTGCTTTGCATAACTTTTCATAAATATTCGAGTTAATTCAAAAGCAAGGATAGAGAATGGTAACTTCGCCATCATATTTCTCCATCATTTCCCATAATCCATAACTGGCTCGTCATCATGTTGAATTAAAGTAGCTAGATTGTATAAGTTTACCTTTTTCTTGATGCTTAAGTAGAAGCGTTCAAGAAATACATCAGCCAGTTGCTCAAAACTAGTGATGTTGTACCTCTTGAGTTGATTAAACCACTCTTGGGCTGGTCCTGAGAGGGTTGTAATGAAGTTCCATAGGAGCAAAGTATCATTGCTCTTGATCTAAAAGTACATTTCTAGAAAAATCATGACATGCTCCTGAGCATCCTCCTCTCCTTTAAACTTTTTTAGCCTAGGCATCTCAAAATGCTCAAGATAGGCCAGAATAGGCACTAACAGGAATAAAGGTTCATTATGAATCTTGTTGAAGGTAGGCTTTTGATAAGTCATTCATTGCTTCTCTATAGCTTTAACCGTCTTTACCAAGGCCTTATAGGCCTACAAAGATAAGAACTCCTCTTTTCTGGATTGCCTTTGAGGTACCTTTGGATGCACATTCCTCTTCAGTCTAGGTGGAGGACTAGGCTCATCATCCACTTTGACTTGGGAGATCTCAAGATATTATTGATCTAATTTCTCCCACTTCTTCTTCATGCTGCCTATGCCCACAATGTTTGGATGCTGGACATCAATCTCTATGTTGGGTCATATGGCAATTATGGGTGTCTATATGGTCAGGGTGCAACTCGGACTACAAAGTAGCTTATTTTTCAATGCTCTCCCTGTAATAACTATGGGGAGGTAAACTAGCATTGGCCAATCAATATTCCCTCTAAGAATGCTCCTTTTAATCAAGGATGTTTTACTCACACATGCACTATTCATATAAGCATTGTCTTATGAACCTTTGCCTCTGAGTGTCCTCATTTTCAAGGCATTTCTACTTTGCATGAACATCTTCTAATTGGTCCTGGAGGATTTGACATATCTACTCTAACACTAGCTTATGATATCTATCTATGTGATCAACTGTATGAGGCCTCTGGTGTGTGTACTCTATTTGAGTGGTTTTGTGGGTGTGTCCCCCAATAGACTAATTTACTACGCTATTGCCCTTATCTGAGAAGATAGTATTTGCATCCAGTTTTTGCCTATACTTTGTGCCCACATGGGATGCAAGGGCATGCATATCACTAGAACTCTTGGAGCATTCTCTAGGCTCTTTTATGGTCCTAATCGTACTACCATTTTGCATGCTCACTGAATGAGAAGGCATAGGAGTAGGTTTATAACCTAGCTATCCTAAGACTCTATCTAGATTGTCTAATTTTCTACTATGCCATGGCTCATGATATGGCGTACCATTTTCTCCCACTTTAGACATATCTATGGTGATCCTACATGGTTCACTTATATGGGGAGTCTGCATGGATCTACGCTCAGAAGTGGTCCTTTCTATTTGCCCTTAAATGGGTGGATCTTGAGCCAGTCTATACTCAGGTGGTGGAGGCCTCAAGCCTCCCTTAGCTGCAGGTCAAAGGGGTACCAATCTGGATCCCTCTATGACATACTCTTTAGTAGATCTCATGGATGCACATGGAATGTGATAATGGTAAATTATTCCATGTTCAGGACCCCCATTCTAGGAAGTCCCCTGCTCTAATTTGTCTCAAGGAGTTACTATTGGCTCCTCTAATCGAGGTATTCTCAATAGGGTCCCTATGCGTAGAATTATCCCCTCTAATACTCATTGAATAACATTCAGGAGGATTCTGTGGTTGAGGGTTATGTACATCTTGTTGTGCATTTGGTGGATCTTTGACCTTGACCTCGATTCTATGCTCGAATCAATCTCTCTATGTATGCACCATGATATTATATTATCTCGTATATAAATTTTAAGGCAAACAAAGTAAACAATGATGATTATCTCTTTTAAAATTTTTTCTTGTGAACCCTAAACTATTTTGATGTGTTTTGATATTTGTTGTATCATAAAGTAACTCTCATCATGTTTTCAATAAGTTGATAATATACTCAATTGTTCAATGGTTTTCACCTGTATACTCATAGCTCGATAACCTAGAAATGAACTCCAGGCTGTGTAATCCTACCTATAATATGTGGTAATGAAGTCCACACATGGTCAAGGAGCACAGGTCCTCCTTGTCCTCACCCCTTTTACCCACAGTCAGTGATATACCTCTTCGAAGAGAGATATGTGTAAATTTTTCATGAGCTATGATGGCATCTTGGATTCAGTATTGGTCTAGTAAAAAAGTACCGAGAGAGTTGGACCAATAGATGGAAATCACTGCCACCATCATTGAACCCTACTAGTGGTTGGATGTGACTTCCAACTCACTAGCGTTTACAATGTGTCGTGGTGTGTGTGGTTATTTTTACTTTGCATGAAAATAAAATGCATAAAATAGCATTCAAATGATTTTCCCTACATGCTTTTCAAAAGAACATTTTATTTTAAGAGAATGCATGACTATACTAGATGAGTTTTCAAAGAATGCAACTATCTATGATGAAAATGGCCACATATTGGGCCTCATACATGCAAACTCAAAATATAGAATGGCCTAGACCACTAGAGACTAGGGTATACTACAATCAAAGATCTGCTATTCCTAGCAGTGGCTAGTAGAAAAGTAAAAATGACCTAGGATTTTCCCATTTCTACTTTTCATTAATTTTTTAATTAACCTAACATTTTTGCAACTTGGAAAATAAAAACACAGACAGACAGAAAAAAACATAGTAAAATGAAGCCTACCTCATATCCCAATCTGATGAAGTTTTAGATACATGTATGTTTTGTTCTCTATCGACCGCATCTGTCAGACGTGGTTGCAACTATTGCCCACGGCTCTGTGGTGTGGCTACAACTGTTAACTGTGGCTATCAATAGCAGCTAAGGCTTGTTATCACAAACTACTATAAGTTATTATTCTATGGAATAAAATGTGAGGTTCCATCGTGATCGCCTTCTGGAGCAATCTAGGATGCATACACCTAAACTAATAATAACTAAAAATCATGCAAATCACAAAAGAATGAACGAAATTGCAAATAACCACAAAGAAGGACTCCTTTTATTAAATTTCCAATGAAACTTGATTACAAATCCATCCCTCTTATGGATACCCAATGTGATACAATTATTACAATCATAGAAAATCCCCATGCAAGGGTAGGTGTAATCCACAAGCTTCCTAGGTTGACACAAACTGCTCCAAGGCAAATGTAGCCTTCTTCTCCACAATTAGAGGCATTTTTTGCTTTGAATGACAAGACCCTATTAACCCTATGTTCAAGAAATAACAAGAAGCAATTAAAATAAAATGAGGTCTCTCTCAATGAGGCTTTTAGAGGAAATTATACAAAATAATATCATGAAAGCTTGAAATAAATAAAATGTATAAAGCATAGTAATATACTTTAAACATGATAATTAGCCATCAAGAAATGTAAAGGAAACATAGATCAATCTATCTGGTGTTCTAATTAAACAATTGGAAACATGAAAATATAATAAATAGCTAGAATTTTCTCCAATCTGGAGGGGGTTTTATAGCACTTAATAAGGCCATGTCTTAGCTTCATGGAGAAGCCAATATCAAGAAGGGGTTTTTGGGGTAGTTGGATGGAAACTTATGGAAATTTATGCTCTCTAACTGCTTGAATATTCAACCAATTAGCCGTTGTAACCATTTTTTGGTCAACCAAGGTCCAACTAATTTTGAAGGCTAACCATAGCTCTGAGGTGCGGTCAGCTCTGTTAACCATGGGTGTCATCCGTGACCAACACTGATTAGGCCAAAATGCCTACATGAGTAGTTAGAACCACTGCTGCACCTGGGAATCTATCCAAGATCTTTCATATGATCTTCTAGCATGTCCCATATGAGTATTCACCTTGACATGATGCATTTTAGGTGTACAGTAATATTTTTGATACGCAAGTGAATATTTTAATTGATAGTGAGGCCACTAATAGATTCATTTCTTGTAATTTAGCAAATAATATGCTAGAAATGCCAAGATATTTGGCTCATGGATGGAAGTTCAAGTATGGTTTTGGACAAACCTACTTAGCAAACAAATGTTTTCCTATGACAAAAATTGTTTTAGCTAGTGGAACCACATAAGGTTACTTATATGTAGCTCCACTTCATGCCTTCGATGTGGAAGGAGGTAAAGAAATACTAAGAATTCATAGCGAATATGGGGTATTTAAACCCCACATGTTGTTAGCTATGCAGCTAAATAAAACCCTCAATAAATGAGGGATAGTCTATGTGATTAAGCTAAATGAAGCTAGAGAAGACTAAAAGAAAGAGGTGTTGGAAACACACCCAATTTTGTAGGATTTCAAGGATGTATTTCTTGAGGATTTTCTTGGACTCCATCCTATGTGGGAATTTGATTTCACTATTGATCTTATGACATGAGCAAAACCAATTCATAGATCTCTATATAGTATGACTCCTATCAAGATGCATGAATTAAAGGTACAATTATAAGGGTTGATAGAAAAGGGGTTGATAAAACCAAGTGTGTCATATTGGGGTGCACTAGTTTTATTTGTGAAAAATAAATATGACTCTTTAAGGTTGTGTATTGATTAAAGTATGTTGAATAAAGCTACAATCAAGAACCAATATCCCATTCCTAGAATCGAAGATTTATTTGATCAGTTGAGAGATACCATGGTTTTTACTAAGATAGATTTTAGGTCAGCGTATCACCAGTTAAGAATACATGATGACACTCACAATATGGAATTCAAGACTAGGTATAGGTACTATGAGTTTACAGTCCTACCCTTCGAACTATATAATATCCTAGCCACCTTCATGAATTTAATGAACATCATGTTCAGAAGGCACATGTACCAGTTTGTCCTTGTATTTCTAAATGATATCCTAATATACTCTCGAAACAAGGAAGAACATGATAAACATCTCAAGATCATGTTAGAGTTGTTAAGGGAAAACCAATTCTATGGAAATCTAGCCAAGAGCAATTTCTATGTTTCAAAGGTATGATATCTAGGACATATCATATTAGCAAAAGGAATTTCTATGGATCCAGAGAAGATGGAAGCCATATTAAATTGGCCACAACCTACTAATATTATTGAAGTAAAAATCTTCATGGAGTTAACGAGATACTATAGATGTTATATAAAATATTTCTCAAATATTTTTATGGCAATAACTAACATTTAGAAGAAAGAGAAGGAATTCAAATGGACGAAAAAGTGTGAAGCTACCTTCACATTACTAAAATAGAAACTCACTACCGTACCAATATTGAAAATTATAGACCTGCAAGGAGATATTTCAGTATGCACTGATGCATTGCTAGAATGGTTAGGAGTAATACTCATGCAAGAAGAGTCAGTCGTAGCTTATGCTTCAAGAAATCTTAAAAAGTATGAAGTTAATTATGCTACTCATGATTTAGAGCTAGCTATTATGGTGCATACTCTAAAGGCTTGTGCCACTATTTGGTGAGGAGACCTTTTAAATTAAAATATGACCACCAAATTCTAAGGTACATATTTATCCAACCAATACTCAATGCGAGACAGAGAAGAGAAGATGGATCAAGTTTCTCATTGAGTATGACTTTGAAATTGAGTACTTAAAAGGGAAAGAGAATAAGGTTGTTGATGCCTTGAGCAGGAGGAGACACATAATAGCCATAACTGAAAGTCACATGAATTTGATGGACCAAGTGAGACAAGAGCAATCTCGAGATGAGTATTGCTGGGAAATTTGAGCTAGAATAGATAGGGACCTTGAGGATAATAAGAAGTTTGGAATGATAGATGACCTTTTGTTCTATAAAGGTAGAATAATCATGCCAAAAGCAAATAATTTAAGGAAGTTATTAATGCAAGAATACCATATATCTCCTTATTATGCTCATCGTGGAGAGGGTAAATGAGGGATAAAATGAAAAGAACCTTCTTTTGGGTAGGGATGAATAAGGATATCACCAATTTTATCACTCGGTACCTTGAATGCTAGAAATTTAATGTAGAACGTAAGCATATCGTAGGACAGTTGTATCCACATAGTGTACCTACATAAATATGGTAGGTCATATCTATGGATTTTATAGTAGGTTTACCTAAGACCAGGTACCAACATGATGCAATCCTTGTAATAGTCGATAAATTGACTAAAGTTGTACATTTATACCTAGGAGCACCGAGGATGATGCTCAGGTGGTGGCTAATATATTTACCAAAGAAGTGTTATGATTGCATGGATTTCCAAAGGTAGTCATCTCAGATAGGGATTCCAAATTCAATTTCAAATTTTGGAAATCCCTTCATCATGCAATAGAAATGAAATTGATTATGATTTTAGCATACCACCCTAAGATAGACGATCAAACAGAATGGGTAAACCAAGTACTAGAGGATATGCTCCACATGTACTACATGGATCAAAAGTCTCATTGGGAATACTACCTATACTTGGTAGAATTTACCTACAATAATGGACATCAGTCATTTCTAGGAATGGCACCTTTCGATGTCTTGTATGGATGAAAGTGTAGGATGCCATTGTCTTGGGACAACCTAGAAGATAGAGTTGTGATTGGGCCAAAAATAGTTAGATAAATGGAATATCAATTAAAGGTAATTAGGCAAAAACTCAAATAAATGGGATTAGTTTATTTTTGAACTAAGGTAATGGGACTTTGGTTTATGAAATGAATGAAATGGCTTATTATTTTATTAAAGTAGTAAAAGATTTAATTTAGCAAATGAGTGAGAAGATTATTTTATAGATTGAAGGTATGGGACTTTAATTCTGTAAAATAATATAAGTTTGATTAAAGTGGAACCGTGATCTACTTGTGTATGTTGAATGACTCTCTAACGATATTTGAGAGGTGATAGTAAAAGTAATGATTCTTTTATGAGATCATTAGATGGTTGGTAATTGGATTAAATTTGTATAGTTGTAATTTGGAAAATTTTATGTTAATTGTATTTAGAGGTATGCCTATCCTGAACCATGAGTTCCTTGATCCCCTATTATCATCAATAATCAACAAACAATAAGGGAGGACCAAAGAAGCATATGGGACTAATGCACCAGTTGTTCTCTACTTGCAGTAAATCTTCTTATGCTCAAATAGACTAGATTTGTGGGGAGATTTCCCTGATGAAATTGATGTAATATATTATTCTTTAAGAGTATGGAGTATTGCCATACTTGAGTTATGTAATAATTGCTTAATTTTTTGAAGGATGTACTTTTAAAATTACTATTTGATGTATCTATGTTTGTATTCAAAACCTTTACAATTAATGTTCATCTTCTTGGTTACTACTTTCTTTTAAATATCTTTGCATGCTTTATGAGTTATGTTTTGTTAGATTTAGTATCTAGATATATCTTTTTTTTCCTTGCTTCATAATAATAAAAAGAATAAGTAATAAGTTCTAGGTGAACTTAGAGGATAACCTAAGGGCTTGAGACCCCCTTAGGGTGAACATAGTGGACCTAAGGTATTAATACCCCCTTAAAGAGATTGGTAAGTAGGTTTGTGGAAAGACTACATCTGAGTTAAGATAGCTTGTTGAAATATGAGATTGATAGCTTAACTTGCAATACACAGTATACCTACGCATAATGGCTTGCATAGAGTATGGAGATGTGTGTAAACCTTCTAATGGATGAAGGTGATAAGTCTAGCTCATCGAGAATGATGAGATGGATGGACTTGTTTGCATAACATACGATACACCTATGCAAATTGGACTTGCATGAGAGAATCTTATGAGATATAGTTCTTGAGAAACTTAGGGGATTTTGCTAAACATTAAGTTAATATAAGGTTGGTTAGGGGTTTATGAATCCCTCTCCTTAGTCAATAAAAAAATCTATTATTTTCTATGTGTTTCTTGTTTCTTTTTTCAATATTGTTACAAAATAGGTCATCATGTTGAGAGGTTGTACTAGCCAATGAGATACCTATAGTAATTGTTTCCAACCATTCATTATGTATAAGTGGGGAAAATGAAATTCTAGTGGACCATCATTATCAATGCAAGGATTGTTAAAAGTTTCTAAATATTCTCTAGAATAATCTAGTAGTCCTCCACCTAGCCCAAACTTATTCATAAATCCTAATAAATATAAAAAAAAAAATCTATAACACTTATTGGGGATATCTTGATATGGCAGATAGGTAATGCAATGTAGATGAAAACCATAACACTAATGTAGGACACCAAGGGAGCAATGCGAATAGAATATTTACATTTCCCATTAGGTTAAACCTAGATAAAGAAGCTCCAATGAAAAGCATCTTTCTCTTGATATTACTAGTGTTTATGGGAATTACTTCCAAAGACCAAGATCATTTCCTATTTGAATTCAAGGTCTTATACCAAAGATATAATTATGAGTAAGACAACCATAAACTTAAACTATTTTCATCCACATTATATAATTTAGCTATGGGATGGTTTATAGGATTAAACCTAGACTTAATACACACATGGGATAAAATGGAAAAAAATATTTTTGGATAAATACTAGGAATATTGTAGGGTTAAAAATCAAAAGGGAGAACTACTTCAAATGAAACAATAAGATGAGGAAAACTTGGAAGACTATCTTGATAGGTTTCTTTTCATTCAAAGAAGATGTGGATTTGGACTTGACTAAGAATTAAGCAAAATCATATTTCTAAGAGGACTAATAGATGAATCTTGAGATGCTTTGAATCTCATGGGAATATGTGATATAAAAAAACTTGACATCCCTAAAATTACTCATGCACTAGGGTAGGTAAATGTTCCTACAAAGGAAGAAAAAAATAAGAGAGATAATGTAATAATTGTAAACCTCAAGACCGATATTCTAGTGCATCTTAATACTACGATAGATAAAATGCAAGCAATAAAGCTAGCAAACCTTTAGGAATTTATTTTCCTAGATGCAAAAGGAAACATGCTCTCCATGAATGCCCATTCGAAAATAATGTTATATGAAGCATTTGTGAAAAGGGGTATTCTACAAATCAGTGTCACATCTTACCATAAATCAAAACTACCATTAGTATAAGTCAACAACCTACTAGAGAACTTAACTTTATTGGGCAAAGAAATAATATTAATAATCCTTTTTAATTTTTCCCATGATCTTATATGAATTGGATGACTAACCCTTGGAATATGACTTGGATAATGTCATCCCCTCCATCTTGGGACTCAATATCCCTAGCCACCAATAGAATGTTCAAATTTAGCATGGGTTCCTCACCCACCACAATAACAATGGGGACCACACCACCAACACAATCAAACATACTAGGGACAATAAAAATTTAAGAACCAACAACAAGATTTGTTAGTTGGACCTACTCACCTTCCATAAGTAAATTATCCATAGAATATTAAATAGCCTCTACTTCCTACACAACCTATGGCCAATCCTAATAACAATAGATGGGCAGTACCTGTCTATACTAATGAAACATCAGATATAGCTACACTTAATGCTATTAATTGTGACAATGTATAATTACAATCAAGAAAGGTGCTTCCTAATATTTTTGAACCAACCATAATAGAACCAGGTGACTATGAAGCACAACCTTGAGAACAAGATATCTAAGAAGAGAAGAACCCTCACCAATCTTCCCAAAATATTTATGTTGTGGCTGCTCCACAACGTACCCCAAAATTGGTGATCCACTTTTATTTTAAGTTTGTAAGGTTTTTGGAATCTTTGGAGAGATAATTTCGATAGGTCACATCCCTGATTCTTACATCTCAGTTTCCAAGATTCATTGTTGAGTAGCATTTTCATCTTCTTTTATCTTCTTTTGGAGTGTTGATAGGCTTGTGTGTGGCTTGGTGTCCGGTTTCACATTTATGTTAAGTGGGATAGAGTGTTGATCCATCCATTTCCTTTTCTTGTGTTTTGGTTGATTTTAATAGCTTGAATTGGATCGATTCAAACTTCCAAAATTAATCAAATTTAAATGAAATTTTGAATTTAAAATAATAAATTAATAAAAGTTATATATATATATATATATATATATATATATATATATATATATATATATATGATAAAAAAATAAATAATAATAATAATAATATATAAAATAAGGTCATTTTTATATATATAAAGCATAAATAAAAAAATATAATAAAATAATAACAAATAAAGGTAAAACATATTTATGTTTACCTTTAGTTATTAAAACTAGTGATGCTTTATGTTATTTATGTTTATAAAGGTTTAATAAAAGTTGAATACGTCATTCTATTATGTGCAGGAGAAGTTCAGCAACAACGACATCCCGAAAGGCGGATGACATAGATAGCATGAGCGGACACTATGGACACCCGCAGACGATGACGCACTTGAAGACTTGACTCGTGGCAGTGACAAGGACAGTTTTAAATAAGATGTAAAACACAGTGCTCAGATGTCGTGGACAAAGATAGCAGGAGTGATCTACACAGACGAAGTGGGTCCCATAGTCATTTTGTCAATTCAACGTAGTTCATGGACATCAAAGGCACTATGAATAATAGCAGTGATGAGAAGTATCTAGTATGTCGACGGTTATATCGAGTTGGTAGGATTCGGAGGATTCACGATGATCAACGGCAGCATGATAGTCACAGAGTAGTGCATGGCAGAGGTGCATTCATATAGTTCTCGCTTGTAAAGGTTGTAGTGGATGACACCCAGAATAGCGAAGTCATCACAGCATAGTACCCGAATGTAATGGACACAGAGACACCGAAGTAATGTCAGACATAAATAATATATCGGTAAAGGAGTGAACATCCTAGTTTGAATATAATATGCATGGATATCGTGTGTGGGAATAGTGCATCAATGGGGGTATGGTTTTGTATTTTCACAGTTCAATCAACATGAGCGGTTACGGCTTGGACAGCAACGTTGTTCTAAAATACAGTAGCAATGGGGCAGTCTCGAACATCGATTATGAGTATAGTCGGTGGTGTACTTCAGTGCATATTTTGAATTGGGTTCGTGGAAGAGTTTTGGCCCATGGTGTCCCGATTATAAGTACGTAGAGATACGCAAGGTGGAGCCTAGTCACCAGGTGATGTGTGCGAACTGACAGCGAGTAGTAGCAATGGAGAGTGTAACGGTGCCAGCATGACAAAAGATGAAGGTAATATATGTTATTTCAAAGGTAAAGAATAAGTTACATAACTGAATCATGTACAGGTCATTGAATGTGCCAAAAATTACTGTTTTTGAATTTCAAACATGTCACCAATGGGGATTTAATTCAATTTGAGTATCAATTTGAATGATATGATTTCCTAGTCCGAGTGTATGAGATTAAGGACGGTAAAATCTATGAATGGGCTAGGGTGTAATGAGAAGAGGAAGCGGTTGTATGTTAGGAGATGGTGTCATCTCAAGGTTGGGAATAGTGACCAATATTTTTCATATTTTAAAAGGTAGTCTCAAGGAAATGAAAAATAAATATTCATTTCGTAGACATTTCAAAGTGATCAATGATGGTTTGATTACGCATGGATATTAAGGAAGCTATATTTTTTTTGTTTCGGGAGAAAAAATAAAAGTTCGAAAACCAGATAGTGGGAAGCCAAACGCAGTAAAAGAAAAACAAAGACAAATGAATGAAAAGTTTCAGCGAATAAGGAGAGGAAACGAAGGGACATAGGGCAGATTTCAAATACCCATCAAAGCCATTGAAATGGGGTTTGATCCTTTTGGAGACCAGATGTTGCTGGAACTGGGATGTATACAAAAATTTTGTTGTTTTGATGCAAATATTTTGCAGGATTTATGCACCTTGTGAGAAAAATAAAAGAAAAATAAGGTTAGGTTGGGTTATGTTCAGAAACTCTCATATCTTAGGTTTTGCATGATAGGGTAGCATGAAACTGTCATTAGTTTATTTTTTGGATTTTCTGCATTTTATTTCTATTTCCAGATTTTTTATTTTCTAACTCTTCATTTTGTAGATTTTTTTAAACTTCGACAATTAAAATAAAAATTGAAAAAAAATAAAATGATAAAATAAAATACATGGGTGTGAAGAATGAGCTATAATATTTCATCCAAAATAAATTCGAACTCATTCCAAAGCCATTTTAAATTTATAAAAATTATTTAAAATTGTTGTTTTATGCATATTTTTATAATTTCAAAATTTTATTTTTTCTCATTTTGAAGGTAAATCAAATTGTTTCAGCTTTGCATTTTATTCGCAAACAATAAATGGACTTTCCTTTATGAAAATTCCAATTTCATTAAAGGGAAGTGATTTATATGGCATTCCATAGGCCATCATTTTCGGAGCAATAAATTCGCCTTTCTTTATGAAAATTCTGATTTCATTAAAGAGAGGTAATTTACACATTATATCAAAAGCTATTGTTTTAAAGCATTAAATTATTTCTTCTTTATGAAAATTATGATTTCATTAAAGAGGGATAATTTATAATGACATTTTAAGGTCATTATTTTAAAGCAATAAATTATCCTCTCTTTATGAAAATTAATTTCATCAAAGAGGGATAATTTATTTATTATATTAAAGGCTATCTTTATCTTCATGATAGAAGCAACAATTAAAGGAATCCAATATTCATTTCACATTCATATTTAGAGAGATTTTAATCTTCTATTTTATTGTTCAAAGTAGGGTTTAATACAAGATAAAAGCTTGTTTGAAATCTACTTAATCAAAAGAAGATAAAACCTATCTAAAATCCTTCAAGATAAAAGGAATTAAGGCTTTACATCATGGTCATATGTAGGCCAATTCACATTTGTTTATTTTTAAGTTTTATGAACAATCATTAGTATAGCATGATAAAATAAATCAATACATGCCCCTTGTTAACAGTTACTTGCAATCACTAAGGTATTCCTAGCATTTAATTGATATATATTCATTGAGATTACTAATACACATGTGCAATGCTTATATAGCAGAACCTTGGAGAAGTTATTTTGTTTTAACTTCTTTGCAAGAGAGGGTTTTGGGATTAAAATCCTAAGGTGAGTGTGATTTTGCAATTGGGTAAAATTACCACTCAACATTTTGGTGCTAAAAGGAGGGCATGAATTAGTGAAATTTATTTATGCTAAATTTTTCATTGTTGTTCTAAATGTTTTTGAATTATTCATGCAATGAATAATATGATTTTGGTGTAACCTTGAGAGCTCTAAATTGCTAAATGTTTCAAGTCCTTTTGATTAGCATCTTTTTTTTTTTTAAGCGAAAAATCCCTTGCGGGGCCGCCTTGGTCTGAGAGACCACGAACAGGGGGTTCTATACCGTCAAAGTCACCCGGGAGTCGCACCCAGCCCTGCCCGCACCAACATTATCAATTGGATTTTGGGTACCCAATTTAGCTTTTTGGTAGGGTGGAGATTTGAACCTGGGACCTCCCTTGGAGGATTGCCCTCTCCTCTCCAACTCACCTACAACACCTAGGTAAAAACTAATTTATAGTGGAAAACACCCCTTTCGAGGTGCCACTTTCAATAGGTTGGGCATAGGAGGAATGGAGCCTTGTCGGCCTCTACCAGCACATAGGACATTCCTAACTATACCATATATCTGCAAGATGGAGACAAGGGGAATGGAACCTGAGTCAGCCTCTACCAGCACCCAGGGTATTTACCACTGCACCACAACAAGCAGATCTTTTGATTAGCATTCTTGGCCTCCTGTAGAACTCGACACTTTGGGAGATAGGAGGGCCTAAATTGATTTATTTTATTGCTATTTAGATGCTATATTGTTCATTTTTAAATGAAATATTTATTCAAAGATATTGGTTTGGACTAACGAACTTTTGTTTACATATGATCACTTTCATTGATTCCAACGTTCTCTAATTGATGATGCTTTAATGCTAACCTTGTTGTAAATTAGAAAATGTTCTTTGATGCCATGGTTTAATTGATGCAATGTAGCTTGGTTAATGTTAATCATCTCTTAGTATAGTTCTTATTGTGAGGTGTTGTTAACAATAATTTGTTGTTGTCATTGTTAATCACATCACAACTTAATCAAATGGCTACAAATGCTAGAAAGTGGTATGGGGTGCATGGTAATCCTTTGAAAATTAGTGGAGATGCTCATGACTTACCCAAGAACATAAAGGAACTTTTTCCCAAGTTTAAACACAATGGCACAATATTAGTCGAGGAGCACATTCAGTCCTATGTGGATACCTTAATTAGACCAAATGTCAAACATGAGGATGTGGCCTGTAGATTGTTTCCTTAGAGCCTAGATGATATGGCATATTATTGGTACATCAATCTACCCGTTGGCTCCATTACATCCTCGGCCAAATTAAAAACTGCATTTATCAATTATTTTAGGTTGCCCATAGATCTTGCCATGATTTATCATCAATTTGCTTCTTGTAGGATGGAACCTAATGAGCCATTAAGAACATTCAACATGAGATTTTTAAAGGTCTATGCAAGATTGATTGCTCTCTTTACTATTGTGGAAATTGTTGCTCTTCAGATATACTTTGGGGCATTAGATCCCTTACTTGCTATGTTCACTAGGATAAATCCTTTGGTCACTACCCTTGCCTCGACCTACATGGAAGCTATGACTGTAGATCAACAATTAAGGTCACAAGGTTTTGGGATGGAGTAATTACCTATGAAAGGAAAAATAGGGGCTTATAATCAAATCTCGATGATAAACCTATTAGCGTAGTTATACTGTTATTTCATTATTTGTCCTATTATATGCATTTGTTATTTTGTTATAACAATATGCTAATGTATGCTGGTTGATTTGGCAACCTCCGGCAATTCTTGTTATTGCAGTCTTATTTAAACTGCACAATATTCAATAAACGTTGGTTTGAATTCTTACATGGCATCAGAGCCAGTGGCGTGAGAAGAGAGGCTGGAGGCGGACGCTGCTTGCTTGGAGAAAAGAAGCAGAAGAACCTGAGTGCTATTTTTCCCATTTTTTTTCTTCCTTTCGCGACGTGTTACGTGATTTTTTTTTAATCACGCCGTCGCGTGATAACTGTTGAAAAAAAAAAAAAAAATTCAGCGAAAGGTGTCCGCAATCCCCCCCTACCCGCGATTTTCAAAAAAAAAAAAAAAAACGTGGAGGCCGAAGCCTCCACCCCCACCCCCTTCCTATGTCGCTTGCTAGCGCAGAACGCCGCACTAACGCAAACGTCGCTGCAGCTCGGCCGCAGTCGCTACATCGAGCAGACTTGCACGATCGCAAACGTTACGCGAGCCGGTGCTAGCGACGCTTTGCGTAGCGTGCACTACGTAGCCAGCGTAGCATGCAGTAGCACTACACTATGCAGCCACTACGCAGCACGCAACGCACACTGCACAGCGTGTGGCAGCGCCCAGTGTGCGGCAGCACCCAATGTAGCATGCAGAAGCTGCGCCAGCACCCAGCGCAGCAAGAAAAAGTTGTGCCAGCACCCAGTCGGAGGACATAGTCGGAGGAGGCACAACCAGGGTGTTGAAAAAGAAGGATCCCACTGATCCAAGCGGATCAACCCGCTAGCTCACTTGGCAGTGAGCTGTGCGGTAGGGCTCGAGGAGTCCTGAGGTTGCAGGTTCCAATCCTGCCAGGTATAAGTTTTTTATTTTTTTTATTAAAGTTTTATTTTTTTAATAATTAATATTTTATATTAATTAAATTGTTTTCTAATTATTTTTTTTAATTTAATTAGAAACGTATTTAATTAATTTTTGAAATATTTTTATTAAAAGTTTAAATTTTACTTTTTTCAAAAATTATAAATTGCTAAAATACCAAATAAAATAAAAAAAAAGGGAGATAGTGAGAGTATTTTTTTTTAAATATAGCAATTTGGCAAATTGTAAAAGGTGCATTTTCGGCTGTGCCCGACACCTTGTGGGTTATTCCTGTGGGCATTTTTTCTATTGTATGTTGCATATTTGTCTTTTGCACTATAACATTAAAAATTAAAATCAAATTCACTCCCTAAGTCCCCGGAATAATTAAAACCCATCCGTGCAATTTATTGCACTGCAGCGTTCGGTATTTGTGATACCTCCGGCCAGCACTTACAGGTAAAGTTGTCGTGATTGCGCTACTGTATCCGCCGCCTAATATAGCTGCTACAACGACGTCTGAGCTTGTTCTCTATAAATCATCGAGGAGAGATAAGTTTGCCATTTTTGCATTTTTTTTACTCCATCTACTACCCTTAATCGCTCTTGTGTTTAGGCATAAATCCTGACGAAGTATTCTTCATAGTGTTTAGGGGAAGTTACGCCCCACGCATGAGAAGAATCTTCTATGGTAGGTACCATCAACAAGGTGATTCCCTTTCAATACTGCTTATGTTCCACGTATCATATGATCTCTAAAACTCACCTATAGTTTCCCTCACGTAAGGGCGGGTGATTTTTGTTGATCTTTCTAAATACCTATAGTTTCCCTCACGTAAGGGCGGGTATTTTGTATGGTATAACGGCCTAGCAAAAGGTATATCGAAAGGGGTACCAATTGGTGTTATAAGGAACCTTCATCATGTCTGCAAAACTAATGACTAATTCTCATCAGTTGTTGAAAGGTCCTAATTACACACCATGGAAAAATAAGATGAAGGCCATCCTAGCAATGGATGATTTATGGGATGTTGTATCTGGAGCAACAACCAGACCTTCACCTATTGCTGGTGCTACAGCTCCATCTAATGCTCAAAAAGACTTTGATAAGCTAGAAAATAAAGCAAAAGTGCTCATCTTGCTTGTTGTGTCTGATGAAGTCCAACCCCATATTGCTGACTATGCAACTAGTAAAGCAGCATGGGATGCCCTTAATACTATATATGAGGGAAATAATGATTCCACCATTCTATTTATTCAATCTCAATTACACAGTCTAAGCATGAAGCAGGGTGAGACAGTTGAATTCTTTCTTTGTAGAGTTTCTGAATTGAAAGCAAAGTTGAATTCTTTGGGAGAACCAATTGAAGACAAGCTCCTTAATTTAGTTGTATTGAGAGCTTTACCTGATTCTTATCGGGTGTTTATTACTTCCCTTCATGTATCACAACGAAAAGTTACTTTTGTAGAATTGGTTAATATGCTTCAAGAGGAGGAAGCACGCCAACTACAGAGAGATGATTCTTCTAACACTGCTCTCTACATCAATAGGAAAGGGCAGAACCATAAGAAGGGTAATTTTTAGAAGGGAGGGAATTCACAAAAGGATTCAAAAGGGAAACAAACTCAACAACCTCAACAAAAAAAGAGATATTGCAAGATCTGTGACAAAGAAGGTCATGATACAAACAGATGTTGGCATAAGAATAAGCAATCAAAACAAAAATGCCAAAACAAACCACAAAAGAACAAACAACAAGTGAATTTTGTTGTTGAAGAATCTAACACGAATTCTGAGAGAGCTCACAAAGTTCTCATGACTACCACAGTGTCCAAGTAGACGGATTCTATATGGTATGTTGATTTTGGAGCCAGTAAGCATATGACTGGTGACAAATCGTGGTTTGAGTCTTTTGAGGCCAAAGAGGGCAAACCTGTCACTATTGCTGATGATAAAACCTACAAGGTTCGGGGAGAAGGCATTGTTTCGAGTCACTCTTCCCGATGGCAAGTGTCGGATTGATAAAGTTCTTTATGTTCCAGGATTGGCAAACAACTTGTTGTCAGTCTCACAAATTCTGGACAAAGATATGGTTGTGAACTTTAGTGTTGAGGGAGGCAAGAAGTGTTGTTCTATTACCATGAGGGGTAAGAACATTGCAACCACTTCATATAAGCATGGCTTATTTGCCTTAGATACTATCTCTACTCCACATGTTGCCATGACAGTCTCTACAAAGGAGGCAACTTCCCTATGGCACAAGAGATATGGACATTTGAGTTCTGGTTACTTACTTGAGCTAAGCAAGTATGAGATGGTTAAGGGCCTTCCTTCCCTTTCTACCACTTTACCAGTTTGCTCTGACTGCTTGGCAGGAAAGCAGCACATGAGTGCCTTTTGAAAAGAGCTCTACTAGAGTAAAGAAACCTCTGGAGTTGGTTCATACTAATCTGTGCGGTCCCTTCACTCCCAACAGTTGTGGGGGTAAGAGGTATTTTTAGTTATTTGTGGATGATTACTCACGAAATATGTGGGTATTCTTTCTTCAACTAAAATCAGAAGCATTTGGTTTCTTTTAGCAATTCAAGAAATCTGTTGAGAAGGATTCAGGGACTTCTATAAAGACCCTCCACTCAGATCAAGGGGGGGAGTTCACCTCTAAATAATTTTCTGCATTCTTGAAAGAAAATGGGATCACAAGACAGTTAACTATTGCTTATACTCCTCAGCAAAATGGAGTTGTTGAAAGGAGGAATCGTTCCATCATGGAAATGGTTCGTTGCATGCTCACAGGAGCTAGACTTGAGCAATTATATTGGGCAGAAGTTGTCACCATAGCAGTATATCTGTTGAATAGGGCACCCACAAAGGCCCTACAAGGAATGACTCCACAGGAAGCATGGAGTGGTAGGAAACCCTCCATTTCTCATCTACGCATTTTTGGGTGTAAAGCTTTCATGCACATACCAAAAGAGAAAAGGAAGAAGCTATATGAGAAGTCATTGAAGTGTATTCTTCTTGGGTATGATCAGCACTCTAAGGGTTATCGTTTTATTGATCCCTTAAGCAAGAAGATTCACATAAGTAGAGATGTTATTTTTGATGAGGCTTTCACATTAGCAAACACATCAGATGTATACCTAGACCTTGTGGAAACTCAGGTTGTTCAATCTTCTTCATCAAAGGTTGGAGGTTCTTTTGGATCTTCTTCAACACCTAAGAAGAAGAATCCAAAGTGGTATACAAATACAATCAAAGACTCTAAGCTATCTACTCCACCAGATTTGACTTTGGATGGGCCTCGTACTTGCAACATGGCTCGACAGGAGAAAGCTGCAACAGAGAATACTTGGGGTTGATGATCTGTGTCAGTATTTTGAAGAACTTTTTGTAGATCCAAGCAAGAGATATAGAAGATATGGATATTGATAGTGATAAGGTGTTTATGTCTTCCATAGACGATCTTGAACCTGCATCAGTACAAGTTGCTCTCGATGAGCCTCAGTGGAAGGCTGCTATGGATGCAGAGTATAAGTCTTTGATGAAAAACAAAACTTGGAAGCTTATCGATCTGTCGCATGGAAAGAAACCCATTGGATGCAAATGGGTGTATAAAGTCAAGTACAAAGCAGATGGGACAATTTATAAGCATAAGTCCCGTCTTGTTGCCCAGGGCTATGCTCAAAAGGAAGGCATTGACTACGAAGAAAATTTTGCACCTACTGCTCGGATGACAACAATTCAAGTTATTTGTGCTATGGCAGCACAGTTTGGGTGGAAATTTCATCAGATGGATGTCAAAAGTGCCTTTCTGAATGGTGATCTCCAAGAAGAAGTCTATATGACTCAGCTAGAATGATTTGCAGTGGAAGGCCAACAGTAGAAAGTTTGCAAATTGGTCAAATCCTTATATGGCCTGAAACAAGCTCCTCGAGATTGGTATATAAAAATGGACAATCACCTCCTGCAGCATGGTTTTAAGAGATGTCCGTCAGATGCAAACCTCTATTTCAAGAAACAAGGTTCTAAGATAGTGTTGCTTGTACTCTATGTTGATGATCTGCTCATTACAGGGAGTTCAAAAACTATGATCTCTCTTGTCAAAAGAGACTTGTGTCAATATTTTGAGATGTCGGATCTTGGACTTCTCCATTACTTGTCTTGGTCCGGAATTTAGCCGGAAGGAGCACTCCATCAAAGTGTCTCGAAAAAAAATATTCCAAGACATTGCTAGAAAAATATCGCATGATTGATTGCCAGCCAATGGCAACTCTGATGGAGACTGGACTTCGATTATCGTGATATGATGATTCACCTCAGGTAGATGGTACTCTCTATCGACAGTTGATTGGGAGTCTCATATATCTAACCAATACTAGGCCAGATCTCGTATTTGCTGTCAACTATCTTTCGAGGTTCATGCAGAAGACTAAGACCACTCATTGGAAAGTAGCAAAACGTTTTCTTCACTATGTTTGTGGCACAATAGAATATGGCCTAGAATACAATAGGAACAACAAATTCTTCTTGCAAGGATACACGGACTTCGACTATGCCGAATCATTTGATGATCGCAAGTCAACTTCAGGATATATATTTTTCATCTTGGATCTAGTCCTATCTCTTGGCACAGCAAGAAGCAACAGGTGGTTGCTATTTCATCAACAGAGGCAAAGTATCGCACCGCACGTGAAGTTGTGTGCGAAGTGATATGGTTGCGTCGCATTCTGACAAGTATGGGCCATCCATCCAAATCTCTAATACACTTATTTTGCAACAATCAGGGTGTTTTGAACTTAGTCAAGAATCCATTCCATCATGAAAGAACAAAACACATTGACACACAATGTCATTTAATTCGAGATGAAGTTTCGAGGCACCGAATTTAGCTTCAGCACATTCCCACCGATGCTCAAGTTGTAGAAATTTTCACTAAGGCACTTGCACGTGTCAAATTTGAATTGTTTCGTAGCTCACTTTGTATTGCAAAATGATGTAATCAGGGGGGATGTTAGTATAGCTAGTAGTTATCCTATTACCCAAATAATGTAATAAAGGAGGATGTTAGCGTAGTTATACTGTTATTTCATTATTTGTCGTATTATATGCATTTGTTATTTTGTTATAACAATATGCTAATGTATGCTGGTTGATTTGGCAACCTCCGGCAATTCTTGTTATTGCAGTATTATTTAAACTGCACAATATTCAATAAACGTTGGTTCGAATTCTTACAAAACCAAGCATGGGCACAACAAAATTTGATGTCAAATGCTTTGTCCTATAATCAATTTTATCCTACCATAACCACTTATACTCCCACATGTGCTTATACGAGTACATCTATCTATACAACCACTCCATCATAGTTAGAGAACCATTTGGTCACTTATGGAGTCATAACAATAAGTGCTCAGGCTTTGCCTGCTTATGTTAATTCAACTAATCCTACTACTTCTACCACCCAACCCAAGGAGCTTGTGTCATAAATAAAATACTAAAATAAGTTGGTTAAGAAGTTAAGTAGAGATATGGTTCCATTACAAAAGAAAGCACATCAAAGTATGCTTCCAAATCATCCTAGGAATTAGGTTCATGATACTAATATTAATGATATTCCATGTTATGCTCATTAAGATGATAGAGAACGTCTAGATCTGACTTACATTGAAGTAAATTCTTATTCAAAATTTCTTGAAGAGCTTGAATATTTTGGAGAAGAAATACTATATATGGGTAACAAGGAGTTGGAACCAAATTATCACCATTTTGTTTGAGAAATAAGGATTTAGAATAATTATTCACAAAGGAGGATTGGGATGATCATAGAAATAAGAATGCAAAAATTGATCCCATTATATAAACCCCTAAGCCATCAAAAGTGGTTGAAAGTGAGTTTGAAAGAGAATCAATAAATGAGTTCGAAGACAACAAAATTTCACCACTTATTCTCGGAAGATACTTTGGATGATATTGTTGAAACTGATGGTCAAGAGAATCCACACATTCCAAATTGTGATAAAAGTGAATCATGGGTTACCAATGTGGATTAAGATAGCCTTACAAATTTTAATACAATAAATAACCCGCTCTTGGAAATAATTGATCCATCTAAGGAAGGTGAAGATCAATTTGATGAGAAACATGTTGATGAATCAGAAGATGACAAAGAAGAAGTTGAGCATCACAACTTGATTTTGGAAGATGATTACTATGATTCTTGGAATAAATAGGAAGATTATACTCACTCCAAACCTTCTAATGAACTTTTTGTGTCAACCAATATGTAGGATAATACGATTACTTCCTCACATGAGGATATTACAAGTCCTATACAATCAAAAATGGTTTTGGAAGAGGGGTTCAAATCTCATCAAGTATTGGAAAGTGATAATGATTCCATTACCATGGATAAAGAAGGAGAACCACTTACTTTGGTCCCATTTGAGGGGTATGGAATCAAAAATCTTGATCCACCTATTAGCTCTATAATGTCTATGCCATCTCAAAATGAGGAAACTCTAGAACCTGAATGGTTTAGATTTGATATAATTGATGATACAATTGAAAATGTTATTTTATCTGAAACAACTAAAATGGTTGATCATGAGCAAGTGTTATTTGATACATTGATGAGCATCATATATTCTCATATTTTTGTATATGTACTAACGGTTTTTGCACAACAATATATCATGAGTTGTATATTTTTATGAAGTATTATGTATTTATTTAATGAAATCATGTGTATTATCTAATCCATGTGTGAAGTGTGTTTTGTGTAGTTATTTCCTTTATTTTGTCATCTTTTGCTCAATTGAGGTCCTATATGGACCTGGCACTATTCTACTCAATCAGATGAAGGCATATGGAGGTAGGCACCTTACTAAAGTATATGCCTTACTGAAGTAGGCGCCTTACTCAATTAGGTGCCTTACTAAATTAGGTGTCTTACTCAAGTATGCACCTTACTTAAGTAGACACCTTACTCAAGTAGGTGCCTTACTAAATTAGGTGCCTTACTTAAGTAGGCGCCTTCCTCGAGTGGATGCCCAGATTATGTGCGTTGACCAAGCGACTGGAGAAGTACCTCGATGACCATCGATCCAATTAATCGATGGGAAACCGTTTATAAATGAGTTGCTCTAGCTAGGGTGAATGGATGTGCAACCACTCCTGAAGAAGAACCGTAATGAAATGGAAATCGCCCGATTGCAAGGAAATGACGAAGAAGCTTATCATCGCGTGCTGACTATAGTAGCTGAACTATCCTAGTTTAGATTGTAACCAGGATGCCTATTGTAATAGAACTACAACAGGAAGTCTTGTGTGTGGTATATAAACACATGAACTTCTCTGTAGTAGGGTAAGCATTATTTTAGGACATTAACACATGTAATATTTTTGCACTATTAATAAAGCTTAAGCATTCTCTCATTTGCGTATTGTATTCATGATTTGATGGGTGAGATCTACTGGAGCTCGGGCCCACTCCAAGCCAATATTCCTCCCCTATCTCTTAGTTATTTTCTTTCATAGATTTAATTCTGCATAAGTAGTATATTCATTTCTATATTAGTTTAATCATTTTAAAGTTGTGTTCTTTTTACGTAAGTGTGTTAATTGCTTTCTGAGTGGTGTGTTTATTTTTACATGATTTAATTATGTCTAAGTTTTCTTGGTGTGGAAAAATCAACTGATGTTTTATAAACATATCCCAATGATAGTAACGGATTCATCTCCAGAATGGTAATGTGAGTAATCTCAATCGTGGCACTTCGAAATTCTATGAGCTCCTGGGTTGACAATTTAAATGCGAGTGTTGTGATAAAGTTTAGAACAAAATTAACTAGTGTTTGGCACCCAACATTTTGGTATCGTTGCCAAGGAAGCGTCATTAGTAGATTAATTACATTACTCTTCAAAACCTTCTGCTTGACCTTGTATGAGTCTGCCAAGAAAAAAAGGACCCGACGATCATTTTATAAGACAGAGCCCATCACAAAAATCTAAGTCAGCCTATGATCTAGAGTTTGAGTTAGATTCTCCCAACTCATCACCAGTAGTCTACTGGAGTGAGTATACTCACTTCATGCAAAGAACCTCCTTGTTTCATCGACCTAGGAAGGAACATATCATCCTAAACTCGTTGTTTAAAAGAACACCTTCGAAGGAAGCCCTAGTATGGAAAGCCAGAGAGGATCAAACAATAATGCCAACTGAATTAGAATTTCTAATTCAAAAAACTCAAAATGATTGGAAGGCCCTAGAAGCTGCATTAGAGACCACATTTCCTTAAAAAATGGTCAAAGAAGTCTCATATGGATTCAGCTTCCCAATAGAGGAAGGAGCAGGGGAAACCAAGATGAAGAACATATCCCCTGCCCATCTTCCCACCTTTAGGGGATATCCAACCGAATATCTTGACTTATTTTTGTTCAAATTTTATGTGTTGTGTAGGTCTATTGACTAAAAGTTAGATGCTCAGATACTGAAACTCTTACCATCGACAATAGATGACTCAACTCTATGATGGTTTATCGGGTTGGAGAACAAGAAAATCACTACGTGGGAAGAGATGAGGAAGCTCTTTCTAGAGCAGTACTAGGACTTTGGCAGAGCACGATATTCCAGAGAGGAAGTCCTCATTATGACATAGGAGGATGCGTCTCTAGGAGAGTATTGGGAGAGGTTCAATTTCAACCTGCAGCGATCTCCTCCTGCAAATTTGGGAGATAAGTCTCTCAAGAGCATTTTTCTGAGAGGACTCAACAACGAGTCATTGGAAGCACTAAACATGATCTCGGGAGGAGATGTTTACCAGCATGCCATGGAAGATATTCAACAACTATATCGAAATTACTCATGAAAGAGAGGTAAACTAGCTCCCGGAACCATGAAAGCAACTGCATTGATCACAAAGATATAAATAGGCAACATGTTGGAATATTTAAGGAGTGAAATGCTATCCTCTCTAGCACTACAGTTGGATACGCTCTTGCTAGAGAAGAATAAATGGGATAATGATGTAGTATTAACCTATTTTTGTCCAAAATACTAGGGGAAGCATGCTAGGAATGCGTACCCAGAGAACAAAGTCAGAGTATGTGCAGTTTGCCAATAGAACCACAAGACTCGACTATGCCTGCAACTACCCAATTCCAAAGAGGAGGCTAATGTAACCGAAGCCTATTTCATAGGCAATCAAATAAATTGGTAGCAACCCCCTATGGGAAATATTCCCATGGGAATTCCACCCTATGGAGGGCGATCATATATGCCACAAGGGCAATTGCAACCACCCAATATGGGATGGTGGTGACCACCACCTTGGATGAACGTATGTCCAAGACCTACATTTCCCAATAAACAACTATGGATGCCATATCAGCACCCCGAGCAGTAGTGGAGGAACTATGTTTTGTGGAACTATGCTCCATAGAACATGACACAGGTTCCACCTCAGCAAGACTTATCGGCCCTACCTACAATGAGACCCACGTAGTTACCAGCACAATCGATGGTGAACTTGAATAATAAGGTAAACCATCCAGCATACCAAGTAGATGGAGAGATGTATCTGATGTATAATATTAGTTGTAATCTTATTCAACTTAGATCAGGTAAGCAGCTATGAGTAGAAGCACCTCCCCTGGTAGAAGAGGAGGAAGATGTAAGAGATTCCCCTCTTATAGAAGATATGGTTGTTGAGAAAATGGAGGCTCCATTTCCTAAATGGTTGTAGGAATAGAGGAAGCCAACATAACCAATATTCGATATCCTCTCAAGCTTGAGGAATCTCACGATCACTATCCCACTATTTCAAGCCATCCAGGATGTGCCCATATACACTAAGGCGATAAAAGAGTTGTGTATAAGAAAACTAGGATGTAAGGTGGCACAAACCATTAATATCATGGGAAAATTGGCTAACTTAATAATAAGGAATAATATCATCCCAAATATGTAGATCCAGGTAGCCCGGTATTGACGGTGAAAATAAGAGGATGTTCATTGGTGAACACTTTGGTTGACCTGGGTGGAGCCATCAACGTGATTCCATAGGAGACCATGCAGAAGCTAAAAATTACAAACTTAAAACCCACCAAAATGGTGTTGTAGTTGGCCTATCGATCAACTATGGAACCAAATGGGATGCTTGATGATATAATCATAACGGTTGATGCATGGGAATACCCGGCAGACTTCCTAGTGCTACAATCAAAAGTGGGACTAGGTGGTTACCCACTCATCTTGGGGAGGCCATGGTTAGCTATGGTTGATGCCTACATCAGTTTTTTTATGGTATTATGACCATTTCAAATGGTTATAACATAAAGATATTGACAATATCTCCTCTCACTCAATCTATGGACACATTGGGTGAACCCATGCTGATCAAGCAGAATGAGGATTTGATGTCCATGCTATAGATGGTGATGGTAGTAATAGATTTGGAGGAGGATGGCAATGAGAATGGCATTATAATAGTATTCCTACAAGGATAATCCTCCCTCACCATTCTTAAGTCACCATTGGTCGGTGCTCAAGACCACCATACCAGGCAGATTGACATTGGGCTTGGCAGGACGTTGAATGTCAGCAGCGGGTTGACCCCCACATAGTTGATAAAATTAAAGGAGCTCCTAGCCAAACAACAGCACGCATTCACCTAGGATTATTTGAATATTAATGGAATCATCCTAGAAATATGCACCCATAGAATCTACCTCAAAGAGTAGGCAACCCTAGTCAGACAGCTGTAGAGGAGGATGAACCCATATATGAAAGAAATCATCAAAGCTAAGCTATAGAAGCTCTTGTCTATAGGGTTCATCTACCCGATCTTTGATAGTTAGTGGGTGTCACCACTTTTTATGGTCCCTAGGAAAAATAGGAAATGGCATATTTGTGTTAATTATAGATCACTAAACAAGGTAACTAAAAAAGACCACTTCCCACTTCCTTTCGTTGATCAGGTGTTGGATAAACTCTCCAAGAGAAAATACTTCTCCTTTCTGGATGGATTTGGTGGGTACAACCAAATCTAGATCAGGGAGGAGGACCAGGACAAGATGACGTTTACCTGCCCATGGATTTGGTGGTTGATTTTTGCCTTGGTTTTGCAAGGGCCAAATTGGGCTATCCCATTACACATATATTGTTATGCATCCAATAATGCAATTAGAGCATTCCTTGGGCAGAAGGATGGCAAATAATTCTATGCCATTTATTATGTCAGTAAGAATTTAGCAAGGGTTGAGCTCAATTATACAGTAACAAAGAAGGATTTTCTCACAGTAGTCCATGCCATCAACAAATTTTGCCACTACATCACTGGATACAAAGTGTTCGTTCGCACGGATCATGCGGCCATCAGGTACCTAATGATTAAACCAGCGATTAGTGGTAGGATAATCAGGTGGCTTCTACTATTATAGGAATTTGACATCACCATAGTTGACAAGCTTGGAAAGGATAACATAGTCATGGACTTTCTATCTAGACTAATCCCAACAAATCATACAATAGAAGAGGACCAATTCTTGGATGAACATTTATTCATCATTAGTGAACAAACACCATGGTATGCGAACATCGCCAATTATCTGGCCACCGGTAGAACATCCCCTACTATTTTGTATAAGGAGAAATAGGGGGTGATCGAGAAGAGTACTTCATTTCAATAGATTTATGACCTCTTGTTCAAAACAAGGCCCAACTAGATAGTGAGGAGGTGCATAGCAGAGCATGAGTTCCCAGAGATACTCAAGGTCTGTCATAATGAGCCATGTGGAGAACACTTCTCAGGGAGAAGTACTGCATATAAGGTATTACAAACTGGGTATTTTTGGCCCACTTTATTTAAATACCTAGCTGCATACACCAACAGGTGTGAGGAATTTCAAAGAATGGGTAGGCTAGCCCATAGGGACAAAATACCCCTTCAACCTCACATACACATTGAGCCCTTTGATAAATGGGGCATGGATTTTGTGGGACCCATCAACCCACCTTCAATTGGAAGGAGGTATATTATAGTTTGCACAAACTACATCACCAAGTGGATCGAAGTCCAGGTATTAAGAGATTCCAAGGAAGGGACGATAGCCAAATTCTTGTTCACCCATATTTTCACAAGGTTTGGAGTACCTAGGGAAATTACAATGGACCAAGGACCCTAATTTACCTCCAGATTAATCGAGGAATTTATGGAATAGTACAGAGTATGTCACAACAAAACCACCTCCTACCATCCACAGGTGAATGGGCAGGTGGAGGTAACCAACAAGGAGAGAAACCATCCTGACTAAAACCATGCAGCAACACAAGAAGTATTGGGCTGCAATATTACTAAAGGTAGTATGGGTGTATAATACAATGTGGAAATCAACCACCAGATTCACATCCTTCTAGCTAGTATATGGGAAAATATTAATGATGCCCATCGAATTCAAGGTTAAGACACTCAGAACGATGGTAGAACTAGACTTGAGCCTGGACGAAGCACAGAAAGAATGAATTCGGTAGCTGAACCAACTGGACAAATTTTAAAGGGATGCCCTACAAAGAACAAAAATCATGCATAGGCAAAGGAAATAGTGGCATGACTGCCATACTAAAATGAAATAGTTCAAAGAGGGCGACTGGGTACTTTTGTATGATTCTAGATTCCAGGTGCAGAAGGGAAAACTAACGTAAATATGGATGGGCCTGTATGAGGTAGTGGAAATAATCATAAATGATGGTGTGTGAGTCAATACAATTGATGACAGCAACACCATTCTAACAGCCAATGGCCACCAGTTGCGGCCATACCACACATTCGATAACTTGTTGTAGGATTCCATAACAGGCATGGGGGAGATCCCATCCAAGTAAAATTCTCCAAAATTCTTAACAACCTGGTGGACATAGAAGTGTCCACCAAAAACAAGTTAAATTAGTTTCCTAATTTGTTTAGCTTACGATGTTTTTTTCAAGGACAACACCCGCATGTAATTTGCAGGTATCTTGAGAGCCAGGGCCTAAGAGGCATGAATTGTGTTTAACTATGATTTTTTTTTTTGGTTTCTTTTATAGGAAGTGGCCTGATTGCTCAAACAATAGGTATCTTGTAGAACAAGGCCTATATTGGCTCAACATCCATGAACCTACATAATAGGAGGATAGTGTTGATCCAGGCATGGAGTGGGTTCCAATTCCCCCACAAAGAGAAATATTATGCACACCCATGCCTAGATGAAGCGAAGGCTGATGTAGCACAAACAATTCAAGCCTGATCAACCTTACATCAATAGGCACATCAGCCACTACCGACTTTTTCAATAATGAAGGAATGGACAGAGGCACCTTACTCAAGTAGGCACCTTACTCTAGAAAAGAATCACCTTACTCCAGAGGAGTAGTGCCTTGACCCACCAAGAAGGCACCACCCTGGCATGTTCTTTCATTAAGTAGTACAAAGGGAAGCTCCTTACTCAGGTACCTTACTTCATAGGAGCGATGTCTTACTTCGCCAAAGGGGCACCACCCCAGAGTGTTCTTCATAAGTAAAGTAGGAGGTAGATGCCTTACTGAAGTAGGCACCTTACTGAGGTAAGCACCTTACTAAGGTAGGCACCTTACTAAAGTAGGCACCTTACTAAGGTAGATGCCTTACTGAGGTAGGTGCCTTACTGAATTAGGCACCTTACTGAAGTGGGTGCCTTACTCAAGTAGGTGTCTCACTCTGCCAAGAAGGCACCACCACCAAAGCATTCTCTCAATATATATATATACTCCCATGGGAGGTGCCTTACTTTTTTGCCTTACTTCAAAGTAGCGATGCCTTACTCTAGCACCTTACTCTAGAGGAGAGACACCTTACTTTACCAAGGAGGTACCACCCCGGAGCATTATTCATAGTCAAGCGGTGCCTTACTGAGGTAGGCATCTTACTGAAGTAGGTGCCTTACTCAAGTAGGTGCCTTACTAAAGTAGGCACCTTACTCAAGTAGGTGCCTTACTCAAGTAGGTGCCTTACTAAGGTAGGTGCCTTACCCTGGTGCCTTACTCAAGCAGGCACCTCGATCAACTCAAAAATACATGCACAACTTGGCAGTATGAGGAGCAGCCAAAGACAACACCATCATCTAACGTGATGGAAATCCAGAAGCGCATGAAAATATTTTGAAATCATTGGGCAAGATTTTTGCACGTCCCGAGGCCAACCGTCAAGGAGATATGCATCCCAACCTAAACCAATAAGATCCACCACATTTTTAGTAGTATTACCTCGAGCGAACTAGGAATGCAGTACCCAAGGTGACGTAATTAGCACATGGGAAAAAAATTATTGAATAGCAATTTGGCATACTCCACATAGCACGAAGTGACCAATTAGGTATGTGCATGATTTTCTTTAGATATATACATAATTTTTCATATAATATGATTCTTTAAAAATAGTTTTGGTGAAAGAATTGAATTCACCCCTCATGCCTAATACATCGTGTCAAACTATTAATTTAGGTGTACCCTGCCAACCCCAATGTTGAAACAATTTCTAGAGTTAGGCACCTGAGTTTATAAAAAGGCACGTTACTGAGGGTAGGGTATCAAACCAGTCAAAACTAGCAAATAATTCACCATGGATGGACGATCAAAGAATCATGCACTCAAAAATAATGATCCCAACGATACTAAGGGAATTAGGGGAGAAGTCTGCAACCAGTTCGAAGCAGCCAGGCAGATGAATTACTATCACTTGGTCAACCAAGACCAGGGCATAGAAGCGGCAATGGAGTTGCCAAATTTCACAAACTAGAAATTCTAGTTACTCCAGAGCACATCGCTCATATCATCGACCTACCCCTTACTGTGGAATACACGTAAAAATACGGTGTGGCAAAGAAGTGTGTGGAGGTGTTGTTGGGATAAACAAATGTCTCCTATGACCCACACACTCTCCCAAAGTAGATACTTCCTATGCACCTGAGGAAGTTCTTTGAGTAGGTGGTGAGATACTTCACATGCATCGAGAAATATTTGTACATGAACGCAAACCACATGCATCTCCTAAGCCATCTAGTGCACGGGTGAGAAATTAACATCCTATTCTACCTATAAAATACCCTCTAGGATGAGGCATCATGATATCAGAGAGGGACATCCTCTGCCCTAGCCCACCATGGGCTAATTACAGCCTTGATATTCCACATAGAGGATCACAGAAGAAGCTCATCACTGGTAGAGGCCAAACACTATGGTGCACAAGAGCAGGTAGTGATTGAAGTAGAATAAGAAGTTGAATTATGAGGAGCAGCCAAGGAGGTTAGGATTGAATCCTTCGATGCATCAGAGAAATAGGTGATAGAGGTAGAGGATGATGTCAAATTGGGGGGAATGTTCAAAAGAGGAACACCCCCAATTCTCACCAGATGCTATGAAATAAGGGCAAAGTTATCTGCCCAATTATGCGAAGGAAAGGCTGGAATCCTCTAGCCTTGAACCTAGAGTATGGCATACAGAGTGCATACACAATTAGATACAACTATGGTGCCTAATCCTCATGAGCAAGGAATAGTAGGTAGATGCAGAGCTCTACTTCGTAGTCCAAACCTTGTAGAGTTTATTCGCTCATAGTTCACAAGATCTGTAGCCCTCATCAAGCCTGCAACAGCAATTCGAGGTGCCGATGGAAGGGGATCATGCTAAGTAGAATGAGAAATCCATGATGTAGACACTATTAAAGGAATGTAAGGAGATGTCTATCAAAAAAATACAGATGTAGGATGCCACCATCACCCGATTCTAGCAATTGATCTAGCAGCTTAGATTAGAGAACCAGCAGTTGCAAGTCAAGGTGATCGATAGACAGGATGCCTCTACCCAAACTGATTGGGCAATTGAGGTGCCCACAAACTCTCCAACCTCTCTAGAGAGAGTAGTCTCATCTGGGGTTGTCAATTCAGATGCTCGTAATGAGTAATTGGAGGTAGAAGAAGGTTCGTGCACCTTTGATAGAGAAATTATAGAAGAACAAGGAAATTTTGTTTTTCAAACAAAAACCCTTGTTATCAACATTAAAGATGATGAGGAGCCTTCAAGGCAGAGCCAAGGGCAAAGCCCTAAATATAAGACCAAGGAGGATTCTCCATATTTCTAGGGACTTGAAATTGAGGGACTGCTACCTAAAGAACCAAAGGAAAAGGCATCGAGCAGCTAGGAAATAGGGGGAACAGCCATAGAAGACCTCCGATCAGAAGGACAGATCCATGTATCATCCAACAAGGAGGTCGCCTCCACAAGAAAGGAAGACCTCCCCACATAGGTCATCATAATACCATAAAAAGGAAATGGGAAGGTGACACAAATCACATAGAATAGGGCCAAAAGAAATGCCAGAGTAACGTTTACGAAACTGAACCCCAATTCAGATGAGGAATGGAAAGTAGGTATGTGGGCCTTCACTAAGCAAAAAAAGAAATTTTAACAGCTCTATAAGGAATTTAAAGAGGAAAATATAGTTATGAAAGCTACCAAAAAGGAAGAAATAGTGCCAAGCATCTATGTGGACCCTGTTGATGATGATCAATTTTGGAAATTCTATGGTTCGTCACAGGGTCAGCCCTCTAAGATGAAGAAATGGCTAGCAATATGGGGGGTATATGGACCAAAGGTAGAGGCAGCAGTGATTACGAAATAAAATGCCTACCTCACCTCTGAATAACTTTAGCTGTACAATGCCAACGCGGTTGTGTGGAAGAGGGACGACTCTGATATTCCCTTCGAAGAGCCACGCCCTCAACATGCTAACTTATGGCAAGAAGCAGAGGTAGCTTTCTAGAAGGAAGCGATGACTGTGGTAGCAGCACTCAGTATGAATGTTGTACCAAGAATGATTGGAATGCGTAACCAACATAAAAATAAGTCAGGGTAGAATGTAGGCCAACCCAGCATAGTTTGAAGCTAGTGTAGCCAAAGGTTATCACAACCCAAGGACACCCCACAACAAACTAGGGCCCCTTAGCAGAAATGAAAGCCTTGGGATGGAGAGAAAGCCAAGGCCACTAGCAAGAAGAGAAAATAAGGAACAATGGCCTATGTAGAGGAGGTGAATATCGGTTTTAGGTGCCACGATGGCATGGCACATATTAGGTATGGGGGGATAATGAGCACCATATATGCTCATATTTTTGTATATGTACTAACACTTTTTGCCCAGCAATATATCATGAGTTGAATATTTTTATGAAGTATTATGTATTTATTTAATGAAATCATGTGTATTATCTAATCCATGCGTGAAGTGTGTTTTGTGTAGTTATTTCTTTTATTTTGTGATCTTTTTCTCAATCGAGGTCCTACATGGACCTGGCACTATTCTACTCAATCAGATGAAGGCATATGGAGGTAGGCACCTTACTGAAGTAGAAGCCTTACTCAAGTAGGCGCCTTACTAAAGTAGGTGCCTTACTCAAGTAGGTGCCTTACTCAAGTAGGTGCCTTACTCAAGTAGGCGCCTTACTCAAGTAGGTGCCTTACTAAAGAAGGCGCCTTACTTAAGTAGGTACCTTCCTCGAGAAGATGCCCAAATTATGTGCATTAACCAAACGGTTAGAGAAGGACCCTGAAGACCACCATTCCACATCATCGATGGGAAATCACTGATGAATGAGTTGTCCTAGCCAAGGTGAATGGATGCATAACCACCCCCAAAGCAGAACCATAATGAAACAAAAATCGTTCGATTGTAAGGAAACGATTAATAAGTTGATCATCACGTACCGGCTACAGTAGTTGAACTGTCCCAGTTTAGAATGTAACCAGGATTCTTGTTGTAATAGAACTGCAACAGGAAGTCCTGTGTGTGGTATATAAACACATGGACTTATCTGTAGTAGGGGAATAATTCTTTTAGAACATTACCGCATGTAATCTTTTTGCACTATTAATAAATCTTGAGCGTTCTCTCGTCTACGTATTGTATTTGTGATTTGTTGGGTGGGATCTGTTGGAGCTCGGGCCCACTCCAAGCCAGTATTCCTCCCCTATATCTTAGTTATTTTCTTTCATATATTTAATTATGCATAAGTAGTATATTCATTTCTAGATTAATTTAATCATTTTAAAGCTATGTTCTTTTTACGTAAGTGTGTTAATTGCTTTCAGAGTGGTGTGTTTATTTTTACGTAATTTAATTATATCTAAGTTTTCTTGGTGTGGAAAAATAAACTAATGTTTTATAAACACCCCCTAATTATAGTGACGAATTCTTTTCCATAATGGTAATGTGAGTAATATCAATCGTGACATTTCAAAATTCTATGAGCTCCTGGGTTGACAATTTAAATGTGAGTGTTGTGACAAAGTTTAGGATAAAATTAACCAGTGTTTGGCATCCAACATACATCCCTAGATAGATAAGACTTATGGTTTGAAAAGGATGGACATGTTTATAATTGGGTACCTAATTTTGGTGTCTTTGATAAATAGGTCTTGGACAAAGAAGAAGTGCTACAAGATGATAAAGATGAAGATCATGAAGAAAAGAAAGAAATCGTGATGACTCACCAAGAATGGGTAAATGTAACTGTGCCAAAGGTAAAATCTCACTTTTTGTGTTCCACCATTCAAAATCCAGGTGAAGGTTTGTCTAATGGTTATCGGATTCAAATACTATCAATGATGAAATGCCATTTGTGGTTGACAAAGAATTTGAGTTAATTTCTCCTCACACCACTAATGATATTGCTTTGTTGAATGAAAAAGAATTTGATATGTTTGAAGTGTTAAATCAAGTTCATAATAAATTAATTATTAAATCTAGGATACAAACTTATGATGATCCTCATTTAGTAGATATCCTAGATGCTTGCAAATTTTTGCATAAATTTGATTGGTCTACAAACATGAAAAATGAAATGGCTTTAAAGTTTTTAGAAATAGGCTCTTGTTTGCAAGATCTCATATTTGAAAAGGAAGACCTAGTTCTAAATCATGGTTTGAATTGTGAAATCTACATGTTAAGGAATAGACAAGAAAGAATTGAAAATCTATTATTGTCTAATCAATTTAATTATTTGAAGCTCACCCATGGGATTGTTAATAGAATTAAATCAAATTGGTGGGGTGAGAGAGGCAATATGAAGATTGTTGTATTGTTGGGCCTAATCTTACTTTGGTTGGATTTTTGTAAAATTTGGCATGTGTATCATGTTATCTATCTTTTGAAATATGCTAATCATGTTCGGGATCCAAGAAAGTGATAGCTCAAATTTTGCACCAACTTGTATCATATTGTACATTTTTATATAGTTTTGGTTTTCATGTTTTTTTTTAGCTTTGATGTTTTGTGCTTTGCCCTTAATGTTTGATTTTATTTTATTTTCTTGTTAGTTTGTATTAGGTTAGGATTTGGATTTTGTTTTAGTTTTGTTTTTTGGGTTGTCCTTTATTTTGAGGTGATGTTTTGCGGTCGCTAATTTATGGCCTCTTGCCCATTTTTTTGTGTTACTTTGTTAAGTAGGTTGGAATACCTAATCTGAAATCAGGTGAACCTGAGAAAAGGGGGATGAATTATTTTGTGATCATGCTCAATTTTTGGGACTAAAATGGTGGAGAGTAGAACAATGAAATATATTTCTAAAGCTCCACATGTAACTCACATATTTAAAGGGTATTTCTGGAAGTCTTGAGGTATGAAGTCATCTTGGTTAGCAAATTAAGGCAAAAATTCAACACGCTCTACTTATAGGCTTCCTAACCCTAGTGATTCATGAATCTTTGCAAAGTCAAAAAAAAAACAAACATTGAAAAGCTTGATCAAATCAGTTATAAAGTCTAGATAAACCCTACCAGGGCTATGGATGCTTGGCCATTAGGAGGGCTTTTTTTATATGTAGCTTGATTATAAGAAAAAGCTTTGCAAAATATTAAGCAAACGCAAGGGCGAGTTAGATAAACCCTACCAAGGCTATAGATGCCTGACTGGCAGTAGGGCTCTATTTGTAAAATATTTTTTTTATGAGTAGTGCTTCATAGCCTAATGCGAACCAAATGATGGAATCCAAAAGGTTTTCAAAGGTGCAAAAATGAATCACTTTTCACACACTGAGCAAAGGTAGATGGAATTAGTTGTATTTATTCCAAGCTATTGACCCCCACCTTCTTGGGACATCACTAAATAATTGTTATTTCACTAATATTTTGGTGTTCTCATTTCAGATTTTATTCTTCACCCAAAATGCTCAAGAGAATTTCCCAACAAAGTCACCATTTGTTGTGGCTACTCCACAACATACCCCAAAATTGGGGACCCACTTTGATTTTGTGTTTGTAAGTTTTTTGGGATATTTGGAGAGATAATTTTGATAGGTCACATCCTTGATTCTTACATCTCAGTTTCCAATATTCCTTGTTGAGTAGCATTTTCGTCTTCTTTTGTCTTCTTTTGAAGTGTTGATAGGCTTGTGTGTGGCTTGGTATCCAGTTTCGTATTTATGTTAAGTGGTCTGGAGTGTTGATCCATCGTTTTCCTTTGCTTGTGTCTTGGTTGATTTTAATAGTTTGAAATGGATCAATTCAAACTTCCAAAATTAATCAAATTTAAATGAACATTTGAATTAAAAATAATAAATTAATAAAATTTAAATATATATATATATATGTTATACTTATATATATATATATGAAAAATAATAATAATAATAATAAAATATAAAATAAGGTCATTTATATATATAAAGAATAAATATAAAAAATATATATAATAAAATAATAACAAATAAATGTAAAGCATATTTATGCTTACCTTTAGTTCATATTAAAACTAGTGATGCTTTATGGTTATTTATATTTATAAATGTTTAATAAAAGTTTAATATGTCGTTCTATTGTGTGCAGGAGAAGTTTGACAACGGTGACATCGTGGAAGGCGGATGACTTGGATAGTGTTAACGAACACTATGGACGCTCGAAAATGATGATGCACTCAGAGACTTGACTTGTGGCAGTGATGAGGACAGTTTTAAATACGATGTAAAACACAGCACTCATATGCCATAAACAAAGACAACACAAGTGATCTACAAAGACAAAGTGGGTCCCATAATCATTCTATCAATTCAATGGAGTTCATGGACGTCAAAGGCACTATGAATAACAGCAAGAGATTCGGCATGTAACATAAATAATGATGAGAAATATCCAGCATGTCAATGATTGTTAGTATTTTGGCATGGTAAACTAATTTGATAGGGTTCAAAGGATTCACAATGATCAATTGCAGCATGATAGCCATAGAGCAGTGCATAGCAGAGGTGCATTCATATAGTTCTTGCTTGTAAAGGTTGTAGTGGACAACAGCCAAAACAATTAGGTCATCACAGCATAGTACTCGAATGCAATGGATGCAAAGATACCAAAGTAATATCAGACAAAAATAATGTATCAGTAAAGTAGTGAATGTATCGGTTTGAAGACAATATGCATGGGCATCGTGCATGGGAATAGTGCATTGGTGGGGGTATGGTTTTAAAGGCATACTCTCCAAGGGATAGATACGATTGACTCCACGAAGATGCCATGATTGCAATTGGGGAGCTCAACGATGAATGCATGAGATGTAAATCAAATGGCTAGATATATTTAGGATGGACCCCACAATTCAAGAGAAAAACAGAGTTTGTTTGATATTATCCATGAAAATAGAATTATGTTGACAGAACGATGAGTTATTGTGGATATGAAGACAAGGAGCAGCATCACAGGTTTGAATAAATGAAACACTAGAATAATATGGTAGCTGGGCAGACGTATTGAGGTAGACGAGTGGCCCAACATGAATAGCGGTGTATAGCCACGTGGATAGGAACGATTAGGTGGACCCTATGGTGGAACATGGTGATTGATGGGTTGTTGGGTGATTCAACTTGGGTGTTTTTCTATGGTGGATGCAAATTCATGGATTGGTGAGAACGTAAATTGAAGCCAAGACTTTATGACTGATGATGTGGTAGTAGTGGGCTTTGAGGTGGTAGCTCACATGGACAACTAGGAAACGGTCTTCACGATTAGACGTGGTGAGGATGGTGAGTCGTGTGGTTGGTACCGATTCTTTTATAAATAATGAACCTGGTGGACATGGATAAGATATAGCCAGTAAATGAGGTATTAAAGTGGAATGAAATGCTAAGATACAAGGATAATATTTCATGTTTTATCAGCGACAATGCAGAGGTTGTATTTAATGTTGGTAGTGGCTTATGTCATAAATAATATTATCAGTGAAATTCTCCTAAGCCAAAGGTGTCTCCTTGAAAAAGTGGTCACTTCCAAATCCAGTCTAAGAATCGCCCTTGTTTAATTGTTCTCCCGTGATCGCAAAATGATGAGGTTTAGCAATGAGTGGACAAGTCATGAAATAGGTACAGAGTCACAATAAGAAAATGCAGACCAGAGGGTGACGTGGAAAATAGCGAATGTTGGTATTAGTTACTAAATCATTGAGAGAAGTAAACCATGGTACATAGTGATGATTCTGACACATAGGATGCGTAAGAGTAACGACGTCGGATCGCTGTGAATATACGAATATGTACAGAGAGTGTCAAAATATGATGAGGCGATGCATGATACACTTCTATAGTGAAATGTAATTTTCATAGTAAAGACTCAGATGTCATTCACTATGGCACTACACCATAGGAATAAAAATGGGAACTAGTTTCATATTTTCATAGTTCAATCAATGTGAGAGGTTACAACCCAGACAACAACGTTGTTCTAAAATATAGTAGCAATGGGGCAGTCTCGAACATCAATAATGAGTATAGTCGATGGTGTACTTTAGTGCATGGTTCAAATCGTCAGAGACATGGTGTCACTCCAGACACATCAAAAATATTAAAAGTGGGTTTGTGGAAGATTTTTGGTCCATGGTGTCCAAATTATAAGTATGCAGAGATACACAAGGTGCAGCCTAGTCACCAGGTGATGTGTGCGAACTGATAGTGAGCAGTAGCAATGGAGAGTGTAACAGTGCCAGCATGACAAAAGATGATGGTAATATATGTTACTGCAAAGGTAAAGAATAAGTCAAACAACCAAATCATGTGCAGATTGCTGAATGTGCCAAAAATTAATGTTTTTGAATCCAAAAAATGTCACCAATGGGGGTTTAATTCGATTTGAGTATCAATTTGAATGATACGATTTCCTATCCCAAGTGTATGAGATTAAGTATGAAAAATGCATGAATGGGCTAGGGTGTAATGAGAAGAGGAAGTGGTCGTATATTAGGAGATGGTGTCAGCAAATGTTTATGCATCGCAAGGTTGGAATAGTGACCAATATTTTTCATATTTTAAAAGGTAGTCTCAAGGAAATGAAAAATAAATATTCATTTTGCAAATGTTTCAAAGTGATAAATTATGGTTCGGTTACACATGGATATTAAGGAAGTCATTTCTTTTGTTTCGGGAGAAAAAATAAAAGTTTGAAAACCAGACAGTGGGAAGCCAAACGTAGTAAAATAAAAACAAAGAAAAATGAACGAAGAGTTTCAGTGAATAAGGAGAGGAAATGAAGGAACAGAGGGCAGATTTCAAATACCCATCAAAGCCATTGAAATGAGGCTGGATTCTTTTGGAGGCCAGATGTTTCTGGAACTGGGATGTATAGATAAATTTTGTTGTTTTGATGCAAATGTTTTGCATAATTATTTTGATGCAAATATTTTGCAAGATTTATACACCTTGTGAGCAACATAAGAGGAGAATCATTTCTGAATGTTTTGATTTATTGTCCATCTTTCTTGTCTCTATTTTTTTGATTTATAGGCAATGTTTAATGCATTTCATGGTTGCATTGTTGAATATCCAAAAACAGAGAATTTATATTGTTCCTTAGAAGCTTGCATCTGACTTATTTTAGGATGTGCAAATGTAGTTCCAGTTAGGTTGGGTTATGTTCAAAAACTCTCATATCTCGGGTTTTGCATGATAGGGTAGCATGAAATTGCCATTAGTTTATTTTCTAGATTTTTTGCATTTTATTTCCATTTCTAGATTTTTTTATTTATTTTCTAACCTTTCATTTTGCAGATTTTTTTTTAAACTCGACAATTAAAATAAAAATTGATAAAATTAAAATGACAAAAATAAATACATGGGTGTGAATAATGAGCTATAATATTTCATCCAAAACAAATTTGAACTCATTCTAAAGCCATTTCAAATTTATAAAAACTATTTAAAATTGTTGTTTTATTCAGATTTTTATAATCTCAAAATTTTATTTTTTCCCATTTTGAAGGTAAATCAGATTGTTTCAGCTTTGCATTTTATTTGTAAGCAATAAATAGAATTTCCTTTATGAAAATTCCAATTTCATTAAAGGGAAGTGATTTATATGGCATTCCATAGGCCATCATTTTTGGAGCAATAAATTCGCCTTTCTTTATGAAAATTATGATTTCATTAAAGAGAGGTAATTTACACATTATATCAAAAGCTATTGTTTTAAAGCATTAAATTATTTCTTCTTTATGAAAATTGTGATTTCATTAAAATGGGGATAATTTATAATGACATTTTAAGGCCATTATTTTAAGGCAATAAATTGTCCTCTCTTTATGAAAATTAATTTCATCAAAGAGGGATAATTTATTTATTATATTAAAGGCTATATTTATCTTCATGATAGAAGCAACAATTAAAGGAATCCAATCTTCATTTCACATTCACATTTAGAGAGATTTTAATCTTCTATTTTATTGTTCAAAATAGGGTTTAATACAAGATAAAAGCTTGTTTGAAATCTACTTAATCAAAAGAAGATAAAACCTATCTAAAATCCTTCAAGATAAAATGAATTAAGGCTTTACATCATGGTCATATGAGGGCCAATTCACATTTTCTTATCTTTAAGTTTTATGAACAATCATTACTATAGCATGATAAAATAAACCAACACATGCCCCTTGTTAACAGTTACTTTCAATCACTAAGGTATTCCTAGCATTTAATTGATATATCTTCATTGAGATTACTAATACACATGTGCAATGCTTATATAGCGGAACCTTGGAGAAGTTTTGTTTTAACTTCTTTGCAAGAGAGGTTTTTGGTATCAAAACCCTAAGGTGAGTGTGATTTTGCAATTGGGCAAAATTACCATTCAACACTTTCTAGACCACCATACCCAACATGTTTGGCATCTAAATAAGAACATACAATAGAGCATGATCTTATAAAGGAACTTAAATACCTCAATGTTTTGATAACTTTATAATAATACATTAAGAAAATACCCCTATTCAAACACACTATCAAATACTTGTGTCAAAAATTCAAGATAAAAGAAGATAAATTCTCAAACTATCCATGTAGATGGAAAATTAGTTGATCTTCTCACTAGTAAATTAGCTTCACCCAAAAATGACGTCCTAGTAGTCTTGTCATTATAGTATCAATAGGTGCTACTAAGATATCAAATGTGTTGATAGATATTGGTGCATCCATTAATGTAATGACAAAGGATACAGTGGATAAGTTGCATCTCACAAAAATACAACTAACAACTACTATATTAGAGATGGTAGATCAATCTATTGCTAAACCTGGATGTATCATATAAAATGTTCCTATAATAATTGCTTCATGGGAATATACCATTTATTCCCTGGTATCACAACCTTATGACTTGGTTGGAGGCTACCCTTTGATTTTAGGAAGACGATGGCTTGCAATGGCAACTACATCTATTGATTGCCTATCGAGCGACATGATATTTCCAATCATGTTGAAACCAAATAATTTCACTATACCCTCTTGCCAAACCCTCAATGAAATTTTTAGGTAATCTATGGATAGATGATTCAAATGAAGATAATATATCATCCCTAACCACAATTACTATGAAAAACATATTGAAAATTTTAAACTTTTAGGAGAAACCTTTTTCAAAGAAGAAATAATTTTGGTAGAAACACCATCTAAATATTATTTTGAGAATGAACAAGTTATAGTACATCAATTTATCTAGGAATATGAAAATGAGAATTTGAATGCTACCACTTGTACATATCCAAAGAAGTCTATTTAACATGGTAAATAACTAGAAAATACATTTGCTAACATTCATCTAGTGCCCTTTAAACAATATGATTCCTACTGGAATTTCTTACAATGAAAATTAAAGAATATTTCATTCTTTATTACCCCACGACTATCCTATGAATTCACTTGTAAATACATTCACCAGGCTCAACTTAGTTCATTCTCATACTAAATAAATTGAAATACAACCTAGCAAAAAACTAAACATTAACAGTTGTCTTGATAATGAAGAAGAAGCAAAATTGTTTAATGTATCAAACAAACATGTTATTGTTTTTGCATGGGAGTATAGTGATATTAAAGGGATTAATCCTAATGTTTTTACTCACAGTATTTACATAGATAATGCTAAACTTGTATGCCAACCTCAAAGGAGAAAAAATCCCATATTAAGAGATATTATCAAAGGTGAAATTAAAAAGTTTTTAGATGCATGGTTTATATAATCAATATCTAATATCCAATGGGTTTTCCCATTAGTCATAGTCCCCAAAAAGAATGAAATGTGTGTTGACTATGATTACCTTAACAAGGCCACACATAAGGACCATTTTCCACTACTATTTATTAATTAGGTATTGGACACACTCAATAGAAATAAATATTCATATTTATTAAATGAATTTAGTGGCTATAATAAGATTTAGGTGGCACCCTAGAACCATGAAAAGAGAACTTTCACATGCCCTTGGGAAGCATTTGCATAAAATATTTTACCTTTTGGCCTTTGTAATTCTCCCGTTACATTTCAAAGAGCAATATTGGCAATATTTGCTAATTTTTCTAATGAATGTATGGAAATATACATGGACAACTTCATTTTCAATAGAAAATCCTTTGATGAGGTCTTAAAAAATCTTAATAGAATATTAGCTGAATGTAAAGCTCATAGTTTATCCTTAAGCCATGAAAAATATCCTAGATGATGGATGAAGGCATTGTCTTGGGAGACCATATTCTACAAGAAGGCATCAAGGTTGGTAACCAAAAGATTAAAATTATTAAACAACTCCCAACAACTAAGACAGAAACAGATGTTCATGTAGGCTATTGTTGATGATCCATATAGGAATTTAGTAAAATTGTAGCTCCCCTATTTAAATTTCTAATAGAGGATGCATAATTTACATGGACAAACACATGCTAGATTAAATTTGATACAATTAAGGAGAAATTTATTTTTGCACCTACACTTTGAGGCCCTAATTGATCACTCTCATTTCATATCCATATAGATGCATACAATACTACATTGGGTGTAGTTTTATGCCAAGATAATGGAAATCATATGCAATCTACTATATTATAAAAAACCTATCACGATTTGAAAAAAATCATATACCCATTAAAAAATAACTTTTATCTATAGTTCATGCCATTAATAAATTTCACCAATATACTACAAGTTATCAAATATTTATTTATACGAATCACTCTACCATAAAATATTTGATGAAAAAAGTAATAGTTAGTGGTATGATCATTAGATGGTTGTTACTATTTCAATAATTTGATATTACTGTAATTGATACACCTAGAAAAGATAATGTTGTTGTTGACCACTTGTCAAGATTAGTACATGCAGGAGACAATGAACCCATGGAGGATACATTTTCAAATGAAAATGTATTTGTAGTATCTATATAATCCCCTTGGTTTGTAGATATTTCTAACTACTTAGAAACAAGAAAATTTTCTCCTCACTTTACACCTAAACAAAAATCTCATTTAATTTACAAATGCTAATCTTATAATGGACTAATAGAATTTTTTTTAGGTGTGGCCCTGACTTTGTGTTATACATATGTGTATGAGAGGATGAAGTGTTTGATATCCTTTGGAAATGCCATGACAAGACTTTTGGTGGAATTTTTTCCATAAAAAGGACCATTCACAAGGTCCTTGGTGCTAAATATTACTAGCCCTCACTTCATAGGGATGTACAAAAGTAAGTTTGATAGTGTGACTAATGCCAAAGGATAGGATGACCAATGTATTTCAATTCAATATTGCTACAATAAGTGGGGGATTAATTTCATTGGGCCTATTGATCCAAAATATAATGGAAAAGAACACATTTTAGTTTACATTGACTATGTTATAAAATGGGTAGAATTTTGTGCACTAACCCATGCTTTTGAATAAAAAGTCATTAACTTTTTGTATAAATATATTTTTTAGTGCTTTGGAGCTCCTCAAGAGATTGTTCTGGATCAAGGACCTCAATTCATATCTTAGGTAATCAAGGCATTCATGGAGTATCAAATCAAATATAATAAATCTTCTCCATACCACCCTCAATCCAATGGGCAAGTGGAAGCTACAAATCATGAGATGGAGAACATCTTGACAAAGAAGGTATATTCACATCAATAATAGGTTATCAAAAGTTGTATGGGCATACAACACTACATGGAAATCAACAATATATTTTAGCCCATATGATCTTTTTTATGGTAAGAAGCTAATCTTTTCCATTGAATTTGAGCTTCATACATGGTGCATATCTTTTGATGTTTGAATTGATCTAACACATATACAATTTGAGAGGATTAAATAATTAAATGAGCTAGATGATTTTCTACTTGATGCTTTATAGAGGATAGAATTTTTCTAGCAGCAATGAAAAAATGGAATGACCATCATATCAAAAACCATAAATTTCAACTAGATAATTATGCACTTTTATTTGAATCTTATTACCTTGTCTTTAAGGGTAAAATGTGTACATGATGGTTGCAATTGTATCAAATAGAAAAATTCTTTGGTAATGGTGTAGTTCATATACAACCTATCAATGGCTCAAGATGACAACTTTTTGTGAATGGCCATAGATTGAAGCTATACAAAAAGCCAATCACCAAAGATGAATTTATGGAACAAATTAAGTCACATTCAAATTAGCATCTGGTTAGAGAAGATTCCTCCTCAAACCTAGATGGCAACTAAGTTATTTGGAAAAAAAAAAAGAATCCTAGTGATGAAAATCTCTTTGAGGTGTTACTATGTCAAGTTATGCATGAAAACCAATTTTTGGCATGTATAACTTGTGAATAAATTACTTGGTTGTGAAAATCCATCTAGGATGCAACCAAGGCAAAAGATGGTTGAAAACTAGAAATGGTGGCCTCTTCAATAAAAAAAAAAGGTGTGTGATTATCCTTACATTTCTTGCTATATATTTAAGTTTTCTAATAGCAACAACCTGCACCATAATTTTTTCCAAAACTGGCCAAAGGAAAAATGAAATCACACTCCAAAAACAAGGTATGCATTCCATTTATTTCATGTTTAATATTAATATTATGATTAAATTATATATGGTCCATCCTCATATTCACTCTAACAGACCAGTAGAATAATTTTATACCCTTAATAGCATTTTTTTGGTGCTTAAAAATATATCAAGGTCCTTTTTCAACTGCTACAACTTTAGAAATGGTGAACATATTTTGCTTCAAAAAGTGCAATAGACAAAAAGGTCTGAAAAAAGCATTAGAAAATGTAATGAGGCTTCAAAAAGAATAAGCATTATAACATGCATGATGATGTGCTTCTACTTAGGAATGGGGATGACATGTCATGTCAAATATGGTAGATATGATAAATGCAAGCATGATAGATGGACGATTTTGGTAGACATGTGGCTCAAGATGGTGGTTTCTCACAACATGAGGAGAAAAAGTGATTGATGTGCATGTGACATGTGATATATAACAAAAAATATGAATTGAATGTGTTGCACTATCATCAGCAAAAATTATGCAAAAGTTAAGTGATAGTGGTAACCATAACACCTAACCACTTTAGATTTGACATCGATAAAAGCATCATATCAAAATTGATTACAAATCATATGGGGCTCCAAAAAATAAATATTCTTACATGCATGCAATTGAAACAAACAATGATAACACTTACCACCTTTGGCTTTACAAAAATCCTTTACCAAATTTGGATTGCACAGAACTGATACTTTATTTCCTAATACCTACACCATTCTGAAATGGGTGGATAAAATAAAACCTCAAAACAAACGTTAGTTGCAGAATTGCTTCATCAACAATAAGTAGCAAATATTTTTCAAGTGGTAGGGTGGCTAGATTTTATTTGGTTATCTTATGGATTTGATGCTATCCTTGATGAAGAATTCATCAATTGCCTCCATGAGGGTAAGGCAATTCTTAGGGATGCAACAATAGAGGTAATAGCTAAAAATCTTAGTATAGTTTCTAAAATTTATTGCATAGGTGAAATAATTTTTGGGTTGTGGCCTCCATTACATGAATTTCTCAAATAATTCATGGTAAAAGGAGACCCTAATCCAAAGTATGAGATAAAAGTGAAAAGCATATACAAGGGTATTAGGTAGACTAGTATATGAGATTCGTGAGATGCAATAGCCATATGGGTCATGCATTACTTCGCATGCAAAGGATAGTTTACTTAGTCTTAAAAAAACCTAAAAACTTTAACTCAACTAAGACATGGAGCTAGGAGTTCTGAGGTCAGGATAAACCTACTTTATTTCTTACATTGTTCTTTGCACATGATGGCCAAAAGGGTCTAAGATAAGACAGACCCCCTTAAACATCATGACCTCATTAAAATCATTTGCAAACAATATTTTTTCTTAGCAAGAATATTTGCAGACAATATTTTACAACCAAATGCAATCTCTAAAATTTTGGAACTGAGATTTGTTTCCCTCTATCTCTCTTGTAGCTCTCCCTAATCCTATCGACCTACCATGGCTCTAATACCATTGTTAGATTTTGATAATGTATGTTATGGGAGAATGCAATCACATGATGCAAGATATGCAAAAATGTAAGATAATGGAATTCTACAATAACACTGAAATATGCTATTAATGGAAAGTGATAGAAATATTACAATGTAGTATGGAGGAATGGATACTCCATTACTGATGCTAAAGAACTACATTGTACTCCATAAATCTATATGGTGATCTACCCACTATACCTACTACTATCTACAATGATATATAATCACTCACTAAGAGGACCTTTATATAGGAAAATGTATTCATTGGCCAACACTCTACCTAGTTGTACAAGGGGACACCTTGCACATTTACAACTTGCACATTGATACTTGTGCATTTATTACATTACTTGAAGTAACTAGCTAACTACCCCCTAAGGTAATATTCTACTCTAGCTATGTACCAAAGGTGGTACATTTACATGATCCAAATGATGTAATATACTCTAACACCACCATGTAATACATTATTTGGTTATTGAAGGCTTTAGTCTTCAGTATGGATTTTTTTCTCTTGAATAGTCTTGAGCTTGATCTGGTCCTTTGTATTATCTTTAACTCATATTGCATTGTATGCCTTCTTGATTTGGTTCCTCTTCTTCTTCTTCTTTATTCTCATCTTTGGAGTTAGTACTTTCATGGGTGGATGTACTATCACCTGATTATTGAAGGAGTTCCTTCTCTTTGCCTTTGTCCTTTTTATCATTTTCTAGGTCCTGTATAGAAGTTTTTGAACATACACTTAGAGCATCATGATAAGATTTTGTGTTAGTAGAACTTGAAGTACCAATATTGCATGAGGATTGAAATATCTTTGATAGGGATGATTCATCCATTTCTATTTTTAGTTTAAGTAATTCTATCAATCCTCTCTAATATATATTTTTATCCTTATAACATTTGAATTTAAGTAGTGACATATATAATATGCTTCCATATTCTAGAGGAATTTAAATGTTATTATTTCCATTATCAATTACTTTAGTGAGTCAAGCATGTAAATAATGTTCCATGGTTTTAAAGTTATCTTTTAAAGCTTCACTATGTATCCTTTTGAAGTAAGATCTAAGTCTCCTTCAGAATTTATAAGTAAATTCTTGATTCCAGTTTTTATGACACTTACTCTTTCTTTTCTAATAGTGTTGTTCATATCATTGTTCACTATATTCCTTGAAGTAGACATCTCTCCTAGTTTTATATTTTTATGTTTTGAGAATACTTTTTTTAGACCCTTTGTAGTATACTACCTTATGACTACCTAATTTAGAATGTATAGATTAGTTTAATAAAGCTATTCAAGTTTTAGCTTTTATAGAATTTCTTATTTCTCCTTAGTTAAGAGATATGAACTAATTTGATACAATGTTTCTTGGACTTTAGGTTTTTTAGGCTTCCTTATATATCCCAAGTAATTTAGGATATGCTATAGACTTTAATATAAATCTTAGCAATATTTAGTTCACCTTATGAGTTAATTTTGTAATATTTTGAGAATAATAATCAACTTTCAATTATACCTTATCCCTCCTAATGCTCTAATGGAATTCTTATAGTTGTACTTATTCTTGTCTCCTTAGTTTAAGTATGAGATAAGTATTATCAATTAATTTCAACTCTATGTGCAAGCAATTAATTTGCTTCTCTATTCAATAGATCAATTTTCTAAATTCCAAGTATATATATATATATATATATATATATATATATATATATATATATATATATATATATATAATATAATGAAGTAGTATGCCTTATAACTCCCTATCTTTGGAATATTAGAAAATAATTATATTTGCAAATTAATATTGAATTAACCAAGGTTGACAACCTTATATCTCCTACTTGGTTATTTGCAAATATGAGAATATTCTAATACCTTCAATTTAAGTTTACTTTATAATTTACTAATGTTGGTAAATGCTTGTTAACCAAATGCTATAGTAAATTTATTATATCCCTTATAACTCAAAATGCCTTTTAATTAAAACAAACAACTTTAGTATTGATTTTACCTTATCAGTGTCACACATCATGTTGCTTTAGGCTTAGCTCTTTTTCACTGAACCTCAACATGTCTGGTTGTGATGAGGTAGAACATTACCTCATACAAAGACTTATTTTGATAAATTTTTAAACTATTTGGAACCACTTATGATATGATTTTGTACTAATTTTAGTGATACTATGCATTATATGATGATGTTTGCATATTGGAATGATAAAGTGCATATGACCTGTTTTGACTGTTTATCTATGTTGTATAATTTGTTTCAGTTAATGTTGTAATATTAAGGTGATGCTACCTATTTGGTTTTGTGCTTCTTTCATAAGCTTTCCTCACCATTTAACCATTTTCAATAACCTAAAGGTGCCAAAACTTTATCAATATTTTGACTGTGCAAAAAATAGGAACTTTTCCATACAAATTCTAGCTAGTTGTACATATATAGCATGGCTTAGAATTTGTCCACTCTAGCTCATGCAAAATATGGAATTAGTCTTCTAGGCACTTATGGAGACTATTTACACTGTCACAACTGTTCTCATGCACTTCTGGAGCATAAATTAATATAAACTTTGTTCTTTTGCCTGATATTCGAGAGCAGCTCCGAAATAAGTGTAGAAGCAATAGTTTGGGTCAAAAGTACCTTTAATTGCAACAAAGGGTGGTAAATGATGGTTGCAGTTATTTTATGGATACTCCTATCTTTTCCAACACCTATCCCTCAATGGATGAATCCCAACAGATGGAATGGATAAGATATAATAGACCTAATCCCTACATTCTGGAAAATAGTCCTGTAACAGTTGTAACATTCCTACATGGCAACACAAAACCTTATCAATGTTGTACCCTACATGTATAAATAAAATGATCCTATTTTTTTGAGCATATAGAAGAATATAGGAAATAAGTGATAAGATTTAGAACTATTTTAAGTGTTGTAACTGTGTATTGCAGCAGCACAGTAGCCTGCAGATCTTCCCCTGCACTGTTGTCATGCTTTTGAGAATGAAATAAAGATGTAATATTTGACATTCATGTTTGCTTCTAATTTGAGTGTGAAGATTTAATAGTTTAAAGCAAGTTCATTTTCCCTCTTATGGTTCATGAAGCAAGGGCCACTTCTAGGCTCAGAAGAGGGTTTATACCTGCCAGGATTATGCTAATTTTTGGCTATAGCATGTCAGTAGAGATCTGATAGATTTTGTATGGTTAGTGATTAGGATAATGTGACATTTGAGTGCATGGTAGGTAACTCATCTAGGGTAGAATTTAAAATAGTACTTTCTATTTCTAATTTGTTTCAGAATTTGTAATATTTCCATAATTTCTTGTCAGCCTAATTTGTTACAAATTGTGCAACTTCATTTATCAGTTTTTGAATGTTATCATTTTATCTCATTTCCATTTCAGAAAGTGACATTATTTTCTGCAATTTCAGAAAGTTTCATTATTTACCAATTTGAATGTTAATGCTGCAATTTCAATTTAGTAATTTCCTATCAATTAAATTCTTCTATTTTCAGCTTTGCAATAGTTTTGTTTTATTTTTCTACAACAGTGTGAATTTCAATTCTGCGAGGATAAGTAGGAGTTCAATTTTAGTTTTTAGGAGTAAGAAAGGAGACCCCAAACACCCCAATATCTAATTGTTCCATGAATAAAGCCATGATATAAATGAACTAAAATTTGGTCTGTTAAACCCTGCTTTTGTATATAGCCTTGGACACTGCCCTAGATTGACATATAAATATTAAATGGTGAAAATTGATGACACTCATCATTTTTGGCACCGTTACAGGGGAAACTTAGGTGTTTTTAGGAGAGGTCTAGCAGTCCAAAAATTGTCCTATTTTAGGAAACAATTTTTGGAAACCTGAGGTTTTGTTTATTTAGTAAATAGGCATGAATGCATAGGCCAAGAGATGAAAGAGAAAGGTTTATCAGAACTGGTTCTTTGCCACCAAGACGTTATTCATGATTAGGTGAAGATCTACCTGTGTATGAAGTTCCTAAAAGACTTAAAAGAGAATCATCTTCTTCATCAACTAAAATTGTAGGATCTTTGCAAGAAGAGCTCTTAGAGGCACTTTCTTCTAGACATACCCATAGGGCTAATCCATCTAAACCAGTTGAACAAATTAAAACTAAAGAATCACCTATGGCAGAACAAGGAGAACGTGATAGGGACATTATTGGTCATGATGTTAACAATCCTTCTGTTAGAACTTTTGAATACCCTATTCATCTGAATCCTACTCAGAATGCTCCTATGAAAACAATTTCACCCTTAGTATTGCCAATATTTAGGGGAGTTGTTTTTGAATATCCTGATCAATTTCTATTTGAATTCAAGGTCTTGTGTCAGACTTATGACTATGTCAATGATAACCAGAACTGAAGTTATTTCCCTCTACACTCAAAGATGCAACCTTACGATGGTTTATGAAACTTGAACTAGATTCAATCCGCACTTGGGATCAAATGGAAACTGCATTTTTGGATAAGTATCAGGAGTATTGTAGAGTGAGAAATAGGAAGGATGAGTTATTTTGGATAAGACAAGAAGAGGATGAAAACTTAGAGGATTATCTTGATATATTTACCTTTATCCAAAAGAGATGTGGTCCTGTAGAAACTGACTTATTAAAAACTATATTTTTGAGAGGTTTGTAGGATGATTCTATAGAAGTATTATACTTAATGGGAAAAAGAGACATAAACCAGCTTGATATTAATGATATTGTAGATTTGTGCAAAAATTATTCCCGCACTAGGCAAAGAAGAAGGAAAAGGAATCTAGGTAATACTGATATAAAATATCTGATGGAGGAAATGGCTAATATGAAAATTGATATACTTGTTCAACTAAACACTACTTTAGAAGAAATAAATACAAGAGCCAATTCTTCACCACACCTATCTATCTATTGTCTTAGATGCAGAAATAAGCATGCTCTGCAAGATTGTCCTTTGGACAAGACTTCAATTTCAGCAATTTGTGGCATTTGCTCAAAGGAGCATAAAACTGATAAATGTCACCTTTTGCCCCATCTTCAGAGTGTTTTAGAAAACCAAGTTGAAGAACTTCATGCTATTGGGAAAATTCCACGAGGCAACTTCATACAAAACCAAAATACCCCTCGCTTTTCTTCAAATTGGAAACAAAATCCTTGGAATATGCCATGGGCGTATATCGAACCTCCTCCCCAAACTTGGAATCAATCTTGGGCAGCCCCTCAAGATTTGTCACATTCTAGTTGGAATCATCCATGGCATCCAGTTAACCCATCTTGGGTACAAAATAATTCAGGGCAAAGATGGGGGCCACAATACCCATCCTATCAAGGGTAGCAGAGGTATCAATCACCAAATCAACACTTGCTACCAACCCCTAATCAAAATTTTTAGGGAAGAGTTCAACCACAGTAAACACAACCAATTAAGCAACCTCCACTTCCATCTCAACCTATGGCTAACCCCAATAACAACAAACAAGCAGCCCCTATTTATGGATATAAGTCTAAAGAGACTACTGCAGTCCATGTCCTTGACCATAGTAACATCCAGTTATGTTTAGGGAAGGTTTTACCTAACCCTGCACCACCCACTATTGAAGAAACTGATGGAAATCAAGAATTTTCAAATCCATAAAAACCACAAACAAAGCAAAAAGAAGAAAAAATAGAAAGTTTACAAGGAAAAATTGAACCTGCCTCGGTAGACCTACCATATCCTGAAAGGTTTGACCACACTATCACTGCTCTTGAATTAGAATTAATCATATAATTGAGGAAAATTTCTATCTCACTCCCTTTGTTGCAAGCAACAAAGGATGTACCTTTGATTAGGAAAACCATTCAGGAGTTGTGTATTAGGAAACCAAGCAGGAAGAAGAAAACTTTTCCTAAGACTGTACAAGTAGAAGGTAAGTTGGCTGACCTGCTTTCTGGAAAACTAATACCCCCTAAATATGATGATCCAAGGAGTCCAATATTTACAATTATTGTTGGGTTAGTTCAAATTCCAAATGTACTTATCGATTTAGGAGCTACAATCAACATGATGACTAAGGAAACCATGTAGAAATTATAGTTCAATAACCTTAGTCCTACTACCATAGTTTTAGAAATGGCAGATAGGTCAGTGGCTAAACCAGAAGAAATTTTGGAGGATGTTGCCATTGAAGTGTCTTCTTGGGAATACCCTATAGATTTCTTAGTTTTGTAGCCTATAAACTTAGCTAATGGCTATCCTATTATTCTAGGATGACCTTGGCTTAGCACTATATCTGTATTTATAGACTGCAAGTCAGGTGAGATGACCATTTCAAATAGTTTAGACCTAAAAACTTTTTCCTTGTATCCACCAGCCCAATCTTCAGCCAAATTTTTTGGACATATATGGTATCATGAGTCTGATGAAGAACAGGAAACTATTGTCACCTTGACCACCATTGTATTAAAGAAACATATTGAAGAACTTAATTCACCAGAAAGAGAAATCTTTGAGCATGAAATAGTTTTGGTGAAAACATTGCAAGAAGGCCTTAGGGATGATCAAAGTCTTGTCCATCATTTGTTATGGAAATATGAAGAACAAATTGCTGAACATCTATCATCTATTCCACTACAAGAAAGCTCCTTCACATTTCCACATGGATGGCATCATCATCTTCTAACTTCTTTCACCTATCCTATGCAAATGATCCCATCAGGTATCACATTTACACCAAAATCAAGATTATTTCATACTCTGTAGCCACATAATTGTCCCTTAAATGCTTTAATCAGTAAATATGAGGTTTTCAACTCTGTTTATCCAAGGATTTAGTAGATTGAGATACAAGCAAGAAATTTTTTAAACATTAATACTTGGTTGACTAATAAGCAAGAAGCCAAATTATTTGTTGTTTTACATAAAAATGTTCAAGCTTTTCCTTGGAGTTATAAGGACATGACTGGAATTCACCCTGATGTGTGTACACATAGGATATACACTGAAGATGTCAAACCAGTAAGACAACCACAAAGGCATCTAAATACCACTTTGAAGGATATTGTTGAGGAAGAAATCAAAAAACTATTGGATGTAGGATTCATTTATCCAATTTCATATAGTAGGTGGGTTTCACCATTGGTCATTGTTCCAAAGAAAAATGGAAATATGAGAGTATGTGTGGACTACAGGGAATTGAATAAGGTCACACATAAATATCACTTTCCATTACCATTTATAGACCAAGTGTTGGACACCCTTGCTGGTAAGATATTTTATGTTTCCTTGATGGTTTTAGTGGTTATAATTAGATCTAGGTTACACCAGAAGACCAGGAAAAGATAACTTTCACATGTCCTTGGGGAACATTTGCTTACAGAGTGTTACCCTTTGGTTTGTGCAATGCACTAGCAACATTTTAGAGAGTTGTTTTGGCTATCTTTTTTGATCTAACAAATGAAAGTGTAGATATTTATATGGATGACTTCACAGTGTTTGGAGATACATTTGAATATACTTTAGAACAACTTGAAAAAATTTTAATACGATGTGAAACATATCATTTGTCTCTGAATCTTGATAAATGTTTCTTGATTATGGAAGAAGAAATTGTTCTTGGACATCATATTTCTGCTTATGGAATTAAATTTGATCCTAAAAAGGCAGAGGTCATCAAGAACCTTCCTCCAAAAACTCAAACTGATGTCTGTATTTTCTTAGGACTTATTGGCTTTTATTGCAGATTTATTGCTAATTTTAGTATCATTGCTAATCCAATGTTCACATTGTTAACAAAGTATTTTGAATTGTTTGGTCTGTTGGGTGTCAACACTCCTTTGAAGTTTTAAAGGAAAATTTAACAACTCTGCCTGTATTGATAGGTCCTAATTGGGAGTTACCTTTCCATATTCAAATTGATGCTTCCAATACTGCTATTGGAGCTGCATTAAGGTAGATTGGATATGGAAAACACTATACCATATACTACATTAGTAAAAATGTTACTGGAGATGAAAAGAATTATACCACAACCGAGAAGGAATTTTTTAGCTGTGGTGTATGCTATTAATAAATTCTGATACTATATCACAAGATATCCCATATTCATCCACACAGACCATGCTGCTATAAAGTATTTGATGAATAAACCTCTCATTAGTGCAATAATTATTCATTGTTTAATATTTTTGCAAGAATTTGATATCACTATAGTTAATAAACTAGGGAAAGCTAATGTAGTTACAGATTTTATGTCAAGATTACCAAATGAAGATACAGGAGAGTTGGTTGAAGATGCATTTCTTGATGAGAAACTATTTTCTATTTTTGTGCAGTCTCCATGGTTTGTAGATATAGCTAATTATTTGGCTACAAGAAAAATTCCTCTTCACTTTACTCCTAAACAAAGGAAACAGTTAATCAAGCAAAGTTCTTCTTTTAAATGGATAGGAGGTTTACTTTTCAAATGCAGTCCTAACCATGTTTTGCGTAGGTGCATCTGCAAGGATGAGGTATATGACATCCTGTGAGCATGTCATGATGAACCATTAAGAGGGCATTATTTAGTGAAAAGTACCATTCGAAAGATTTTGGGTACTGGTTACTACTGGCCATCCTTGCACAAAGATGTCAAAAGGTATGTCAGAAATTGTGATGCATGCCAAAGGATGGGTAAGCCTACTTTTACTAGTGAAATTCCTTTACAACCTCAATTAGGTACATAACCATTTGAAATGTGGGGGCTAGATTTTGTAGGACCCATTGATCCACCTTCCCAAGGGAAAGTGCATATCTTGGTATGTACTAATTATGTAACCAAGTGGGTAGAATCCCGTGCTTTTAAGCATGCCCGAGAAGAGAAAGTTGTTGATTTCTTGTATTCACAAATATTTCTATGATTTGGAGCCCCACACTCTATCACCACTGATTAGGGACCTCATTTTACCTCAAAATTTGTTGAAGCCTTTAAAAAGCTATATGAAATCAAACATCAAAAATCCTCACCTTACCATCCGCAAGCCAATGGCAAAATTGAAGTGACAAATAGGGAATTAGAGAGGATATTAACCAAAACTGTAGTAGCCTATAGGAGGAATTGGGTGGAGAAATTACTTGAAGCAATTTGGGCTTTTAACACCACTTGGAAATCCACTATTGTATTTACTCCCTATGAATTGGTTTATGGTAAAAATATTTTTTTTCCTATTGAGTTGGAATTACTAACTCTTCAAACTGCTTTGGAAGTTGGTATTGATTTTTCACAGGCACAAATGGACCAGATTTTGCAGCTCAATGCATTGGATGAGCTAAGGAGGGATGCATTGCACTATACCGAGGTGATCCAGTCACAACGCAATTTGTGGCATGATAGTCATATCCAACAATGGAAATTTCAACAAGGTAATTGGGCTTTGTTGTTTGACTCCCAGTATGAAGATTTTCTTGGCAAGTTGCAGACCCGATGGCTCGGACCTTATGAGATTGAGGAGGTGTTTGCAAATGGATTTGTATGTCTTTCACCAATAGATGATTCAAGAAGGAAATCGGTGGTCAACGGTCATCGTCTCTAAGTCTATCACAAACCATTAACCAAGGAGGAGTTTCTCAAACAAGTGGGAAAGTTGGATGTATTAGTATTGGAGGAAAACATTTCTTCCAAGATGAATTTCATCAAGTGACATGAACAATTTGTCATTTAAAAAAAATGAAAGAAAATAAAAAATATATAGAAAAATGAAAACAAACATGACAAAAACAAATAAATCAGAATGTGAAAACTTCTTTGAGGCACATCTGAGTTGAGTTTACCTAAAAATAGGGTTATCTGATATGTTTACCTCACTCTTCACCATTATTCCATTCACTCTTTATCATTCCATTATTCCATTCACTCTCACTATTACTCACCTTTGGTCCATTCATTTTAACTTCACTCCATCATTGTTAACGTTTGTTCCACTCATTTTCCCCTTTGTTTCACTATAGTTCAGATTGCACGATGTAAGGATTTAACGCAGAATCAGCCAAAAACAGCATTTGTACAAAATGTGGATAAACAAGTTTCTTTAGGTATGTGCCTTTTTCTATTTTAATAGTGTGAATACTTCTTATATGATGTATGATATCCCTAACTGGCATAAAAGCATACATAAGTTAGTTCTGGAAGGTTATCAAAAGAAATCCTCTTGAAACAATAAAACCGCTCTAGAATAAACCTGTTGCATACAAATACTCTCGAATGAAAACTTTGGAAGATGTCTTGCTCAGGAATGAAGTTAATGATAAAAGTTGGTAAAATGAATTAACACATGGTTAATTCATTTTAAACTCTGGAACCACGAGGCTCAGGCTCAAAATTCAATTAAAATTTCCATGGGTTCATAAAAGTTATGCAAATCAATATTGGAAGTTGTACCAAGGTGTAGGTTTCAAATTGGAGGTTCCAAGGCATGGATTCTATGAAAATATTTTATCGTATGTAATTGGTTGGCACACAACTCAATGGGAGGTTATTTTAAACCAAGTAGTTCCATTAATAATTGTTTGCCATGTCACTGCAAACATCATAATAAATTAATTGCATGCAGGAGTAATGATGAATTATGTGCCGCCACCTGCCAATATTTACCTCATGTCACATGATTTCTCATCATTCTGGAACTGTTTGCATGTGTTTATCATCCTCAAGTTTCATTCTTTCCCTGACAAAAGTATTCCAGAATGAGAGAGAAAAAACTACGACATATTTTCAAATTAAAGCAAACAGGGTACGATAAAATTCACCATGGGTGGACAAAAGAACAAAATTGAACCAAGAACTATAGAGTTTTTGCAAAGGGACGAGGAGTGTATACGAATATTCATGAAATGGGGTTTTTTGCCCTTCTTGTGCAAATTTTATGGGCATTCATAAGGTTTAATAGCAGAGTTTGCATGCACTTTTCGTAACAACAGAGTTCAAATTAGCAGTATGACTATTCAAGTAAGTCCTAAAATTCTTAGCCAAGTCACCGAATTGCCTCTACAAGGGATTCACAGAGGCAAATCTGGAAAGAATACATTAATAGAATTAGTTAATCAATTTAGAGGGGAAAATGACAGACCTACTGAGTTCATAATAAGCAACAATATTTGCAAAGGAGTTAAGATAACCAGTCTGCAACCATCGTGGGATGAATTTGCAGTCTGGGTCATCAGGTTTCTAACCTGTGATGGTCAATTCCCTATTCTTTTTGGTCATCATTTATGAATTTTAACTCACCTCCGCTATGGTCATTTAAACACTAAATTAAGAGTCAATTTGTCCCTGTATTTGTACCAATAACTTGCAAATATGGCTAAAAAGTATCAAGTAGGCATGGGGTCACCCAAGCATCATGGGTTAGTCAAAATTATTTGCAAGCATCACTTTAAGGGGAATCCTACAAGTTTTGACATTTTTTTCCATACTTGGGATGAGTTTGCTGAAGAAAACATTGTTGAGATTCCCACTTCTAGAGAAGAGATAGAGGAGGCTAACCCTAACCCTGAGCATAAACCTGGAGCTTTTGTCAACACAGCTCCTTCATCTCCATAAGGACCTCTCTTGTCATGAACAAGAACACAAAGGAATTTTGGCTCTGACCAAAAGATAAAGGTCACATTTTTAGAGGATGTATAGAAATTCCACACTTTTGAAGAAGGGGAACCCTCTAATCAGCAAGAAACTAGAATTTTTGAGTCTAGGTCTCCTAGTTCTAAAAGAAATAGGAAGCAATCTATTTTAGGGTTGAGGATATCCTCAAGGCTTCATAAAGTTGATGATGCAGAGGATATGCAAACAGAGGAGATGATGGAATAGAATAATGTTTCTAAAACCAATACTCAACTTGTGGAGGAAACTATGCAAGAAGTTGAGGCTATCAACGAACAAGATGTAGATATCTCTGGATAGAATGTGGAAATTGTAGCAGAAGAGGAAATACCTTCTATTTCTCTCAATTATTCATCAAATTCTAAGGAACAAACTGAAACTAAGGAAGCACAGGAAGACACAACTAATACTGGTCTACCAAGATCCCTTGTATATTACCCTAACTCTAAAGAAGAGCTTGAGGCAGGAGTAGATGAGAAATATAACTCAAGTGTAGAGGAAGAGGAGGAAGTTGATATTAAATCTCAGTTACATGCAGCCAAAAGTGTGATCAAGACCCAAACAGGCTGGATTGAGCAAAATGAAGCCTCCTTAAAGTAGAAGGACAATATCATTGCCAATTTATGGTAGGAGATAGAAGCTGTAAAGGTTAGGCTCACACTGTTGGAACAGCAGCCTTCTCAAACATACTCAAGGGATGAATTGACTAGTTTGTTAATGAATTTAGCAAGAAATATAGAAAGTTCACCTGACAGAGTTGCACCTAACGAAGCACAAGAGGCATACCAAAATTCAGGGGATGAGCAACCAAGGGCACTTGTGCAAGTGTCCAAGGAGCTATAGTAAATGACCACGACAAAAAAACCCTCAGAAGCAGCCATAATAGTCTAGGAACAGGTAAATCCACAAATTCCCCAAAATATTGTTAATGTGAATATTCTTGAAATTAAGGTAGTTGAAGTTGGGATACAAACATAATCCCCTGCAGTATAAAAATTAAATGTTGGCATTCAGGTTAATATTGTACCTCAGATGCAACCTATGAATAGGTCACCTAAAATAATTTCATTAGTAAAATATAATGAGGATATAGCATATTGGATGACCAAATGCCATCAATTGGAGGGAAAGGCCTCATCATTGCAGACCTTAACATAAGAAATAAAGCAAAAAGACTCTGAAATTGAGAAATTAAAGGGGCAAATACATGACATATGTCAGATTGCTGAATGCATGGTTCAATGTCGGAGGCCTGCCAGATTTTACAGTTTAATTTTGAAGGAGATGTACCTCCGATGGCAGAAAATGAGAATTACCTCTGGTCTCTCCCACACATTTGAGACACCAGGTGAATTCTTGGAAGCTTTCTAGCAGAACTCTGGAGAAAACCAAAATTTACTATGTGAGTTATTTATTCATAATTTCTTTCTGCCAACTAAAGTTATTTTCCTCCCCCACATATTTTCTGATGATATTCAGCTGAGGGCTTTTCAATCAACGCTTCAGAATCATATTTACTGGGAGCAAGAGAAAATGGCTAGTAAATTCATAGAATCCCAAGTTGTTTTTCTCATTAGACCTGTCCACTTAAATCATAAAACTTCCACCAATCAGCATTATACACTAATGAGAAATGACAGGGTAAGGAAAATATGCCTGGGAAATTTGCAGGCATGCATAGATGGTTTTCAAACATTTTGTGCAGCATCATTTGATGATGCTTTATTAGCTTGCAAAAACAAATGGGGAGAGTTACCTATATCACTACAGAAGAGAGAACCCATCTCACCAAATAACCTGATGTGGTCTAGAAGAAGTGCCAAATGTATAATTCATACCATATTTGAGGTAAATGAGCAGTGGATAGGTCTCAAGTACAGGAATCCAACAATTATCATCCTTGTTCCATATTTCTTTGATAATGACCCTCAATCAAATGATCGATTCTAGGATTGGCTCAGGGAAATCAAAGAGCACAAATGATATTACAAAGTTGGAAGCAAACTGTGGAAATATGTTGAGTGCTATCTTGACATAGATCTTTGTGCTACTGTAGCAGAATAGAATGCATGAGGACATGCATTATAATAAGCTGGGGGGAAATGATGAGGCAGAACATTGCCTCATACAAATACTTCTTTTGATAACTTTTTAAACTATTTGGAACCACTTATGATATTATTTTGTACTAATATTAGTGATACTATGCATTATATGATGATGTTTGCATATTGGAATTTTAAAGTGCATATAATCTATTTTGACTGTTTATCTATGTTTTATAATTTGTTTTAGCTGTATCATTTAGTACATTTTACATTAAGTTAATGTTGTAATATTAAGGTGCTACTACCTATTTTGTTTTGTGCTTCTTTCATAATATTTCCCCTTTGTTTAACCATTTTAAATAACCAAAATGCACCAAAACTTTGTCAATAGTTTGACTGTGCAGAAAACAGGAACTTTTTCATACAAATTCCAGTCAGCTATACATATATAGCATAGCTTGGAATTTGTCCACTCCAACTCATGAAAAATATGGAATCAGTCTTCTGGGCACTTATTGAGACTATTTTTTCCATCAAAATTATTCTCATGCGCTTTTGGAGTATGAATTAATATAAACTTTGTTCTGTTGCCTGATATTCCAGAGCAGCTCTGAAATAAGCATAGAAGCAATAGTTTAGGTCAAAAGCACCTTTAATTGCAATAGAGGGTGGTAAACAGTGGTTACAGTTATTTTAGGGATATCACTATCTTTTCCAAAACTTTTCCCTCAATGGATGAATCCTAATAGATAGAATGCATAAGAGATAATAGACCTAATCCCTACATTCTGGGAAATAGTCTTGTAACAGTTGTAACATTCCTACATGGCAGCACAAAACCTTATCAATATTGTACCCTACTTGTATAAATAAAATTCTCCCATTTGGTTGAGCATATAGAAAAATATAGGAAATAAGTGATAAGATTTAGAACTATTTTAAGTGTTGTAACTGTGTATTGCAGTAGCACAGTAGCCTACAGATATTCCCCTGCATTGTTGTCATGTTGCTGAGAATGAAATAAAGGTGCAATATTTGACATTCATGTTTGCTTCTAAGTTGAGTGTGAATATTTAATAGTTTAAATCAAGTGCAATTACCCTCTTCTGATTTAGGAAGCAAGGGCCACTTCCAGGCTTAAAAGAGGATTTATACCTGCCAAAATTATGCTAATTTCTGGCTATAGCAGGTCAGTACAGATCTAAAAGTTTTTGCATGGTTAGTGATTAAGATAATGTGACATTTGAATGCATGGTAGGTAACTCATCTAGGGTAGAATTTAACATAGTACTTTCTTTTTCTAATTTGTTTTAGAATTTGCAATATTTCCATAATTTCTTGTCAGCCTAATTTGTTAAAAATTGTGCAACTTTATTTATCAGTTTTTGAATGTTATCATTTTATCTCATTTCCATTTTAGAAAGTGACATTATTTTCTACAATTTCATAAAGTTTCATTATCTACTAGTTTGAATGTTAATGTTGCAATTTCAATTTAGTAATTTCCCGTCAATTAAATTTTGTTATTTTTAGATTTGCAATAGTTTAGTTTTATTTTTTTGCAACAGTGTGAATTTTAATTCTGCAAGGATAAGTAGGTGTTCAGTTTTAGTTTTTAGGAGTAAGAAAGGAGACCCCAAACACCACAATATCTAACTATTCCATGAATAAAGCCATGATCTAAATGAACTAAAATTTAGTCTGTTAAACCCTGCTTTCGTATATAGCCTTAGACACCGCCCTGGATTGACATATAAAGATTAAATGGTGAAAATTTGATGACACTCATCAGTTTGTTGTGTATAGATGAGAATTCAATGCTCCTGATATGACCTTACTCGATTTTAGAATCTACATGTTTCTCCTTTGATATTCATGCTTCAATTTTGCTATTCTTGCTTGATCTTTCACTTAGTCTTCTCTCCAAATGGCACTAGTATTTGCTTATGATTTTGAGCATTCAATGCTCCTTAACAACACTAGTTTATGATAGTCCTTCATTGCCTCCTTTGATTCCAATTACAGTGTGTTTTGGATATTATAATATTCTCTCCAATTGCACTTGTCTTCTTCAGCTTGGAGGTGAACACTTATGTAGCTATGATCTCCTTTGGATGACTCTCACATGGCATGAGTTTTTATAATGCTTGAGATACTATCAACACCTCTTGATATGGTGTCCACGTGGCTTGTGAGCTTCAACACTCTGTGAAATGATACCTATGTAGTTTCGAGATGCTATAATGCTTATTTATGACAACAAAGCCTTTTAATGCTCCTCTATGGCACCAATGGTTATTCTAATACTCAAGGAGTGAGTGTTTTCTTTCTTGAGGGTGTTAGGGAATATGAGCACTTCTTTCAGTAGTGACAAGTGGTGATTTGCATGAGATGCTTCTCTCCAACATCTTTCTCCCTATATATTTCTTTTGCCAATATATACCTAGTTATTTTCTTGTTCTTCAACACTTCCTTCAGGCACAACTAAGTGATATTCTTCTCAAGATGTTGGATCTTGGTTCAATGGCAATGGTGAGGTGCTTCGAGGATGGTTCTATGGCGCTACTCTTGGTTGGTAGTTCACCCATGGTAATGCACCTTTTGTATTGGCTAAAGCTCCTTTTCTCTTTGTTGTAATGAGTTGTATTCTAGTAGATGATAGATGTATGTTGTGGAGTTTCCACAACCACCCCAAAATTCTTAGGGACCCACTTGTAATATTTTGATATGAAAGGTTTTTGGTTTTCTTTGATTTGTAAGAATAGGGATGTTTGACCGTTTTGTTTTAATGATTTTAATTGCTTTGATTATTTGATATTTAATGATTAATTAATCTAGGCATTAATGATTAGATTAATTAAAATCTATTTTTATGAATAAGATTTTAATGTTCTTCATACTATCTAAGGTGATGGAATGTGTTTAACAAAGCAAGGCCTAACCTAAAATAAAAAGAGGATACAAAAGGTACAAAGAAATTGAGATAGAAGTCAATATGCTATTATCTACCTAATATAATTGCATTAACTATATTATGTACATAATAGTAATATTTTTAAGATTATGTTATAAGGTTCTAAAATGTTATCATTATAATAATATTATTATGATTATATTATAATGTTATTATTATAATAATATTTTTGTGATTATATTCTTCTAAAATGTTATTATTATAATAATATTATTATATTGTATATAATAATATTATTATAATGTACTTTATAAAAGACGTGATAATAATATTTATGATAAGGTAAAGTTTAACATTGTTTTGTTTGATTGCAGATAAGGTGATGGTGGTTATTCAAAAACATTCGAAGACATGAGTGGCTAGTCCAAGAACGTTCAGCGCTATGGTAGCGAAGCTTCGTGAAGCAACGCCGGCAAAGAAGAGGCAGTCCAATATGGCGTTAGGGTTTCAGAAGAACAACATGAAAGGCACCAGAGTTATCAGTGAAATGGTCGAGAGGCATAGGTATGTCATCGAACAAGGAAGGAAGAAGCATTATTAGGGCAACCTGTGACACCAATTGACGGAGTTAAAGGCCGGCCTTGAAGAGCATGGAAGGTTTTAGTGTTGCATCTATTTCATTACGCTATGGTAGCATGAGTGTGAGAGTAGGGAGTTGAACAACACCATGGTTGCATAGGTTTGGTAGTACCATGATGTCGATGGTAGCGTCGATGGCTACATAGGTTTGGTAGCACCATGACATCAATGGCTATGTAGGCTTGGCAGCACCATGGCTACATCGTTGGCAGTGCTATGGCTATGTAAGTTGGACAATGCCATGGTTGCTTAGGCAGTATGATGGTTTCATTTGGTTACATGGAAACCAAAGTTCCCAAGATGGTGGAATGCCATCCTAGTCCTTTGGCACATTGGTATGGATTAGGAGAAATACCATCGGGTCTCGAACTCAAAAAATGACAACGAAAGTTTCACTGAATAAGATTGGCATGTATTATTTTAGTTAATGTGAATGTGGTTTGATCACGTTCAATGTTTTAGAGGTCTAAAATCGTAGGGGTTATAAGGTATAGTTAATGCTTTTATAATTCGTTTTATGGATGTAAAGGGATATTCTTGGGTAGAATTCTTATAAGAGAAATGAGAGATATAAAGAGTCATGCAGGGTTATGTTTTTGTTGTTAGTTTTTTTTTAAATAAATAACATTTAGAAGTGTTATGTTTATTAAATCACAGAAAATAATGATGGATTATTTTCTTATATCCATTCATTATTTTGGTTGTGAGATAAGATGAAGTGAAAGGACTTATAAGAATTATTTATACCTTGTTATCCTACCTTTTTCAAGGGGGGCTGGAAATGATGTAACATTCTAAGAAAGCAATAAAGAAAGAGCATTTTTCAAATTTTGAGAGGATAGCAAACTTCTATGAGCAAAATCAAAAGGAGGGTTCTTATCATAAAACTAACATTTTTAGTGTCTTATCATTTCTACATTTTAGTACTTCTAGACATTGTCTTATGCCATGAAATGGGTTGCAATAGGCGAAGGTCAAGATTATGCAGTTTCTTTATGTTTCCTTTGAGTCTCACACTTGATTTAATGGTATTATGCTTATGTTGCAGGTCCATTGATTCAGGTTGTTTTATGATTACCTCATAACTTGGGATTTTGCAAGGAGGAGCTTGCTAAACTAATTCAGAATTTGACTTTTTCAGTTAACCAAATTTACATGTTTATTTTATTTATTGTTCTCAAAGTTTTATTTCAAGCATTCCATTTTGGTCCATCCAAAATTTTAGTTTCTTTCATTTCCATTCTGGTCCTTTTCCAGAATTTCTGCTAATTTCTTGTTAGTTTCATTTTTTCTAGTCCATTTCCATAATTGTTAAGCTTTCAAGTTATTTCCATTCTGGTCATTTTCTAAAAATTTTGCACCTCCAATTTTCCTTAATCTAAAGCTTTCAGATAAAACACATGGTTTAGGAGGGATACTAACCTACTCTTTCACATTAAACTAAGATAAGAAATGAAATTTAACTTTGCTAACTTTTCTAACATTGCTAACATGCTAACTTCTACTAACCACAATTAGGGTAGTGACATCAACATAAGGAAGATAAAATGAACCCAACTATCTAAAATTTACTTCATCTTAAAGGCACGGGCATTAAAATGAGATGGACAATTCAACATTTTGTTATTTGAAACCTTTTAAATGAAGATAAAATACTCTACTAACAAGGATTTAGGGTAGCACCAATTTAAAAAACCCTAAAAAGAAATGCTTTTATTTTTAGTTAGATATTTCAAATCACTAAGCATTGATTAGAACAAGTAAAGACCCCTTCTTTATGGTCACATGCATTATTGAATTATTTCTCACACTATTGTAATCTTTTAGATATTTTACCAGAACCTTGGAGAAGTTGAATGTTTGTCATTTGGTTTCTTTTCAAGAGAGAGTTTTCTATTCAATACTATACATGTGGTGGTATTTTATAATTGGGAAAAATATACACTCAACAATGCCTTAATATATTATCCTTTTGTTGGTTTTGACACCTGTAGATACTCGTTATTGTGGATGTCGATTGATACTACTTGCTTTTGTGATTTGAATGGTGTTCCTAGAAACCTAAAACCCAACTCTTATAAACTCTGGACTAGCTTCATTTTTACCTTTATTTATGTGCTACTAATAGTTGTAGAACACCTATTGTATAGTGTCTTGAGACACTTTCTATTTTTTCCTCCTTAGGAGGGATATGGTGCAATTGTATAATATTAATAAGAGACTTTATTTTACACCAAGTTCCTTGTCTCTTTTATTGATGTTATTTCCTCCTTTGATATGATGGCTTCTTGTTGTGTAGATAGATCTACTCCTTGTTGTATAGCTTGAGGACTATAGTATATTGATTTGAATTTTTTCCCTTGCTTATTGGATATGATCGCTACTTGCTCTTACTTCTTTAGAGCAATGTGTTGTCTTTCTTATTAGACAACACTAGTATCTAGTCCTTTCACTTGGATAGTTAGTAATAATGAATCTAAGCTAATAATCATATAAGAAATATTATAGTAGAGGTAATATTTTTTGCACGAACTTTCACTTTCATTGAAATATTTAGTGCACTTCTAATAAGCTTTAAGAGAAACTAATATAGTGCAAATCTGATCTTATTACTCATTAATAGTAACTTGTAATATGCACTAATTCTAACTCTTAAAGAATGCTCTATAATATTTACAACTTAATGTAGTCTTCTTCTCTATAATTAGGAATGATGTATCTAACTCCTATTCAATGTGCAGGTAATAACCCTTAATAGTAACCAACTTCTACACTTCCTTTGAAGACTTAAAATGCAACCTTCTATTTTGCAACTTCTGAATTCTAATAAGGTGCTTAATGAAGCTAAGTTGTAATCTAAATAAGTGTTCAAGTAATGAACCCTTTTGCACCTAATTTTCTTACCTTTGATGACATTTGAAGATGATAAAAATATTGATGAGTTGATTCACCAATTTTCTATCTAGAATGGTGGTTGCTTGCAGTTGTGAACCCTTTTGGTTTCTTAACTTGAATTTGTATTAGATGGCTTCAAATTTTCCTTTAGAATGTGGCCTAGAACTCTAAATTTTTATAGCTAGTAATGTTGTCTTGATTACTGCCTTCTAGTAGACAATTTATCTACTAAAATGTTGTCCCTCTAGAATCCTTTCAGTATTTTACTGTGAATCCAACAAATCCCTATCTTCAAAATGTGCCTTCTTAGCTGTGAAAGGTAATCTCCAAATATTCTTGTATTTGGTAGGTTTCTTCTATTTAAGTTCTCCTTCAACCTCCTTGTCAAATTCTGACTTCAAATAGGGATTTCTTCTCAAGAATATGAAAGTCTTGAGGTCTTCAATATTCTCCTTCGATATTTGGTACTCCTTGACAAATTCTTCTCCTTTTGGACTTGTTAGTGGATGGTGACAATTATCCCAAATATTTCACTATTAGGAGCTTCTCCTTGGTAGTGAATTTATCCAATGAGTTCTTCTAGGAACTCCTTCGATGATGCTTCAATGAGCTCTACAACAAGGCTCTCCAAGCCTTCTCCTTGTTTCTCCTTGAGACCTCTCCAAGGTCTTCAATATTATAGCTTCTTTGGTCTTCCAAATGAGACCTTTCCTGCAACCTTCTATTATGAAAGTTTTGGTAATGAGATCTTCATAGATCTCTAAAATTTGCTAATTTTAGAATCATGTACTAGACCTTGATAGTCCTTCTTCAATCTTCCAATATTGAAAGTTCTTCAATGAGGTCTTTTGTGGGTCTTCTTTAGCTTCTTCTAGAAGAAGTATCCAATTTGCAGTTGCTCTAGCCTTTTTCTTATATTCTATAATATACTTAAGGTTGCTTTGGATTTTTTCTTGTCTTCTACAATTTGTAGGTCTTAAATATTCTATGGATATCACCAACCTCCAATCATCTAGGACTCTTCTCTAGAGTCTCTTTCTCAAATTTGGAACAAGGCTTTTGTGGCATTTTCTTATGGATCAAGGCTTCTATGGACTTTTCTTTTGGATCAAGGCTTCTAGGGCCTTCTCTTCTACAACTTGTAGGTCTACAACAAGACTTCCTTCAGGTTCCTGAAATCTCCTCTTTGCTTCAGGTTTTGGGCTGATTCTAAGAAGATATTCTTCCTAGCTCTCTTGTAGGAAGCTTCCCAACTTTCTTAAATCTCCTTTTTCTACAACAAAGTATTAGGACAAAAATTCTAAATCTATCAATGATGAATATTCACTAGTTGATTTATCAATCTAGTGGAATGAATGCTAAGTCCTAGTCTTCATGAGTTTTCTATAACTCTATGGAAAGACTCTAGCCAAATGCAATCTCAAAAATTCTAGAACTAATATTTTCTTCTATCTATCTCTCTTGTGGCTCTCCCTAATACTATCAACCTATCATGGCTCTCATACCACTATTAGATTTTGATAATGTATTCTATGAAAGAATTCAATTACAGGATGCAATATATATAGAAATGTAAGATAATGGAATTTTGCAATAACACCGTGTTGTGGCTGATCCACAACACACCCCAAAATTGGGGACCCACCTTTTTTGCAGGCTTTCAGAGGAAATCTCAGTGACCCAGATGCTAAAAATGAAGAAAAGGGGCAAAAATGCACAAGTGTAGAAAGTGTCGCGAAATCGCGACATGTCGCGAAATCGCGACATGTCGCTCCATCACTGCCGGAAGAGGAGAGAGAAAAGGAAAATGAAAAAGTGTCGCGAAATCGTGACATGTCGCTCCATCGCTGCCGAAAGAGGAGAGAGAAAGGCAAAATGGAAAGGCGTAGCGATATCGTGACGCGTCGCAAAATCGTGGGTCAAACTGGTCAAACGGCATGAAGTGAAAAGCGTCACGAAATCGCTACAGGTTGCGGCCGAGAATGTACGAAAGTGAAAAACGTCGCGAAATCGCGACAGGTTGCAGCCAAAGCAGCGCCGGGTGAAAAGCGTCGCGAAATCGCGACAGATTGCAGGTGGAAGGCATGAAACGAAAAAACGTCGCGAAATCGCGACAGAAGCAAGCCCAGTTGTACGGAACAGAAAAGGCGTAGCGAAATCGCGACAAAAATCAGCAAAGGTGCATGAAGCGCAAAATGGTCACGAAATCGCGACAGAATCTACCGGAAGGCGTGAAGAGCAAAAATGGTCGCGAAATCACGACAGAAAGCAGCAAAGGGGGATGAAGCGAAAAGGCGTCGCGAAATCGCGACAGATTGCGGCAAGAGGGCCCGAAGGAGAAAATGGTCGCGAAATCGCGACGAGTTGCGGCCGAAGCGTACGGAGAACAAAAGCGTCGCGATATCGCGACATGTCGCGTTTTCGCTGTGAAAGTGAAGGAGCAAGGCCGCAGGCTATTTCTGGTCACGATTTTCATGGGACCGTTATGGAACATGCAGAAACGCATCGAACACGTGGCGCAAAGGCATGAGGTTTATGATAACGCTTCAGAGCGACGGTTACGGTATGCGAGACAGGACCAAACGTTTCAAATTCGAGCGAAAGGTCAAAGCATCAAAGAAGCGAGAAAATGAAACGAAGCGTTCTAGGAGGTGAAACGAAACGACGCAGGTGAACCGAAGAGCCGTGCCAGACAGTATAAAATTGGAAGCGCAGATTGAACAGGGGGTTGGAAATTGCTGCTAGCAGAGTTGCAGAAACAAGGGCTTCATGCCATTCTGGGCCTGCACTTGGGCAATTTCCTTCATTTGTTCTAGATTTGTTTAACCTGGAACATTCTGTAATTGTAATTGATACATCATTCTAATACGAAATACGAGAGAGTTGACATCTTATTGATAAGAAAGAAGGAGTCATTATGCATGCAAGATTTAATGCTTTATTTTCCCTTTCGATTTCTAGGCTTTTAGGTGAAGTTTAATGCAAATGTTTTTGGTTGCTTCATGCGAATGCCTAAAATCTGAAATTGCAATAAAAACCCCAGAGACCCGCACCTAGCTTATCTGGATTGTGCGAATTTGCAGGTTCAATAGGTTAGGTTGCATGCAAAAACCTCATTATCTTCGGTTTTATCAATCAAGATGGTAGCATTACGGACATAGTTTAGTTGCATCTTCATTTGCATGCATTTTATTTTCAAACCCTTATTTCATTTTCTGCATTTTAATTACAGTCATTTAAATAAATAACTGAAAATCCATTAAAGCTCAGAGTCCATTGCAAATCCAAATTAAAGTAAACTACAGTGCCCCTTGTTAATATCCACTTGCAAACCCTAAGGTATTCCCAGCATTCAAATTGAAAAACATCATTGGTGAATGAAGAACCATCACAACAGGAACCTTGGAGAAATTATTTAGTCATAATTTCTTTGCAAGCGAGAGGATTTTGGGACTCGGATCCTACCGGAGAGTGTGCTTTCATAACTGGGTGAAAATACCACTCAGCAGATTGGTGCTAGAAGGAGGGCCGAATCGGTTTACTTTATTTTGGTTTTCATACATGAATAATATCTTTTGATTTAATTTTGAAATATTTTCTTAAAGCTCACAAATAGCTAAAGCTGCAGCTTTTGCTTTCTTTTGTTGCGGGTTTTCGTTGAAATAATCGAGGGTTTCATCGGGCGAGATTTGGACCCACCGCGTCGTATTGCGACCGGGTCCCAAACAACCGGAGAAACCATTTTTCATGACCTTACTTGGTACTCCCAAGAATAAAACCAAGCAAGTCGTAAGCTCACCGGTCACAAAAGACCTGTTTTCTCCAGGAACATCAAATGGACCTACGCCCGTAATATCGGTTGCCACTAGTGTTCCTATTGTCGATAATATTTCTCTCTGCTATTGTAGGTTTGTCTTCATCAATTTTGAGTCAAATGGCTCAAGCTCCAGCAACTCCTTGGTATGGAGCTAACAATACTCCTTTGAATATTGCTTGGGGATATCCATGAAATCCCCAAGAACATTGAAATATTTCTGCCTAAATATAAACCGAGATGGCCCAAGAACAGGAGAAGAACATATCCAAGCCTATAGGGATGTTTTAATTAGGCTGCAAGTTCAATATGAAGATGTGGCTTGCAGACTTTTTCCTATGAGCTTAGATCCAATAGCATATGAATGGTATATATGCTTACCAACCGGTTCAATCACTTCTTGGACACAAATGGAAAATGCCTTTGTTAATCAATTTAGGTCACCCTTGGATCCCGCAACCATTTACAATCAGTTTATTACATGCAAAAGGGGCCAGGGGGAACCGATCCAGAATGTTTAATCAGAGATTCCAAAAGTGCTATAATAGAGCAATTAGGCACTTTGCCATCGATCCCACAGTGGCTTTGCAGATATATTTTGGGGCATTGGACCCCATGACAGCCATGTTTGCGAGACGTAATCCTCAAGTCACCATGCTGGCTTTAGCCTATAACGAAGCCATGACTATCGAGCAGCAAATGACACCACAGGGCTACGGGTTTACCCAGATGCCTGTGATGGGACAATATGCTCCATATGGTCAAGCTCCCTTGGCAAATCAGCTCATGGCACCACAAATGCCAAGCATGAACGCCTTCCCCTATCAGCAGTCGTATCCACCAGCACCCGCGTATGCACCCATTCCAATCCAACCAATTACATCCATTCCACCTGTTCCCGCATTTTTGCAGAACAGTCAATCGACTATACAAGGAACCAGCCAAGTTAATCCTCAGGCTATAGTTCCTTTTCCAAATCCAACCCCGATTCAGAGTGTCAATCCATACGGGAATCAAATTCCTCAGAACCCGACCCAAATGTTGAATCAAGACCCCATCAATTATGCGAATCCAACGGGGGTTAACAACAATGTGATTCCACCGAAGGAGATTTATTCAGAAGTCGAAGAGCTCAAGAAATTAGTTCATAAACTGAGCAATGATAGGGTTCAACAGCAGAAGTATGAGTCCCATGCCCCTCACCCAAATCGAAATTTTAACAATAGAGGGAGACACTGGAACACCAAGCCAAACAATGGGGGAGTACCCGCTCCCATTGCTAATCAATTAGATACTTCTGCAGGACCTAGCCAATCCAATTCTCTTTTGAATCTTTCAGATTTGGCATGGGAAAGGGGGTGCGAGGTTGCACAACACGAAAGAACACAATGAGAGGAATTGTCCTGAAATTGCGAGATACACTCATTGTCTTCAGGCACAAGTTGATGATTTGGAACTGGTATCAAATGAGGGTCCATCGCAACATCAAGATGATAATATTATGGTGATGGAAGTTGTATATCATCAAGAAGGTGAGAGTGAGGAAGAAGAAGATGAAATTTTGGAACAGGAGGTGCAAGCTTTTTGAGATTTCAGAAAGGGGAATCATGGATACCATTTGAGAAGTAAATCTAAAGCCCCTAAAACCTCATCAACACCTCCAAACAATTCTATTCTTCCTCCGGATACTAAGGCAAATAATAATCCTCCTCCTCCACTCAGAAGAGAAATGTCTAATGACGTGCAGAAGACAGTCAAATTCGAAAAACCAAACTATGACATAGTGGAGGATCTGAAGAAGTCCAAATCTAGCCTTTCGTTCTTGGACGCGGCTAGATTGCCTGGCCAAAAGGAGGCGTTGATAAAAGCTTTGAACTCACCTGACCCAATGTGGAAGGAAAAAAGAGTTGAGTCCCATCTGATTTTGCGAAAAGAGAGAAGGGATGTCCCGCCATTCTTGCCGACTACGAGAATTGCTGGTAAGAATTTGCATAACTGTTTGGTGGACACGGGTGCCACGAGCAACCTCATGCCTTCGAGAGATATGTAAAATGCTAGGTGCGCAACTTTGTTTCATCCAAATGCACGGTCTTGCAATTGGACCGTTCAGAGGTAAATGTGGTAGGGACCTTATATGATGTCAAGATTCAATTAAATTCTGAACCCAGGGTCCAGCAGGTTGTTGACATTACGGTTGTTAATATCCCAAGTAGGTATGGAATGTTACTTGCGAGGGATTGGATGAAAAATCTGAATGGCTATTTTTCAACAAGCTGCTCACATATGTGGCTACCATGGAAAGGAATTGCAAACCAAATCGAGTGGAAAATGAACCGAGGCTTAAGGAGATTATAACAGATTTTAACAAGCCGAATGAAGTTCGGTTTTACGAGCCAGAACTGGGGGTTTATGCACTTGATGTTGAGGCTACTGAAGAGCCTAAATAGGAGACATGTCATGGTGGCTCTTTTGAGGAAAAGGATTTCACATGGTTGCTCAGATTTGATGGATCAAAATCTAGACAGGGAGCAGGAGCGGGAGTCGAGCTCAGCGGCCCGGGAGGTAAACCATTATTGGCTGCCTACGGACTGCAATTTCCTTGCACGAATAATGTGGCAGAATACGAAGCATTGATCTTTGGTTTACGTCTAGCATTGAGAAAACATGTTAAATGCTTGAAGGTTTTGGGAGATTCCGAGTTGGTAGTCAAACAAATCAAAGGACAGTATATATGCCGTGACAGGAGACTAAGCCTTTATAGAACTAGGGTTATGGACCTCATTGAGGAGTTCGATGCGTTCAATATAGCCCTTATTTCTAGGAAAGGAAATCGAATAGCAGACTCTCTTGCAGTCGTCGCGGGCATGTTAAACCCAGTTGATATAAAAAGATGTAAAAGGTTTTCCATTGAACTGGTTCCTTGTCCATCAATACCTGATAATGTAAAGAATTTCCGGGTTTTTGAAAGTGACAGACACATTTTCAAATTTGTCACGAACTCGGGTATTTTTGAAAATCGGGTGATTGATGAGGAGCAAAGGTGGCGAGGATGAAACCAGAAGATGAAATTGAAACTGCGTATCAATCCAACAAAATTCCTAAAGGCGTGGCTTCATTGGAAAAGATGTTCGACATGGGATGCAAGACCAAGAAAGGAAAAAAAGTCCCACTCCCTAAAGATGCATGTGATTCAATTAATCTAGGGAGTGCAGACAATCCAAAGGAGGTGTACATAGCAAAGGCATGTAAAGAGGAAGAAAGGAGCAATATAATGCAGGCATTGAAGCATTACATAGATTGTATTGCTTGGAATTACAATGAATTGAAAACATACAACCAAGACATCATCACACATACCATCCCTTTGAAGCCAGACTCCAAGCCTTTTAGGCAAAGACAGCGAGTTGTTAACCCGCTATTGGAGCCTTTGATCGAAAAGGAGGTTAAAAGATTATTGGAAGCGAAAATCATTTTTCTTGTTAGGCACTCAACATGGGTGGCTAACCTCGTTCCAGTGAGAAAAAAGAGTGGAGAGATTAGTCTGTGCATAGATTTTCGAAATCTTAATAAAGCCTCTCAAAAGGATAATTATCCATTGCCATCAATCGATGAAATTCTACAAATGGTAAATGGATCTGAAATGATGTCCTTTCTCGATGGGTATTCAGGTACAACCAAATTCTTATACATCCAGGATGACGGGATGAAAACAGCCTTCACTACCAAGTGGGGGACATTTGCATATAAGAGAATGTCGTTCGGATTTGTTAAATGCTGGTGCAACTTTTCAACGCGCCATGGATTATGCATTCAAAGGACTCATAGGCAAATGCATCATCGTGTATGTGGATGATATCCCAGTTTTCTCGAAGAAGAGAGAGGACCATGTCAAAGATTTAAAGAAAGTGCTTCAAAGATGCAGAGAACATGGAATTTCCTTAAATCCCAAAAAGTGCATTTTCGGAGTAACGAAGGAAAATTGTTGGGTCACATCATTTCAAAAGAGGGAATATCCATCGACCCGAGAAAGGATACAAGCTATCCAAAACTTACCTCTCCCGAGTAGTAAAAAAGAATTGAGATCTTTCTTTGGGCGAGGTTAATTTTGTGAGGAAGTTTATCTCTAGCTTTGCTTGAGATAGCCAAACCTATGAACAAGATGCTCAAGAAAGATGTGGATGTAAAATGGAACGAGGAAAGTAGAGTGGCCTTCCAGAACATCAAAGATGCCATTTCCAGGGCCCCGGTCCTTATAAGTCCAGACTATTCCAAACCTTTCTTCATTTATGCTTTTGCATCAGAACACTCCTTTGCGAGTGTCTTAACCCAAAAAGGCGAGGATAGTGCCGAAAAACCCATAGCATTTTTAAGTGCCCCCCTAAAAGATGCTCAATTAAGGTATTCAATCCTTGATAAGCAAATGTACGCACTTTTTAAAACGGTGAAAAAATTTAGACATTACATTGTGCACTACAGAGTTATTGTCATTGTGCTTGACTCTGTTGTTAAGACCATGTTTTTACAAAACGAACTAGGTGAGAAAAGAGGGAAATGGATTTCTACCATCCAGGAATTTGATCTCGAAATCCAACTTATGAAACTAGTTCGAGGACGAGGGATCGGCGAAGGCGATCGCAGAAAATAATCCGCAAATAACGGGCCAATGCTCGAATACGAGAATACATTGCTAGGGATGAGCTGGTATGTTGATATTGTGCAATTTTTATTGATTGGTAAGTGTCCTTCTAATCTGAATTCAACATAAAGAAGAGCTTTAAGGCTTAAGTCTATCAATTATCTGATGAAATCTGGTGTTCTTTACAGGAAGAATCATGAAGGAATCTACCTGAGGTGCTTGAGCAAAGAAGCTGTCGGGGTGTTGCAGGAATTTCACAGGAAACATGGAAGCTGGTCATGGTGCAGCAAATGCTACAGACACATCAAATCCTGAGAGCAGGATACTACCGGCCCCACATTTTCAAAGATGCACATGCCCATGTACGATCTTGTCATATCTGTCAAGTGGTTGCCAATAGAGAAAGAAATGCAGCCATGCCGTTACAACTTTGTAGTTGAAATGAGACCATTTGCACAGTGGGGACTAGATTTTATCGGGGTTATTAACCCAAATTCATCCGATTCCCATAAATTCATATTAATGACTACAGATTTATTGTACAAGGTGGACAGAAGCGATTCCTACTAAACATGCCACCACAGACGTTGTGATTAAATTCCTTGAGGACCAAATTATAACAAGATTTGGAATGCCCGATTCTATTGTCAGTGACAATGGTAAAGCGTTTATTTCTACGCAATTTGCAGATTGGGCATATGATAACAAAGTGAGCTTAAAATTTGCATCCAATTATTATCCTCAAGGAAATGGTCTGGCCGAATCTTCAAATAAAAATTTATTGAACATCATTAAGAAGTTGCTGGAAAAGAACCCTCGGGACTGGCATAGCCAATTGAAGTTTGCCCTTTGGGCAGATAGGACCAGAGAAAGAATCTATAGGGAATACTCCCTATCATTTGGTCTATGGGCAAGACCCGATATTTCCTGCAAATTTGAAGTTGCGAGACCTTGCATTTCATACAAGAGTATTTGGGGACAGATGATCAAGTTGAAGCCAGGTTGAGTCAGTTGTTGCATCTTGATGAAAAGAGAGAAGAAGCCATGAATCACATGATTAAGCACCATGAAGTTATCAAAATATGGTTTGATAGAAGGGCCAAAGTTAAGTCATTCAGAATTTCAGATTTGGTATTACTATGGGACAAAAGACATGAGGAAAAAGGGAATCATCAAAAGTTTGATTGTCTTTGGTTAGGCCCATATCAGATTTCAGAGATTCTTGGGAAGAATACCTTCAGGCTAAAAACTTTAGAAGGGAGAGATTTCATGCTACCGGTTAATGGGCAGATTTTAAAGCATTATTTTAGCCCTTAGGTTGTGAGATTTTGATATTATTCTTTCGGTTTTGGTGGGGATTTTCAGTTTTTGTTTTTATTGTTTAGGATTGTTAGTCTAGCTAAGATTTTGGTGGTGGATTTGATTTCAATTGACATGTTTTGTTAATTTTTTTTTTTTTTTTTTATATATATATATATATAAAATAAATAAAAAAAAAAAGTGAGATGTCAACTTATGCTTAAGGTTAGGAGAATATGAAATATTGGAATTGTCCTGTAAAAGCTCCACAAGTAACACAAACATCTTAAGTTATATTGCTTGATTTTGTGATGCATGAAAGAGTCAGTTTTGCATGACAAATCATTTCATTTGCAAGTCAAGAGATAATGCATTCATGTTCCATCTCACCTCACATATGCATTCCATCTTAGTTACATATGCATCTTAGGTACAAATCATTAAAGTATGTCAATCCCTCTTAGGGTTGTGTTATAACATAAACATAAGAATGAGTCCTAAGGTTGGAAGCCGAGTCTTGAGATATCTAGAACCAAGCACGTCTCATACATTAAAAAGGATCTTGAGCAAAATGATCAAAACCTAACTTGGAGGAAAGGGTTGGGCGAAAGAAGTATTTCATGTCTATCCTATTTATGCAGCATGATCCTTAAACAGTGGTTTTGACCACTTCCATTAAGCTTAAAGCCTAAAATCAGAGTAGTAAGGATAGGGCCAAATCCTCATCGAACTTAGGTTGAGGATCCAATTCCCCAAAGCTTTGATTTGACCTAAATGGAGTAGTAAGGATAGGGCATAAATTCTCATCTCGCTTAGGTTGAGAATCTGATTCCCCAAAGCTCCTATGTCTCATTTCACAATAAATCTTGGATTGGAAGGATCGTACTACTTGTCCTCTGCAAAGGATGGGTAGTCATCCCCAAGGTCTAAGCAACAAAATTAATATTTTCCATTTACATCTAAAGTTTGGATTGGAAGGATCGTACTACTTGTCCCTAGCAAGGATGGGTAGTCATCCCTAAGGTCCAAGAAGTAAAAAATAAAAATATATATATAAAAAAAAAAAATTCCCATCTCATCTTTATATTGGATTGGAAGGATCGTACTACTTGTCCTCTGCAAAGGATGGGTAGTCATCCCCAAGGTCCAAAGAAATGAAGATAAGTTTTGGATTGTGGGGTAAGATATGCCCATGCATGGCAACATGTCTTGTCTAAAAAACAAGACCACTGATTGTCCAAAGGGTTAGACTAGCATGACCATTTCTTCCATAATTGGTTTAATTATTTTGCTCAAAGTGAGGTAATGAATTCTAAATCAGAATAGTAAGGATAGGGTTAAACTCTCATCTCGGTTGGTTGGGAGTCTGATTCCCCAAAGTTCTGATTTCACATTCACTTGCACATGGGTTCAAGATAGTAGGGACTCATAACCAACTTTGGGATATAATAAGTGGATCCTAAGAGGGTTTGGCAAATCTTGAATTTTTGTACATGATACTAGAAGAAAGATTATGCATTTTATAAAAGCGAGATCTCCTAGCATATTCATTAGGTTACACAAATCATTCACAATCTCATATATGCATTCATGCAAAACTGACAATGGAGTGTGGATCAATTTCAAACGATAGGGAAAGAAATTCATTGCACACACTGAGCTAATACTTGATGATTCTAATGATTCATGTACTTCCGATCTTTGGGCATTTGTTTTTATTGCTTATGTGTTAACACATATTTTTGAGTTTGTATGTGTTTCGGGTTGGGTTCTTACTAAAATGCTCAAGAGCATTTGACAATAGAGTCGCCATTTGTTGTGGCTGATCCACAACACACCCCAAAATTGGGGACCCACCTTTTTTGCAGGCTTTCAGAGGAAATCTCAGTGACCCAGATGCTAAAAATGAAGAAAAGGGGCAAAAATGCACAAGTGTAGAAAGTGTCACGAAATCGCGACATGTCGCGAAATCGAAAATGAAAAAGTGTCACGAAATCACGACATGTCGCTCCATCGCTGCCGAAAGAGGAGAGAGAAAAGGAAAATGAAAAAGTGTCACGAAATCGCGACATGTCGCTCCATCGCTATCGGAAGAGGAGAGAGAAAGGCAAAATGGAAAGGCGTAGCGATATCGCGACGCGTCGCAAAATCGTGGGTCAAACTGGTCAAATGGCATGAAGTGAAAAGCGTCACGAAATCGCTACAGGTTGCGACCGAGAATGTACGGAAGTGAAAAACGTCGCGAAATCGCGACAGGTTGCAGCCAAAGCAGCGGGTGAAAAGCGTCACGAAATCGTGACAGATTGCAGGTGGAAGGCATGAAACGAAAAAACGTCGCGAAATCGCGACAGAAGCAAGCCCAGTTGTACGGAACAGAAAAGGCGTAGCGAAATCGCGACAAAAATCAGCAAAGGTGCATGAAGCGCAAAATGGTCACGAAATCGTGACAGAATCTACCGAAGGCGTGAAGAGCAAAAATGGTCGCGAAATCCGAGAAGCGAAAAGGGGGATGAAGCGAAAAGGCGTCGCGAAATCGCGACAGATTGCGGCAAGAGGGCCCGAAGGAGAAAATGGTCGCGAAATCGCGACGAGTTGCGGCCGAAGCGTACGGAGAACAAAAGCGTCGCGATATCGCGACATGTCGCGTTTTCACTGTGAAAGTGAAGGAGCAAGGCCGCAGGCTATTTTTGGTCGCGATTTTCATGGGACCGTTATGGAACATGCAAAAACGCATCGAACACGTGGCGCAAAGGCATGAGGTTTATGATAACGCTTCAGAGCGACGGTTACAATATGCGAGACGAGGACCAAACGTTTCAAATTCGAGCGAAAGGTCAAAGCATCAAAGAAGCGAGAAAATGAAACGAAGCGTTACGGGAGGTGAAACGAAACGACGCAGGTGAACCGAAGAGCCGTGCCAGACAAGTATAAAATTGGAAGCGCAGATTGAACAGGGGTTGGAAATTGCTGCTAGCAGAGTTGTCGAAACAAGGGCTTCATGCCATTTCGGGCCTGCACTTGGGCAATTTCCTTCATTTGTTCTAGATTTGTTTAACCTGGAACATTCTGTAATTGTAATTGATACATCATTCTAATACGGAAATACGAGAGAGTTGACATCTTATTGATAGGAAAGAAGGAGTCATTATGCATGCAATATTTAATGCTTTATTTTCCCTTTCGATTTCTAGGCTTTTAGGTGAAGTTTAATGCAAATGTTTTTGGTTGCTTCATGCGAATGCCTAAAATCTGAAATTGCAATAAAAACCCCAGAGACCCGCACCTAGCTTATCTGGATTGTGCGAATTTGCGGGTTCAATAGGTTAGGTTGCATGCAGAAACCTCATTATCTTCGGTTTTATCAATCAAGATGGTAGCATTCTGGACATAGTTTAGTTGCATCTTCATTTGCATGCATTTTATTTTCAAACCCTTATTTCATTTTTTGCATTTTAATTACAGTCATTTAAATAAATAACTAAAAATCCATTAAAGCTCAGAGTCCATTGCAAATCCAAATTAAAGTAAACTACAGTGCCCCTTGTTAATATCCACTTGCAAACCCTAAGGTATTCCCAAGCATTCAAATTGAAAAACATCATTGGTGAATGAAGAACCATCACAACAGGAACCTTGGAGAAATTATTTAGTCATAATTTCTTTGCAAGCAGAGGATTTTGGGACTCAGATCCTATCGGAGAGTGTGCTTTCACAACTGGGTGAAAACACCACTCAACACATCGAAATATGTTATTAATGAAAATTGAAAGAAATATTACAATGCAGTATGAAGGAATGGACACTCCATTATTGATGCTAAAGAACTACATTTTACTCCATCACCAATCTATATGGTGATATACCCACTATACCTACTACTACCTACAGTGATATATAATCACTCACTAAGAGGCCCTTTATATAGGAAGATGGATTCCTTGGCCAACACTCTACCTAGTTGTACAAGGGGACACCTTGCACATTTACAACTTGCACATTGACACTTGTGCATTTATTACATTACTTGAAGTAACTATATAACTACCCCCTAAGGCAATCTTCTACTCTAGCTATGTACCAAATGTGGTATATTTACATGAACCAAATAATTTAATGTACTCTAACATTAATTACATATGTTTGGATGACTTCAATAGGTGCAAAGTTGGAAGAGATATCTACCATACATAACTTTTAAGGCTGAAAATTTATTGTTTGGTTGATTGATATTCCTTCCTTGATAAAACCATTATGTTATATGGATATTTACGATCTTAAATGTAGTTAATGGCTAAAACTTAACATTTGAATATAGATTAGAGTATAATATTTGATATCTACTAAATCTAGTAATAATGAACGTTAGTTGAATGCTTTCTTTTAAATGCATTATTTAGCTGCATTCATATCACACGAGCCACTTTGATTCTAAATCACATCATCAACTTAGATGCATGCATCAAGAGTTATCATGTAAATGGATCACCAAGGCAAGTTGTATCTTATTATACTCATTAAAATTATGTAGACCAAGTCATAGCAATAGTGTTTTCAAGAAAATATTTTGGAACGAGTATTATATTGCCATAGCTTATCACTCAATTGTATATATTCATTTAAAAGAATATGAAATGGTATATTTATATATATATCAAGATTAGGGATTAGCTAATCTGGATGATAACGTTTATAACCTTTATAAAAGCAAGATATTTTTCTATTGTATACACATCAATTTTATGGGAATTGGATTTATTATTTTTCTTATTCTTGTTAATATTTTTTGGATTAATGGAATAATATTTTCCAAGAACCATTACTCTTCTTAAATTTGAAATGTAGTGCTTTTAGTAGTTAATTATGCTAAGGTGCAGTTATTAAATTTGAAAGTATTAGCTTTAAATTTATTTAATTTATTAATAAAAGCAATAGAACAATGAAGGATAGTTGATTATTGTATTTAAAAGTAATCCCTTGATTGACTTTATAAAAATAAAAGAATAGCAAATTGTAGCTCTTGTTTATATTATGATGCATTGTTTGACTTTATAAAATCAAGGAATAATAAATTGTAGTTCTTGTTATGCTTTGTATTAAGAATTCAAGATAACGGATTTTATTCTATAGTTTCTTTCAATTTACTTTAAAATTAATCATGTTCTTCTCATTAGTCTTTCTTTAAATAAAATAAAGGTGTTACTTTTCAAAATATATTAGATCTTTTAAAATAAGCCAATTTTTAAGTAGTCTTCTTAATAAAGAAGATATTCAATAGAGACCTTTATGGTATAGGGAATGTAGTTCTTCCATAAACTGAAAATAGACTAATTGAGTATTGAAAAATTGCTTCTCTTTGGTAATAAGTTTTCATACCATTGTTTACAAAAAGCTAAGGTTGATGGGATTAGAATTTATTTTACCCCAAAATCTGAAATTACCTAAATATGGTTGGATCATTGGAAAGATGATCAACCAAAGAAATCAAGTCACCCAATACCAGTGAATTGTGTGCAAGCATTCAATAATGTTTCGAGAATGGCCACTAAATATGGGTGATGTGGGATGTCCATATAGGCCATTGTGTGAGCAGTACAGTGGTGGTTCCTTGTATGAAATTTTTAAATAGCGAATCTTGGTGGAAGAATTAAGAGACTCCATGGTAGATTCCGTGGTGGTTTGGTATGGTACAAACCACTGCATTATTTGCAATTTTTTTAAGAGAGACCATTATCAATGCTAGGAGAATGGTATGACCTTAGTTGTTTTCATAGAGCTAGACATTGATCTAGGGATGTGGTCATCAAATAAGATTTAAAGAAATTATGCTATATAACCTAACTTGTTATCATGGTAACATATGATATTAATTAAACTCAGGGTTCCACATAAAATATAACATGTTAAGTATGAGGAAAGAAGCATCCCCCTCTAAGTGGTATGGTCCTTAGAGTATAACCCCAAGTTATGGTTCTAGGATCTCATACCAAGTTATATGGTGAGAAAGAAAGAACCACTAAAGGCACCTCTTACATAATTTGGCCAATCTCATCCACTTGGGGGTCAACTGCAGTTGCCATAACCCAAAAGTGACTATCCATTATTTGTATTAATTACATAATGGGTGTAAATTAAAAACTAAAATGAAAAAAATTACCCTAGTCAAAATTCTTCCCTCGTTAGTAGGTTTTTGTTGAACCTATGAGATTGGGTTGTTAGAATCAGTGTGTCAGACTATATTGTTACAACAAACCACCAACCTACAAGATATAAATCCTACCATAGTGTAATAAAAGCATAAAAAAAATTAATTGTAGGGGACACCAATGCAAGTGAAACACTAGAGGAAGTGGTGATGGTAGATGATGATGATGATGATGATGTAGGGGTTGAAACCCTAACTTTAGAGGATGCCATGATAAAAATACAAAGGCAAAGGGAAGATTTGAAAGGGGCAATGAGGATACTTTATAACAAGAAGAACCAAATTTCCTGGATGGAGGAATTGCCTAAACTTAGGGGGCACTGGAATCACCTAGGAACTCTAAAAAAACTAGTTTTTATAAGACATGACAATCAGTTAGAGGAATAGAAAACCCCTTATAGTTACCATTATTTAGGATCTAAGGGGTGGGATAGGACCATAAGAAACAACATCTATAATTTAAGCAAATTATTTGGACAAGGTGCCCAAAATGGCATCAAAAAGTGCTTAGGCATTGCAAAAAACCACAAAGCATGGTTATAATAGATTGTCACTACAAGACAAAAATACCATTTCATGAGAAGAGAAAGAGGTACAAACCAACCCTATAGAGATCCCTAGGCCTATAGTCATTGTTCTCCCATATATGGTTAAATTAGATGTTCACAATTTCATCATTAATCTATGGATAAAAAGATGTGCTTGCTTGGAGCAAAGGGTACAAGACCTCAAAAATTTAGAAGAGAAAAATGAAACATTGAAGAGGGAACTTGCTAGGCTATAGATTAAATTTGAGGATAGAGATATGGAATATGCAAAAAAATAATCCCAAGTGGGGCTGCTAGTTAGACTTCAACATCCCAATGGTTTTGCATTCATTACCAAGAATTATGAGTTAATAATTATTGTCATATCTGAACACACCCACTGAGACCATGCCAAAGATACCTGGTAGGATGAATGTGTTTGTGACTCATGTAGAGCAAAATAGCAAGAAGCACCATGGATAGAAGGGAAGGACTACCTAAGAGGCATCCTCTAGGGTTTTTAATTGAGGTCAGCTCTTTGTTGAATTTAACTCCTTGATGCACAATGACCTCTACAAGCTGAGGCCAGGGGAAAAAATTAATTGCAATGAAAGTAAAAATAAAATAAATTGAATGCTTAAAAGAAAATAAATCCTAATCTATAGGGGTGATTCACCAAATAATTAAAGGCCACCAATTTGTGACTACAACAAGTGGAAATTAAACATGAAAAAATCACCTATGGATAGTAAACACAACCATGCAAAATACACTACCAGAAATTGAGACAATTCAAGAGAAGAAGGACAAAGAAAAATTAGTCATGGTTTTCATTAACATGCTTAAGTGATTACAAGACAATGAGGCCTAGAGGTTTTAATGCTTCCTAAGCATGAAAAAGGTTTGAACTCCCCTTATTATAGTAGGAAAGAAGGATGAAAGGAAGATCCTGCAAGGTCAAATACCAAGCGCAAGCAAACAAATTCCAATACCTTTTACAATAAAATTGGGTCTCTTTATAATCCAAGAGGAGGGTGCCTTCCCTTCAAATTTATATGCAAAATTCCTATAGATATCTTATGTTTTTGTAGCCAAGAAATCCTTTTGTAAATTGTGTGATAGTAACTTTTAGGTCTCTATATTTGAGACCATAAATGATAAAAGCTTTCGAACCTTTGGATTATTAGTGTGGTTGACTAGAATCTTTGCTACTATATCAAGGTGGTTGCACCATAACTCTTCCACCATGCTTCTTTTGGGATATGTTGTTTTATTATTACAATATGCATGGCCTTCTTAATTGGTGCAAGTGGATAAGGTAGGCTCATGTGTATGGTGAGTGGTGGACATGAATAGCATGTGATTGGCCATGAAAGCCAAGATTTGTGGCTATTTGTGGATGCCTTATTTAATGCTCCTTTGCCTACTCTTCTTTTTGCACATGCAACTACCACATGTCATTGAATAGGGTGGTACCTCCTTCAACCAATGATAGGCCTTATTCTTGGAGCATTGGTTCTTTCCTCTCTTAGGATCCTAACTAGTCATCACATGCCCTACTTCAACTTTTGTTAGTTCTTCCCTTATTTGATGGCACTTTCCTTCAAGGATCATGCAAGCCCTTGGATTGAAAATTAATATTCTATGGGCCTTGATGTCCTTGATGTGGTTGGGTCAGGTAAAATATGAGCATCAACTATAGATGGAATATCTAATGGTTGGTGCACCTTCTAGCTTGTCTACATTTTCCTTGAAGTTCCTTTATTTTGACTGAAGGTGGAAAGCACCTTCCCACAGCATAGTCTTGGCTTGTCCCACTTTCTATTGGTCTAGCTTGGAGTGAAGTGGAGCTATAGTAAAAAATTTCTTATAGATTTGGTGGCTCCTAGGGTTACTTATCTTTTTGAAGGAGTGAACCTAGTCCTTCTTACCTTGTTTATTGGACATGGAGTCAAAATTTGGAAGTTGAAAATCCCATGATAATAACAAATTGAGAAAATAATGGAAGGGATAAGAGAATTTTTATTATATCAGGTTTAATATCTAGGATTTGTTCCTCAAATTTTTATTTGGAGGTGAAGATTAGTTTCTTTCATGATGACCCAATCTCTTTCTCAACTCTGGGAACCTTCAAGGTTGTTGCTATATATGATTGGTTCCCTTATCTCTATCTTTTTCCACTTATCTTTGGAGGAACCTCTTTGCATGGCTAGATAACAAGATTACCTACCATATCCTTATGGTTCAATTATATTTTCTTATTTCCCTCTTTGACCTTTGGATTTCATCTATCAATCATGTTGCTTAGGTTTCTTTTTGTGACAACCTAAGGATACTTATCTTTTCCAAACCCAATTACTGAAAGAATGCCTCAATTTTTAAATTCACCCTTCTGTTGGAGATATGGATTTGAATTTGTTGAGTAGACTAGATTCTATTTGATTATAAGACCCCTTTTGATACCATCAAAAAATTTCTAGGGTTTCTAGTTACAATGGGAGTTAGCTTTGACACCACCAAAAAGGCTATATCCTTTTGCTTGTCTAGTTTGGGTGGTCATCATCACCTTGTGGTCGAGAAATTTATAAATTCAATAGTGGCTTCCTTCCAAGGCCTTCCCTCTATGCAAGGGTGTTATATCTTCTCTTCTTGTTCATCCTAAAAATAGCAAATAGGCTTCAAGATTCCTCTTCCAGATTATGAGGTTTCTTAGAGGAAAATTTGGTTGTAAAGCATGTAGGGCACAATGTGGGAAAAATATTTTATAGATCTCCTATTGAACCAACAATTGAAGCCCTTCCTTTTATTATTTATTTGTAGGATTGTAACTTTCTTGACCAATCAATAAGAGATGATCCTTCTACATTACAAAAAAGTCTTGATTTTTCATCATTCTCCCTCATGCTTGGTTGTGGTAGTAGCTTCTCCTTTTATCTAATTTACCCAATGGCAATAAATGAGGGTGCTAGATTCTATCAATATTCTTAGTATGGACACATTTCCCTCATTAACTTACCTTTGAACGTATCTCATAAAACCTAGGTGTTAGTTAGACCCAAGGGTTTTGGTATTCATATGAGTGCCCAAACTCTTAGAGTAGTTCTCAATACCTTCCAAGTGTTATTTACCATACTCCTTGGGCAGTTAACCTATGTTGATTATAAAGGCACCCTTCCCTATGATGGTTGGGTTGTGTATTATTGGCCATAACTGGACTGCAATCCAATTATAGTGATATTTTTTGTATCCACATTTTATCATGTCTCCTCTCATAAAAACACCATCATCTAATGGAGTGTGTAGTTGGTACGGTTTGGAAGTTCCATATTTGTAATATCTTAATTCCATGGTATTGGAAACACTTTATCAATCATATCTTCCAAGGTCTTATTCTATGTAGATATTTTTTTCACTATATACACCATGTATAGAGGAAAATACCTGGTGATAAATCACCCCATGCTAATTGGCTCAAATGCTTTATCAAGATCTGGTCTTCATATCTCAGATGCCCACTACTCTAGGTAGTCATCAGGAATATATGGGTGCATCTCATTGATCGAGTATTCAAAGCCTAATAATTATTCCTCTGCTAAGTAGACCTGCCCCTCTTGAAAAGGATTTTCTCTATGTGGTATTTTTGGATGGATTCCAATGGTATTTTGAACTTGGTCTCATATTTTTTTTGTAGCAACGTGTGGGTCCAATCGAGCAATAGGTATCCTTTGATCTTAGTGGTGAAGTCTCTTGTAAGGCATATTCCAAATTAGGTTGGGATATCGATCACCACTTTATCTTGATGAACCATAAATTCAAAGCATGTGTGGGGTGCTAAAGTAAATTCTTAGTTAAGCCTAAATACTAACACTAGAGTTTCAAATAACTACACCATCTTGCAGTAAGCAGGCTAAGTGATTTTACCAACTTTGTTGACATTTTCAATGTGTTAAACCCTAAGTCAACTATGTAGTTGTGTATCAATTAATATCTACATATCAGGGTTAGGTAGAATGGCATGGGCTTGGGCCTATTGGGATCTAGGCTTAAAATCTATAACACAACCAGTATTCCATGCATGATCTCTATCTCTCTCATATTAACATAGAATTCTTTCAATTGTATGCATAAAATAATCTACTCTTCCAAAAGATATACATAAAAAATATATTTCATATTAACATAGCATTCTTTCAATTGTATGCATAAAATAATCTACTCTTCCAAAAGATATACATAAAAAATATATTTCATAATAATAGGAACTTATTAAATCTATTGCTTTAATAAAATAAAGCACTATATCAATTTCTTATTAACAAACCTTAGAAATCACCTATTCATTGCAAGGAAACAATTCTCATTTCATAATTGAGTACATCTTAAATTTACAATGTCAAACTCAAAATAATGTACAAAAGTATTTTTTTAATCACTTTTTAACAAATTTTCTTCTTTCTTTACAAAATCTCATAAATAAAAAGATTCTCAAAATCCATAGTGGAACTCTTCTTGATCACGCTCTCCTTGGTTTCCTTGAGGAAAGGATATGTTAAGGGATCAAGACAACCCCTTCTTAATGATAGATGCATTCCTATATGATCTTTTCAAAAGTGCATCCATATAAACCATATGTAAATGAAAATAAAAATCATCCTTTTCTTTTCAAAAACATAACAAGGAACCCCCATAAATTCCTTTATTAAATGGATTCCACATCCATTTAATAATTCAATGTTTACTATAAAATAATACAAGAAAGAAATATCCCATAATGTGTCTTCACTAATGAACTCCTTGTTCATTAATATTTCCCAAAGTAACAAAACTAACATGCAATTCCTACTTCATGTTTCAAATAAAGAATTATCTACACTTTTAGATAGTAAATAAACACATCTAATCTTTTGTAAACTATTACATATCTTAATAATTATCCTAAATAATAACCAATATTGTTTTCCAAATAAAACAAAGTTTCCTTTCTATTAGAAGATAAAATCAAGACTAAGTAATCTAAAAGAAATAGATAAAGCCTCACTTATTTAACTATAACTCTGAAGTATTCAAAAGAGCATATAAAGACTCACTTCCATAATTAAAAGTCTAAAGCATTCATTATTCTTTAGTTTCACATACAAATTTCTTAAGGCAATTAAACTCCTCATTCTATTGGGATCTAGGCTTAAAATATATAACACAACCAGTGTTCCTTGTATGCTCAACAACTTTTACCTCATTAGGGCCTCTTCTAATTTCTTCATCTATTTTGGAATAAAGAGGACCTATCAAAGAGGCATGGCTACAATAGACTTCCTTAGGTCCTTTGAGATCTAACCTTAGCTAGGCTAGGTATTCCCTATTCTTTAATGGTCCTTATTTTGGCCTATGTATTATACTCTGAGAGAGAGAGATAGAGACCATTAGTTGTTGACTTTTCAATATTGGAGCATACTCTCTCTCTCTCTCTCTCTCTCTCTCTCTCTCTATCATATTAACATAGCATTATTTCAATTGTATGCAATAAAATAATCTACTCTTCCAAAAGATATACATAAAAAATATATTTCATATTAACATAGCATTCTTTCAATTGTATGCATAAAATAATCTACTCTTCCAAAATATATACATAAAAATATATATTTCATAATTAGAGGAACTTATTAAAGCTAATGCTTTAATCAAAGAAAGCACTATATCAATTTCCTATTAGCAAACCTTAGAAATCACCTATTCATTGGAAGAAAATAAATTCTCATTTCATAATTGAGTACATCTCAAATTTACAATGTCAAACGTAAAATAATGTACAAAACTACTTCTTTAATCATTTTTCAACAAGTTTTCTTCTTTCTTTACAAAATCTCATAAATAAAAAGCTTCTCAAAATCCATAGTGGAGCTCTTCTTAATCGTGCTCTCCTTGGTTTCTTTGAGGAACGGATATGTTAAGGGATCAGAACAACCCCTTCTTAATGATAGATGCATTCCTATATGCTCTTTTCAAAAGTGCATCCATATAAACCATATGTAAATGAAAATAAAAATCATCATTTTCTTTTCAAAAACATAACGAGGAACCCCCATAAATTCCTTGATTAAATGGATTCCACATCCATTTAATAATTCAATGTTTACTATAAAATAATACAAGAAAGAAACACCCCATAATGTTTCTTCACTAATGAACTCCTTGTTCATTAATATTTTCCAAAGTAATAAAAATAACATGCAGTTTCTACTTCATGTTTCAAATAAAGAATTATCTACACTTTTAGATAGTAAATAAACACATTTAAGCTTTTTAAAACTATTACATATCTTAATAATTATCCTAAATAATAACCAATATTATTTTCAAAATAAAACAAAGTTTCCTTTTTATTATAAGATAAAATCAAGACTAAGTACTTTAAAAGAAATAGATAAATCCTCACTTCTTTAACTACAACTCTGAAGTATTCAAAAGAGCATATAAAGACTCACTTCCATAGTTAAAAGTCTAAAGCATTCATTATTCTTTAGCTTCACATACAATTGCATAAGGTAATTAACCTCCTCGTTCTATCAATTTTCTCAAGTATTCCCTCGTATCATTATTACAGCAAGTAAAAAAAACAAAGGTACTCTACCATTGTAATATTCTCTTAAATTGACCATGCATTCAAGTTATATTAAAAAAATAAAAACCACACAATAATATAGCGTAAAGCTAAACAAGACCTAACCAAAGATCTAATTATCAAGGCGACAGGTCTACCATCCCTTTCAATGTTTATCAACCCTAAGTTGAACATAGCATGAGGTAACCCAATATACTATGTTTCCAACGTTCATCCTACATTAAGCTAGCACAAGAGAAGTTATGCACAATTTTAAGAACAAAAACACAATTCCTTTATTATAAAATATCAACTAACTTGAATATTAAAGAGAAACTATGGTTTAACCAAAGCAAAGAGCGTTCTCCTTCTGTGACTCAGGTCAGATAACAAAGATTTAAAAGTAACAAAACCAACCCTCGACTTAGAACGAAGAACCAGTCTTTACAACTCTCTTCTCAAAATAAAGACTAAGACAGCTCAGACTAACTTCTAGGTCAGAACTTAACATAAGAATGATTCAAATAAACTCCAAAACCTACCTGACATCAGCTTAGACAATTAATAAAAGCATGTGTAGGTCACCAAGGCTTAAAAGAAGCTTAAAATAGGTTTCAAAAACTTCAAATCGAAAGATGATATTTTTCTCAAAAGCCTAAGGTAAGATTTCTCTTAAAACCACCTTCTCGGCCTGGGGTAACGATTCAGGTGCTACCAAACTTGATAAGGCTTGGATTTCTTGGTTTTAATTTTGAATTAAACTAATTCCAAGGTAAACTTAGATCATGAAATAAATTAAAAAAATAATTACAACAATCCTTAAAGCTTCCAAAGCAACATCGAAAAAGACTCGTTTCCAACACTCAGGTGCTAAAACACACTCAAAAGTATGGTCTCTACTCAAAACTAGCTTTCTTCCTAGAGTAGGATTTCTCAAATAAACTAATATTTCCTATTGATATAAAAATCCATTGTTTCAAAGATTAAAAACAATCTATTTTATTTTTATTCATCCTTTAAAATGCAAGCACTCGGAACATTATAGGACAAGTGCCATACATAAATCAGATATTTCAAAAACAAGGTTCAATAAGATGTTGACCCAACCTAATTAGCGCTCTACAAAACAATCGATTAATGAAGGTCAATTCCTCTTGTTTACTCTTTGTTATCTCTAGTTCATTCCCCTCTCTCGTTTTTGCCTGTCCCCCCTTCTTCCATCCCCTTCCAAGCAAAACAATAATATGGTCCTTCTTTACCAAACTTCCAACCACCTTGCGGTCAATGGGAAAAATTGTTTTCTATTTACCCCCACAATTCTCATTTAAACATTTCCTTAAATTTATTCAAATACCATTATCACATGTTTCCCAAAATTAAAATAGAATGGTAATGCAATAATATTATATTTAGTCATGCCTAAATATTAAAAGCCCTTTCATTAAATCCAAATAAAGGTTAATATTAATATTACCTATTAATATATATTATTATGATATTAATGACATTTTCAATAATATCAAAAGGAAAAATATGCTTATCCTATTCATCCATGCATCAAAGATAAACATTTCTCCAAATCACATTACCAAAGCAATCATATACCATCGAAGGTTACATGATAACTCCCATGTTATCAACCTCTATTTTAAAATGATTCCATTACCCTTTTATAGCAACTTCCTTGCCGATGGTTTAATTTTAATCAAGCAAGTATGAATACAACTATATGCGGTAACCATTTTTTACCCTGGGTATATCTTACCCTAGAGTCATTGTCACATCATTTCCCTTTTCCAATATATCATTCTAAGTGGTCTACTTCCTTGTCCACCCATAAGAATACCTAGTCCTACATCCAAGCACAACATCAGCAGTACCATATCCACATATCATATAATCAAAACAAAAATATCATAAAATCATCCAAATGCATCAAAACTAAGTATTAAATTATCATTTAACAATATGTAGTTTATCTCATAAATGAGTCTTCCAAGGTGGGTCATGATAGCTCTTCCAATTGGTCTCAACTTCTGACTAATCATGGATTGAGACTAAGGTACCATTCATGAGCTCTCCCTTAGAAATAATCCTCTAATAGCCTCAATTCTATATCTTACTTTTCAATTAAATGCACAATACTTGTTGTAAATATCATGTCAAAGTGGTAACATCTTCTCCCAAGAAGTAAGGTAATAATTTGAGCATTGAGGTAGGAAAAAGGTCACATGTATCAAGTGCAATTGGAGGAATTAGGGGACTTCTATCATTTCATGCCAAAAAAAATTAGGAGGTTGATGTGCCATGGCTTCCTTATTGTGTCATTGGTTCCTCTCCTTTGCCATTGATTCAGAGGTGGTACCATCTCTTACTAATTAGTTCTGGTGAAGGCTATAGTCATAAGCCTTCTGCTCCTATAATTTTGGGTCTTCCCTCAAAATGGAGTTGCTAAGTGGGGATATTTTACTTCAATGATTTGATGAGATAGAGACCCCCATCAAAATCTTGGTCTATATTTTGTTGTATGACTTTTATAAATTTTGTCTTTTCAATCTAATTCATTAAGCAATGTCACTATGTGAATTATCCAGGTACTTCTCTTCAAGAAAAAAGACTATGACCTTCATTGGGGCCATATTTAAACTTTTTTTATCTTAGTGGGATGAACATAGAAGCTCATCCCATCAAGCATGTCAAACAAACTATTATCATATCTGAATGTACTTGTCAAGACCGAGCCAAGAAGACCCAATAGGACAAATGCACCCATGCCTTATGTAGATAAAAATAGTAGGAAACTCCATAGATAGAAGGGAAGGATTATCTATGGGGTGAGCTATGGGGTTTTTAATTGAGGCTAGCTCTTCATTGGATTTAACTTCTTGATGGACAGTGACCTCCATGAGCTCAGGTCGAGGGGAAAGAATGAATTGCAATGAAAATAAAAAATAATAACAAATAAATTGAATTCTTTTAGGAAAATAAATCCTAAGCTATAGAGGTGATGCACTAAATAATTAAAAGCCCCTATTTTTTATTACAATAAGTGGATATTGAACAAGAAAAACATCACCTATAGCTAGTGAACACATCCAAGAAAAACACGCCATTAGAAATCAAGACAATTCAAGAGGAGGATAGAGAAAAACTAGTCATGGCTTCTATTAACATGCTTAAGTGATTACAAGACGATGAGGCCTAGAGGGTTTGATGCTCCCTAGGCATGAGAAATAGTTTGGAATCTCCTTGCTATAGTAGTAAAGGAGGGTGAAAGGAAGAGCCCATAAGGTTGGGTATCAGGCATGAGCAAACAACTTTCAATACATTTTACAATAAAATTAGGTCTATTTATAAGACAAGAGGAGGGTGCTTCCCTCTGAAGATCTATGTAGAAGGCCTACATATATCTTCTATTCCTACAAACAAGAAATCCTTTTGAAACTTATGCAATAGTAGCTTCAAGATCCATATATTTGAGGCCATAAACACTGAAATATTTTAAGCCTTTAAATGTTTGATGTGGTTGACTAGGCTCTTTACTACTACATCGAGGTGCTTGCACCATAACTCTTCCATCATGCTTCTTCTAGGATACACCATTTTATTGACATGGTAGACATGGCCTCCTTGAGTAGTGCAAGTGGATTGGGTATGCTCATGCATATGGTAGGTGGTGGTCATGGTTGGTGTGTGATTGGCTCTAACAAGCTTGGTCGTGAAAGTCAATATTTGTGGCTATTGATGAATACCTTCTTTAAAGCTCCTTTGTTTGCTCTTCTTACACATGCAAGTACCACATGTCCTTGGATGAGGTGGTACCTCATTTGGCCAATGGTGAGCCTTCTCCTTGGAGCACGATCCATGGGATTTGGCTCCCTTGATGTGGTTGGGTTGGGTGGAATATGAGCACCAACCATAGATGGAAGATCAAACAACTAGTGTGGTGTTGTTGCCATTGCACAACTTACCCCAAAATTGGGGACCCACCTAAAAATTGTAAAATTTTGTAATTTTGTTGTCTTTTAGAAAGTTTTTTGGTGGAGTATTTTGTGACATTGTGGTGTATAAGTTTTAATTTTGTTATGTTAAGGTTGTTTGTTTTCTTTATGTTTTATTGAAAATGATTTTCTTTTGTTTTTTAAGTTTTAATGTTTTCATTCTAAAATTTTAAATTTTAAATATTTTTATTTTAAAATGTTTTAAATTACTTTATTTTTTAATATTTAAAAGGGGTAATTTAAAACATTTTAATTTAATTCAATTAAAAATTTTAATAAAAAATATTTTGTTTATGGTTTTGCTACTTTTTGAGGCAAGCGATATGGTTTTTGAGGTGGACTAGCGGACTCAGCACAGGTGCGGTCAACGCGATCAACGCCCAGTGCAGTTTTTGAGGCGGTCAAGAGAGGCGTGAATCAAAGAGTCACCCAGTGGCTTGGATGAATCAATAGGTACAGTGGGATTTGGTGATTATAAATCCCTCATCGTGTCTTCCTGAATGCATGTGGAATAAGAATAAAATATTTTCTTTTGTTGTGTAATCCTACTCTATTGTTTGCTATGAAAAAATAGAAAATGGATTTCAAGTCAGGGCTATTCATTACTTGTTGAAAGTGTTTGAATTTGTGTAGGGTGATTATAAAGATGTTTAAAGGTATATTCCTTGCTTAGCTATATTTTAGAAATCCCATAATATTTCTTAAACTTGTGGAGTCCTTGTTGGACATCAGATTGTTGCTTGAATAAAAATGAAGACCAGGACATCTTGCCATATTTGAAGAGATAAATTTTAAATTGATGACGATGATGAGCCGAATGCAAAAGGTTTCACTATATGGATAAAATTTATGGTTCTCTTGGATGGGACCAAATAAGTTTGATGGTGAAAAATTCCAGAAAGAGCAATTTATAGTTTTTGAAGTTTTTGATCAAGTCTTTAGAGGAGTTCATTCATCGAATAGAGTTCAAGGTGCAATGAAAAGCATTCTCAGAAGAAACCAATGAAGAGGTGAACTAAATTGTATTTAATTTTAAATATTACATAGCTTATGACAATAAAATAGTGGTGAATAACCGAGGATGCCTCGGTGTGACACGAAATGAGATAATATAGATGTAGGTACAGTATTCGCCATCAATGTTATCACCAATCTCTTGCAAATATAGTGGAAGCTATTATCATTAGCTTGTTTGGTTTTTAAATGAAAGGGATTTTGAATAAATTTCCACTTCACGTGGTGCACACCCAAATATCGAATGGCTTGGTTATTATTTTTGAAACATCATCAAATATATCATAATATTTATTATTGTTGATCCATAGTGGATATTTCATGATTGTGTGAAAGCTTAAACACAAACGATAGATGAGATTAATGTGAAAATCAAATTGGATAAAGTGGGATACAACATTTTTCTGAAACACTATCCAGAAAAGGATGCGATGTTGTGTGACATCACATGAATGATGTCACTATAGCATATGATTAATATTTCCTCCATGATTCATCTACTCAAACAATTTCTAAAAGTTTCCTGGTTACTGGGAAAGGAGCAATTCTTTTCGAATGTTGTGGAATCATCATTTTGCTATTTAAAATCTATTTTGTTGTCCATTTTGCATCACTGCCAAGAAAAATGATTTTCAAGTTGTAGTTTTAGAATTATAAACCTGTTGATATCCCCGGAGAAGTTTTAGAATTGCTAATTATTATTAATGTCTAGTAGATTTTTGTTGGTAAAGGTATTGTTACCCTCATCCTTTTCATGGTGTTCATGGAGCTAATAGTTGTAGAGTCACATGGAAGATTGAATCATGCAAATTTGAGAGGATCCAAAATTATTAACTCTTCAATTATGAAAGGAAAAGAAACGTGACTCCTTTCTCCAATAAGATGGACATTGCACTGTAATTTTTTATCTCAAAAGTACACATTTTTTATATGGCTATTTCGAAGATGATAGTTGAGCATCATCATGCTATTGATAGTTAAATCGTTTAGGTGATATACATATGGTGTATAGAATTAAATGATTTGTGAGATATTATTAAGTCAAAAATGGTGTAAACATTAGATAAACGAAGTACAAAATCCAAAAGGGTTATTAATGTTATAATGTAATCACGCCAATAGTGTAAGCGTAAGAGGAAACAAATTACTATTGTACCAAACTATTTGGAACGACATAACTGAGCAAACAAATTATGAAACTGAAAACTTCAAAGTATAAATATGCATTGAGATATCAAGAACAAGGTCAAAATATTTTTGGAGAAGTGGATTGAAGAATTGTAGAAGGTTTGCCAAAGGTTTCCTCCCAGGTTGCGTAGAGAGAAGGCTTCATTTTGGATGAACAAAGATATTCTAGAGAATGTTTTATTGTAATATTTTATTATAATGTATTCATTTCATTATAGTGAGAATATGCATGCTGATGATGTTTTCACATTTTAATGATTTGATATATTTAAATTATTTTTTCTAGAAGATCGCACTTAATTTAGATTAATTGAGTTAATGCTGGTTGATCTAAATTAGGTTTTGTTCCAGAAATATTTATGTTTACTATGTTCAGGATGAAGTATTAAATGTTTTGTAACCTGCATTTAAAATTTAGGTTTCATTTTTATTTTTATTTTACTCTAAACTTTTTATTTTATTTTATTTCAATTTCATGGAAATCAAAACCCTAATGTTATAATATAAAGTTTTAATCTTACCATTAGGGAAAAATGTTTATTTCATGTTTTTAATTCACGGTATTTCTAAGGTTATAATTAAATATTTGCACTTTATAAAGTCAAATTTTGGCAATATTTAATTATTAATCTCACATTTGGAGAATGAATTTTATGAACATCATATTATATTGTGTAAATAAAATATCAAAATCATAGGCCCCTTGTTAATGGTAATGTGCACCTTTGAGTTATTACAACAATATTTTCACACTTTGCAAGCACACTTTAATATAGAACCTTGGAGAAACTAATAGTTTTCTTTGCAAGAGAGGATTAATTAGTGAGATCCTGACTGTGAGTGAATTTTCGTAATCGGGTGAAAATATCACTCAACGGAATTGCAACTAGAAGGAGAGCATGTAATCAGGTATTTTTACTTATGCATTTAATTTTATTCACATTTTTTCGTTCTTTAAAATTAATGCTTGGATACATTTCTTGAATATTATGATTTGAATGATGCATTTTAATAATATTTGAGAGTTGTGAGTTTCAAAGCATTTTAAGGTTCAAAACATTGTTGATTATTTTCAAAACTAGAACCTAAAGAGATAATTACAAGATCCAAATCCACTGGTGATATAATTTTTCCTACTTAGAATTATAGATGAAGTAAAGTTCAAACAATTGTTATTCCACCACCAGTTAGCACTTCACATCAAAGCCCTAACGTTCCATTAATCACACCTCCACCAATTTCCATGGCTGCAAATTTAGCATGGATGGGAACTTGAAGAAGTCCCTTAAAAATTCTAGGAGATGTACATGATATACCCAAAAATGTAGACAAATATTTGCCAAGATATAAACATGATGGTACAATATTAGCAGAAGAACACATCCAAGCCTACACTGATGCTTTAACAAGATTGCAAGTAGAGCATGAAGATGTAGCTTGTAGGTTGTTTCCTTTAACTCTTGATGATATTGCTTATGACTGGTATATTTGTTTACCATCTGGATCTATTACTTCTTGGACACAGTTAAAGGATGCTTTTATTAATCAATTTAAATTTGCTATAGATCTTGCTAGTGTCTATCTTCAATTTGCTTCAACAAGAAGGGAACCAAATGAACCATCAAGAATATTTAACACTAGATTTCATAAGATGTATTCATGACTAACTGCTCCTTATGCTCTTGCAGAACCTGCTGCTATTCAAATATATTTTGGAGCATTATATCCGTTGACTACCATGTTTGTTAGAAGATCAGTTCAAATTGCAACTCTTACTATGGCATATACGAAAGCTCTGACTTTTGAACAACAATTAATGCCTCAAGGTCATGGGATAAGTAAATTACCTTTAATCAAACATCTTGGTTTGTATAATTAAATTCCTATGTTTAATCAAACCTTGTCTCATTAAATGCCTATGTTAAACACAATTCCATATCCAACAACACCTACATATCCAAATAATTCATTATTTTTGGAAAATCAATTCACTGCACATAAAATAGTTGAAAACAATGCACAAGCCATCCCTATTTTTGGAAATGTAGCACCTACACAAAATGCATCATCTTTTCAAAATTTTAATGTTCATCAAAATAATCCAATGTTTCCACAAACTTTTCAAAATCAAAATTTTCAAAATCAAAATGTGGGACCAAATCAAAATATTCCAAATTTTGGGAATCCAATTAATTCTACTACTACTATTGTTCCACCTAATGAACCTGATTTAGAGGTAAAATATTTGAGAAGGTTGGTCCAGAAGTTAAGTAGTGATATGGTTCAAATGCAAAAGCAAACACCACAAAATTCACAACTAAACAGAAAATTTACTTTTTAGAGGAAACAACGGAACACAAAACCAAATAATGGGGGTGTACCAACTCCTGTTGCTAATAAAAATAATGCTTCCACTAGTTCAATTAAAAAAAATACTATTGTTAATCTTTCTGATGTGGTTTTGGATAATTGGTGCAGATTGCATAATACTAAGGAACACAATGAACATGAATGCTCAGGATTCAAACCTATTGTAGATATCCTTCAACAAGAAATGGATGATTTAGAGTTGGTTCCTAATGAGGATATTTTTGATGTAGCTAGTTCAAGCAAAGGTAAGGGAACTACCTTTTTTGTTGAAATTTTTGGTTCAAGTGATGATGAAGAAGAGGAAGATGATGGAGTTATAGAAGAAGAAGTTCAAGCCTTCAAGCAGTTCAAAAAGGGGAATCACAATTATCATTTGAGGAATAAAATTAAGGTTCCTTCACTTCCCCCATATGCAAGGGGTGATCTGCCAGATGTGGCCCCATGTATCTGATTCTATAGTCACTATCATCACTATCCGAATAGATCAGATAAAATGATCGTATATATGACACCAGTGCAAAAATTGGCTCTTCTTCCTCTTCAAAGTGATCTGTGTTTAGAGACACCTCTTCTATAACATACTCTGACTCCATAAGCAATAGATGTAATGGATATACTAGCCTCATATCGGTCATCTCAACCTCATCGCTATGATTGCTACTATGAGCAGGCCACTATATCGTGTCCACGAATATTGGGAGATTAGCTAGACAAGGCCTTAAGTAGGCATGCTCTATCTCATCTTCATAATCACTATCGACAATGAAATTCTCTTGTATCTCATCTAATTGCTCTCTAGGTAGCAAATGGCATAGAAATACTGGAACCATGAAGGCTCGATCAATTTCCTCTTTGGATTGATCATCATTTGAGGACTCGCCATCTGCATCATAATTCAGTCTACTCATTTAGGAGGTGGACTCCTCTACATCTTCACTACAAATATCTCCTGAATTGAGATCACCTAGAATTATGGGGTTATGCCCCTGCATATCAATATCGCCAGTTGTGATATGATTTTGATGACCTAGGTTACCTCTAGGGTTATTCTCTGAGAACTCTTCATGTTCAATCTTTGGTCTCTCAATGGTGATGACTGACACCATTGGGTTGTTGCCCTAAAAGCTAGACATGTTAGGATGATACAGATTAAAATCCATGTTTTCCCCCAGACCCAAGTACAAATGATCCAATGATACAACGAGTAAATCATCATGTCCCTGAATCTGCAATCCCAATCTGAACCTATCAGTTGCCAACTGATAACATGGTTCAAGAGGGATTCTTTTTCCTTGTTCAAAAAATACCAAGGCCATATCCATGCTAATTATAAAGCTCAAAAATATGCATGGCATACTCGGGGTTGGACAAGTACCAAACGTTCACCATGAACTGTTTGTCATCATCCACCTCCATGGGTGCCCGCATTGGAACTTGATCCAACCCGGCATAAATGAAGTTTGTTTGGTTGGGTGGCTCGCCCAACGGTACTACAAATCCAACTAGGTATCGATGGGCTATCGATCGGCCCATGTCTCGTGTAGTCTCTAAAATAGGACCGAATGTCATATTTTGCATAAGATATTCACCCAGACATGTGTTGGCTAGGTGAACAGTCACCTGGGGTGTATATGACCCTACTAACGATGCAGGCGAAGTAGGCTGAGGTGCCTCCTCGACTTGATCCTGGACTTCCTCCACCTCCATGGGAGTGGTAGCCTCAGTGGCAACTGGTTCGGGCGCATTCTTTGCTTCTTTCCTACCCAATTTTGCCTTTAATTTCTCATCATTCTGATGCATTGTCGATGCACCCAGTCTCAAAGAAGTTGCAGTGGTATGTTCAGATTTATTTGATACAAATATCGATGGTTGAAAATGCACCACCTGTTTACCCCTAGGAACCCTCACTGGCGACGTGGGTCGTATGTCCAAATGCATTTATGGGATCATGAAACCCCTTGGAAAATTTGCTAAGTTCATGAACTTGAATGGTTTTTCATCTGATGAAACCACGTGAACTTGTTCCTCATGTATATACTTGACACACTGATGCAATATCGAGGGAACACAATGCATTTCATGAATCCAAGGCCTCCCTAGTAGGATGTTATACTGAAAGACACCCTCTATCACATGACACATTATGGGAATGGTCTTTAGTCCCACCTGAATAGGTAGGACAATCATGCCAACCGTAGAGCATAGTGCATCGTTAAATGCTCTTAATGTAAAGGTGGTTGGTACGACGAGTGATTTAGGTAATTTCAAATGGTGCAGTGCCTTAGTCATGATTATATTGATCGACGAACCAGTGTCAATCAATACCCTTTTGAATGGTGCATGGTTAACACATGCAATGATATGTAGTGGTGGGTCAACCATGCTTGCAAAAACCATTTTCACTTTGTGATCATAGAATTGGATCATTGGTTCCTAGAACTGTTGTACGTGCCCCATGAAGTTCATGAATACATGTGCATCCTAGTACTGTACCTCAATGGACGTTAGAATTTCCATAAGAGTCTCCCTATGCCTAGGGGACTATTGTATAATCTCATATATCGATAATTTCATAGGAGTCATCTGCAGGTTTTAAACCAGCCTGCTCCTAATGGTCACCACTGATCTCGTTGGTGGGCCTGGAATATTTTGTGCCTGCCACTGCTAGGGCATGGCTTGTATTTGAATGGGAGAACGAGGTTGATTCGGCCATTCTTACCTCTAATGTCTGGTAACAACATTGACCATACCGACGAACCCCTGGGTAGGTGGTTCGACTTGCACTTGATTGACATAGCCAGCATGCATGGTTTGGTAATGGATTTTTAAAAATCCCCATGTTTTGGTTGTCTGGAACCTAGGGATTTCTTGGTACTACAAGCTCTCCCTTTTCTATCATATTTTGTATAATGTGTTTGAAGGACCAACACACCTCAATTTCATGGCCTTTCACTCTATGAAATATGCAAAACAACTCTTCTTGATAGTCTTTGGGCTTGGGCTGATTTGGATCAACCATCTTGACTTTGGGGAATCTTATTGCCTTGGCCTCACAGAGTTGACAAAATATCAATGTCATTGATTCCATCAATGGCATAAATATGTAAGGTGGGTGTTGTTCTTTATTCTTTCCCTTGTAGTTATTTTTGTGTTGGTCGTATTACGCAGGAGGAGGATGGGCTTGATAATTTTGTTTCTTTTACCCCTTATCCTCATTTTGGAGATTTAGTACCACCTGATTCACATGGGCCTACTTGCCCTATTGCTTTGAGGTACTCTTCTTATATCCCTCTTTCCTGGTTTTTAGCTTCAATTTGCCTTCCTACAACTTGATATCCTCAATTACCTTGGCTTGCGCCCAAGCTTCTTCGAATGTGATGTACTATTGCAGTTGCAATAGTAGCGAGATGTGCTTGGCACAACTCTTTGTAAACATTAGGTTTAATTCTGTGGTAGGGATCGAGAATGGCAACTTTGCCATTAATCTCCTCCACCTCTTCCTATACTATTCTATTGGCTCATCGTCGCACTGAGCTAGTGTAGCCAAATCGGAAAGGTTGGTCTATTTCTTGATGTCGAAGGAATAGTGTTCAAGAAAGGCATCAGCTAATTGCTCAAAATTTGTTATGTTGTGCTTCTTTAACTGATTAAACCACTCTCAGGTCAGCCCAGAGAGTGTCGTGACAAACGTACACAACAATAGTGCATCATTGTTCTCTATCTGGAAGCAAGTGTCTAGAAAGCTCGTGACATGTTCTTGTGCCTCTTCATCACCCTTGAATTTTTTGAACCTAGGCATCTCAAAATGCTTCAGGTATGGGGGCATAGGTATTGAGGGATCTAAAGGTTCATTATGAATTTTCCTCAATGTCAGGTTTTGGATAGTCATGCCATGTCTCTCAATTGCCTTGACCTTCTCAGCAAAAGCTTTGTAAGCCTTAGAAGACAGAAAGTCCTCCTCCCTAAGTCGGCATGGAGGCGGTCTGGGAGGTACATTCCTCTTCTGTCGAGATGGAGGGTGTTTCTCTTCCTCCTCCTCAACTCGATAACTCTTAGGATATTCTTGGTTGATATATTCCCCTCTTTTTCCTCATAATGTTGCTACCTCTGATTATTGACCGAGGGTGATCACTCTCTATGATGGGCAGTGATATGAGTGTGAATGCTTACGTGCTCATGGTGCATGTCGGCTTATGAAAATGCCTTCCTGTGCACCTACTCTCTATGCTTATTTTGAAAGTATAGACTGGCCCTAGACAACCTATCTTCCTGCTCTACACGCTCCTTCTAGATGAGGATGCGCTCCTCGCGCAAGCACTACTCATTCAGCCTTTGTCTAGTAAGCCTCTGCACCTAAATATATTCATCTTCGATGCATTTCCTCTCTAGGTGAGCATCCTCCAATTGATCTTGGAGAAGTTGGAATTTTTTCTTAGAGGCCAGATGATATGATATTTTGACCTAGTCAGTCATCGAAGGCCTTTGATATGCTTGCTTTGTACGAGTGACCTTGTGGGTTCTATACCCATCGAACTAATGTGCTATGCTTTTGCCTCTATCTATGAAGACGGCATCGACATCATGCTATGTCTTGTGCTACATGCCATGATGCATGGATGGTGGACGAGAGACATGAGGGTGCTAAGAATCCTCTCCATGTTCTCTAATAGTTCTAATGGTGCTCCCGTTATGCTCACTCAAAGCACAAGTGTGCGGAGCTAACGTCTTACAGCCTAGCTGCTCTAGCACACTACCTAGATCATCTAGCTATCTAGACCTCCACCTCTCATGGGGTGGTGTTCCATTAGCTCCCACCTTCGACATATCGATGGTGATCTTGCATGCTATAGTATGTGTGGGAGTATGGGTAGACTTGTGCTTAGCAGGGAGCCTGTCTACTTGCCCTTGAATGGGTGGACCTCTATTCCTTCTATACTCAGAATGTGGGGGTATAGTACACCCTGCAGACTCAGTGCAGATAGGTACCAATTTGGTCCCCTACACGATATATTCTTCGACCAATCTCATGGATGCACGTGCACTATGATCTTGATAATGGCTTTCGAGTGGAGCACCCTTAGGCTGAGAAGCCCCATGCTCTAATCTACATCTAATAGTATGTACTGATGCTATTCTATTAATGGTATGCTCAATGGGATCCCCTCGTGTTGATTTGTCCCCTCTAATGCTCATTGAATGTCATTCAGTTTGCTCATGTGATTGAGGACTAAACACATGTAATTATGAATCGGTTGGGGCTTGGTCATTGGCCTCAGGCTTACGCCTTTGTTGACCATCCCGTGTATCCACCATAGTGTACCTAACATCTAGATGTATCTTTTATTATCAAACAAGTTATACAATGATGCTTATCTTATTTTTAAATTTTAAAATGCGCCCTAAACTATTTGATGTTGTTTCAAAATGTGTTGTATCAATATGAGAAACTCTCGCATGTTTTGCAAAATTGTTGAATTTTATTCTCGGTTTAATTGGATTTCACCTATATACTCGCATAAGCCAAATATGGTAATGAATTTCATACTCAATGAAATAGCATAGGTACTACCAACCCTCACCCAGCACACTGTACACAGCGATACACCCTTTCGAAGATGAGTGCGTTCTATTTTGCATGGATAGGACAATTCTTGGGTCGGCCTTGGCAACGAGTGGGTCCCAATAATACAATTTCAAATGATCCAACCAAGTGGTAATGACATCCACTATTGGTCTCAATTAAATGGGTTGGATGTGAGAGCCCAATGCCACTGATGTTTAAAATGAAACGTGATGTGTGTGGTTCGTTTTACTTTGTACAAAGATAAATGTATAAAAAAGCATTCATATGATCATTCCTACATGATATGCATAAGAAGGAATGTTTCAAATTCACAAATTTATGCATGCTATGCCCTACATGACTTTATGACAATGCAATTACGATGACATGGCCTCTAATTGGGCCTCACGCATGCAAACGACCACATAATTTTATCAAGGTCACTGTATTCTAGGGCAGACTGCAATCAGAGGTCCATTGTTCCTAGCAACGCATTTATAATGGAAAGAATGTGAAAGCAAATTAGCACTTATTCATTGATACTTTTCCTTTAATGTACCTAATTTTCCATCGATTTATTGCTTACTATAAAAATACAGAGAAGAAAATGCAGAATAAAGAATGAAAATAGAACCTACCTCAACTCCTGATCTGTTGCCAAGTGGTTTCTCTATTGTCTACTGTTTCTATTGTAAACCATAGCTCTGGTCTGCAGGTTATAGTGTAAACCATAGGTTAAATCCACGGGCCAAAAAATAATCATAGTTGTTAGCTACGATTAGCACCTGAGATAAAACAAATAAAAATGTCAGCACTTAGGGGCTATAAATACGGAGTTCCATCGTGATCGCCATCTGTAACCACCAAAAAGGCTCAAAACCCGATATAACTATCATAATCAAAGAAAAATACACAAATAGGCATGCATAATTTGATAACAAGAAATAACATGAATACAAGGAATCCTTTATTAATTTCAATGAAGTCAAATTACAGATTTGTCCCTCTTAGGGATACCCATTTGATACATTAATTACAATAGTGTTTAATCCCTATCAAGAGTAGGTGTGGTCAAAATGCCCCTCAGGGTGACACGAACTGCTCTAGGGTGTCGATGACCCTCTTCTTAGCAATGGGGAAGGGATTGGATGCTTTATCTCTCCTTTGTAATTATTCCCTACGGTCAAGAAACAACAAGAATATCAAAAATATAGGCAGCCTCTCATGATGAGGCCCTTTTAGGTAAAATGTATAATGACACCATTAACATGAATAATCAAGAAATCATAAAGAAAGTTGTTAAACTATGCAAAGTGAATCAAGATTCATGTAATAACATAAAGTAAAATAGCATCTACACTATGCATGGATCAAATATAGAAAATGAAGCATAAACATGCATAAAGAAATTATTTTAGTCCTAATTGAAACATAAGCATAAAATGTGAATCTAGCCTAGTTCTATGGTCAGAAGTCTTCTAAAATGCTATTAAATCAACCAAATGGCTAATCTAACCTAACTTGCCAGACAAAAAAGAAAAGAGTAAGGTGATATGTCACCTATTGGAAACCATGGCTCTAGTGATCGGTCTGCACTGTGAACTGCAGCTGACAGCCACAATTTAACCTCTAATGAGTTTACCCTCAAAATTAGGGACAGTGGGCTCAATCTCCTTGTCCAAATTGATGTTCAAGGGTCGCCTTCGTTGTTCTCAGACTGATTTGGCAATCAAATCGATGTGAAGGGCCTTCATTTTCTTGGATTTGTGTTTCTTGATCCTCTTAAGCATCTAGGGCATCCATAATATAATTCATCATAAATGGTGGTAAAATGGTCGGGGATTAAGTGCAATAGCTCTATCTCTTAGTATACTCAGTTTGAGTGTACAATTTTCTAGGGATTCGCTGCTCAAATCTCCAATGCTTGCTCTCTTTTTCTCCCCATTTGGAGGGGGTATTTATAGCATACCCCTAGGGCTAGGGGTGGCTTCATGGAGAAGCCAAGACCAAGAAGGTTTGTTAGGACAATTGGGATGGAAGCCTCTAGAATATTGCATCCTTCAACTACCTCCTTCTAGATATTTTGGTTGTTCCAACCGATTTGGATCGGATGGAAGGCCTAATTGAGCATCAGTTAAGACCGTAGGTCACAGTTGCGGTCCAGACTACAGACCGCAGGTGTGAACCATAGTTTAGACTGGAGACCGTAGGTTTGGGCTGCGGTTCAGACTGCTTAGGCCAAAATACCTAAATTGAGTGGTTATAACCACTGCTCTATCTTGGAGTATGTCCAAGATCCTCCATATGGTCTTGTAGCATGTCCATATGAGTAGTCGCCCTCGACATGATGCGTTTTAGGTGTCTATAGTAAAAAATGTAAAAATGATGCTAAGAAAACTACAGAGGTGCAATTTGTTTTATTAAAAGAGAAAGGGGAAGCTCTTCCTTTTCTTTTGACTATTAGAATTGCAGGTAAAAATTTACACAATTGCCTTGTAGATTCGGGAGCCTCAAGTAACGTTATGCCTTTTGCTATTTGTCAAAGATTGGGTTTTAAACCTTTGCCTTCTAATAGGATTGTTGTTCAATTGGACAAATCAGAAGTGAATGTGGTAGGTATGCTTAAAAATATTCATATTCAGCTTGCATCAGAACCAAGAGTTCAACAATACATTGACATTTATGTTGTTGAGCAAGGATTGGAGCAAGAGTTTGAATGGATATTTCTCTATAGACTTTTTGCACATGTGGTTACCTTGGAAGGGTGTATCCAATCAGATAAGAGTAGAAAGAGAGCCTAAACTCAAGAATATGATTACATAATACAATAAAGAAGCTAATGAAATTATTTATAATGATATTGAGTTAGATGTATACACATTGGATACTAAGTTGGTTACAAGTGAATCTAAAGTTGAATTTCCATATTGTAAACCATTTACTAAGGATTGGGATAATCAAGTCAATATAAATGTTGGAATTGATTCAATTTCAGAAATACTAGAACCATCAAAAGTGGATAAATATGAATTTGTAGATGACTCTGAATTAAAATTTGAAGATTATGCAGAAGACATGATATAATCTCATCCCTTAGCTTTAGAATATAATTATTATAATGGTTGGGGAATGTATGAAGAATTATTTGTTTATCACACTCCTATTGATGAAATTTCTATTTCACTTGATATGTAGGATGCTGAAAATTCTATCTCACATGAAGATTTTACAAATCCTATACAATAAGAAAATGGCGGGTTACTTGTAGAAATAGAAAAGGTTCCAAAATTCAATCACTTTGAATATGAGTTTATTTAACCCCTTGCTAAAATTGAAAAGGAATAAATGGTAAATGTCTTTTATGATTCAGTTGTTATGGATGAAAAATGGGTGAATTTTCTCTTTTACCTTTGACTACTGAAGATTCGGGTACAAATTCATATGATTGTCTTAGAGATTCAAATAAGGAAATACCATTGGTGGTTAACAAGGAATTAGAATCAACTTCAATTTATCCACATAAAAATATTGCTTTATTTGAGACGACTCAAGTAGTTGATCAGGAAGATGTGTTATTTAACACATCCCTTGATAGACAAGATTTATGGTTTGAAAAGGATGGGCATATTTTTTATTGGGTGACTAATTTTGGTGTGTTTGAAAAATAGGTGATTGATGAAGATGAAGTGCTACAAGATGATGATGATGATGATAAAGACCATGAGGAAAAAGAGGGAATTACAACGACTCACCAAGGTTTGGTAAATGGAAATGTACAAAAGGTAGAATCTTACTTTTTATGTTCAACCATTTGAACGCTAGGTAAAATTTTACCTAATTGTCTATTGGATTCAAATGTTATCAATGATGAAATGCCATTTGTGGTTGAAAAATAATTTGAGTTGATTTCTCCTTACACAAGTAATAATATTGCTATATTAAACAAAAAAAAGATAGATGCTTTGGAGTTACTAAACCAAGTTCATAAATTTATAATGATATACATATGTTAAATATCCTAGATGCTTGTCAAATTTTGTGTGGATTTTATTGGCCTAAATATGTAGATAATGACTTGACTTCAAAAATTTTAGAAATAGCCTTCTATTTGAAAGAATTCATATCTATTTGTGAAAATGAGAACTCAAGTTGGAATGATGAATCATGTTTGGAAATTTACACCTCACTGAATAAACAAAATATAGTTAAAAATCATGTATTCACTTGCAAATTTGATGAATCAAAGTCTCAACATGGAATTGCTAATATCATTGAATCAAATTGGTGGGTTGAGAAAGGTAAAATCAGGTCCTTCGTTTTGTTTAGCCTAATATTATTAGGTATGGATATCTATAAAACCTTACATGCCTATCATGATAGATATCTTATGAATGGTGGGAATTGTGTTTGGGATCCAAGAAAATAATACAATGAATTCATTCATCATCTTGTATATATTCGTATTTTGTACATAGTGTTTTGGTTTTGCAGGTTTTTCTTGTATATAGCTTGTTGTTTTGTGATTTTGTTAGTTATCACTTGTTTGTTTTCATTGTGAAATTTTGGTTTGTTTCCATTGTTGGTTTCAATAATACAGGCTTATGCCGAATTTTGGATTTTGATTCATGTTTCCATTTTTGCTTTTGTCATTTTTGCAAAATATTTTTGTGTTTGTTTCTCTAATTGAGGTAGGGTTTTGTAATTGCAATAAACAGTTGGTCTCATTGTTGGTACTTGTTCCTTTGTTATGTAGGATAAATTACCTATTTTGAAAATAGTTGAAATTAAGGAAAAGAGAATGAAATTGTTTAGTAATATCCTTATAATTTTGGACTAAGATAGTGAAAATTTGGAACAATGAAACATTTTGCAAAAGCTCCACATGTATCACATCACATTAAAGGGTATTATTTGAAATTTTGAAAGATAAAATCATTCTAGTTTTGCATATTAAGGCAAAAATCCAATATACTCTATCTTTAGCCTTACTTGGTCTCTAACCCAGGTGGCAGGTAAATTTTGCAAAGCAATACAATGCTTAATACAAAAAGCAAGAAAAAGAAAGTAAAGTTAAATCAATCAAATGGTTTAGATAATCTTCATCGGGGCTATAGATGCTTGACTGGCAATGGAGCTATGTCTAAACAGAAATAAAAGAAAGGAAGCAAAAGCAAAATTTATCTAATACCTGGGTGATTCAAATAATCTCTACCAGGACTATAGATGCATGGCTGGTAGTAGAGCAAGGTCTAAAATGGATCAAGGTTATCTCCACCGGAGCTATGGATGCTCGATTGGTAGTGGAGCAATGTAGAGGCACATCTTAATGAGTGATAATTTTATAGCCGAAATGCAAAACTGAATGATGGAATCTGAATTATTTCAAGAATATAAAATGAATCACAATTCACACACTGAGCGAAAGTAGGTGTTTCATTTGTTTTCATTTGAAAGTTGTCTAACTCCATTTTTTTTGGATATTACTAGATTGTGTTTATTTTTTCTGATCTTTGGTTTTATTGGTTTCATATTGGGTTCTTAATCTGAAATGCTCAGGAACATTTCCCAGCAGAGTCACCATTTATTGTTGTCATTGCACAATTTACCCCAAAATTGGGGACCCACCTGAAAATTGTGAAATTTTATAATTTTGTTGTCTTTTAGAAAGTTTTTTGGTGGAGTATTTTGCGACATTGTGGTGTATAAGTTTTAATTTTGTTATGTTAACGTTGTTTGTTTTCTTTATGTTTTATTGAAATTGATTTTCTTTTGTTTTTTAAGTTTTAATTTTGTGATTATAAAAGTTTAAATTTAATATATTTTTATTTTAAAATGTTTTAAATTACATTATTTTTAATATTTAAAAGGGGTAATTTAAAATATTTTAATTCAATTGAAAAGTTTAATAAAAAATATTTTTTTTATGGTTATGCAACTTTTCTAAGCAAGCGACATGATTTCTAAGGTGGACCAATGGACTTAGCATAGGTGTGGTCAATGCTTGGTGTGGTTTTCGAGGCAGTCAAGAGAGGTGCAAATCAAAGAGCCACCCAGTGGCTTGGCTAAATAAATAGGTATAGTGGGATTTGGTGATTATAAAGCCCTTTTTGTGTCATCCTGAATGCATATGGGATAAAAAATAAGATAATTCTTTTGTTGTGTAATCATGTGTCATTCTTTGCTATGAAAAAATAGAAAACGGATTTCAAGCCACAGCTATTCATTACTAGTTGAAAGTGTTTGAATTTGCATAGGGTGATTATAAATATGTTTAAAGGTATCTTCCTTTCTTAGAGGTATTTCAGAAAGACCAGAATGTAGTTTAAATTTGTGGAGTCCTTGTTGGATGTCAGATTGTTGCTTGAATACCAACGAAGACCAGGACGTCTTGCCATATTTTAAAATATAAATTTTAAATTGATGATGATGATGAGCCAAATGTAGAAGGTTTCGGTAGATGGACAAAATTTATGGTTCTCATGGAGTGGACCAAACAGGTTTGACAGAGAAAGAAATTCTAGAAGGAGCAAGTTATAGTTTTCAAAGGTTTCAATCGTGTCTTTAGAGGAGTTCATTCATCGAATAGCATTCAAGGTGCAGTGAAAAATATTCTTAGAAGAAACCAATGAATAGGTGAACCAGTTTGTATTCAATTTTAAATATTGTGTAGCTTATGATAGTAAAATAGTGGTAAATAGCTGATAGAGGACACCCCAGTGCGACACGAAATGAGATAATATAGACGTGAGTATGGCATTCTCCTTCAATGTTATCACCAATCTCTTTCAAATGTAGTGGAAGCTATTATCATTGGCTTATTTGGTTTTGAAAGAAATATGTTTTGAATGAATTTCCACTTCATGCGATGCACACCCAGATATCGAATGGCTTGGTTATTATTTTTGAAACACCATCAAATACATGATAATATTTATCATTGTTGATCCATAGTGGATATTTCACGATTGCATGAAATATTTAACACAAACAATAGATGATATTGATGTAAAAATCAAATTAGATAAAGTGGGATACAACACATTTTTGAAACACTATCTAGAAAAGGATGCGATGTTGTGTGACATCACATGGAGGACATTGCTATAGCATATGATTAATATTTCCTTCATGATTCATTCACTCAAATAATTTATAAAAGCTTCCTAGTTACTAGGAAATAAGTGATTCTTTTTTAATGTTGTGGGAATCATTATTTTTATGTTCAAAATCTATTTTGTTACCCATTCTGTGTCAGTGCCAAGGAAAACAGTTTTCAAGTTGCAGTTTCAGATTTATAAACATGTTGATATCCCCATAGAAGTTTTAGAATTGCTCATTATTATTAGTGTCTGGTAGATTTTGTTTGGTAAAGGTATTGTTACTCTCATACTTTTCATGGCGTTCATGGAGCTAACAATTACAAAGTCACATGGAAGATTAAAATCAAATTTCACCATTACATCTAGAAATTCTCCATTTTTTGGTATGTAACCTATGTAACCGCTTAGAAAAACGAATCACGCAACTTTGAGAGGATCCAAAATCATTAACTCTTCAATGATGAAAGGAAAGGAAATGTGACTCCTTTCTCTAATAAGATGGATATTGTGTTGTAATTTTTGATCTTAGAAGTACACATTTTTAATATGGCTATTTTGAAGACAATAGTTGTACATCATCATGCTATTGATAATTAAATTATTTAGGTGATATACATATGGTGTATAGAATTAAATGATTTATGATATATGATTAAGTCAAAAATGGTGTAAATATTAAACGAAGTACAAAATGCATAAGGGTTATTAATGTTATAATGTAATCATGCCAATAGTGTAAGCGCAAGAGGAAACAAATTGTCATTGTACCAAAATATTTTGGAATGATATAACTGAGTGAACGAATTATGAAATCAAAAACTTCAAAGTATAAATATACATTGAGATATCAAGAACAAGGTCAAAATATTTTTGGAGAAGCAGATTGAAGAATTGTAGAAGGTTTGCCAAAGGTTTCCTCCCAGGTTGCATAGAGAGAAGGCTTCGTTTTGGATGAACATAGATATTCTAGAGAAAGTTTTATTGTAATATTTTATTATAATGTATTCATTTCATTACAGTGAGAATATGCATGCTAATGATGTTTTCACATTTTAATGATTTGATATATTTAAATTGTTTTTCCTATAAGATCACACTTAATTTAGATTGAATTGAGTTAATGCTAGTTGATCTAAATTAGGTTTTGTTCTAGAAACATATATGTTTACTGTGTTCAGGATGAAGTATTAAATGTTTTGTAACCTGCATTTAAGATTTAGATTTCATTTTTATTTTTCTTTTACTCTAAACTTTTTATTTTATTTTATTTCAATATTCAAGAAAATTAAAACCCTAATGTTATAATATAAATTTTTAATCTTACCATTAGGGGAAAATGTTTATTTCATGTTTTTAATTCATAATATTTTACAGTTGGAAATAAAATTTAGAATTTTAATTAAATTGTTCAAATAATGTTTATTAAATTTTAACCTAAAGTATTTGGATAAAATTTAATTAAAATTATTTTCTAAGGTTATAATTAAATATTTGCACTTTATAAAGTCGAATTTTGGTAATATTTAATTATTAATCTCACATTTGGAGAACAAATTTTATGAATATCATATTATATTATGTAAATCAAATATCAAAATCATAAGCCCCTTGTTAATGGTAATGTGCACCTTTGAGTTATTACAACAGTATTTTCACACTTTGCAAGCACACTTTAATACAGAACCTTGGAGAAACTAATAGTTTTATTTGCAAGGGAGGATTACTTAATAGGATCCTAACTATGAGTATATTTTCATAATCAAGCAAAAATATCACTCAACATGTGGCTTCTAGCTTGTTTACCTTTTCTTTGAAGCTCCTTTGTTTTGATTGAAGGTAGGAAGGATGATGAGTATTCACATAAATTGAAAGCTTCAACCTATATTTTTATTAATAAAATTAGATATAAATAACCATATGCATTGCTTAGATGGATGGCCATATATACTCAAGAATAACCACATGAACCTTTACTTGGACATTTCAAATGTGGACACAATAAAACATGTACATAGCTTATTATATTTTCATTAAATATAAAAAAGGATGGTCATGTATTACATTACAAATATGTCCATAATTTTTATATACTTATTTTATATGTTCATGTTTTGTGAATCCCTATCATTCTTTCTCATCATAAAAGCATTGGACTCCAATTCATACAAATATATAAGTATGATTAATCCAATTGGGATAACAATTGAAAGCTAATCTGGAACTGGAATAGTTGAAGTAGAAGAAATAAGAAAAAATATAATAGTGGTAGGAGGAGGAAGAGCAACAATAGGAACTAAATCAATCGAAACATGAAGAGCAGGAGTTGAGATAGCTAAAGATCCAAATAACCAAATGTAGAAGCAAAACAAACTAATGTATTATGTCCCCTATGAAAACTGAAGAGATGAATTGAGTTGAAAAGCTAAATATCGAAATCTATTGAGATAGAAACCATACTCCAACAAATAGTACCAAATGTCGCTAGAGGGCTAACCATACTCCATATATCGAGGACTCTTCCTTAAGTCTTTGATGGAGTATTGATGTGATGTCTACTAATCACATCTAGATAAACCAGAATCTAATTCAACAAACAAACAAGAACAAGTCTACCCCAGAACTTGCCTTAATATAGGACTTCTATAGTGGACATAATTTCTCAAACAAAGAAGTATCAAGCACAACCGAAAATGCACTCTAAGATACAAGTATTGATGGGCAATAAAAACTTCAAAAAGCAAACCATTACAAATCAAAAATGCAAAGCTTCTACTAGATCTAGCTCAAAAAGAGCTTTCCAATGCTTATAAACAAGGCTATACTTACAATAGGATGATGCTTAAGTTTCTATGAAAAAAGATAAGGCTCTCGATAAAAAAAAAAAAAAAAAGGTTGTTGGTCTTTACAACTTAAATCCTCTAGGAATATTCCAAACTCAAGTGGCTCTAGAATCAAATAATGTATTTGTCTTATATGTAGATATTGTCTTATATGGTTATATTCTCGTGTAGAATTCTCTAAAAGTTCCTTATACTCTAGCTACTAATTAATTATTTTAAAGGTGACTAGGCAAAAAGGCAAAAGAGTTATCACAACCATAAGTAAAAAATTTTGACTCCAAAGCTAGGTGGCATGTCCCCATAAGCGTCATTCATTTACTATATTCCAAGCCTTCATATTTAAATCAAACACATATCTCTACATACAATGTGGGACAATGAAAATCCCCATTTTAAAATAGAAACTTCTCCTACTACATATCCCAACAAGTGGACAAGTCAGATGGCACAAAAAGTGGTCACAACAAATAAAGCAAAGGTCACCATGATTAAAATAAGATGGTGGATGCATATCATCCAATAGAGGAGTGTGAGGATAGGAGTAAAGCATGTGTGGCCAGAAGTAATGACTATCTTTCCTCTTTAAAATATGTGATATTATTTAGTTTTCCAAGATTACTAACATTGCTAAAATATGTTGTGCATCTTCAGACCGAATATATGTCTCATTGGTGGTGATACGTTCGATCGCAAATGACGCTCCAAATTCTTTATCTTCACAGATGGTTATATGGCTATAATTCTCACAAAAACCTTTGCTTCTACCAAACATATTGTAGACACCAAATTGCAGCCACTAATCCTCCATCCTAACCTTCCCACCACCCACTTGTCCACCATACACCTTCCCACCAATTATTTGACCCAATTCCACCTTTCTCGCCATCCATTTCACCATTTTAGCCCTTTCCTGCCATTTCCTAGCCTAATTGGGATTATTTTAATATTATTTTATATTATTTAATATTTAATATTTAATATTTAATATTTAATATTTAATATTTAATATAATTTTTTATATTATATTATAATATATTTATTACAAAATGTATATATTTATAAACTCAATTAACCACAATCGTCCAATCCATTCTAATCTCCACCATCAATATTCATTAATCCATGTCACATTCAAAAAGTAATATTAACCTTAAGATCTAATTTAATATTAGCCACACGATCAAAAGTGTAAGGCTAAAACCCTAAGAAAAACCTAGGTTGGATTATAAATAAGGGCATTTGCAAATGCTCAAACACTAGAACCCGAAAACCTTGAGAATTAGACATTTTCACCCTAGAGGAATTATTGGTGAAGCCCTAGCATAGAATCTTAAAAATTTGAAGCTCTAGCTCGCAAATAAGAATTATGCTATTCCAATCATCCCCCATTCATCCTCCATCATCGTCACAACCCCCATCCATCTGCCGCATTCATTGCCATCCCCCAGATCTGCTTTTGCAAATTTTGCCCTAACCCGTAGGTGCCCTCCAAATCTTGTGAGGCTCACTGCAGAGCCTACGAAGCACTCTCCAGAGCCTACTGTATACTGCAGGTGCTCTCTCAAGCCTATTGTATCTCGTAGGTGCACACTAGAGCCTATGAAGCTCGCATTAGAGCCTGCCAAGTGCACGTTCAAGCCTGTTACAACTACAAAAACATGAATCTGAGCCTGCTACACCATGCCATCTACAACAATGAAACAAAATCAAGGCATATCTCATTTGAATGTATTTTATCTCATAATTTTTTGATCTAGCATACTTTATGACTACATTGTTAACTAGGGTTTTATTTATGTTTGAGGGTCTCACACTGTGGAGCCCTCATAGGTATTACTAACTCCCTTGTTCTATTTTTGTGTATGCATATCTACAAGTTCTACACATTTTTGAATGACTGTTGAAGCTAGAGTGGCCCCACACTGGATACTCGAAGCCCACTCAACCTGTTGGAAGCAAGGACACACTAAATTTGAAGACACTTTTTTGTTATTGCTAGGGTTTAGGAGAACCCTGGTGCCATTATAAAATCATTGTATCAAATACTCACATTGAGTATTGATTGTAACAAAGGATTTCATTGGCTCCCCTTTATTTTATTGAATACATCCATTTGTGCAATCTTTGTATTTCCTTATGTTATTTGATTTCCTGTTATTATTTAAGTGTCGTGTCTTTGTCTTCACACATATTCTCCAAGGTGAGGCATTCCTTATAGATTTTTTTACATAGACTAGAATATTCATCACCAGATCAATTTAAACAACTTTTGCATTCAAATAATTGCAAATAGACTCAAAATATGATGATTACACATCCATCGGTGGCAAAAGGTGATTGCTCCTATGATCAACATATTCAATAATGCTTATATGGACCTTCTTAACTTGAAATTCCCTTGCACAATGCTACATTCATGTAATTAAAGCAGGCTATCTAGAAGAAATGATAGTCAAGATAGGGCTTCATGGAGTGATAGGGCTAAAAGAGATCATACTATAGTGTGGACAAGGGTGCATTGTAGATCGAGAAACTACCACATTTTAAACATTGATGAGATACGTGCCACTCTGAGATGTCTTTTCATCTCATCGTTCTATGGACACATGTCTTCAAATCATCTACTAGAGGTGGAACCACTATGGTCGGGGCCATGTGGCTTGGGGAAGGTTGCATGTATTTTAGTAAAACCTTTAGCAAAATTATGAATTGCCTCAAAAAATTAGCATGTTTATGGGTGATGGCATGGAGAGAATGAAATGGCTTAGGAATAGTGGTCTACAATGGTTGGAGGTATAAAATAGAAACATTAAGGAGTCAAACTGGAGGTACTTAGTGAAGAACACAAGCTTATACTAAGAGAGGGGTGAATAGTATAAGATAAAACTTTTTACTTTTCAATCCAAATGATAACAATAATAATATCAATGCAGTAATGAAACAATGCACAAATCATCACACATATGAGAGACACAGATTTAATGTGGTTCACCCAATATGGGCTACATCCACGGAGAAATATTGCTTATAAATTTCTCAACAAATTTCATGGGCACCAACCCACAGGAGACACCAATCCCCTATTACAATGTTTATGGACACCAATCCACAAGAGACACCAATCCCCTCTCAAGTTCGTGGACACCAATCCATAGGAGACACCAATCCCCTCTCAAGTTCGTGGACACCAATCCACAAGAGACACCAATCCCCTCTCAAGTTCATGGACACCAATCCATAGGAGACACCAATCCCCTCTACTTTGTTCATGGACACCAATCCATAGGAGACACCAATCCCCTCTCAAGTTCATGGACACCAATCCATAGGAGACACCAATCCCCTCTCTCTAGTTTATGGACACCAATCCATAGGAGACACCAATCCCTCTCAAGTTTATGGACACCAATCCATAGGAGACACCAATCCCCTCTCTCGGTTCATGGACCAATTAGTTTGTGGACACCAATCCATAGGAGACACCAATCCCCTCTCTTTGGTTCGTGGACACCAATCCATAGGAGACACCAATCCCCTCTCAAGTTTGTGGACACCAATCCATATGAGATACCAATCCCCTTCTCATTCTTGGTCCAAACTCTGCTCAACTCTGCTCCAAATTGCTCACAAAACTGCTCAAATATACTCCAAACCTGCTCATAAAACCTACTCAAATCTACTCCAAACCTGCTCATAAAACCTTCTCAAATTTACTCAAATTACTCACTAAACTAGGTTAAATTAGCTCCAAACTTGCTCACTAAACCAGCTTAAATCTACTCCAAACCTCTCAAATCTGCTCCATAACTTGCTCACAAAACCTACTCAAATATGCTCCATAACCTGCTCAAATCTACTCCATAACTTGTATACAAACAATCCTCATCTATTCCCAAATATTGCATAATGATGTCATCAAGTTCTTCACCTATTCTTCAATGTGCTTTCCTCAACTAAAGCAATTCAGACATATTCTACCCAAAATTATTTTATCTTCATGAACATATAGAGAATTATATGCACTAACAAATGCCCAATATGTTCTTCACATTCATTAAGTCTGTTGCTTCCACATGTCTCACATTAAAAGGTAGCTCTAGTCTAGCACTTGATAACTGACCTTGTAATTGTTGATTTGCACCTTTCCTTCCCTTTTGTAGATAGCTAAAAATGTCCTTCTTTCAATTGAATCCTTTCACATTATCCTTGCACTATGTGATACTTTTGACTTGCTTTAAAACAATCCTTCTATTTGTGTGAGACTATACTATTTTTCTTATCTCCACATTCACTTCAAAACCAATCACAATGCACAAATTTGTCCTTCTCATCTACTCCCAAAATCAATCATGAACAATGCACAAATTTACTTTCAAATATGATCTATAACTCTTGCACATTTACTCCCAATTTCAATCAAAACCAATGCACAAATTTGCTCACAAATCTGATCTATAACTCTTGCACATATACTTCCAATTTTTAAGCAAAAATAATGCACATCCAATAATTCCTTATACCTCCAACCATTTGACAACAAAAATATTTTCCTCAAACAAAACCACCTTGAGAAAGGAATTAAATCACCATACCTCTAAATCTACCTCAATGATGATAATCTTCTTTTGCATGAGCTTTCCAAACCTGTCTTGACAAAAATAATTTTCCTTTTGTTTGCCCCTTCAAAAACTAGTTAGCAATTCTCTTTTTCTTTTCTTGATTAGATATCAAATCAATCACTTTAAAAACCCTTAAAAAGATGCACAATAAAGCTTAAAAATAACTCCTTATATCTCCCTTTTGAAATTCTCAATATAAATCTTTATTAACAATTAAACCCTTAAATATCCTTTTTCTAACATGCAAAAATACAATTTAAAATTAACCACAATACACCTTATATCTCCTTTTTCTAATATGCCAAAAATACAATTTTCAAATTAACCACAATACACCTTATATCTCCTTTTCTAACATGCAAAAATATAATTTTCAAATAATCATGCTACACCTTATATCTCCCACTCAAATTAAATTAAACAAAAAATTTTTGCCCTTACCTCACATAACAAGCCCAATGAACACGGAGGAGATTCGATCTCCTGACCTCTACCAACACAACACCCTAGCATAGACTAGGCAACCAACTGGGCTACCCCAATGGGTAGAATCAAACATGCAACACAAACTAAATAAGTCCTTCATTCTATCTTCTTCAACCAAAATGTTCTATCTCTCTGCCAACCAAAACAGCACCTGCACGGTTTTGACCCTACAACCTCCTGCTCCATGGTGCCTTAGCACTAGCTAGGCGATCGGTTGGGCTAGCCACCCAGATGAGACCAAAATGGCAGCACGATATATTTATTCTCTTTTCGCTCACTATCACAAAACATGTTCTTTTCCTCCTCTTATTCTCTGCTTCGATTTTTGCACGAAGGGGTATACGAATTGCACTTCAAAAACCATCTTTCAAAATGAATTTGTGCTTCATATATATATATATTTATTTACCTTTATTACCCAAGGACGTTAGCACTTTTAAATTTAAACCACTTTATATTATAATATTTTAAATCTTATGATTTAAATATTATAATATTAACTTTTAAACCTTTGTCCCTCTCTTGTAATATTTAAATCTTTTTATCCCAAGCCTTTAAACCTTTTGTCCCAAGCTTATCCCAAGCCTTTGTCCTTCTCTTTATAATAATCCTTTACTTAAAAATATTTTCCTTGCTTTGCTTCATCTGAAATATATGCTTGCCTTGGATAATTATCCATTGTTTGTTATTCACCAAGCCCATCTTTGACATCATTGATATATTATCCATCCTTATAAACTTATCACCCTTGAAGAATATTTTTGCCTTGAATACCATGCTCCTTTGACATCAATGACAACTTAGTATTTCTAACAATCTCCTCCTTTGTCATTGATGGCAACCCTACAAAAAAATTCCTCTTACTGCAACTGGATTCACAATCTGCTCCCCCTGACAAGTTGCTTCCCCTTACTAAAATTCTCCCCCTTTGACATCAATGGCAAAGGGCTCCTTGGGGCTGAAATATAAGACACTAAACATAGCCCCCTCACCACCTCCTTGTCTTGAGGTGATCAATTTTGAGATGGGAGTAAAGTTACTCCCAACTTACAATGCTCTTCTTCTTTTTCAATTTTCTTTTTCCAAACTTTTGTAGTCATACCTCTTTGAACATTTTGAGCATCCTTTTTCTTGCTTGTCTTTGGAGATTTAGGGAACACTGTTCTACACCATTTAGCTTTATGCCCAAAATTGTTGCAATTGTAACACATGATGTTGTAGTCCTTGAAAGGTGCAAATGACTTGAAATTCCTCTTGGTGAAGCCAAAATCATTCTTACCATGAACCCTGCAATGTACAACTTTATGACCAAAATGATTACATGAGAAACAATAACCCTGGAAGAAATATTCATCTTGCCTTGGAGGATATGGTCGCATGGTTCTTTCTTTGCTTTTCTTGTGATGTTCCCTGTTCCTTGATGGTGCATTGTTTTCTTCCTTATTGATGCTTCCACTTTTCAACATATCATCATAGGTCTTGGACTCTTCTTCTTCAATTACTTTCTTTGATGCTTCTATCTCTTTTGAGCTTGACTCACCCTTTTGTTTCTCTTGACCTTCTTCAAAACCAAGTCTAGTCTTGATAAATGGAGATCTTTGTGCTTTGATAATATCATCCAAGTTTTTTGAGCTTTTCCTAAACTGATATATCTTATCATTAAATTTTTCAAGTCCCTTCCTTAGAATGATAACTTCATGTTCTAATATTTCACATTCTAGTTCTTTTGCCTTTAACTGTTCAGCCATACCTTCTTCAATTCTCCTTGCCTCTTCAACCTTTACTTTTAAGTCGGTGAGATCTTGTAGAAGCTTTGCTTTTGTTTTCTCATCCTCTTGTACTTGAGCCTTCAATCTTGAGTTCTTCTTTCTAACCCTCTTTAACTCTTCAAGAGCAACAATAAGTTCCTCTTCTATGTCAACTGTGGCTTCCTCTTCATATTCTGAATCTTCCTCTTCTTCTTGGTCTTCAATAATAGGATCATCTTCTTTCTCTTTTTCTTGGTTTTCAACGGATCATCTTCTTTCTCTTCTATGGCCAAAAATAGAATTTCTTCTTTTTCATTATCGGAGAAGCTTTCATCACTACTGGAAGCACTGCTTGCTTCTTCAACATAAAAACTCTTCTTGTGTCTTTGAAATATCTTCTTCTCATGTTTGCCTTGACCGTGCCTATTTTTCTTTTCATGATGAAATTTTCTTTCTTTTTCTCATATTCCTTTTCTTCTTCACTGCTACTACTTCTAGCTTGTGGACAATTAGATGCATAGTGACCAAGGTTACCACAATTAAAACATTTCACAGAATGCATACCTTTGTGTTTTCTTGGACCCTTCTTATTCCTTCTCACAAAATTAGCTTCTTCTCCACTACTTGATTCTTCACTTGATTCTGGTTCTTTATTCTTTGCCTTATTTGAAGCTTTGAATGTTACCTCTCATTTGGATGTTTGATCTTTTTCTATCCTCATCTCATAGGCTATGAGAATCCCATGTAGCTCATCCATGCTCAAAGTTTTGAGATCCTTCATTTCTTCAATTGTTGAAACCTTTGCATCAAACCTCATGGGAAGTGACCTCAAGATTTTTTGAACAATCTTAGAGTCTTCAATACTTTCTCCAAGTCCACGAATGGTGTTGACAACCTCATCAACACGAAGTAGATACCTAGCAATATCTTCCTCATATTTCATCTTCAAGTCTTCAAACTTCCTCCTGTGGGTTTGAAGTTTTGCCATATTAACCTTGTCATATCCTTCATATGTTCTCTGTAACTTGTCCCATATTTCTTTTGTCTTCATCCTTATGCTCCAAAATGTTAGTCCTCAACAAATGGCCGTTTCCATTGTGTTCTTGTAAGATCTTCCTTCAAGCTATTAGGCTTTCACGAAGGAACCCGCTCTGATACCAATTGAAGAACACAAGCTTATACTGAGAGGGGGTGAACAGTATAAGATAAAAATTTTCACTTTTCAATCCAAATGATAACAACAATAATATCAATGCAGTAATGAAATAATGCATAAATCATCACACATATGAGAGACACATATTTAACGTGGTTCACCCAATATGGGCTACATCCATGGAGAAATATTGCTTATAAATTTCTCAATAAATTTTATGGGCACCAACCCATAGGAGACACCAATCCCCTATTACAATGTTCATGGACACCAATCCATAGGAGACACCAATTCCCTCTCAAGTTTGTGGACACCAATCCATAGGAGACACCAATCCCCTCTCAAGTTCGTGGACACCAATCCATAGGAGACACCAATCCCCTTTTTCTAGTTTATGGACACCAATCCATAGGAGACACCAATCCCCTCTCAATTTTATGGACACTAATCCATAGGAGACACCAATCCCATCTACTCTAGTTCATGGACACCAATCCATAGGAGACACCAATCCCCTCTCAAGTTTATGGACACCAATCCATAGGAGACACCAATCCTCTCTGCTCAGTTTCATGGACACCAATCCATAGGAGACACCAATCCCCTCTACTCAAGTCTTGGTCCAAACTCTACTCAAGTCTGCTCTAGACCTGCTCATAAACCTACTCAAATATGCTCAAAACCTGCTCAAATTTGCTCCAAACATGTTCATGAAAACTGCTCAAATATTCTCCAAATCTGCTCACAAAACCTACTCAAATCTGCTCCAAACCTGCTCATAAACCTGCTCAAATCTGCTCCAAACCTACTCACAAAACCTGCTCAAATCTACTCCATAACTTGCTCACAAAACCTGCTCAAATATGCTCCATAACTTGTATACAAACAATCCTCATCTATTCCCAAATCTTGCATAATGATGTCATCAAGTTCTTCACCTATTCTTCAATGTGCTTTCCTCAACTAAAGCAATTCAGACATATTCTACCCAAAATTATTTTATCTTCATGAACATATAGAGAATGATATGCACTAACAAATGCCCAATATGTTCTTCACATTCATTAAGTCTGTCTCTTCCACATGTCTCACATTAAAAGGTAGCTCTAGTCTAGCACTTGATAATTGACCTTGTAATTATTGATTTGCACCTTTCCTTCCCTTTTGTAGATAGCTGAAAATATCCTTCTTTTCAATTGAATCCTTTCACATTATCCTTGCACTATGTGATACTTTTGACTTGCTTTAAAACAACCCTTCTATTTGTGTGAGACTATACTATTTTTCTTATCTCCACATTCACTTCAAAACCAATCACAATGCACAAATTTGTCCTTCTCATCTACTCCTAAAATCAATCATGAACAATGCACAAATTTGCTTTCAAATCTGATCTATAACTCTTGCACATTTACTCCCAATTTCAATCAAAACCAATGCACAAATTTGCTCACAAATCTGATCTATAACTCTTGCACATATACTTCCAATTTTTAAGCAAAAACAATGCACATCCAATAATTCCTTATACCTCCAACCATTTGACAACAAAAATATTTTCCTTAAACAAAACCACCTTGAGAAAGGAATTAAATCACCATACCTCTAAATCTACCTCAATGATGATAATCTTCTTTTGCATGAGCTTCCCAAACCTGTTTTGACAAAAATAATTTTCCTTTTGTTTGCCCCTTCAAAATCTGGTTAGCAATTCTCTTTTTCTTTTCTTGATTAGATATCAAATCAATCACTTTAAAAACCCTTAAAAAGATACACAATAAAGCTTAAAAATAACTCCTTATATCTCCCTTTTGAAATTCTCAATATAAAGCTTTATTAACAATTAAACCCTTAAATATCCTTTTTCTAACATGCAAAAATACAATTTAAAATTAACCACAATACACCTTATATCTCCTTTTTCTAATATGCCAAAAATACAATTTTCAAATTAACCACAATACACCTTATATCTCCTTTTCTAACATGCAAAAATACAATTTTCAAATAATCATGCTACACCTTATATCTCCCACTCAAATTAAATTAAACAAAAAAAATTTCCCTTACCTCACATAACAAGCCCAGTGAACATGGAGGAGATTCGATCTCTTGACCTCTACCAACATAGCACCCTAGCATAGACTGGACAACCAGTTGGGCTACCCTAGCGGGTAGAATCAAACACGCAACACAAACTAAATAAGTCCTTCTCTGTTCTATCTTCTTCAACCAAAACTATTCAACCCGCACGAATGGTTTGACCCTACAACCTCCTGCTCCACGGTGCCTTAGCGCTAGCTAGGCGACCAACTAGGCTAGCCACCCATACGAGACCAAAATGGTAGCACGATATATTTATTCTCTTTTTGCTCACTACCGCAAAACATGTTCTTTTCCTCCTCTTATTCTCTGCTTCGATTTTCGCACGAAGGGGTATACGAATTGCGCTTCAAAAAACCATCTTTCAAAATGAATTTGTGCTTCATATATATATATATATGTTGTGTGTTGTGTGTGTGTGTGTGTGTGTGTGTGTGTGTGTGTGTGTGTTTGCCTTTATTACCCAAGGACGTCGACGCTTTTAAATTTAAACCACTTTATATTATAATATTTTAAATCTTATGATTTAAATATTATAATATTAACTTTTAAACCTTTATCCCTCTCTTGTAATATTTAAATATTTTTGTCCCAAGCCTTTAAACCTTTTTGTCCCAAGCCTTTGTCCTTCTCTTTATAATAATCCTTTACTTAAAAATATTTTCCTTGCTTTGCTTCATCTGAAATATATGCTTGCCTTGGATAATTATCCATTGTTTGTTATTCACCAAGCCCATCTTTGACATCATTGATATATTATCCATCCTTATAAACTTATCACCCTTGAAGAATATTTCTGCCTTGAATACCATGCTCCTTTGACATCAATGACAACTCAATATTTCTAACACTTAGATGTGATAGAATGTTAAAGGAGCTTCAAATCTCAAAGAATAGGAACATGCATAAACTTCCTTGAGTGCATGTGCTTTCTATATATGCAATGGTATTCTTAATACTGACATGTGGGACTATGAACAAAGAAGCCAGAGAAGCCAGTTATGGAAAGATTATTCAAACTATAATAGGATTATTTAACCGAGTGGTGCAGTTATCTCCTAGCTAAAAATGAATAAAAAGCCTAACAAAAAATCAAGTCTTTGAAAGAGAATCCAAACCAAACTTGTAACGACCCTCCCTAATAGAGTCCTTTGATTTTTAATAATATAATTTTTGATAATTTATGTTTTGCCTGAGTTAATAATTTACACGTTAATAATAATTAATTTTTTAATGTATTGGATAAGGTATTATTGATGAATAATTGTATTGCAGCTACAGGTTCTACAAAGAAACGAGAAATGATGATGGTGAAGTATTCACCAATAGTCCAAGGGCATATATAGCCCTGGTAGTGAGATGTTCACAGTTAGCCTAGGGAAAAATAAATCTTCTAAATAAAATACATTCATATGAAATTATTATAATAATGTTGAATGCCTTTTGTTTAAGAATTGTGTGGTTGTGAATTAGTTAAAGATGATTAATTTATAAATAAATATTAATTTACATATATATAAATATTTATATATATATATATATATATATAATTTAATTTAATTTAGTAAAAGAATTAACATTTGTTTTTGTATGCATATTATAGCAATTAAATTAAGGGGATTTATGGGCCACCTATAAAAGAATTAGACGAAGATTTGGTCACAAGAATGTTAAACCATTTGTTAGGAAGATCTACTTCTTTTCTCTTATATAAGGAAAATTTAGAAGGGGAAAGGGGGAAGCGATTGGGGAAAGACAAATGCAAGGAAAATGAAGACCAACCAATATAGAGGAGAGTAAGGAGCTAGTTGGTCAGGTCGACTTTGTAGTCTCTTTATTTAGATTATTATTTAAAAAAGAGATAATACAGGTTATTGTGGTGTATTACAGAGTTATGGAGGATTGCTATGTCTTACCTTTTTTCTTAGTTAAACTAGAAATATTATTTCCCTGATATTTGCTTGGTTGTATATTTATATAAATACATATAAGTATTTCCCTCTCTAGAGTTTATTCATCTTTGTTGTCCATTAGAATATTTGATAGTAGCATATCTTGGATTCATGTACCAATTCCAACATATCCATGTAATAGTTGGGTATTATCTCTTAAATTGAACCATCCTCCGTCTTACCGAATAGAATGACATTGTGGAATATATGACCTAGTGGATGCCTTAAAAACCCTTTTGTTCTAGTTTAATTAACTTTTAAATGAAACCAAACTATTTTCAACTTGTCGAGTGCATCCCAGAAGCCCTGAAATAATCTACCTCCAGAAAGACATTGTGGAGTATATGACCTAAAGGAAGCCTTAAAATCCTTGCGTGGTAATTTAAATTAACCATTATGAAAAATACTTTGTGCTCATCTTTCCCAAATGTATCCAAAAAGTGAAAACTATAGAAATATTACCTCAGGGACAGTGGAATAAGTCAAAACTGCCTATCTTCCTCAATTTACCTTTTACGTGTTTTATTTCATACTCCTTTATGAAGGTTGTAAGTAGTTTATTATTTCTTTTATTTAATCAGTTACTCATGAATACTCTTGAGAGGATTATTTAATGTTGATTGTGAAGGTTTTACCATCCTAAAAATATTCTTGTGAATTGTATGTGAACTCAAGCCTTTATTTAATTAGTTGATGATGATGAAACCACTTGTGTGTTGCCTTCCCTAATGATTTTTAAAAAAATTACATGGTTTTGTGAGTTAGTAAACTGAGTAGAGGGACAAAAGCTTTATTTCATTTTTTATATTTATTTGGTTGTATGTGCTCTTTTTTACATTGTAGTTTGCATTCAAAGTAAATTGAAGGTTAATTGTCTTAAAACAATAGAATAGAAAGATATACCCTAGGTCAATCTGATCCCACAAGAATAGCAACGTTGGACATGGCTAGGCAACAGACATCTATCTCCACAATGGACTCTTATCATATAAAATCTGAGTTATAATGTTGAAGTTGAGAAGTGGTTGGGTTGTGATGACCCAACTGCATTAATTTTTTTCAGTTTTCCAATGAAGGAGATGGCATTTTACATATTTTTTGCCTTCTATTTGTTGATATAGATATGTTAATATTCTTTAAGTGAAAATATGGCATTTTTTGTGATCGTTGCCTTTTTTTTGCATATAATAATCATGTTAATATCTTTTAAATATGTTTGGAGAAAGGGAATATGTTTGGATTAAATATATAATAATAAGTTAGGTATTATGTTATTTCAGTAATAAAAAGAGAGCCAAAATATACTCTTCATTATGCATTCATAAAATAAATAAGTTAGTGACTTTTATAGAAACAGTGGGGTAGCTTATTGTGATGTTATATGTTATTTAAATAGCATAGCATGTGCCTTTTTATTTAATGATGTTTGATTGTAAGTAATTTGAATGTCTTAGGAGTTCATAATTACTGGAGCTTATAATTAAGTCTTCCTTTATTAAAAATAAAAATAATATTAGATAAAATTAAGAGGGATTTTTGGTAGCTTAACTAAGAAAACATGAAAGGTATAGAATAATATAGAGATCACTGAAATTAAAAGGTTGGGTAATAGGCTAAAAATAAATTAACTCAATCTTAATTAGTCAACCATTACTCGGTGAGGAAGAGCCTAGAAAATTACTACCTTTATTCTCGGACTAAAATGATAATTCAAATGTTGGTTGTAAGAATTTACCCTTTGTATGTATATTTAATAACATGAGCTCTCGTGTATATTTTAAAAAATTAAATCAGTCACCATGGATTTTGTCTTTATGTTTGAAATATTACTTTTGAATTTAAGTTTGAATATTTATGTCTAGAGATTAGAACATACTTAAGAGAAGCATTGTTGAAGTTGATCAATAGTCTTCCTTTATCATTTTAAATTAAGAAAGTAGATATCAAAATGAAGTTGTATGATTTATTTAAAATTTTATAAATATAGATTCCAAGAGAATATTAAATGACCTTTGAATATTTTTAGTGAGAAAATCATGTGAATATTTGGATAATCATAGTTAAAGATTCAAGATCAATGCTGGTAAAGAGCAAAATTATGAAATTAGATAGGTTAGAAGCCACTTTAGTTAGAAATATTATATTGACCTTGAAGCCTAAAATTATGTAATTATGGTTGGATCTACTGAAGAAATCAAAATACCTAATTTTGGTTGTATTGCAAGGATGCAATCAACTATGATTCAAGAATGGTTGTAAGTGGAATGGTATGGGATGTTCCACCAAGTCATTGTGTGAGCAGCACAGTGGCGACTTCTTGTATGAAATTGTGAATAGTAAATCTTGGTGGGAGAAATAAGAAACGTTATGGTGGATTCCACAGTGGGTTGGTATGGTATAATCCACTCTATTATTTATAATTTTTCCAAGTAATACCATGACTAGTTCTATGGAGAATGGCATGGCCTTAGTTGTTTTCATGGTGCTAGACATTGATCTAGGGATGTGGGAATCATCTAAGCACTAAGGTATTTACACTGGAAAATCTTAATGCTATTTCGGTAATAGATGAATATGGATAATACTCAAAAATACTACCAAGGAGTGGTAATAATCTCTTCTAAAGGAAATAGATCAATGCATTATAACACATTATAATGATAGCATGATAAGATAGGGGATTGGTGTCACCTCTCTAATTATTATAGGCCTTAGAGGATAACCCCTAAGTCATGGTCCTATGGATCTCATACCAGGTAATAGGATGAGAAAGGAGGGACCACTAATTGGCATATTTTACAAGATCTGGCCATTCCTGCCAACTTGGGGGTCAACTACAGTGAGCATAACCCAAAAGTGGTTTTGTATGCCTTGTATTGAGTAAATATTGGGCGAGCAATAAAATTTTAAATTCAAAAAAAAATACCTTTGGTTGAGTTACCCCATATTTTGTAATTTTAGTCTTTGAACTAGTGAGTTTGATCGAGTTGCTACAGGTGGTATTAGAGCCTAGGTCGTATGACTTAAAGCTTTTGTAGGGAAAACTCAAACATCAAACCTATCATAGCTTTTTTCATGGTGAGGAAGAGATGGAGGACCTTGCATCTACAGTTAAATTATTTCAAGGGCATTTGGAACAATTTACATCCATAGTTAAGATATTGGTAGAAAATATGGAGTTGCAACAAAAGATAACATAATTACTTGTTAAGCTAAAATCCATAGGAAAATGAAATAAGGAAAAGCAAGGAAAAAGACCAAAATTCAAGAAGGGAAACAAAAAGACTAAAGGAAATTAGGAAGTAAAATCAAATATTTTGGATAGGAAAATTTATACAGATAAGAGTGATTTGGAACCTTCACCATTAAAACTAATCTCTCCAAATCAAAACTAAAGTGAGCACTAATGAAGACAATAATGAAAAATTACAAGCACCGAAGATGGGTTGCTATATTTGTGGAGGGCCACATTTTGCTAACAAATTCCCTCAAAGAATTGATCAAAAGGAAGCATTTGGAGAACAGCCTCACAAAATTTTTACTGTAGTAGGAACTTAAGCCTAGATAGGCAATCCACTCCTCTACTTTAAGAGGTAATTTTTGAATATCTTAATTGATAGTGGTGCTATATATAGTTTCATTTCTACTAGTATTATCAAGGATATGCTAGAAAGGCCTAGATTTTTTGTAAATTGGTGGAAGGTAGAATATGGATCAGGACAAACTCATTCAATCAACCTGTGTATGTTTGATGCCAATATGTTCCTACCTAATGGAATAATTAATTGGTATCTATATATATAGCCCCTTTGCATGCTTTTGATATCATACCTAGGATGGATTGACTAAAAGTCCTTGGAGTCCTCATTAAATTTCACGAGAGATGGATGGAATTCACCAAAGAGTCTAAATAATGAGGAAAGGTTCAATGTGATCAAGGACCCTTTCAACCAAATTTGTTATCCTTATCAAGAAAGCAATGGGTTAGTATATGTAGTCAAGATAAATAAGAAGGAAGAAACTAAAATAAATTTGAAATTGTCTAGGAAATTATCCCATGCTAAATGAATTTAGGGATGTATTTTTTGAAGATCTACCAGGCCTCCCATCTCAATGTGAGTTTAATTTCTCTATTAACCTCCTACCTAAAGCTAAAATTATTATAGGAACACCTTATCAAATGACTCGAGTCAAGTTACAAGAGCTTAAAACACAACTATAGATCTTGCTAGAGAAAGGGTTGATTAAGCCAAGTATATGGCCATGGGGTGCTCCAGTCTTGTTCATGGAAAAGAAGGATGGTTCTTAAGTTTGTATATTGATTACCATCAAGAATAGATATTCATTTGAGAGGACACTCATAAAACTTCCTTTAGAACAAGATATGGACGCTATGAATTCATAGTTCTACCATTTGGATTAACAAATGCCCCAACTACCTTCATGAATCTCATGAATAGTGTATTATGAGAACAATTAGATCACTTTGTTTTGATATTCTCGAACTATGGAGGAGCATGATCAACACATGAGAATAGTTTTGGAGGTTCTTAGAAAGAATCAGCTATATGGGAAGCTATCAAAATGTGATTTTTATACTCCACAAGTATAGTACCTAGGACATTTTATCTTCACTAATGGGATTGTTTTTTATCCTAGGAATATTGAAACAATATTTAATTGGCCTACATCTACAAACGTATCTGAGGTACACATATTTATGGTAATGGCAGTTTACTATAGACGTTTTGTAAGAAATTTTTCAAAGATTACCCATCCAACTACAAACCTTCAAAGAAAAGGAAAGGAATTCAAATGGACAGATAAATATAAAGAATCTTTTGATATTTTAAAATAAAGGTTGATGACGACCCATCAAAGAAATTTACAGTTTGTATTGATGCTTCTATTGAAGGGTTGGAAGGAGTATTATCCCAAAAAGAAACACTTATAGCTATGAATCTCAATAGCTAAAGAAACACAAGTTGAACTATGCTACTCATGACTTGGAGTTGGCAGTCACTGTCCATGCGCTCAAAATTTAAAGGCATCATTTGCTGGGAAAGCCTTTCGAATTAAAAACAGACCATTAGAGTCTAAAGTATATCTTCACCCAACCCCTACTAAATGCAAGGCAATGACAATTGATGGAATTGATGGCTGAATATGATTTTGGTATTAAATACAATAAGGAAAAAGAAAATAAGATCGCAGATGCCTTGAGCAGGAGAAGGCACATAGTTGTGATGTCCAGATGTCATATAGACTTGATTGACAAGGTTAGAAAACATCAACAAAGGGATGATTATTGTACCAAATGTTGTGCTTGGGTTGAGTTAGAACCCGACAAGGATAAGGATTTTGATATCAAGAACAACTTATTATGCTTTAGGGATAGGTTGGTTGTACCAAAAATAGGTGGGTTAAAAAATATTCTTTTACAAGAAACCCACTGCACTCCTTTTTAAAAGCACCCAAGAGGGGCAAAAATGCAAGAAAATATCAAGAAAAGTTTTTATTGGCCTGGTATGAAACGAGATATGAAAAATTTTGTCGCAAAGTGTCTTGGAATGTCAAAAGGTAAAATTTGAACATTTAAATCCAGGTAGGAAAATTTTTCCCCATGAAATTCCAACACAAATTTGGCAAGTCATTTCCATGGATTTTATTATTGGTCTACCTAAAAATAGGCTTCAACATGATGTAATACTTCTGATAGTAGAAAAATTAACTAAAGTGACACACTTTATACTTGGTAACATTAAATATTATGCAGCTACCATTGCTAGAGAGATAGTTCAACTTCATGGGTTTCCCAAAGTAATAATTTTAGATAGAGATTCTAGATTTACATCTAAATTTTGGTAAGCTTTGCATTGAGCTCTAGGTATATAATTGAATATTAGTTATGCATATCATCCAGAGACAGACGGCCAAGCTAAAAAAATTAATCAGGTCCTTAAGGACATGTTTCACATGTATTGTATGGACCATAAGACCAAATGAGAGGATTATTTCCATTTGGTAGAATTTGCTTATAATAATAGCCATCATGCTTCCATGGGAATAGCTCCATTAAAAGGCCCTGTAAAATGTAGAACTCCTCTATCATGGGATAATTCGAAATATTGGGTAATGACCAGATCAAACACTATAAAGGAGATGGAGGAACAATGGAAGATGATTCGTCAAAGACTTAAGGAATCCACTGACCATCAAAAGAGCTATTCAAACCTAAAAAAAAGGTCATCGAGGGAATTCTCTATAAGATATAAAGTCTTCTTAAGGGTGATACCTAATATAAGCTCCATAATATCCTCAAATTTGAACCTCAAAAATTTTGGCCCCTTTGAGATTATAGGCAAATTCAGTCCTATAGCCTATAGACTTGCCCTACCACCCAATTTGTCAAAAATCCATGACACCTTCCACATATCACTTCTTAGAAAATGTGTTTCTGACCCTTTTCATATTTGGTTAATGTTGAGATTACATATGGCGGAAATTTTGGCTATCAAAGTGCAACCTACTTAGATTTTGCATTTGCACACTAAGAAAATTATCAAAGCATAATCTAGAAGCAATGTATGCCCCAATAGATCACTATTCAGAAATAAGTACCATTTGGAAAAAAAAAAATTGTGTTGTCTTGAAGAAACAATTTTTCTTTCTATCAAATGAATTTACATATTAAGAACTAAGGTGAAACACATGGGACTATGTTAAAATTAGGGGGGAATGTAACAATCCTCACTAATAGAGTCCTTTGATCATCTGTAATATTATTTTTGATAATTCATGTTTTTATTGAGTTAATAAGCTACCCATTAAAAATAATTAAATTTTTAATGTTTTGGACAAGGTAGTGCTGATGAATTTTTATATTGTAGGTACATGTTCTTCAAAGAAATGGGAAATTATGACCATGAAGTATTCACCAATAGTCAAAGGGCAAATATAGCCCTAGCAATGAAATTTTTACCATTGATATAGGGAAAATAAATCTTCTAAATAAAATACATTCATATGAAATTATTATAATAATGTTGAATGCATTTTTTGTTTACGAATTGTGTGGTTGTGAATTAGTTTAAATATTATTATAAAATTATAAATAAATATTAACTTCCATATATATAATTTAATTTAATTTAGTTTAGTAAAAAAATTAACATTTTGTTTTTGTATGCATATTATAACAATTAAAATAAGAGGATTTATGGGCCACCTAGAAAATAATTAGACGAAGAGTTGGCCACATGCATGTTAAACTATTTGTTAGGAAGATCTACTTCTTTTATTTTATATAAGGGAAATTTAGAAGGGGAAATGGGAGAGCGATTGGAGAAAGATGAATGCAAGGCAAACAAAGATCAACCAGCATAGAGGAGAGTAAGGAGCTAGTTGGTCAAGTCAGTTTTGGACTCTCCTTATGTAGATTATTACTTAGATAAGAGATAATACAAGTTATTTTGTTGTATTACAAAGTTGTGGAAGATTGTTATGTCTTACTTTTTTTCCTTCCTTAAACTAGAAAGTCTTTCCTTTTTTGCTTAATTGTACATTTAAATTAATACATATAAGTCCTTCCCTCTATGGTGTTTATTCATCATTAGAATTTGATAGTAACATATCTTAGATTCATGTACCGATTCTAGATTATCCATGCAATAGTTGGGTTTTATCTCTTAAATTGAACCATCTTCCATCTTGTTGAATAGGACATTGTAGAATATGTGACCCAATGGATGCCTTAAAAACCCTTTTGTTCAAGTTTAATTAACTTTTAAATGAAACCAGATTGTTTTCATCTGATCGAGTGCATCCCAGAAGCCCTAAAATAATCTACCTCTAAAAATATATTATGGACTATATGACCCAGAGGAAGCCTTAAAATAATTTCGTGGCAATTTAAATTAACCATTATGAAAAATAGTTTACGTTCGTCTTGCCCAGGTGTATCCAAAAAATAAAAACTATAGAAATATTACCTGAAGGGTGTAGTGGAATAAGTTAGAACTACCTGTCTTCCTCAATTTACCTTTTACGTGTTTTATTTCATACTCCTTTCTAAAGGTTGTAAGTAGTTTATTGTTTCTTTTATTTAATCTGTTACTCCTGAATACTCTTGAGAGGATTATTTAATGTTGATTGTGAAGGTTTTCCCTTACTAAAAATATTCTTACGAATTGTATGTGAATTGAGGCCTTTATTTAATTAGTTTATGATGATGAAACCACTTATATGTGTGTTGCCTTCTCTAATTATTTTTTAAAAAATTACATGGTTATGCGAGTTAGTAAACTGAGTAGAGGGACAAAAGCTTTATTTAATTTTTTGTATTTCTTTGGTTGTATGTGATCTTTTCTACGTTGTGGTTTACATTTAAATAAAATTGAAGGTTAATTGTCTTAAAATAATAGAATATAAAAATATACCCTAGGCCAATCTGATCCCACAAGAACAACGGCGTCGGACATGGTTAGGCAATAGACATCTATCTCCACAACGGACTCTTCTCATATAAAATTTGAGTTATAATGTTGAACTTGAGAAGTTGTTGGGTTGTGATGACCCGACTGCATTATTTATTTCAGTTTTCCAATGAAGAAGATGGCATTTTACATATTCGTTGTCTTATATTTGTTGATATAGATATGTTAATATTTTTTAAAGGAAAGATGGCATTATATGTGATCGTTGTCTTTTGGTTGCAAAAAATTATCATGTTAATATCTTTAAATATTTTTGGAGAAAGGGAATATGCTTGGATTAATATTTAGATTAAATGTATAATAATAAGTTAGGTATTATGTTATTTCACTAATAAAAGAAAGCTAGAATATACTCCTTCATTATGCATTCATAAACTAAACAAGTTAATGACTTTTATAGAAACCGTGAATGATTAACTTATCGTGATGTTATATGTTATTTAGATAGCATGTGCCTTTTTATTCAGTGATATTTTATTGTAAGTAATTTGAATGTCTTGGGAGTTCATAATTACTAGAGCTTATTTTTAAGTATTCCTTTATTAAAAAGAAAAAGAATATTAGATAAAATTAAGAGGGATTTTTGGTAGCTTAACTAAGAAAACATAAAAGGTATAGCATAAGATAGAGATCACTTAAATTCAAAGGTTGGGTAATAGACTAAAAACAAATTATCTCAGTCTCATTTAGTCAACCATTACTTGCTAAGGAAGAACCTAGAAAATTACTACCTTTATTCTTTGACTAAAATGATAATTCAAATGTTGGTTGTAAGAATTACCCTTTGTATGTATATTTAAAAACATGAGCTCTCGTGTATATTTTAAAGAATTAAATAAGCCACCATGAATTTTGTCTTTATGTTTGAAATATTACTTTTGGCTTTATACACTATAGAAAATAGATCAAGTACCATTTATCTTATGTAATTAGTTAATCTTTCTAAAAATTTATTTAGAACATGCAAGCATTGTTGAAGTTAAATTGGTATTGCTGAAGTTAAGTTTGAATATTTTTGTCTAGAGATTAGAACATACTTAAAGAGAAGCCTTGTTGAAGTTGATCAATAGTCTTCCTTTATTATTTTAAATTAAGAAAGTAGATATCAAAATGAAGTGGTATGATTTATTTAAAATTTTATATATATAGATTCCAAGAGAAGATTAAATGACATTTGAATATTTTTAATGAGGAAATCATGTGAATATCTGGATAATCATAGTTAAAGATTCAAGATCAATGTTGATAAAGAGCAAAATTATGAAAGTAGATAGGTTAGAAGCCACTTTAGTTAGAAATATTATATTGACCTTGAAGCCTAAAATTATGTAATTATGGTTGGATCATGAAGAAGGTAATCTACCGAAGAAATCAAAATACCTAATACCGATTGTGTTGCGAGGATGCAATCAACTATGATTCGATAATGGTTGTAAGTAGAATGGTATGGAACGTTCCACCAGGCCATTGTGCAAGTAGTACAGTGGTGGCTCCTTGTATTGTGAATAGTGAATCTTGGTGGGAGAAATAAGAAACTCTATGAAGGATTCAACAGTGGGTTGGTATGGGAAAATCTATTGCATTATTTAAAATTTTACCAAGTAATACCATGACTAGTTCCAAGGAGAATGGCATGGCCTTAGTTGTTTTCATGATGCTATACATTGATCTAGGGATGTGGATATCAACTAAGCACTAATGCATTTACACCGACAGATATTAATGCTATTTCAGTAACAAATGAATACAGATAATACTCAGAAATACTACCAAGGAGTGGTAATAATATCTTCTAAAGGAAAGAGATCAACTCATTATAACACATTATATTGATAGTATGATAAGATAGGGGATTGGCATCACCCTTAAGTATTATGGGCCTTAGAGGATAACCCATAATCCATGGTCCTATGGGTCTCATTCCAGGTAATAGGGTGAGAAATAAGGGACCACTAATTGGCATCTTTTATGAGATCTAGCCATTCTTGTCCATTTGGGGTTCGATTGTAGCAACCATAACCCAAAAGTGGATTTGTATACCTTGTACTGATTAAATATTGGGTGAGAAATAAAATTTAAAATTAAAAAAAAAATAACCTTTGGTTGAGTTACCCATCTTTTGTAAGTTTAGTCTTTGAACCAATGAGTTGGACAAGGTTGTTACAAAACTAGACAAAACAATTACCAATTCTAGGATCCGTCAAAGAAGGGGTTTATCATTCCCCTTGTAAACCATTACACTCTGATACCAAATTGATAAGGATTCACACTAATTAAAAGCTTCAAAATTCATTTTGTATATTCATTAATCAAACTAGCTATAAATAGCCATAAATATTGCTTATATGGGTAGCCACATATACTCAAGAATAGCAATGTGAACCTTTATATCATCATTTCAAAGGTGACCACGATAAAACATTTACATAGCTTTTTATATTTTCATTAAATATTAAAAAGGATGGCCATACATTATATTACAAAGATGCTCATTATTTTTATATTACTATTATATATATTTATATTTTGTAAATCCCTATCAAATCACTTTTCAACAAGATAACCTTGGCTTGTCCCACTTCCGATTGATCTAGCTTGGAGTGAAGAGAGGCTTTAGGGAAAATTTCCCTACAATAACTAGAGCAAACATCAAGCACAAATATTATATTCACTTAAGAGAATATACTAGATAAATTTAGGAAAATTATGAATCTCACTTGGAAAAATTCAAGTTTGCTTGCAACTTGAGATGGGAAGAGTTGCCTATTAGGTTGAGGAAGAGAGAACTAGTCTCTCCTACAGGTCAAACCACCATGCCTTGTGATTCATATCCATAATTTGGACTCTTGTGTATATATGGATAGGTATGAGATTAGGACCTCCACTTATTCTCAATCCAATGCCCTTATATGATTCCACAAGAGCACCAAAACAAACAACATTCTAGCTTAGGTGTGTGATATGAAAGAGTGCAAATGATATTGTAGTGCAGGTAAAAATTTTACCCCTAAAATCATAGAAGACAAAGACTTTATTGCATACTTGGAATGATTATTTGCATGAGGACATGCAATCGCTTAGGAAGGGGAGAATTATGAGGCCTAAAATTACCTCATCTTATCGACATTTTTAAGTTATTCTTGCTTTCTTTTTAAAATGTATATGCATTCTAAATGTGGACTTTTGTGTAGTTTATCATGATGTTTTGATTAAATGATCATGAAAAGGCAAATACCATTTCCTAATTTGTTTAGAATGATTATTTTTTGTTTTCAATGGTAGTTTTAGCTAATAATTTGGAATTGCAAAAGAACTACTTTGAATTGCAAGTTTGGAGCACTTTCTTTAGCATGTTCTAGATCATTTCCCACACTCCATAAGGGTGATGACTTACAAAGGACATGTCAGGAAGAAAGGGGGAATATGATAAGGGTGGATCACATGGGAAATATGTTGCACAAAGGAGGGTGGATTAGAACAAGATGAGCATGGATTATAGATGATTGATTGGAGAAAGTTTGTTTGTAATGATCCATGCCCTGATGAACACATTGGCAATCGGTTGGGTCTAGCACTTTTTGATAATGGAATCATGGTTATTGAGGACACATGTGGTTTTTCCTTACTATTGAAGGATTGTTATTATAATATGTATTATTATTATTTTCCATAAGTTTGACCAATGAATGCTCATGGTTAATATTTGTTTAAACCACTATAATAGTCATGGGGTAACTTTAGAAAAAACATGTCTCAAAAACAATATTCCTAGGATATTTGTCGTACCTTCTGGTAGGTGTCGCAACACTTATGACTACTATTATTATAAATAATCACTCCTACCAATAGTCAATGGGTTAGACAAGATATAATCACTAGATTGAAGATTGCTATGAAACTGTAATTCGAGCTTCCAATAGTTGTAGCAAACAGTACGCTTTCTAATCTTTATGTTTTGTTAAAGTAGTTTAAGGTTTGATTTAGTTCCTATTTTTATAAGATGAGGAGAAAGGTCCCACTCTCTCACTCTAATAAAGAGGTATTTTCCAACTTAGTATGTTTGTTGTTTGGTGTGTTGTACTAGTAATAATTCAATTTTGTACTTTCCTATACATTTTTGTAGCAGATAGTGTGTGGAATTTAGTTATTTAGAGTATTTTGGCTTGAATCAAATGTTTTATTTCTTGTATATTAACTACAACCTATTCTTTACTTTCTTGCAAGCATTGTTATTTCTATGAATGTTATTTTATTTCTACAAGCTTTAATTTTCATGTATTTCCTTTCAATTAGAAAACTTAGAAATCCTATACTAAAGGACATCCTATATATTTTAGTGCATATAGCCATTAGATGCTAGCCCAATATTGACAAACTAAAGTGAAGAGTATTAACAAAACTGTCAAACTTCACCTAGTAAATATAATGGTATTGATTGTAATTACTATTGATGGGGTCCCATGTTTAGTGATGATATATTCCAAGATCTACATGATTGTAAATTGATTAACTAATTTCATTGGGATAGCTTCAATATATTTGGTGAAAAATATTGTGGCAAATAGATTCAAACCATACCCTGCACTAGGTAATGGGTTAACGTTTTCTATGAAGTCTAATCCCCATTATTATAATGATTCTATTACGATTATAGGCTAAAAATACATGGATTTTTATTCCTTCATTCCATAAACATGCAACAAGGTTTATATTCCCTGACCACTAGAAATAATATGAGAATATATTAGTCCTTATAGACACCCAATTTTTACACACCAGAAAAGCAAAATATACCAAACAAGTCATCTAGCATCAAATACATCAAATCAGCCCAAACCCAAAAATTTGGGCATCATTTTCAACCTTCAACAAAAATGCCACTCCAAACGCCACTTGTGTTTTTGTAATAAATTGGCATTTTTATATAATCTTCAAAAATCAAGTGTTGGCAAGTCAAATTGACCGTTGGTCAAAACCGCCACTTTAGAACAAGAATGTCAAGGTGTTTTTATCACCAATTGGCATTTTTGCAAAAATAGCCAAAATATCTTAGTACAACCTAGGGACACATGAATTCCTTCATCCCACTCCCTACTATGATCCCACACGCTCCAGCAACGAACCAGACCTACAAATTTCAAATTAACCCTAACTAATTCTCCCTCTCAATCTCCCTTAATCCCTCCTTCAAACTCTATTTAAGTAGTCCTTGGGGCAAGACACTGATATGGGATTTCATGCTAACTATAATGTGTCCACATTCTTCTAAGCTTCTTCTTTATTGCATTCCTCTCTTTCAAGCATTTTTGCAAGCATTCTCTTGGAGGCAAGTCAAGCAAGGCAAAGACAACTTGAGGGCAAGGAGATCTTCTTGAAGGTAAGGATAAGGCTATTTCTAGGTGATATCACTCCTAGAACTTCTCTTTGATCTATCTTTTGTTGCCCCTTTCATTACATTTTGCTCTCCTAACATTGTCCTTGCTAGCTTAATCTTCATTTACTTGCATGTTCACTCTATTTTATGCTTCTAATCCCTTTGTGTAGGGAATATCTTTGTTCTTAATATCTAACATTATCTATTGTAGGTCTTATCCAAGAATTTCATCTCCTTTTCTAGCTTCTAACATCTTGCAGGTCTATTTTAGCTTATGCAAGCTTGTTGTCCACATTTTGGATCATAACCTTCTTCATTATAAAGTTCTATTTCATGTGTTTGCTTCATTTTTCTTATTAATACTTGTTTCCCTCTTTATTTAATTCATATTGTTTCATATCAACAACATACTAACTCTTTTCTTTCACATGCATGCACTCTTATCTCTCATTTTTATAATTGGCAAGCATTTTTCTTGTCACTTCTTAGTTTTCAAGCATATTTGGCTTGATTTAGAGAAGGTTTTGGTGATATAAGTATCTACTTTTGCTTTAAATTCATTGTGGTGTTAGATACTATACTGTTATTATCTTTTTATCTCACCAACAACCCTTTCCTAGTTACTATTCTCATGTTTTCAGTCCTTTCATTGTTATAGATGTCATAAATTTATAATAGCACTTGGCAAGCATTTTATTTGTCACTTCTTTGTTTTCAAGCATATTTGGCTTGTTTTAGATAAGTTTTTGGTGGTATAAGCATCTAATTTTGCTTCAAATTCATTGTGGTGTTAGATATAATATTGTTATTATCTTGTTATCTCACCAACAACCCTTTCCTAGTCACTATTCTCATTTTTTCACTCCTTTCATTGTTATAGATGTCATAAATTTATAACAACACTTCATATTCCTTACATTTGCATTGATTTACTACTAATTTTCTTTTATTAAAGTTAAATTAGTTAATACATATCATTCCTAACACACTTGCTTGCATTTTACACTCTTTAACACTTCTATTTTATCAATATTTGATTATTTTTAAGAACTGCCCATTCCCATTACATACATATTTAATTAGATCATAAATTCTTGTATTTTAGTAGTTTAATCCTAAAATTTCTAAGCCTCAAGCCTAGTAAATCACTTTAACAATCATATCCCCCCATTGCTCAGCCAGATTGACCAAAAATCCATCTAAAATCGACCCTAAAACTTTGCTAGTGGTATTTTTATACAAGACCTATTTCCATTCTCAAGAGGTAAGCATACTCAAAATTTTCATTAAAAGGGGGTTTGATCAACTGCCTAGACAATAAATCCACCTCAACTCTCAGATAGACTCTTCAAATCAGATAAGCCTAATGTTTTTGGTGTTTCTTGCAGATTCAGGTTTACAGTCTATGACAAAAATGCTAGTTTTATTTTTGTAACTCGATGTTTTTGTAACAGGCATCGAAAGAGGTAATTCTACCACATGGCATCACCTTAAGCTCTATAATTTCATATTTTCTATATTTTTGTCTCTATCTACTATTTTTTATGCTGATAAATCATATTTCATTTGGGAAATTAAGGAACCTTAAACTAGGTCAAATTCTCCTTTAAAACACATCTATTTTGGTCAATCAAGGAACACTAGATCAAATTAAATATGTCTCTTAATTGTCCATTTCATCTTATAAATCAAGAAATATTTAATTATAAGACTTAAATCATCTCTTTTACAAGCATCTAGGCAATAAATCAAAATCATATAGTTGCATCATAGGCTAGTTTGTCTTCTTGCATTATCCCTTGTTTGCCTTGAAAAGAAAATATCTCCTTAGCTAGCTCATCATCAAAACAAAAAGCATATAAGTTAGCTCTTGTTTTCTTGAATTTATGTGATAAAATCCTTCTTTTTTTATGTGATATTAGCTTTAAGTTTAAAGAACCTTTTAAGGCTCGAAAAATAGTCAAGATTTAGTGATCCAGACCTTAGGTGTTTTTGTTGAATAAATACATATAAAATCGATACATAAGCATTTACATCAACATATACACATTGAAAACTACATTGATTAGGGGTCTAATCGCTTAGAAGATATCCATATCTTCAAGATGTTCTTTTGAAAGAGATCCTCAAGCGAGGAAGAAGGGATTCTAGTGAATTCCTCTTGCACGTGATTGGTGTGATTAGGTTGAAAATTTGTGTGCCTACATATTGGTGAACCCGATGTGAACACTCCTTTTGCCTTAAATAAGATAAAATTTTGTTAAATTTAAAAATATCACATAATTTTGTTTACATATCTTACATCACATTAAATTAAGATAACAATAACATAACCAATTAGTCCTACTGGGGGAAGGATAACGATCCCTTGAGTAAACTGATAAACGAACCTTAGACAAGAAATCTTCTTTGGGTAGTATATTACGATGGACTAGCGGGAGTCATAAGAAGGGTTGTTTTTCAAGGTGACAAGGATTTCAAACATCTCTTCTTTGTTATAAGTACTCTGGAAACAAAACTCTTATAAATTCATCTTCTTCTACCACATTTGAAAATAATAGTTTTAAATCATGTCTCAACATCCTTATAACACCCGAAGCAAGGGTTTAGCTTCCTCATCTTATGAGGTTTTTACACATGAGCACAATGATCAAGAGGTCAATCCTTGGTCACACCATGTGTCTAGGGAACAAGAACAAGTTGTTGAACAAATTTCTTTCCAATCCATAGACCATGTTAGGGAGTACATTAGAAGAAACAAAAGCATATTTCTAGATATCCTTAGGGATGAACTTAGAGAACAAGGTGAAAAAGAATCAACTACAATTCATGATGATCCTAAATATTCTCCTTACAAATCAACTATAGCTCAAATAAATGAAAACCAAAACAACTTGGCCAATCTCAATGTGGCTACAACACAACCCACCAATTCTACAACATCCCAAATATATCCATAGTGACATCTACTATGGATAACCACTTTTCATCACCTCCTAATGTCACGATGTTATCCCAAACCCAAATTTTAAAAACCTTTTTCTAACTCATAACTTAGGGCTTAACCAAACCCCTAAAACTATGACATCTAACCAAAACACTTCAACTTTCATGACTTTACCTTTCATGTCTCAATTTTTCACCCAACCTCCTGTACAACCCCTTATAACTTTATCTACCCCGCCTAACCCTCCATATAATGACCTTCAAGATATCAACACTAAGATCCTAGACCTTGAAAAGAGGGACTTCAATTTCAAAGAGCTTAAGCGTCGAATTGCCTCTCTTCAAGGGACATCCAAACTAAAGTACTCTTTTGAAGAATTTTATAATGAACCATTAGACCTCACAATAGTCAATTACCCCTTTTCAAAGAATTTTAAAACTCCTAAGTTTCAAATGTACAATGGAAAACAAGATCCTATTAACCATCTAAGGTTATTTCAAATAACATGTAATGACATTAATCATGGTGAAAAGCTTCTCCTTAGGTTATTTCCTAAAATCCTTAGTGTTTTAGCCTTATAATGGTATTTCAAATACCTCATAATTCTATTAGGAAGTTCAAGGAACTTATGGAAGCCTTTGTTAAACAATTCTCAATCTATATAGAAGACAAGGTTACCATAGATGACCTATACCAACTTAAAAAATCTAAGACTAAATAATTCTTAGACTTCCTAGCTAAATGGAGAGCCTTAGTGGGAAGGTTTCAATGTATTCCTCCTCTTAAGTAACTCTTACATATTTTCACAAGAAACCTTCATGAACAACTATCATACCCCTTAGAAATGACAAACAAACCTCTTTTGAAGAATTTTTTGACATGGCCAAAAGAGTAGAGGTCTTCCTTATAAGACAGGGACAACTCAAATATAACAAAAAAGAGGAGGAAAAAACCTCTAGCAAGGTACAATACAAAAACAAATATGTTGTAGGTGACGGTGTAACGAATTCCCATCAAAATAATAATATAAACACAACTCAAAATGCTCCTCAAAAGTTAGTTATCCAAAGACAAGACAAGCCCAAAAGACAATACACAAACACCAAAAAAAATTCAAGTTGTCATGTTAATAATGCTCCTTGACTCTAATATGTTGGAATTCCCAACTATTAGACCTTGGGATACAACCAAAAAATTGCCAAAATGGTATAAAAATGACAAGTATTGCAAATATCATTGTACAAAAGGTCAAACCACCAACAAATGTATAACCTTAAAAAACATTATCCAAGACCTCATAGAAGAAGGAAAAATAACATTCAATCAACAAGACACTCCTAATAAAAATCTAGGGATATTCCAAATCCCTTACCAACACATGATCAAAAGTCTGCTAACTTTGTAGGCACTATACATTTGTCAAAATCATCCTACGTTGTGACTAGGCAACAAGCAAAGAATCAATCATCAGATCAACCCTCTTTTTGTTCTCCCAAGAAGCGCTAAATTCAATATTCCTATAAATCATTTTTGGTTCTCACACCTCCTCAAAATACCTTAGATTCATTTGACCTCCTTTGATAATTAGATAACATACCCACAAAAATATCTCTTCTAAAACTATTAAAAACATCACCCCCTCATAGGGAAACATTGATAAAACTTTTAAGCGAGCAAGAAGTATCTCAGGATATATCCCCAAATGATATTACCAATATAGTTGGATTTGTTGGGGTAAACAATGATATCCTAGCATTTCGTGAGACAGATACCCATATTGAAACAATATCAGGAGACTCGCCTCTTTACATCATAACTCAAATAGGTGATAAATATATCAAAAGAGTTCTAGTAGATAACTATTCCAATGTAAAAAATTTACAAAATTTTGACTTAGGCATAAATAACTTACAAAAATTAGACCTTATCATTAGAGCCTTTGACAACGAAGAAAGAGAAGTAATTGACACCATTACCCTACCTATCAAAGTAGGGCCACATATCCTAAATACTCTCTTCTATGTTATATCTATGGTATATCTATGTTATATCATGTGATGTAACATACAACATGCTCCTTGGAAGACCTTAGATACATGCCATGAAAGCAATACCTTCCACCTTACATCAATGTCTCAAATATGAATATCAAGGGAGGATTATCCATGTCCTTGGAGATCTGGAGACTTTTACCTTGTGCAACTCCATTGATGTCCAAAAGGTTAACCTTTATCCCTCCATACAACAAGCATTACCACCTAACCAACCCAAGATAGACAAAAGGAATGAAATACTAGAATAACCCTTCCTAAATCTAGGGGACGATCCCTAATCATATTCTAATGACCAAGTCAATTTAATCCATCAAAAATCAGATCCCTTCGCAAAATTTGTAAGCATGTTCCTATTGCCTCATGACATAGGCATGCCAAACAAGAAAATACTAAAAGTTCAAATAGGAACATGTGCTTTCATCTATGGGGGAACCTCCTTTGATTAAAATATTCAAGGGCATAACTTCATGTCAAATGAGCGAACATATGTTGCATGTTATATGTCACCCTCATTCTCTATAGCCAACTAAATGTTGATCAACATGGGATACCAAGGTAAATGTCTAGGTCATTATGAACAGGGTATCAAGAAACCCCTAGCGTTGAACCTTGGCTAGAAAAATGTGGAATCGGATTCATCCCTAGCAAAAACAAACTCTCACCTCTATTAGAAGAAGATAATGAGGATTACTATCCTAAATCTCTACATGGATCTCAATGGGGTGATAAATATGAAGAAGAGCTATGGTCACTTATCAATAAAACACCCCACAAAACCATACAATTTGGTAGAATTAACATGTTAGAAATTTTCAACTCGAAATCAAAAACTTCAATAGAAGGAAACATTGAGGAATATCTTGACAACTACCCAATGAAATAATTCCTTAAGCAAATTTTTAATTTAAATTTCGCTCAACTTCCCAAATCAGAACAAACACCTCTAGATCTACAATAGTTTAAAGAGTTAGGGGTATTAATCGCTCCTCCTCACTTTGAGGATGAGTCACAAGCCTTAATCAAAGAAACAATAGATATCAATATCAAAATAGATAAAAATCCTCACCTTATCAAACTTGAAAAGGTCCTAACTCAAGAACGGATAGAGTACATAAACCTATTAAAATAATTTCATGATATTTTCACTTGGACATATGATGAAATGTCAGTACTTGACCCCTCATTAGTAGTCCATCATTTGGTAGTGTGTCTAGATGTCAAACCCGTTAAACAAAAACTAAGGAAAATACATCCAAAATTTGCTCTTTCAATAAAATATGAATTGCAAAAACTTCTAAACATTGGTTTCATACAAGCCATAGATTACTCAAATTGGATCTCCAACATTGTTCATGTTGCTAATAAGGAAGGATCCATTTGAATTTGCAGACTTTAGAGACATAAACAGCACTTGTCCAAAATATGATTTCCCTTTACCAAACATAGACATGATAGTAGACTTCACTGTAGGATATAAGATGCTATTTTGATGGATGGGTTCTCGTGATATAATCCAATTAAAATCACACTAGAATATCAATCCAAAATAGCCTTCACTACCCCTTGGGAGATTTTTCTATCAAGTCATGCCATTTGACCCTAAAAATGCAAGATCAACATATCAAAGAGTCATGAAATACATATTCCACCACCTTATGCATAAAATTGTAGAAGACTATGTAGATGACCTCTTAGGTCACTCCAAGATACAAGAGAGTCGTGTTCAAGACCTTAGATACATTTTAGAAATATTATAAGACCACAAAGTTAGGCTAAAAATCCAAAAGTGCATCTTTGGGGTGACATCAAGAAAACTATTGAGGTTCATTGTGTCCTATCATGGAATCTAAGTTGATCTCTCTAAAATCACAGCCATAACAAATATATCACCACCTAAAAACTTAACTAAACTACATAGTTTCAAGGTAAATTACAAGCCATCCATAGATTCATCGCACAACTCGTAAACAAATGTCAACCCTTATCTAGATTACTAAATAAAGGAACAAGATTTGAATGGGATGATGAATGCCAAAAGGCCATTGAATCCTTAAAAACTTATCTCTTGACACCACCTATCTTAGTACCACCAAATCCAATTCAATCATTATTACTATACATAGTTGTCGTAGAGGGGGAAAATAGCTATATCGTGTATGATTCTTGATTGGATCCGTTGGGAGCCAAGGTGATCGCAAGGGTGTGTTATATTCTCTACACTCAAGGACTGGGGGATTGAAGGGTTCACTAGGAATAGTTTAAGGACTCACTCTAAGTCTAGGATGGAAATATTCGATGTGTATATTGAGCAAACACCTATATTTGACTTTTCTAGAATCTAGTCTATGAAAATGTAAGAACAATGCAAGCAAACATAAGTGCATGCAAACAAGGACTAACCCTAGAATAATTATTGTTTTATAATGATGACTAAACCCTAACTTGTAATAAAATAAAACTTTTCTTTTTTAGCAAAGGTTTTAAGAGGCACAAATAAAAGTAACCCTAGAATGTAAACTATATGATTTTCTCTTTCAAATGCCAAGAAATGAGAATAAAATATTTTTTTATTTATGATCTAGGTTTGGAACAGAAGTGGGCAAAAAAGTAAACAATAAATAGCCTAAGAAATTAACTTAGGGCATTTATCTGATCTGGAAGTTGATCATAGCTTTAACTTGCATCCAGAATATCCAAATAGCTTCAAACCTGCAAAATAGCTTCACAAACCCTAGAAAAATTGATCAACATTTGGGGGTCTTCTTAGGGCATTGTGTGACTGAGCTTTGAGGCATAGTAATAAAGCCCCATTGGTCATTTTAGCTTACCGTTCGAAAGCAAAAGCGAGTGTCGACCTCTTTAGAAATGAACAAGGATGTAATGAAATGAAATAGTGTGAAAAATAGAATGCAAACAGTAATAATATGACCTAGATAAAATATGTGAATACAGATTGAGGGTTTGGGAGCAAAACTTTACCTCCAAACCTGATGAAACAGAAAACATGCCCTGTAAGGATCAGGAACAATTTTGGATCTGTCAAAATCGTGCCATGTACAAACTAGGCGTGATTTCATAGCAAAAGTGAGAGAATGTCTAATAAATGAAAAACAAGATACAAAAATGTGCAATTAATGATCTAAGAATGATAAAATACAAGAAGGAACCTGGTGGCAGTGAAAGAACAGACAAAATAATGAAGACCTCAAAAAACTAGTAGACTCCTCAAGGCTCCAACACTCATCCACCAAGAACAAAAACTCAACAACAAAGCAGCAAAAGAGCATCAGAAGACACTTGATCTTGATCACTTAGAACTAAAATCCCCTGGAACTTGGAAAGCACTTAAAACTTCTAGGAATCACTTCTTGAACTTCTTGTCTAAGGAAAATGAGGATCCAAATCCTCTATTTATAAGAGGTTTAGACGACAAAAGTGTGGGAAGACAAAAAGGCAACCGAGAGGAAGGTCGACATCCTGAAGGTTGACCCAAAAAATAGGGTTTTCTAAGAGAAAACCCTAACTTGCCGAAATCACACCTCGTATTGGGCAACCACAATTTTAGCAAAGCTAGAAAAAGAAGAAAATAGGCTCAAACTTGTTGTTACACTCCAAACATGAAGAGTCGGCTATATTTCCAATTATGTAAAAATTCATTATATATGGTTCATAATAATTTAATTGAGAATCATCATATATCTTTTAATATTTTTCATCTGCTGCTTCTACGCAAGGGTGTGCCCACCTTAAGTGGCCATAGATTTATTTGATTCTACTTCGTGTTGTTCCTTATTCTTATTTGCTTCCTCGTTCGATTCGGTAATATATATATTTTTGTAAAATTATTTAGCAAAGGATAGAAATATCCTTGCAAGTGGTATCAGATTCAGCCATCCTGCGAGAACCCTTCGCCCTTCGTAAACCTTCATTTCATTTGCTGTCCTTTGTCCTTCTTAAAACTTTCCTTCGCCTATCTGTTCGTTCGCTCTTCTTCGTCCATTTCATTTCATTGTTGTATTCCTGTCGCCTTTAAAACAATATCCGCCGTCACGCCTTACTCCAGAAATACCAGCTACTGGCAAAACGCGTCCGGCTTTCTATTGTTCCAGATTTTAACAAAACGCGTTCGGCTTCCTATTGTTCCAGCTACTGGCAAAATGCAATTTAATTCCGTCGCAATTTAGTGTCCAAAAAACGTTACCAGATCACCATTGCACGCAGGAATACGCCGTCCTCACCGGGAAGACTTTCGGCCAATCAACGAGCGCCGTGAAACTTATTTCGCGTTATATTCTAAGGTACCAAACTATTATAAAAAAAAAATTTAATTTTTGTCGCGTGGGGCAATTATCCCACATACAAGGTGTTTTTTGCGTTTAAGGGTTTATAAGGCGCTTAGCGCGCATATTGAGTCGTGGCTTTGGCCACACGCTCAACTCCTTGCACTTGTCTTGTCATTCCGTTAAGTCGTTCTGTGTTTCTGTTGCGTCATTCTGTGTTTTCTGTCTCGTCCTTGTGTCTTGTCAGCGTTCGTCGTCCGTTCGTCTTCCGTTCGGTTCGGGTCTGGTCGTCGTCTTTGTGTCTTATCGTCCAGCATTCGTCTTTCGTTCGGTTCGGTTCTAGTCGTACAGCGTAGTCTTGGTCCGTCGGTCTCCTGCCCTTCCGCGCGTCGTGTCTCGATCCGTTCTCCTGTCCTTCCACGTGTCACTTGGTCCGTCGGTCTCCTGTCCTACTGTGCGTCGTGTCTCGGTCCGTCCGCGTGTCACTTGGTCCATCGTGTCCATATCGTGTTCGGGCTTCATTGCAGTCAAGTGGTCAACAGCTATCATCAAGGAGGTGAGCCAACGAAATCCAGTTCTGTGCCACAGTTGGAGTGGTAGCAAGGCGGAAACACAAATTTTTTTTATATATACCTCAGTGTGGCCAAAATTTTGAAGTTCAAAGACTACTAAGCAAGAGATTGTAAGCAGTGCATGAGTAAAAGTTGGAGCAAGGGTCCTAACGGTCGATTATCCAGCTCCGAGACGACCAATACCTACATAAGAAGAGCTAACCGCATCCCAGATACTAAAAATTCTCCTTCTCCTTTTAAAATTGGTAGTTATAATCCACATCATCCCCTAGTAGATCCTATGGCTACTAATCCTTCCCCAACTCACGAAAACATCACGCAAGGAGACTCAAGTAATTCAGCCATGTCTGATAAGGAGTCTCTTCACAGCATACTAGAGAGTCTACACGACATGGGTCTCACACTAAAAGAACTTGTGCAAGCACAAAAACAACCTAATCCCAATACTAATCCCCAAAATCACTCCCATGCCCAACAGAATGAAGAAACTATCGATCCTAATGATGATTGGCAACAACAACGAGGTGATTCGGATAATTACAGGGATCCCTATCAAAGGCAACGGTATAACCAAAATCAAGAAAGGGACACGGGTTATCACCAACCAAGAGGCCCTAATATTAACTTTCCACGAATTGATATGCCCACTTTTGAAGGTCATGATCCTCGTGGTTGGTTAGCCAAAATGGAAGGCATCCTTGACTTATATCAAATCAAGGAAATTGATAAAGTTCCTTTCGCTGCAACAAAATTAGGCACTGAGGCCTACCAATGGTTTGTATGGCTTAAAAAAGAGAATGTAGCTATTATTACCTAGAGAAAATTCACTACATATTTTTTAGAAATATTTGACGATGGAGCTACATCATCCTACATAGTAAGATTGTTACCTCTTAAACAAAAAGGGTCAGTTAGTGAATTTGTTTCAGAGTTTACCAGTTTACTACCATACACTTCAGACCTTAGTCCCGACACAGTGGTAGGTGCCTTTCGCAATGGTTTGAAAGAAAGTATTCGAGTGGAGGTAGACATGCACGATCCAACCATGTTGAACAGTTGTATAAGAATAGCCAAGTTGGCCGAGAAGAGACATCAGTTGTCTGCACAACGGGAAACATATAGTCGTCCTTCATACCGCAACAATTCCTTTCGTAGAAATGATCAACCATCAAGATATTTTTGTTATAAATGTCGCACTAATCACCCCAGGGAACAAGCTTGTGCCCAAAAACAAAACTTTCATATTGAAGGTGATCAAGGTGAAGGGGAAGAGGATGAACCTTACCAATCAGAAGAACCTATGCCAGAAGACCTACCAGGTACTATAGACAAAAAAGAAGAGGATACAATGGCAATTTTAGTGCATGCTCTCATGGGTTTAACCGCCCACCATACCATCAAGGTACCAGGTTTTCTCTGCCAGAAAAAGGTGAATGTGCTAATTGATTCTGGTAGCACCCACAATTTTATCGACATCAAAACAGCAAAAGCCTTGAATTTATTCATTAACTCTTCCAACAAAGACAAATTCCAGGTTTTAGTGGCCAACGGGGTGAACGCACAATGCGTGGGTCGCACATCTCAAGTTTCCATAAATATGGGAACTTATACCTGGTTAGGCTCCCTTTTTGTCATGAATTTAGGAAATTCTGATGTCATTTTGGGGGTTGAATGGTTGGAAACATTAGACACGATTAGCTTCAACTTCAAAAAATTATTTGTGGAATGGAAGGAAAATGGACGAGTCATTCACTTACAAGGCATTACTACTCCTCCAACACAAATGGTGAGATCTCATAGTATGGAAAAGATGTTAAAAAAGGGTGGATATGGGTTTATAGCTCAAATTAATTGTTTGGAAAAACAATCTTCGACAACTTCGGATATTATTGCACCCGAGTTACAAGATATCATCACACATTACGATGAGGTTTTCCAAGAACCTCAAGGATTACCACCTAAACGATCTCATGATCATGCCATCCATTTGATGCCAGGAAGTGTCCCACCTAACGGTCGTCCTTATCGCTATCCTCAGCCACAAAAGATAGAAATCGAACAGATCATTCAGGATTTGTTGGATCATGGAGTCATTCGTCACAGCACTAGTCCTTATTCCTCACCTATAGTCCTAGCTAGACGAAAAGATACTCTTGGCGTATGTGTCCTGACTTTCGTTCTCTCAATAAACTCACTATCAAGGATAAATTTCCTATCCCTGTCATAGATGACCTATTAGATGAGTTGCATGGTGCAAAATTCTTTACAAATTAGACCTTCGCTCTAGCTTTCACCAAATCCGTGTTAGAGAAGAAGATATTCCCAAAACGGCCTTTTGTACTCATGAAGGTCACTACGAATTTTTGGTCATGCCTTTTGGTCTCACTAATGCACCATCCACATTCCAAAGTCTCATGAACCAAGTGTTTCGTCCACTCCTCCGTAAGTTTGTGTTAGTTTTTTTTTATGATATTCTCATAAACAGCAAAACTTGGACGGACCATTTACATCATGTGGATAAAGCCCTTCACATCCTACACAAAGAAAAATTATTTTTTAAACGCTCCAAATGCTCATTTGGTGTTCAAGAAGTCGAGTATCTTGGTCATATAGTTTCACATAAGGGTGTCAAAGTCGATCCCAATAAGATTAAGGCAATTCAAGAGTGGCCTTTACCTAAAACCATCAAGAAACTTCGTGGTTTTTTGGGTCTCACAGGCTACTATCGCAAGTTTGTACAAAATTATGGTAATATTGCAGCACCTCTCATAGCACTCACAAAAAAGGATGCTTTTCGTTGGTCGAAAGAGGCTACTTTAGCTTTTGAAGCTCTTAAGAAAGCCATGTGTACAACTCCAGTCTTAGCAACTCCCAACTTTCACAAACCATTTATTATCGAATGTGATGCATCAGGAACAGGAATTGGGGCTATATTAATGCAAGAAGGTCATCCTTTGGCATTTGAAAGTAAATGACTTTCCGAAAAAAATTTGGGAATATCAACATATGAAAAAGAAATGTTGGCTATTCTTCATGCAGTAGAAAAATGGAGACACTACCTAATCAGTAGCCACTTCATTATCAAAATAGATCATAGTAGCCTCAAGCATTTTTTGGAGCAAAGGTTTTCTTATCCAGAACAAAATAAGTGGTTAACCAAACTTCTGGGCTATGATTTCGTTATTGAATATAATAAAGGGAAGGAAAATATAGCTGCCGATGCGCTGTCCGGGAAAATATGAAGATGAAGTAGTCATCAATGCTATTTCAGGTCCTTGTTCCCAATGGATAACTCAATTACAAATTGAATGGTTGTCCAATAGTGAAGCCGCCCGAGATAATTCATGAATTATCTATAGGGTCTTCCAAACACCCTTTGTTCTCTTATGAAGATAACATCCTCCGGAAGAAGAACCGCATTTACATTCCACATAATTCAGAACTCAAATCCAAGATCCTCGACGAATCACACGCTTCTCCATCGGCGGGACATTCGGGATTTTTGAAGACATATTTAAGGGTCAAACAATCATTTTGTTGGAAAGGATTAAAAGTGAAAGTCAAACAATGGGTAGCGAGAATTTGAAGTTTGCCGGCGCAATAAAGGAGAAACAAGTCAAATCACCGGGATTATTACAACCATTACCCATCCCCGAGCGACGGTGGGAACATATATCCATGGATTTCATTGAAGGTCTTCCAAAATCGGAAGGCGGAGACGGTAATCTTCGTCGTCGTAGACCGGTTATCCAAATATGCTCACTTTCAGGCTTTACAACATCCATTTTCCGCAAGCAAGGTGGCAAAGGTATTTATGGATTCAATTTTCAAATTACATGGTATGCCAAAAAATATTGTAAGTGATAGAGATCCCATTTTTACTAGTAACTTTTGGAAGGAGTTATTTCGCCTTAGTGGTACCAAATTGAACATGTCTTCAGCATACCATCCACAGACGAGATGGTCAAACAGAAGTAGTTAACAAATGTTTGGGTACGTACTTAAGATGTTTTGCTCAAGATAAACAATACCAATGGAGACATTGGTTAGCAATGGCAGAATGGTGGTACAACACTTCTTACCATTACTCAATTAAGATGTCTCCATTTGAAGCATTGTATGGCACCAAACCTCCAGCTATTGCAGATTACGTCCAGGGATCAGCCAAAGTGGATGATTGGTTCCAACAAAGGCAGTCTACACTCACCATCCTCAAAGAGAATTTAGTCCAAGCACGAGAATCGTATGAAACAACAACAAGACTTGCACCGATCAGATAGAACCTTTGATATAGGTGATTGGGTGTTCCTAAAGCTGCAACCTTACAAACAATCCTCGTTAAAGTTAAAGTCCAGCCAAAAGTTGGCTCCACGATTCTATGGTCCTTACAAAATTGTGCATCGCATTGGAGAAGTAGCCTATCAATTAGAGCTACCTACATCATCACGAATACACCCAGTATTTCATGTTTCATGTCTCAAAAAAGTAATTGGTCAGAAAATACAAAGTCAATCAGACTTACCGATGCTCGATGAGGAAGGACGCATACATCTCCAACTCGAAGATATACTACAACATAGAATCCGAAGGCCGAGATCACGTCGGATTCAAGAATTTCTCATTAAATGGCAAGATTTACCGAGAGGAGGATGCCACATGGGAACTCGAAAGTATCTTCCAGGACATTTCCAACTTTGAGGACAAAGCTTTCCGAGGAGGGGAGTCATGTTACACTCCAAACATGAAGAGTCGGCTATATTTCCAATTATGTAAAAATTCATTATATATGGTTCATAATAATTTAATTGAGAATCATCATATATCTTTTAATATTTTTCATCTGTTGCTTACTGCGCAAGGGTGTGCCCACCTTAAGTGGCCATAGATTTATTTGATTCTACTTCGTGTTGTTCCTTATTCTTATTTGCTTCCTCGTTCGATTCGGCAATATATATATTTTTGTAAAATTATTTAGCAAAGGATAGAAATATCCTTGCACTTGTGCTTGGACAAGTTTGAGGGTCTTCTTAAGAGTTCTAAGGAAAGTGACTCACTTGGGTGGGTCTATTTTCTATGTCTACATTTTGCACCTTTTTTTATGCATTTATGGCTAATAAATGCGTCAAAGAAATATGTAGACACCTATGGACGAAGAATGACGAACACAAAAAGGGGTGGCACAAAAATGATGTTATTTCAAACATTTTAATATTTTTACAAGCAAAACGAGACATTAGGGACATTAATGCCTCTTAGGTCGATATGCCCCCTCTACTTTCGAAAGGAATGTCATATTCCTAAGGAAACTCGAAATGGTTGACGTAAAAGGAAGCAAAGCGACAAACAAAGAAAAAGGATCCAAAGAGGAGAGACAAACAAAAAATGAAAGTTGGAAGAAATAGGGGCAAGGAAAGTTGTGGTGGAAGGAGACGCGCTTAACTTGATTAGACTATTGAAGTCCTCTAATTCCCCAAGCTAAAATATCCTTAACATGGTCCTGGAAATGCGTAGATTCCTTAAGGAGTTGGAATAATCCCAAGTGCTCCACATATTTGAGGAAGGAAATAAATTAGCGGATAGTTTGGCTAACTTGGGCATTTCCCAGCAGGGGTTCTCTATCTGGAGAGATAATTTCCCTCAATAACTAATTAGACTAAAAAATGTTGAAGGTGCGTAAGTTTATGGTTCCTATTATATATCTTCAGCCTAGGGGTGCTTGAATCCTTTGCTCTCTCCTCCTTTTGGTCTTATTGTTATATTTAAATTTAATTTTTTTTCTCATGCTCGACACTTTGGATTTTTGGGATGCGAAGCTTCATCTATCCCTCTTGGATATCCTTTCTTCTTTGACACAGGTGGATCTAAGATTGATTCGGTGGTCCTCCCTAGCACCCTTCTTGGTGGAATGACAAAATAAGTTATTGGCCCATTTTTGCCACCTATGTCAAACCTTGGACAAGGGGTGGTGTCACCGTCCCCATAGCCCAACTCTTTGATTGGTGTACCAATTTTTCTTTCCCTTCCAAAGCTTGGTACTTTCTTTATAATCATCTGAAGTGGCTTCGGATTCAAAGGACTATCACAAAAAAGAGTTATATTGTATTGAGTTACATTTCTCACGAGCGGATGAAGTGGCACCATATTATGAGGGTGCATGCAGTCAAGAGAATAATTAGGCAAACCTTGTTATCCCATGGCCAGCATCGCATCAATGCGGGTAAATTTTAGATTGTGTTATTTTCAAATTTCAGCATTTAATCTTGGAAGAAGACCTACCTTGAACTTTTAGCCTCGATTGGTGACCTATCTATAGTTTGGATATTGGTGTACCATTTTTGTTTACTTGCCTCGCATTGTAAGGAGCTTCATGTCCATCCCAATATTTGTACTGATTGACCTCTTATTCAATGCATTCGCAAGAAAGGGCGGTCTTTTCAACTTGTTATTCTTATTTGGGGCCTCTCAATTGACAATGTCAAATTCTTTTTTGAGTTCCCTTAGATGCCTAGCTTCCCCACTCTAATTTTTGTTGTATGTTGGGGATATGTTTGGCATTCCAAGTGATTCGGATCAAATGGTAAAGGCAAATAAGTCGACCCTGAGGCTATCCCGCCAAAAGCTACGCCTAGAACTGACTACCCTGGTTATAGACGAAGAAGTAAGGAAAATCGTGAAGAAGGGTGGCTTATTAGGTTGTATCTAAAATTTCCATGGGCACAACCTAACCCTATCTATATGGATGGCTCACTCTTGGAATAGGGGTTGAGCTAAGGTGGGAGAGCCTGAGTTTGATATCACGATGGCCCTCATTACCCAAGTCACGAGTCTCCTCCTGATGGCTACTGTCATAACAAAAAGAAGTTCTCCCTCATTAGGGAGGTAAGTTTTTTTGTACAAATATGAGTACCTCCCTAAGGAGCAAAATGGTTTTAGTGTGAAGGCCCTCAAGACCCCGTGGGACAAGGTGGTGAAAGTTATCATGGATTATTTTATGCTTGATCCATCCAAAGATATAGTGAGGAGCTACCACATGATGTTCCTCAACCAACTGAGAAGAGGGCATTGGATGAATATCTTGACCTTTTTATTCCATGCGCTTCGAAAGTCAACAAAGGATGTGAGACGTGGAAAGGGCTCTGATCCAATTCATCAATGTTTGGTCATGTTAATTTTTGAATTTATGACAAAAGATAAAGTTTTAGAGGTTCCAGTTATCATTAAAAACATTTAGTCCCATCCTATTCTACCAGTCATCAACCCTTCCCAGAATTTGTCTCGCTCAAATTCGAGCGATCCTTTAGATTTTGATGGTGAAGAAAGCCCCGACACCTCATCTAAAGCAGAGGATATATGCATGAATTCGGAGGGGTGGAAGATTCAAAACATCATTATCATTTTCTACAGAGTCTGATAAGAATAAAATCCCCTCGACCTCCCCTAAGATGGCTGAAATGAGAGGGAGATCCGATGGCATCTCGGTATCTTCCAAAGGTATCAGGAGGAAGGACGAGCTACTCTAAAAGACTGACTGTAAAATTAATCAAGGAGAGCGCCCCTATTTTTGTGTGTCATTCAAACTCAGACGATCGGTCCTAGGCAAAGAAAAAAACTAAACCTTTGGAGAAGTATTTTGTCCCTCCTAGAACTGTGAATTCTTGCAACCACCTACAGCTAATTAAGCTAGTAAAATATAAGCAACGTTTGATTTTGGGAACCCTTAAGGTAGCAATGGAATTCAAAAAAGAGGTGAACCGTCTTTTGCATCAAATTCTGGTTGACCTAGCTTCTAGTAAGAATGACCTTGAGGACGTGTTTGAGAACCCCAAATCCTAAGGTGGCACCGTTGACTAGCTTTGTTTATCTTCTACAGGTTTCTATTCTCCTCATTTGGGCTTGAGTGTTGAGTTTTGTCTTCCCACTCTTCATGGGTTGTGATGTCCTCGGGGTTGGATCGCAGGATGGTTGGATCCCTGGTGTTTTTTATCTTTTGTATTTTTAGTCTTTTGGGTGGGTAGTGAGCGATCTCTAGTTAGTTCACTCCCCACTTGTTTCCTTGTAAAAGGTTGTGGGACTCCTTTCAAAACCCTTGTTGCTTTTATCAATAAAAAAACAAAAAAGGAGAATAAAAAGACATAAGGATGAAAATCCTAATTGATTTTCATTGCATGAGTAGAGATGTTGCAACTAAGCATCCACCGCTATCGTTGGGACCATGGAGGGGGGAGTAGTAGGAGATTCCCCCATGATCGTCAATGTTGGGCCGAGAAAAGTGACCAAAGAGGCATCTACATCAGCAATAGTCAGGATGAGTAGGATTGTGGGTCAAGGAGACCTAGCAAGGGATATGGAGGAGTCATAGACCCGAATAGCAACTATGTAGAGGGATATGGTCTTACTTCGAGAGGATAGGTCCAAGAGGATCGAAGGGCATCCAAGAGGATCGAGGGGCTATGGAGTGCCTTGATCACGACACTCACAGAGTGGGACATGACATGGTCTAAGGCAGACCACCTTAGGGAAGAGATGATTCAGGTAGACCAGGAGCAATAGCAGGCTCGAGCGAATGGGATGGTTGTCATGACTGGCAACCAACAAGGCAAGGGGATCCACCTACTACAAGTGGAGATACAGAGGGTGAGGGAGAGGTTGGAGGCATCGATACAGAGGGACTACCAGACGATGTACTTCCAAGCGGTGCTAGAGGAGCAGAGGGTGCATCCACCATCCTCTTTTCATACATAGGATAGATCATGGTCTAGATCATGGATGGTTTCACAATCCATGAACATGCCCCACTAAGGCCACCTCTAGCGAATGGGACAAAGGAGACAGGCTCCCAGAGCTAGGGATAGGATCGGGGTGACATGTCAAGTTTGAGTTTGGCATGCATCCCTAGGGAGAGTCAAGTGTGTCGGCCTTGGACTGTGGCATACCGACCAAACAGACCTATGTACCCTTTATTTTTATCTCAAGTAATATCATGCTGATTTAATTAAATGTTTGCATTTATGTGTGTTGTGATTTTATGTGCTTATGTTTGACTATGCATGAATGAATGATAACATAACTATGAAATGCAAAATGGACTAAGCTAATGTGATGCATGATGGTATGAAGCTAACTAAATGGATAAAATGTATGGATGTATGAAAGAATAAAATAAAAAATATGATGGAAGAAAGAGAATAAAAGAGAGAAAAATACAACTCCAGTTAAAATCACACCTTATAAAGACAATCGCAACTTCAGCATAGAGCGAAGTCGCACAACATATAGACAGGGCATGATTTCGACAAAAAGGAAAGAGAAGAAAGAAGCAGAAGAATTAGAAGATGAAGAAAGTCAACAAATAAAAAGGTGCTTGGGATATGATGTTTGAATCAGCATATATCATAAAAGATCAGTGTGATCAGACGAACATAGACCAAGCAAAAATAATGAAAAAAATGAAGCGAAACCCTATAGGGATATATGCTCGCAAATGACAAAACCCTCACTTGTGGCAATGAAGCTATCCTGTAAGGGTGTTGTACTCGCAGGGATGGTCAAGTGTGGAGCAATACCCTCTGTGGGTGTAGTGCTTGTTGATGGCCAAAGAGAAAGAAATACCCACTAGGATGTATGCTCACAAATGGCCTAGATGGAGGGTGCCCCTCACTTGTGGCCATGAAGCTTATCTTGTATGGGGTGAAATATGAGATTGATTTTCCAGAATGAGTATTACCTTATAGGGGTGTGGTGTGTGCAAAATATGAATTAGCAAAGAAAAACACAACAAAAAAATGTTAGGAAATGTGACAAATGTCATGACACGACAATCCGTTGAACTTCTTATCTAAGGAAAAGGAGGATTAAAATCCTCTATTTATAAGAGGTTCAAAGGACAAAAGGATGGAAAGACGATAAGGTAACCTAGAGGAGGGTCGTCGTCCTAAAGGTTGGCCCAAAATATAGGGTTTACTAACATAAAACCCTAACTTGTAGAAATTGTGCCTCGTACTAGGCAACTGCGATTTCGGTAAAGCTAAGGAAAGAAGAAAAGGGGAAAAAGAGGCCCAAACTTGTGCTTGGACAAGTTTGAGGGCCTTCTTAAGGGTTCTAGGGAAATTAACTCACTTGGGTGGGTCAATTTTCCATGTTTATAGTTGCTACTAAACATGCCCTTGGAGCTTTATTAACTCAGTATGACAAACAACATCAAGAAAGGGCAATCTACTATATAAGTAGAACTTTGGTGAACTATAAAAATTGCTACCACTAGAGAATCTATGCTTAGTCATTGTCTTCTCATCTCTCAAACTAAGACATTATATGCTTAGCCAAAAGACTTGTCTTAGCAAGGGTAGACCCACTGCACTATCTCATGTCTAAACCATACCTATCGAGAAGAACCACAAAATGGGTCATAGCCCTTAGTGAGTTGGATTTAGAATCAAAAATCACTAAAAGAGCAAGTCATAGCTGATCAACTTGTTGCGGCCCATTTAGAATCAAAACATCCCATAGACATATACTTCCTCGACGAAACAATCATTTTGATATAAGCTCAAGAACCTGAAACTTGGGTCTTATACTTTGATGGAACTAGGTACGTTAAAGGCATGGGGCAGGAACTATCCTATTCACTCCACAACAACTCATGCCATTATCTTTCAAAATCCACTTCTCATGCACCAACAATACATTAGAATATGAAGCATTAATCCTAGGCCTTAGGACCACGTTAAATTTAAAGATCAAAAGCCTAACAGTATATGGTGATTCACAACTAGTGATCAAAAAAGTAAATGACACGTATCAAACCAAAGACGAAAAGCTAAAACCTTACAAGGACATTATAGAAAAACTAAAAAATCACTTTGATCAAATCACCATAGAAACCATCCCATGGTCTAGAAATCACCATGTTGACGTCATGGCTACTGTTGTGTCTCTTACCCCATTAGAACTGGAAGATGAAGAAGCTTCTATTGTCATAAGGTCAATCAATGAGTCCTCTACACTAAAATCATGCCTACAACCCCTAAACATTTGCACCATCAAAACATCTCCACCTCAAGAACCTTGGTACCAAGACATCTTTAGGTTCCTCAAAGAAGGAACATTTCCCGAAGGATTCAACTCTCAAAAACAAAGACAATTTAGACCAAAAGCTTGTTAAGTATGTCAGCATTTGAGATATCTTATATCGATGTTTCTTTGAAGGCATACTCCTCAGATGCATAAATACAAAAGAAGCCCAAACTATCTTGTTGTGACTATTTCACAACTAGCCCCAAAGCTTGGGGACCCACATTTTTTTTGATAAATTTTGGTGTGGTTTTTGTCTTTTTCCTTTTTATAGGTTTATTAAAGTGTTTATAATTCAAACATTAACTTTTGGGTTAATTCATGTTTAAAAAAATAAATAAACTAAAAAAAAAATGAATTAAAAAAAATAAAATAATAAATAAAAATAAAAAAAGATAAGATAATATATATATATATATATATATATATATATATAAAATATATATTTCATGGTGGCCACGTATAGCTCTTAAAGCTTTTAAAACACTTTTTATTTAGCTTTAAGTAGTATGTAGTAATAGGATTCTTTTTTTTTAGCTTTTTTGTTTTTTTTAAGTTTTAATTTTTAATTTTTTCCATGTTAGTTAAGTAAAGTTAAGTTTTTGTCTTTTTTTAACGTGGGTTTTAATTGTTTGCAGGGTATTGCATATGGAAAAAGGGAAGAATTAAAGGAGCGTGATTTAAATCCATAACGCCAAGGGAAGAACAAAACATTCGAAGAGAATAGGAAACGGCGTAAGGGAAAATCAAACGAATAGCGAAAATGAAGAAGGCGTAGGGTTTCCATCCAAAGGAAACAAAGCATTGTTTGAAAACTTTAAATGCACATCGAGAGGCCAAAACGGAGGACGGAAATTTTTGGCATGGCCAAATGAGAGGATTTTGGGCATGGCCGGATATGTAAAACTTGGATTTTAATTTTAATGCCAAAGCTTCTCTTCAGAAATTTCAGGCTTTGTTAGCAAGAAAGAATGAGAAATTTTCTGCATGCTCTATTTTAATTGTTTTATCTTTCTCCTTCCAAATTTCAGATTTGTATGTGGAATTTACGCCATTGTTTTTGGGTTATTTCATGTGAATGTCTGCAATCTGGAAATTATTTAAAACCCTAGGAGCCAGCACCTAGTTTACTTTGATCGTGTTTGTTTGCAGGTCAAATAGGCTAGGTTGCATGTATGAAACTCTCACGTATTCGGTTTTGCAGGACGGGGTGCTATCAAACTGAAGGAGCTTTTGCATTGCTGCATTTCAACAATTATTTTGATGCAAACTTCTAATTTTCTGTTTTCAAAAATTTTAATTTCAGAGTTTTTTCCTATTTTCAGGCATTAAAATAAACATTAAAAAAATTTCAAAATCTAAAAATGATTTCACCATTGCGTAGATTATAATTCAGAATTCCAATACGCACTTTGAAATTTCATTTTCGGAGTTGTTTAGTATTTTTTAAAATTCACCGAAGTTGTTGTTTTGTCACAGATTTTAAAAATCCGAAAATAGAAAATTTCCATTTTAAGGTCAAATTTCATTTTTCCAGTTTTGTTTTGCATTCATGAGCCTATGATGACATTCCCTTCATGGAAATTCCAATTTCATTGAAGGGGTTATGTTTTACGGCATTTTCACAAATTTCCATTTCGGGCCTAAAATTACCCTTTCTTCATAAAAATTCCAATTTTACGAAAGAGGGATAATTTGAGTACTACATTGAAGGTCTTTTCCTTAAAGCACTTAATTGTTCATCTTGATGAAAATTTGATTTCATTCAAGAGGGATAAGTTAAAGTGACATTTTGAAGCTATATTTGAAGACCCTATTCATCATTGAGGATTTAATGCAAGATAAAATCTATCTTAAAACCATCAAGATAAAAGGAATTAAAGCATTACATCGTGGTCATATGAGGGCCAACTCACATTTGATTTATCTTGGTTCAATGAACAATCACTAAAGTTTCATGGTAAAATAAACCAACATTGCCCCTTGTTTACAGTTACTTGCAATCACTAAGGTGTTCCAAGCATTTAAATTGAATATATTTATTTGATGCACATATGCAAATGCTAATATAACAAGAACCTTGGAGAAGTTGTTTGTTTAACTTCTTTGCAAGAGGGGATTTGGAATCCAAATCCTAAGGGAGAGTGTACTTTCACAATTGGGTGAAAATACCACTCAACACTATCATAAAAGAATCCCATGATGGATCATGTGGCAAACATTTCAGTGGATTAGCTATAGCCAAGAAACTCCTCAGGATGGGTTATTATTGGCCCTTCGTAGAAAAAGACACTCATGACTATGTTAGAAAATGTGACAAATATCAACGACATGACAATCTTGTCCATGCTCCTTCTCAAGAATTACAACCAATCACATCACCTTGGCCTTTCTCCTCTTGGGGATTAAACATTATAGGAAAAATCAACCCTCAATCATCGGATGGATACAAATTCATTATCACTACCACAAAATATTTCACTAAATGGGTCGAGGCAATACCTCTATCCATCACAATAGGAATACAAGTATCCAAATTCATCCTTAACCAAATCATTAGCCATTATGGAATGTCTTCTACCTTAAGCATTGATAATGGCAATCCTTTCAAAAACAAAGAAGTTGCCAAGTTAAGCGCAATCCATAAACTGATATGAAAGGACTACATTGTATCACACTACTAATATATACTAACCTCACTCTATATTCTCTCCTCTCTAGTTTTACTCACTATAAGACCTTTATATAGGAAGATAGGTTCCTTGGCCCTCACTCTACCTTATGACTTATGTACATGTGGACTACATGCACATTTACATCATTGCACATTCTAACACTTGTGCATTTATTACATGTTGAAGTAACTACTTTACTTTAAAGTAAACCCCTACTCTAGTAATGTACCAAAGGTGGTACATTGATATGTACCCAATAATGTAATATATTCTCTAACACTGCGGCCCTGATGACCCGTCCTCGTCCCTTTTTTCTGTCCTACATACTCTCACATAACTATTATCAACATTTTTGAAATAATAATATTAACATTACATATCGACAATGTTCTTCAACAAACAACCTTTTACACCAACACTCACGATTATTTAATAGGCCCTTTTGGAGCGCTATTTTATCCTCTAATACATTGCAATCTTGTAATTCTTTGTAGGCATGTCATGTGGTACAAGGGAATTCTAGCACTTTAGAACAGACCTACCAAATAAATCATGACATTTATTCATCACTTTCATCAAGCACAACTTATTTGACAAACCACCCATGGATAGGGAATCACATTCAACCAATATCTCGTAAATCCATAATCATTTGTGAATTTCACTAGGCACTAGTTGAATGGGGTTCTCTTCCCTAGTTGGCTTATCATCTAAGTTCACAAAATCATACCTAATACAAATTTCATCATTAGCCCGCTTACTTGGTAGATTGCATGGGCCAAGAAGCCCTATTTATCTATTCTCTTATAGGTTTACAATTATTTGTGAATCTTATAAGGAAACAAATAAAATGGGGTCCTTTTTCCATTCAATTTATCATTTAGGTTTGCTCTCAAACATAAATAAAATTCCCACATGTTGCCCTTTCAATAAATCACGAAGATCATAGAGTTCCATTGATCCAATATCTCATAGGTTTACAATTTATTACGAATCTTGTTGGACATTTTGAGTCCCTAAGCTGAAATGTTGTCATTGATGTCAATAGAGCAATAATTGTCAAAAGGATCTATGAAGGGTTTTTGTGAAAACCAAGGCAGGGAAAATAAAAGGTTTTATTTAAAACCATGGATAGCAGATTTGATCTGGGTTTTTCTTAAAACCCACATTGGGCTTTCGTTTTGTCGAAAAAGGTGCCCCGATGATGGAGTTATTTGAGTTTTAATGTTTGGTTTAAATTTTAATTATTTAAAAATAAAATTCAAATTTAAATTCACATTTAAATGGAAATTTTCCTGCCGACGTCATCATGCAAATACAATTTTAATATTTCCGCCGACGTCTTCAAAGTGTTATTAAACACTATATAAAGGGGTGGCAATTAAACCAAATAATCATCCTTGCTCTCGTGTGTTAATTGCCTTGGAATTCGAAAGAGCTCGTGTGAATTATTGAAAAGGAAGCAGAGAAGAAAGCGCAACGATTTGGAAATCTCAAACGTGGTATGAGGCGTGGCGCATTGGCATATCGATTTTGCTAAGACTATGGGCAGCGCAAATATCATGGATCGAATCCCCTTGATGGTAGCGTGTGGGAAGCGCTTTGGCGCTTTGTCCTTTGCGGCAGGTGGAGGAAGATTAAAGGCCCTTTTGGCCTTTGCTTTTCCAACAAGCACTTTGGCTCGGTTGGAATCTTAGCCACGGCTAAGACGCTCGCGGTGTGTGACGGACGGGGGTTCGAATCCCCTTGAGAGGTATTTACGTTTTTGCCTTTAATAATTTTTATTAGCCCTAAAGTTTGGAGTTATAAGGTATTTAATGGGAATTAAATTTTATCATTAGGTTGTGATTATTATTGCAAAAGCATATTTGATTTATGTTTTATTTTGATGGAAATGGAGAATTGATTTTAGGAGAAATAAGGAGTTGTTAAAGTGATTTTGAGAGATTTATTGTGGGTTATTCTTAATAAGGGTTTTTATTAAAATAGACTTTGGTGGATGTGTTTATGAAGTTGGAGTGAAAAGGGTGTAAATTAAGTTATGTTTTTATTGTGATTATTTAAAAGACCACTAACCCTTATTAATATTGAAAAGGAAAGTTGTGATTAAGTGTGGCAGATTTTTTGAACAACTTATTGGCATCAAAAAGGTATGGGCACATTCTCCTATTGATTGTTTGTGGTGGTTGATTTCTGAAATATCATTGGAGTGAAAAGGATTAATTGAAGTTTCCTTTGTGAAGATGGTTGGTTGAATGCTTCAAGGTTTTCTGATTTGTGAGTTGTAATTAAACCTTATTTCATTAGCATTGTTGTTGAAGCCCATTGATGATGAAATGAACTTGAACATGATCTAGAAAAGAACATGAGTATCATTGTTATGTGAGACTTGAGATAAAGCATTGTTGGAAACATTTTGAGTTGGTTGATACATGCTTGAACTAGAGTTTGTGAGAAAGGGTTGTTCCTTTATGTGATTGGTTGAGTTGAGTTGGTTAAGCCTAGTCAAGTGGATGTGTGAAATGGTTGTTCAAGTTCCATAAAACAAACTATTCTATATTCTGATTTGAGTTGAGATTGAGATTGAAGAATAGGACATATTGAGTCTCTAACAATTCTCTTTATGCTTCTATTGAGTTGAGATTGGGATTTGAGTATAGAAAATATAGAGTCTCTAACAATTCTCTTTATGCTTCTATGAGATTGATTTGAGTTGAGATTGAGATTTAAGAATAGGACATATTGAGTCTCTAACAATTCTCTTTATGCTTCTATTAAGTTGAGATTGGGATTTGAGTATAGAACATATAGTCTCTAACAATTCTTTTTATGCTTCTATGAGATTGAATTGAGATATTGATTGTACTTTGAGTATAGAACATATTGAGTCTCTAACAATTCTCTTTATGATTATATGAGATTGAACAAGTTTTGTGAGAGCTTGTTAAGCAGATTTGAGAAAAGTCTTTGAGAAGGCTTGTGGACTGTTTTGAGTTAAGCTTTTTTGAAAGCTTGCTAAACAGATTTGAGCAAGTCCAAGAGAGGACTTATTGAGCAGATTTGAGCAAGTCCAAGAGAGGACTTATTGAGTAGATTTGAACAAGTCCAAGAGAGGACTTATTGAGCAAATTTGAGCAAGTCCTAGAGAGTATTTGTTGAGCAAATTTGAGCAAGTCCTAGAGAGTATTTGTTGAGCAAATTTAGACAGGTTTTGTGTGAACCTGTTGAGCAGATTTGGACAGGTTTTGTGTGAACTTGTTGAGTATATTTGAGCAGGTTCTGAGTGAACCTATTGAGCAGAATTGTACTAGACCGATTGTACTATGTTTAGTGCAAGAGATTGAGCAGAACTGTGCTAGACCGACTAAACTGTGTTTGGTACAATATTGAGACAGAGCTTTGGAGGTGACAAAGTATATAGGATAGAGTCTCAGTGGATAGAGATCCAGCAGCCAGGACAATTGAAGACAGATCTGAGTGAGAAGTCTTCAAATGGAGAGAGATCCACCAGTCAGAGCAGCATAGAGACAAAGTCTTCTAAAAGATCACTAGCCAGAGCAAGAAGGGGAAAGAGTTCTCCTGTGGAAGAGATCCACAAACTTGAGATTAGGGGATCAACATCTCCTTTGGATAGAGGTCCATAAACATTGTAATTTGGGAAGGATTCCCAAAAGATTATTTGAGAAATATTTAGAAGAAATATTTTCTGTGGAGGTAGGCCACATTGGGTGAACCACGTTAAAATTTATCTCTATTGTGTGTGATGATTGGTGCATTGCTTTGGTTATTGCTATTGATATTGCCATTGATTATATTGATTAATACCGTTTGGAAAAGAAAAGTAAAAAGTGGTCTTATATTGTTCACCCCCCTTTTCAATATAAGCTTGTGTTCTTCAAATCTCACTAGGCACTGGATCAATTATGACTTTACTTTCCCCCAGATTTATTGTGTTAGCATGCTATCACACATAAATCACAATATCATTGATTACCTTTTGATAAACCATGCAAATCAAGGAACTTTCATAGTTCCAATACTTTGTAGGCCTACAATTATTTGTAAGTCTTACCAAGCACTAAATCTATGAGGTCTTCCTATCTGCTTGGTTTATTACATCAGCATTCTATAAAACATAAATCTAGATCTCACAAACTATTATTTAAATAGATCATTCAGACTATGAAGCTCCTTCGATCCCATGCCTTGTAAGCCCACAATCATTTGTGAGCTCCACCAGACACTAGATTGATTGTGTCTTCGTATCTGCCTAGTCTACCACAACAGCAGGCCATCCACAAACCATATTCTTCCCAACAACTATTTTCTTAATAAATCATTTAAACCATAGGATTTTGTTAATCCAATATCTCATAAGTCTATAATTACTTGTAAACTTTGCCAATCACTGGATTAATAAAGCTCTATTTCCTGAATGATTTATTATGCAAAGTACGCAATGAAAGCAAATCCTAAGCAAATACACGATTTTGAAAGCACCTATTAAGACTGTTAATCTCACAATGACACTGAGAGGGGGGGTGAATCAGTGTAACTATTTAAAAACTTGAATCTGCAACTCTTAAAACTTAAAAATACAAGCTTAAAAACAGATAAAGCAAGTATAACACAAGAGCATCACACAACACAAGATTTAACGAGGTTCACCGATGTGGCTACTCCTCAAATAATGACTGTTTGGACTACAATCCAAATCCAGTATTTGCAAGGATTCAATATTTACAAATAGTTTACCAGCACCCACTGGAAAGAGCACCAACCCCTGATTTTTCTGCTACAACAGATAGGAGCACCAACCCCTTTTTCCAAGCACCAACTTGAATTTCTATTTTTTTTAAAGTGACATAAAAATTTCTTCTCTTTTGCAAGACCCTCACTGGTCTATAGCTCATACAACTTAATCTCACAGAAGCATAAAGAGAATTGTTAGAATCTCAATATCTTCTTTCACAGTCTAAAACCTTCTCTTCTAATTTTTCAATAAAAATTACATTCAGATTTTTTTTTTTTCTTTTACTGTACTTCATGTAGCACTCTTACTCAACCTTTTCTTTTGTTTTTCATTAATAACCACGGTTGCAGTAACCTCTCTTACTATACCTATTCGAGTCTTTATACTTGATTTCCTTGAACGGCTCAATTTGAAACGGCTCAAATTTTCCCTCTAATATTCCATGCAATCTCGGCTATGATCAATCTATCAAACCCTCTCTGACGCGTTCTACCTTTTAGCCGCTTTCTTTCTGTCTTATTCTGACATTCTTCTCTGCACATTCTGACAGCCTTTTTCTGCGTATCCTGACACCTTTTTTTGCGTATCTCGGCGCTCTGTTCTTCTTTCTTCTCTTTTGAATTCTGTGCTTTCACTTTCTTCTGCGCGTGACTGTCATTTCTTGATATACGCAACTTGTTAATTAATTTCTCTGTAATCATGATTCTCGGTATCCACCCCCTATGTCAGCTTGTTCTGTCTTCAATGGACGGTTCTTGTAATCTGCCACCTTTGTCGACCATCTTGCATCACGGCCCTGCAACATCCGTTCTTTTCTTTAATATGTTGTTTCATACCTTCCTTTTGTAACTCCAGTTAACTTGTCCTTGGTTGGCTACATGAATTTTCCTTAGTGCTTTTTGACATCTGTCACTGTGACTGCAATTCTGGCTCCAGTTAGCTCTTACGTAACTGGCTGCATGATTTTCCTTTTCGCCTTTTTGACACCTGTCACTGTGCATGCTTCTTCGACTTTTTCCCGCCAAACTGTTACCTGTCGCGATATAGCGACATTTCTCCCTATTTGACTTTATCTTGAACTGTTGACCGCGAAAACCTGACTTGTCGCGACATCGCGACGTTTTCTGCATCCTAGACCTTCTCTCTGCATGCAACCGCGAAAACATTACATGTCGCAATATCGCGACGTTTTCCGCCTCCTTGTTCTCTACTCGGTATGCAACAGCGAAAACCTTACATGTCGCGAAATCGCGACGCTTTCTGCTTTCCTGCACTTTCCTTCGCTTGCCTTCGCGAAAATGGAACATGTCACGAAATCGCGACACTTTGGACTTCCATACACTTTCCTCCGCAAGCCTCAGCGAAATCGAAACATGTCGCAAAATCGCGACACTTTGGGCTTCCGTACACTTTCCTCCGCAAGCCTCAGCGAAATCGGAACATGTCACAAAATTGCGACACTTTGGGCTTCCGTACACTTTCCTTCACAAGCCTCAGCGAAATCGGAACATGTCGCGAAATCGCGACACTTTGGGCTTCCATACACTTTCCTTCGCAAGCCTCAGCAAAATCGGAACATGTCGCGAAATCGCGACGCTTTTCTGCCTTAGCGATGTGCTTTGCTTTTCGCCCGCGAAAATGCAACGTGTCACGAAATCACGACATCTTTAGCATCCGTACATTTTTCCCTTCATGCACCAGCGAAATCAAGACATGTAGCGAAATCGCTACAACTTTGTGCCTTGCGCTTCCAACTTTGCTTCGACTCGCGAAACTTTAGACTTGTAGCGAAATGGCTACACCTTTGTGTCTTGTGTTTCGAACTTGTAGCGAAATCGCTACACCTTTGCGCCTTGCATTTCGAACTTATAGCGAAATCGCTACACTTTTGCGTCTTGCGTTTCGACCTTGTAGCGAAATCACTACACCTTTGCGCCTTGCATTTCGAACTTGTAGCGAAATCGCTACACCTTTGCTCTTTGGCATCTGAACTCTACTTCGGCCCGCGAAAGTCTGACATGTAGCGAAATCGCTACACTTTCTTGACTTAGTGCTTTTTCTTTGCTTTTGCCAGCGAAACTCCGACATGTAGCGAAATCGCTACACTTTTTTTGCCATACATTCTCTCTTCTTCGGGTCGCGAAAACCCGACGTGTCGCGATATCGCGACACTTTTCGTCCTTAGTGCTTTTCTTCCGAAACTGTCGCGATATCGCGACAGTTTCTCATGCACTTTCTCTCTCCTCTGTTTTGTCGCAAAATTGCGACATTTTCAACTGCACCTTCTCTCTCCTCATTTTTGTCATGAAATCGCGACATTTTCAGCTGTGTTTTCTCTCTCCTTTTTTTCGCAAAATCGTGACATTTTCGGCTGTATTTTCTCTCCTTTTTGTCGCGAAATCGCGACATTTTCGGCTGCATTTTCTCTCTCCTCATTTTTGTCGAGGAATCGCGACATTTTCGGCTGCATTTTCTCTCTCCTCATTTTTGTCGCGAAATCGTGACAGAAAACATGTCGCGATATCGCGACAGTTTTCTTACTTGTCTTTTTCTGCAAAATTCTGAATCTGGGTCACTTCTGTTTTTCTTGAAAATCATTGAACTTGATCTGACTGACCTCTGAACTGCATCAACTGCATCAATATGTCTGTGTTGACAACAATGACAATACTTTTGCAATGCTTTTGCTACACCTTGCTCAACAATCTCCCCCTTTGGAATTGTTGGCAACACACTGCAACCTTGCTCAATTTCTTCTCCCCCTTTGCCAATAATACCAAAGGGCTGCTGCAGACTCCCCCAGAGTATATGGACAACATTCTCAGGCATAAATGATTTGAATGGCAAAGGTGTAGCGATTTCGCTATAAGGTCGAAACGCAAGACGCAAAAGTGTAGCGATTTCACTACAAGTTCGAAATGCAAGGCGCAAAGGTGTAGCGATTTCGCTACAAGTTCGAAACACAAGACACAAAGGTGTAGCGATTTCGCTACAAGTCTAAAGTTTCGCGAGTCGAAGCAAAGTTGGAAGCGCAAGGCACAAAGTTGTAGCGATTTCGCTACATGTCTTGATTTCGCTGGTGCATGAAGGGAAAAATGTACGGACGCTAAAGATGTTGCGATTTCGCGACACGTTGCATTTTCGCGGGCGAAAAGCAAAGAACAGCGCTAAGGCAGAAAAGCGTCGTGATTTCGCGACATGTTCTGATTTCGCTGAGGCTTGCGGAGGAAAGTGTACGGAAGCCCAAAGTGTCGCGATTTCGCGACATGTTCCATTTTCACGAAGGCAAGCGAAGGAAAGTGCAGGAAAGCGGAAAGCGTCGCGATTTCGCGACATGTAAGGTTTTCGCTGTTGCATGCCGAGTAGAGAACAAGGAGGCGAAAAACGTCGCGATATCGCGACATGTAATGTTTTCGCGGTTGCATGCAGAGAGAAGGTCTAGGAGGCGAAAAACGTCGTGATGTCGCGACAAGTCGAGTTTTCGCGGTCAACAGTCAAGATAAAGTCAAATAGGAAGAAATGTCGCGATATCGCGACAGGTAACAGTTTGGCGAGAAAAAGCCGAAGAAGCATGCACAATGACAAGTGTCAAAAAGGCGAAAAGAAAAATCATGCAGCCAGTTATGTAAGAGCTAACTGGAGCCAGAATTGCAGTCACAATGACAGATGTTGAAAAGCACTAAGGAAAATTCATGCAACCAACCAAGGACAAGTTAACTGGAGTTACAAAAGGAAGGTATGAAACAACATATTAAAGAAAAGAACGGTTGTTGCAGGGCCATGATGCAGCATGGCTAACAAAGTTGGCAGTTACAAGAACTATCCATTGAAGACAGAACAGTTGTTACAGGTGTGGATACCGAGAATCATGATTTCAAAAAAATTAATTAACAGGTTGTGTATATCAAGAAATGATAGTCGCGTACGAAGAAAGTGAAAGCACGGAATTCAAAAGAGAAGAAAGAGGAACAGAGCGCCGAGATACGCAGGAAGGCTATCGGGGATACGCGAAAAAGGTGTCGGGATACGCAGAAAAAGGTCATCGAGAATGTGCAGAGAAGAATGTCAGAATAAGACAGAAAGAAAGCGGCTAAAATGCAGAACGCGTCAGAGAGGGTTTGATAGATTGATCATAGCCGAGATTGCATGGAATATTGGAGGGAAAATTTGAGCCGTTTCAAATTGAGTCGTTCAAGGAAATCAAGTATAAAGACTCGAATAGGTACAGTAAGAGAGGTTACTGCAACCGTGGTTATTAGTGAAAAACAAAAGAAAAGGTTGAGTAAGAGTGCTGCATGAAGTACAGTAAAAAAAAAAAAAACCTGAATGTAATTTTTATTGAAAAATTAGAAGAGAAGGTTTTAGACTATGACAGAAGATATTGAGATTCTAACAATTCTTTTTATGCTTCTGTGAGATTAAGTTGTATGAGCTATAGACTAGTGAGGGTCTTGCAAAAGAGAAGACATTTTTATGTTATTTTTTTTAAAATAGAAATTCAAGTTGGTGCTTGGAAAAAGGGGTTGGTGCTCCTATCTGTTGTAGCAGAAAAATCAGGGGTTGGTGCTCCTTCCAGTGGGTGCTGGTAAACTATTTGTAAAGATTGAATCTTTGCAAAGACTAGATTTGGATTGTAGTCCAAACGGTCATTATTTGAGGAGTAGCCACATCGGTGAACCTCGTTAAATCTTGTGTTGTGTGATGCTCTTGTGTTATACTTGCTTTATCTGTTTTTAAGCTTGTATTTTTAAGTTTTAAGAGTTGCAGATTCAAGTTTTTAAATAGTTACACTGATTCACCCCCCTCTCAGTGTCATTGTGAGATTAACAATTGGTATCAGAGCAAGGTACCTGAACAAGCGTAATCAGCTAAGGTGATCTTGGAAGATCCACAATGGCCGACGGTGAAGGATTCTCTTCCAACAAAGCTCATTTATTCGATGGAACAAATTACTCTTTCTGGAGACTCAGGATGCAGACATATCCGTGTGCACCTGGGATATGACATCTCGGGAATCCGTTGAAAATGGATACACAATACCCTCTGTTCCTCCAACAGATGCGACTGAGAAGAAAAAGTTTGAGAACAACTCAAAAGCCAAGAATGCTATTATGTGTGGATTAGTAGACAGTGAGTTGACACGCATCATGAACTGCAAATCAGCAAAAGACATATGGGACAAACTGCAGAGAATTCATGAAGGAGACAGCAAGATCAAGGAAGCTAAGCTGCAAACACATCGTGCCCAGTTCGAAGCATTAAAGATGACTGATGATGAGAACATATAAGCCTATATGCTGAGAGTAAATGGAATCATTAATGCAATAAGAGGACTCGGCGAGGAGATGGAAGATGTAGTTGTTGTGAAGAAGGTACTAAGAACTCTCCATAAAAGATTTTATGCAAAAGTTTTTGCCATAGAAGAAGCTAAAGATTTAAATTTTTTCAGTATGGATGAAATGCACGGTTCCTTAACAGAATATGAAATGAGAATTGGACAAACTAAGCCCTTAGACAGAGAAGCGGATTTTCAAGCACAAAAAAATACAAAATCTAAACAAGAATCTGAGGAATAAGAATCTACAGATGAAACTGAAGCAAACTTTGTTAGGAAATTAGTAAAGGGAAAAGGAAAGTACGAGAGGTAAGCTACCGTTCAAGTGCTTTAATCGTGGAGGCATCGGGCACTTTGCAGCAAAATGCCCAATGAATGAGAAAAACAAAAGTGATGAAGGGACACACCAAGAAAGAAATGTCTGGAAGAAGAAACCACATTTTAAAAAAAGGAACTTCAAGAAGAAAAGTTTCATTTCCAAAAATATTGACTCTTCGAAGACAGTTCCAGTGAGGACTCGAAGAAGAAACCGGTGAAGCATTGTTCATGACTTTTGAAGAACAAAGAACAGAGGAAACCCAGGAGTGTGAAGAAAAATTAGAGGATGAGGCCGAGGTAGATCCGGAAGGTGAGTTGGTTGCCGCACTTGAAGAGTTAAGTGCAGAAAGGAAAAAGAATAAAAAGATTTCAAGAAAATTTGAGGATGCTAGAGAATTAATAATCAGTTTGAAAGTACAAACTAAAGAATTTAAGAAAAAGTCTGAAGATTTTGAAGCACAGCTAACCATGAAAATAGATGAGTGTAATAAGCTAGAAGAAGACGTAGTTAGATTAAGGATGCAGCTAGAAGAGATGAATCGAAAATTGAGCTATCATCATAAATTTGAAAACAGTTCTGCAAAGCTGAATAAAATGTTAAATAATCAAAGGCCTACAGGCATCAAATTTGGTTTGGGCTTTGATGAAGGAGAATCCTCAAAGGACTCAAAGGTCATGTATCGTAGAACCAATAAAGAATGAATACAAGATCAGAGTTGATCAAGAAAAACCATATCATGCAAAAGGAAACAATAAGGCCAAGCCTGAAAGGAGTACTGCAAATGATGGATTCACCAAAGTCACATATCAAAGAAGAAGAAGACCCATGGCTCCTACTACAACATGGCAACAACCATTACCCAGGTACACTCGTTCCTTTTCTGGTTATTTTTTTAAATGCAATGCATATGGTCATAAAATCTCAAGTTGTAGATATAATGTAGAACAAAGAAATTTTACTAGTAGAAATATTTTTTCACCTTTGATAGATTATGTTGTAGAATGTTATAACTGTCATAACTTCAGACATATTGCAAGAAATTTTCATAGCTCTTTTGCAGAAAATAAATACCAGGGAAGAAAGTATCAATCAACTGGATTAAAACAAAACAGAAAATTTCCCGAAAAACTGACACAAGCCAATGAAAGGGAGAAGGTAAAACAAGTGACCAGATCTGCTGTCAAATCTCAGTGGAAAGAAAATGAACAACCAAAGAAAGACAAGGAATCCCTAATCGTTCAAACAGCTCTCAAAGCCCAAAATAAATCTGCACCTTGGATTCCGGACGGTGGATGCTCCAGTCATATGACAGGAGACAAACAGAAGTTTGATAAGCTACAAACATACGAAGGTGGTTCTGTAAAATTCAGAAACAATGATGGAGCCAAGATAGTAGGAAAAGGATCAGTTAAGTTAAGTGACGGTAAAATCAACTCTAAAGAAGTCTTTTTTGTGATGGGTTTGAAGCATAACTTACTAAGTGTAAGTCAAATTTGTGACGAGAGGTCATGAAGTGATTTTTAAGGAGGGTCGTGAAGTAAGAAAGACAAAAAATGGAAAGTTAATAGCCACTGGATCGAGAACTTCTAGAAATCTGTATACACTCTCAGAGACTTCAGAAGGAGCTTGTTTGGTTGGTCAGGAAGAAGAAAATTGGCTGTGGCACAAGAGACTCGGTCACATAAGCTTTGATAATCTAGTAAAAATTAGCTCAAAAGGGGCAATAAGAGACATACCAACTATTGGTAAACCTTCAAACAATATTTGTGAGTCATGCCAAAAGGGAAAACAAACCAGAGCCACTTTCAAAGCAAAAGAATACTTCACGAGCAAGCCTTTAGAACTAATTCACACTGATTTATGTGGACCCATGAGAACAAAAAGCATAAATGGACACAAATATTTTATGCTATGTATAGATGACTATTCAAGAATGACATGGGTACTATTTCCGAAACTTAAATCGAAGCCTTTGAGATGTTTAAAACTTTCAAAAATCTTGTTGAGAATCAATCGGGAAAAATAATTAAATGTTTAAGATCGGATAGAGGAGGAGAGTTTATTTCGGATGAGTTTGCAGAATACCGTGAAAAACATGGGATCGGAAGACAGCTTTCGACAGCAAGAACACCTCGAGAGAATGGAGTAGTTGAAAGAAAGAACAAACTCGTGCAGGAAATGGCAAGGACCATGTTAACGAGAGAGCAAAATTGCCGACGGGTTCGGAAAGAGGCGCTTCATACCGCAGTCTACATTCGGAATAGGTGTATGTTGAGGCCGCATGAAAGCAAAACACCTTATGAACTCGTGGTTTGGCAAGAAGGCTACGACAAAATACTTCAAAGTTTTCGGCAAGCAAGTGTTACATTAAACGGACTGAAGACAATCTTGGCAAATTCGAAGATAGAGTTGATGAAGGTATCTTTCTTGGTTACTCAACTAAAAGCAAAGCCTACACATGCTACAACAAAAGACTGAAGAAAATTGTGGAGAGTGCAGATGTTAAGGTCGATGAAGGTAGGAAACAAAAATTCAGCCATAATGAAAACTACCCGACTTATGAAGAATTTATTGAAGAAGATGAAAATCAAGAAAAATAAGAGAGACAGAAATCAGAATCAGATGATTTAGAAATAGAAGAAAATAGGAAATTCAAAACAGTAACTGCGGAAAAATCATCCCAAAGAGCAGATTATTGGGGACCCTACAGTTGGCATTCAAACAAGAAGAAGAGTAGTAAATAACTATTTTCTCGTTATCCAAAGATTGAGCCCAAAAACATTATTGAAGCAAGCACAGATGAAAGCTGGATGGAGGCAGGAAATGAAGAACTAGATCAAATTGAGAAAAACAAAACCTTGGAATTAGTACCAAGACCCGAAAATAAAAACATAATAGGTACTAAATGGATATTTCGAAACAAACTGAATGAAGACGGACAGGTTGTGAGGAATAAAGCAAGATTGGTCTGTAAAGGATATGGTCAAGTTGAGGGGATTGATTTTGAAGAGACCTTTGCACCAGTAGCAGCGACTTGAAGCAATAAGACTGTTTTTGGCTTTAGCAGTTCATAGGAACTTCAAAGTTTATCAGATGGATGTGAAATCAGCATTTCTAAATGGAAATCTTGAAGAATAAGTGTATATTGAACAGCCTGATGGCTTTCAACTCTGTGACAATCCTAACTTTGTTTGCAAGCTAAAGAAAGCATTGTATGGCTTGAAACAAGCACCTAGAGCCTGGTATGCAAGATTGGACAGCTATCTCACTAAGCAAGGATTCAAGAAAGGTATGGTAGATAGCAATTTATATATCAAAACTGAAAATGGCAATTTCATTGTCGTTGTTTATGTAGATGATATAATATTTGGGAGCAGCAATGATGATTCATCCAAAGACATAGCAAACAAAATGCAAAAAGAATTTGAAATGTCTGATCGGTGAACTTTCATATTTCCTTGGATTGCAAGTTAATCAAACCGAAAAAAGGATTTTCATTTCTCAAATTAAATATGTAAAAGAAATGCTGAAAAAGTTCACAATGGAGGATAGTAAACCTGTTAGCACTCCCATGACAACAAGCTGCAAGTTGAGCAAGGATGATAAATCTCCAGATGTTGATCAAACAATGTACAGATCTATGATTGGGAGCCTGTTGTATTTGACAGCCACAAGACCGGATATCTTACAGGCAGTTTGCATGGTTGCACGATTTCAGGCTAGTCCCAAAGAGACTCATGTGACAGCTGTGAAAAGGATTTTTAGGTACCTCAAGGGTACTATGGAATATGGACTATGGTATCCAAAAGGAAAAGACTTCACTCTTTTTGCATATTCCGATGCAGATTGGGCAGGATGCATTGATGACGAAAAAGTACCGGTGGTGGAGCATTTTATCTTGGAGATAAACCGGTAGCATGGCACAACAAGAAGCAAGAATCGGTCTCTCTATCCACAGCAGAAGCTGAATACATTGCAGACAACATGTCGTACACGGATATTATGGATGAGACAAACACTAAAAGACCTTGGTATTCACTTCAATGAGCCAATTTCAGTTAAATGTGATAACACTAGTGCAATCAACATCTCAAAGAATCCGGTCATGCACTCCCGCACCAAACATATTGCAATCCGGTATCATTTTTTGAAAGATAAAGTTGCAAAATGAGAGGTCAAATTGGAGTTTGTTCCAACTACAGAGCAAGTAGCAGACATATTCACAAAACCATTGGCAAAGGAAGTTTTTGAGTACCTTCGGAAGAAGTTGGGAGTAGTCACACTACCCAAGCACTGACTAGCTATAGGGAACACATTCTCAGGGGGAGCATTCAAATCATTTATGCCTGAGAATGTTGTGCATAGACTCAGGGGGAGTCTGCAGCAGCCCTTTGGTATTATTGGCAAAGGGGGAGAAGAAATTGAGCAAGGTTGCAGTGTGTTGCCAACAAAGACATCTAGATATTCTCTATTTGTTTATACAAACACCACTATGTCAATTAATGGATAGAGAACTTGCATATTGATATGGTACGACGAACCATCATTGCCTCACCAACTTCTCAAAATTCACTACATCAAAAACACAACTACCAACACATCCAACGATACAAAAAATATCATGGTCGACTTATAGGACTCTTAGGGAACATTGGGATCTAATGATCAACATTTTGTGTATCCATAATCTTTTATGACTATGCCAAGCAATCGATCATTAAATTCGTGTGTTTCCTAATGGTCTATAAACTAGTAAAGATGTTATCTTTACATATATAGCAAGACCCTTCAGACTAGGAACCATACTATCATATGGACATCTAAAAAATACAATTCTTTTTTCCCATGTTCTATGCATATACATTCCCATGTATATATGTCGAGCAAAGAAGAATGGCTTATTCTTTTCTCAGATCGACCATGTGAAAGCATTGCCCTCAGTCTTAAAGATTTTATTATTTCATAAATTCTCAAATCTTTTAGTACATCAGATGTGCTTTAAGTACCAGCTATATACCTCATGTGTCTGTAATTTTTTGCATATGCATTAGATAATGGACCTGTGTCTAGCATCCATCGAACAACTCATTCTATAATCAAAACCTTGTCTCTTAAGCAAATTTGTTTATCATATCCACTCAAACTGCATATTCATAATTACATTATAAATACACCAATTAGGTAGGTGGAGCTTAGCATATGATCTTCAAAGTAACCCTTATTGGCACTCTTCACAACACACTTTCATTCAATTTCTTTACACATCAGAGGTGGCAAAGAGTATTAAGCCCGATTCCTCACATACATGCAAACCTTTACATATGCGTAAGGTAACAGACTTATACACTCTTGCTACCCTCTCTCATATGTCAAGAAATCTAAAATATGGTATCATTATCTCTATAGAAGCATTCTCTTTTCAAAACAAGGGGACAACTTGCTCCGACAACATAAATAAAAATATTTATTCTTATTATGAATATACAAATTCAAAAAGCAACTACTATTTATCATTACTACAAAGTCCCTGCATGAGAAACATTTACAGGACAAAGCATACAAATCGCTCGTTACAAAATCACACCACAAATATTGCAAAAGCACTACATTACAAATATCACAAAACCATTGCATTTCTTTCAAAAGTGTTATATTACAAAGCATTACGAAAGCATCAAATCCTTTAGGTATGCCTCTCAAAGCGTGCATAAAATCCTTTCGATACGCCTCTCAAAGCGTGCATAAATTCCTTCCAACACATCTCTCAAAGCGTGCATAAAATCCTTCGAGTATGCTCTCAAAGCATGCATAAAATCCTTCGGGCATGCCTCTCAAAGCATGCTTAAAAATCCTTCGGGAATGCCTCTCAAAGTGTGCATAAAATTGTTTGGGTTTTATGGGTACGCCTCTCAAAGTGTGCATAAAATACTTCAAGTACGCCTCTCAAAGCATGCATAAAATCCTTTGGGTATACCTCTCAAAGCGTGTATAAAATATTTTGGGTACATCTCTCAAAGCATGCAGAACTAACTACTAACTACTAACAACAAATACATGCAATCCTCTCAAAGCATACAAATCACTTGTCACAAAATCACACCACATATTGCAAAAGCACTACATTACAAACATCACAAAAACATTGCATTACTTTCAAAAGTGTTATATTACAAAGCATTACAAAAGCATAAAATCATTTGGGTATGTCTCTCAAAGCCTGTATAAAATCATTCAAATATGCCTCTCAAAACGTGCATAAAATCCTTTAGGTATGCCTCTCAAAACGTACATAAAATCCTTTGGGTGTGCCTCTCAAATCATGCATAAAATCCTTCAAGTACGTCTCTCAAAGCATGCATAAATTCCTTCGAGTACACCTCTCAAAGCATGCATATAAATCCTTCGAGTACACCTTTCAAAGCGTGCATAAAATCCTTTGGGCATGCCTCTCAAAGTGTGCATAAAAATCATTTGGGCATGCCTCTCAAAGTGTGCATAAAAATCCTTCAGGTATGCCTCTCAAAAAGTGCATAAAAATCCTTCAGGTACGCCTCTCAAAGTGTGCATAAAAATCCTTCAGGTACGCCTCTCAAAGCATGCATAAAATCATTTCGGTATGCCTCTCAAAGCATGTAAAACTAACTACTAACAACTAACTCTACTAACAACAAATGCATACATGCATGTATACATCTTATACATGTTACAAGTACCTCATCATGTCTTTAATGTTTATCTTTTAACACGACATCATAGGCCACCATTTAAGCATGATGAGATCATGTTTCCATCTACAAAACAAACAAGGGTTATCTAGGCTCAAAGGATAACCCTTCACATGGGTGCTTGTCTTTTATCATGTCCAAAGACCACTGCTCATAACATAGATCTAAATGATTATCTATTATTAGACACTAGATTACCTCTCAACAAAGTAACTATTATCCCTTAGTGTTTAAATCATCATCAAACTCATAAGATCACCACTAAGCAATCAATCACTTTCTACGGTCTACAATCAAATCATCACATAAATCAAATCTTCTAGAGTGAGGGAGACCCCCGATGGCTCGGGGTTGATACCACCATCATCAAGCTGGCGCACACTCAACGAACTTAGGTCAAACTACTACCTTTGCCCATGTTGGGCATGCCCCCAAGGTTTGAACCTAGGTCTTTTCCTGAAGTGTCCAACATCTTACCAATCCACCTAGCCCTCGAGGATACTTTTAAAAAAATCATAGTGGTAACATTTATGAAGGTTTTGGCTCACTTTGGACTCATTTGTGCACCCCATTGTTTTCCATTTCACATCCAAACTAGCATTGTTTTATTACTTAGATCATTTTTATAGGTAAATTCTTTGAAGTCATATAGGTCAAGCAAAATTTATTTTCTCCATACCAAAATTTCTAAGAGCTCGTCTAGGTAATATCTTTAGACAAAATGCAAGCTTAAGGTAGGTATTGAGCTTGCTTGAGGAGTAAAAAATGGATTTGATCCTCTACAAGAGAGAGAAAAAGATCTAATCACAAATGCATACTTTAATAGCTTGAGAGGAAACCTACTGGAGACAAGTCTAGAAATAAGTGGCTTATGGAAGGAGATAGGAACACAAAAAAATTTCATGTCTTATAAAACATTAAAGTGTTGGTAGGATCTTCGATATCCTACAAGAGAATAGGAAAGCAGTCAAAGACGAAAAGCATATCAAGCAAGAGGCAGTTGACTTCTTCAACTTGCTACAAACGAAGGATAGGGAGGATGACTAGGAAGTTGTGGAAGATATACTTCTACATATCCCAATGTTGACGAAAAGAGATATGAATGCAAATCTTGAGAAATATGTGAGTGAAGATGAGGTGAAGGATGGAGTTTTCTTCTTAGGGAAAGACAAAGCTACAAGTCCAAACATATTTTAGGTAGGATTCTTTCTAGCCTTTTGGAAAATAGTGAAGGAGGATGTAATAGCATTAGTCCATTTATAGATGAAAGGACTGAGATATTTAGGTTGTGCAATATTTACTAGTGTGTGCATTGAGATATTGAGGATGCCAATGGAATAAAGAAGGATGTAATAACAGTTCCCAAGCAAATCAATTTAGTACAAAGATTGGCTCCCTTCTACAAAATCTTGAGTAGCAAAATGATATGAGTGTTGATTTGTAAATATAAAAGGGGTTTCGTCTTGTGTTGTGCATTGAAGGTAGTACTATATTTCTATAAGCTACTTTGCTTAAGCCTAATAGTGTTTGATTCTCATTTGAGCAATGCATTATTACACAAGCATACATGATTCTATTTTGCTTAAGCCTAATAGCGTTTGATTCTGAAGTTTGAAAGCGGACAAAGTTAAAGCCACTAGCAATTGTGAATGCTATAATACCAATATCCTTGTCACTAATGTGAAAATTACCCTGTCGAAAGCCCAACACTCGTGGGAAAATTACCATGTCAAAAGCCCAACACTCGTGGGAAAATTACCCTACTAGAAGTACAACACTCAAGTAAAAATTGCACCCCCTACCCCAAAAGTTCGACCACTCAAAAGAAAGTTTTAAAGCAAGCAAAGTGAAAGCCATTGGCTACTCGAAATGCTATGCAATACCGAAACTCCGACACTTGAGTAAAAATTACCCGTCAAAAATGTGATCATTCAAGGGGATTTGTAAAAGCTAAGTGGAGGGGAGTTGTAAGAGATAAGTGGAAGAAAATGGCCAACCAAAGTTTTTTTTGGCAGTGACAACCTAAAGATTTTAAAATTCCGAGAAGCCATAAGTCCAAACCAAGTTTTTCCCTAGATGACAAGCAAAAACATTTTAAAATTTTGGGAAGCCATAAGCCTATAACAAGGTTTTTCCAAGAAGCCCAACACTCATGGGAAAATTATCCCACCAAATGCCCGCATCAGGGTTTTTCAAGAAGCCCGACACTGATGGGGAAAGCACCCCACCGAAACCTTGGATGAAAATTGCACCCCACCAAGCTTTAAAGCAAGCAAAGTGAAAGCCATTGGCAACTTAGGATGCTATGCAATACCAAAACTCCAACACTCAACTAAAAATTACCCCGTCAAAAGCCCAACCATTCAAGGGGAATTGTAAAAGCTAAGCAGAGGGAAAAGAAGCCAAAAGCATGGATCAAAGCTAAGAAAAGCATTGGACCTAGTAAACATAAGAAAGTGTCGAAAGCCTCTGGCCTCTAACAAGGAAGCATGATGAAAAAAAAAAATTAAAATCTAAAGCAATTGGAAATGAATCCAAGCCAATTGAAGATCAATCTGAGGCAATTGGAAATCAGTTTGAACAGTTGAAAATTGCCCCAATTGGAAATTGCCCTAGCAATTGAAAGCTTGTTTTGCAAGATGTCTAGAAAAATATAATGTTTTGATAGCTTGAAAGAAAAGAAATTAAAAACCCAATCTAAAGCCTTCGAACATTAAAGCTTAAAAAATAATAATAATTAAAAATAAAAACAGCCTAAACTAAAAGCCAAGGCAATTGGAAGTCCTAAGAAGCAAGGATAAAGCCCCGACAATTGGAAATTACCTATACCTATACCGAAAATAAACACTTGCTGGAAAAGGGAAATAAAATGCAAGGTGCAATGACCATGGAAGCTACAAGAATCCTACATCCTCTCAAGATTATCTACTCAAACCTCCTTTTCCTAACCGTTCTCCTAGAAGGATCAATAGATCCTATGAATATATCCTATGATGGCCCTAACATTGATAAAGATGATTGTGCTTCCACTTTACATCCTACTAAAAATTAGTATTGGCACTTAATCCATTCGAGATCCTATGATGGCCCTAACATTGATAAAGATGATTGTGCTTCCACTTTACATCCTACTAAAAATTAGTATTTCGAGCTTGACTATTGGCTCTTTCGTTCATCCATTTTGGGTCCAACCCCAAAAGACTATAATTTAATATCATATAGTATAATTTAATATCATATAGTAGTTGTTGTTCTACTTTGGTGTAGATTATGCTTGTTTCTTTACTCTAGTTTATTTTATTTTTGTAGTTCTTTATAATTAGTGAAGGCATTGTAACAACTCTTTTCAACTAATCCTATTGGTCCAGTTTAGTCATCCATGCACATTAATAAAATTATTTTATCTTAAAATTTGGCTTGCAATTTGTCATCAAATCATTTGTTGCTAATATTTGGAATATTTAATATAACGATTTGATTGCTAATATTTGGAATATTTAATATAACAATGTAGTACTTCAGCTTTTATAAAATTTCTTGTTCATTTACCCGTACTGCTAGAAATAATGAACGACCAATTTGCTTCCTAATTTAATTAATTGATTGTACCAATCCCAGCATATTGTAGTCTCAATACAAATTCTTCAAAATTTAATTAATTGAATAAAACTCATAGTTACCATTGAAGTTGACACATACAAGGGCAAAGCGTAGTTTCTGCTAGTTTCTTTCTATAGTTTAATTCCTTTTCGTAGTACTTTTTAGAAATTTGTAGTTACTGTAGTGCATTGTAACAGCTTTTTCAACTAGTACTATTGGCCCACTTTGGTCCTCCCTGGACATTAATAAAATTATTTTATCTTAGTATTTGGCTTTTACTGGCAATTACTTGCAATTTACCGTCAAATCATTTGTTGCTAAAATTTGGAATATTTAACATAACAATGTACTACACTTTTCTCTCGCTCAAGACCAATCAATTCCCACATGGTGCACTTCAGCTTTTGTAACACTTCTTGTTCATTTACCCGTACTACTAGAAATAATGCAGGGTCATTTTGCTTCCTAATTTATTTAATTGCTTGTACCAATCCCAGCTTATTATAGACTCATAACATGAATTCTCCAAAATTCAATTAATTGAATAACTATTCATAGTCGCCATACATTCAACCAGAGAGTTGAATAAAACAAAAGGACACAAATTATTTTATTTTATGGATTGAATTTTTACTCAATTGGCTGTGAGGCCACCATTGAAGACCAGAGACAAAACAGAACACATTGGATCCACTTAACTACCATGTCAACAGCTTTTGCCAGATCAGCAAAATAATTGGTTAACAGTCATAATTCCAGAAAATGAATCAGTTACAATTGATTCATTTTCTGGATCATTATGGCAAATATTTAATTGTTCAAACTCTCTAAATCTCAATGACGTCCAATTTGTTGTAAATTATTCTTTGAAATTAAATTCTATGGGAAAATACAACTTCTAATCAGTAAAAAAGGCGCAAGTCAACATAACAGCAAACATATTATGAAATCATTTTCCTATAAAGCAATGGTGGCTCACTTTGAATGTGTCTATTGGTTTTCAGTTCTTCCATGAAATTCTCTCTACGTTTGTGTTCCCATGTAAATTTTGAGCTATTCTAGTAAGTTTGTTAAGTCAAGTTTCCATCCATTATACCTCGGAAAATGACGTGTATCTTCAAATTCTACAGTTTCTACTGTAACACTACTAGTTGACCACTCGATTCACCTTGGAATAAAAAAAAACAGTTGAGAAAGAGTTTCCATATGCAAGCAAATATTATAAACTCCATTCTGAGTTGGGGGAAAAACTAATCAGCAAAAAATTAAGAAACCAGATAATCTATGAGTGATGCTGTCAATGAAAACATTTAAATTAACTGAAAAAATTTAGTCGAGGGAGAGCTAAAGTTAGGATCTGAAGTGACTGTGCAATTGATTTTCAACCTGCCACTGAAATTCAGATTACCAGATGCCATATGCTCATGTCTGTACCTGTGAACCAACATGGGTATTGCCAGTCATTCAAGGCACCAGAGGGTTGATGTAAGCATCCACTGCAAGCTGTGCTCCTACCACCCATAGAGATAAAATATAACCAGTTATTTTATTTATAGGTGCCCAAGTTCTTCAAAGTATGGCTGGGGTGGAATGCACCAACCATTGGTAAGACAGTGCTGGTAACCTGAGAATTACATCACACTAAAGGAATTATCAGTCCAAGGCAAAATAACATGTCACATGAGCAACATTACCCTGCCTAGAAAAAGCATTTACCTCTTAGATGACTCCTACACAAAAAGGCTAACATAAATTACCCCCAGTTGCATTGGACAATGAGAAGAAGAAAAGCAACTTTGACACTGCATCTCACAAGCTTGACAGTAGTACAACTACCTACACAGTCTGGAAGATGGAAAAGACAATTATCCAAAGAAAGGAAAGAATGATTGAATTATATAATATGACAAATGAAGGTTACTGGGACTTGAAAGGCAATTACAATACCATGGAGGAGCCAAAAAAGAAGATGAGATTTGAGTTCCAAAAGAAACATTTCAAAGTTTAAAACTAAATGCATATTTGACCCAATAGCCCAGGTTGCAGGCAAGGAGGGGTAGCTGATCCTCTATACCAAAGAATAGCAAATCCAGTTCATTGGAATTTGAAAAATAAAGGGACAATGCAGGATCATTGGGGTGACATGGTTACATTGACCTGTCATCATCTATGATGTTAACCATAGCATCCAAAGGATGCTTAGTGCCTCCAATAGTTAGAATATGATAAAGGAGGTAATCAACCTAGTAGCCTCTTGAACCCCTGCAATGTGTGAGGAACAAAAGAATGATCCCTTCACAAAGGTGAAAATCCTAAACCTCTACTAGAGATAGCCGAAAAAGGAAAAGGCTAACCCTTTGAATCTCTGTGCAAGAAATAATCTCGCCTTCGTATCTCGAAGTTTTGGAATATTTAACATAAGTGTACTACAATTTTCTCTGGCTCATGACCAATCAATTCCACATGGTGCACTTCAGCTTTTGTAACACTTAATGTTCATTTACCAGTACTGCTAGAAATAATGCAGGATCATTTTGCTTCCTAATTTATTTAATTGCTTGTACCAATCCCAGCTTATTATAGAACCATAATATGAATTCTTCAAAATTCAATTGACTGAATAATTATTCATAGTTACCATCTAAGTTGGCATATTCAACCCGAGAATTGAATAAAACAAAAGGGCAATAATTATTTTATTTGATGGATTGAATTTTACTCCATTAGCTGCGAGGTCACCATGGAAGACCTGAGACAAAACAGAATATATTGGATCCACTTAACTACCATGTCAACAGCTTTTACCAGATCAGCAGAATAGTTAGTTAACAGTCATAATTCCAGAAAATGAATCAAATGTAACTTACTTTGGTGATATATATACCATTATAGCAAATAATTAATTGTTCGGACTCTCTAAATCTCAATTAAATCTAGTTTGTTGTAAATTATTCTTTGAAATTAAATTCTATGGGAAAATACAACTTGTAATCAGTAAAAAAAGGCACGAGTCAACATAACAGCATACATATTATGAAATCATTTTCTTATAATGCAATGGTGGCTCATGAATGTGTCTAATGGTTTTCAATTCTTCCATGGAATTATCTCTACGTTTGTGTTTCCATGTAAATTTTCAGCTATTCTGGTGAGTTTGTTAAGTCAAGTTTCCATCCATTATAGCTCAGAAAATACCGTGTATCTTCAAATTCTACATTTTCTACTGTAACACTACTTGTTGACCACTCGATTCACCTTGGAATAAAAAAAGCAGTTGAGAAAAGAGTTTCCATATGCAAGCAAATATTATAAACTCCATTCTGAGTTGGGGGAAAAACTAATCAGCAAAAAATTAAGAAACCAGGTAATCTATGAGTGATGCTGTCAATGAAAACATTTAAATTAACTGAAAAATTTCAGTCGAGGGAGAGCTAAAGTTAGGATCTGAAGTGGCTGTGCAATTGATTTTCAACCTGCCACTGTAATTCAGATTACCAGATGCCATATGCTCATGTCTGTACCTGTGAACCAACATGGGTATTGCCAGTCATTCAAGGCACCAGAGGGTTGATGTAAGCATCCACTGCAAGCTGTGCTCCTACCACCCATAGAGATAAAATATAACCAGTTATTTTATTTATAGGTGCCCAAGTTCTTCAAAGTATGGCTGGGGTGGAATGCACCAACCATTGGTAAGACAGTGCTGGTAACCTGAGAATTACATCACACTAAAAGAATCATCAGTCCAAGGCAAAATAACATGTCACATGAGCAACATTACCCTGCCTAGAAAAATAATTATACTTCTTAGATGACTCCTACAAAAAAAAGGCTAACATATATTACCCCCAGTTGCATTAGACCATGGGACAATGAGAAGAGCAAAAGCAACTTGGACACTGCATCTCACAAGCATGATAGTAGTACAACTACATACACAGTCTGGAAGATGGAAGAGACAATTATCCCAACAAAAGAAAGAATGAATGAATTATATGATAAATGACAAATGTAGGTTACTGGGACTTGAAAGGCAATTACAATACCATGGAGGAGCCAAAAAGGAAAATGAGATTTGAGTTCCAAAAGAAACATTTCAAGTTAAAAACTAAATGTATATTTGACCCAACAGCCCAGGTTGCAGGCAAGGAAGGGTAGCTGATCCTCTATACCAAAGAATAGCAAGTCCAGTTCGTTGGGATTTGAAAAAAATAAGGGACAATGCAGGCTCATTGGAGTGACATGGTTACATTGATCTGTCATCATTTGATATTAACCATAGCATCCAAAGGATGCTTTCATACGGATTTTCCGAACACACAGAATACAAGCAAATACGTGAAAACCAGCCTAAATATTTCATTCATCAACAGGACTATAAATAGCCAATTACATCTTCTGGGTGAATGGCCACGTACAAAATATAGTTTTAGAAACAAGCCACATGGGCTGATTACGTGGCCACTTCCATGGATGGCCACCGATAATCAAAACCTTAGGTGGCCATATATTAAAAGGTGGCCTTTATTTTATTGGCCTGCCTTTATTTTATAATATGATATATGCATTGTATTATTTATTTTATAATATATAAATTATATTATGTTTTTATCATTTCTTCTCACGATATGAGCATTGGACTCCAATGCCTACAAATGGGTGAACCAAAGGCAAAAGAACACGTGGAACAAAATGAACAACTGGAACTCTGATACCAAATCTGATACGGATTTTTCAGACACACAGAATATAAGCAAATACATGCAAACCAGCTTGAATATTTCATTTATCAAGAGGGCTATAACGTGAATGGCCACGTACAAAATGTAGTTTTAGAAACAAGCCATATGGGTTGATTACATGGCCACTTACATGGATGGCCACGGATAATCAAAACCTTAGGTGGTCATATATTAAAAGATGGCCTTTATTTTATCGGCCTGCCTTTTATTTTATAATATAATATATATATTATATTATACACATTGTATTATTTAATTTATAATATATAAATTATATTATTTCCTTATCATGCTTAGTGCCTCCAATAGTTAGACTATGATAAAAGAGGTAATCAATTTAGTAACCTCTAGAACCCATCCAAAGTGTGAGGATTAAGAAAGATCACTTCAGGATTAAAAAGAAATTAATATTTTATTTTTAAGGGGTGCTAAATAGGACTTTTACAACCATGATCTTCTCAAGAAAACTATGACTAAGCTACTCAAACTCAATTGGCTAACTTATACTAAACTAACAAACTGAGCTGTAAGAAACTTCACGCAATACAAGCATAGGCCTAATAAAAAAATAATATAAACCTAACTATAACATGAATAATCTGTTATAATTAAGCCTAAATATTACATTCATCAAGTGTGGTCCTCATCATCCCTCTCCACTATAGAAGCATTGGACTCCAATGCTTTCAAAAGGAAAGGAAAATCACGAGACATCTAATGATGTGATATCTAGCAAGAAGAAGAAGAGGAAGGAGAAGAAAAGGAGGAAGATGTCTTCTTCACTTGTTGTTGATTGGACGCGCTAGTGGGTCTTGAAGATCGAGCTCCTCTCGATTGGCTAGCAAGCTTCTCCTCCGCCAATTGTGCATGGTTGAAAGCTGCATCTAAAGTATCCAAGGGAGTATATTTCAACTCCCGATACAAGTGTTCAAGAAGACCACTTGTAAATTTGATGTGCAAGATCCTTCACACAAAGCAAAATGCACAAATTAGAAGACATAATCTTGAACAGGCATATATCATAAGATTGTCTTAATCTATACCATTTAACATTAGAAAGATAAAATGTGTCCTTCAAAGCTTAGACCAACTCTTCCCATATGGTAATGGGATTTTGGTCTTCTTGTCTATCATAACCACTAGCTTTGCTAACCCTGATTGAGTTTAGCAAAAAGCACTTAGTCATCATCAAGAACCTCAGCATAGGAGAACCAAGTCTCCATGTCCATTATCTAGCTATTGAGGACATCAGGATTCCTAGACCCACCATAAGTTTTGACATCACATTTTGTTGTTGCCTTTAGATCTTTAGAGATGTTAACCTTTGGGGCAGTTTGGATTGTGATGTCTTGGACTTTATTGGCCAAGATACCAACTATTTGGGCCAAAGCAGTCATTTGATCTGGCTAAATCTGATGACATTTGGGATCTAGTATAAGCCAGATGGATGAAAAGAAAATGATACTTTAAAGACCAAAAAGAAGTGCAACTATGATCCTATCAAGCAACTGCCTTCAAAAGATCAAAACAAGATTTCTAAGGCTTACAATTTTCCAAATTACAAAAATTATCTTCACAATTTGATATCTAGGCCTAAGCAAAAGAAATTATGCCTCTACCAAGCAGTTTGACAAGATGTAAAAAGGGTAGAGAGGCAAAATTAAAAGAAATATATGTGGAGGCACCAAAAATAATTAATTAATTAAAAAAATGTTTTGCCTGCAAAGTCAACGTGGCAAGATCACGACAGGTCAACAATAACAACAATCAACGACGTCGACGTCGACGTCAACGTCAACAATAGGTCAACGTAATAGCATCAGCGATCAACTGTTCAACGGCGAGCCCTCCGTCAACAATCCACAGCCATAGTCGTGCAAGGCTAAGCCAACCGTGGAGGCTAGCTATTTCCCTTTAGGTGTTCCTTTTCAATGTCACTACAAGCTCCCACACGATAAATGTGGGATAAAATCTGCATAAAACCAAAAAGAACAAAACAAAATTTGTTATTCTTTGAATCCACCAATGCCACGTGGTAGTCCCACATACTACACAAAGTCAACAACAACAATTCATCTAAGCAATCAGTCGATACCAGGTGGCTACTCCAAGGCCACAGGGTATCAGCTACTTGTTTCTTCTACAAAAGCCTTTTAAACCACAAAAACATCTTGTTCACACCGCATGTGGGATAAATCCCTTGATACTTTTAACAAACGCGACGAAGCAGGAACAACAGAGGCAAATCAAAATGGGGTTGGCCTCTTTGGGAGGCGGCTTCTGGCAAGGTTGGTCTCGTCAAGCAGCGACATGGAGGGGTAATCGGGGCCACTAGAAGGGAGGATAGTGTCAGCCGTCGGTATCTAATGGCCGACTACTGGTGGACTGTAATGTCCCATTTTGAAGACTATGTGGACCCCACGCATTGTAATGTTTTATTTTTGTCATTTGTGGACAAGGAAGTGGGACGTCTCCTTTTTGCTAGGCTAATAGGTGTATTGTGTAATAAAAATTAAGTGTTGGGGATTAATGTTGATGTAACCCTCACTTAATGAATAATTAGAAGCCTCTAGTGGGACGACTAGGTATATAGGCTTGGAAAGTCACTTTTAGGGATTCATTATGTCATGTTCATCTTATGAATTGTAAGAGAGAGGGCTGAACCCTTCCTCACCTTTTGCTGCTTAGGTGGTGTGCCCTAAGTCTTCAGAAATAGCCGATCTTGTAGACAAGGTGATGTGCCCTTGTTCTTGATTGGAGATTGGGTGGATCTATCTCAGGATTCACAATTGTGTTGCAGATTTTGGTGTGTTGATGTCTGGGAGTGGGTCGTCCAGCTTTGGGAGGCCATATTTGCATGTTTTGTGACATGTTTTGCCCTCATAGGAGGATCGCCCAGCTTTGGGGATTTTTCCACCCAATTTGAGGGTTGATTTGTGTTTTTGGATAGTTGTTTGGCCTGTTTGCACTTTCAGAAAATTAATAAAAAATCTGTATCGCTGGAACGTCTATTTTTTAGGGTTTTTGGAGTAATTTCTTAGTAGTAATTGCAGATCTGATCTACTTTGCAGAAATCTGATTTTTTATTTGTTTAAACCCTAGTTTGCAGGGCTCAAGCAAACAGGCGACGTCATGAAATAGTTGTCCACCAAAGAAGAAAGCGACGACGCCTAAGTGGTCGGGCGGAGGGTGCCCTAACCTTCGAAAATAAAATAAAAAAATTAATATTAATATTAAACTTAATTAAACCTTAGTTTAACCAAAACTGGAGAAAACAAGGTTCCAAAAAAGGTCTTTTTCACAAATTTTTGTGCATGGATCTGAATCAACTCAACAAAACTGACAGAGGGTCTGGTATGAACCTGAAATTGGCAATTTTGTGAGAGTTTACTGGGAAATTATTCCTAGCGAAACAAAAAGGGAGCTTCTAAGACTTGAATATGAAAATGCAAGCCCAATTTGAGCAAGATCTAAACCAGGCAAACCTAATCCAACCCACAGCTGATCCAAGGCTCTGATACCAATTGATGTGGATCAAAAAGAAGCTAATATTTTATTGTTAAGGGGTGCTTAAATAGCACTTTTATAATAGAAGATGCTAACAAGAAAACTATGACTAAGCTAATCAAGAAAACTAGGCCTAATAAAAAAATAATATAAGTCTAACTATAACATGAATAATTAAGCCTAACTATTACATTCATCAAGTGGGGTCCTCATCAAAAGGTGAAAATTCTAAACCTCTACTAAAGATAGCCAAAAAAGGAAAAGGCTAACCCTTTGAATCTCTGTGCAAGAAATAATATCTCCTTCATATGCAAGAAATAATATCTCCTTCATATCTTGAAGTCAATCTAACACCTGAAAAAAAACACACCTTCCTCTCTACCTCTCTACCTCCTCAAAGAGGAAAGGCAAAGATCCTAATATCTTGATGAATATATTGGTCAATCTTGGTCCATAGCAAGGGGAAGATACCTTCAACTGCTCAAGAGAAATCTCGAAGTCATGAGTCCAATGAGAATGGAGATATAACCCAAATCAATTTGGACATTTCACACATTGTAGTGTTGGTGAATATTCTTGCTTATGATGTAGGCAATTCATGTTCAATCTTCGACAAGGAAGATTTCTAACCCTGGGTTTAGCTGAATTTGCAAGACTCAGTATCCCATGAGCTTGATCAAAATGTTGAAACTCGAAGAGGTTTACAAGTGAACTAGCAAATAAAAGGTAAAGTGAAAATAGTTCCCTTGGTCCTAAAAGGTGGTATCATAGACCTACAAGGTGTATTAGCGTGGCTATAACTTAAAAATCTCGTTTGCCTTTACTTTTATAGTCAAGATGAATTTGCAAAAAAAAGGTTTAAAATAGATATCTCTAGATTGAGGGATCATGGAGAAGAAACCCAAGTTATATAAATATATAATTGATGTATCTTCATTAACTCCCTCTTGTGTTAGGAGGTGAAGTCAATATCCAAATCTCCAATGTTCTTCAAAAGAGTGGTACTTGGTGGAGCTTTGAAAATGCTTTTGCTTTAAAGTTGTTTTTTGCTTTGAAGCTACCTTTTGCTTTAAAAGCTGCTTTTGCTTTTTAAGCTGCTTTTGTCTTTAAAGCAACTTTTGTTATAGAAAGCAGTTGATAAAACCGTTCTTTTTAATAAAGCGCTTTTATCTGGAATGTGCCACGGCTTTTTGGAATCTTCCTTTGTATTTCTATAAAAATGGGAATGCCCCTTGCATTATTATAGAGTGTGAATGTATGAAATCAGGTGAGAATAATAAAAGAAGAAAAGTTGTCATTGCCCTGTGGTTTTACCTGCACACTGCAAGGTTTCCACGTAAAATCTTGTGTATTGTTTATTGTTGTTTATGCTTGCTTGTTTTTAATTTCCTAACATTTGGTATCAGAGCGAGGTTCTTTGAAAACTCGTTGGTCAGGGTTTTGTGCGAGTGGGAGCTGCAACAATGACAGGAGGTGTAACCAAGTTTGAGATTGAGAAGTTTGATGGCAAGAACTTCACCCTATGGAAGATGAAGGTGGAGGATTTGTTGGTTCAAAACGACAAAGCCCTAGCCTTGGAAGGGCTCACGGGTAAACCTGACAACATGACAGATGCAGAGTGGATAAAGCTGGACAGGAAGGCGATGTCTACAATTCGTCTCTGCCTAGCAGACTCTGTCTTGTTCAATGTTGTTGAACAAACGACCATGAAAGCCCTCTAGGAAAAGCTTGAGAAGATGTATGAGACTAAATCAGCAACAAATAAGGTCTTTTTGAAAAAGCAACTTTATAGCCTGAGGATTAAGGAGGGTTCATCTGTGGCAGATCATCTGAATGAGTTTAATACTCTAATCAGTAAGTTGATCTCTGTTGATGTGAAGATGGAGGATGAAGATAAAGCAATCACCCTACTTTGTTCTCTCCCAAACACCTGGGATCATTTGGTGATGACCATCAGCAATGCATCATCTCGAGCTCTAAGAGTTGAGGATGTCGTAGCCACATTGTTGGCAGAAGAGTTGAGGCGAAAATCATCTCTAGAACCCTCAACCCATGAACCCTAGCTGTGAGAGGTCGATCTAACAAAAGGAGTCAACAAGGTAGATCACAATCCAAGTCTAAGTCAAAAGGACACAAGTTGAAAGGGAGGTGTTGGCATTGTGGAAAGCCAGGGCACTCAAAGAAGGACTATTGGCATCTAAAAAACGAAGAAGAATGGTGAAAAGCAAAATCAACCATCAGTTGAGGCCAATACTGGAGATGCACCAGAGATGGCAACATGTGAGGCCTTTTGTACCAGTCGTAGCAGATCTATTTTATATACCTGGGTTTTGGACTTAGGTGCATCTTTCCACGTCTCCACATAGAGACCGGTTTATCAAATATCGGTCCTATAATGGAGGGATGGTCTATTTGGGTGATGATCATCCTTTTAAAATTGTGAGAAGAGGGGATATAAGGATCAGGCTAGATGATGGCAGAGAAAGGATGTTATGTGATGTACAACATGTGCCTGCTTTGCAGAAGAATTTGCTTTCAATCAAGATGATGGACAAGCTTGGGTATTGTACTACTTTTGGTAACAATTATCGCAAAATTACCAAAGGATTCCTAGTAGTAGCAAAAGAAGAACCTTATGGGACCCTATATCATTTGTGTGGTGATACGGTGACAAACCATGCAGTAGCAACAACTTCAGGCAATGCTCGGGATGGAGTAATGCTATGGCATCAACGCCTAGGGCATATGAGTGAAAAAGGATTGAAAATTCTGCATGACCGAGGAATGTTGTCTATGATTAAGTCTTGCAATTTAGACTTTTGTGAGCACTGTATTTTTGGCAAACAAAAGAGTGTTCGATTTACTCCAAGTCCTGGTAAGAGTTTTGATTTTTTGCAGCTTATACATTCTAATATATTTGGACCGGTCCCCATTCAATCCTTAAAATGTACTAGATATTTTTTGACATTTATAGATGATTATTCTAGAAGAGTGTGGGTTTCTTTTCTAACAAAGAAGTCGGAAGCCTTAGAAAAATTCAAAGAGTTCAAGGCAAGAGTAGAGAAAAGTTAGGGCAAGCCTAATTTATGCCTCAGGTCAGATAACGGGGGAGAATATTGTTCCAAGGAGTTTAATCAATTTTGTACGCAAGAAGGGATTAAGCACCAGAAGACTGTGTCATATACTCCACAACAAAATGATGTGGCTGAGCGGATGAATCACACAATCATGGAACGTGCAAGAAGCATGCTCAGCACATCCGGGTTGGAGAAAAAGTTTTGGGCAAAGGTTGTTAATACAGTTGCTTACCTTATTAATAGGTCACCTACAGCAGTGTTGGATGGACATATTCCGGAGGAGGTTTGGTGTGGTAAGCCTGTTAATTACTCTAATTTGTGTACCTTTGGTTGTGATGCTTTTGCCCATGTGCCAAAAGAAAACAGGTCCAAACTTGACCCAAAGTCAAGGAAATGTGTTTTTCTCGGCTATGGAGATACAGTGAAGGGGTATAGACTGTGGGATCCTACTACCCACAAGGTAATTATTAGCCGAGATGTTATTTTTAATGAAAAATCCATGCAAAGGAAGGAGGTACAGCAAACACCTGAAGTTGTACCTGTTGAAGTAGATATGAACAAAGCTGAAAATGAAGATAAGGTTGTTGAAGTTTTTGATCAGCATGTAGATCAACAAGTTCAGCAGCCTGAACAAGCACAAGACCAAGAGCCACAACCAACAAAACATTGGGTTAGAAGATCTACATGTTCACAAAAACGTCCGGATAGGTATTCTCCTGATTTTCAGTCCTCTTTTGCTTTGTTAACTGATGATGGTGAGCCTAGCTCGTTTCAGGAAGCTAGAGAATCTGAGAATGCAGATAAGTGGAGGAAAGCCATGGAAGAGGAGATGGAATCACTATGGAAGAATGAAACATGGGAACTTGTGGATCTTCCACCTAGAAAAAAGGTTGTTGGTAACAAGTGGGTGTACAAAGTAAATAAGAATAGTGATGGGTTGTTGGAACGATATAAAGCTCGCTTGGTGGCAAAAGGTTATGTGCAGAAGTCAGGTATAGACTTCAATGAAATCTTTTCTCTAGTTGTGAAGCTAACTATTGTTAGAGTTTTACTTGCACTTGTGGTAGCATAGGATTTAGAGTGGAGCAACTTGATCTAAAAACAACTTTCTTGCATGGTGATCTCGAGGAGATTTATATGGATCAGCCTGAGGGCTATGAAGAAAGAGGCAAAGAGCATTTGGTTTGCAGACTTACGAAATCTCTGTATGGATTAAAACACGCGCCAAGGATGTGGTACAGAAAATTTGATACCTTCATGAAGAGCCAAGGTTTCAGCAGGAGTGTGTTACGATAACTAGGTTAGTATCTATTATCACATTATTTCGTGATTAATCTTTTGTTAGCATTTAATTGCGGATATTTGGTTAGCATATTATTGTTCGCATATTTTTATTTTGGGTGCTAAGTTGTGTCTTAGATCCAATATTGGCGGGCTATTCTAAGGCTCCTTGTAATATTTATTTCAACATTTGATTAATGGAATTGATTGATTCTCGTCCATTAGTGGTATCAAAGCGGGATCACTCCGATTGTTACGAGCTGTTGTTGTGTTTTGCAGATCTGGACACTTCATCGCAGATCTGAGAGCAGCCTAGGCATCGACCTAGGCAACCGCTACCAGATCACTAGAGGACTATTGGAGGACCATATCTAATGCATTTTGGATCTATCAGACTAGATCTAATGTGTGTGAGCCAACGGCGGACAGGCTGCCATGACGCGTTCAACACGCTGCTCGACAGACTTGATCTGACACAGCCAGTGAGGCTGACCTTGACGGAAAATAGCACAAACTGCGCGTCGGGCCCTTGTAATCTGACACGGTGGACTACCAAACCTAGGCTAAGACGGACACAACCTAAGCTAGAGGTGACGGCTAAGACAGAGTTTGACTGACGCAGGCTACTATGTGATGTGATGACAATTTTTTTTTTAGGGTTACAAAAGAACTAACGATGGAGTGATTGTCGTGAGGTAGTCATAAACAAAACTGACGTGATTTTGTTTTTAAAAGATCTTCGTGGATCCGGTATCCCACATGTGGGATCATTCACGTTGTTTTTGAGGCTCCATTGCTGTGTCTACTTCTCACATTGTCAAATGTTGTGAAGCATCAGAGGAGAGGTTGTATTAAAGTTGCAGATACGCGTGGACGTTGGAGATTCATCCCAAGACTACGACGTAAGATGCAGAAAATCGGTTGGACGTTTCAAGAAGTGTGGACATGTTCTGATCTTCATCGAACGTCACAAGTTGCAAATCCCTCAAAAACCCCTCGAAGAGACAGTTTTTGCAGAGATCGTCGTTTGCAAGATGTTGTTTTGATTGTGTTTGCGTCGGTTGAAGATAGATCGCAGACCTCCATCGACAGTTGCATAGGACGAGTTGACGGTGATAGACAGGTGATGATCAAATTCACCATTTTTGGCTGAACAGCCATAGTTGCCGACAAAAATCTGTAGTGCCTCGAGAGATACAGAGATCAGATAAATTTCGCTGCAGAAAGATCACAAAAGGATTTATATGGACGTTCGACCTGTGTTTTGCTTCCACCGAACTCTGATGAACAAGCCATGAAATCCATCCTCGGTGCACACAGACGATTGTTCGAACCAGAGGTATTTTTTGGATCGCGCAGAAGAGCACGCCACTGGCAAGGAGAGTCGTGAGCACGTCGGAGAAGAGTGCGCCACTTGCTCCTGTCAGCTTGGAAGCAGATAACAAGGGGTTTTTACTTTTTTGTTTCACCGAGCCTTCGAGCTCGGGTGGTTGTTGCACCTTCGAGCTTGGAAGCACGTCCGTAATCGTTTTTGTTGTTAGACGTAAATCCTAACGAAGTGTTCTCTCCAAAGTGTTTAGGGGAAGTTACGCCCCACGCATGAGGAAATACCTTCTATGGTAGGTGTCATAAACAAAACGATTCACTTTCAGTACCGCCTATGTACCACTTATCGTTCTGCTCTCACGTACCTATAGTCTCCCTCACGTAAGGGCGGGTATTTCAAGAGGTTCGGTATAAAGGCCTAGCAGGTATAAAGAAAGGGGGACCATTTGGTGTTATAAGGAACCCTCATTATGGCCACTATACACAAGTACCTGACAGATACTCAGTTACTCAAAGGTTCCAATTACACACCATGGAAAACAAAAATGAAGGCTATTCTACAAATGGAAGATTTGTGGGATGATCTGGCACGACAACAAGACCTAAATCACCAGTCGGCACGACAACTCAACCTACAACACCAACTGCAGATCAAATTGCATTTGACAAGAAAGATAGTAAGGCAAGAGTGCTCATCTTACTTGTTGTTTCAGATGAAGTTCAACCTCACATAGCTGACACAAAACATGGTAAAGAGGCATGGGATGCCCTTAAGACCATCTATGAGGGTAAGAATGGTTCCACCATTCTTCACTTTCAATCTCAACTTCACAGCTTGAGTATGAGGCATGGAGAGACAGTTGAATTATTTCTCTGCAGAGTGGTTGAGTTGAAGTCAAAGTTGAATTCTATGGGAGAGACTGTAGAAGATAAGCTCCTCACTTCAGTGATTTTGAGAGCTTTACCTGATTCATACAGAATCTTGATAACTTTCCTTCGAGTGTCACAAAGACAAGTTACCTTTGTTAAGTTGGTCAATTTGCTTCAAGAAGAGGAGGCCCACCAACTACACAAAGATGAAGCTACTAATACAGCCCTCTATTCCAACAAGAAGGATTCTAAGAAGAAAGGTAATTTTTAGAAGGGGGGGAAATTATTCCAAGGATTCCAGGAGAAAACAACCTCAACAACAGAAGAGATATTGCAAAATTTGTGATAAGGATACCCATGACACAAATAAGTGTTGGTACAAAAACAAACAACCTAAGAACAAGGGCCATAACAAACCACAGAACAAAAACAAGCAACCCAAGGTGAATGTTGTTGTTGAAGAATCAGATTCTGATTCTGAGGGGGCACACAAGGTGCTCATGACTAACACAGCCTCCAAGCAAAAGGATCTTGTGTGGTATATTGATTCTGGCGCCAGTAAACACATGACTGGCGACAAGCCGTGGTTTGAGACCTTTGAAGCCACGGCAGGCAAACCAATAACTATTGTTGATGATAAGACCTACCAGGTTTAGGGTGAAGGCACAGTTTCAACCACCCTTCCAGATGGAAAATGTCAGATTGACAGAGTCCTATATGTTCCAGGATTGGCGAACAATTTGTTGTCAGTCCCTCAAATTCTGGATAAGGATATGGTTGTTGATTTTCGTGTTGAGGATGGAAAGAAGTGTTGCTTTATCACCAAGAGGGGTAAACACATCGCAACAACTTCATACAAGCATGGCTTCTTTGCATTAGATGCTATCTCCACCCCTTATGTTGCCATGGCAGTCTCTACAAAGGAGGCAACTTCACTTTGGCACAAGAGATACGGGCATCTAAGTTCTGGATATTTACTTCAGCTAAGTAAATATGAGATGGTAAAGGGCCTTCCCTCCCTTTCCTCTACATTGCCAGTGTGCTCTATTGCTTAGCAAGGAAGCAACATAGAGTACCATTTGAAAAGAGCTCTTCACGAGCAAAGAAACCTTTGGAGTTAATTCACACCGATTTGTACGGTCCTTTCACACCAAACAGTTGTGGGGGGAAGAGGTACTTTCAGTTATTTGTAGATGACTACTCACGAAAGATGTGGGTTTTCTTTCTTCATCTGAAATCAGAAGCTTTCAGTTACTTCTAGCAATTCAAGAAATTTGTTGAGGAGTCAGGGACTTCTATAAGGACCCTCCGCTCAGATCGAGGGGGGAGTTCACCTCTAAGAAATTTCCTCATATTTGATTGCACATGGAATCAAGAGACAACTCACTACTGCTTATACTCCACATCAAAATGGAATTGTTGAGCGGAGGAACCGTTCCATCGTGGAAATGTTTCGTCGTATGCTAACAGGAGCCCATCTAGAACAACGATTTTGGGCGGAAGTTGTCACCACAGCAGTATACCTGCTGAACAGACCACCTACAAAGGCCCTAAATGGAATAACTCCATAGGAAGCATGGAGTGTTCGGAAACCCTCCATCTCTCATCTACGCATTTTTGGATGTAAGGCTTTTATGCACATACCAAAAGAAAAAAGGAAGAAGCTAGATGAGAAGACCTTGCAATGTGTTCTTCTTGGATATGATGAGCATTCTAAGGGTTATCGGTTGATTGATCCTTTGACCAAGAAGATTCATATCAGTAGAGATGATGTTTTTGATGAAGCTTTCACATCACAAAACACATCCAATGTATACCTTGATTTTGAGGAGTCTACGGTTGAGAAGTCTCCTTCTTCTTCGCCACAAAAAAATATTCCTAAGTGGTATACAAGTACTATCAGAGACTCAAAGATATCCACACCACCAAATATGACTTTGAATAGACCTCGTACTCACAGTATGGCTCGACAAGAGAAAGTTGTAGCAGAGACTACCGAGATTGATGATCTTTGTCAATCCTTTGAGGAGCTTTCTACAGAGAGAGAAACAGAGGATATGGAAGTGGATGATGACAGGGTTTTTATGTCTTCACTTGATGAGCATGAACCCGCCACAGTACAAGATGCCCTTACTGAGCTACAATGGAAGGCTGCTATGGATGCGGAGTACATGTCTCTGAAGAAAAATTAGACTTGGAAGCTTGTTGATCTGCCACATGGAAAGAAGCCCATTGGCTGCAAATGGGTGTACAAAGTGAAGTACAAGGCAGATGGCACAATTGATAAGCATAAGGCCCGTCTTATTGCAAAGGTCTATGCACAAAAAGAAGGCATCGACTATGAGGAAACTTTTACACCTACTGCTCGGATGACTACCATTCGAGTTCTTTGTGCTATGGCAGCACAATTCGGGTGTAAAGTACATCAAATGGATGTCAAGAGTGCCTTCTTGAATGGTGATCTCAAAAAGGAGGTCTATATGTCACAACCTGAAGGATTTGAAGTGGAAGGCCAAGAGCATAAAGTTTGCAAATTGGTCAAGTCCTTGTATGGTTTGAAACAAGCTCCACGAGCTTGGTACATTAAGATGAATGATCACCTATTGCAGAATAAATTTAAAAGAAGTCCTTCAAATGCAAATCTCTATTTCAAGAAACAAGGTTCTGAAATAGTGTTACTTGTACTCTACATGGATGATCTGATTATCACAGGCAGCTCAGAAACATTGATAAATGTCGTCAAAAGTGACTCATGCAAATCTTTTGAGATGATAAATCTCGGACTTCTCCACTATTGTCTTGGCTTGGAAGTGAACCAGAAGAAGCATCACATCAAGGTGTCACAAAAAAAGTATGCCAAGACATTGTTAGAAAAGTATCGCATGACTGATTGCAAGCCAATGACAACTCCGATGGAATCAAGGCTTCAGTTATCGCGATATGATGATTCACCTTAGGTAGATGGTACTCTCTATCGCCAGCTGACAGCTGATCGGGAGTCTCATATATCTGACGAACACTAGGCTAGATATCGGGTTTGCTATAAATTCATGCAAGAGCCTAAGGTCACTCATTGGAAATTAGCAAAACGCATTCTTCACTATATCCGTGGTACTATTGAGTATGACCTAGAATACAAGAAGAATGATCAATTCTTCTTGCAAGGATAAACGGACTCAGACTATGTCGAATCATATGATGATCGCAAGTCAACTTCAAGATATTTTTCATCTTATATCCGGTCCTGTCTTGTGGCACAGCAAGAAGCAACAGATGGTTGCTATTTCATCTACAGAGGCAGAGCATCGCACCGCACGTGAAGCAGTGTGTGATGCGATATGGTTGCATCACACCGCACGTGAAGTATGGGTCTTCCAACCAAATCTCCAATTCACTTGTTTTGCGACAACCAGGGTGTTTTGAAGCTCGTTAAGAATCCAGTGCATCATGAACGTACCAAACACATTGACACTCAATGTCACTTCATTCGAGACGAAATTCCTAGGCACAGAATTCAGCTTCAGTACATTCACACCAATGAACAAGTTGCGGACATTTTTACTAAGGCACTTGCACGTGTCAAATTTGAGTTGTTTCGCAACTCCTTTGTATTTCAAAATAATGTAATAAGGGGGGGATGTTAGGATAACTAGGTTAGTATCTATTATCAATTTATTTCGTGATTAATCTTTTGTTAGCATTTTATTGCGGATATTTGGTTAGCATTTTATTGTTAGCATATTTTTATTTTGGGTGCTAAGTTGTTTCTTAGATCCAATATTGGCGGGCTATTCTAAAGCTCTTTGTAATATTTATTTCGGCCTTTGATTAATGGAATTGATTGATTTTCGTCCATTAGAGTGACGCTGACCATTGTGCATACTATAAGATGTTTAATGATGGCAATTTTATTATTTTGTTGTTGTATGTTGATGATATGCTAGTTGCAAGCCCTAGCATGAAGAAAATAAGCGATCTTAAGGCTCAGATGGCTAGGACGTTTGATATGAAGGATTTAGGAGCAGCAAACCAAATTTTAGGGATGAAAATACACGAGCACAGAACAGGAAGGAAGATCTGGTTATGTCAAAAGACATATATAGAAAAGATTTTGGAGCGCTTCAATATGCAGAATGCAAAACCAGTCAATACCCCACTTCCTCCACACTTCAAATTGTCTTCCGAATAGTGTCCTAGAACAGAAGCAGAGAATACAAGCATGTCTCGTGTACTGTATTCATCAACGGTAGGAAGCCTCATGTACACCATGGTGAGCAGCAGACCATATATTGCACAAGAAGTGGGAGTAGTCAGCCAATACATGGCAAATCCTGGTAAGGAGCATTGGAATGTAGTGAAGTGGATATTTAGATATTTAAGAGGCACTTCAAATGTTGCCATTTACTTTGGATCGACAGATTTGCAAGTTAGAGGTTTTGTGGATTCTGATTATGGTGGAGATAGAGATGGGCAAACGTGCACTACAGGATATGTTTTCACTCTTGTTGGTGGAGCTGTGAGTTGGACTTCTAAGTTGCCATCTGTGGTGGCTTTATCAACCACTGAAGCAAAATATGTTGCAGCAACTGAAGCCAGCAAAGAGGCAATTTGGCTAAAGCGACTATTGGGTGACTTCAAGATAATGCCAGGGAAGATTACGTTGCAATGTGATAGTCGAAGTGCTATTCAATTAGTGAAGAACCCAACATTCCATGATCGCACCAAACACATTGATGTTAAGAACCATTTTATAAGAAATGTGGTGGAAGAAGGTAGGATCATGTTGGAGAAGATTGATACTGAAGTGAATCCTACAGATATGCTTACAAAGCCAGTCAAGAGAGAGAAGTTTGAGTGGTGCAAAACTTCTTTGGGCTTACTGAAAACATGATAAGGGCAGCATTGGGCAATTGGCACTTGGATGGAAAACAAAGGCAAAGAATTCTTGTATATTAACTTCAACTAGGAACATGTTAGGAGGTGAAGTCAATATCCAGATCTCCAATGTTCTTTAGCAGAGTGGTGCTTGGTGGAGCTTTAAAAATGATTTTGCTTTAAAGTTGTTTTTTGCTTTAAAGTTGCTTTTGCTTTTAAAGTTGTTTTTTGCTTTAAAATTTGCTTTTGCTTTTGAAGCTGCTTTTGTCTTTAAAGAAACTTTTGTCTTTAAAGCAACTTTTGTTATAGAAAGCAGTTGATAAAACCGTTCTTTTTAATAAAGCGCTTTTATCTGGAATGTGCCACTTTTTTGGAATCTTCCTTTGTATTTCTATAAAAAGGGGAATGTCCCCTTGCATTATTATAGGGTGTGAATGTATGAAATCAGCTAAGAATAATAAAAGAAGAAAAGTTGTAATTGCCCCGTGGTTTTACCTGCACACTGCAAGGTTTCCACGTAAAATCTCGTGTACTGTTTATTGTTGTTTATGCTTGCTTGCTTTTAATTTCCTAACATCTTGTGGCTTGGGATAAAGTGTGCAGACCTAAGAGAGAAAGAGGATTGGGCATAAAGCGAATTCAACAATTTAATGAAGCTCTATTGTCCAAGCTTAGCTAGAGAATAATCAAAGAAGGTGAAACTCCTTAGGTCAAAGTCATCAAGGCCAAGTACTTAGATTCTTCCATACCCTTCTTCAGATGTGAGAACCCTCCAAAGGGTTCTACTTTCTAGAATGAGCTTGTTAAGGCTTAAAATGGAAGCTTGGGGATGGTAACTCCATTATGTTTTGGGAAGACACTTGGATTACATACAAGCCTCACTGAGCTTTGAGAGAATGCAATCAGATTTAGGTTTCCCTGAAGGACAAATTCGACAGTAGGATTTATGATTATCTTGAAGTTGAAGGACCCCTGAGAAGATGGAAGGATATCTCCCTTTCTGCCTCGACTGAGGAGGCCCAACATCAGGTATCATTTGTGAAAAGTTTACTCCTCTCTCTTATTACATTCCCTTAAGCCCCTCTCAAGACTCCTTCACTTGGGCCCTTCTTCCGGAGTCTACTCGGCTAGATCAAGCTATATGGTATCTAAGAATGAGTCTATTCCTGGGTTTCCTGTTAGTAGAGTGTGGTTAAAATACATATCTCCAAAAGTTGCTATCTTCCTCTAGCTTGCCCTTCAAGACAAAATCTTAATGATAGACTCAAGAAGAAAGGATTTTGTATCCCAAATATGTGCCTGTTGTGCAAGGCGGATGAGGAATCAGTCTTGCACCTATTTATTCTTTGTCCTTTCTCAAGAAATGTTCTCTACTTGCTGCTTCAAGCCTTTGGCTGTTCGTGGGTGGTGCCTCATTCAATCCTTGGTTTCGTGGAACAATGGTACTCCCCCTTTAAAAGTGATAGACTCACATGTTCATGGAACTTTTCCCTTGCTCATTTCTTCAGGGGTATAAGGCTAGAACACAACCAAAGGATCTTTAGAGACATCAGTAGAGATGAAATGGGAGTTTTCCTTAGAATACAGCTTGCTGCTTGTGAGAATATCTCAATTACCAAACACTAGGATGGGGCTAAGAAGGGGGCAGAAAAGGAGATAGCTAAATGTTGGAACTTGGAAGCTCATCTTGGTGTTGACCCCATATCGAAGGAAGATATTAGAAAGAACGCCAAATTGAAGGCTCCTGAAGAAGGTTGGGTGAAACTTAATTTTGACAAGGCCTCGGAAGGCAACCCAGGAAAGTCTGGGGGTGGAGGGTAGTTAGAACTTCAAAAGGGGTTTTGATTGGTGCCTACTTAGAGCATTATGGTATACAAACTAGCCATGTGGCAGAAGCGAGGGCTCTTCGTTTTGGAATAAATCTCATGTCCTTACTTAATTCTCCGAATATTGTAGTGGAAGGGGACTCCCAAAACATCATTAACTACTTAATTGGGAAGGGAGAACCAAGTTGGACGGTGGAAGAAATCTTAAAGGATAGCAAGTCCTTGCTACAATCCTTCCAAGAGGTGAAAATCATGCACACATTAAGAGAAGGAAATAAAGTTGTTGACTTCATGGCCAACCAGGGAGTTAGTAGTAGCTCAAACAATCTTTGGATGGACTCGTTTCCTCCTCACGTGATCTCCTCTTTAGGTCTTGATGGTCATTACAGCTTTGATAATGTGGAAATTTTGTAGGTTGTGCTCTGTCATGGATATGTTTCCTCCAAGGACTATTTCTATTTCCTTGAGCAATGTTCTTAGTGCTAATTATGGGGTATGGAAATGGAACAGTCCCAATGATTTTGTGACCAAGGCTAAATTTCAGATGTATCAATTCACTCGAATTTATTGTGGAAGGCAGGTCTTGCTATGGATGATTCTTGGGTGGGCAGCCAACCTATTGCCAGAAAGAAGATTATCAATACCCAGATGTGAGCCAATTATCCGGAGAGGGATACCCAGCCTTGTGCACGTGGTTTTGTCCACCCAGTTTGTGCACATGGTTTGGTGTGCACACATTCGCCTATAATAATAAAAAAAAAAAGAGAACACATAGGAAAAGGAGGGGGAAAAGAATTGGAGCTTTAGGAGCAAGATCTAAGATTTGGGTAGTGCTTGTAGATTCCTATTGCTTTTGTGACCAAGGCTAAATTTCAATTGCATCAGTTTTTTCAAATTTACTGTAGAAGACAAGTCTTGTTGTGGATGACTCTCTGGGGGGCAGCCAACCTTATTGGCAGGAAGAAGATTATCAAAACCAGATGGGAGCCAATTATCCGGAGAGGGATACCTAGAATTTGTACATTGTAACAAATAAGGGGGCCCACGTTGAGGAGGACCTCTTGTTTCAGTATACCCTCTACCATAAGAATCTCCAAATCTTAGTTAGCCATTATGATCTCTTGTTTTGTTTGCGGTCTTTTATTGCTGGCCTCTTGTGTTGGTTTTTCATGTTGTTCTTTAATCTGATCTTTTTTGTCAGTTGTTCATTTTCAGCCTTGAGCTTTTGTCCCTGCTAGAAGTTTTGTTGGCCTATGTAAAAGGGTTGGGGCCCTTCAAAAAAACCCCTATTTTCACCATTAATCAAAAAAAAAGAAAACTCTTTATTAATCACCACCTTTCTAAGAGGGAGAGGAGGGCATTCAAAGAGTTATATGGAGAAGTCTATGCATGGAGACATTGATGCCTAGAAAAGCATACTAGTCTCTAAGTACCAGCCTAGCTTCTCTCCAAAGGGACCCAACTAAGCAACCCACTAAGGATAAAAATGTTAGAACCCCATCCTAACACTATTATGTAATAACCCCTTTCTTAAGATGGGGACCCCATTATAATGTTTTGTAATGATATTATGTAATGTTTTGTAATAGTTTGTGGCACTAGAGGCACCTAGACAAGTGGCACCATTTTATGTAACTGTTTTGTTTGGTGGAAGATTCTAGCTTGGGTGGCATTTTGCATGTAAGCCCGCCTTGAGCATTAGGTAGGGTTATGTAGTCTTTAAAGATGTGAGGCGTAGGAATGGGTGTATCTTTTTGCATAATTGAAATAAAAAAACTGGAGGTTGCCCGCTTGAAGAGGCCCATGATTTTGTATTGTGATTTGTGGGATTTCTGCATTTACATTTTGTATTGCAATATTATGTTGTTTACAAATTTACTACTTGCATTGCAATATTTATGTGAATGTTCTTATTTTAATTAGAAGGTTCCAATGCGACTTGCGACAGTTCTTGCCCTACCATTTCCCTTGTTTTCATTTCTCCACCTGTTTCCTTATTTAAAAAAGAACACAACTTTTTTTTTACATTAGTTTATTAGGTTAGGAACCATGTGTCGAGGTTATAAAATATCACAAAGAAGCTATCATTATTGGGTAAGCTAGATTGCCCGTAAAGCGTCTAGTTAAGTGAGGAGCGATCATGCTCCAATACCCAGGCCTTGAACAACACTTGTATACGGAATTGAGCTCCCATGTATCTTCACGTATATCAAAAGACCCCCTAGGATTAGGAGAAACCTATAGCCTTGGAAAGATTTTCAACCATGTATTCTCCATAGTGCACCGAACAACATCCAAGAATATCACCCTCCCATACTATCAGAGAGACGAGTAGTGTGCTCAAGGGTATGCGTGGAGTCCTCCTTGAGTAGTGGCCTGAAATATTGGTCCGAGCACTATCGTTCACCACTGCGGTATAATAGAGGGCCTATGGGCAGTACACACACCCTAGCTTAGAGTACCCTGTTTATGTTGAATGTTAAACTTGAAACCAAAAATCCTACCATAAAAATTGAGCATATTGAGGAGACTACAATATTCCATAATTACTGCATGAAATATAGACGAAATAATTGGTGATGAACATAACAGTCAAGATAGGTTCTGTCACGAGTAGTCAGTAACAATCGGATCTGAATTCAGTCAGAATCAGTAACAATCAAGACAAAGTTTGCCTGCGTCAGTAACAATTGCCTGTGAGTTATAGTATCAATAACAAAACAGTGTCAGTAACAAACAGTGCAAAGTCTCATAAGAGGTTGTCAGACAAAAGTCAAAATTTTGAGTGAACTAAGACTCAAGGTGGAAAACCAACAACATTTTAAGACCACTCCCCTCGAAAAAGTCAAGAGTGCCAAAAACTAGTGTCATGGGATATAGCCCATTGCAATTGTCTCGTTGCGCTAATCATTTTGGTATATAGACTCCATGCACTTTTTCTAGGGTGCCAAAAAACGTCTTTGTGGAACCTAGCCTATCACATTCATCTTCTTGAGCTGATCATTTTGATATATAACACCCAAACACTTTTTATGGCTCATTACTAAAAATAGTAACTCCTAGAACCACACTTCTATTTTTAGTAAGTATCATTAGAGGGTCCAAAATCATACAACATGGCTACAATTACTAGGGAACAACAAAAGACACAAGAATTAGATCAAAAAATTATCACTCATGTGGAGTCTTGGCAAAAGCATGTGGGGATCAGTTAAATAATCATTTAAATCAATTAAGGTTGCATATCAAATCTCTACATGACTCCTTAATCCATGTAGCAAGGGTACAAAAGGAAATGAAAGAGGAATTAAATCCAAAAATTGAAGACTTGAAAGGTCGTATAGCTAATAATACCCACACACGTAATCGATTTGGGTCTCATGACCATAAGGATGAAGGAACCAACAATCAACAACGAGAAGCCCCCAATAACCATGGATATAAATTGCCTAAATTAGACTTTCCAAAGTTTGATGGAAAATATCCAAAGGGATGGATGTGTCGAGTAGAACAATATTTCAGTCTTCATCATGTTCCCCGAATAGCCTCTTCCAATTTTGAATCAGATGCACTGCATTGCTTTCAATGGCTTAGGAAAGCAAACCCTGATCTCACTTGGCTTGAATTTGAGCAACATCTACTCACTCGATTTGGTCTTAGTGAGTTTGAAGATTTTACAGGAGCACTTTTTAAACTCAAACAAACTTCAACCATTCAAGATTATCAAACTCAGTTTGAAAAATTGGCCAACCATACCACTAGTTCGAGTCCCAAATTCTTCAAAAGTTGTTTTGTGAGTGGTTTGAAGGATGAAATTAAAGTTGAAGTTAAAATGTTGAGGCCACAATCATTACAACAAGCAATAGCCTTGACTAGATTGGCAAAAGAAAAATTGAAGGCTCAAGGACGCACCCCCAAATTTTCTCAATCTTGGCCACCTTTTTCGTCCAAGCCAACACTAACTCCTCCCAACAAATCTCCTAACATCAAAAAGTTGACACAAGAAGAGATGGAATCTAGAAGGGCCCAAAGGCTATGCTATAATTGTGATGTGATGTATTCCCCAAGGTATAAGTGTGTACACCAAAATTGTATTTTCTTGATGTGGATGAGGCAAAATTGTATTCTCAAAGCAGCTGGAATTTTTCACAAAAATAAAATTTCCCAAATCTCATCTATTCCTTTCTTTAAACAATTACAATTTTTCTTCAAAACAAAATAAATTGCAATCGATCTGCTTACCCTGCAATTTGAAAAATCGTCATTGTCCTTGTTTCGGATGGTTGACTTTATAGGGTCGTATCTCCCTCAATATTGCTCAAATTTCTTCACATGACCACACTCGTTTTACAGTTCTTCAAATTTTTCTTTCTTGACGAATTTCCAAGCAGCCAAAAAACAGCGTTGGTAGCCCACCAACTTCAAAATGTCATAACTCCTTCAATACTGATCAAAATTTAACATATGACCAGTTGCTTTTATAGTACTCAAAACAATCTACACAATGGTGCAAGAATATTCTAAATATGACTACTAGAAAAAAAAAGTTATGGCTCTTGAAGGATGAGACGTTTTCTACAAAAAAACAATTGCCCTAATTTTGCAATCCACAAAAAACTCAATCCCCACTTTGCCAAAATTGTTGCTTCAGTACCACTTGTTATAAACCTCTATTCTTATTAACAATAAATCATTCACCAATATTCTAAAATATCAAATCATTCACCCACAAATAATTATGCACAATACCATAGAAATAGACACATATAGATAATACCCTTGAGGTAGGGCAACACCAAAAATACTCCTTAATCACTCCAATCTCCTCCACGAGCCAAGACTGTTATAAGAATACTTTATATGCATTTTTTACAATGACAATATCCCTTCTTTATATGCCTATCTTCCTAAGCCCTTCATCTTCCTAAACCCTTCATCTTCCTCATTATTATAATATAACCAACCTTGGGTTATGTGTGGGCCTATGCCAACAATACAATATTATATTCCCATATTCCTATCCCTAGGTAGGTACCTAACAGTATTAGAAATCCATGCCCTCTATTTTTCACGTGCACTCCTCTAGTGGCCATGTTGTTCTCTTTTGGAGGCATTGATATTTGTCTTCATGGAGTTCGAACATATTTCCATCACTCTCAACGAAACAATAAGACGGCTAGTAAAAGGTAGGTCGAGGCGTTGCAACCAGGTGATCATGAGCTTGAGCCTACATGCTCCTTTTTTGTTACCTTTAGACCAAGCAAGATTCGATAAATATGGAAACCAGGTTGCAGTTGTCTTAATGCAGAGGGATGGCCTATTGGCCAACTAAGTGGAAGATCAGGCACTTGTTGGGAGTGGTTCCAAGTTTGAACCACATGTGCTTCATCTCCTTCAAAGAGCCTTTGGACAATGCATATGAAGAGCTCTATGGGATTGTCTCCATCTTTGGAGCCATCATGCAGACAACCCAATTGGTTATTCCATGCACTTAAGGCCGCTCACTACTTCGACATTTTGGATTTGCATTAAGACCAATTTTTTTCAAATTCTCATTTATCTTGTTATAATTGTGGTATGTTTGTGGACATTTTTTATGCAGGCATAGCTTGCCACATTAAAAATCCTCTATTGGCATCTACTGAAATAATTGTAAAACATGGAGGCCACCTTGCAGTAACCTATCACTCACAAATTATACATACCAATCTTACTCTTACCAACTCTAATAGAGAACGTCATCCATTGAATTTGCTAGTTTGATTCATCATTAGGCAACTGCTCAAGGATGCCCCTTCTTGAATCTACCTGCATTTAGAATACACAAACATGCTTACTTAGGGTGTTTGTAACTTTGTTCTTCCATGTTCACACAAAAACTTCACTGATCTCATTTCTCAAGCATTTGAGTTAAGGTTGAGTGAAGATAAATTGACCACTCCAATGATTCAACCACAAATCAAACCATCCTTCCGACAAGAAATGTTGCACCTCTATAGGGCATGCACAACTGGTACCAACTCTAGGTCATGTGTGTGTAGTTAAGCTCATGATCCTTTAAATTCCTACTCTCATGACAATCACTCAATTGTTCTGCATGAGAACTCCAAGTCCCTTTAAGGATGCATTCGTACATACTAGAAAAAAATTGTTTGGATCTAAAACAAGGACTAGGACACTCATGAGCAACTCTTTCAATCTTTGGAAGGCTACCACACCCCTATCCGACCACTCAAACTTATTTGTTTCCCTTTGAAGAAAAGCGATTGAGAAAGCCACTCTAGAGAATTCATACACAAACCTCCAATAGGAGCCAGCTAATCTCATAAATCGTTGCACCTCAACAACACTAATAGGCGTAGGCCACTCCAAAATAGCTTTGATCTTGTTAAGGTCCATTGAAATACCCTCACTAGAAACAGCATTCCCTAGGTACTTAAGATTGAAAAAAGGATTTCGAGAGCTTGCCATACAACTAGTGCTCTTATATACACTTGAAGAATCAACTGCAAATGCTCCTCATGCTACTCTAGAGTGCAGAATAGGTTAGAATGTCATCCATGAAAACCAAAACAAATTTTTCCAAATAATGCCTAAAATCACTATTCATCAACCTCATGAAGATCAATAGGGCATTATTCAACCCAAAATGCACTGTAATGAACTCATGATGTCCATATCTAGTCTTGAACACAATTTTCAAAATGTCTTCCTTTTTTATACGAAGCTAATGTTGGCTAGATCTCAAATTAATCTTATAGAACATTTTGGCTCTCCTCATTTGATCAAACAAGTAGTGTTTGTAAGGACAATAATTGTTTTTAATGGTCAGCTTATTCAGTTTCCTATAGTCGATGCACAATCGTGTATCCTTTCTCATAAAGATGATTGTGCTTGCCTATAGTGAAGCACTCAAGCATATTGATGCACAATCCAACAATGCCTTCAATTGCCCTCTTAATTCACATAAAGCAGGAGTGGTAATTCGATAAGGTGACTTAGAGACCGACTGGGCAGCTAGAACCAGGTCAATGAAGAAATATGTCCCCTTTAGCCTTTAGGAGGTAGTCATGGCAGATCCTTGAGAAACTATTTGCAACTTTGAGTACTATGTTAGCATCCAAAGTAGACTCCTTTGTCTCGCTCTTCCTAGAAGTAATAGCATGAAGTTGACATCCATTCCTAAAACACTTCTTTATCCTCACAATGGTGAGGAATTACGGGGAAACGGGCTTCTGAATTCTGCTCAAGAGAAACCCAGCTCTAGCATTAGTCACACATTACATTCTTCATTCCAATAGTGTGGCCATCAATCAGATAGATCGACCAGACCTTGAGGAGAATCACAAGTCCAAACGGCCACCTAATAAAGGCCCTACATGGCTTTTCAAGCAGAGATTGACCTTGAGTCAGTGGTCAATTATGATGAGACATTATCTAGGTCAGGTTTCTTTGTGCTAGGGTAGAGTTGTCAAGGAAAGGCTTACCTTTTTTTTCCCTAGCGAGGCACACTTTACGTGCAAGTCTCCATAGTGATAGTAGGGCTTGGTGGCTTAGAGACCATAGGATTCTACACCTGTAGTTGGATATCTAGGGCAAGCCCATCTCATTAGCACCAATACATAGTATTTTTATTTTAATCAGTTATATGGCATTGAAACGGGCCCCACCCGTATAAAATCATGACTACATAGTGGTATTACAACTTGGCAATCACGCATGTATCACTTGACAAGATTTGAACCTAGCTTTCCTCCTTGAAAGTCAAGGAATTTATTAACCAGTTAAGCTCGTGCCATTTGATAGATAGAAATAAATGGTGTTGTTTTTTATTTGTTTGATTTTGGGACCATAGATTCTTTTATTTCCTCTTCTATAGCAAACAAGTGTAAGCTGGTGGGAGATAGTTGTACCTACCCTTGAAGAGTCAAAATGGCCACAGAAGCCAAATAGTCAGTGCAGACTTCTGTTAAAGGTTGCCCCCTTAATTTGGGATATTTCGCCACTAGTGTGGAAATTTATATGCTTCTTTTGGATTCTTATGATGTAGTTATGGGGAGGGACTGGTTTGCTTCCCAAGTCATGGTATGGATCTTAAAATCTGCATCAAGGTACCTCAACACAATATGATACTAAACAGAAATAAATACCAAGCATTATAATGAGGTTTATCTAAACATCTAGGGTATGACTTTTAAACTTCCAATCTTCAATCCAGCTATTAAACCATATCCAAATGAATATACCCTAAGAGTAATCATAGCAAAATGTAAGTCAACAATCCATATTAAAATGTGTCATAATGGGTCTATAAATTATCTAAAATCAGATGGTCCCACAGTGTGCCATTGCAAAATATGATTATACAACAACCCAAATCCATTCACTAGATATGAATCCTATTGAATGTTCAAGAATGAAAATTCTTGTATTAAAATAGGTACTGCTACGTAGAGCATTAAAACAAGTCAACATAACCCAGGTGTTGTAGGTGAGTTGGAGAGGAGAGGGAAATCCTCCAAGAGAGGTCCCAGGTTCAAATCTCCACCCTACCAAAAAGCTGAATTGGGTATCCAAAATCCAATTGATAATGTTGGTGCGGGCAGGGTCAGGTGCGACTCCCGGGTGACTTTGACGGTGTAGAACCCCCTATTCGTGGTCTCTCAGACCAAGGCGACCCTGCAAGGGTTTTTTCACTTAAAAAAAAAAAAAAACAAGTCAACATACAATCAATGTTACCAAAATGTCCTCATGTGCACCATAACTTCGGAAAAAATATTTCGCAAATATAATTCATAAATTTCAAACTTTAAGTAAATAAAATTTGATTAAAATCGCTGAAAATTACTGGATTGTGGAGCAACTTTAGTCAACTCAAAATGCAGGAAAATTTGGCAATATGTATTAATAATTCATATGGACATAAATTAGAAATGTTTTCACATTAATTTCAAGTTGCATTATAATGATATTTTTTTTATTAAATTTAATTCTATGACGGCCTAAAATATATTTGCATATTTTTGACATAAAAAAGTTCATTCCAAAATTTGTCAAACTGTTAAATTTCTTCCAAACTTCCAGCTTGCTAAAATTAGATTTGGACATGGACCTTGTGAGTAAGACCATAACTTTGTGCACAAATCATACAACCCTACTATCACAACATGAATCACCCTTTTTAACTTTTTAACCTCAATTGAAATTCAAGGTTGCCAGGGAATATAAAACTAGTAGTTGAAATGGGCAAGATTGTTTTACTTTCTGAGCAATGTACTGGCCTAACAAGTTTTATGTAATCCAGTTTTTAGAATGAGCTGTCCTTAAAGATGTCATGCTACAGTAGAACAAGATCATTCCACTTTTTGTACCTTGAATGCTAGCTCCCCCAAATTTGCTATTATCTGATGTGAAAACATACTTCCAGATAGTTTGCAAAAGTCAGAATAGCTATCAAAAGAATCCTGTGAAAGTTTTTTGAGTTAATTGTTCCAATTGCTTTATGAACTTAAGTGACCTGAAACTAAACAGTTATCTTTATTGTTTTAGGCCTTCTCACTTATTGTGTCTATAATGCAAAATTCATATAGAAATTTTCCTGTGAACTGGTATCCCCATTTTAATGAATGATTGATGTGGAAAAGAAATGGAGAATCCAAGAAATTCATTAAATGAATAATGAAACTCTACTTATACAGTATTAATGCTTCCTTTCCCCATAACAGGAATCACATTATTAAGTGTTACTTGGCTCTTCATTGATTCACCCAGCTTAGTAAACATTTCTTTGTCACCTGTCATATGATTGCTGCAACCACTATCTAAATACCAGATATGATTTGCACATTTTTCAGCCATATTACAAGAGAAAAACATGGAATCGGGCTCTTCATTCTTCTCTATGAAGTTAGATCTTTGCTTATTCAAGTCTGCCTTCTTATTCCAATAGTGAGCTTCATCATGCCCATTCCTTTTACAATAATTGCAATGAAGATTATTAAAATTTCTATTACCTTGAACATATGAGTTGAATCTTCCTCTGCCACGTCCTCTCATTGGCGCTCTTCCTTGGCCTTGGAATCTTTCTCGCCCTCTTCCTCTACTTGTTGAAGATTCATCTTGAGTGGGCTGCTCTTTTCCTTTATCTTTAGCCTCTCCAATGCTGATTTTTGTTTTGAGTGCTTGCTCAAGGGAGTTTTCGACAGTTCTGTTCATTCTTTGCTCCTGGGTATGAAGAGAGCCTATGAGTTTGTCCACAGAATACATGGCTAAATTCTTTGTTTCTTAATTGGCAATGACCATTGGATCATATTTAGCAGCCAAACTCCTTAATATCTCCTCAACTATCTTTTGATCTGCATGAGACCTTATTTGATTTACAAAACTTATGGCTCTAATGAAGGAATCTTGTAAAGACTCTGATTCTTTCAAGGACAAATTCTTGAAATCTCGTCTAAGCATTTGCAATCTGATGACTTTTACTTTATCAGTGCCTTGGAAGGCTTGCTGCAAGATATCCGATGCCTTCTTTGCTTTAGTTGTTGTTGAAATCCTCCGAAAAATCAGTTTAGCCATTGCTTGCTGAATAAGAAACAATGCTTTTATTGTCCTCCTTTCTATTCTCTCTCAACAAGTCTTTGTCTGCCTGTGATAGAGCTGCAAATGCAGCTTGATCAGCAGGCACTGGATAACCGTTCTCTACTAATTCCCATAGCTCCTAGGAACAAAATAGAGTCTTCATTTAAATACTCCAAAATTGTAGTTCTCCCACTTAAACTGAGGGATCTGACCCTGTGTCAAACTAAAATTGCTATTGTTGTTGCAGGCCGTTGTTTCTCTGCTTAATATTCTTTTCGCGGGCCACTTACAGATTTTTCAATAGTACCTGACAGCTCTGATACCAAAAATGAAAGAGCTGCAGTCCCTAAAATGCACAGCGAATATGAATTGGACTACTAACCTTCTAATAGGACTGCTGCCAAAAAATTTATAACTGCTGCAAATGGATTAAAAAGCAGGAAATACAAAGTATTAAAACTGCCAAGAACAAGGTTGCTTGATTGCATAACAGATAATTTTGAGATAAATATAGAATGAAAAATCTGTGAACTTAGAGATATTTTGAGCACGGTGTTAATTTTGTCTGTCACGAGTGTGCTGCACAACGTTTAATAATTTCAGCGATTGTGTTAAAGTGTGTTTGGACGGTGCCGCATCTTCTTGTTTTTTGTAAGGGCAAAAATGGTACATTTTAGGATTTGAGATGAGATGGAGTAAAACAAAGATGAAGCTTACAGGTCTATGGAGATTGCGGAGAAGAAATATGTTGTGTAGGAGCTGGCGGTGGTGAAGAAATTTGCACAGAAGGTGCAGCAGCTGTACCCCTTGCTGGAAGGGCTGCCCCAAATGATGGCCTTTCTGGTGGTGTACATGGCTGCTGAGAACAAAGTCAACGGCCAAACAGATTGGTGCAGAATTTTGCAAGTAGACTTGGGTGCCGACAAAGTTCTGATAAAAAAAAACAGTACGACAAACTGGCTCCCATGCTCCACCCTGACAAAAACAAATATGCCAGTGCAGAGGGAGCTTTTAAGCTCATTGAGGAAGCGTTTTTCATGCTGTCTGATAGTTTCAACGGATCTGAATACGATTGGAAGAAGAACTCTTTGACCCAACAAGCAACTATCCAAAGACCATCATATAAGGCGCCCTCGGCTAAGAATCCAAACCATAACAACAACAACGACTTTTGTAAGCATAGTTTGAAAACTCGCAACTCACGACAAACTCGACAGCCTAATTTTGGAGATTTTAGGGGGCAACTTGGAACTTTTTTCTAAATATATACAAAGAAATTTTTTCTATAATCATGAAAAAAATACTTTTAAGTAACAATTGAAGAGCCAAAAGTTGATCTTACATTAGATATTCATTACAAAGAGTACAATTACAAATCAGCAAATCAGCCCAAATACCCTAACAAAACCCTAGAGAACAAACCAAAGAAAATACGGCCTAGCCTATATGTTTGAAAAAAACTTTAAAAAATGAAAAAACCCTAACAAAACCCTAGTTTTCTTTTGGGAGAGGATTTAGAAATACCTTAGAAAAATCCGCAGAAATAGTATGAAATTTCCTCAAGCTGGTGTCCAATCTTCAATGCGATCCCGAAAAGAGGTTTAGGATTATTGTTCTCCGTCTTTTGACCTATAAGAAGATTTTTCACAGTGCTGGAGAGAAGAAAAAAATGAATAAATGACCAGAAAAGGGTTTCTAAAACAAATCCTGTGTTTTTCCTTTTTCTTTTTTTTGCCAACTGTGGCAAGAAAATGGCGCAAAACTCACCATGAATGGGCCGAACAGGAATTCTTGCGAGTTTTGTGAGAACTCGTGTTTCTCAACGAGTTTTGTGAGAACTCGTGATTTCTCAACGAGTTTTCATATTATGTTTTCCTCCTCTTGCACCTTGTTTGTCTCCCAATCTTGGTAGTGGGACTTTCTCAACGAGTTTTCATACTATGTTTTCCTCCTCTTGCACCTTGTTTGTCTCCCAATCTTGGTGGTGGGACTTTCTGGACAGCCTACCCCTTCTACAAGATGCAATACGAGTACCCTAAGATGTATGTCAATCATAACCTTCTATGTCTTAATTGCCAACATCCCTTTATGGCCTTTGAGAACAATTTGTTTCACGAAAATGGAATGAAAAGGTGGAGCCGCAGGTATGACCCCCAAAGCCGTCTCATATCCAAATGTTGGTGTTAATTCTTCCTTTACATCGAATACAGGGCCTAGGGTTTCCAACACGGCCACAGCCCCTGCCCCCAGTGCTGACCGCAACCATGAGAAGGCAAAGATTGACCGCCCTACCCCCAAGAGAAGTCAGTCCAAGAATCAGAATTCCGCAATGGATGAGCAGGGCCAGGGCAAAGCGAAAGCAAACCCCAACGTGGAAAAAAAGAAGAGAAGAGAGCGACTCTGACGAGGACATTTGTGTGGATGCCGTTTCTCTCTCTGCCTGAAGAGGGGATGACTATAACGACAATGACGGCGTTTCTCTCTTCCTGCTTGCTTGGAAAAATGCAAGCAGGAAAAGACAATATTATATTGAAAATTTTAACCCAACGTATGACCACAAGGAAAAAGCGTATATAGGCGCTGAAATCAAGTGGAAGGAAAAAATATTCATTGCTCAGATAAGGACTAGCTCTCATAGGCTTAGATGTGAAACAGGGAGATGGACAACACCCAAAGAACAATGGGAAGAAAGGATATGTACTCTATGCAGCACAGGGCAGTAGAAACAGAGGATCATTTCATCTATAAATGCCCGAGTTTTTCAGATATCCGTGACAAATACAAAGAAACACTTGGGAACGAGTTTATTACAGATTTATTTGAAGACAAGAAAATAAAAAAAGTTGGAGAATTGCTAACACAAATCGGCAGGAGAAGGAACAACCTTCTCAAAGATATTAAAGATCATATGATATGATTTGAGTAATTGTACTTCCATATTTGAGGTCCCATAGACCATATTTGGGTCTCGCGGACGTAATTAAAATCTTTCATTCATTCATTCTCCCTGAAGAGGGGATTACTATAACGACAATGACGGCGTTTCTCTCTCCCTGAAGAGGGGATTCACTATAACGACAATGACGACGTTTCTCCTCCTATAATGTCACATTTGTTGGAGATAATAGTTGGATTTTGTGGCAGATTACATAAACGGAGCACCTATACTCTACAATAGGTTTTTGGAATTTTTTACATTTTTAGGGAGTTCGGTTTTGATTATAGTTGGTGTGAGTGGATTAAATGTTGTTATAGCACTACAAAATTTTTTATTTTGATCAATGGTTATGTTGGGTACTTCAAGTCATCTTGTGGACTTCATTAAGATGATCATCTTTCTTCTTATCTATTCATTATTTTGGAGAAAGCATTCGGGAGAGCCTTTTCAAAGGCAAAAATAGAAGGAAAAATCAAAGGTCTTTAAGTTGCAAAAAATAGCCTCTTTGAATATCATTTTCAATTTGTTGATGATACTTATTTTGGGTTATCCTTCGGTTAATGAGGCTATGGAGTTTAAATCAATATTATCATGCTATGAGAAGGCTAAAGGACAATTATAAATACTTCAAAATCCAAGATTTTTTTCATTAATACTACCCTAGATTTACAGCAAATTATTGTGAATATTTTAGGGTTTAAAATTTAAAAATTTCCATCAACCTATTTGGGTATTCCTTTGTCAAATAAAAGAAATAAAAAGGAGCTTTGGATCTCTTTTTTTGGATTGAATGAAAGCTTCCTTGGCCTATTGGAAAGGTAAGTTATTAACCATGGTAGGAAGGCTACAACTATTAGAGTATATTACATTATTTGGGTTATGCAAATGTACCACCTTTGGTACGTAATTAGAGTAGGAGTTTACTTTAAAGTAAAGTTAGTTGATTACCTCGAGTATTGTAATAAATACACAAGTGTTTATGTGCAAGTTGTAAATGTGCATGTAGTCCATATATACATGTGTCTTAGGTAGAGTAAGGACCAAGGAACCTATCTTCCTATATAAAGGCCTCATAGTGAGTAGAATAAAGGGATAACAAAATTTATAGTGTGTGTGTTATAGTTTAGTATGATGGTACAACGTAGTCTTTTCATATCCATTCATGGAGTGTTTGTGTCCTCAATTATATAGCCTTGTACTATTTTTATCACTTTTATTAATGGCATATTACTAAGTTATTTGCAAATGTTCATTTCATTATTTTTCTGCATATTATTGTGTCATTAGTTTATAGTTATCTCAGATTAGTTATCCTGCATCTTGTGGTTGTTCTACTTGTAATATTGGACCATCAAAAGCTAACAACAACTCATAAAGACTACTTTGCATTCCATTCATAATTATATGATATCACTTTCAAGACTGCCAACAAGTATTGCATTAGAAATTGATAAAATTAAAAGAGATTTTCTATGGAAAAGTTGTGAGAAAAAATTAGGTTTCCTCTTTGTAAGTGAGATAGGGTTTGCAAAGGAAATAATATTGGAGGAGCAGGCTTGCATAATTGCAGACTTATAAATTTGGCATTAGGAGTAAAGTTTGGGTGGAGATTATTCAAAGATCAAGGAAATAATTGGGTAAACATATTACTTAAAAAATATACAGGTTCTCTTGATGCAATGAAATTGTTTAGGAAAATAACTCTACCCAAAGGATTGTCAACATGGAACTTCATATCAAATAATTTATAATCTATAAATAAACATATTAGATGGTTAGTCAATGAGGGGAGTTATGCAAATTTTTGGTCGAATGCTTGGTTGAAGTCTATCCCCTCATCTCTGACTCCAAATGGAAACAATTGGCTCAAGTGTTTCTAGCATGTAAAGGTCCAAAGGTCAAAGACCATATTATTATGAGCAAAAACTTAAGATGATGAATTTATTTTAGTAACCTGGTTGAAGGAGAGGAACTCAAACAAATTGCAGACGAACTTCAAAAGATGCTTCAAGAGTTTTATTTATTGATTCTTATACAAAAGGATGAGTTGGTTTGGAATTTATCGAAGGATGGTAGATACTCAATGAAATTGGGATATGAGGATTTAGAACAATAAAAATTTCCTTCTCCCAAATATTTTTTGTAGAATAATGTTTGGTCATTAGAGGCTCTCCCTAAGGCCTCAACATTTCTCTGGTTCGTAGTTCAAAGTAAGATTCTTATAGGAGAGAGTCTACAAAGAAGAGAATATTATGGACCCTTCAAATGTGCAACGTGAGACCATTTGCTTCTTAATTGTCTGTTTGCTCACACCATTTGGGGTTATTTTTAAAAAATATGAAATTATATTGGGTATATCCATCAACATTGAAAGAGTTGGCTTGAAAGGAATAACAATTTTTTTAAAAATAAATATCAAAATCATGCCTAAGTTTGGAATCATATTAATTCCTCTCTTGCAGAATGTCTACAAATATGGTGCTCATCATGGGAAGTCTCAATTGCAAAAAAAAAGGTGCTAATAACTTGGCTATAGGATTTGAACATACATGGAAGAGTCATCTACGACAACATTATTAAAACAAAGGATCTATTTCAATCTATGGTAAAATGAAAATATCCAAAAATTTGGGTTTATCAAGATTACTTTTGATGGTGCTTCTAAAGGAAATACAAGAAAGGCTGGTGGCGGTGGTGTTTTTAGAAATAGTGAAGGCAAAATTCTCCTCACATATTTAGAATCATATGGAACTTCAACTAACAACTATGCAGAGGTTAGGGCAGTTCTTATAAGGATTAAAATTGTAACAGAAAAATGATGGAAATATATTTCAATTAAGGGGAACTCACAAATTATCATTAATGTTATTAACAAAAACGGATGTGGAGACTGAACAAAAAAAAAATTATTGTTGATGTTCATTCTATTACTAGAGGCAATCTCTTGGCACTATGAGCATATTTATAGAGAAGGAAATCGAGTCGTAGATAAATTAGCGAATTATGGTGTTGATTTTCATCCTGAGGCAATTGGTCAAGTGAGATTTTATGTCTTAATCAAAATGATGTCAAGGAATTGATTGTGGAAACATAGCACTTGAAGGAAGTTGAAGAATATATTTAAGAGAAAAAAGAAATGAAAAAAGTATGATAAAAATGTATGCTACAACAAATGTAATATTTTGGTATTTTGATGGGAGTGGCCCCCAACGTAAGCCACATATAACCTATTTAAAAAATATATAATTGGGGATATTTTATATCAGATATTCATAAAAAATAGTATAATTATAGTTATTGGTCATGAAATATAACCAAATACATTATAAAAATTCAAATTTTTAAAATATAAAGTTGTTTTTAAACTACTCTTTGTTTTCATATTCTCCTCTAATTAGATGGTTGGAGTTGTATTTGGACTAGTGGTCAAATTAGAGGCTCTTAAGGTATAGGTTATTATGATATATCTCTTTCAATCCTCTCAAATGTTTATCTTCCTCCTCTTGTGCCTAGATGTACTCTACAATAAACTCGATAACCATTAGACTCTTGCCAATCCAATATGATAGTGGATCTATCTCATCTATGTCAATCATCTCATAGGATTCATTCACCTACACTTGTTTGGTGCATTGTTAAATATTGTATCATATGAACACAATGTTGTTGAGGTGCTCCTAGGTCAACCTGCTACAATTTCTAGTGTGTACAACCTCAAATAGAGACTAATTACACTCACACCGAGAAGCACTACAAGGCTAACTCAAGATGCGAATAATCATGCTCCTCAAATTAGATGTTTTTGAACCATAATACTCCCACAATAAACCTACAATAAATTATTTTTAAATCACTAGTCTATATCTACAATTGTTTCATTGTAAATGTGAACTTCAAAAGAAAATGTTCAAACATTCAAAGTTTAAATATTTTACCTCGTTGCAAGCATGACCTTGATTATTTATAGATGAAGGATGAAAACAGGCTCCCATGAGCATTATTATATATTTACAACTCAACAAGGATGATATAATGTTTATTAGGGTCATCTATCATCCTCTCTACATAGGTATAAAACCCCTTGGATCTCTTCATAAAGGCAACTACTAGTGTAAAAGAATTTGGGATTTAAGAAGTAACCCACTACATGGTCAATGGAGTTGCCCCGTCCACCTCTTATCAATGATGCACCAAATTGGTTCATATTTGTAGTGGTTGCCACTATATAATGTTTAATGATATCTTTTGCTCTATCCACCACCTCATATAGATAATCTATTGCTAATTTTTCGTCATCTACAAGGAAAATAACCCTTACCAAAGGTTCTATCACCTACGAATGAAAAGTAAAAATTAAAAATGAAAAAACTTGAAGTATAAAATAAGATTTAAAACTTGAACAACCAATTACCCCAAGAATTTTTTGTACACTCACCCAAAATGAATCATCAAAAACTTGCCTCAAGACCCACTTCCCCTCCTTTGAATGAAGTATGTTGCTTACTAACATCCACTTCAAAGAAGGTGATGTTGCTAGAAGGATTTGCAAGATGATAAAATTTGAGGCAAATTAGGTGATACCTTGGTGAAGAATGTCCCTCCCCTTGTTATACTCCCACATCAAGCTAAGCATCCATGTGTGATTGTATTATAAACTGAATAATGTTATTTGTCTCTTCCACCATAATCTTCACCTATATTAGTTTACCAATATTCTCGAGCATGAGGTAAAAATAATGGGTAGTGCATGTTAAAATAAATATGTACTTCTCCTTGACATGTGTCCTTGACACTTGTCATTTATTTTTTATATGGTGACATGTATCATCATCCTTTGTACTTTATATACACCAACAATCTAAAAGCAATATGTGAGTTTTTGTGCCAACATTTGGTATCAGAGCATGTAGGGTTTTAAGCCTGTGAGTTTGTGAAGGGGGATTTCCCTCATGAAAATCCCTCCCTCATTTTGTTTGCCCCTCATTTTTTCCCTCCCATTGATGAAAAATTTTCCCTCCCATTTTTTTCAAAAACCTAGGGATTAAGCTCTCTATCTTTGATGGATCAGAAACTAGATGTTAAAAAAAAAAGCTTCCTTCCCCTTTTGCAAACAGTTGATAGATCACTAGAAGAAATTAAAGGATCGAAACCAAGACCTTCTACAGGTTATTTGTGAAAGATCGATTCATTTAACGTAAAGGGTTTCGATTTTACGATGTGAGAAACAAAATCTTGAGTTTTTCATCATCACTGTAAATTTGTGGATGTTGGAGGAAACCAAAAGCTGATACAATGCAGCACTGGACGTTGAGAAATTTTAGAGCCCCCAACTACCTGAAGTTGTTTGAAAGAGATCTAAGACAAGGATTTTATAAATCTTTGGTCCTTTCATGCGTGGATGAACCCTTGGTGAGGAGTTTGGTGATTCTTTGAAGAGCGACAAAGGTGTTGATGTTAGTTTTGAAGTGGATGGAAATTTTTTTTGGGTGCATAAATTAGTTCTTGCTGCTCATTCACCTGTTTGTAAGGCCTAGCTATATGTCCCAATGAAGGATCAAAATACAAATAATATAAAGGTGGAAGATATGGAAGCTTCTATTTTTAAGGAAATGTTGCATTTCATATATCGAGATGTTCTACCTGATATGCATGAGTTGATTGGTTCAACATCTGTAATAGCTTCTACATCAATGACCCATCATTTACTTGCAACAGCAAATAGGTATGGCTTGGACAGACTCAAGTTACTCTCAAAAGTAAAATTATGCTTGAAAATTAACACATATATAGTTGCTACTACTTTTACACTAGCAGAGCAGCTCCAATGTTTCCAGTTGAGAGAGGTTTGTTTTCAATTTTTTGTGTTTTTTACCCCCTAAATCATGGAAGTGGAGGTGAATTTGAAGCTTTCGAACGTCGTCACCCACTATAAAGTGGTAAACATGTTGGCTCCCTTTTGCATGGCTACCCATCTTCAAGAAAACATCTTCTTCAACGATGAGCTAAGCGTGAAGCGGGTGGTCCTTTGCCTACAGTTCTATGACGATGACTCTCATTGCATGGTGACCGTGAAGGGCAAGGTCATGATAATGGATGACATCAACCATTTGACGGAGGTCAAGGAGGATGTAGAGGCACCTCTTGATAAGGCTTGCATGATGGAACCTTGGCACTTGGTAGCCCTCGACAAACCACTTATTAAGTCCATCATGGTCAATTATGGATGTAAGGACTTTATTTATCTTGGAGGGTTTTAGAATGTCAAAGTTTTTTTGAATGGCAAGGGTTAAAGATCGAGTTGGATGAGATACACTATGATTTTAGGACTAGTTATAAGATCAAGTGTGAGACTTGTTTCTTGTGCGTCTACTTGGCGTAGCGCACTCGAAGCTCGATGGAGTTCGTGATGGCATCCAAGTCCCACTCCGTCACCTATCCCACATTTGTTGTGGGGGATGCTTTATGCACTTAAAATTTTGAGAAGCCCCCCATTTTTCTTGGTGGTTAGGGGGCCTCTTACACGTGGCCGCATCAATTTGACTGTTTAGTAGCCTTTGACAACACCAATGGTGGGTAATGACCCTTCAACCGCATGGCAAATTGACCAGTTGTCTTCCTGCGCATAGTTGATCGTTGATTTTTTTTTTTTTCTACATCCTTTAAAATAGATGGATGGCCCAGTAGGCCATTTAAAACCTTTTTAAAACATTGTAAATTTTGAAAGCACAATTCTCATAATCTTCCCCTGAGAGGGAAAATTAGAATTTGACATGTAAAATAAAGGAGAATATTCCTTGAATTTCAATCTGACTATAGCCTTATTTATAGTCATCAAAAAGATTTTTCTATGACAGGATAGTTGGTGATGTCAATTTTGAGTTTTGAGGTAGTTTGATATGCTTTTGTGGGTCTCAAATTTTTGTATCATGGAGTGCACTCTCGATTGAACCCAACACTCCATATAATGTAAGTGAACCTCATACTTGATGATCTCCTCTATCACACCTGGTGGATGCAAAAATCGGTTATCCATGCATTTTAATAGGATGAGGTGCTCACCATAAGGACACTTACCACTCTAGGGACTAAACAATCTTGATACCCTAGACTCAATCCAATTCAATCAATTTCTGAAGCCTACAGACATAGACACTTCAGAAGATTTTTCTTCTTTCTCCATCCTCCAATTCAAGATTATAGTATATGGCTCATTATTTATTGTAATTTTTTGGAGTGTATTTTTGATAGAAACCAACACTCTCATATGGCTCATTATCCTTTGTACTTTATATACACCAGCAATATGAAAGCAATAGGTGAGTTATTGTGCCAACAGTGCATGGGCTCTAAGAAGCCTACTTATAGATATATGTGTTGCTACATTTTTTTTAATAAGCTCATATGTTGCTACATTATCCATCACTATTTGGACAATATTCTTCAATCCTACTTTAGCATAACCTCCACCAAAAAATTGAATAGTATTTGTGTATTCACCTCTCCTTAGGCATGAAATTGACAATAAGAAGAACATAGAAACACCTGAAGACATCATGAAGATGAGGAGAGTATGGTTCCTTGCATCAATCCACCCTTAAAAAAAATGCTATAAATTTTTCACCATTTCACATTTTTTCTCTTCTATAAGAGCATGTGTGTTGATGACATGCTCCTCCAATAATGGCCCACTAAAATCTTTTGCTAAAGGTGACTTTTATAAGCCTAGCTCAATGCCCATAATGTCTTCCCAATAGGGATTGTTTACAAAATTGAAGGGAATGTGTAAGCAATAAAGATACACCCCAAAAAAATAAATATTGAAACAAGCAAGTGTAATAAAATAATAATCTTTGTATTAAATTTTTGAGAGCCTTGATCTCCTCTCTTTTATAATAATGGTATGCTCCAAATTGCAGGGATTACAAAAAAGTGTGCTTGCTTTCAGATTATAGTGAGCAAAATAAGGAGAAATCCCTTTTGCATATCATTTGAATATGGGTGTGATGAATATTTGTTGCTTCAATCATATTGATAGATGGGCTTGAGTATCCTTGCGGGCCATCCTTGTTTTAGCAGTTGCTTAAGAACCTATCACCTGCACACATATCCTACAATGAAAAGACTCAATAGCATATGAAAGGTCTCCACAGTGTGAGGCCATTTTTGATGTAAAGGAAAGCTATCAAAAACTGAATATAAATACTTATAAAAGATAGAAAACTATGCAAATAATAGAAAATATTAAATTTAATACATTTACCTGCTTTGATCTAGGTCTATTGATGGTTGAATATGCTCCCATTCAAATATAAGGTTTCACTTGAATATTTTTTACTCCAAATGATATGAAAATTGGTGGAGATATTCTAGGTCAAGAACCTACCCTCAAAAGTTTAGCTCAATTCGATTTCGGTTGAGTGAGATATGGCCAAAACTAGTTGGGCAATTTTAGCAATCTTGTGCAAATGTGGCTTGATGGTATGATTTCGTCCCCCCTTTCCATCACAAAAATGATGAATTTTTTATAACCTTTTGGAAGTTTAGGGTTAGGGTTTGGAAAATGTATTATGTTTTGTGAAGGGTTAGGGTTTGGCAAGTAGCTAGGATTTGGTGTCTATAGATGCCCATTTTTGTACTGCGTTGTGTAAAACACAATGTGGTGCAAAAATAAGAGACACCTAGTTTTATTGGATGGAGAAATGGACTCTTTCCTTAACGCGCAAGAAGAATAATTTTTGGAAAATTTTATTTTGACTTACCCCCTCAATTGGTGAATGGGTGAAGGATGAAACCCATGAGCCAATTGACCAAATGTGGATGATGAAAGGGGTGGCATTGATGGATGCAAATATCAAAAAATAAGATCAAGTTGATTGCCCCAAGTTTTGGGTGGGTATGTGTTGTTGGAACTTTTTCATTGATAAAATTATGAGTATTTTTAATATGGTATATGGACCAGCCACTACGGGTATCATGTTTGACCCTATGGCATGATGCATACCAAAGTTAATTTTGTAAAAGATTTTTGCTTTTGCAACCCCACAAAGATGACTTGATGATAGTCTTGGGCAAATTTCCTTGAATATCATTGCTTTCCAAAACCAAATTGATTTGATTTGTTTTGAAATGAATTGGAGTGATCTGTGGCATGCATGTATGAGCGATTTGGTATTTTTTTGAATGCATACGTCACAAATTAAAATCAAGTTGATTGTCCTAAGTTTGGGTGTGTATGCGTTATTGAAAGTTTTTTTTGGTAGAATGATGAGCACTTATAATATGGTAGATGGACCAGCCACTACGGGTATCATGTTTGACCCTATGGCATGATGCATACCAAAGTTAATTTTGTAAAGGATTTCCACTTTTGCAACCCCACGAGAGAGGGCTTGATGATAACCTTGAGAAAATTTTCTTGAACGTAGTCGCATTCCAAAATTGAGTTGCCAAATTGATTTAATTTAGGACAAGATGAGGTGGAATGATGTGTGGGATGCATGGATGGGATGAGGTGATTTTTAGCTATAAATAGGCTTGCGGTGCTCATGTTGACTTCATTATTGCATTTGAGAGTTTTCTTTTCATGTTTTAGAGGGAAGAAGATTGAGTGGTTGCGTTTGCGAAGTTTTGAGGTTGATTTGATGTTTTTTTTAACAAGTGTCCTTATGGTGATTTACCCATCCTACCGGATTGCATGGATAACCAATCGTTGCAACCACTAGGTGACTAGAGTAAATCACTAGATACAAGGTTCATTTGAGAATCTACATTAGCGAGTCTAGTGGATGAATGATTTATTAATTGATGTTAATGCAATGCAAAGGGTGCAACCTTTGACAAAAGGATGCAACTTTTTGAACCTATCAGATGATTTGTTGTGATGTGAGTGCAACGTAAAGGGTGCAACCTTTTGAATCTAACAAATTGATTTGAAAAGTGAATGCAAAGCAAAGGGTGTAACCTTTGACAACATGATGTAGCTTTTTTATCCTAGTAGTTGATTTGTTAATTGATTGTTTAATGTGATTGTTGGGGTAGGTGTGAGACCTTGAACCCCCCTCCCCCAATGGGTACTGATGATGTGATTATTGGGGAAGGTGTAAGACTTTGAATCCCCTAAGTTGTTGAATTATTTGAGTGTATGATTGGATTTGATCAATTAGTGGGGAAGGTGTGTGATATTGATTATAGCACATGTTTTAATAAGTTGTTAGCTAAGGATAAGTATTATTTAATGTGTTCTTATCTATTGTAATGTCTTGTAATGACTATTTATAGGCACTTTTTGGTATGCTAATACAACTAAGTTTTTGATTATCATTCATTTCTCGTGTATGTTTAACTGATTCCTCATCATTGGTATCAAAGCAGGTTATGGATAAGGGTTAGTATCCTCTTCCTCTAGACCAACTTTGGTTCAAACGAGGAATGAGAACATATTTCGTAGGTCTGTCTGTGGAGTAATTACTTCCGTTTCAAATATTTTGTTTGCAGAATTTACATAATTATTGATTCTGTATGTGGTTTCATCCTACTTTTGCCTTGCATTTTTTACAATCTCATCTCAAAACTTCATTCGCTTTCATTCATTTTGTACTCGTTCAAATCACGTTTTGGTGTACTTACACCTTCCTTTGTTCATGACCATCATATTTTTCCATACCTAACAGAATGATGTCGAGTTCACCCGTTTTGCTCGATGAGGTTTCTGCTTGACTTCGCAACCTTATTATGGAACTTCAACAAATCTACGTAGAAATGCTTGTTGCCACTACTACCAAATATCTCGTTTATGTTGACGTAGATCTCATTGAAGAAGATCAAGATTTCACTCGTGATCCAGAACTTGAAGAATTTGTAGCCACACCTGGATTTAAACTAGGGTCTCTGGGTGACATGCCCAACACCTTTCCACTAGATGATGTGACTTTTGTTGCATATCTGAGCTCCTTTGATGCTCTTGTTGCAGATCAAGCCCCTCTTGACAGTGTAGATCCAAGCTCTCCAAAATTTGTTGCAGTTGAAGAACCAACTGCTATCTCTATCACTGTCATCGTGCTTGCTATAATTTGTGGCCTACCAGTACGTCCATAGCCTATCCACCCATTTCTTGATCGACGATTCCTCTCTTGGACATTGGTTTTTAGTTTTCAGCCACCATTACATCCATTTCTCGCATTTCCATGTATTTCATGTCTTAATCCGGTGTCCTTGCAGTCGAGGAGTTCCAATCTCCTATTTTCGATCATTGATCTGCTACATACAATTTTTGTACCATCTTATTCGGTGACTTTTGAACATTTCTAGCATCGGTCCCCTTTCTTTGGTAACCATTCTATCATCGTCATAAACAACCTTACGAATGCTCCTTCATTGTTTTCCATCAACCAATACCATCTGTCTTTTTGGCATCTTACAACCATGATCGGGACCCTTAGCGTGTTTTATCGTGCCTTTGCTCCCTCATCATCTATTTTTATCTTCAATGATATTGCTCTCACCGATATCATCGCTCTTCCAGTCGATTATGCTTGTTGGCTTTCACAACTTGCTCACCATTTTCCATTTGTTGCATATCCTGTCCACGTTATTTTCACATTTGGATTTCGCTATCGCTTTTGGCCAAGCTTTCTATCACTTAATCATTATCCATTTTAGACATCATCACCCAGCTCCATGTCCCTTTTTTATGGCCACTCAATCAAGTATACTTATAAAGCTACTATGCCGCTCATTGATCTACGCTTTGGGCTTATTCAATGTAGCCATTGTCGATGCACTCCATCGTGGCCACCACTACCTATTCAAACTCATGGTTGTGATCCATTGTGCTTGTCGTTGTTGCTTTCGCCAAACTACAGCTCATTGCCCTACCGCATCTTCCATTACCACTTTTTGACTACTCCCATTATTTTTTGGCGTAGCTTCGTCATTCGTTTCTGCAACCTTCAATGTAGATCCAATGTGTTTCCACCTGTTCCAATGCTTGACACAGCTTGCATGCTTCATTCCAACATGTTGGAAGTTTCTGCATCCATCTAGTTTTCACGATCTTTATGGTCAATCATTCACATTTGTTGGCTACACTTCGTCACTGATATTCCATACGTATGCTTCTCGAGATCACATCGCATGCAGATTCTAGTCTTCATCGAATCTTTCTAGCAGAGATCCTTTGACTTTCTGTCACATCCACACCTCACTCTACGAGATTTGATCACCACTATCTTTCCCAACGTGTGATTTTTTTCTTGGCGCATTTTGGCTTCACTTAGGCACCATTATGCCTGCCTCATCGCATTTCTTGCAACATTCCCATTATTTTTTATGCTGATCTACACACTGTCGGATCCTTCTCATGAGCTACACCATCGATTGTATCATTTCTCAATGTTTACATGTAAATTTTGATAGGTTTTATGCGTCTTTTGATGTACATTCATTTTTTGACAAACACAAATTATTCACTTCCTAATGTTTTACAATATTTTCAGTGACCTGCTGCAAATTCAACATAAAAAAATTAAATTCTCTAAGGTTTTTAAACCTTCTAGCACATATTTTCCAATGTCATCGCTTCTGGTCTCGATCGACGTGCATTATGAAGGTTTCTCCAAAATTCACCTTGAATTATCCCACATCACCTGGGATATCTCCATTGAGGTGTTTAAATCATCCGCGACACACATACTCAAATAGCTAGCCATGTTGGCTTCCCATCCGCTTGTTGGTCTCCCACCATATAACCCTGCTGACCATTTTTACCTAACATTCCCATGTATTACCTTCTGTGTCTCCTATCTGACTCCCTTGCATTCGTAGTTCACCTCATCTCAGCTTTCGTCTGGTTTGGTCTCTATATTGTGTCAGACTGTTAGTCAGTCCATGGGTCAGTGCCTTGTGTCAGCAACATCTTGTTGTGGCCAGAGTCCATGAGTGTCTGTTTCGTAATGTCATCTAGTTCTCATGGTTTCCAATCCCACATCAGCACACACAGTGTTAGCATCCTCATCGTTCAAGCTAAGATGCTCTCGTGTCTTTCATCTGCGTTAGGTCTAGCTCTCGTGTCTCTCTTACCTTGCATCAGATTCAGCTCCCTTGTTGAGTCTCATGTTCATCCATTTATCGGGTCTAGGTCAGCCCCAACATTGGTTTTTGATCAGTTGTGTCTGTCTTCCCTTGTACCTGGTTTCTATGTCGAGTCAGCCATCATCGTTGACCATGTCTAGTCTACATCAATGCATATTCCCATGCGTTAATCCACGTCACAATAACATCGTGCACCCAGCCTTCAGTCCACATCATCGTCTGAAGCTCACACCACCTTCATTGCAACCATCCTTTTAACGTGCACCCTTGCATTTATTGGTGCATTTTTCTTTTAATAAGTCATTGTTCTAGTCATTAATGCGTGACTTTGCAATAAATACCACACTTCAATGAATGCAACCATTGTGCATCCTTTGTAATTAATGCGCACGGTTCATCATTAAAATAAAAAATTTAAAATCTAGACAACATTAAATTTTTTGCTTGGCATCTTTTGGCACATGGTTCGAGGGATATTTTGCTTCATCTCCTTCCGGCATCAATTACTGCTTTCTTCTTCTAAATCGAGGGACCCATTTCATCTGTCCATCGGTATAGAAGTGTTTACAGTTGTTGGAGAGCATTTTTCGCCATTGATGCAGTGCTAGTGTCAGATTTTGGTTTTCTAAAGACCTATTCACATTCATCATTTTGGTCTTCTTCTTTTTGTAACAAGAGTGCATTCTCGATTGTACCCAACACTCTTCAACTATCGATATTTCTCTTCCATACTTGTACGCATTGAGGACCAATGCTTCTTTAGTGGGGAGGAATGATATGGATTATAGCACATGTTTTAATAAGTTGTTAGCTAAGGATAAACATTATTTAATGTGTTCTTATCCATTGTAATGTCTTGTAATACCTATTTATAGACACATTTTGGTATGCTAATACAACTAAGTTTTGGATTGTCATTCATTTATTGTATTTGTTGTAACTGATTCCTAATTAGTGTGATACCTCAAACATCCCTAAGTTGCTTGATTGATTGTTTGATGTGACTAATGGGGAAGGTGTGAGATCTTGAACCCCCCCTAGTTGGTGTTGATGATATGATTGTCGGGGAAGGTGTAAGACCTTGAATCCCCTAGTTGGTTGATTGCTTGATGTGATTATTGGGGAAGGTGTGAGATCTTGAACCCCCTAGTTGGTTGATGATGTGATTGTGCATGTATATGTGTAATGGTGGATTGTTCGATTCCTTTTTTGGCGTGCATGTGATGAAATGAATGTATTATGAATGAATGCAAATGGTGGTGATGTATACACATGAATGGATAGTATTACCTTATTTATTGTTATTCGAAGAGGTTATGGACCATTTTTAATCATATTTTGCATTTATTACTTAACCAAGGGCACCAATACAGTAGTATTAGTTGAACCATATGTTGTAGGATGAAATGGACTATGATACATGTGTGACAATGTGATGGTGGTATATAATGGAACATCGCTTATGACTTTGTTTACCTTAGGGATAAATGATCTAGAGTTGTTTTGCAAATACTCAATCATTCTAGTGATCTCAAACAAACTCATCTACTCGTCTTGCAAATCCATATGATACTAATGACGTCCTAGCGGAGTCCAATATCTCAAGGACCAACTGTGTGTGCAATGAATGTTTATTTTCCATTGATTTTGAGTAAGGTAATGACACAAGCCAATCAAGAACCATTGTGTGTGCAAATAATGAATTCATTTACCAATCTTGAGTAAGGTAAGATTAAACTAGTCATGAAGAGAACCAAAAAGCTAGCTTGTCCTTATGTGCGTTCAAAGGTCTCTTCAAGAGAGATGTGTCACCATGCATGAGCATAGTGCATTGTTAGGATCTCCAAGATTTGGGAAATTGGATTCTCAACCACTCAAATCAAGTCCTGATGAGAATTAAACCCTATCTTTACTACTTGAAGGCCTATTATTATTACTTTGTATTTATAAAGAGAGAGTTTTGGGGAATCGAATTCTCAACCACTCGAATCGATTCTTGATGAGAATTGTAGTCGATCCTTACTCCTCACTCTATTATTATTATATTTTTGTGAAAAGAGTTAGAGATTTGGGGAATTAGATTCTCAACCACTTGAATCAAGTCCTGATGAGAATTTTATCCTATCCTTACTACTCACTCTTTTATTTTTGTGAAATCTTGCAAAGATGTATATTTATTTTATTGTTGGACTATGTGTATAATGGGACAAGCAAAAAGAACTTTTCACTTCAAGGTTCAATATAATCATGGCGTCATCTCTCCTTGATGCAAGATCTCATTAATAAATGTGATATGTGTTTGGTTCAAAAGTGGTAGAGTCAATTCCCAAAACTCAAAATTTTCTTAGTGAAAAGTGCACTTTGGTCCTATAGGAGACCTGATTTAACTAGGAATAACCTATAACACCTAAATATTATTTTGCGTTCAAAGACTACCAAATAAATGAGGTGCTATGGGGTTTTACTACATTTTTTTTTTCATAATTTTGATTTTATTTTTTGGTATGATGGTGGATGGTGGAATGAAACCAATACTAGGATGAAGGTACCCTTGATTAAGGCAACAAGACTTAGTGGACTAACAATTATCTAAACTAACCGAATGACAACCAATATGGTAAGCAATATATATGAATGCAATAATAGGTTATGTAAATGTCGTGTACAAGGAAATGATCATGGAATGTATATGAGTTATGGATGCATGAATGGATGCATAAAATGCAATATGAATGATTAAGCTAATTTTTTTTTGTATTTATTTTTATTTTTATTATTTTTGCCATGTATATATGTACATATTTTGTATTAGGTTGGCCAAGGTGGCGGTGGTGGATCGATAGGTGGCTCGACTCACTCTAGTGGAAGGAAGAGATGAAATATGAGCCTAAGATAGGAAACATGTGAAGGTAAAACTCATCTTCGTCAGTGAAGGGTAAAATGGGGATTGACTCTTCTTCAAAGTTATCAAAGGTGATTGAGGGTACGTCATATTCCTCATCGAAGTCTTTCTTAGAGCCATCATCGAAAATGGAGTCTATCATGGCAACTTAGGATCTCATTTCTAAAAAATCCTTGTATAAAAGAGGCACAAAATCAAGGTCTATGTATTCATCCTCACTATCATCACTATCTTCATTCTCCTCACCATGCTCTTTGGGACCTATAGTGGGTTGTTGAAATGCTTGCTAGAAGAAGGTGGTGGAGGAGAGTGGCTTGTATCCTAAGCTAGAGCGATCATGCACCTCTTGATAGTGAGGTTGAATGATATCATGAATACCCTGTTCATGTTGTCCTGAGCCATATGCTTACCAATTAACCCGTCAAAAATATTACATTGAGAAATCTAGATTGGATAGATATTCGATATTGGCATAAACTTATCTTTGGATTTCATCAAGAGGAGGTAGATTAGATGAAGAATCTACTTCCCCATACACAAAATTGGTCTTGTTTGGAGTTGAACCAATGTTATATACCACACCTATAGCTAAAGGTGGGTTGTGTGGGTGATCATAGTCTCTAACAGTATCGATGCTATGTGGGTTGATTGTGACATTTTGAACTATGTACTCGCCAAATATTGGATTGGTAAGATGGACTACAACTTGGGTGGGTGTTGACGTGGATGACATTGGTGCCGAGGTGGAGGCTCCAAGAGAAACCTATGGCTCAACTGGTGGTGGTGGAGGAGGGTTTAAATAACTGGTGTGGCTAACAGGTTGATGCTCAGGACAAGGCAGGGTGATGATGAGTGTTGGTTGACTCAAATTGGGTGGTTGACTATGTGATGTGGAGGCTTGCCTCTCCTGTGTGACATTTATAGGGGTGACAAGTTGATTGTTTGGTTGATGTGATGAGATGTGACTTGATGGAGGTATGGGTTGATTTACGGGATGATTTGGTGTGATTGGAAAATGATTAAAGTTGATGTGGAGGCATGATTTGGGTTGATGTTTTGGGATGTGGATGGATGATCAACTATGAAAAAAGACTTTGGAATGGGTGCTTTTGATGATGTGTTATGAGGTTGGGCTGATTGAATGGTGATGAGGGTGGGATAAATATGTGGATGGGAGTGATGGTTCATATGGATTGGAGATGAAGTTGCACTTGAATGGCTCTGTGTCTGTTGGTATGCAATGTATCTATTCCTCATGCACGCATTTCAAGCATTGGTGCAACATTGAGGGAAAACTCATAATTTCCCTAATCTAGGGGTGCCCAAGTAGTATGTTATAAGCCATGGTTCCCTTTAGAATATGGAACATGGTGGGGATGATCTTAATCCCTACTCTCACAAGTATGATGACTATTTTGACTATGGAACATAGGGCATCATTGAAATCTCGCAAGGTAAAGGTGGAGGTGGCAATGTGTGAAGATGGAAGGTTAAGAAGTTGAAGTGTTGTGGTGGCGAAAATGTGGATAGAGGAGCCAGTGTCGATTAACGATCATTTAAAATATTTTTGGTCAATATGAGCTATGATATGAAATGGAGGATCAGGTAACTCTGATGGCATTGATTTTATTTCAAAATCATAAAATGATATTAAAGGTTCCATGCATGTCTAAAAATTCTCCACAAAGTTAGCAAAGGCATTAGGATATTGGGTTTCAACTTATATGGATTTTAGGACCTCTATCAATGCCTCTCTATGTAGGGAAGACTATTTTATAAGCTCATTTATTGATAGTTTGGTCGAGGCCAACTTTAGGCTATGCATCAATCGACTCCTCAATGTGATGATTTTCGTAGGTGGCAATGATGTAGGTGGAATGGAGGTTGGTATTTGCAAAGAAACATTGACCTATGCTTCATAAAGTGGGTTGGAATAGATGATGTTATGAGTGAATGAGATGGAAATGTATTGGTTGGATGATGATGAAGGGTTTTGGATCATAGGTATGGATGTGGCCTCAAAAAGAGGGTTGATGATGACTTGGTTGTTATGATGAGGGTGTGAAAAGGTGGGTTCCTTCTGTAAGGTAGGAACAAACCAAGGTGGAATGGTGAGTGATGGCAAATATGGAAAGACCAAATTCAGATAACTTTTGAGGGCATCATAATATATGTAGGTAGTGTGATTGTTAAATGATGTGGATGAGTTTGTACAGGGAGTTTCGAGGATCGAGGTATGAAATTTTTTTTGCATCATATCCATACCCGAAGTGGGTACGGTATTGGAGGATCCAATAGGTAAGTCTAGATACATGATCCATGACACATTGGCTTGCTCAGCCGTAAAAGCAGCTGAGGCATAGAAAACTTGAGCATAATGCTTCATGGATGTGGGTGGTTGGCTTTGGATATTGTTTAAAGCTTTGGATTGACTCTGGGTCATTACCATAAGCTAAGGTTGAGATGGGTATATGTGTGAAAATATGATGCGAATGAAAAGCAAACAAACATACAATCAAACAAATGTCTTCTATGTTTCTATTTCATTTTTGCAGTTTTGTTTTTTATATTTTTTTGAAGTTTTTAATTTTTTTGAGTTTTTGGGGTTTTTGTGTGTTTTATGTAACCTAGATCTAAAATCTATGCAAGGTAGGTGGTGGAATGAAATCTAAAAAGGTGTTTTCAAACTCACCCCTTTAATGAAGGATGAATCACAAATGACTAATGAAGCTTCCCAGATGACGCTTGGTAATGGGTGTAACCTAGGAAAAAAAAATACTTATTTGAGAGAGATCATCCTGTCTAGTGCCTTGCTATCGACCCATTTGGGCTTTTGCTTCACCCTCGTGCGAGTTTGGGCATAAACGATAGTTGTAATTCCACACATTATTAAGCCCATGGGAACTAAAGGGTGTCTAACCTTGATTACACTGAGCTAACCTCAATAATAACCATTTTCTTGGTGATGAAGTCCAATAAATTGTTGTGCTAGCTATGGTTTATTCTAGGGCTCTCTGACGGTTGGTGATGAAATCCAACTTGTTTAGGTGGTTTTCCTCACACTTGTCATGCAACGGTGTGACATATTAAAACATGCAAAGTGTGTGTGGTGGTTTATTTTTTCTAAAGCAAAAGCACAAAATTACCCTAAAATGTGATCTATTATGAAATTTTGATTTCTTGCCTAAAATGCAGTCAAAACATAATTAAAAACCATATAGAACATAAAAACAAAGAAAAACCTATATTAAAATGTAGCACACAAGCTCCCAAAAGGCCCTAGAATGTTTGTGACTCTCTATATATTTTTAATTAATGCACCCTAGAATGGATTTTTAGCTTTCAATGCCTAGAATGATACTACCTCCTAATTTGATGCAAAATCTGACAAAAAAAATACAAAAAAACAAATACAGAAAGCTTTTCCCTTTTCAAAAGTAATTGTTTTTGAGTTAGGGTTTTAAGTTACTTACTTGGGATCCTTTAATTTTTATTAATTTTTTTGTTAATTTCGTAAAATGGAGTTTTGAATACCTGAAAACAAAAAACAGATACATATCAACAAATAATAGATAGTAAGACAAGCAAAATAGAACCCTTTGGGGGTCCCATCGTGATCACCATTTTGTAAGCAATAAAGATACACCCAAACAAATAAATATTGAAACAAGCAAGTGCAGTAAAAGAATGATCTTTGTATTAAATTTTTGAGAGCCTTGATCTCCTCTCTTTTACAATAATGGTATGCCCCAAATTGTAGGGGTTACAAAAAGTGTGCTTGCTTTCATATTACAATGAGCAAAAGAGGGAGAAACCCCTTTTGCATATCAATGGAATGTGGGTGTGATGAATCTTTGTTGCTCCAATCAGATTGTTGGATGGGCTTGAGTATCCTTGCAGGCCATCCTTACTTCAACAACTCAAAAACTTGTCACTGGCACACATATCCTACAATGAAAAGAGTTAGTAGCATATGAAGGGCCTCCACATTGTGAGGTCCTTTTTGATGTAAAGTAAATCTATAAAACCTCGAATATAAATACTTAAAAAATATAGAAAAATATGTAAAATATAAAAATAATAAATTTAATACCTTGCTGATTTACCTACTTTGATTTGGGTTTATTGATGGCTGAATTTTCTTCCATTTAAACATAGGGTTGCACTTGAGTCTTTGTTACTCCAAATGATCTAAAAATTGGTGGAGATATTTTAGGGTTTGTCAGGAACCTACCCTCAAAATTTTAGCTCAATCCGAGTTTGAATGAGTGAGATATGGTCAAAACAAGTTGGGTAGGTTTAGCAGTCCTATGCAAACGTGATATGATGGTATGATTTCATCCCTCCTTTCCATTACAAAAGTGATGGGATTTTTATAACCTTTTGTAAGGTTAGGGTTAGGGTTTGACAAATGGATTAGGGTTTTTTAAGGGTTATGGTTTGGAAAGTGGCTAGGATTTAGTGTCTACAAAATGTTATATTAATACCAAAATATAGAGCTCCGAGGTGTAGACAAATTGGTTCATCCAAAACCCATAAGGGGGCGAAGGTCCAAGGTTCAAATCTCGGGCCTCACTGGACTGAACACTTGTCCCTTTCCTAGTGCTTTCAGTGGCATAAAAGGTTTAAAATGATTGTGCAAAGATCTGTGTGGTGGATTTCGGGGCGGACAACACAGAATATTGTGGAGGCCATAAAAGTTGGACAGCCTGCCCGAATTCGTGGCAGCTACCGATTCCACCATGGTAAAAAAAAATACCAAAATATAGCCATCATTGTCCTTATTTCCTTCACCTTGTATCTTCCTATGTGGTATTCTAAAGGGTTTTTTATCTTGTTTTGGAGCCTTGATATGAGCAAGAAATGAAAATGAAAATTCAAAGAAGAAACAAAGAAAGAGAATGAGAGAGGCTTTTCTCCATGAAAATTCACACACAATATTATTGATATCCAGTCTTTATAAAGGAGTACAATGATGCTTATTTTAGAAGGCATGCTTTTAAAATAAGACATGCTTCTTAAAAATAAGACATGTTTATTTTTAGAATATGCTAAACATAATAATTAATTAAAAACATAATATTGCTATATAAAACTAAGTCTTATATAGAGACCAAGCCTAATATATAAATAACCTTATATAGAGACTAAGCCTTATCAATTCCTCCTTGTTTAGTGGAAAGTGTCCCCACTTTCACTAGAATAGGGGAAAAGACTGTGAAAAATATGGCATAGAGATCCTTTGTGCTTGTGTCCCCACTTTTTCTATAATAGGGGAAAAGGTTGTGAAAAATATGACACAAAGACCCCTTGTGCTTGGGTTGTTTATGTACTTGTATGACCAAGTATGTAGTGGTACTTGGATGTTGTTGCTGCTATAAATAAGAACAAGGCCATGGTAGTGCATGGTTTTATGGTGGTGGTTGTTATTGTTTTGGTGATGATGCTTATTGTGGTTGTGGTAGTTGCTGCTATTGTTGAGGAGTAGCTAGGGATAAATGTTGTTGTTGTTGAATCTATTGAAGCTTGGGGTTACAGGTGGCTACACTTGAGACTGTGAAACTAGCAGTTGAGCATATAAAGATAATGACAATGTGGATGATAATTGATCAAAAGAAGGCCATTGTTGCACCTTATAATATGTTATGTGAAGATGATCAAATTATTGCAAAAGATGTCGAGATGGTTTCCCTTAAAAGTCCGATTGTTGAACTGGCTAATGGTGTTGTCATATAAGTGTGCGACCCCGAGAAGCGTGCACCTGTACTCTTACTTGCAATATTATACCAAAATGAAATGAAAGACCATGAAATGCATATAACATGAAAATAACAAAGAAATATCCTTTTATTTATATTGAAACCCGGTTACATGTTGGTCCCTCTGAGGGATACCCATTTTGATACAATGAATTACAAGTGAATAAAATGTCCCCTCGCAAAGGGGTGGTGCACTTTCGTAGGCTTCCCGATCTCACACATGAACTTGTACGAGGGCTCACAGATGCCTCCTCCAGATCTGCTCCTGAAGGGATCCTCGTGCTCCTGATGCTTCAATCCGATCCTGTAGACCTGTATCTACGTTCATGGAAACAACAAAGCATGATAAGTAGTATGGGCCACCTCTCCGGAAGAGGCTCTTGTTAGCAAATATGATAATATAGATAAATAAGCATAATGTGCATTGAAATATAGCAGATGTAAGCAATATGCATATGAAAATCAGAAATATTAATCTAAATGTAATGAAAGATTCAAATCTATGCTAAAGCCATGTAAATGAAATAATACTAAATAAATATCTATTACTAAGAACAAAGGAATTGACCATTCTAAAACCTGGCTATGACTATGGGCCACTATCAAAGACAACGACCTCTGATTTAAAGGTTACCTCAGGTCTAATGGGCTATGGTAGTCAATCCTTGCTCGAATTGATGTTCAAGGGTCACCTAGCGTGTCTCATACACTGAATGGTGATTGGGTACGATGAATATGAATCACATTATGTGAACGTGGCTCAACCGGATGGCGCTCCGATGCTCTCTCTATGGGCGTATTTTGGCTCTCCGTCTCGATAGGGCTCCATTGCTCAACTCTCAAACTTCTCGGATCCTTTGCTTCTTGTGGGAGAGTCTATATGTAGACTTCCCTCTTAGGGTTTGGACCTTGGCTTCCTGAAGAAGCTTCACTCCAAATCTGCATGCGACTAACCATCCTAGGGGGAATGCATTAGTCACAATTTTGCATTGAAGGGGCAGTTAGGAGGAACTCAGGGAGTTCCTCACCGAAATCCACCCAAAATCCATGCATAGGTGTAGTCAAACTGCGTGATCTGGGCCCGTATTCATGGCCAGACTATTTGTGATCTTGGCCGCTATCAGATCTAGCGGCCAAGTCTAGCCACTGTAGTCTCCAGCGGCCAAGGTTCTTGGCCACTCTGCCTGAGAGCGACCAAGCCTAGAGGGGCTAGAACTGCCCTGCTTGAGTGGTTAGGACCACTGCTTGCTCTTGGAGAGATCCAAGAGGGTTCATATGGCTTGAGAATGTGCCCATATGGGTAGTCCCCTAAACATGATGCATTTTAGGTGTCTATAGATGCCCCTTTTTGGGATGCGTTGTGGGACAACACAATGCAGAGCAAAAATAGACCACCTAGGGTCACATCATAGGTTTGCATGATGATCATTGATCTTGACCAACATAGGATACCCCAATCATGCGAGAGGGCATGAATCCTAGAATCATTGCTTCCAATGGAATGGAAGGCTTAAATTTATGGAGGTTTGCACTCGCACATCAGACGATCGGGTAGCTTTAGTACTACTATAGATCCGAAGGGAGGGGAGCTACAAACTAAACTTGTCATATTTGCTTTTTGCCCCAGCAAAGGGTAAGCTTATGATAGTTGTTGGCAATGATTCATAAGATGAATGTAACTCTGACATGATCAAGATGATATTTTTTTGACTTTGATTATGATATGTTGAAACTTCTTGACTACCCCCTCAAGCGACGAGTCGATGAGGAAAGGACCATTCATAAAGCGATGAGTCACTTTGACCAAAATGAATGATTTGGATCTCTTAGAGGGTTTGCATTTGTTGCTATAGCTTAGTTCCCATCTAGGTGTGATTTCAACCTTATTTGGTGATTGCACCTCTTTATCCCATGGAGCGGTCCGACCTTAATGGTCTTCTTAGGGAATCAAGATTTTAGCAATTCTATTGTTACTTGTGTTGACTCATTTTTTTCTTATAGGAGAAATGAGACGTATCCTCGCTCCCGTGGGGTGGTCCAGCCATCATGGCCTTCTTCAAGTTTGAGATGAACCATCTCAATTCTACCATAACTTGTTTTCCCCAAGTGGCCTTATGGTTATTTGTTCATCTTGTCGAATTGCATGGATTGCTTGTCACTGCAATCACCAAGTGTGTAGAGCAAATGACTAGGTACGAGGCTCGTTTGGGTTTTTGTTGATTATTTGATTTTTAGTTTTGATTTTTATGATGTTTTTGGATTAATATGCTCTTTATGCCCTATTTTGTAGCATTCTATGATGACAATTTGTTGCAATTTCTCCTTATTTCTTGGTTGTTTTCGGGTGTAGCGGCCCCCAAATTGTCGCTTGTGGCCGCTATCAGGTCCATTGGCCATGAATTTTGGGCCACTGAGGTCAACAACTACCATGGTGCGACATGGGAAAATAAAAAAGGTAATTAGGGTTTGAGCTATCATTGTTGTCAATTGTCATTTTGCTTTTGGAGCTTTGAGGTGAAAGTGACCACTCTAACCGAGACGCTGCTAACACGATGACATGGCTGAGTAGGGTGAGTCTTCGACAAGTGGAGGAGCTGGTGCTTCTTGGGTATCTCTCTAAACCCTATTCTTTTTGTTATTGTGGTAAAATGAACCAAACTAACTAATTTGGAAAAATAACCTCATTAAACTTGTCGGTAATGAACCTCACCAACAATTAGGCTTAATCCTAGGTTTTAGTTAAGTGGGTTTTCATTTGAATTTAATTTTATGTAATTTTTTCATGTTTTTGGTCCTAGGAGGGACGTCGTTGGATGTCGCTCACTGGTCGCCTCATAGTGGCTAGCTTACTATGGAGGTTGGCCATTGTTCTTAGTGACTAGTTTGAATTTCCAATGGTCATATTTTTGACCATTGGGAGTTGGCCATAGTTCGCTTCAGTGGTCGAGGCACTTTAGGTTAAATTTTAATTTTTTATTTTTAGGCCAATTAATTGATTTTTTTGAAATTTGAGTGTCTTTTATGAAAATTTTTGCATGATAGGGTGCATTTATGTGTTGCTCATGTAGCCTTAGAGCAGTTTGATTTTCTTTGCACTATTTTAGCATGTTTATTGTATTTATTTAGTTGTAGTGTATTGATTTAAGCTTTATTTTGCACTTTCTAGATCTTATCTACTCGGGCTCGAGACCCAAAGCTACTCTATGACCTTCTCGAGGAGATGCTTGATATAGAGTGGGCCTAGCTCAAGGCCCATGGGCTATAGTTTGCTACTGGCCTACCCATGATCATGTCAGATCAGGCATATCTGATGGCCCTGGCACATCAGTGGGATTCTAGGACCAACACCTTCCATTTTCCCACTAGTGAGATGACCATCACACTAGAGGATGTCTATAGGATTCTTCGGTTGCCTTTTGATGGAGTTCCCCTTGTCTCCTCCCCCACTACTGCATGATGTGCAATGTTTGTGAGGGTCTTTGGTGAGCATGCTGATGCTGCTTCTAGGGATACTCGCTTGGGGGAATCTCTATTTCCCATTGGTATGATGAGGAGGTCTTCACCTGACTACATGTCATGTTGTTGATGGTCATCTGCAACACCCTTGTTCCTGATTGCTCTAGCTTGAGGTTCTCATGGAACCTCTTATCGATGGTACATGACCTATTGGATAGTGAGCAGCCTATCATATATGCCTGGGGGAGCGCACTATTGGCATAGTGCTATGATGAGTTATACCACATCCAGCATCATGGATGGGCCAACATTACCTGTAGTTTGCTTCTTCAGGTCTGGGGCTGGGAGCACATCAAGATTGATCACCTTAGAGGACTTCTAGTGGAGATTATTGATCTGGATAGAGATGTATAGTGCTATGGATCCAGGTGGCCTAGGGCGCTCGAGGAGCGCAAGAGCTGGCCTTATGCAGGGGAGCTTTCTCACTACAGGGTGTCCTTTATAGGTTTATGGGCTGATGACATCATATGGAGGCCCTATCATGAGTGTCCTACTTGGGATGATCCTATCAACTTCACAATGAGGACTCACCATGATCGATGGTTGATTGGCCATAAGGTCGGTATCTAGGAGTTCTTCTATTATTCTAGGGTGCTATGATAGTTTGGGATCCGATAGGATGTTCCTCTCGAGTCGGTTGTCTATCACTAAATTTCCCTCGAGAAGAACCTTCCACCACCATGTGTTATAGTAGTTCTTGAGGAGGATGATCCTCCCATAGTTGATCTTGGAGTAGTCGATGTAGGGGTGATAGAGGCGTACACCCTCTAGTGGGGTACATGGTTATGGTAGGGTGGTGGCCATTTGGGATGGACTTTGGATGTGGTTGAGGTGGAGGATCCTGATGGGCATCGAGTGTGGGCTTAGACAGATGACTAGGGGTAGGCAGGGCAGTAGGAGCAGGTGGCCGAGGAAGCTGTCAAGGAGTAGGTTGATCCCATAGGGGATGATGATGTAGATCTTGAGGAGCAGGAGTCTCCTCTCTGGGCTCAGCTGCACTAGGTTGAGGCTGAGCTACATATTTTTGTGATGCAGGTTTAGTAGTGGGATGCTACCATAGCAGATCTTTAGAGATAGCTTTCTCAGGTTACTATCGAGTGAGATGTTGCTCGAAGTTAGGCTACCCCAGCTATAGGTCTAGATCTTGAGGTTGAGGTGCGATGATTATAGAGGATCATAGAGGAGGATGACACTCAGATGGCCTCATATGCTACCTACATTGCTACCCTTAGATCATAGGTATGATGGCTAGGTGCTATTCCTCAGGAGAGGCCCATAGTAGGAGGTTCAGAGTGTAGTGCATAGAGCACTTCTGGGTAGTCCTCAGCTAGATCGAGTCACAGGACTAGGTCTCATATAGAGCGTACTGGAGGTGCCAGCTCCATGCCGCCTCCTAGAGGGGGTGGTGAGGGTGGTGGCGATGCTAGTGGTGCAGGCCACTCTTGACATGTTATGGCTCACTTGATACTCTGTACTTATTTTTGGGTGTAAGGTCATCTGACCTACACATTTAGCCTTATTGGTGATTTTTGTACTTATTTGACACATGATCATATGATATCTAGACTTTGAGACTCATTATGTGTATTTCCTTATGATTTATGTTTTTATGTTTATGTGATGCAGTATTATGCTTTCATGTTAGATGCTTTCATGGTTTATGATGTGATGTAATATGAAGATGTAGACGAAGAGATGTATGCTTAGATGCTTTTACCTACATGTGTAGGTGTATTATTTATGATGTTTGTAGATGGTTTAGTTTATATGATTTATGTTCCATGATGTGACTGATTTAGATGATATGATGTAGATGGTGTTATGGATTATGTTAATGCCTATTTGTTTTATGCATGTTTAATTTTGATGTCTTGATATGATGAATGCAATGTTGGTGATGCACTATTTATGTGATGATAGTCTAGTGTAGATGAACTTGTATGTTTTAATCACTTAAAACATATTGATGATTAATCATGAGTTTTAACAATCTAGATGGATAACACCACAGAATGTACAAGCAATTATGAATGTAAATAATGATTCTTAACATTAGATTTGATTATTTAAACATTCAAATGCGCGATGAGATGATGTAGGATGTGTGATTATGAAATGACTCATTGCTATGTATGATTATGGGATGAGGTGATTTGTTGCTATGTATGGTTTTTGAGGTTTTCCATGAGACTCAAACACTCTAGTTACTTTATCAAAAGTTGTATACAGACCATACAGAGCTCTTGAAGGATAAAGTTCTGTCATGAAGACCTATGTACTCATTATCCCTATGTGTGCAAGTGAATATATTAAGATAAAACATAAGCATACCCTAGTGCTAGGTGGGATTCATTCAGCCCATTGTTGTATTGGGGATCCTCAAATGTTAATCCTGATCCTAAGTTGGACTTAGTTGGATTAGACTACTAGGTGGTATAGGACACCTAAGGCTAGCTCTTCCACATGCAAACATTGGTCTGTACAAAAGCGAGATGCTAATGTGACAGACATATCATCGTGCATAAGGTTCGACCATGCTGAGAATTCTAGGGATTCAAATTCTAAACTCCCTTATTTTCTTCATATTTATTGGGATACTTGCTCATGATATAGTGATGAAAATCACTGTTTATTTTGATTTTTGATTTCCTTTGTTTTGAGCAAGGGATTTATGTAGTGATGATAATCACTATTCACTTTGTTTTTACGTATTTTGTACTTTGAACTATGACTTTGGAATCTTGAATTTTGCTTTGTTCAGGATTTTTGCTTATTTTGATTAAAGCAAGGGATTTTAGGTAGGGATGAATTTGTCCTTTTGTCAATTCTCAGCATTTTCGAACCGGTCGCATAGGGGGATGAGCAAGATAAACTCTTCACCTTAGGATACCTAGTACCACTTTGTAGTATTCATATTTCCCTTGTTCCAACTAGGATTTTAGTGTTTTGATTAGTGACGGGATTCTGAGCTATAGGCGCTATCAAGCTAAACTCTACCTATCAAAAGCAAAGACAACCTTCTACTAAGTTTGATAAAACCACTAGGTATGGTTGAGTGACCGGAAAACCTTAGTATATTCCTTATAGCAATAGGAGAGGGTTGTGTTGAAAAACACAATTTCACACATGGGTAATGGATGATGATGGTCTTCGGAGATGCAGGGTTGATGTACAAACATGGTGTCATTTGTGAGATTGTGAATGCATTGTGTATGGGAATGTAATGGATGCAAATGCCTATGATGCAACTATGTGAATGCAAATGAAATGTTTTTGTATTTTTGATGCTTTTGGTTGTTTTTGGCATTTTGATTATTTTGATTGTTTTTTTTTAAGTTGTTTTTGGCATTTTGATGCTTTCCTTTTGACCAAGGGTTTATTTAGGGGCTTTTTTGTGTATTTGACCAAAGGGCTTTAAGATGCCTTTGGAGCTTTTTGTGATGATTTGACCAAAGGGCTTTAAGATGCCTTTGGAGAGCTTTTTTGTGATGATTTGACCAAAGGGATTTAAGATGCCTTTGCATATTTTTGTGAGTTGACCAAAGGGATTTAAGATGCCTTTGGAGCTTTTTGTGCTTATTTTTTATTTTGATGTTTTTTGATTTGTTTGGATTTTGATGGTTTCTACTATTTTTGAAATTTTATAGCTATTCGAATGTTTTTGATAGTTTGTTGTTTTATGTGTGGAATGCTTTTAAGTGAATGATGTTGAGAGGTTCTGGCTCCTCAGCACCTTCCAGTGTTGTTAGGTGATATGCCCTAGGCCCAATCTTCTCAGATATGATGTAGGGCCCTATCCAATTAGCCATAAATTTGTCTCGTAGATGCGGCGGTAGGTTTGAGTTCTGCTGGTTCTCTTTAAGCACAAGATCCCCAACCTTGAAGTCTCTTAGGTGGACCCTAGTATTGTATGCTCATGTTAGATGATCCTGGTAAATGCGAAGATGCTCAAGAGCATTGATGCATCTCTCATCCAGTAAGGTCAATTGATCCAGGTGAGCTTGCCACGTAGTGTCATCATTGATGAACTCTTTCAATGCGACGCGCAATGTTGGAAGTTCTAACTCTAAGGGCATGATGGCCTCAGTGCCATATACAAGTGAAAAAGGTGTTGCCCTAGTGGGTGTTCGTATGCTAGTCCTGTAAGCCCATAATGCTAGAGGTAGCTACAGATGCCAATCCTTGTGATTCTCTTTCATCGTCTTCTTCAGAATGGCTACTATTGTCTTGTTTGAGGCTTCTGCTTGCCCATTTGCCTATGGATAGTATGGTGTCACAAAACTATGTTGAATGTTGTACTTGGCTATTAATGCTCGTACATTTTTGTTTTTGAACGATGGTCCATTATCCGATATTATTTTGAAAGGTACCCCAAAATGACAAATGATATTGTGGAGCATGAACTCCATAATCCGAGGACCAATCATCGATGTCATGGGGATCGCTTCCACCCACTTGGTGAAGTATTTCGTAGCCATTAAGATAAATGTGTGTCGGCCTAATGATGGGGGAGAAACCTTTCCGATTAGATCGAACCCCCACTACGAAAAGGGCCAAGCCGCCTGGATGGGCTGTAAGGCCTGAGATGGCAAGTGTGTCAAGTTCGCATGATGTTGACACTTAACACATTTCTTGACATATTCATAACAATCCTTTTCCATGGTGGGCTAGTAATAACCCATCTGAAGGATGCGCTTGACAATGGCCATGCCACTGAAGTGGCCACCACACGTACCATCATGAGCTTGAGAAATAGCCCAAGCTGATTCTTGGGGCTCCAAGCAATGAAGGAGGACTCCATCGTAACTTCGATGATACAATATACCTCCTAGAAAGACATATCTTATCACTTTCTTCTTGAATGCTCACTTCTCGACATGTGATAGTCCCTGTGGGACACTTCCAAGTCTTAGGAAATCTTGCAACTAGGAGAGCCAGTCCTGATATGCTACTACCTCGACTGATAAGATGACTTGTGTCTCTTGTGATTCGATTTGCACAAATGTAGATTGAGAGATAATCTTGTGGTGAATAGTGGTACCATTCCCCATAGGACCTAGGGAGATCAAGGCTCCCCAAGGTGCCTTCTTTAAGAAGTCTCTGGATTTACAGAACCAATCTTGGTCTGGCTCTATATGAATCATGTTAATAGATTCCTTGTTATCCAAAGCCTCATGCTGGATCACTGAATGCGAAAGCATTTTTACATGAATGGTAGTGAAATCAGTAGATGGATTCTAAGGGATCAAGGACCCTAGAGATGCCATGGTGTCTATAAACCTATTTGATGAATGAGGGATAGCCTCGATGTCATACCACTCAAGTCTGGCTAGGTAAGTGTCAACAAGCTCTTTGTAAGCTTTCAGGATTGGATCCCGACATTGAAATAATCCTTTGACTTGGTTGACTATGAGTAAGGAGTCATCAAAGATATTTAACCTTTTGATTTTCATGGAGATGGTTGTTTGGAGACCCAGGATTAGGGCCTCGTATTCGATGTTGTTGTTAGTGCAAGGAAAGTCTAACTTGAATGACAAGGGCATTGGAGCACCTTGTGGTATGAAAAAGATGATCCCTATACCACCTCCTTGCTCACACTTCGAACCGTCAAAGAACAAAGTCATGTCAGCTTCATTTCCTAATTCTTCGGGCTCGGGTGCCTCCGATAGTGCAAAGACTGCATCATCAGGAAGCTCTATGGTGAGGGGCCTACTATTCTATAGAGGCACCTCAACCAGTTGATCGGCTATGACTTGTCCCTTGATGGAATTTTGGCTTATGAACTCTAGATCGAACTCTATCAATAGCATGATCCACTTTGCAATACGTGTGTTATGATATGTCTTGCTCATCATATACTACAAAGGATTTTGTTTGGATATTACATATGTTGTATGACTCAGCATGTAGTGGCACAATTTCTTGGTTGCGAAGACCACTGCTAAACATAGTTTCTCTACATATGCATATCCAACTTCGTAGCTCACCAATGTGCGACTGATGTAATATATTGCTTGCTCTTTGTCTTGCATATTCTTTTGAGCCAACATGGTGCCCAAAGCAAAATCCGTAGTAGATATATACAATAGGAAAGGCACGTCTGGCCTTGGCGGAGCTAAAACTGATGGCATTTCTAGGTATTCCTTGATCTCAGCAAAGGCTTGCTGACATTCTTCATCCCACTAAAAAGGGACTCCCTTGTGTAGCAGTCGATTCATGGGTCGACATTTATTCGATAGTTGTGCGATGAACCATTTTATGGATGCTACCTTGCCCTGTAGGCTTCTTAGTTCCTTGATGTTTGTAGGTGGGGCCATTTCTAGGATAGCCTTTACCTTTGTTGGGTCCACCTCGATGCCTCATTTAGAAATGATGAATCCCAAGAGTTTTCCAGAAGTCATGCCAAAGATGCATTTCTTGGGGTTCAACTTGACATTGTGCTCAATCAGGTGATCGAAGACCTTTATGAGGGTCTCAACATGCTCTTCACGTAGTAATGACTTGGCTAGTAAGTCATCTATGTAATCTTCCAGGATCTGATGCATGTAGTCATGGAAAATGTATGTCATCACCCGCTGATAAGTGGCTCCAGCATTTTTAAGGCTGAATGGCATTACTTTGTAATAGAATGTCCCCCATGGAGTGGTGAATGTGGTTTTATGCTGGTCTTCGACTTTAATCTAAATCTGATTGTAACCAAAAAACCCATCCATTAGGGAGAGCATCTCATGACCTATTGTTGCATCTACAAGAGCATCTATGTTGGGCAATGAGAATGAATCCTTTGGCATTGCCTTGTTGAGATCCCTAAAATCAGTGCAAATACAGACTCTTCCATCAGGTTTTCCTATGGGCACCATGTTTGATACCCACTCTGGATAGTCGATGGGGACAATAAAGACCACATCCAATAATTTTTGCAATTCATTCTTAACCATCAAAGCAATTGTTGGATGCATATTTCTTAGCTTTTGCTTGACCGACTTCTTTGCGGGGTCTAGCGATAGGTTGTGAACAACCATCTTAGGATCTAACCCCGACATATCTTTGTAGGTCCAAGCAAAGAGATCTGGTCTCTCTTTTAGTAGGGGAATTATGATGGCCTGTTCTTCTGGAGACAAGATTTCTCCGAACTTGACTTTCTTTGGTTGAGATGGATCATCACTGATGTCTACCTCGAAAGTCTCCTCTATAGCCATATGTGATCCCTCCTCCAGCTGATGAGGAGTGGGGATCAGATGAATGTCATCTACTAGATTTATAGTCCCTACTGACTCAGGGTTCAAACTAGTGTGATAGACATCATGTGCATAACCTGATGCAAAATGGAATGGTTGTAACATTTCTTCATTGGGAAAGAAATCCTCAGGCTCTAGGGGTGAATCGATGCGATCCCAATCGATAGCATCTATGTCAAGACATAGTGGTTTTGAAGGATCTATTGGGTTATGGAGTGGCATGGTCAAATCAATGGATATCATATTGATGGATGGGATAGAATCTCCAGGACCACTGGGGTGCGACTCTACCTCGAGGGGGTTGTCTATGCTCACGATGAGGCTCAGGAGGCATCGAGATCTCAGGATTTGGGTGATGGATCGATGAAATGATGGGATCATTAGGCAATATATGTTCTCTGAATGTTGGTGGATCTAGATTGACAATGCGATAAATGGCATCTAGGTTTAGAGGCCTCCCCTAGAAGTGAAGGCCAGGATCTATGGCATGGAGTGTCACTTCTCTCTCAACAAGCAAGTCGATTGGGTGCAAGTGGTGAGGCCCTAGATAAGCCATCTCTATTTCATCTTTGAAGTCATCATCGCTTATCCAAAAACTATTTGCATTTGTTTCTACCCCTAGGATGGGGTGATGCCTTTCTTGTGAATGCCCTAGATAGGCCAGCTCAGTCTCATCTTCATAGTCATCATCGCTTATGAAGAAACCATTAACGTTTGTCTCTGGCCCAATGATGTGGCCTGCATGTCTTGGCTATAAGTAGGCCCTCTCTGTTGAGTCCTCTGACTCATAGTCACTTTCTTCTGATGTGTGTCCTTCCTTATCTGAGATGTACTCACTCTCATCTGAGATGTAGCCACTCTCTGTGTGGCCTATCCAGGTAAGGTTTTGCACATATCGAGGCCCATGGTAGGCCAACCTAGTTTCTTTTTTTCCATGCTTGGGACATAGCTGTAATCCTCTCGCTCATAGCTATGCAATAACTCTTCCTCCCATAGGATGACTCCTGAGGGGTTTGCTTTGAGGGAAGACTCAGGGTGATATGTCTCTGGGGGTGCGATATTGACTGTTGACACCCATTCGTCACCCCACAAGTTTTTGCCAAGGGGTCAAAGTGGGTTCCAATCAATGTTCTCTTCGAAACCAATGTTTAGCCTATCTAAGGCTACCTCTAAAGAGTCATCATGACCCTATTTGTGATATCCTAGGCCCCACCTATCAGTAGGTAGTTGATACTATGGTCGACATGGCTGTCTATGCCCCTTCTCATATAGGCCTAGGCCATAGCCATGCCAGTGACACTGTTCAAAGTATCTCAGTGCAAACTCAAGGTTTGACAAGTAATGGACACTCATGGTGAATGGCTCATCCTCATCATTCTCTAGGTCAGGAGCAGTGTGGGCATAGTCCAACCCAACGTATATGAAGTTGGTCTGGTTGGGCAGAATCCCTAAGGGTACCACCATCCCTATTGGCAAGTTTGGGACTCTTGGTCATCCCATATCTTGTGCAGACTCAATGATCGATATGAAGGTCACATTTTGCACAAGATACTCTCCTAGCACTGTGTTGGCTAGATGTACTATCACCTAGGGGGTTGATGATGTTGTTGATGATGCAGGTGAGGTAGGTTGTGGTACCTCCTCGCCTCTCTCTTGGGAATGTTCCTCCTCCATGGGAATATGGATTTCTTCTACTGCTTTAGTCGGATGCTCTTGGGGTCCTTCCTCCACTAAGGGTGCCTTCAACTTCTATTTATCCTTGGCCTTATCAGTCACAAGCCTTTCAGAAGTGCTCATTGCTTTGGTTGTAGGAGGTGGTGCCGATGTTGATGGGTCACCTCGCACTGATCTACTCTGGCTTCTGGACTATGTGGTTGGTGATGATGGTCTGATGTATAAGTGCGTTGATGGGAGGTCAAAACCTCTGGGTAAGTCAACTTGGTGCACATACTTAAATGGCTCTTCATCATATGGGACTACATGCACCTGTCCCTCATGCACATACTTGACGCATTGGTGCAGGATCGAGGGTACGCACTGCATGTCCCTAATCCAGGGGCACCCTAGAAGGATGTTATATTGCATTACCCCTTCCAACACATGACACATCATAGGGATGGTCTTATGTCCCACTTTTATAGGTAAAATGATCATGCCCACTATGGTGCATAGCGCATCATTAAAATCCCTGAGGGTGTATGAAGTCGGGATGATATTGGACTTGGGTATCTTCAAGTGCCCTATAGCTTTGGAGGTAATGATGTTGATTGATGAGCCGGTATCAATCAGAACCCACTTGAATGGTATGTCATTGATAAACGTGATGATGTGTAGAGGCGGATCTACTGTAGTAGTTGACACTTCTTTGATTTTGTGATCATAAAAATGAATCACGGGCTCTTGGCATTGTTGCACTTGCCCCACAAAATGTGTGAATACATCTAGATTCTAGGGCTGGAGCTCGATGGATCTCAAAATCTCCATTAATATCTCCCTATGCCTAGGGGACTATTGTATAAGCTCATATATGGATAACTTGGCTGGAGTCATTTGTAAATTTTTCTCCAGTCTACTCTGAACCATTATTAGAGGTCTCACTAGGGGACCTGGAGGATTGTTTTGCACTTGTCTCTATCGGGGTACAACGGCATGTTGATAGGAGCCATCGATGGCTGTGGTTGCCCATATCTCTGACTCCTGGTTGCTACATTGACTAATTCAACCATTCTGATGCATCCTTGAATAGGTGGCTCAACTCAGATCTGGTTGACCTATGCACCTTGATCCCTCGGGGCTTCATGATTGGGTAATGGGTTCCTAAATATACCCATATCCCTATTGTCGAGAGCTAGTGGGTTATCAACTTTGAGCTCTCCTTTCTCAATCATGTTTTGTACTACATTCTTAAATCCCATGCAGCTCTCGATGTCATGCCCTGGTATCCGATGGTATGGGTAATGGTGGTCTTCCCTATATCCCTTTGCCTTGGGTCGGTTAGGGTCCAACAGTTGTATGTCGAGGAATATTATCCTCTATGCCTCATTCAATTGGTTGAATATCGACTACATCGACTCATTCAGAGGCATGAAATAATGAGGTGATCGACATTCCCTATTTTGGCCCTGGTTGTTCTTGGGATCGTAGTTAGCTGATGGGGGTTGCACTTGATAATTCTAGGGCTGCTGTCCATTCCCCCTATGGTGTGGCTAATATAACTTGATTTACCTGAGTAGGCTTGGCCTGCTTTTGCTTGTTCTTGTTGTTCTGATTGTTTTTACTCCACTCTTTCTTGTTGTGGAGCTTAAGGTCTCCTTCATCGACCTTAATGTCTTCTATTATCTTGGCCTAAGCCAAGGCTTCTTCGAATGATTTGTATTGTTGCAACTACAATAGTAGAGATATGTGCTTTGTGTAGCTCTTTGTGAACATCTGGATGAGCTCTTCTATGGGGATGGGGAATGATAGCTTCACCATGAATTTTCTCCATCTATCCCCATAGTCCATCACTAGCTCATCATCGTATTGTTTTAGGTTGGCCAGATCGGACAAGTTCACTTTCTTCTTAGCATCAAAGGAGAAATATTCTAGGAATGCATTTACCAGTTGTTCAAAGCTAGTGATGCTATGCTTGGGTAACTGGTTAAACCATTGGGTTGCGGCCCCTGAGAATGTCATGATGAATGTTCTCAACATCAAAGCATCATCTTTGTGTAGATGGAAGCATGCATTTATGAAGTTGGTCACGTGCTCTTGCGTGTCTCCTTCTCCCTTGAACTTATCCAACCTAGGCATCTCAAAGTGCCTAGGATATGTGGGACTCGGGACTGACGGGCACAAAGGTTGATTATGTATCTTGTCTAATGTTGGATTTTGTCCACTTGTGTCTTTCTCGAGAGACTTGACTCTCTCGATGAGCATTTGGTATACCTTCGAGGTGATAATCTCATGCTCTTGAAGGTCTGCTCATGGTGGTAAGGGAGGTATTTCATTGTTTGCCTCAATCGGGCATCTATACTCTCCTCCCATGACCACACTTGGAGGTGCAAGTGGGGGTGGTTCTTGATCTTCTACCCTTGTTCGGCCCTCATTGAGTTGCATTTGTTCGAGGCCCATGTGATGTTGATGTTGTGGAGCATGGTGAATATGCTCATATCTGGCACCTCTCTCATGGGGAGAATCAGTGCATCTCTCATGTTGATACCTTTCACCAGCTATGCATGCATCCATTCGAGCTAGCCTTTCTACTAGCTCCTCATGCTCTACTCTTTCCTCTTTTAAGAGTTGCTCTTGTAAGCACAGGCATCTTTTCCTATGTTCTTCTTGTTCGATATTTTCTATGCATTCTCGCTCAATGCGTAGCTCTTCTTCCAACCTACGTAGGTGGTCTGAATGACCCGCTATTGAGGGTTCATGCCTTTCTACCTCTGTGTGAGGAATTCTGATATGGAGGTTCCTCGAGGAGGTTCCTATTGTGTGTCTACCCCGGTCTGCTAGGGTGACATGCTCTGTGTATTGCATCAAAGGTTGAGTATGCTCATGATCTGAAGTAGCGTATGCACTACGGGGTCACTTTGCAGCCTCTTGAGGTTCATTGGTGCATCTAGTGGCTATACTATGTGAACTTCCTAAAGTAGAATGTTCGGTAGCAATACTTCTCGGAGCTGGTCTCGGGGAAACCGATCCAGCTCATCCAATTGTCTAGTTCTCCATGGTTGATCCCATGGAGTGCCATTGGCACCAATGAGGTTATGATCTAGAGGTATTCTCCCATATTTCGGGAGGCTAGAGGATGTCCTAGGTCTACGAGTTGGTGCAGGCCTATCATCTTACCCCTCAGTAGGCTGATTTGTTCTATGGGTATCATATGATGTTTGGGATCTTGCTTCCCTTTCTTTTCTATGGGATGATGGAGGCCTCATTGCCTCTTCATGTGGGCATGATGATGGAGGCCTTGAAGCCTCTATATGTTTGTGCGATGAGGGAGGTCGTGATGTCTCCGTACATCGATGTGAAGAAGGAGGTCATGATGCCTTCGTGTGCCTATGTAATGAGTGGTGCCATGATGACTCCTCATTCCCATGTGATGAGGGGGGCCTTAAGGCCTCCTCATGTCTATGTGTTGGAGCATCAGGAAGTGGATCTCTCATTGGGGTTTCTCGTGGAGTCCCCCCAATAGTTGAGTTGTCACCCCTAAGACTTGTTGAACTTCATTCGATGGCATTATGGGTGGGTGGCTCAATGCCAGTGTGTCTGTGAGAATTAGGAGCACTACTTTCCCCCTCGGTCATGGATCGAGGGTGGTTGCTCCATGTGTTCACCATTCTGACTTGTGCGTTATCTTGTTAATTGGTTTCCAAATTACACAAACAAAGTAAGCATATGTTTATCTTGTTTAAGGATTTTTAATGTGTTCCCTAAACTATCTGGTGTGTTTGGATGTGTTGATGATCTTGTCTTCTTGTCTATGCTTTGGAATTGGAATGAGGGAACTCGATCAAAGTGGAGACTAAGAACACTAGTGTCGAACATGATTTCTCAAAAGAGTCTAGGGTACACCACTTAAATCCCAGTGGGGGGTTCACCTAGCTCTTCCACTACGAGGTAGTGGGAGATAGTTTGAACACAAATGTCTTGTACCAACTTAAAAAGAGCTCTCTATCCCATCTAAGGACCTCTAGGGGGCAAGTCGATGGAAGGAGATGAATTCCAATATCATCGGTATGAATTGGGGGTCGGTGATGAAATCCAACCTTACCAATGTTATGATAGAACGTGCAAGTGTGTGGTGTTCTTTTTAGCTTTTAAAACATAAAAATGATGCATCAACCAGCATATATGCTTTAATCTACTACATGCCTAAAAAGAACATTTAGTCTTCAGAAGGATGCATATTTAATTTAATCTAGATGATCTTCATGTAATGCACTTCCTACTTTGTGAATGGGCAGCCACTGATTGGGCCACATGCAAGCAAACCAACATACAATGGTCCTAGCACATTGGATACTAGGGCAGACCTTACAAGTAGAGGTCCACTATTCCTAGCAATGCCTAGAGGAAACTAAGGAAATCTAAGAAGCTTGTAATGCAATTTTCATTTCATTCTTTCCCTACTTAGCTATGTTCTTGCTTGCTATTTCTAGAAAATAAATGTAGACAAAAAGTCATAGAGAATCAAAAATGTGTACCAACCTCAATTCCTCACCTGATGATGACTTGGCTGACCTCTGTCTCTATTCTCCTATTGGCCACTATTGACTAGAGTGGCTGATTTTGGTCATTTCGATTGTAGTGGCTAAGGTCTTCTAGCCATTGTTGACCAGAGCGGCTAGACCTGCATAGAAAAAGGCATCCAAAACATTAGTAACTCAGCCAAAAAATAAAACCTTAGTGGGGGTCCCACCGTGATCACCATCTGTGCGACCTTGGGAAGCATGCACCTATACTCTTACTTGCAATATTATACCAAAATGAAATGAAAGACCATGAAATGCATATAACATAAAAATAACAAAGAAATATCCTTTTATTTATATTGAAACCCAGTTACATGTCGGTCCCTCTAAGGGATACCCATTTTGATACAATGAATTACAAGTGAATAAAATATCCCCTCGCAAAGGGGTGGTGCACTTTCACAGGCTTCCTGATATCACACATGAAACTTGTATGAGGGCTCACAGATGCCTCCTTCTCTAGATCTGCTCCTGAAGGGATCCTCGTGCTCTTGATGCTTCAATATGATCTTGTAGACCTGTATCTACGTTCATGGAAACAACAAAGCATGATAAGTAGTATGGGCCACCTCTCTGAAAGAGGCTCTTGTTAGAAAATATGATAATATAGATAAATAAGCATGAAATGCATTGAAATAAAGTAGATATAAGTAATATGCATATGGAAATCAAAAATATTAATCTAAATGTAATGAAATATTTAGATCTATGCTAAAGCTATATAAATGAAATAATGATAAATAAATATCTATTACTTAGAACAAAGGAATCGACCATTTTAAAACCTGGCTATGACTATGGGCCACTGTCATAGATAGTGGCCTTTAATTTAATGGTTACCTCAGGTCTTATGGGCTATGGCAATCAATCCTTGCTTGAATTGATGTTCAAGGGTCACCTAGCATGTCTCATACATTGAATGGCGATTGGGTATGATGAATCTGAATCACATTATGTGAATGTAGCTCAACCGGATGGTGCTCCGATGCTCTCTCTATGGGCGTATTTTGGCTCTCCATCTCGACAGGGCTCCGCTGCTCAACTCTCAAACTTCTTGGATCCTTTGCTTCTTGTGGGAGAGTCTATATGTAGACTTCCCTCTTAGGGTTTGGACCTTGGCTTCCTAAAGAATATTCACTCCAAATCTGCATGCGACTAACCATTCTCGAGGGAACGCATTAGTCACAATTTTGCATTGAAGGGGTAGTTAGGAGGGACTCAGGGAGTTCCTCACCAAAATCCACCCAAAATCCATGCAGAGGTGCAGTCGAACTACATGATCTGGGCCCGTATTCATGGCCAGACTATTTGTGATCTTGGCCGCTATCAGATCTAGTGGCCAGGTCTAGCCGCTGTAGTCTTCAGCGGCCAGGTTTCTTGGCCGCTCTGCTTGAGAGCGGCCAAGCCTAGATGGGCTAGAACTGCCCTGCTTGAGTGGTTAGGACCACTGCTTGCTCTTGGAGAGATCCAAGAGGGTTCATATGGTCTTGCAAATGTGCCCATATGGGTAGTCTCCTAAACATGATGTGTTTTAGGTGTCTACAATAAGGGGTAATTATTGTTGTCCTCCCTATTTAAGAACTACACCTATAGCATCAATGGAGATAACTACCTCAGTTTTGCCTTCTACACAAGTGTCTACATCTAAGTAATTCTCAACCAAATTCTTGATAGTAGAGGATATCAACTGACTTGTATTATGGGTACACAAAAATTATCATTTCATGAAGGATTAGGGCATTTAAAAAAAAGTCTCATATTTTAGGAGCAATATATTCATGAAGGGTTATCCAATTTAGCTAATTCTTGGACCAACTTGTGCATAATTTTACAGACTTTAAAATGAGTGGTCATATGAAGGAATTCAAGCAATATTGAGGGAGATACAAATCTATGAAGTCAACCATCAGAAACAAGAGTAATGATGATTTTTCAAGTCAAGAAAAATGAAATTGTAATTATTTGTCAACTGGGGTTCGAATGATGGGAAGAGCAATGAAGGGCTAGGACTTTAGTGAGGCAAGACATTTTATCTAGACAATTTTTCAGCTAAGTTTTTTTTCCCTTCTTTATATTAGAAATTTTGCATGTAAATTATTATAAAGTTTTTGTCAAGTATTATATTTTTTTGGCTAAATAATAAGGGGTTGTACTCGGGTTCTCCACCCTTGAAAAATTATAACTCTCTTCTTTAGATCTTGAGAGTTTAAAAATAGATACACTTCTCGTCTCAATTGAGATGCTATAGCTAGAAATCTACATCATTTTACATAAAACATCTGAATTCTTGATTTTCATTTTTTGGATCTTTTCAATTCTCTGTATGAATACGAATGTTTCAAAATTCAACATCCTTCTTAATATTTTTCTATAGTAGCCTTCACAAACCAAAATTTCACCTCTACTATCTATGCATTGCATCTTAGTAGAGTAATATTTCCAAAACATCACACTATCATAGTCCGCTTTATGAAATCTGGATTGCTAGTTTCCTTTATGAAACACAAGTGCAACCACAAAAATTATAATAAATAGTTTATATAAAAACACATTATTGTTACAAAATAAATTTTACATTACCAAAAGAAAATATTAAAGTAAATTTTAATTATTATTTAATTCAGGAAATCAACATTTTCTTGTCAGCTTCAACTAAACTTACTACTTCCTTAACCATGGAAAAGAGAATTTAACTTTACGATCCTCAATCAAAACCCCTCTATTGGCTAGCCTATCTGCACATTTGTTTCCTTCCCTTAATGTATGTGCAAACCTGATTTCTTCAAACTCTTTAGCAAGATCTTGAATTACCATAATTATCTCTTGTATATTCCATGGAGCCTTTGCTTTTCTCAAAATTGCATTTATTACTATAAGAAAATCACCTTCCATCTATACTTTGTTCCATTTTACTTGTTTGCATATTTTTAACCCTTCTAAATCCACCCAAGCTTTAGCTTTATTGTTTGTCTTAAATCCACTATTGAAAGCGTAATGAGATAAAATCTCTCCTCTATTATTTGTAATTATTTTTCCTCCTCTTGTTGGTCCTAGATTTCCTTTAGATGCTCCATCAAAATTCAATTTAACCAAATCCACATATGGTGGTTCCACTTTATATTCTTTGCCTTCTTTTTGCTTCTCTTTTACCCAACATCATAATTCCATTTGATGACTTGACTCTATCTATCAAGGCTCTCTACTTTCATATTAGGGATTGGGTGAGTTGATAGGGTTGGTTTAGACTCCTCTATGGCTAAACATATCTTCCTTTTTATTACCTCTAAACTGCTTTCCTTTTCTTTAAAAATTCTTCTATTCCTTTCTAGCCATAGAGTCTAACGTATTTTATCTTTTGATATATCCAATATTACCTGTAAAGCCTCACTTTTATAAGTGTTATGCCATTACTTTAACCAATATTCAATTATACTATTCATAACCATGCATTTACCATACATATTACGAATCCATTACCATAGTTTCCAAACTATTGAACAATGTCCCAAGAGATGGTCTATACTCTCCTCATACTTTTTACAAAAAATACATTGAGAGGGGCCATGAAAACACATTTTCATAAGGTTATCCTAGGATAAAGTACTTCTATGACCTACTATCCAAACAAACATTTTGATTTTAGGAATGCTTGGGCTATCCCAAATATCTCTCCATATTATAGTGATATTACTACTTGGTTGGTGTTGTACATTATATCCACTTCTTGTTGTGTATTCTCCTAAGCTATTCAACTCCCAAATAAATTTATCCTTATCTCCCCTTGGAATAATCATAGTTTTTATCTTTCTACTCAATTACCTCCTAGCATCAATGTCTTGAATACTTGTAAAAAAATCTTCTTTCCATTTGTATCTTCCTTCCTGATTCTTGTACAAAATGTTTGAAACCCTATCACCATATTTATCTTGAAGCAATATCATCCAAGGTTTCAAAATTGGATCTAAATTGAGTGGTTTTTTATCACACCAAGTATCCATCCAAATATATATTTTTTACTCCAGTTCCCACCATCCATATTACAACTTTAATCATTAGATTAGTAGTTGTTTTTAAACCATTCCAAAGAGAAGAACCATTTGGTAGAGAGGATGTAGTAAATACTAAACTTGGGTCATTGGGCTCAACATTCTTAGAATAATTCTTGCCCATTGTATTTGACTCTCTTTGTACAATCTCCATATTACTTTTCCCCTAAGAGCTAAGTTTATATCTGTAAGAACTCTTAAACCAAGACCTCCCCTAGTTTTATCATCACACACCTTGCTCCATTTCACCAAAGGAAATTTTATTTTATCATGTAAACTTGACCATAAAAAGGATTGCATAATATAGATTAAAAAATTTTCAACTGATTTTGGCATAGAATACAATAACATATAATATGTTGGAATGACCTGTAAGTCTGACTTAATTAACTGCACTCTTCCTACTAACGATAACCATTTACCTTTCCAAGTTGGAAGTTTATTATGATCTTTACTAATAATTGGATTCCATAATTCTATTCTCATTATCCCCTCAAATAATGTTATCCCTAGATAAGTTGCTAGTAAATTTGCCTCCTCCATTTGAAGTAAGCTATAAATTATTGCTTTGATGCTAGCTGGAAAGTTAAGGAAGTAAATTTTGGATTTTGTTTTATTAACTTTTTTTCCTGAAGCTCTTTCGTATTCCTTTAAAAATTTATTCAAAGCTCTGGCCTTATTTACCCTTGCCCTTCCAAAAAGGGTTGTATCATTTACAAACTGTTGATGGGTGATGTTGTCAATGTTATTACTAACCTTAAGTCCACTTATAAGCCCACCTTTGTAAGCCTTCTTTAAGTTCCTACTCAAAACCTCTACCATAATAATGAACAAATAAGGAGATAGAGGATATCCTTGTCTAAGGCATCTCTTGGCTTTAAAATATTCTATTACTAACCCATTGACCAACATTGAATAAGAAACTGTAGAGACATACGCTTTAATCCATCTAACCCATTTCTTCTTGAAACCAAAATTTTCTAAAACTACATAATGAAAATCCCATTTAACCCTATCATAGGCTTTACTCATATCAAGTCTTAAGATCATTGCTTTCTCTTTTCTTGAAGTTGTTGAATGCATAACTTCATGATGTAATGTCCCCTTTTCTACGCAGTCAGGTGCAGAGCATATTAGCCTATACACGAGCTCCCGTAGGCTAAGTCGGATGGAGGGGAGCCATTGGAGATATCAAAATCTTTGTCAGTACCTAGAGAGCTATTGATTGATGGTCGTTTGGGCTCATTCGGAGATTTGTTTGATCAAAGTTACTATTTTTAGCCATGTCCGTTTTTAGGGTTTCAGTGGACAAGAGACAGTGCAGTGATATTCTTCAATGAAATGGGTGTCCAAAACCATTCGCGGATTTCAATTCGGATGGGCAGAGGTTGGAAATTTTAATGGTCGAAGATAAAATTAATAAAGTGATTATTTAATTTAATTTTGTAAAGTTAGTGACTTTATTTTATTATAAAATCATTTTATACTTAAAAGGGGCCATTTTAAGTGACGACTTAAAAAGTCGTTAAGCCTAGGCATAAGGGGGTGAATAAATTAAGGAGAAATAAGGTGGAATTAAAAATTGATAAAATTATATTTGCCCACCCTAAAAGTGACCTAACCCTAAGTCGACCTATGGAGGAGATAAAAGGAGGATTTGAGTTCATTTGGAGATATGCGAAGATTATTATTTTTCTCTCTGGTTTTTTGGAGGACTCTCTGGCAGAGCCATTTACAGAGATTCTGGAGCTTGTGAGAGACGACAACCTCTTACAGGGACATTGGCTTCGGGGTTGCAAGATTACCCTCAGGTCAATCTAGGCATTTCCACACAGGGATTGCAGTTGGACTTCAGTTTTAAAGACTTCTGGAGTTGGGTTACCACACAGGGTCATTCAGAGATTATACAGGGAATATTTGGAGCTGGGACACCACACAATATTCACATCAGAAGGGCTGAGCCTTCATCATCATTTATAGAGTACGGAGCAGCTAGGGTTTCATCAGCATTTGAGGTATTTGCATTGTAATTTGTGCCCTAGTTTTAATATAAGAATAAAGCAATATTTTCGAGAATTCTGGATTGCTCTGTGTTTGTGATTTTGTATATTAAAAATTCACGAAAAAGGTTAAGAATTGGCAAACCCCTAGAGAACTAGATAGGGAGGGTTATTACAGTGGTATCAGAGCTGGTTTTTTCTGCCAGCCTGTTGGGTAGTTCGAAGACAAATTTCTGGTTTATCAAGATTGTGAAAGTTGCAGAAATTAGAGGATTTGTGTTCACAAGCAACATTTGGAGAAATTTCAGAGTTTTTACAGCGTAGATAATTTCAAGAATTTTTTTTAGAGACATCGATTAAATTTGCAAAATATATATTCAGAGTGTTGTGCAGTTTGATTTAAGGGCTATTTGCTGGCATTATTATTATTGGGAGTCCGTGTGAGTTTTCCTTTGCTGCCGTCAAAGTTGGATTTTTTACAAAGAGCCGATGATTATTTTTTAGGTGTCGTGTCTCCCTTTGAAATGGTCACGCAACAGTGAGATTATGCAAGTTTAAAGTTGGATTTCGGATTTCACATAATAACATTTGTCCTTGGCATCGTATATTTCATTAGAACATTCAGGAGCCGCAAATGTTATTTTTCTGGCAGAAGCTCATTCAACGACATGGATATTAAGGATTATTAATTGATGACGAAGAGAGGGATTTTGTGGATTGTTTACGAAACAGAGCAACGCCAGTTGAAGGAAACATAACGGCATCGCAATTTTCATTCATACAACTGCATGTAATAAATATAGATTGTCACGGGATAAATTGGGAATATTTATCATATAAATTCCCTGAGCATCCATTTCCAGCGATTGATAGAGTTATGTAATCTCAGGATTGAAGCTACGGATCTATGAAATTAGATGTATCATTCAACACCCTCAAATCACAGGTCAACATTGTTACCGCTGCAATATAATTTAGACTTTGCCTCCTTGTATATTTGCATATAAATTTCATTATTTGATAAAAATGTCTGTTGTTCTGGTATTATGTATGAAATAAATAATTATATGAGCTGATAGTCAAATGCTTAAGCAAATATCCGAACCTTACTGCTGCAATATAATAAAACCTTGAATAGTAAGGGAAGTATTTGGGAAAAATCTCTATAAGAGATCAGAATTTCTGGAAACAATAGAACAGATTTTACAGATCACCATCAGCAGCAAACTGTTTGAAAAATTGAATCTGAGTGCGAGATTGCATGTGTTGGGTTAAATCCAGTAGGGGATATTACAGTTAAGGCTTGTGATCAGTTCAGAGTGCAGAGATGAATAGTAAAATAACATATTGCCCGCGTTCAGGGATGTACAGGCAGTTTCCTACTTTCCTTCCGAAGGTACCTGTGAGGTCACTTGATGATGAGTTCAGTGTGAAAATTGAAAAAGCTCTGAATGAATTTAAGCAAAATTTTATGGCATACCAGAAAAATCTAACAACTTTGTTAGAGCATCCTGAGTGGTTGAGACCACACTCATCAACTGAAGTAAAATCTGGAACAGATGAGCTTGCTGCCCCAGAAAGGTTGAAAAAGCAGTTGACAGAAAAGAAAGTTGATTCTTATGGTTCACAGGTTGCAGGTCTTCCGCGAATCAACAAGAATCAGCTTAGGAAAGAGCAACGTTGTTTCACATGTCAAGAGGCTTGGACTCTTGGTCACATCTGTGGAAACAACAAACACAGTGACTTGTTGCAGCCAAATCAAGTTGAGGACAGTAGTGAAGTTGAGACCCTTGAGTTTGGAAAAAATGCCTTTTTGCAGGAATCATGCATAACAGGGAACCAGGATGATTTTAGTGATGATGAAAAAGACAGAACAACAGTTTTGGAAATGCATTCAGAACAATGCAGTGAGGATTGTGAGATTTTTGATATGAGGTATGATGAATCTCCTAGCATCGGTTCATTAATGCATGTTGATGTTTTTCATGATGAAGTTTCTATAAACCCCAAATTTGATGAAAGAATCAATGTTGTTGAGGATGAGTCTCAGCTGAAATCTGAAGTAGACAAAATCAATAGGTTTTTGGAAGGAGATTTTTCCAATGTGATGGAGACTATTACAGATTTAAAAGATGAAGCTGCAATTGATGATGTTTTTCCTCTTGAGCAGAGTGCTGGCCTAGAAAATGAACCTGAGACTATTATAGTTTTGGGAAGTGGAGATGAATTTCCTTTTGAAATAGTTGCTGCCCAAACTTCAAAACATGAAATATGCAAAGTGGATAACATAGAAGAAGCTGATTTTATGAGTCAAGATTTACAAGGCAAATTAGAAAATTTATTACATGAAGCTGATTTTTATCAAATGCTTAGTGAAGATAAGATTGTTGCTGCCTTTACACATTTTGATAACACCTACAAGGTCATTGAAAAACTTTGTTGGAAGGCTCAAATTGAGAAGAGACAGAAGGGTGTTGAAGGAGTAACCTCTATTGTTGAGTTGCAGACAGTCATAGAAGCTTTAGAAAATTTGAAATCAGGTTTCTTGGAGTTACTTACAGACAGAGATCATTCCATCAAGCTTGCAGAAAGGACTCTTATTACATTGAAGGAAAAAGAAGACAAACATGATTTTTCAGATCATAACACAGTTGAGGTTGTTGCTGATTTTAAATCAGCTTATGATGATATTTCATCTCACCAGGACAGCCATGAAAATTCAATGCATGATGAGTCTAGTGCTGATTTACAAAATTTGAAGGCAGCCTTAGAAACTATGAAGTCAGACTTCATGAGCACTCTTGCAGACAGAGATCACTATGCCAAGCTTGTTGAAGAGACCCCTAGTGCATACAGGAGCAAAGAAGAAGTTAGTCAGCTAACTGAAGAGCTTGAGCAGACTAGAAGCTCTTTGTCGGAGGCTCGTCTTTCATTGCATGAGACAGAGTTGAAACTCAATTTTGTTTTAGAATCCACTGAACAACTGAATCAGGAGAGAGCCAGGGAGATTGGGCGGATTGTTGTCGAACTAGATTGCATTCAGGAGGACTATAACTTAACACATTGTCCCATGAGATTAGATTACACAATTTCGGATCAGTGGATTGGCTGTGATAAGCACGAGAGTGATAATAATTTCTCATGGACTGACAATCCGCTGTATGAGATGGATCATGATACATCTTTTGATAATCCTCTTTTTGAGATGAAGAGTGTTGATTCTTTTCCTGTGATAGATCATGAGGATACATTGTTTGAGACAGGGTGTCTATTTCGACATGAGTCCCGAGAGTGATTTCATGAGCATTTTCCAGCCTAATCATGATGATCGGGGATTGAGTTCTCTTACCCAGGATCGTATGCTTGCATTGATGAGCATCGAGGGCGATGGTAGGAGCTTTATATGGGTGATAGTTGATCATGGGTATGAGAGATATGTCGCTGTTCGCTTTTTGGGCAGCCATAACATTTACTTGATGGAGGTTGGTCAGCAATTTGGTTGGCATTACATGGAGTATCTTACTTCTTATTTGAACACAGTGCCCTCTCAAGGGGTCAGTTTAATCCGTGAAAGTGCAGAGATAGGCCTGGTTGAGTCACCTATGCATGAGATGTTACTTGGCACAGGGTGCAGTCATAATGGGCATACCAGTTTTGATGGTGAGGCTGAGCTTCCTATTGAGTTGCCAGAGTGGAGTGTGGTTGATCTTTCAGGAATTATACAGATACATTTACACCCTACTTGGTTGAGTATGATGAGGGACATCATATTTCCAGAGGATATTACATTGACTGCAGTAGATTGGGCTACATGGGATTATCTGGGAGATTCCAGGAGTGTGAACGCCGAGTTGAGCTGGTTAGGTGATGACTATGGAGGCACTTCCAACATTGTGTTTGCAGTAATCTATGACGTTGTTTCCTTCGGTATGTCGTGGTACATGATATTACATCTCAGCTCAGACAGACATGTCAGTGCCAGACTGGAGAGAGATTTCATCATGCTATTGCAGTTGAGACTTCTGCCACTTAACCATGTCAGAGGGGTAGTGATGATCAGAGTGGCGCAGCGTCAGCGTGGCGGTTCCTTTTTGAGGTTGCTATGGGATCCAGGGGATTTGATGTGATCTCAGCCGGGATGTAGCATCTGATTGGAGTATGTATACGTATTGCTTGAGGACAAGCAATCTTTGGGAAGGGCGGACTGTAATGTCCCCTTTTCTACGCAGTTAGGTGCAGAGCAGATTAGCCTATACACGAGCTCCCGTAGGCTAAGTCGGATGGAGGGGAGCCATTGGAGATATCAAAATCTTTGTCAGTACCTAGAGAGCTATTGATTGATGGTCGTTTGGGCTCATTCGGAGATTTGTTTGATCAAAGTTACTATTTTTAGCCATGTCCGTTTTTAGGGTTTCAGTGGACAACAGACAGTGCAGTGATATTCTTCAGTGAAATGGGTGTCCAAAACCATTCGCGGATTTCAATTCGGATGGGCAGAGGTTGGAAATTTTAATGGTCGAAGATAAAATTAATAAAGTGATTATTTAATTTAATTTTGTAAAGTTAGTGACTTTATTTTATTATAAAATCATTTTATACTTAAAAGGGGCCATTTTAAGTGACGACTTAAAAAGTCGTTAAGCCTAGGCATAAGGGGGTGAATAAATTAAGGAGAAATAAGGTGGAATTAAAAATTGATAAAATTATATTTGCCCACCCTAAAAGTGACCTAACCCTAAGTCGACCTATGGAGGAGATAAAAGGAGGATTTGAGTTCATTTGGAGATATGCGAAGATTATTATTTTTCTCTCTTGTTTTTTGGAGGACTCTCTGCAGAGCCATTTACAGAGATTCTGGAGCTTGTGAGAGACGACAACCTCTTACAGGGACATTGGCTTCGGGGTTGCAAGATTACCCTCAGGTCAATCTAGGCATTTCCACACAAGGATTGCAGTTGGACTTCAGTTTTAAAGACTTCTGGAGTTGGGTTACCACACAGGGTCATTCAGAGATTATACAGGGAATATTTGGAGTTGGGACACCACACAATATTCACATCAGAAGGGCTGAGCCTTCATCATCATTTATAGAGTACGGAGCAGCTAGGGTTTCATCAACATTTGAGGTATTTGCATTGTAATTTGTGCCCTAGTTTTAATATAAGAATAAAGCAATATTTTCGAGAATTCTGGATTGCTCTGTGTTTGTGATTTTGTATATCAAAAATTCACGAAAAAGGTTAAGAATTGGCAAACCCCTAGAGAACTAGATAGGGAGGGTTATTTATACCCCCTCCATAAAATTTACTTGATGGAGGTTTGTCAACAATTTGGTTGGCATTACATGGAGTATCTTACTTCTTATTTGAACACAATGCCATCTCAAGGTGTCAGTTTAATCCATGAAAGTGCAAAGATAGGCCTGGTTGAGTCACCTATGCATGAGGTGTTACTTGGCACAAGGTGCAGTCATAATGGGCATACCAGTTTTGATGGTGAGGCTGAGCTTCCTATTGAGTTTCCAGAGTGGAGTGTGGTTGATCTTTTAGGAATTATACAGATACATTTACACCCTACTTGGTTGAGTATGATGAGGGACATCATATTTCCAGAGTATATTACATTGACTGTAGTAGATTGGGCTACATGGGATTATCTGGGAGATTCCAGGAGTGTGAATGCCGAGTTGAGCTGGTTAGGTGATGAGTATGGAGGCACTTCCAAAATTGTGTTTGCAGTAATCTATGACATTGTTTCCTTCGATATGTCGTGGTACATGATATTACATCTCAGCTTAGACAGACATGTCAGTGCCAGACTAGAGAGATATTTCATCATGCTATTGCAGTTGAGACTTCTGCCACTTAACCATGTCAGAGGGGTAGTGATGATCAGAGTGGCGCAGCGTCAGCGTGGCGGTTCTTTTTGAGGTTGCTATGGGATCCAGGGGGATTTGATGTGATCTCGGTCGGGATGTAGCATCTGACTAGAGTATGTATACATATTTCTTGAGGACAAGCAATCTTTGGGAAGGGCAGACTATAATGTCCCCTTTTCTACGTAGTCAGGTGCAAAGCAGATTAGCCTATACACAAGCTCCCGTAGGCTAAGTCGGATGGAGGGGAGCCATTGGAGATATCAAAATCTTTGTTAGTACCTAGAGAGCTATTGATTGATGGTCGTTTGGGCTCATTCAAAGATTTGTTTGATCAAAGTTACTATTTTTAGCCATGTCCATTTTTAGGGTTTCAGTGGACAACGAGACGGTGCGATGATATTCTTCGATGAAATGGGTGTCCAAAACCATTTGTGGATTTCAATTCAGATGGGCAGAGGTTGGAAATTTTAATGGTCGAAGATAAAATTAATAAAGTGATTATTTAATTTAATTTTGTAAAGTTAGTGACTTTATTTTATTAGAAAATCATTTTATACTTAAAAGGGGCCATTTTAAGTGACGACTTAAAAAGTCGTTAAGCCTAGGCATAATGGGGTGAATAAATTAAGGAGAAATAAGGTGGAATTAAAAATTGATAAAATTATATTTGCCCACCCTAAAAGTGACCTAACCCTAAGTCGACCTATGGAGGAGATAAAATGAGGATTTGAGTTCATTTGGAGATATGCGAAGGTTATTATTTTTCTCTCTGGTTTTTTGGAGGACTCTCTAGCAGAACCATTTACAGAGATTTTGGAGCTTGTGAGAGACGACAACCTCTTACAGGGACATTGGCTTCCAGGTTGCAAGATTACCTTCAGGTCAATCTCGGCATTTCCACACAAGGATTGCAGTTGGACTTGAATTTTAAAGATTTTTGGAGTTGGGTTACTACATAGGGTCATTCAGAGATTATACAGGGAATATTTGGAGCTGGGACACCACACAATATTCACATCAGAAGGGCTGAGACTTCATCATCATTTATAGAGTACAGAGCAACTAGGGTTTCATCAACATTTAAGGTATTTGAATTGTAATTTGTGCCCTAGTTTTAATATAAGAATAAAGCAATATTTTCAAGAATTCAGGATTGCTCTGTGTTTGTGATTTTGTATATCAAAAATTCACGAAAAAGGTTAAGAATTGGCAAACCCCTAGAGAACTAGATAGGGAGGGTTATTTATACCCCCTCCATAAAATTTACTTGATGGAGGTTGGTCAACAATTTGGTTGGCATTACATGGAGTATCTTACTTCTTATTTGAACACAATGCCATCTCAAGGTGTCAGTTTAATCCATGAAAGTGCAAAGATAGGCCTGGTTGAGTCACCTATGCATGAGGTGTTACTTGGCACAAGGTGCAGTCATAATGGACATACCAGTTTTGATGGTGAGGCTGAGCTTCCTATTGAGTTTCTAGAGTGGAGTGTGGTTGATATTTTAGGAATTATACAGATACATTTACACCCTACTTGGTTGAGTATGATGAGGGACATCATATTTCTAGAGTATATTACATTGACTGTAGTAGATTGGGCTACATGGGATTATCTGGGAGATTCCAGGAGTGTGAATGCCGAGTTGAGCTGGTTAGGTGATGACTATGGAGGCACTTCCAAAATTGTGTTTGCAGTAATCTATGACGTTGTTTCCTTCGATATGTCGTGGTACATGATATTACATCTCAGCTTCGACAGACATGTCAGTGCCAGACTGGAGAGATATTTCATCATGCTATTGCAGTTGAGACTTCTGCCACTTAACCATGTCAGAGGGGTAGTGATGATCAGAGTGGCGCAGCGTCAGCGTGGCGGTTCTTTTTTGAGGTTGCTATGGGATCCAGGGGATTTGATGTGATCTCAGTCGGGATGTAGCATCTGACTAGAGTATGTATACATATTTCTTGAGGACAAGCAATCTTTGGGAAGGGCGGACTGTAATGTCCCCTTTTCTACGCAGTCAGGTGTAGAGCAGATTAGCCTATACACAAGCTCCCGTAGGCTAAGTCGGATGGAGGGGAGCCATTGGAGATATCAAAATCTTTGTCAGTACACAGAGAGCTATTGATTGATGGTCGTTTGGGCTCATTCAAAGATTTGTTTGATCAAAGTTACTATTTTTAGCCATGTCCATTTTTAAGGTTTCAGTGGACAACAGACAGTGCAGTGATATTCTTCAGTGAAATGGGTGTCCAAAACCATTTGTGGATTTCAATTCAGATGGGCAAAGGTTGGAAATTTTAATGGTAGAAGATAAAATTAATAAAGTGATTATTTAATTTAATTTTGTAAAGTTAGTGACTTTATTTTATTAGAAAATCATTTTATACTTAAAAGGGGCCATTTTAAGTGACGACTTAAAAAGTCGTTAATCCTAGGCATAATGGGGTGAATAAATTAAGGAGAAATAAGGTGGAATTAAAAATAGATAAAATTATATTTGCCCACCCTAAAAGTGACCTAACCCTAAGTCGACCTATGAAGGAGATAAAATGAGGATTTGAGTTCATTTGGAGATATGCGAAGGTTATTATTTTTCTCTCTGGTTTTTTGGAGGACTCTTTGGCAAAGCCATTTATAGAGATTCTGGAGCTTGTGAGAGACGACAACCTCTTACAAGGACATTGGCTTCGGGGTTGCAAGATTACCCTTAGGTCAATCTGGGCATTTCCACACAAGGATTGCAGTTGGACTTCAATTTTAAAGACTTATGGAGTTGGGTTACCACACGGGGTCATTCAGAGATTATACAGGGAATATTTGGAGCTAGGACACCACACAGTATTCACATCAGAAGGGCTGAGCCTTCATCATCATTTATAGAGTACGAAGCAGCTAGGGTTTCATCAACATTTAAGGTATTTACATTGTAATTTGTGCCCTAGTTTTGATATAAGAATAAAGTAATATTTTTGAGAATTTTGGATTGCTCCGTGTTTGTGATTTTGTATATCAAAAATTTATGAAAAAGGTTAAGAATTGGCAAACCCCTAGAGAACTAAATAGGGAGGGTTATTATAGTGGTATCAGAGCTTAGCTTATTCTGCCAACCTGTCTAGGTTCTTTATCTAGTGTGTTTTCTCATAATAGTTGCAGTTGAGAGTTGGTTAGTTCAATGTGACGATGGAGCCACATAGTGATTGAGATAGGTTTCAACATGAGTTTTGGCAAGGTCAGAGAGAGTTGCAGCAAACTCTCAAGCAGTTGACAGCTGCTATGTCACCTAAGTCAACACCTACGGTTTCGTCTAAGGCTAAGGTTGAGCCCACCATCTCAAAGTTACAGGATTAGTTTGTTCAGGAATGGACCAATGCTAGTGGGAAATTCAAAGAAATGATGTCTCTTTATGATTGGGTGGACATGAGGATGAGGCAACAACCTAATTAGAGAGGTAATCATCATCAACAGAAGTTGCATAGGAAGGAGAGAAAAGATGAACCAATGTCTCCCACCTCAATTTCTATACAAAGAAACGTTGTTGGGTTCAAGAAGGTCAAGATGATAGAAGAAGAACTTGCTGTTCCAAAAAACTTTAGAAGGCAGTTGGCAAAAAAAGAAATGTTTTCTAGTGGTTTATAGGTCACAGGACCTCTATCAAATATGGATACAACAAATTTTGTTTTGCAACAGAATAATATTTCTTCTGGATACCTTACAAGTTCAGCTCCTTTGTCTCAGATATTAGTACCAAATGCAATTGATGAAAAATTAGCAAGGCAACAAATTGATGGTATATTACAACAGTATGAATATGAAGTAGACAACTTTGTGGAATTGAATTCTGCTCTGGAAATTGATGTGTTAAGTTAAACACAAGTGACATTCAAAGCCTTTGAAGAGCATGATGGAGAGTATGATGAGAGTGAACACATAGGAGTTTACAAATTAGATTTTAGTAATGATAGAGTTGGTGAGTATTAGTTTGATTTGGAAAATGAACATGAGATTTACAATAAGCATGCAACACCAAAAATACATCAACCATTAGATGCATGAGATCCAAGTATTTCAGCATCTAGTTATGATGAGGAATCTATTTGGGATGAATTTCATCTTGAACAAGGAGCTGCCCAAAATTTATTTCCAAAATCATGCAAAGGAAATGACATTGAGATGGCTGATCCTTGCATTAAAAACAAATCCAAACTATTATTTCATAGGGCTGATTATGATCAAGAAGAAGAGGTAAATTTTGAAGGAGTAACTATTTCAGCCTTAAAAAAAGGAAACATGCCCATGGATTACATCACCAAATTGACCAAATATAGAGGTAACAATTATATGAGGGTTGTAATGAATGAATTTGCTCATTTCCCTATTGTTACAGTCATCTTAACAACAATAGAGGAGTTTCATTTGTTCTTTGGAAGGGTATGTAGATCTCATAGCATACATGGGGATATTATGAATATTTGGGACAACGAGATTCACACCTTGGGATCCGGGTATATTGGCACCTAGATGTGAGGAAGTACCCATGGGGAATGAATGCCCTATTGACTTCAATACCATCCACATTTCATTTCAGAGTTCCAAAAACTTAGTTTTGAATTTCCAAGAAGTTCATCCTATTTTTAAGAGTCTTTGGGTGAGCTTGGGAAACATCCCCCCCTTGGAGCCACTCTTGAGCCATGGGGAGGCACAAAGCAGCATTAAGGAAGTTGCAAGAAGGTATGTTATCAGTTCTGATTTTTGTTGGCAATATAACAGTAGTTCTCCATTTATGGGCAGCATTAGCATTGTGGAAAAAGAGACATTGATGGCACCTATGGTTGCATTCTTGTTGAGACCTAAGACTGCATTTTTGATAATGAATGAGGATGCATCTTTGATGATAGAATGGACTGAGTTTTTGTTCAAAATGACTACATCACTGATGGGGATTGAGGCTGCACATTTCATGTTCTATGATGACATACACTTCTTGATAAAAGAGGCTGTGTTTGTGACTTCTGTGTCTAATCTTACCACTCTGTTTGAGACACCTTGGTATGCATCTTTCATAACTAATGAGGCTATTTTTCTAAGGGCAACTTGGACTAATTGTTCACTAATTTTTGAGGTTGCATCTTCTCTATCTTTTAGGACTATTTTTGTGATGAATTCTGGGACAGAGTTGGAGATGTATGGGACTACATGTTGGTTGATTTGTGAGACTGCATATTTGTCTTTGGAGGCAACATCTGTTGAGAGAGTTAAGACTGAAATGTTGACAACATACTGGACTGCATTTTTTTATGACCGATGGGGCTGTGTTTTTGACTCATTGGACAACACTTTTGAGGGAAGCTTTGGCCAAGTTTTTTATTAAGAAGACTGCAAACTTCATGAAAAATAGGACTGCAATAATGATTACTGATGCAACTGCGTTGACAATGAGTTTTGGGGCTACATGTGACACATTGTTTGGGACAATTCCTCCCAAGTTAATTGAGATCTTCATGAGGTTTGAATTGGCACTTTACATGATGTATAAGAAGGTGTTTTGCATGTTGTTTATGACTGTATTTTCTTCAAAAATTAGAGCTATGTTTCTTGAGGAGCTATTTTGGGCAACATTGGTAAGGGCATTTGAGGTAAATGGCAAGGCATTGGTATTATCACATGGTGGGCCTTAGAAACATTCATAGGATGGAAAATAGGGACTGCAAACATTGGGAAGATAGACGTTACATCCCAAGAGCCTTGGAAGGTTGCTAATGGTGTCCTGAAAGCAACCATAATTTATTCTGTTGATATGAGCTCACTCATTACAGAGTTCATGGACCCAACAACGTTTCTTTGTATAGGAATTGAGGTGGGAGACATTGGTTCATCTTTTCTCTCCTTCCTATGCAACTTCTGTTGATGATGATTACCTCTCCGATTAGGTTGTTGCCTCATCCTCATTTCCACCTAATCATGAAGAGACATCATTTCTTTGAATTTCCCACTAGCATTGGTCCATTCCTGAACAAACTGATCTTGTAACTCTGAGATGGTGGGATCAACCTTAGCCTTAGAGGAAACTATAGGTGTTGAATTAGGTGACATAGCAGATGTCAACTTCTTGAGAGTTTGCTGCAACTCTCTCTGACCTTGCCAAAACTCATGCTGAAACCTATCCCAATCACTGTGTGGCTCCATCGTCACATTGAACTAACCAACTCTCAGCTAAAACTATTATGAGAAAACACACTAGATAAAGAACCCAGACAGGTTGGCAGAATCTTTCCTGATGGTGGCTTTTTGAAAGACTAAATAATGAAGTCTTAATGTATTCCCTGTATGGAAATACCGTTGATTGGCCTGAGGGTAATCTTTCAACCTCGAAGTCAATGTCCCTGTAAGAGGTTACTAGCTCTCACAAGCTTCAAAATATCTGCAATGTCTCTGCTAGAGAGTTCTCCAAAAAACCAGATGGAAGAAAGAAAAAATAATCCACGCATAATCCAAATGATCTCCCAAAAGCCTTTTTAATATTCCCTTTTAGGGTTCTCCCAAATTAGGGCAAAATTAGGGTAGTGCACACAAAATAAAGTACTAGGTTCAACCACTTAAAGTTATTTTATAAAGTGGCCCCCCTTTTACAACGTTATAAGTAACCCTTTATAATATAAAGTACAAACTTTATAAATATTAAAATAATGTCACTTAATGAAATTAACTTTGGCCATTAAAATACTGGACCTCCGCTTATCAGAATGAAAAACTATGAACAGTTCTGGATAGAGGACTACACGAGATGACACTTGCAGAGGGTTAGTATTGTAGGATTTATCTCAGTTGGAGATATGAAGCTCATCGGTTCATCTGGGATCCAGGGATTGCATGGCAATTATTTTTGATATTGTCATGTTCTGAGATTGGATTGCTTGAGGACAAGCAATCTCGAGGAGGGAGGATTGTAATGTCCCCATCCTAGTCAGCTAACATAGCGTAATATGGAATTTCCTATTCATAAGGTTTCATAGGCAATGTCGAGTGTTTAGGAACCACTAGGTGTTATGGAGATATTGTTGGACGATCTGCATTCACAGTTGTTAGCTTTCAGGACCATTTTTGGCAGTATTTTTAGAGACTTACTATTTTTAGTAAGTCAGTTAGGGTTGGATTCTCGGGAAACAGAAAGTACGAATGGCATCTTCGACCAAATGGGTACTCATTTCTATCTTCGGATGTGAGTTTGGATGAGCGGTCATGGAGTTTTTAATCGTCAAAGTTATAATTATTATAAAGTCATTAAATTATTATATTATTCTCTTAAGTATGACTTTATAATTTGTTATGGGGCTTATGAGTACTCATTTTGAAGGAAATAATGTATATTTTAATGTGGTTTTATTAATGCCTAGCTTGGACGCTACTTTTGGAGATTATAATATGATTAAGTGATATTTTGGAGTTAAGTCATAATATGTGCTCATTAGTAAATGAATTATTGACATAAAGCAAGTAAAAAAGAAAGAAGTTTAATCCCACATTCTACCTACATTGGGTCGACCAACTCGAGAAAAGAATAAATAGAGGTTGTGAGAGCATTTGAAAACATCTTTGGTTATTAAATTTCATGTTTGGAGGAAGGAGCTTGCTTGCAGTAGAGTTTGCAGGAAGATATCCAGCTTGTTTGTGATGAAAAACCACGAGGCAAGGGTAGATTTGGCTTGTTTGGAGATGAAACCCTCCAACGAGAACATCACTTTTGGGATTGCAAGATATCCTTGGAGTGATTGTGGCATTTTCGTGACGGGGAATGATTTGAGCTTCAAAGTGGCAGGTTGTTGATGAGTTTTGGGGTGCACTTGGTGCCATTTTTAGAGTTACTGCAGATTGCAGATTTTTATAAGTTTGGTGTTGCTGGTGTTAACTTCCAGAATGATATCAGGCCTTTATATCTTCGGGTACACTTATCCTTGTACAATTTCCTTCATTGGGTATTCTCAATATCATTAGAAGAAGTTTGTGTTTAAATTTCGTAGGCATTGGAGGAGCAGTTTTTAAGATACAAGCATTTCTAGTTTGTTGCTATTTTTATTTCTAGAATTTGTATTATTGCAAAAAGTATAAAAAAATCATATTTGCATAAATCACGTGATATCAAAGCAATCATAAAACAAGACATTCAAGTTTTCATTTTGGAACCCAAGATCGAAACCTGGCTCTTTGGGTGGCAAATTATTCCCCGTAACGAAAATGCCACAATCACTCCAAGGATACCTTGCAATCCCAAAAGTGATGTTCCTGCTGGAGGGTTTCATTTCCAAACAAGCCAAATCTGCCCTTGCCTGTGGTTTTTTGTCACAAACAAGCTGGATATCTTCCTGCAAACTTTGTTGCAAGCAAGCTCCTTCCTCCAAACATGAAATGTAATAACCAAAGATGTTTTCAAATGCTCTCACAACCTCTTTTTATTCTTTTCTCGAGCTGGTCGACCCAATGTGGGTAGAATGTGGGATTAAACTTCTTTCTTTTTTACTTGCTTTATGTCAATAATTCATTTACTAATGAGAACATATAATGACTTAACTCCACAATATCACTTAATCATATTATAATCTCCAAAAGTGGCATCCAAGCTAGGCATTAATAAAACCACATTAAAATATACATTATTTCCTTCAAAATGAGTACTCATAAGCCCCCTAACAAGTTATAAAGTCATACTTAAGAGAATAATATAATAATTTAATGACTTTATAATAATTATAACTTCGACGATTAAAAACTCCATGACTGCTCATCCAAACTCACATTCGAAGATAGAAATGAGTACCCATTTGGTCAAAGATGCCAGTCGTATTTTCCGTTTCCCGAGAATCCAACCCTAACTAACTTACTAAAAATAGTAAGTATCTGAAAATACTACCAAAAATGGTCCTGAAAGCTGACAACTGTGAATGCAGATCGTCCAACAATATCTCCATAACACCTAGTGGTTCCTAAACACTCAACATTGCCTACGAAACCTTATGAATAGGCAAGTCCATATTACGCTCTGTTAGCTGACTAGGATGGGGACATTACAAGCAATCTTTGGGAAGGGCGGACTGTAATGTCCCCATTTCTAGGCAGTCAGTGTGCAGAGCAGATTAGCCTATACATGAGCTCCTGTAGGCTAAATCGGATGTAGGGGAGCCTTTGGAGATATCAGAATCTTTGATAGAACCCAAAGAGCTTTTGATTGACTGTCGTTTAGGTTGCGCTTCATATCAGGTCTGATTTTCTCATATTTGCTGTGTTTTACTTGATTAGAAGGGCTGCTACATCACACCAAATTTCAATTTTGATTGAGAGGGGGAATGAAATTGTTCATGATAGAAAGTGTGCAAGAATGTTTTTCATGATGTCAAAGACTGCTTTTCATTCAAAAATTAGAACTGAGTTTGTTTCGAAAAGGGAAATTGAAGAACATGAATTGGTAGACTTCATATACACTTATTTGCAAAACATGAAATATGAAGCATATATGGCAAAGATAGTACTTCAAAAATCAGCATGTATGGACCTTGGAGTGGCCTTGATGGATACTTGGAGAATTGTGTCTCTACATGTAGATGCTACCAAGAAGAAGACAGTGGCGCAACATCAACATGATGGACCTCCTCCTTTAACATTTATTTGGGATCCTAAAATCACCATTGGTTTCAGCTTGATGATGAGAAGATGGTGTTGGAATTGCTTGAGGACAAGCAATTTTGGGAGGGGTGGTATTGTAATGTCCCCATTTTTTATATTTTTATTATACATAGTTGTGGAGTGGAGTCTTGATGTGTTTTGGTGTGTTAAGAGTATTTTTGGTGAAATTTGGAAATTAAATAATAAAAAGGGGGAAATGAGGATGTATGCCCCATTCGAAGAATAAATATAATTTTATTATTATTTTCTAAGGTATTATTAAGTGAAATCAAAAAGTGCAACCTCAATAAAGAATTAAAAGAATGTCTATTTAAAGAGGAGTAGGGGGCTCATTTGAGGGAGCTTGGATTATTTTATCTCTTCTACATTGTTGTATTTGGCTTTGCAGCTAATACACTTTTTATCTTGTGGACAAAACCCTACGAGAGAATTCTCTCTTATGGACAAAACCCTGCGAGGGATAGCTTTGAGGACGAAAACCCTCTTGGCTAGAAACCTAGGATGAAAACCCTAGAGTTTCTTCGAGGTAAATCCAGCCAGGGTTTACAATTGGATTTATCGAGACATTTTGCATAATTTATTGAGGATTTCTTCGGTAGCATTCATATCAGATTTGGGGAGATCAGATTTGGGGTTTTGGTAACCATTCTTGGTGTGGTATTTCAGATTTGGTGTGGCATTATAGTTTCAAATTTTTGCAGCAGAGTTTAGCAGTTTTGTGGCTGGGCATTTGTGAGTTGTTTTCATTCAATAATTTAGTAGAGGTTGTGTTGTTTGTTCAGCATCTAGGATTTTATATTAATGTTTTAGGTATGATCTATGAAATTGTGATTCCAAGAAAAATAATAAAAATATTGTGGTATGTTTGTGAGAAATCTTAGAGTTTTGTGGTGAACTTTTCTAGGTATTTGTAGACCTGATTGATATCTGCATGATTCAGTATTTTCTGGGTATTTGTAGATCTGATTGATATCTACATGATTCAAAATTTTATTTGATATAAATTGCATAGTTAGGGTTTTCCCTTAGTTGATATAAATACCACTGTAATATCCCACCCAAGCTGAGATACGAAATTTCTGCCTTGTTTTGTTATTTTGGAAATTTGCAAGGTTTTCAGTTTTTGTGCAATGTTCTGATTTATTTATTTATTTAAGTACAGAATGATGCAGGAAAAAGTTAAACTACTAACTTGAACAAATAATATCTAGCAAACTACTTGGCGGGAATCAATGAAACTTGGAATTTAGATAATATAAAACTATAAACCCTTTAAAGGACTTTGGAAAGTATCAAAATACCCGAAAGCTGTACAAGACTGAAAATGGTGACTTTATAGCTGAACAACAACACAGGAATATATGTATTTCTTTCCCAACAACAAATAAATATGTCTTTTTAAAATATCAATGCAAATGAAAGCTTCCAATCCTTATCCGCCTCAATTATAATCATTAATTGGCACCCAAAATTTGAATATTAAAAACCACCTTCAATGCCAGGCAAGATATGGTACGACTAGGCTAGAGGAAATTATGTCCAGCAAGAATGGTCTGAAATTTGCCCTGAAACCCTATCTGAAGATCCTCTGAAATCTCCTTAAATTTAAGCACAATACATTCCCCATGATGGAAATGCTCTGGATCACCCTGAGGATGTCTTCCAATCCCGAAGATGATGTTCCTGTTGGAGGATTTCATCTACAAACAAGCTCAAACCCTTGCAAAATGCCCTGCAAGTTTTCTCTCCAAGAGAAGCCAAAATAAAATATATCCAAACATGAAATGTAATAACCAAAGATGTTTTCAAATGCTCTCGCAACCTCTATTTATTCTTTTCTCGAGCTGGTCGACCCAATGTGGGTAGAATGTGGGATTAAACTTCTTTCTTTTTTACTTGCTTTATGCCAATAATTCATTTACTAATGAGCACATATAATGACTTAACTCCACAATATCACTTAATAATATTATAATCTCCAAAAGTGGCGTCCAAGCTAGGCATTAATAAAACCACATTAAAATATACATTTTTTCCTTCAAAATGAGTACTCATAAGCCCCCTAACAAATTATAAAGTCATACTTAAGAGAATAATATAATAATTTAATGACTTTATAATAATTATAACTTCAACAATTAAAAACTCCATGATCGCTCATCCAAACTCACATCCGAAGATAGAAATGAGTACCCATTTGGCCGAAGATGCCAGTCGTACTTTCCGTTTCTCGAGAATCCAACCCTAACTAACTTACTAAAAATAGTAAGTCTCTAAAAATACTGCCAAAAATGGTCCTGAAAGCTGACAACTATGAATGCAGATCGTCCAACAATATCTCCATAACACCTACTGGTTCCTAAACACTCGACATTGCCTATGAAACCTTATGAATAGGCAAGTCCATATTACACTCTGTTAACTGACTAGGATGGGGACATTACAATCCTCCCTCCTCGAGATTGCTTGTCCTCAAGTGATCCAATCTCAGAACATGACAATATCAAAAATAATTGCCATGCAATCCCTGGATCCTAGATGAACCGATGAGCTTCATATCTCCAACTGAGATAAATCCTACATTGCTGACCCTCTGCAAGTGTCATCTCGTGTAGTCCTCTATCCAGAAGTGCAACCAGTCTTTGAAATAGTTCAACCAACTCACAAGTAAACTGCTCTCCATAATCCTGATCAAGCTCTATCACCACATTGAAACCGAGCATATCCTCTAAGTCCCAAATCAACATCCTGTCAGAACTGTCAAAATAAACAACAATCGTATTTTATTAATCAGCAGATTAAATAGACTATTAAGCCCGGAGGTTATGGAACCACCCGTGGCTGAAATAGGCCCTGTTACAACAATAATGTAATAATAGCTTCTAACAATAATATACGCTAACATCCCCCTTATTACATTATTTGGGTAATAATATAACTACTAGCTATACTAACATCCCCCCTGATTACATCATTTTGCAATACAAAGAGAGCTATGAAACAATTCAAATTTGACATGTGCAAATGCATTAGTGAAAATGTTTGCAACTTGAGCATCGGTGGGAATGTGCTGAAGCTGAATTCGGTGCCTCGAAACTTCATCTCGAATGAAATGACATTGTGTGTCAATGTGTTTTGTTCTTTCATGATGGACTGGATTATTGACTAGGTTCAGAACACCCTGATTGTCGTAAAACAAGTGTATTGGAGATTTGGATGGATGACCCATACTTGTCAGAATGCGACGCAACCATATCACTTCGCATACAACTTCATGTGCGGTGCGATACTCTGCCTCTATTGATGAAATAGCAACCACCTGTTGCTTCTTGCTGTGCCAAGAGACAGGACCGGATCCAAGATGAAAAATATATCCTAAAGTTGACTTGCGATCATCAAATGATCCGGCATAGTCGGAGTCCGTGTATCCTTGTAAGAAGAATTTGTTGTTCCTCTTGTATTCTAGGCCATATTCCATTGTGCCACGGACATAGTGAAGAACATGTTTTGCTACTTTCCAATGAGTGGTTTTAGGCTCCTGCATGAACCTCGAAAGATAGTTCACAACAAATACGAGATCTGGCCTAGTATTGGTCAGATATATGAGACTCCCAATCAACTGTCGATAGAGAGTACCATCTACCTGAGGTGAATCATCATATCGCGATAACTGAAGTCTAGTTTCCATCGGAGTTGCCATTGGATTGCAATCAGTCATGCGATATTTTTCTAGCAATGTCTTGGCATATTTTTTTTGAGACACTTTGATGGAGTGCTCCTTCTGGCTGAATTCCAGACCAAGACAGTAATGGAGAAGTTCGAGATCTGACATCTCAAAAGATTGACACAAGTCTCTTTTGACGATGAGAGATCATAGTTTATGAACTCCCTATAATGAGCGAGATCATCAACATAGAGTACAAGCAACACTATTTCAGAACCCCTGTTTCTTGAAATAGAGGTTTGCATCTGATGGACATCTCTTAAAACCATGCTGCAGGAGGTGATTGTCCATTTTTATATACCAAGCTCGAGGAGCTTGTTTCAGGCCATATAAGGATTTGACCAATTTGCAAACTTTCTGCTATTGGCCTTCCACTACAAATCCTTCTGGCTAAGTCATATAGACTTCTTCTTGGAGATCACCATTTAGAAAGGCACTTTTGACATCCATCTGATGAAATTTCCACCCAAACTGTGCTGCCATAGCACAAATAACTCGAATTGTGGTCATCCAAGCGAGTAGGTGCAAAAGTTTCCTCGTAGTCAATGCCTTCCTTTTGAGCATAGCCCTTTGCAACAAGATGGGCCTTATGCTTATCAATTGTCCCATCCGCTTTGTACTTGACTTTATACACCCATTTGCAGCCAATGGGCTTCTTTTCGTGTGGCAGATCGACAAGCTTCCAAGTTTTGTTTTTCATCAAAGACTTATACTCTGCATCCATAGCGGCCTTCCACTGAGGCTCACCGAGAGCAACTTGTACTGATGCAGGTTCAAGATCGTCTATGGAAGACATAAACACCTTATCACTATCAATATCCATATATTCTGTATCTCTCACTGGATCTACATAAAGTTCTTTAAAATATTGACATAGATCATCAACCCCAGTATTCTCTCGTTGCGGCTTTCTCCTGTCGAGCCATTCTGCGAGTACGAGGCCTATCCAAAGTCAAATCTGGTGGAGTAGATAGCTTAGAGTCTTTGATTGTATTTGTATAACACTTTGGATTCTTCTTCTTAGGTGTTGAAGAAGATCCAGAAGAACCTCCAACCTTTGATGAAGGAGATTTAACAACCTGAGTTTCCACAAGGTCTAGGTATACATCTGATGTGTTTGCTAATGTGAAAGCCTCATCAAAAACAACATCTCTACTTATGTGAATCTTCTTGGTTAAGGGATCAATCAAATGATAACCCTTAGAGTGCTCATCATACCCAAGAAGAATACACTTCAATGTCTTCTCATCTAGCTTCTTCCTTTTCTCTTTTGGTATGTGCATGAAAGCTTTACATCCAAAAATGCGTAGATAAGAAATGGAGGGTTTCCTACCACTCCATGCTTCCCGTGGAGTCATTCCTTGTAGGGCCTTTGTGGGTGCCCTATTCAACGAGATATCTTCGTTGTGGTGACAACTTCTGCCCAATATAGTTGCTCAAGTCTAGCTCCTGTGAGCATGCAACGAACCATTTCCATGATGGAACGATTCCTCCTTTCAGCAACTCCATTTTGCTGAGGAGTATAAGCAATAGTTAATTGTCTTGTGATCCCATTTTCTTTCAAGAATGCAAAAAATTCTTTAGAGGTGAACTCCCCCCCTCGATTTGAGCGGAGGGTCTTTATAGAAGTCCCTGACTCCTTCTCAACAGATTTCTTGAATTGTTGAAAGAAGCCAAATGCTTCAGATTTCAGTTGAAGAAAGAATACCCATATTTTTCGTGAGTAATCATCCACAAATAACTGAAAATACCTCTTACCCCCACAACTGTTGGGAGTGAAGGGACCACACAGATCGGTATGAACCAACTCCAGAGGTTTCTTTGCTCTTGTAGAGCTCTTTTCAAAAGGCACTCTATGCTTGCTTTCACTGCTAGCGGTCGAGCAAGCGGTAAAGTGGTAGAAAGGGAAGGAAGACCCTTAACCATCTCATACTTACTTAGCTCAAGTAAGTAACCAGAACTCAAATGTCCATATCTCTTGTGCCATAGGGAAGTTGCCTCCTTTGTAGAGACTGTCATGGCAACATGTGGAGTAGAGATAGTATCTAAGGCAAATAAGCCATGCTTATATGAAGCGGTTGCAATGTTCTTACCCCTCATGGTAATAGAACAACACTTCTTGCCTCCCTCAACACTAAAGTTCACAACCATATCTTTGTCCAAAATTTGTGTGACTGACAACAAATTGTTTGCCAATCCTGGAACATAGAGAACTTTATCAATCTGACACTTGCCATCAGGAAGGGTGATTGAAACAGTGCCTTCTCCCTAAACCTTGTAGGTTTTATCATCAGCAATAGTGACAGGTTTGCCCTCTTTGGCCTCAAAAGACTCAAACCATGATTTGTCACCGAGTCATGTGCTTACCGGCTCCGGAATCAACATACCATATAGGATTCAGTCCGCTTGGACACTGTGGTAGTCATGAGAACTTTGTGAGCTCTCTCGAGAATCCGTGTCAGATTCTTCAACGACAACATTCACTTGCTTGTTTGTTCTTTTGTGGTTTGTTTCGGCCTTTCTATTTTGATTGCTTATTCTTATGCCAACATTTGTTTGTATCATGACCTTCTTTGTCACAGATCTTGCAATATCTCTTTTTTCGTTGAGGTTGTTGAGTTTGTTTCCCTTTTGAATCCTTTTGTGAATTCCCTCCCTTCTAAAAATTACCCTTCTTCTAGTTCTGCCCTTTCTTGTTGATGTAGAGAGTAGTGTTAGAAGAATCATCTCTCTGTAGTTGGCGTGCTTCCTCCTCTTGAAGCATATTAACCAATTCTACAAAAGTAACTTTTTGTTGTGATACCTGAAGGGAAGTGATCAACACCCGATAAGAATTAGGTAAAGCTCTCAATACAACTGAAGTAAGGAGCTTGTCTTCAACTGGTTCTCCCAAAGAATTCAACTGTCTCACCCTGCTTCATGCTCAGACTGTGTAATTGATATTGAAGAAATAGAATGGTGGAATCATTCTTTCCCTCATATATAGTATTAAGGGCATCCCATCCCGCTTTACTAGTTGCACAGTCAACAATATGGGGTTGGACTTCATCAGACCCAACAAGCAAGATGAGCACTTTTGCTTTACTGTCTAGCTTATCAAAGTCTCTTTGAGCAGTAGATGGAGCTATAGCACCGACAACGAGCGAAGGTCCGGTTGTTGCTCCGGATACAACATCCCATAAATCATCCATTGCTAGGATGGCCTTCATCTTATTTTTCCATGGTGTGTAATTAGGACCTTTCAACAACTGATGAGAATCAGTCATTAGTTTTGCAAACATGATGGAGGTTCCTTATAACACCAATTGGTCCCCCTTTCGATATACCTTTTGCTAGGCCGTTATACCGTACAAAATACCTGCCCTTACATGAGGGAAACTATAGGTATTTAGAAAGATCAACAAAAAATCACCCGCCCTTACGTGAGGGAAACTATAGGTGATCTTTAGAGATCATACGATACGTGGAACATAAGCAGTACCGAAAGGGAATCGCCTTGTTGATGGAACCTACCATAGAATATTCTTCTCATGCGTGGGGCGTAACTTCCCCTAAACACTATGAAGAATACTTCGTCAGGATTTACGCCTAAACACAAGAACGATTAAGGGTAGTGGATGGAGTAAAAAAATGCAAAATGGCAAACTTATCTCTCCCCAGACGATTTATAGAGAACAAGCTCGGACGTCATTGTAGCGGCTATATTAGGCGACGGATACGATAGCGCAATCACGACAACTTTACTTGTAAGTGCTGGCCAGAGGTATCACAAATACCGAACGCTGTAGTGCAATAAATTGCATGGATGGGTTTTAATTATTCCGAGGACTTAGGGAGTGAATTTGATTTTAACTTTTAATGTTATAGTGCAAGAAATCAAATATGCAACATACAACAAAGAAAAGTGCCCTCAGGAATAACCCACTAGGTGTCGGGCGCAACCGAAAATGCACCTTTACAATAATGCCAAATTTGCTTTTAAAAAATTACTCACTTTCTCCCTTTGATTTTTGAAAAAAAATACCCCTTCTTTTAAAAAAAAAAAAAATTCCCACAAATGATTTTGAAAATTATTTTATAACCTTAAAGTTAAAAAAAATATTAATTTTAATTTATATAGTTTTAAAAAACCTTTAAAGAAAAAATTAAAATCAAATTAAAAAATTTAATTTTAATTTATAAAGGTTAAACTATAGAAAATAAATTAAAATTAAAAAATTAAAGTTTAACTTTAGGAAAAATAATAATTAAAAAAAATTTGGAATTTTTTTTTTTTACCTTTGTGGAAGGGGGGTCGGCGGGATTGGAACTCGTGACCTGCAGGCTCCTAGAGCCTTACCGCACAGTCCACCACCAGGTGGACTAGCGGGCTGATTCGTCAGGATCAGGGGCCCCCTCGTATTTGAGGAGGTCCCAGCAGCCCTGCTACTAACTTTCCTCCTCCTCGTCTTGTCTGGCAGCGGCAGGTGGCCGCGGGGGTGGCCTGCAGCCTCCGCTACTGGTGGCGGTGTGATGGCCTGCAACCACTGTTGCTACGGCCTAAGCACGGCCTGGTCGCGCATGCAGCACGTGACCTCGACTGTCGTGCCTACAGCGCGACCTCGAGAAGGGGAGAGGGGGGCCTCCCATAGTCGTGCGAACGTGCGACGTGTCGCGTCTATGCGACGGGAGTGGGGGGGAGATGGGGTTCCTCCCACAGTAGCGTGGACGCACGACGTGTCGCGTCTGCATGACGAGAGTGGGGGGAGGGGGGGCCTCCCACAGTCGCGCGGATGCGCGACGTGTCGCATCTACGCGACAGGAGTGGGGGGAGAGGGGGGGGCCTTCCCACAGTCGCGCGGATGCGCGACGTGTCGCGTCTGCGTGACGGGAGTGGGGGGAGGGGGGGGGCCTCCCACAGTCGCGCTTGCACGGCCGGAGTGGGGGGGAGGGGGGCCGAACCTCCCAACGTCGCGCGTGGATGCGCGATGAGGATTATCCTCCCAATGTCGTGCGTCTGCGCGCGACGTTGAATAATTTTTTTTTTTTTTAAAAAATCCCGCTGCGACGCCGCGCGATTGCACGCGGCGTAAATTTTTTTTTTTTTAAACTCCGCGGAACGTCGCGCGATTGCGCGCGGCGTGAATTTAAAAAAAAAAAAATTCGCCTTCTTAGCACAGAAAGAAAAAAAAATTGCGTCCTCCCAGCACAGAAAAAAAATGCGTCCTCCCAGCACAGAGAAAAAAATGCGTCCTCCCAGCTACCAGGTGCTGTGTTCCCAGCAAAAAAATTTACAGTCGCACGTCCCAGCAAGCATCTGCAAAAAATTCTGCACAAGCTCGGATACCATGTCAGAATAAACAACAATCGTATTTTATTAATCAGCAGATTAAATAGACTATTAAGCCCGAAGGTTATGGAACCACCCGTGGCTGAAATAGGCCCTGTTACAACAATAATGTAATAATAGCTTCTAACAATAATATACGCTAACAAGAACTAACATGCTGACGCTGCACCACTCTAATCAAAACCAGAAGCTTATAGTAACACAACTGCACACACCTCATCTGTATTCCCAAAATGACAACACCCCAAACTAGACTGAAAAACTGGTGTGAGAGGACAAGTAAATCAAGGATGGTAAGTTGAGGAGATCTTGGAATCAACCCCCCAACAACTCCCAACAACCAAAGTAACCGATCCCTGACCAAAAAATCTCTCTAATATTTTTGTTGACATAAGATTGGAGTTAATCGATTGCTAATCCACAATCGAACAATAATGACCCATCTGGGAGTCTAAACTAACTCTCGCCACCAAATAGCCAACGAAAGTGACATCAAGGCACGATCTCCACAGATCATTGACCTCCATGGGCACACACCTCTCGAATCCCATGGAGGTCAGTGATCTGTGGAGATCGTGCCTTGATGTCACTTACTTCATCAGCATAATTCTCCAACTCATCAAGAAAGCCACCATCCAACCACTTGATGGTCTATTCTGTTTCTAACTTTAACCATGAGACATCTTCATCGACATCGATCTCCTCATCAAATTTGGAGTCTTCACCATGAAAAAAAACACCATGCAACAATGAACTATTGCAAGGAAAAATGCAAGGCTCATCATACCTTATGTCCAAGGTCTCACAGACCTCATTGGATTTCTCTGGAAGCAATTCCACAACTGTTGTCCTGTCATTACCCTCGGTACTATAGTTGTCCTGGGACTTGTGGGTTATGGGCCCACATATATGTCCAAGTGACCACTCTTCTTGGCAAGTGAAGCAATGTTGTTCCCTTCTCAATTGATTTTTGCTTTTGAGAGGTAGTCCTTGCATCTGTAAGTCACTCGGTCTCTTTTCCTTCTCCTGTTCCTCTTGTACCAAGAGAGGTTTCAACTTCTTCTCACATTGCTTGGAAACATTGTCAACTAATTTATGTGCAATTGAAGAGGTAATCTGTCCTTGCATCAAAATAGCCATCAACTTGGGCAAGATAGGTTGGGTAAAGTCATCACTTTCCTCAATGATGCGTACCATTATGGTTTGCATGTAAGAGGATATAATGTCTTCATGATCTTCACTGATAGAAGCCATAAAATGTCGAAACATCTGGAGACTAAGATCAGCACAATCTAAATCAAGTAAAAAGACATATTCTAATTTTTCTCATTACTTCCAAAATTCTAACCTTCTTACCATAGGATCGGTCCCTGATATTTTTCAAACCATGAAAACTGTCAACCATCAGCTGTAATCCCTCTATCATGATGTCATCATTGTAGGGTGCTTTCGGAGTTGTAATCCTTATGATCTCACTGAGACAAGAGGTGACTACAAGTCTCACGTCCCTGTATGCATGTCTCATAATCCAATGCTGGCCTAATGCAACTATAGGTACTTTCACTGCCCAATTCAAAACCTCATAATAAGATTGATCTAGTTCAACTAGACATGTATCCATTTCCTTTAGACTGTCAAGAAGAACATCTTTTGAAAATTTCTGGGACTCAAGTTGTTTCCCCAAAGCATAGAGCTTACAACTTACATCCATTCTTTTACTGAAATGTTCTGCAGATTGAATCTATTTTCTATTATTGGATGTGTGATGCTCAACCTCAGCCTTAAATGGAACCATAGGTGCTGACTTAGGTGACATAGCTACTATCAACTGCTTTTCCAACTTTTTTGGGAAAACGAGCTCAAATTTTTTAATTCCAACTTATATTGGCAACTCAGTGTATAAAGGTTTAATCTTGACTAGAGGAGCACCTGTTAGATTTTAGTTATTTTCTCCAGAGTTTGAGGCCAGTGGCTGAGACTTCTTCTTTTAAGGGACGAAAACCCCAACGGTGTGGTTGAGGACGAAACCCCTAAGATTTTTGGAGTTGGACGAAACCCCAGTTCTTTGTTGGTGAATTCATACAGTGGTATCAGAGCCAAAGATTCTGCCAGCATGTTTAGGTTCTTTATCTAGTGTGTTTCCTCCTAATAGTTGCAGCTGAGAGTTGGTTAGTTCAATGTGAAGATGGAGCCACATAGTGGTATCAGAGCTAGTTTTTCCTACCAACCTGTTCAGGGTTTCATTACGAATTTTGTGAAGTCTTTTATCGAAGACAAAATTCTCAGGTTTGATTTAGTGGAAATAATTCTTTTTCTGAAATTATATTGCTTGAAAATTTATGGAGTATAGAAGATTAGCATAAGTTAGGGTTTGGTTGCCATTTTCAAATCTAGGGTTTCCAATTTTTGGGTATTGGTGATTTGAATACCCATTTGGTTGATTTGGGCTTTAAGAGTTCTAGGTATTGTTAATTCAGAGCTCAGGATATTTTGCTAGCCTATGGAAGCCTAATTAAATTTTAAATTCATGGAGTCTTATAATGATTGGTCTAGGAGACAATGTGATTGAGATAGGACTCAAAGTGAGATACAATAATCCATTAGTAAATTAACTGCAATGATGCAAAATTCTCTACCTTCAGTTTTTCCTCAGGATAAGTTTGATTTTTCATTCATAAAGTTGTCGAAGAAAGTTGGAGTTGAACAAAATACTTTACAAGATCCTAAAATGATAGCTAATATTGCGGCTAATAAAGTTGAGCTCGTTGTCCTAGAAAAGTTGGAAAAGCAGTTGACAGTAGCTATGTCACCTAAGTCAGCACCTATGGTTCCCTCTAAGGCTAAGGTTGAGCATCACACATCCAATAATAGCAAACAGATTCAATCTATAGAACATTTCAGTAAAAGAATGGATGTAAGTTGTAAGCTCTATGCTTTGGGGAAACACCTTGAGTCCCAAAAATTGTCAAAAGATGTTCTTCTTGATAGTCTAAAGGAAATAAATACATGTCTAGTTGAACTAGATCAATCTGATCGTGAGATTTTGAATTGGGCAACGAAAGTACCTATAATTGCATTAGGCCAGCATTGGATTATGAGACATGCTGACAGGGACGTGAGACTTGCAGTCACCTCTTGTCTCAGTAAGATCATAAGGATTACAGCTCCAGAAGCACCCTACAATGACGACATCATGAAGAAGAGATTACAACTAATGGTTGACGGTTTTCATGGTTTGAATAACATTAGGGACCGATCCTATGGTAAGAAGGCTAGAATTTTGCAAGGGATAACTTTAAGGACGAAAACCCTCTTGGTTAGAAACCTAGGACGAAAACCCTAGAGTTTCTTTGAGGTAAATCCAGCCAGGGTTTACAATTGGGTTTATTGAGACATTCTGCATCATTTATTGAGGATTTCTTCGACAACATTCATATCAGATTTGGGAAGATCAAAATTGGGGTTTTGGGAACCCTTCTTGGTGTGGTATTTCAGATTTGGTGTGGCATTATAGTTTCAAATTTTTACAGCAGAGTTTAGCAGTTTTGTGGCTGGGCATTTGTGAGTTGTTTTCATTCAATAATTTAGCAGAGGTTGTGTTGTTTGTTCAACATCCAAGATTTTATATTAATGTTTTGGGTATGATCTATGTAATTATGATTCCAAGAAAAATAATAAAAATATTATGGTATGTTTGTGAGAAATCTTAGAGTTTTGTGGTGAACTTTTATGGGTATTTGTAGACCTAATTGACATCTGCATGATTCAGTATTTTTTGGGTATTTGTAGATCTGATTGATATCTGCATGATTCAAAATTTTATTTGATATAAATTGCATAGTTAGGGTTTTCCCTTAGTTGGCACATTACAGTGGATATAAATTGATAGAGCCAATATGGAAACACACTGAATTACAAAGAAATGTTGTTGGAGAATTATGCTGATGAAGGCTGTAATGACCCTCCCCCGGTCTAATTTTCAATCTTTTTATTTTTCTGATACAATTTGTGTGAAAACACAAACAATCCAAAAATATAGAGGTATTTTGTTTTTTATTTCAAATACTGAACTAGGGCACAACAATTACAATGTTTTCAATTTTGGAAACATTAAATCAATACAATATAATAAATACCTCTGTAAACCCTAGCTGATCTTATCTCTGTATAGATAAATATGAAGGCTCAACCCTTCATATTGGAACTCTGTGTGGTGTCCCCGCTCCAAATATTCCCCTGTATAAAGCTTTGTGTCTTTGTGTAGAAACCCCAACTCCGAAAGACTAAATAATGAAGTCTGAATGTATTCCCTGTATGGAAATACCGTTGATTGGCCTGAGGGTAATCTTTCAACCCCGAAGTCAATGTCCCTGTAAGAGGTTACCGGCTCTCACAAGCTCCAGAATCTCTGCAATGTCTCTGCTAGAGAGTCCTCCAAAAAACCAGAGAGAAAAATAATAATCTTCGCATAATCCAAATGATCTCCCAAAAGCCTTTTTAATATTCCCTTTTAGGGTTCTCCCAAATTAGGGCAAAATTAGGGTAGTGCACACAAAATAATTTAATTTCTAATTTTCTCTTATTTTCCCTCACCAGGCCCCCTTGTGCACTAGGTTCAACCACTTAAAGTTATTTTATAAAGTGGCCCCCCTTTTACAACGTTATAAGTGACCCTTTATAATATAAAGTACAAACTTTATAAATATTAAAATAATGTCACTTAATGAAATTAACTTCGGCCATTAAAATACTGGACCTCCGCTTATCAGAATGAAAAACTGTGAACAGTTTTGGATACCCAATTTGCCAAAGTGTAATCCTGTAGTTGACTCGTTGACCGAAACCCTAAAAACGACCACTGCTAAAAATAGAAATCCCATCAAATGACCTCCGAACGAGCCCAAACGATAGTCAATCAAAAGCTCTCTGGGTTCTGTCAAAGATTCTGATATCTCCAAAGGCTCCCCTACATCCGATTTAGCCTACGGGAGCTCATGTATAGGCTAATCTGCTCTGCACACTGATTGCCTAGAAAAGGGGACATTACAGTCCGCCCTTCCCAAAGATTGCTTGTCCTCAAGCAATATGCATACATACTCTAGTCAAGTGTCTGCATCCTGGCTGAGGTCCATCAAATCCCTGGATCCCATAACATCCTCAAAAAGAAACCACCACGTTGACGCTGCGCCACTCTGATCACATCTGGAAATCCACTATGCACAATTAGCTCAAGGCTAAACTGCAGCACCATAATATGATCATTCTCCAGCCTGAAAATAAAATGCATGTCTAAGCTGGAATGAAATATCTCATGCCAAGTAATATCTGTGAAATCTCCATCATAGGCAACTGCAAGAACAACTCTAAAATTGTCTTCATAATCACCATCTAACAATCTCAACTCAATGCTTGTCCACCTGACGTAAATTGGGTGATCCCATGGCCCAAAATCAACTACAACCAACAAAGCATCCTCTGAAAAGATAGCGTCCATCATCATAACTAGATTGTAGTGATCGCTACTCAAACAAGTGGGGTGTAAATTAAACTGCATGTCACCTAAAAAATTACCCACACCCATGACGTCCCAATTGAGATGCAAATCAATCTCCATCAAGTGGCTGATAATGTAGTGGACAACAATGCTAAATCTGAAGATAACCATTCCATTAATGCACCTACTATCAAAATCTGAAAATACTCTGTAAACACTTAGTCTTTCATTGTCCAAACAGCTACCCCAAAATAACCATTGCTCCAAATCAGCAACAAGCATGGGAGCATCATTACAAGATGTATCATTCAGAAACAAAGAGTGACTGCAATGACACATTCTGGAATCCCAAAAACTCATCCAAAACTGGATTGAGTTAGCACGAAACACATGTTCGCTGCAAATCTGAAACATAACAGCTAAAAAACAAAGCTTGGCCATGTCCCAAACTGAAGAAGCCCTCCAAAAAGTCATCAACTCAACAAGTTTCCTATTTTCGCTCATGATTTCTCTCCAATCCATTTGTATGATCACAAATGTATATATATGTTGGCTGATTAAAATAGGAGCAGCAACATACCTTCCATTCTTTTTTTCAACCATCTCCCAAGGCACGCACCTTCCATCATCCTCGATGCCCAAAAACATAAGCATGCGATCCTGGGTGTAGAAATTCATCTTCCCAAAGGCTCTGTCATACTGGAGCTGCATCATACCATACATCATATGAATGTTAACTATGGAAGATGTAGAAATATATGTTGGTACAACACAAAGCCTCTCCATCACATCAGCTGCTGGTTCATTATTAATCTCCTCTCTTTGTGGTGTGTCCACAAGATCCCTCACCATGCCACCATGATCATGATGCATCTCAAACAGTGGGTTATCAAAAGATGTCTCATGATCCATTTTAAATAATGGATTGTCGACCCACTGAAAACTGTCATTATCCTTATGCTCATCCCAATTAACCTGCTGATCCAAATTTACATAATCTGATTTCATTGGACAATGGACTAACTCAAAGTCCTCCTGAATGCTATCGAGCTCATCAACCAACTGCCCAATCTCCATGGCTCTATCCTTATTCTCTTGTTCTCTAGTTTTTATAACAGCAGCAAGTTCCCTTTCAGTTTCATGCAATGTCATGTGAGCATCTGATAATGAGACTCTAGTTGACTCAAGCTCAAGAGTGAGCCTATCAACTTCTTCCTCTTTACCCTTTAATGCACCAAGGGTCTCTTCAACAAGCTTGATAGAATGATCCCTGTCTGTAAGTATATTTATGAAATCTGATTTCATGGTTTCCAAGGCTACTTTCAATGTTTGTAAATCAGCAATAGAGATTATCCCTTCAACACCCTTTTGCCTCCTCTCAATATGAGCCTTCCAATAAAGCTCTTCAACAAATTTATGAGTGTGATCAACACGAGATAGGGCTGCAACAATTGTGTCTTCACGAGTCCTTGAATTAAAATCAGATTTTTGCATTAAAATTTCAGAATTATATACCTGGCAATGGTCTTCAAAAAAATCATTTGCCTTGGCTTCCTCTTTGCTTATCATTCGCTCTATTGATAGTTCATCACTTGGGGCAAGAGGAATTTCATTCCCAAGTGGTTCTTCGTCAAACTTAGGTGCCAACACACCCGGATCCCATGGTACAATAAGCTGATCACCATGTTGAGAAATCAAATGAACATTGTACTCTTCATGAGGAATTACCTTACTGAATGAGTTGCTCTCCAGATCAAGGAAGGTGTGACTGTCCCAAACTCCCTTATTCACATGCTTTCTCTGCTGCCCATTCTGAAACACATCAGTCCTATGGTCATCTGAAAATGCATCAAGGTTCTTATCAACATAGGTAGTTGTGTCATCAAGCATTAAATCTGAAAATGCATCATAATCAGCAATAACCCCATTATTCAGTGAATTTTTATGGCTGTCCTGATGAGGTAAAACATCACTGAAATCTGATTGGAAATCAGCAAAATAATCAACTTTGTCAATGTATGCATCATCTCCCTTAGACTCATCAAGGCAACTGTCGAACTTAGAGTCTTCAGTAACTTGCTCCATAATCACATCCAATGTTGTTGATTTAATGTTCTCATTAGATGCAATCTCATCATATATCGGTGCATGCATGTCCATGGAATCAATCTGTGATTCTACTACACATACCTCATGTAATGGACCATTGTCTTCAACACAATCTTCTGATTTGATTTCTTCTTCAACAGTAGTCTTTGAATCTTCAGCTCCATCAACATTGTGTTTTGATTTTTTGTTCATCTTCTCAAGAAGACTCATTTTTTCATCTCTGTTTGGTTGTTGCCTCATACGCATATCAATGTAATCTTCATAAGTCATAAGGGCATGATAACCCTCATCAAGAGCTTCCCACTCCTGCTGGAACTGATCAAGTAATTCAATGACTGTAGGCTCAACCTTTACCTGAGGAGGAATTGTAAGTGGAGAATTTGTCATCATAGCAGCCAACTGATTGATGGATTTCTGCAACTCTCTCTGACCCTGCCAAAACTTACGCTGAAACTTATTCCAATCACTGAGTGGCTTCATCTTCATACCGGACTAACCAACTCTCAGCTGAAGAAGTTATGAAAAAACACACCAGATATGAACCCAAACAGGCTGGCAGAATAAGCTGAGCTCTGATACCACTGTAATGACCCTCCCCCGGTCTAATTTTCAATCTTTTTATTTTGCTAATACAATTTGTGTGAAAACACAGACAATCCAAAAATATAGAGGTATTTTGTTTTTTATTTCAAATATTGAACTAGGGCACAACAATTACAATGTTTTCAATTCTGGAAACATTAAATCAATACAATATAATAAATACCTCTATAAACCCTAGCTGATCTTATCTCTGTATAGATAAATATGAAGGCTCAGCCCTTCATATTAGAACTCTGTGTGGTGTCCCCGCTCCAGATATTCCCCTGTATAAAGCTCTGTGTCTTTGTGTAGAAACCCCAACTCCGGAAGACTGAATAATGAAGTCTGAATGTATTCCCTGTATGGAAATACCGTTGATTGGCCTAAGGGTAATCTTTCAACCCCGAAGTCAATGTCCCTGTAAGAGGTTACCGGCTCTCACAAGCTTCAAAATCTCTGCAATGTCTCTGCTAGAGAGTTCTCCAAAAAACTAGACGAAAGAAAGAAAAAATAATCCACGCATAATCCAAATGATCTCCCAAAAGCCTTTTTAATCTTCCCTTTTAGGGTTCTCCCAAATTAGGGCAAAATTAGGGTAGTGCACACAAAATAAAGTATTTTTTTTTTTTTTTTTTTTTCCCTCACCAGGCTGTCTAGGTTCAACCACTTAAAGTTATTTTATAAAGTGGCCCCCCTTTTACAACGTTATAAGTAACCCTTTATAATATAAAGTACAAACTTTATAAATATTAAAATAATGTCACTTAATGAAATTAACTTCGGCCATTAAAATACTGGACCTCCGCTTATCAGAATGAAAAACTGTGAACAGTTCTGGATACCCAATTTGCCAAAGTGTAATCCTGTAGTTGACTCATTGATCGAAACCCTAAAAATGGCCATTGCTAAAAATAGAAATCCCATAAAATGACCTTTGAACGAGCCCAAACGACAGTCAATCAAAAGCTCTCTGGGTTCTATCAAAGATTTTGATATCTCTAAAGGCTCCCCCACATCCGATTTAGCCTACGGGAGCTCATATATAGGCTAATATGCTCTGCACACTGACTGCCTAAAAATGGGGACATTATAGTTGAGGGTAAAAACATGAATCATACATAGGTAGATTAATCTGTGCATTATACACCATAGATTTGGTTTGAAGACCAAATCCAACACCACCTGTACCATCATGCTCTGAATCAGCAAATGTATCATCACCTGTAGTATACCTATCAATCCCAATATCACCATGACTAACCTAACGCTCAAAAATAATTCCATGCACAAACCAAGAATAAGTAACAGAATCATCAAGAAAAGTTTCTCTGGAATCTGTGACAACACCATCATAAGCAACATACACATCCGACTCTACTGAACGGACAACACCGATAGCCAAACCCGTAGTGACTACATGTCCACTAACAGTTGTAGAGACTCCAAATGGTATGTCAAAATCTGAATCTGCATCTACTGTCAAGTCATCGCCTCCATGCTCAACACCCTCATTGCTAGGTGTATGCAATCCTAAAACTACAGTTCCACCACCATTTCCTGTATCCTTGTCTGAGTCAAAATCAACTTCCATATCATGAATCTTGTGATCAATGTCATCAATATTATGTGCATGCACGACCATAGGGAATTTCGGTGGTACATATGAACACATTTCATGTGATGAAGTATTTTTTACACCATCATCTGCAATCCTTGATTTGCATCCTTCTTCAATAACCTCTAAATTTTCAACCCTATCATCAATGAGAGTTGATTCTCTGTTCATCTTTTCAAGAAGGTTCATTTTCTCATCACCATTCGATTGTTGCCTCATTCTCATGTTCACATAATCCCAAAGTGACATTAATTCTTTGAATTTCTTATTGGCATAGGTCCATTCTTGAAAAAATTGATCATGCAACTCTGTAATTGTAGGTGGAAAATTTGACATTTTTGGGCAATCCACTTTTTGAGATGCAGAGTGCTGATTCATTTACTGTAATAGATCATCAGGATACATTGTTTGAGATAGGGTGTCTACTCTGACATGAGTCTGAGGGTGATTCCATGAGCATCCTCCAACCTAATCTGGATGACTAGGAGTTGAGTTCTCTTACCCAGGATCGTATGTTTGTCTTGATGGGCATCAAGTGTTAGGAGGGAAAACTAATGGGATAATTTATTCATGAAAATGAGTTACAATATATAGGCATAAGCCTATATGAAATGCATGACACTTGTCAAGTGAAACTGACAAGTGTCAAGGAAGGCATAGTACACATTACATTAACTCTAACATTCCCCCTTAATGTGCACTATCCTAAGTATTGAAAAAAACAAGTCAACATTAGGTAACATTCCCCCTTAATGTTGACTTCTCGAAAACAACCTATCATCCTCGCTTATTGCTGATTTGGTCTAGGCTCGTGCTCTGTGCTCTTGGCTCTCCAACTGTGAATAATGCTAGATTCACTGTGTATACATCTCGGTTTGTTGCCTCAAGGTCAGCCACTTCCATGGGTCTATTGCCACTGGGTCAGCCGTCTAAGTGCCTCGGGGTCATCATGGGTGCCTCAGGGTCAGCCACTTCTGGGTCTATTGCCTCTGCAGGTCATCCTCAGAGGATGTTGCCTCTCGTAGGTCACTGACTAGATTCACCATGAGTATGAAATCCCTCATCATGGTGAACTCAATCTAGAAGGTTTCGGTCTCTACCGAAAATGCACCTAATGAAAGGAAAAACGAGCCATATAAGAGTGTCGGTCTCTGCCAAAAATGCACTCAATACAATAAAATGAGCCATAGATCCAAATAGGAGGAGAGAAGAAGAAAAGAAGAGAATCTTCTAAAGTGTCTTCGTCTGTAGTCTTCAGAAGTAGATCCGAAAAAAACCTCGGATAGAGTCTAGGGTGTCTTTGTCTGTAGTCCCTAGTATAAGTGTCCTTATGGTGACCATGTCATCCCACCGAAATGCATGGGTAACCAGCCGTTGCATTCGCCAAGTGTATAGAAAATATCACTAGGTACAAGGATCACATATGAAATTACCTTGGGAGTGTCGGGTACAACCGAGAGTGCACTCCAAGGTATAAGAACTTTGAGGCTAAAAAACTCAACTGAAACAGCCTCAAAATTACAATAAGACACCATAATTGTGTCCGTCACGGAAAAAAATTTCCAACGACTATAAATACCCCTATATTCCACCATCAAAGTGGCATTCATCATGTGGAAAAAAAACATCATGCCTCTCTAAGGCAGCAAAATAAACCTCAGGAATATCATATTCCTGGCATCGCATTGTGGCGGAATAAAAAAAAATAGCATCATAATTTTCCTTTCGCAAGGAAATTACATGGGCCCACTTAGACCATCCTTGAAAAAAATACAGAGCCTTTCACTTCATGTAGGTATACATTAAAAGGTTTCAGCAAGCATCTTCAAATAAAACAACTCAGCCTCAGAGAACGTCCACCCAAAAAATGACCTGGCACATCCACATGTCTGATCAGAATGCACGATTCTCAACCTGCAAATAATTAGATGTTGCCTTTCGCAACGATCACCACTGCCAACAATGCAGTTAAATCTCTACTACTATATTTGCCAAATTAATAGTGACAATGCAAAGGTCGACGCCAATGCTGAAAAACATCGTAATACTGCTAGAGGCACTCCTCGCAAACATCAAACTCATCGTTCGCCAATTGATAGCTTATAGTGATGATCCTGTTGAATGAGCTGGCACACCATCGTTTTACACTTGAACATTGTAGTCTGGTTGGTAGCCTGACGCTTGTCTGTCGCGGCTCTGCCACTGTTGCAGCCACCCAAACACAACTCAGCATTATGCTCTTCGTCGTAGCTCCCGAAAGCTATATTTGCACCAGCTCCAGTGCAATGAATTTCTAGATACATTTGAAAAATACTGAAATCACACGTGCCCGCTGACCCTTGTCTGCTGCTTCCTTCTCCGAGAGACGCATGCTTCTGAAAGCACAGGTGTTTTTGTCGACCACGGAGCGCATGCTTTTGAAAGCACAACTGCTGTTGAGATCTTCGCTGCATGGATTCTTCACTGCATGGATTCGTTTGCAAACCCTCAGTTGCATCTTCCATATTGCGGCATGTCCTCCTTGCATTAAAAAAAAATTGTGTTGTCGCTGATGACTTGCAGTCAGAGCCCGTCGCGATCGCGACAACCAACACCACTGGTAGTCGCTCCCACGAATAACAAAAAAAATTTCCCATTGTTGTCTTCATCTGCCTTCACTACGACCAAAAAATTTCACAGGGCTGTCGCAGCATTCTCCCAGGTGCTGAAACATCAACTTAAACAAAATAACCTCTTCCACTAGATTGGTTAGCAGGGGGATAGACGTCTTTTTTTGAGGAGATCATCCTTACTTATCCTTCCATTCGACTGTCCATTAATGCACTAGTTCTAGACATAATGTAGTTCATTCTGAGAAGCGCTTGGAGTCCAAGCATCCTTGGCTCTCAAAGTAAAATATTTGACATAACATCTGCTACTGCCCTCCTGTATTAAATATGTGGTGAAACATGAAATATGCCCCCAACGAACCTCTATATCATATCAACGCTGCACCAGAACGAGAACGCCACAACAGAGCGCATCGAGTGTGGAATTCCAACCGCAATGACTGATGAACGTTGCCACGGACGGATGAGACAACACCTTCAGCTGCTCGCACCACTCCACCAACACTCCCCGCTCTTTCGTCACCTCCATGAATCCCGCAGGCAAAACTTGCTCCATACGACCGTGGCCTGTCTTTCACTGCTGCTATCTACGCCGCAGTGCTAGCATCGATCCCACCTTTGCAGCTCCTGTGTCATACTATTTAGAAGCTGAGAAGAAAAATATTGTAGTTGGGAGCCCTCTTTCAACTTTAGACAAGTGCAAATTTGGTCCAGTGTTGGCCCCTTTGCACCAGCCGCAGCCAAACTCAACGTCACCGACATACTTTTGCACTTCCTGCCAGAACCTCCTTTGGAAAAAATCAGTGAGAATTTTGTCTCCGATTCCTCCCCTCTTTGGAACCTCAAATCCTCCTCTAAGTGCCAGGCTTCGAATCTGGACAGTAGTCTTGGCGAAGGCCACTACAGGCCACCCAACACGCAGGCTGATTTGCGCCATACAGTCCATAAAAGTAGCATGGTGAAGGCAATTCTGACGATCTGGAGTAGTTCTGATGCGATATGGATTTGTCGAATATGCCAGATCCAAACAGGCTTACTCTCTTATGCCAAACGGTCAAAAAATCATGACAAAAACACGTTACCACTGCTGCTCGCCTAATGTAACCAATGAAGCAGTCCATCACTGCTGCCTAGGAGTCTATTTCAAGATTCATCTATATCACCATCTGGTTTCTGATCCATCAAATGATGGAGAGCATACTCCCTCGGTATAAAATTTTAAAAAATAAGGGGGAGGGAGGATTTCCATGAGGGAAATCCCCCCTTAAGGGTTTCACAGGGCAGGGAAAGCCTGCTCTGATACCAAATGTTAGGAGGGAAAACTAATGGGATAATTTATTCATGAAAATGAGTTACAATATATAGGCATAATCCTATATGAAATGCATGACACTTGTCAAGTGAAACTGACAAGTGTCAAGGAAGGCATAGTGCACATTACATTAACTCTAACATCAAGGGTGATGGTAGAAGCATTATATGGGTGATAGTTATCTTCATCAAACTCAACATTTACCACTGTTTGCTTTTTAGGCAGCCATAACATTTACTTGATGGAGGTTGGTCAGTAGTTTGGTTGGCATTACATGGAGTATCTTACTTCTTATTTGAACACAGTGCCCTCTCAAGGGGTCAGTTTAATCAGTGAAAGTGCAGAGATAGGCCTAGTTGAGTCACCTATGCATGAGATGTTACTTGGCACAGGGTGCAGTCATAATGGGCATACCAATTTTGATGGTGAGGCTGAGCTAGGGTTTATTCTGTTGACTGTAATAGATTGGTGCTCGCTCATCTATCACTAAATTTAATCCTATCATAGGATTTACTCATATCAAGTTTTAAGATCATTGCTTTCTCTTTTCTTGAAGTTGTTGAATGCATAACTTCATGAGCTACTATGATCTTGTCCAAAATTTGTCTCCCTTTCACAAATCCTCCTTGCTCTTTTGAAATAATTTTGTCTAACAATGGCCTTAATAAATTTACCATCACTTTGGAGATAATATTATATGACATATTACATAGGCTTATGGGTCTAAAATAATCAAACAATTCAACATCTTTTTTTGGAATTAGGGTAAGATATATTGTAATTATCTTATAAAGTTTGTATTATTTTACCTTATACTGTTCCACTACCACCAATAAAGAATCCTTCACTATATCCCAATTATGTTGGTAAAAAGTTGCAGAGAGCCCATCCGGACTTAGGGATTTATCCTTATTAAAAGAGAAAAGAGCTAAATGAAATTCGTCTAGAGTAATAATCTCCATCAGTTTCCTATTGTCTTCATTCGTTATAATTGAAAAAAATCTTTAAGAAGTTTATCATTAAGAACTTCAATCTCCTTTGATCCTAGAATATTCTGATTAAAGGACCGCCTCTTTTTTAATTTCACTCTGATATTCAATCCAAACCCTTTCTATTGATTTAATTTTACTAATTTTGAATGTTTATCTTTGTACTATAGTCACCCTATAAAAAACTTTGTATTTTTATCACCTTCTTTTAACCAAGTCTGTCTTGATTTTAATATCTAAAATTTCTTTTCTTACTCAAAATATTATGATATTCACTAAGAAAATTCTTTTCCTTTGAGCTTGAATTATTATGATCACCTTTTTGAAATTTTGAAAGTTTATCTTTTAGTTCTTCTTTCTTCTAAAAAATATTTCCAAAGGTGTTCTTGTTCCATTCTTTTAATCTAGATGATATCAATTTAATTTGATTTGAAAGAGCATACAACCCACCATTACCTGAAAAATTCCACATTTGAGCTATCATATCAACAAACTGAGGATGGTCTTCCCACATCTGCTCATTTAAAATATGATCTTTTTTGAATACACTTACCACCATTTTAAGTTTTATTGACTAATGATTTGAACCAATCCTTGTTAAAGTATTAATTTTAGCACAAATTCCTTCATCTAGCTAATGATCTAAGAGAATGTATCTTTCTAATTTTTCTACTATTAGGTTCTAGCCTCTCTTTTTGGTGGTCTAAGTATAGTTATCTTCTTCAAACTCAACCTCCCATAGATTATTGTTTTGAATAAAAGCTAAGAAATCTCTCATATTTTGGGTTAATTTCATAATTCCCCCAAATTTTTCATCCAACTTGGTTATGGCATTAAAATATCCTATGATCATGAATTGAGTTTCTTGGTCTTTACTCCTCATAAAGGCTTCAATCCCACTCCACACTTCTAATCCACTTGACTGAGTTGTAGGTCCATGGACATTGACAAGGATGAAATGAATATCTGCAAAGTAGCAAGTGACTAAAGAGGCTATCCAATGCCTAATTTTATGAATAGTTACACAAGAGGTTCTAGAAGGATTCCAACAAGTTAGAATTCTCCCCGTCACTAATCAGAATCCATAGCATCCCATTCACATCTTGTCCATACTGCTTTCATAGTTTTTGAAACTTTTTTTTATCATTTTAGTTTCTTGTATACAAAGAATATCAAGCTTATTACTTAAACATAGCTCCTTTATACACCTCTACTTTGAGGGGGCATTAACACCCCTTATATTCCATGAGATGATAATCATGTCTTATTAGGGGCTATTGGCCTCACATGCGTATTACCAATATCATTTTATTATTTGGTAAAGAGAAGTTAAACCAATTGAAGATAATTAATACCCCGATAAACAAATTCTAAAAAAATAGTAATTGCATAATCAAAGGAAAAATAGAGAAGAAGAACACATTACAGAAGAATTTATCCAGGGAAACCCTTCGAGAAAAAACCCAACAAGAATATCTCCTTATTGTATAAACTTGACCATCTCCAATACAATAATATCCTTTAGTTTCTTTCCCGCTTGCTCTACCGCTTGTGATTACATTTCTTGCATATTGCATTCCCCCCTTGGGGGTGTTTGGACATTCACCATACACAAACCCTCATGCAAGTGTTGTTTTATATACCAACAACACAAGGGGTTTTACAATACCATGGCCATAAAACCTGGGTTCAAATATATTAAACCAAATATATTAAAACATGGGTTCAAATATATTAACCCAAATATATTAATCCATAGGTTCAAATATATTAACCCAAATATATTAATCCATGGATTCAAATATATTAACCCAAATATATTAAACCATGGGTTCAAATATATTAACCCAAATATATTTATCCATGGGTTCAAATATATTAACCCAAAACCCAACCATAATAACATGGAAAATATTCAACACATTTCCAACATTCTCCCACTTGTTGAATACTTTCCATAGGATCCAAAAACTACCATAGTAGTCCAATGTTCCTTCCCTGTATTGGACATATATCTGCTAACTACTCCCACTACATGTGCAATATCTAAACATATTAGCTTCACCTATTACCCTCAGCCATATACCAACAAGGTAATAAAATAGTCCAAAAATCCACTTTAAAAAAATTACAAATATTATTGGAGCTAACTTTGAGAACATTACACTAGGAAACCACCACTAGCATCCACACCAATCTCTTTTTAGCCACAACTACACCGATTACAGTAGCTTCTTTAGGTATAAGCTACACTAGTTATAGTAGTTAATACTTGCCCAAAAACTTGTGGTACAACCAATAAAGTATCTCAGACATTTTTCAACAACTTTGCAATAAAGCCACTAGAACAAGCATTTCCAGTCTTAATCTCCAGATTTACCATTTTTGAAGTTCACCAGATCTATCACTATTGAAGTTCACTAGATATACCACTGTCGAAGCTCACTAGATCTACCATTGCTGAAGCTCACGAGATCTACCACTATCGAATCTCACTACCTCCACCACTGCCGAAGCTCACCAAATCTATCACTGTCGAAGCTCACTAGATCTACCATTGCTGAAGCTCACTGGATCTACCATTGTCAAAGCTCATCGAATATACTACTGCTAAATCTCATTGGATCTACCAGTATTGAACCTCACTGGATCTACCGCTACCAAAGCTCACCAAATCTTTCATTTCCAGAGCCCACCGCCACTATCGAAGCTCATTGGATCTACCACTATCGAAGCTCACCAAATCTACCGCTATTAGATCTCATTGGATCTACTACTACCAGAGCTCACCAAATATACCGCTACTGAAGCTCACCATATCTACTACTACCGAAGCTCACTAGCTCTACCGTTATCGAAGCTCACCAGCTCTACCACTGTCGAAGCTCATCAGCTCTACCATTATGCTTCCTATTATTTTTCCTTCACCTAGATTCTTCCACACACTGCTTCCACTCAAGAATTGATTTATCCCAAGGTTGAAACCCTTTCTCCTTGAACCAAGCTACAACCTAGCTCTAATACCAAATGAAGAGAAATAATACCTTGATAAACAAATTTTAAAAAATAGTAATTGCATAACTAAATAAAAAATAGAGATGAAGAACACATTACACAAGAATTTATCCTAGGAAACCCAAGAATATCTCCTTATTGTATAAAATTGACCATCTCCAATTTCTTTCCTGCTTGCTCTACTGCTTGCGATTATTATTCTTGCATGTTGTGTTCGGCTTTCTAATCCCATCGATCGGCGGGTGTAGTAACCTTGAATAAGCGAATCTATCATGGGGGGGGTGAGTAAGTGAGTAAGTCAATAATCTGGGTGCAATCCGCCATTGAATTTATGTATGCTTTTAAAATAGAGAGCTCTCGAGTTCATAAGTGACTAAGTCAATGATCCGGAGCAACCAGGGCGCACTCTTTAGTGAGTAGTCGATGAATGAGTCAGGAGAGCTTTTAAAATAGAGCTCGGCTCTCAAGAGGGCCTTTATAAAATGTACTCGACCGAGAGGCTATAGATAGAGTTCATCTCGCTCGCAACTTTCATCGGGTCATGCGCTCAACCGGCTTATTAAAGGGAGGCGGGTAGATCTCCTCTCCCGTTTATATAGATAGATAGGAAATCCTTTTGGATCTTGTAGATCTCCTTTACCAGTTGTTAATACGTATATAAGATACTCCCCAAAATGGGAAAAGGGAACCTCTCTATTTTAAAAGGGGAACTGGTCATTTATCCATTTCTGAGCACTCTTGAGTAGGTTTATTCAAGCAAGCGGGTCATCATTTATGTACTCTTAAGATCTAGATGAATTCGCTCTCTGTTTTGAAAGGGCATACGTCATATGACTCGATGAAGGGCCCTCTTTCTATATATAAGGCATGCACTCGCCCCACGCTCAGTTGTTAATGCGTATATAAGCGATTTGTCATATGAATCGATGCTTTAAATAAGAGCTTGGAGTTTGCCTCATCCAATCCCCTTTCAAATTATGAGGTCTCTCTCCCGCTTTCAATCCTTTTAAAGAGCTCTCCTCTCCCCTCCCCTCCCCGGCCCCTCCATTTTAAAGGCCCCTTTTTGAAATAGAGAGCCCCCGGAGGATTCCCTTAACGAAATTTGGAATGAATCATCAAATAAATAATAGGAACGCGTGTTAATACTCCAGTTTATCATACGAATGCTCTCTGGTTCGGGGAATAGGTTTGAATTGTTCCTTCGTAGTATCCATATCCATTCATAGTTGAGAAAGAAGAAAGAGAGAGAGAGAAAAGAATCGAGCAAGTGACCCTAGAAATGAATAAGTCAAATTCGGAGCGAGGGATAAAGGTTCTTCAAAGCCTGACCTGTACTATGCATTTCCCATATGGACCTTTAGTATAGTAGAATTTTTTCTTAGAGTGAAATCAACCATTTTTTTATAAGGCTCATGTTCCAGATCTTTCTATAAAATCGGAACAACAGAGTTCCATATCCACGGGTTGATCGGGATTGGTAGGTGCCGATCGATCCGTGGAACGTATAAAATCTTTCGCATATAAGAAAGGTATGATCCCGGGCTCATTATGATCTAACACGATCTCAGATCTATTGTCTGGTGGAATAGATATGTACTAGCAGTGGGGAACAAGACTCTGGGACGCAGTTAACATAATTTTTATCTAAAGGGTGAGAGTTTCGTTCCAACAGATCTCTAGATTCTAGAGTTCCTGAACGCATTCAATGAAATATGCGTACTCTATTTAATAATCCCAAATATGCGGGAGATTCAAGCTCTCGAAAAGGTTCAGATCCCTCTCTCTATTTTGAAAGGGCAATGGATCGCCGGAGGCTTTTATGTTTTTGGTATGCTACCAGAACGCTCTAAATTAAAGAGGGGAAAGAGTACTTATATGTATTTTCTCAGTCAAAATCCTTACTAAAGAACATGCTATGATTTTAGAGGAAGAGAGAGAAACCAAAAATCATGACAATCGAAAATACAAAATGTGTAATTCTTGGGAATCAAAAATTCCAAACCCCTTTTACCAGAAATTCAAATTTCCTTTTACGATGCAGATTCCATCAACACCCTCGCTGGTGTATCCAAAATTGCTATATCTGAAAAATGATATCCGAATATAGGAGTCAAAATAGCTCTATCCCTACCAATCATTTCATGAGGATTCTCATTCTCTCTTGGGGAGAAGTCAAGTAGTTATTTACAATGCCTGCATTATTTTTAACAGATGGATTTGGGGAGCTAAGTGGATTAACCAATGAACTTGGTATAAGAGAAAATGTTACCCCTCCCATGGATTTTAAATCGATAGAACAATTTGTTTACGTAGTTCCCCCCAAAACAGTACTCCCCGAGTAATATATGACAGCTCCAAAATCACTCCAAGTACTAAAAGCTCGTTGGGGCTCCTATGTCCTCAACCAATGAGTGCAGGTGGTATTAAAGAACCCTTTTGAAATTCTCATTTTCCCAAACAAATATGAGCCCTTTCATGTGATTGTTCATGTAAGGATCCATGTTCGGTATATTCCTAAAGCTCATTAAAGAGCTCCATATTAGAGGGGAATTGAATCCCATCCCTTATTTTTATAAAGCTATAAATATAAAGGTGCTCCAACTAATATTATAAGAATTAGATAATGATAAGAATTGGAAAATGATAAGAATCATTATCATTGATATTTTGGTTTTTCGGTTCCACCTCTTCTTTTGGAAAACCTTATTTTTATTATTATTTTGGTTTATAGGTTCCACCTCTTCTTGTTATCATTGATATCATGAGAATGTATTTCCTCGTGATTGATGAGAGTTGGGAAACGACTCTTTACGGAGCGGAGGGAGATGCCCTCATGATGAGAGTTGGTAAACGACTCTTTACGGAGATGATAACGGAGATGATGTTCCCCATGATGGGAATACTTGTGGATCCAATCTACCCGAAACTATTCATAATGTCTTTCCTCATGTTTAAGATTGGGAAACGACGATGGAGATTGGGATCTTTAGAGCTCTTTAGATCACTAAACGATGATGATGACTCGCTTAAAGTTTTAAAGAGGGGGGTTGGCCGGATAGAGAGCGACCGGGAGAGGGCGTTGCTCAACTCCCCCACTCCGGACATCTCTGGGTACTCGAATCCATCAATAGGGTAAACATTAACTATAGAAGACAGGGCGATAGGGAGGTGTGAGCGGATATGTGGCAACTGGAGACATAGCTATGCCTTATTTATTATTGTGAGATACATAGCCCTTCTCCCTCTTAGGCTCTCCCTCCCCCAGGTTTATCTATTTCTAGGGTGCTTGGGTTCCCAGTATTCTCCTTGCCTTAATGCTTCCAAAAATGAAGCTTGTATCCCCGAATATGGAAATTCCAAATCCAAAAATCCCTTATCCAAAAATTATTAAGGTGTGGGTCCCTTCAATACCGGAGGGCCGCTCTTTCGAGGGCACCTTGTTCCCAGTCCGAATTGCTCTATCCGAAAACCGATATCCGAATAGAGAGATCAGCGTAGTCCTATCTCAACCAATAACAAGAATAGTAGAATGCCCTAAAGGAGAAAAGGAAAGCAATTCTTATGTTTGCATTACCCTTAGTATATGGTATTATTATGAGAAGCTTAGAGAGGACGATTGCTTTAAAATCTAGGTGAGGAATTTGGTTTCGAAGAAATTTATCTCTCCCAGGATATTGTTAATGAAACCATTTGTTTTTACAGTTACCCTAAACTAGTTTTCCTCATTTTTTCTAGAGGGGTTTGATTCTCCTCTCTGGGCCTACCACTGAAATATTGTTCCTAGACAATATCGACAATATTTTATTCTTCACTCTCAAAATAACACCCAGTACTAAAGGCCCATTGGGGCTCCTACGTCCCTAACCAATAAGTACAGGCCATCAAAAACCAACTATGCCTTCTCGCTTTCCCGAAAAGCATGAAACCAATCTAGCCCCGCCCCACTTTGAGTGTTCGGGCTCATTTTTAAGATTGAGGAATGGGATGATGAGAAAGCCATCTCGCTCAATGTCCGGATTGGTTTATTGTCGCTACTATCCTCTTGTTATTGCTAATGTCGAGAGTCGCGTTCGGTCTACGCCTAAAGCTCATGAAAGAGCTCAAGATCATTTGGTATAGAAGATTTTGACTTGTCTTGCTCATTTTCTAGTATTTCCTTATTAATGGCAGAGGTAATAACTTCTAAAACTACATTTTATTTACCAAAAGTTTTTTGTTGACTGGTGCATGGTACGCCAAGAGAGTATTCAAAATCTAATGAGGCACATTCCTTAGGTTCATCGAGAATGTTCTTCCTTCAATCAAGATCATACTGAATAGACGGTTCCTTGTTAATAGGTTGAAACTATTGTAGTGTGTCCTCGAAGTTTTGATCTACTTTTTCTTCATAGTCTAAAGCCTCAAAAGAGTTGGTATTTCTTCCAATATCCTTACTCATTGGTATCCAGTATTTATTTTCTTTCATTTTTCTAGATCTATTTTTTAGAAGTTGGAAATCATCTTCATCCATAGCCATTTGTAATTTTCTCTTACGATTTTCTACATATGATTTTGCTGGGCTCTTCTTAGGACATGATCTCTCAATATGTCCCACCTCATGAAATATTCTACATCTAAAAGATATGTTTTCATAATCTATGATTTGCATCCACATCTTATCCCCATACTTATGAATGATTGATTTTTGTAAAGCTTTACTTAGATCAATCATGACCAATATCCAAGCATAAATAGCCAAGAATCCATCTTTCATAGTATTTTAAATCTTAAGGAATTTTCCTAGAGTGTTGCCTTTTACCTTGAAGGTATCTATTTTTTAAAATTCAATGAGAAACCCAAACATCCTAACCTAGACTAGTACTAGGGATAGATTTACATTTTTAGGTAAAAAGCCTTCATACCAATGGGTAAGGAAGAGTCCTACTCTTCCCATAAACCAAGGATTTTCTTTTAGGAATTTTATTCTTTATTCCCTAGAATAAAAAATTGCTAGGAATAAACCTTTGGGAAGAAATGATAGAATCACTCATGGAGATTTCCAACTCCTATCAATCCATTTTCTCAAGGCTTCAAAAACCACCCTATCTTGGAGCAACGAGGATCTCTTTGAGGTGCACTCACTAACCTCTACCACTAGAGATGATTCTAAGGATTTAAATATAAATCAGTCCATGGAAAGCCATGTAAAAGAAACTAAAACTCAAACTATTGAAAATTAGCACAATGTCCTATAACAAATATAATATTTGATAGAAACTTTTTTAATAATTTGCATGCAAAATTTCTAAGATAAAGAAGGGAAAACAAAATTAGCTTAAAAATTCTGTCCAGATAGAATGTCTTATCTCATTGAAGTCCTAGCCCTTCATTGCTTTTCCCATAATCCAAATCCTAACTGATGAATATTTACAATTTTATTTTTTAAGACTTGAAAAATCATCGCTGCTCTTGTTTCAGATGGTGGATTTCATAGGGTTTATCTCCCTTAATATTACTCAGATTCTTTCATATGACCACTCATTTTAAAATTATTCAATTTTCATACAAGTTGGTCCAAGCATCAGCTAAATCAGATAACCCTTCGCAAATATTATATATAGATATGCTTTATCCATTTTTATTTTGTTGATATCAAATATTATATTTTTTATAGGATATTATGATAAATTTCAATACATTTTGAGTTTTAGTTTCCTTTCAATTGATCAATTTATAGTTACATCCTTAGAATCATCTCTAGTGGTAGAGGTTAGTGAATGCACCTTAGAGAGATCCTCATTGCTCCAAGATAGGGTGATTTTTGGTAAATTTAATGGGTATTGGTTAGGGGATTTAGCCTTGAGAAAATGGATTGATATGAGTTGGAAGTCTCTAGGAGTGATTCTATCCTTTCTTCCCAAAGGTTTATTTCTAGCCATTTTTTGTTCTAGGGAAGAAATAGAAAAAATTCTAAAAGAGGGTCCTTGGTTTATGGGAAGAGCATGACTCTTCCTTACCCATTGGTATGAAGGCTTTTCACCTAAAAATATAAATCTATCTCTAGTACCAGTCTAGGTTAGGATGTTTGGGTTACCCATTGAATTTTAGGAAATAGATACCTTCAAGGCAATAGGCAACACTCTAGGAGAATTCCTTGAGATTTCAAATACTATGAAAAATGGATTCTTGGCTATTTAAGCTCGGATATTGGTTAAAGCTTTACTAGAATCAATCATTCTTAAGTATGGGGATAAGATATGGATCCAAATCATATATTATGAAAATATATCTTTTAGATGTAGAAGATATCATGAGGTAGGGCATATTGAGATATCATTCCCTAAGAAGAGCCCAACCGAATCATATGTAGAAAATTGCAAGAGAAACTTACAAATGGTTATGGATGAAGATGGTTTTCAACTTCCAAAAAATAGATTTAGAAAAATTAAAGAAAATAAATAGTGGAGACCAATAAGGTAGGATATTAGAAGAAATACCAACTCTTTTGAGGTTTTAGCCTATGAAGAAAAAGTAGATCAAAACTTAGAGGATATAGTACAATAGGTTCAACATATTAACAAGGAATCGTCTATTCTGTATGATCCTTAATAAGGAAGAACATTCTGGATGAACCTAAGGAATGTGTCTCATAATATTTTGAAGACACTTGTTAAGTACCATGCACCATTTAAGGGAGAAAAATGGTAAAGAAAATACAGTTTTAGAATTTAATACCTCTGCCCTTAATAAGAAAATACTATAAAATGAGCAAGACAAGTCAAAAGCTTATGTAGTAGAGCCAAGAGAGGATAAATATGATGAAAAAAATTGTGAAAGAATATTAAGGAATAGAATAATAAGATCTACTCCTGATATAGGCAAGGAAAAAAGAGAAAAACCCTAAAATTATCAAGTAAGATCCAGGGAAGTAAGAGCAAACATTGAGAAATGAACACAAACTAAGTTGGTTAAGATTCTCTTTTCCAAAAAACAAAATGATATTAATAATATGCAGGCGGGGCCAATAGCCCCTAATGAGATATGATTACCATTTCATGGAATATAAGGGGTGCTAATGCCCCATCAAAGTAGAGGTGTATCAGGGACCTATGTTTAAGTATTAAACCTGATATTCTTTGTATCTAGGAAACTAAAATGATAAAAGAAGAAGTTTAAGAACTATGAAAGTAGTATGAGCAAGATGTGAATGGGATGATATGGATTCTAAAGGAGCGACAAGGGGAATTCTAACTTGTTGAAATCCTTCTAGAACCTCTTATGTAACCATTCATAAAACTAGGCATTATATAGCTTCTTTAGTCACTTGCTACTTTGTAGATATGTGTTTCATCCTTATCAATGTCTATGGACCTACAACTTAGTCATTAGAAGTTTAGAGTGGGATTGAAGCCTTTTATGATAAGTAAAGATCAATAAACCCAATTCATTATCATAGGATATTTTAATACCATAACCAAGTTGGATGAAAAATTTGGGGGAATTAGGAAATTAATCCAAAGTATGAGAAATTTCTTAACTTTGATTCAAAAAAATAATCTATGGAAGGTTGAATTTCATGAAGACAACTATACATGGACCAACAACAAGAGAGGCTAGAACTTAATAGAAAAAAAATTAAACAAATGCATACTCTCAGATAATTGGCTAGATGAAGGAACTTGTGCTAAAATTAATTTCTTAACCAGGATTGGTTCAGATAACTGGCCAAAAAGAGTTAAAATGGTGGTAAGTTAATTGAAAAAGATCATATTTTAAATATGAGAAGATATAGGAAGACCATTCTCTATTTGTTGATGTGATAGCACAAATATGGAATTATTCAAGAAATGGTAGGTTGTATGCTCTTCCAAATCAAATTAAATATATGACATGTAGATTAAAATAATAGAACAAGAAAACTTTTGGAGATATATTTGAGAAGAAAGAAGAACTAAAATATAAACTTTCAAAATTCTAAAAATGTGATCATAATAATCTAAGCTTAAAGGAATAGGAGTTTCTTAGTGAATATCATAATACTTTCAGTAAGGAAGAGAAATTCTAGAGATTAAAATAAAGACAGATGAATTAAATCAATAGAAGGGGTTTGGATTGAAGATCAAAGTGAAATTAGAAAATAGGTAAAGTATTTTTATCAAAATATTCTAGGATCAAAGGAGACTGAAGTTCTTAATGATAAAATTCTTCAATATGTACCTTTAATTATAATGAATGAAGACAATATGAAATTGATGGAGTCTATTACCCTAGAAAAAAGTTCTTTTAGCTATTTTCTCTTTTAATAAGGATAAATCCCCCGGTCCAGATGGGCTCTCTATAGCTTTTTACCAACATAATTGAGATGTAGTGAAGGATTCTTTATTGGTGGTAGTGGAATAGTCTAGGGTAAAATAATACATACTTTATAAAATAAATGCAACATATCTTACCCCGATTCTAAAAAAGAAGGATGTTGAATTATTTGATTCTTTTAGACCCATAAGCCTATGTAATATGGTATATAAGATTATCTCAAAAGTGATGGCAAATCGATTAAGGCCATTGTTAGACACAATTATTTTAGAAGAGCAAAAGAGGACTTGTGAAGGGAGACAAATTCTGGATGGAATCATAGTATCTCATGAAGTTATACATTTGATAGCTTCAAGAAAAGAGAAATCAATGATTTTAAACTTGATATGAGTAAGCCTATGATAGGGTTTAATGAGATTTTCTTTTTATGGTTTTTGAAAAGTTTGGATTCGAGAAGAGATGGGTTAGATGGATTAAAGCTTGTTTCTCTACAGTTTCCTATTTAGTGTTGGTCAATGGGTTAGTAACATAATATTTTAAATTCAAGAGAGGCCTTACACGAGGAGATCCTCTATCTCCTTATTTGTTCATTATTATGGTAGAGGTTTTGAGTAGGAACTTATAGAAGGCTTACAAAGATGACTTATAAGTGGACTTAAGATTAGTAATAATATTAACAACATCACCCATCAACAATTTGTAGATGAAATAATTTTTTTTGTAAGGGGAAGGATAAATGAGACCAAAGCTTTGAATAACTTTTTAAAGGAATACGAAAGAGCATCAAGGCAAAAATTTAATAGGACAAAATCCAAAATTTACTTTCTTAACACTCTAGCTAATATCAAAGCAAGAATTTATAGGTTACTTCAAATGGAGGAGGCAAATTTACCAACAACTTGTCTAGGGATTGTAACAACCCTCTTATGGACAATGAACTATGTATTAATGTGAATGTTTAATGGCATAGTTTCTTTAATGATGTCTATATGATGGAATGATTGCATTATTTTGAGCTTAGAATATGGTACTACTGATGTAATTGTGGATGTAGGATCAGGTGCTCTCTCGCTGGTGGGATCATAAGGGTGAACCACCTACAAAGAGAGATATTTAGGGAAATGATGGTGATGACTTGCTCATCGATAGATTAGGGTAACAAGATACCCTTCATATAGTTGCATTTCATTTGCATGAATCACACCATTGGGCTAGGAAGTTGCTTGTGCAATGAGTCTCCTTAATAAGTTGCTGATACCATAAACTATCTTAAAATATTGAGTCAATGAATTACGGATAAAATAATGGTGTGTGTGCTATTATTGTGTTTGAATGACATGTATGATTGTGTATGATAAGCATAGAAGCAATTTAAGTTATGGCATGCTTGGTGTTATTAATGCTTGAAAAGTAATAATATCAAAAATTAATGAGTAATATTAACCTTTGTTGTAAAAGTTACAAAATGATTAAATTAAATAATAATGCACTAGCATGGTAATATTTTTGAGTATTGCTTCATGAATTTATAACGTTCAACCTTCAAGATAATAAGGGTGGCAAATGTTTGGAGCATTTTCTTAGTAACGCCTCCCCCAAGTGTTATCTTGGCCAAGCATGGTGGTTGCGCTTGGCCATTGGTATTAGTAAAGGTGGACTGTGGTAAGGGGAGGGGGATTTTTGGGAAGAAGAGAGCCAAAGGCTTGGAAGAAGGAGCAACTTGGTAGCACAACCCGAAGTAGAGGGCATCGACTAAAGTGATAAAGGTAGCACTTCTAAGGTCATTAATGCTTGCTTCAGTTGTAGATTGCTATTTGTTTTGCTCATGATTATTCTTCTTTTGCTTAAGTTTAGCTTTGGGTTCTTCCCTTGCTTTGCTTTGTCTTTACATTGTTTATGGTTTGTTTTAGTAAAATATGTGATGGATTGCATGTGGTTAGAGTGCCAATATGACCTGTGTGCACCCTTAGTTGATGTATGTGGTGATGTGACATTAGGCTTGTGTGTACCCTTTAACTTGCATATAGCTTTGTTCCTTTGTTGAGTCGCCCTACTATTTGCTGTTGGTTGCCTCTAGTGTAGTGAGTCATGGTGTTGGATCATGCACCCTCCTAAAACCTAAGTTGGAATGTTCATTTTGATAAATTTATTTTGGTCACTTGAAGCCTTTTTGTTTGGATCTGATAGATGTTCTTATTTGTAGTAGGATCTCTATTGGAATCTGTGTCTTCCTCCTTTATGTATGTACCTTGATGTGATGTTTTTTCTATGTGAGTCATCATTGCTTGGCTGCATCTCCTTCTTGTTGTCACTATATTTTAACTTCTTTAATGCTTATTTAAGCTTGCCCTATTGTGGTTTTTTCTTGCTTATTAATATCTTGCTTGATTAAATAATTAATGAAGGATTGTATGCTTTCTTTTATTTTTGTAGAGAAATTGGTTTCTCATATTAAGATTTGTTTATGCTATAGTTGTTGTATCTATTATTTAGTCTTCCTTTGAATAAATTTAATAGTTCAAACTTTGTTTAGCTTTATATAAATTAAATGGAAAGGAGCTTAGAATGAAGAAGATAAAGTTATATTATGAATAAAATTTATTGGGATGTTATCTTTGGGATGTAAGGGTATTGACTTTAGGAAGAAAACTATCTTAGTTTTATTTTATGGTTTGTTTTATGAAAGGAAAACTTTGCTATAGGAAATGGTTTCCTTCTAAAGAAAAATAAAGTTTGTGGAATTGCTTTTAACTCTTTTTGCTCAGTAGAAGAAAGTTAAATAATAATAACACACACACACACACACACACACACACACACACACACATATATATATATATATATATATATATATATATATGATTGAATGTTGGTTTTGAAGGAGAAATTGCCATAATGATTCTTGAGACTTGTGTGGGTTAAGGAATCATTACGAAGAGAAGTATGATATTATCTTCTAATAGTTGTTTGAATGAATGTTGGTTTTGAAAGAGAAACCGCCATAATGATTCCTAAGACTTGTGTGGGTTAAGGAATCATTATGAAGAGAAGTATGAGATTCTCTTCTAGTAGTTGTTTGACTAAATGTTAGTTTTGAAAGAGAAACTGCCATAATGTTTTTTGAGACTTGTGTGGGTTAAGAAATCATTATGAAGAGAAGTATGAGATTATATTCTAATATTTGTTGATTGAATGTTGATTTTCAAAGAGAAACCACCATAATGGTTCTTGAGATTCATATGGATTAAGAAATCATTATAGAGAGAAGTATGAAATTCTCTTCATGTTGGCTTATATATATGATTGAATGTTGGTTTTTTAATTCTCTTCATGTTGGCTTATATATATGATTGAATGTTGGTTTTGAAGGAGAAACTGCCATAATGATTCTTGAGACTTGTATGGGTTAAGGAATCATTAGGAAGAGAAGTATGCTATTCTCTTCTAATAGTTGTTTGACTGAATGTTGGTTTTGAAAGAGAATCTTCCATAACGTTTCCTGAGACTTGTGTGCGTTAAGGAATCATTATGAATAGACGTATGAGATTCTCTTCTAATATTTGTTGATTTAATGTTGGTTTTCAAAGAGAAACCTCCATAATGGTTCTTGAGATTTATATGGATTAAGAAATTATTATAGAGAGAAGTATGAAATTATCTTCATTTTGGCTTATTTTTATTATCTATCTATACATGCTTGTTTTACATCAATAGGAAATAACATTGCATTTAGAGTTGTCCTGATATAATTTTTCCTCAAAAGTTATGGATGGTTTCCCCTACCATGAAGAAGCTTGTGAAATTTATAGAATATTTAGGATCCTTAGCAGAAGGTTTTCTTAATGCTTTGATAGTATAGATGTAAGGGAAAAACAAGGTTTGTATATGTAAGATTGTTATAAAGGATTTGTAAATTGACTATTGTACAATTTGAAATATTATGATTCCTTAATGCATATTTGGATCTTGTACACTATAGTATGAAGAACACAAGCTTATACTGAGAGGAGGGGGTGAACAATATAAGACCAATTTTTACTTTTCTTTATCAAATAGTATTAATCAATATAATCAATGGAAATATCAATAGCAATAACCAAATCAATGCACAAATCATCACACACAATAGAGACACCAATTTTAACGTGGTTCACCCAATGTGGGCTACCTCCACAGAGAAAATATTTCTCAAATAATCTCATGGGAATCCTTCCCAATTATAATGTTTATGGACCTCTATCCAAAGGAGATATTGATCCCCTAATATCAAGTTCATGGATCTCTTCCACAGGAGAAATATTTCCCCTTTTGCTCTGGCTAGTGATCTTCTAGAAGACTCTGTCTCTTTCTTTGCATTGATCGGTGGATCTCTCTCCACTTGAAGACTCCTCACTCAGATCTATCTTCAATTGTCCTGGCTGTTGGATCTCTATCCACAGATACTCTGTCCTCTCTACTCTGTCACCTCCAAAGCTCTATTAATAGATTCAATTAGAACCTACTAAAATATGCACAATAGGCTCACTCAAAACCTGCTCAAATATACTCAACAAGATCACTCAAAAATTGTCCAAATTTTCTCAACAGGTCCACATAGAACTTGTGCAAATTTTCTCAACATGTCCACACAGGACATGTCCAAATATGCTTAATAGGTCCACACGAAAATATTTCTCAAATAATCTCATGGGAATCCTTTCCAATTACAATGTTTATGGACCTCTATCCAAAGGAGATATTGATCCCCTAATATCAAGTTCATGGATCTCTTCCATAGGAGAAATCTTTCCCCTTTTGCTCTAGCTAGTGATCTTCTAGAAGACTCTGTCTCTTTGCTGCACTGACTTGTGGATCTCTCTCCACTTGAAGACTCCTCACTCAGATCTATCTTCAATTATCCTGGTTGTTGGATCTCTATCCATAGATACTCTGTCCTCTATACTCTATCACCTCCAAAGCTCTATTAATAGATTCAATTAGAACCTACTAAAATATGCTCAATAGGCTCACTCAGAACCTGCTCAAATATACTCAACAAGATCACTAAAAAATTGTCCAAAATTTCTCAACAGGTTCACATAGAACTTGTCCAAATTTGCTCAACATGTCCACATAGGACATGTCCAAATATGCTTAATAGGTCCACACAAAAATATTTCTCAAATAATATCATGGGAATCCTTCCCAATTACAATGTTTATGGACCTCTATCTAAAGGAGATATTGATCCCCTAATATCAAGTTCATGGATCTCTTCCACAGGATAAATCTTTCCCCTTTTACTCTGGCTAGTGATCTTCTAGAAGACTCTGTCTCTTTGCTGCACTGACTGGTGGATCTCTCTCCACTTGAAGACTCCTCACTTAGATCTATCTTCAATTGTCCTGGCTGTTGGATCTCTATCCATAGATACTCTGTCCTCTATACTCTGTCACCTCCAAAGCTCTATTAATAGATTCAATTAGAACCTACTAAAATATGCTCAATAGGCTCACTCAGAACCTGCTCAAATATACTCAACAAGATCACTCAAAAATTGTCCAAATTTGCTCAACAGGTCCACATAGAACTTGTCCAAATTTGCTCAACATGTCCACATAGGACATGTCCAAATATGCTTAATAGGTCCACACGAAAATATTTCTCAAATAATATCATGGGAATCCTTACCAATTACAATGTTTATGGACCTCTATCCAAAGGAGATATTGATCCCCTAATATCAAGTTCATGGATCTCTTCCACAGGAGAAATATTTCCCCTTTTGCTCTGGCTAGTGATATTCTAGAAGACTCTGTCTCTTTGTTGCACTAACTGGTGGATCTCTCTCCACTTGAAGACTCCTCACTCAGATCTATCTTCAATTGTCCTGGATGTTGGATCTCTATCCATAGATACTCTGTCCTCTATACTCTATCACCTCCAAAGCTCTATTAATAGATTCAATCAGAACCTACTAAAATATGCTCAATAGGCTCACTCAGAACCTACTCAAATATACTCAACAATATCACTCAAAAATTGTCCAAATTTGCTCAACAGGTCCACATAGAACTTGTCCAAATTTGCTCAACATGTCCACATAGGACATGTCCAAATATGCTTAATAGGTCCACACAAAACTTGCTTAAATCTTCTCAATAAGTCCTCTCTAGGACTTGCTCAAATCTGCTCAATAAGTCCTCTTTAGAACTTGCTCAAATCTACATAGCAAGATTCCACAAAAGCTTACTCAAAATCAGTCCACAAGCCTTCTCAAAGGCTTGTCTTAAATCTGCTTAACAAGCTCACACAAAACTTGTTCAATATCATAGAATCATAAAGAGAATTTTTAGAGACTCAATATGTTCTATACTTAATTCTCAATCAATATCTCAACTCAATCCCATAGAAGCATAAAGAGAATTGTTAGAGACTCAATATGTTCTATACTCAAATCCAATATCAACTCAAATCAATCTCATAGAAGCATAAAGAGAATTGTTAGAGACTCAATATGTTCTATACTCAAATCCCAATATCAATTCAAATCAATCTCATAGAAGCATAAAGAGAATTTTTAGAGACTCTATATGTTCTATTCTCAAATATCAATCTCAACTCAAATCAAGAATATAGAATAGTTTGTTTTATGGAACTTGAACAACCACATGCATCCACTTGACTAGGCTCAATCATCCCAACTCAACCAAGCACCTCAATGAACAACCCTTTCTCACAAACCCTAGTCCAAGCATGTATCAATCAACTCAAAATGTTTCCAACAATGCTCAACAACAAATCTCACATAACAATGATACTCATGTTATTTTCTAACTCAAGTTCAAGTTTTTTGCACAATCAATGGGCTTCAACAACAATGCTTATAAAACAAGGTTTAATAACAACTCTCAATTTAGAAAACCTTGAAGCATTAACTCAACCACTTTTGAAAAGGAAACCACAATCAATCCTTTTCACTCCAATGATATTTTTAGAAATCAACCACCCAAATCAATCAATAGGAGAATGTGCCCATACATTTTATGAAGATGAATAAGCCTCTTTGGAAATATGCCACAATCACAATATTCTCTTGCCAAACTTCATGAGGGTTAGGATAAATTAAAAAACAAATATCATAACCTTTTACACCTTATTTCTCCTAGTCAAAAATCACATCCACCTCTAGAAAATAATTAAAAATAATTATTTCCTTAATTAATTAAGCATAGCATGAATATCACCACAACCATTTACCATTCCCTTATTTTTCCTAAAAATCACTTTGCACTAATGCACAACTGACTAATCTCCTTAATGCAAAAATTCCCACATCAAATATTGTAAAATATAAACCACAACTCATAAATTACATCACCATAGTATACCCTCAATAATGGTGCTTGAAACCTTAGATTTGATAAATTAAAACATTAATTATTCATTCTTCAAAAATTGCGGCGACATGCATACCTTAGAAAATAAAACATTTTTCTGGCTCCAAAGAATGCGGCAACAACAAACCATGCGAAAATGGGTTTCGGGTGACTCGAACCCAAGACCTGCAACGAGCACCTTTGTACTCCCTCCACCCACCAAGTGGGCTAAGCTTCCCATGTGGAAGCTATTCCACCTTGTGCTCCTTATGCTTCTTTTCGCTCACGAGCTTTTAAACAATGAACAAACGCTTTAACCAATACAATGCTAAAACGATGCTCACGAGAATCAAACTCACGACCTCCGTGCTATCAATACCTTTGCACAATCCAAGCTGCCACTAGGCCACACTGCCCAATGAGATTTGGGAAGTGATCGCTGTCTACTTTTAACCATTCGCTATGTCACATAAAACAAAACACAAGCTCTTTCCTTCGCATATACCACACAATATTATCAACAAGCAAGGATAATCGATTTAAAAACTTGGTGGTATATTTATATGCCTTTCTCTTCGCTTGAAAAAACTGACACTTTTAAAACTGCCCTCATGACATCGACAGACATGGTGGAAAACTTTTTATTTAATTTTAAATAAATTAAAATTTAAACTAAACCTTTAAAATTAAATTTCTCCATCACCGAGGCACCTTTTTTGATGTAACGAAAAGCCAAATTGGATTTTAAGAAAAACCCATTTCAAATCTACCATCCATGGTTTTAAATAAAACTTTTTATTTTGTCTGCCTTGGTTTTTATAATGTACTACTCCAAATTTTTTGCATCCTTACCTTCAGGCTATAGGATCCGCGCCCAGAAGGGGGATGCAAGAAGGATGGGAAAATACCTCGAACTGAGAGGCCCTTTGAAGGTCACGCCTCTCAGGGGAGGGGTATAAGGGTGGATTTTTGACGGATGGTGGGTTCACCAGGAAACTTTGAGTGGCAGTTTCCATGCCTAGGTTGAGAAAGGGTTTGATGTGTTCATTTTGTACTTTAATCATTCATAATTCTAGGTTGGCCAGAATGAATCTAAGCTATTCTATATGAAAATATTGATTTATATGAATACAAAAAGTAGGAATGAATCCTAAATGTAAAGGTTATACGAAATGAGAAATAATGCACCTGATTTCAGATTTTTGATGAAGATTCTGAAGTTTTTAGGAGTCCAGATCATCTCGAATCTGACATAATCATCTACAATTACATCGAATCATCTCAGATTAAAGTCGATCGTCTGAGATCAGACGAAATCATCATCGACCAGACGAATTCATCAGACGAATTTGGCATTTATACTGTCATTTCTATCATTTTGCATTATTCTAGCAATAGCATTTTTGTGATTACAGGTTTAATAAAAAATGATAAATCTAGATAGCAAATTAAAGGAAATTCATTATTTTAATAACTTATTTTAACTTTATCATGCATTTATGCTAAATGAGGTGAACTCCAAGATGTAGAATGAAAATAAATCAAACTAATGCAGAGTAAAATAAAGAAGACAAATGAGGAATGCAAACTCAGGGTTTTGGTTGCCCCCAATCTAGATTGTAGTCGAGATCACCTCCAATAGTATGAGATCGTCGCCGATCTGCGACAAGATCATATGAAATCGTTTGAAATCGCCTGCGATGATCCGAGCTTGCTCCAGCTAAAAAATAATAAAATTCCTACAAGAAAAGCTTGAAATACACAATGCAAACAATGGTGCAAAGGTGTTATAATGCACGAAAAACTAAAGTTGCAAGGAAAATCAGCCAGGGGATCATGGGATCAGCCAACCAGGGGGATAAACTGAAAAAATCCTAGTTTATATAGGTTTAGGGGTAGGTTAGGAGGTTGGAGATCATCCCAATTTGGGAGATCTCCAACGGGGGAGACTATAACCACGCAGACGCGCTTTCTGCCCAAGTTAGAGAAGTTGTTGAAACAAAAGCTAATTATGAAAGTCAGTTTTGGGACAAAATCATCTGGATGTTCTGTTCCAGATGAATTCATTCGATCTAGGACGATTTCGTCTGATCGGCGAAAATATCGTCCAACGGTCAAAACAACTCCTAAAAATAACACAAAAAACGGGGTGAGAGGTTAACAGGTGGTTTCGGGGTTAAAATTCAAATTTTTATCTTTTACTAAGGTTTTAACTGCGCCAATTTTAGGGTGTTACATTTTGCCCTATATTTAGCGAATTTTTTGAAGAAAATGCATTAAAGACGAGTTCTTGTTTTACGAGAAAACAAAAATTTACTCAATTTTTTAGATGACGATTATAGGTCGAATCGTATGACTGCTTACTATGGTGTCCCCTCCGTGTTTTTACCCAAATCAAACGTTTGAGGTAAAAGAACGAAAAAGCAAAATTAAAAAAAAATGTTGTTGTCTTTAAATAAAATTAAGAAAAATAGGGTAAAACCCTAATTCATTTTTACTATTTATTTTCACTGTTTTTAGAGCTCTACAGAAAAAATGGTAGAAACAGCACATAGATCAATAGAGGTCCGACGCAGATTGCGGGTAAGGATCTAAACTTGATGAATTATGTTTTTAATTGGATGTGTAATTTTTTATTTAAATTTTGACTATTTTGGGGCATTGCGGCCGTTTTTAGGCCGTCGATGACGTCGGGACGAAATCGTCCCTCGATCATCGATTTCGTCTGGAGGCAAAATCGGCAGAATAGGGGCGATCCCCAAGTTGCAAAATTAGAGACAATTTCATCCTACAAAGGATGATTTGACCTAATTTAGGACGATATCATCCAATGGTGGATGATATCATCATTGTTTTTAGAAGGTTAAATTGATTTAATTGATTTTAACGATTATCTATTGATGATTTTTATTGTTTGATTGTTTATTTTGCATAGGGGATTACTAAAAAGTTGAGAATGGAAATATGGGAGGCTGAGGGATGATGTGGTTGTGCTCAATCAGGAAGAGTGAGACCACCTAGCACAGGTCAGACTATAGCATGTGGCAGAGATGCCACAAATACCGACAGACATGGGGCTACTGATAGCCCTAGCAGAGAGATGGTGTCCGGGGTCGTCCTGTTTTTGGTTATCGATAGGGGAGATGACTTCCACTCTAGAGGACATATGGAGGATCTTGAGGATCCCCATACAAGGGCAGTTTATGACTCCTATGACCAATCAGGGCCAGGATATGATGAGGCTGTGCGGAGGCCCGAGCTTCACCCTGGAGAAGGGCGAAGTGAGCATCAAGTCTCTGACGTAGATGCCTAGGGCATCTAGGTTGACTTAGGTTTTGGCAAGGGTAGTGAGTGGCCTACTATTGTGCCACCAGAGTGGGTGCAGATTACCATGACTCCTTTCAGATGTGGTCTACGACATGAGAGACCATGGGTATATATTTGCATGGGGTAGCTTTGTACTGTGCCACTTGTATAGGATCTTATATGGGGTTTTATAAAAGGGAGGTCAATGTCTAGTTTTGACATCACTACTACAGGTATGGTGTTGGGAGCACATCATGATGCAGAGGCCAGTAGGACTCCCACTGATAGGGGTTAACTAGGAGAGGCCCCGGGTTTTCTATTGGTGGCTCTAGAGAGGGTCACAACGATGGATAGATTTTTTGATGTCTCGAAGGTTGCTAGACGAACTCATCCTAGACCAGATTACATGGAGGCCATGGAGGGAGAATCTAGGGTGGGAGAGGATGGATAGGAGCTGGATCACATCAGGCGAGTCTGATGGCTGAGGATGGAGTGGGGAGAGGTAGAGCTCCACCTCTATGACCGAGTTTTGTGATAGTTCGGTCTACAACAAGGGATCCCATCTCTTAGGGATTATGAGTACTCCTGGACTGTCCGAGATAATACCACACTAAGCAGGGCTCTAGATATGCAGTGATTTTGGATCCAGGATGTAGATGATGCCCCCATCCAACCAGTGGATGGGGACGACGCTAGGGTCACTGATGGGTATGATGCCTGGTATGTAGGCATCCACCCTCATCGAATGACGAGGACACAGGGTCTGATGCACATCGTTGTGCGTCATATGGGGAGGCAGTGCCAGGCAACCATTGAGGTAGTGCGAGGTCACAGAGGGAGAGAGCAGCGATGGTCTCCATAGGAGAGATTCCAGAGGATGCCACAGGCTCCTCAAAGACCGCAAAAGATAGGGAGGAGGGAGAAGGGATTCCCTTCTTAGAAGGGAGAGAGGCCACCATCGTCCGATAAGGGCAAGGGTGTCGAAGTAGGGGAGAGCAGCGAGATGACAACTCTCCAAGTTGATAATGACCACCTCTAAGCTGACACTTCGAGATGAGGCTACACAGCTCAGGGCGATGAGCGGAGAAGCGAACATGTAGGAGTTGGTACAGTCTATTGCTCAAACCGTGTTCTATCAGGGAGCATACTTCTAGTTGGTTCAAGAGGGCCAAAGGTTATAGTTGCCAATCGGCATTACAGAGCTGATCAGGATGGGATCGTCGAGGACATCCTCATGGTGAGGACCTGAGACACAACACGAACCTCTATGGGACCACCTCCTCCACCTCAGGGTGGGAGAGGAGATGAGGTTGAGAGCTCGAGGGCTTCTCGAGACTAGCTGCTATAGACTGGATTGGATATATTTTTGAGAGGATTGAGTATGCCAGGGTATAGATTATGGCATACCAATCCAGTTATGATATGATGTACAGATATTTTGATATATATATATATATATATATATATATATATGATTTTTTTGTGATATGACTTATACACATGTTTTATGATGCTTCCATTTTGGATTTATTTAGTTGTTGATTGATGATTGTATCGCTCCAAATTTTTCACACCCTTACCTTTAGGCTATAGGATCCATGCCCGAAAGGGGGATGTGAAAAGGATGGCGCGGTACCTCGGACTGAGAGGCCTTGCGAAGGTCCCGCCTCTCGGGGGAGGTGTATTATGGTGATTTTTCGACGGATGGTGGGTTCACCAGGAAACGTTTGAATGGCAGTTTCCATGCCTAGGTTGGGAATGTGTTTAATGTGTTCAGTTTTAGCCTTAATCATCCAAGTCCTAGGTTTGGCCAAAATGCATCTAAGCTATTCTATATGAAATGCAGATTTAAATGAATACAAAAAAACAAATTAGAACAGAAAACAGAGAAAGTAAGCAAGATTAAAAAGCCATACCTGATCCGGATGTCTGATGAAGATTCTGATTTTTGAAGCAGTCAGGATCGCCTCTGATTTGACAGGATCGTCTACTATCAGACAAGATCATCTGAGATTTGACGAATTCATCAGACGAATTCATCAGAGACCTACAATCGGGAGAAGTAGACACAAAATACAGAAAATGCAACTATTCTAACAGAGGGCAATGATGTAGAATAACAACAATAACATTAAAATGATGATAATGAACAAAATATGAGTGCACTACAATGATTTGATGACAATTGATGACTTAATTATGCATTTGATCTAGATGGGTGAACTCCAAGATGCAAAATAATAAGAAATAATCATAATATTAACTAAATGCAAAACAATGTATAAAATAAAAGGATGAAAAAACGCAAACTCTGGGCACTGATTGCCTCCAATGTGGACTACAGTCGAAATCGTCTCTGATTTGATAGGATCGCCTCCGATCTGAATAGGATCGTCCGCGATGATGTAAGCTTGCTCCGGCTAAGAAATACTAAGGCACCTGCAACAAAATTTGGATAGAACAAGTGCAAATAGTAATTTAGGATGTCTAGTGTGTGTAGAATTCAAGTTATAGGGAATTTTAGCCAGAAGGATTCTAAGGGGAGGGCCTAGGATTAAATAGGCTTAGGAGGGAGGTTAGGAGGTTGGAGATCATCCCTATTTGGGAGATCTCCAATGGGGAGGGTCTCTAACGACGTAGACACGCTTTTGCCCAGATTAGAGACGCCGTTGGAACATAGACTAATTGTAAAAAATCAGTTTTGAGAAAAGATCGTCTGGACATCCTAACCCAGAAGAAATCGTCCAATTTGAGGCGATATCGTCTGATCGACGACGATATCGTCAAACGGTAAAAAAAAACTCTAAAAATGGTGCGGGGAACAAGGAAACGGATTAAGCGACGGTTTGGGAGCGATTTTGGAGGTTGAAATTTCAATTTGAATTATTTACTAGAGTAAGTGTAATTATTAAGGTTTTACTGCGCCAATTTTAGGGTGCTACATTTTGCCCCCTCTTTAGCAAATTTTTTGAAGAAAATGCGTTAAAGATGAGTTCTTCTCGATTTACGAGAAAGCAAAAAATTATTTCCATTTGTAGGCGACGATTCTAGGTTGAATCGTATGACAGCTTACTATGGTGCCCCCTCCGTGTTTTTACCCAAATCGAACGTTTGAGGTAAAAACGTAGAAAAGCAAAATTTTAAAATGTTTTTAATTGTGTTTTGAATAAAATTAAGAAAAATAGGGTAAAACCCTAATTCATTTTTACTGTTCATTTTTAGTTTCTGGAGCTCTGCAAGCAAAATGGTGGAGACAGTGCACAGATCGATAGAGGTCCAGTGTGGGCTACGGGTAAGAGTCTAAACTTAGCTTAGAATGCTTTAAGTTGAATTTACATGCTTTTTAGATTGATTTTAAATAAATTTTGAGCATTGTAGCCATTTTTGGGCCGTCGATGTCGTCGGGACGAAATTGTCCTGATTTTGACGAAATCATCTCAAGTTCGCCAATTTCGTCGAAGGGAAAAATCGACGAAAGGGGGACAATTTCATCAAATAATGGACGATTTTGGCTTGCGAAATCGGAGACGATTTTTCTCAAATTTGGGATGATATCGTCCAATAGTGGACGATATCATCATTTGTATGAAATTGAACCTGATTTTACTTGCATTATTAATCACTTGAGTTTTTATTAATGATTTTTTATTGTGTTGTTTATGTTGCAGAGAGGTTTACTAAAGAGCAGAGAATGGAAATACGGTGGGTTGAGAGATGACTTGGCCGCTCTATTACAGGAAGAGCAAGATCAGCTGGCTCAAGCTAGCTTACAGCATGTGGCAGAGATGCCACAAGTTTCTACAAACATGGGGCTACTGACAGCCCTGGCAGAGAGGTGGTATCTGAGTTCTTCTTGTTTCCAATTACCCACAGGGGAGATGATTCCCACATTAGAGGATGTATGGAGGATTCTGAGGATCCTCATACAAGGATGGTTGATCACTCCTGTGGCCAATCAAGGCCACGCTATGATGCGATTGTGTGGCGATCCGAGCTTCACCTTGGAGAAGGGTGAAGTGAACATCGAGGTGCTGTGTCAGATGCCTAGGGCATCCAGACTCACACAAGTTTTGGTCGAGTGGTAGGTGGACTTCTGCTGTGCCACCAGAGCGGGTGTAGGGTACCATGGGTGCTAGCAGATGTGATCTGCAACATGCGTGACCATGGTTACATATTCTCTTGGGGCAATTTTGTTCTATGTCGGCTGTACAAGATCCTGCACGGGGTCGTGTACAAGGGTGGTCGATGTCTGGTTATGACATCGCTACTACAGGTTTGGTGCTGGAAGCACATTACAATGCAGAGGCCGATAGGGCTTCCTTTGACAGGGATTGATGGGGAGAGGCCTCGAGTTTTCTATTGGTGGCTCCGAAGAGGGGCACAACGACGGATTGATCTGCCGATGTCCCGGAGACTGCTGGATGACCTTGTCTCGGACCAGATCACCTGGAGGCCTTGGAGGGACCATCTAGGGTGGGTCGAGGATGGACAAGAGCTAGCTCACATCAGGCAAACCTACTGGCTGAGGATGGAGAGGGGAGAGGTGGAGCTCCATTGCTACGACCGAGTTTTGTGACAATTCGGTCTACAACAGGGGATACCATCTCTTAGGGATTACGAGTTTTCCTAGACTATCCAGGATAACACTATAGTTAACGGGGCTCCAGATATGCAGCGCTTCTAGAGTCAGGATGTGGATGATGCCCCCATTCAGCCAATGGATGGGGATGATGCAGGGGTAGCCGATGGCTACGATGCCTGGTACGTAGGCATCCGCCCTCCTTGGATGACGAGGGCTCAGGGTCTAATTCACGTAGTTGTGCATCGGATGGGGAGGCGACGCCAGGAAGCCATTGAGGTGGCCCAAGGTCATGACGGGAGAGAGCAAAGGAGACCACAGGCATAGCAGAGGCTACAACAGTGAGAGAGGAGGGAGGAGAGACCCCCTTCTCCACAAAGAGAGGCCACCATTGCCCGATAAGGGCAAGGGTGTTGACATTGGGGAGAGCAGCGAGACAACGACTCTCCAAGCAAAGACAGTCCATCTCCAAGCATAGGTGCAGACCCTGCAGGAGGAGGCTACATGCCATCGAGCTGAGGTGACACAGCTCAGGGATGATATTACATGCCTCAAAGCACGATGCAGAGGGGCGAGCACTCAGGAGCTAGCACGGGCTATTGCCCAAATCATATTTTATCAGACATTATACCACCAGATGGTGCTAGAGGAGGAGAGATTACCACTGCCGGCTACCATCGTAGATCTGATCAGGATTGGGTCATCAAGGACTTCGTCCTGATCCAAGACTAGGACTCGTAGTACCACTCATACTATGATGGGGCCACCTCGTCCACCACAGGGCAAGGGAGGAGATGAGGCTGAGAGCTCGAGGGGTTCTCGAGGCTAGCTACTATAGATTGCATTGCATAGATTGATATATAGTATTTACTATTTTTGATAGAGGATTGAGTATGCCGAGGTATAGATTGTGGCATACCGATTCGGTTTTGATATGATGTATATATATTTGTGATATATATAGATGAGATATTTTTGATCATATGACTTATCTTATGTGTTTTTATGATGCTTTTAAATGTTTGAATTATTTGATTTGATGATTCATATAATTACATCGTTGGAAATATTATGGTTGAAACATCATGCTTGAAAAATTTAAATGAAAGAATATGATAGAACAAATTGGTTGTTTGTGATGTGATGATTTGATAAAAAAGAAAAGGGAATTCTAACAATAATTTCAAAGGACATTGTCGCTATTATAGACCATTTCATGGAGTCGCCGCTCACTCGGTCGTCAAGCTAATCCCAGTATAGAAATATTGTTAAAAGTAAAAGAGTGCTTAAGAGACTGTCTTAATACTTTGGTGCAATGGTGCAAATGATGATGATGATGGTTTGTTTTCAGATTTTCACAAAAATAGTATGCATGAAATAATGTTAAAATGATTTTTGCTAGGCATAAATTCCTAAGTGTGATAAATTTTTTGGATAATTCCCTAGGAATTATACCATCATTGCAAAATTGAAGGTTGACATAATGACATGAAATAGTGATAATGTGTATGCTTTTTGTTAAAAAACATAATTGTATAACAAAATGATTTAAGTCATATGGTTTTCATGATTTTTAAATAAATAGGGAATAAAAATTGTTACAATGGTTTGCGCTAGGCATAGAATATGTAGGTATAGACTTATACCATCATCGCGAAATCTAAAAAGAGATAGTTTTATTGCATGGTTGATTTTTAATAAACAGAAAATATGAAGATGAGGACTTGCGCTAGGCATAAAATTCCAATTTTGGTTTTAGAACTATACCATCGTCGTGAAAGTCAACAATATATATATATATATATATATATATATATATATATGTGTGTGTGTGTGTGTGTGTGTGTGTGTGTGTGTGTGTGTGTGTGTGTGTGTGTGTGTGTGTTTTGATTGTATGGTTTGAAAGAAATTTTGATCTTTTTGATTATGCATGTAGTTGTCTTTATACTAAACAACTGTACTTTAAAGAAGAAAATGAATTATTCCAGACAATTTGCAAAAAATATTTCAAAGTATCTTAAAGACAAAAATTAGATTTATAAGGAATCCCATGTGCATATGTGAGTTCATTTCCAATCTTGATTTATCATAATGATACACAAAATCTCTCAAATACAAAATGTGTGTGCAATTGCTATGTTCGTTTACCAGTTTTGAGCAAGATAATATGATACAAGTGATTTGAATGAACCAAATAAGTGTTCATTAACCATGATGTAGATGCATATAACCATACTAGACTACTATGTAAGTCGGATTATCAAGAGCTAGCTAATCCATAAGCGGACATAGGTCTCGTACAAAAGAAGGTCGCTAATGTGACAGACATATCGCCACGCTAGGAGTTACCCAAGGCCAAGCAGGTTGGGCACAAACCACCTGTTATGGGGCTTACCTCACAGTTTTCGAATAATTGAGAATTCTAGGGATTCAAGCTCATCAACCCTTCTTTTCTTTTCAAAGGGTAGGGAAAGGGATTTTATTGCTTTTGCTTTTGCTTTCTTTTGTATTTTTGCTTGATAATGCTGTAATGATATAAAAGAATATTTTTCTTTTTCTCTCTTTTTTTTTTTTTGAACTTTATTTTTTTTTCTTTTTGTTCTATACTAGGGATACTTGCTCGGATTAGCTGTAGAGCAAGGGATTTTTATTCTGGGTAGGGGTGAGCTTGTCCTTTTGCCAATTCTCAAAGATTCTAGACCATGTGCATGATGGGATAGCAGGGGAAACTTTTCGCTCAAGAAACCACTTCTACTATGTAGCATAGCATGGATATTACAAATATAATCATTTTATTGTGAAAGGATGTGCTTGGTTTAAGTAAATAACAAGATCAATTCTCTTGTGCTCAAACTTTATTTAATTGAATTTTGTGGACTTTGATACAAGAGAGATTAGTAATCATGCCAGATAAAATCAAGATATTTATTTTTGTGTTTGTGAAAGTGAAGGATTCCAAATAAATGCTAATTTATCCAAAATAATTTGAAACATATAACTCGCAACATTTGTAAGAAGATATATATAAATACTTTTTGAGAAGTTTTGAGAATGTTGACTCTCTCTTTCTTCTTTATGTTGTTTTGGTTTCGAAAGAGTCAAGAATATTGCTGTTTTTTTATTTTTATTATTATTTTTTTTGTTTTTGAAAGAATTAACAAGTGCCATAAATAAATACAACAAATAGTTTTGAATATTTTGATGATTATGAATGTTTTTGGTGTTTTTGAATTTATAAATTGAAAGAAATACAAGATAGTGATTTTGAAATATTTTAAACAGATATATACAAGGATGAAACGACCAAATTTATACATAGTAACATTTAATATGCAAAATGTTCATGGGTTCTTTAAGTTCTTTACCATCTAAGGTAGATAATTTGTATGCTCTCGATTCAAATTTAGCAATGATAATGTATGGTCTAAGCCAGTTGGGCTCAAATTTACCTTTAAGGTCCTTAGTTGCATTAGTATTTTTTTGATTTTCTTTTAAAACAAGGTCGCCGATCTCAAAGGATCGATGACGAAATTTTTTAGCATATGATCTTTTAAGCTTGTTTTGGTAGGCACGGAGATGCTCCAAAGCATTGATGCGTTTTTCATCTAGGAGTTCCAGCTGACTGAGTCTGCTAGCTTGATATTCATCTCCTACTTCGGTATCTTGAAGTAGTAGAGCCAAAGAAGGAACTTCTAATTCAAAGGGAAAAATGGCTTCAGCACCATAAACCAAAATAAAAGGTGAAGTTCCAGTGGGAGTTCGAACACTAGTTTGATAGGCCCACAAGGCTGGATATAACTGAATGTGCCAGTTGTGGCCAGTTTTATTGACCAATATTTTGAGAATTTTGATTAAGGTTTTGTTAGATGCTTTTGCTTGACCATTACCCTAAGGATAATAGGGAGTGGACCAGCGATGTTGAATCTTATATTTTTGGCATAATTTCTTAAAATCTTTATTTTTGAAACAAGTTCCATTATCAGAGATGAGATTTGCAGGAATTCCAAACCTATAAATGATTTGATTAAAAATAAATTTAGAAACTTGTGTGCCAGTGTAGGAAGCTAAAGGCATAGCTTCAACCCACTTCGTGAAATACTCAATGGCGGTTATGATGAATTTGTGTCCATCAGATGACACAGATTGATTTTGCCAATAATATCTAAACCCCATTTTGAAAAGGGCCAAGGAGATGAAATAGCCTGTAGTTCTTGTGTAGGCGCATGGACAAGGTCAGCATGTTTCTGGCACTTGTCGCAATGGCACACATAATCATGTGCGTCATTCTCCATGGTAGGCCAAAAGTATCCTATCCTAAGGAGCTTTTTAGCAATGACACTACCACTGAAGTGTCCTCCACAAGATCCATCGTGGGCTTCACTCAAGGCTGATTTGGATTCTTCTAGATTCAAACATCTTAATAGGATACCTTCAAAAGATCTATATAAAGTATTGCCAATTATTACAGATTGACTTGCTCGTCTACGTAATAACCGACGCTGGTTTCTATTAGAATTGGCAGGGAAAGTCCCATTTTGGAGAAAATCAAATATATCCGTATACCAAGGTTCAGGAGTAGTTTCATTGATTAGAAAAACATCCAAAGGTTCTAAGCATGAATTATTTGAAGCGGTTTCCTGGAGTCGACGAATAATAATAGTGGCATATTCGTCATCTAACTCTAAGGGCATGAGAGATGCAGCTGCAGCCATAGCATCAGCTGCACGGTTACAAGTTCGAGGAATAGCTTCCAAGGTAACTTGATCAAATAAAGACATTAATTGTAAAACATAGGCTTTATATGGGCGCAGTTTATCATCTCTGGTATGATAAACTTCATTAATTTGGTTTATAAAAAGTTGAGAATCACCAAAAACTAACAGATGTTTAATTTTTAGCGCCAAGGCAGCTCGTAATCCAAGGATTAGAGCTTCATATTCAACAGTATTGTTGGTGCAAGCAAATGTTAATTTGAAGGACAGAGGAATAAGATGTTTTTGTGGGGATATTAAAATAATACCCGCACCAGCCCCACTCATGCATCGAGCTCCATCAAAGTATAAGGACCATTGTTCAATATGGTTTGCCTCTAATTGAAGGCATTCATCAGGAAACTCAATGATGAGGGGATGGGTAGATTCTAAGGGTGTAGCAGCTAATTGATCTGCTATGATTTGACCCTTAACAGACTTTTGTCCTATGAAAATGAGGTCAAACTCGCTTAGAGCAAGAACCCACTTAGCTATGCGACCCGATAAATAAGGTCGACTCATGAGATACCTTAAGGGATCATATTTAGCAATGACATAAGTTTTTTGACTAAGCATATAATGGCGTAATTTCTACATAGCAAACATGATTGCTAGACATAGTTTTTCTAATTTTGTGTAGCGGGTTTCATAACTGACGAAGGTTCGGCTAATATAATAATTAGCATGTTCTTTCTTCTCATCATCGAGCTGAGCTAACATAGCTCCTAAAGCAAAATCTAAAGCAAAAATATATAGGATAAACGGGCGATCAGGTCTAGGTGGTGAAAGCACAGGTGGGTTAAGGAGGTATTGTTTGAAAGGTTCAAAAGCTTCTTTACATTCGTCGTCCCAATTAAAAGGGACATCCTTCTTAAGAAGTTTAAGAAAGGGACCGGTTTTGTCCACCAGCTTATCGATGAAGCGACGGATGGCTTGAAGCTTACCTTGTAAACTTCGTAACTCAGATATATTAGTAGGTGCGGGCATATCAGTGATAGCCGCAATCTTGAGAGGGTCAATTTTGATACCACGTAAAGAAACTAAAACCCTTAATAGTTTACCAGACTTAACTTCGAATATGCATTTGGCTAGATTTAATAGAATAAGATATTCTCATAATCGATTAAAAACTTTTCTCAAATCATCTAAATGATTATCTTCATTAATAGAGCGAGCTATAATATCATCTACATAATCATGTAGGATATCATGCATCATATCATGAAAAATATAAGTCATAGCTCGTTGATAGGTTGCACCTGCGTTCTTTAAGCCAAATGGCATCACTTTCCAACAAAAGGTACCCCAGGGGGTAATAAAGGCTATTTTAGCCCGATCTTCAGGAGCTATCCCGATCTGATTATAACTCGGAGAATCCATCCATTAAGGACATCATCCCACTCCCGACAGTAAAGTCAATGATTTGATCCATGTTTGGAAGAGGAAAATCATCTTTAGGGCATGCAACGTTAATATCTCTAAAATCTATGCAAACCCTAACTTTGGTGGCTTCTTTCTTGGTGACTGGAACTATATTTGAGATCCATTCAACATAATCAATAGCTTGTATAAAAACAACATTCAGGAGTTTTTCTAACTCCCCTTTGACTAGCAAAGCCACTTTAGGATGCATTTTTCTAAGTTTTTGTTTGACAGGTTTAGCATCCGGATGGACCACTAGGTGATGCATGACTACAGAAGGGTCTAGATCTGGCATATCTTCATATGTCCAAGCGAAGACATCTTCATACTCTTTAAGGAATGCAATGTATTTATCTTGTTTTTCTTGACTTAATTATGATCCAATATTGATTATGTGAGGACTATCCTCAGTTCCAATGTTAATTTTAATGACATTTTCTACTTCCATGTGTAGATCTCTTTCAAAATTAGGTGGGGCGGGTGAAACGCCCAATTCTTGTAATTCTTGTAAGGTTAAGTTGGATAATTCATCTTGAGGAGTCGTGGCCTCAAGTTGGGCTATAGTTGGTATAGAACCATCAAAATAAAATCCATTGTGTAACATCTCTTCAATGGAGACATCATGGAAGATATCTCCTTCCAACTCCTCATCGGAGTCAGCAATCATTTTAGGGTAAGCTATGGATAGCATATTACATGTAAATGGCTAATTTTTTAGAGGCAAATCATCACGCCTATCCAAATAATCTTGATAACATATGAGTTGATCATCATCTTCAAAAGGAAAGGGTTGACCCTTACTAGGAAATAGGCCCACACCACAGCGGGCAGGCCACGGTTCTACCTCGAAAGGTTCTTTCATGCCATTTGGGAAAAGTCCCAAGCCTTTCCCTTTATATCCCATTTTAAGCATTATGGGTTTAGCTTTAATATATTCATTGGTAAAATAACATCGAGCATATCCCTCATGATGAGTTGTGATATTCAGAGGGATTCTTCCCTAGTCATATCCTTTATAAATGAAGGCACAACTCCCGACTTGGTAGGTACTTCCCATAGGTTGTGGGAGGCCCAAAGTACGAGGAGATGGCGGCAAGGTATTTAAAAGAATTGAATCTTGCATGAAAGTATTTGTTTTTTCTGATATTAAGATTGTGGATAAATCTGGTAAAAGTTCATCAGAAAGAGCATAAGATGTAGAAGGATCATTCCCTATATCTTTAGATGTGGAAGGTATGATAGATGTTGATAATGTGGAAATGTTAAGAGATGGGTCTATAGGTTTTGAAATTATAGGGATAGAACATGAAGGATTGGTTGTAGATTGAAGATCTTTTTGAGGTTCTAGAGTGGTTTGTTTAGAATATTGTTGACCTATATATGAGGGTGAAATGAATGGAGGGGAAACAGGTGAAGCTGAAGCTATGGGTGTGTGTTTCATAGTTTTATATGAAAAATAAGAATTAGGATGTGTGGATGACAGAGCAGGGCAAAATTGCACTCCAACAAGTTCTGCCAAAGCACACATATCAAAGGGTCTAGGATCACCATGGATAGTGACCAACTAATTTTTAAATTAAAATTTAACACATTGGTGTAAAGTTGATGGAACTGCTCGCATTGCATTGATCCAAGGGCGACCCAAAAGTATATTGTACGATGTCGGGCAATGTACAATAAACACGATTGTATCTAGGGTTCTAGGACCAACTTGCAATGGGATGGTAATAACTCCACATGTTTCTTGTGTTTCGTCATTGAAAGCTTTGATAATCATGTCGGCTTTTCTTCATTTCATCACTTCTAAAGCCAAATCATTGGTAGAAGTCAAAAGTGCAAATGTTTAGAGATGAACCATTATCAATCAAGACTCGTTTAACAACTACATATCCAATTAGAGCAGTAATATATAAGGGATTATCCTTATGTAAACTGTGTTGTGGGATATCTTTATCTCGAAAGTCAATACAATCAACTTCTCGAGTGATGATAGTATTGGCCATGGCTTCAGGTTGAATATTTTGAGGTACCATCATTTGGCTTAATGTAAGCATCAACTCATCCCTATGGGTAGGAGAAGATCTTAATAAATCCAAAAGGGAAATTCTGGCTGTAGTATTGGATAATTGCTCATTAATATTGTAAGGGGGTTTAGGTTCAACATTGGAAGCATGATTCCCTTTATTGGGATTTTTCAAAACAAATGGAACTGATCCATCATTCCGGTTTGGTTCTTGTTGAGAATTTTGAGCCTATTGTCGGGTAACGACTCCAATGGTACCTACAATGTTATATTGAAGACGCTGAACCGGTCTCGGTTGAGCGTTTATGGCTTGTTCATTTGGGAGGAATTGATTAGAAGAGGGTCGAGTAGTAACTCTTATAGGAAATGGTTCTTCTGGAACCATAGCATCTGTGATGGGTTGCATAGGATCTAATTCATTTTCAGAACTATTCAATTTGTTTGAAGTGATGTCCATTTCACTTTCAGTATCTGATTCTATATCACTAGGATCAAGAGTTTGAATATTATGTAGGGGCCTGGTCGTAACCATGGATAAAGTTGTGTCAAATATTTGAGGTTCATGATTAAGTAAATGTTCGCTAATAGTTCCTACATATCGGGTAGGAGGAGGAACATTATGATGTCCGATTTGATTGGCCACCTCTTTACCATGTCTTGGTAAAGGGTGTTGAAATATATCTAATGATTGATTAGCATTTTGATTTTGATTTTGGGGAATGTTCTTTTGAGGATTATTAGGAGCATTTTGTTTAGGTTGGAAGGCTTGCACCTCCATTTCATTATTATCAATCAGATATTGTATTTTATGTTTCAACCTTTTACAAGCATTGGTAGAGTGTCCAGGTCCTCTATGGAAATCATAGTGTAAGTAAGCTCTGTATCCGGGTATAGTTGGATCAGGTTCCCGGATAGCTGGTAATTGGATCAAACCTCTTTTGAGTAATTGAGGTAAAATAGTTGATAACGGTTGATTCAATCTAGTAAATTCTCGAGGAGGTTTATCAGGCGGTTTCAATATAAATTTTTTTGTTGTTTTCGTTGCATTGATATTAGCAACATTTTTGCTGTCAGTGACTCCGTCACCAACAACTTGTTTGTTTTTATACTAATTTTTGGATGTTTTCTCATCATCCTTCTTCCTAAGTTGGCCTCTCCTAATGAGGGCATCTTCTACTCTTCGAGCTAAATCTATAGCCTGATCGAAGGTAGTTAAAGTAGCAGTTGATAGCTCATAAGATATTTGTTCTTGCAAATTATTGATAAAAATGTCCAACATTTCCCTATAAGGTAGCACAAAGTGCAGTCCTATCAACTGCCTCCATCTAGCTAAGAAATCGGCAAAACATTCATCCTTTTCTTGTTTTAAGTTGTATAAATATTTAATGGTTACATGCCTCTCGATGTAGGCACTAAATTGATGGACAAAAGATTCAGCTGTTTCTTCAAAGTCTCTCAAATAATGAGTGGGCAATTGATAGTACCACTCTAATGCCATTCCACCTAAACTTTTTGGGAACATTTTTAGTAATAGCAAGTCATCATGTGATATATCATGACATGCTATCCTAAACATGTGAAGATGCTCTATGGGATCTTCGGTTCCTTTATATATAGGCAGGATGGGCATGGGAAAATGCTTAGGATAAGGTTGTGCTACAACTATGGGATCCAAAGGTTGACTACATATCTCTCGATAATTGTACGAGGGACGATAAGGATCTATCTGGTCCATACACGAAGCTAACTGTTTCACCATGGATTCCAGATTACTAGTTTGCCCACCATATTGGTTCAGTAGGGCATTGATATGGGATTTGTGAGCATATGATGGAGGGATATGAAGATTAATGCTATGTTGCTATTGTGTAAATTATTGGTAGGAAAGGTGTTATGAGTGTATTCCAGATTGTTGAAAATTGGTGTTTGACTTCATTTTAGGTTTTTGTTTACTTGAAGCATATTGATCAATAGTTTGGTGAAGTAAAGCAGTGAAGGAAGTTTTCTTTTGTGTGGGAATGGTTTTAGGCTGAATAACGAGTTCCTTAGGAGGTTGGGTAACCTGTTGTTTTGGCATGTTCTGAATTATAGTGACCATATCTCTATTGGATGGTCCAACCTTATCACTTTCTTGATCAATGAAAGACAAGGGATTAGTGTGCACATCAAACATATGTTCCATGGCTGCTTGAGTGTCACTAATTTTCCCTTTATCAATACGAACTGCCATATTAAGAGCGCCAATGTTATTATTGAAAAATTTCTAGAAATGATCTAAGTTGTCAAAAGCAATAGTTCCATCTGGAGCTACTCTAGGGGATGAGGATCCATCCTCTTTAACATTTTCTTCTTGTTCATTGTCTTCACCTAGGTCATATTTTGGTTGATCTAGAGTTTCTCCTTCCAAAATTGGATCTTCAGGAAGAAGATTTGGGTTTCTAGTTTTATCTTCTAACCAATCTTCTTCTTCTCCTTCAGTTTGTTTACCATTCCTAAGTTTAGGCATTGTGCTTAATTTAGATTTCAGCAAATATATATATATATATATATATATGCAACAAGCTTAAGAGGTATATATTAATTATATACCTACTACAATATTTAAAATGAAATGCTTTGGTTTTTGTTATGTTTTTTAGTTTTTCTTGTTTTTGTAATAATATTGTAAAGATAACAAACAACACAATAAATGCAAGAACTAATACTGAAAGTAATGATCTAGTTTTCTACAAACAATTTATAAATATCATTAATGGGCTCAAGTTCTTCAGGAGTCATGAAGTGTTCTTCTTCAAATTGAAAAAATTCCTTCAAAAATTTAATGAAAAGAGCTATAGTGATATTATCTATCTCAGATTCTGGTTGATAGAAGTAAAGCTTGTGGCAATACTCTCGATATAACACAGCTCGAGGAATTCTATTCCATATTTCCCTATCCGTAAGAACAACCTCTTGGTCTTCTACACGACCTAGGAATTGGTGTATAATGGCTGCGTTCTCGAGGTATTCCTCGAAGGTGAACAATTTTGAAGACACAAGAGCTCTCCTATAAGCTAACCATCTATGGCAGGCTCTTTGAAGTTCATGATAAAAGACGAGTTGATGAGGATCCAGGATTCCATCTAGGACAAGCCTCTTGATTTGTTTAATTTTTGTTGACCTAGATGAAACGACACTTAGTCTTCTATCAAGTTCATCCCACAAAAGTTGATTTCTATCTGTTTCAGGCACACTAAGCACATAATTGATTTCTATGGCTACCAATTGGTTTTCAACATTTATAGTAACTGCTAATCTTTTCTTAGGAGCTACCATCTAAACATGATATGCAACTTATTAATTTTAGTGATTTGAAATGCATCTATGTTTTGGTTGTTTTATTTTTTTTGTTTTCAAAAGGTTTTAAATGCATTCACGTCGGGTTCACCAAAATGTATCGCTCCAAATTTTTCACACCCTTACCTTCAGGCTATAGGATCCGTGCTCAGAAGGGGGATGTGAAAAGGATGGCGCGGTACCTCAGACCGAGAGGCCTTGCGAAGGTCCCGCCTCTCGGGGAGGTGTATTATGGTGATTTTTCGATGGATGGTGGGTTCACCAAGAAACGTTTGAATGGCAGTTTCCATGCCTAGGTTGGGAATGTGTTTAATGTGTTCAGTTTTAGCTTTAATCATCCAAGTCCTAGGTTTGGCCAAAATGCGTCTAAGCTATTCTATATGAAATGCAAATTTAAATGAATACAAAAAAACAAATTAGAATAAAAAACAGAGAAAGTAAGCAAGATTAAAAGCCATACCTGATTCGGATGTCTGATGAAGATTCTGATTTTTGAAGTAGTCAGGATCGCCTCTGATTTGATAGGATCATCTGCTATCAGACAAGATTGTCTGAGATTTGACGAATTCATCAGACGAATTCATCAAAGACCTGCAATCAAAGAAGTAGACACAAAATGCAGAAAATGCAACTATTCTAACAGAGGGCAATGATGTAGAATAACATCAATAACATTAAAATGATGATAATGAACAAAATATGAGTGCACTACAATGATTTGATGACAATTGGTGACTTAATTATGCATTTTATCTAGATGGGTGAACTCCAAGATGCAAAATAATAAGAAATATAAGAACTAATAGTAAAAGTAATGATCTAGTTTTCTACAAACAATTTATAAATATCATTAAAATAATATTGTAAAGATAACAAACAACACAATAAATGCAAGAACTAATACTGAAAGTAATGATCTAGTTTTCTACAAACAATTTATAAATATCATTAATGGGCTCAAGTTCTTCAGGAGTCATGAAGTGTTCTTCTTCAAATTGAAAAATTTCCTTCAAAAATTTAATGAAAAGAGCTATAGTGATATTATCTATCTCAGATTCTGGTTGATAGAAGTAAAGCTTGTGGCAATACTCTCGATATAACACAACTCGAGGAATTCTATTCCATATTTCCCTATCCGTAAGAACAACCTCTTGGTCTTCTACACGACCTAGGAATTGGTGTATAATATTGTAAAGATGCATTTTAAAGATGCATTTTATCTTTAAAATAATATTGTAAAGATAACAAACAACACAATAAATGCATTTTAAAGATGCATTTCCATATAAAGAACAACCTCTTGGTCTTCTACACGACCTAGGAATTGGTGTATAATATTGTAAAGATGCATTTTAAAGATGCATTTTATCTTTAAAATAATATTGTAAAGATAACAAACAACACAATAAATGCAAGAACTACAATGATGTAGAACAATGTATAAAATAAAAGGATGAAGAAATGCAAACTCTGGGCATTGATTGCCCCCAATGTGGACTACAGTCGAAATCGTCTCTGATTCAACAGGATCGCCTCCGATATGAACAGGATCGTCCACGACGATGTAAGCTTGCTCCGACTGAAAAATACTAAGGTACCTGCAACAAAATTTGGATAGAACAAGTGCAAATAGTAATTTAGGATGTCTAGTGTGTGTAGAATTCAAGTTATAGAGAATTTCAGCCAGGGGGATGCTAAGGGGAGGGCCTAGGATTAAATAGGCTTAGGAGGGAGGTTAGGAGGTTGGAGATCATCCCTATTTGGGAGATCTCCAACGGGGAGGGTCTCTAACGATGCAGACACGCTTCTGCCTGGATTAGAGACGCCCTTGGAACAGAGACTAATTGTGAAAAATTAGTTTTGGGACAAGATCGTCTGGACGTCCTAGCCCAGACGAAATCGTTCGATCTGAGGCGATATCATCTGATCGGCGACGATATCGTCAAATGGTCAAAACAAACTCTAAAAATGGCACGAGAAACGAAGAAACAGATTAAGCGATGGTTTGGGAGTAATTTTGGAGGTTGAAATTTGAATTTGAATTATTTACTAGAGTAAGTGTAATTATTAAGGTTTTACTCCGCCAATTTTAGGGTGCTACAATGATTCATGTAATTATGTCGTTTGGAAATATTATAATTTTATGTCATGCTGTAAATTTTAAATGAAATAATCTGATGTAAACGAATTGGTTATTTTGTGGTGTGATTTGATAAAAAATAAAAGGGACTTCTAACAATAATTTCAAAGGACATTATCATTGTTATAGACCATTTCATGGAGTCGCCGCTCGCTAGGTCGTCAAGCTAATCTCAGTATAGAAATATTGCTAAAAGTAAAAGAGTGCTTAAGAGACTGTCTTAAGACTTTGTGTTGTGATGATGAAAAATGATGATGGTGATGATTTGTTTTCAGATTTTCATAAAAATATTATGCAAAAAATATTAAAAATATGATTTTGCTAGGCATAAAATTCCTAAGTGTGATAAAGTGTTTGAACAATTCCTTAGGAATCAGACCATGGTTGCAAAATGGAATGTTGACATAATGAAATGAAATAGAAAAATGTGTTCGTTCTTGTTAAAGCACAATTGTGTGACATAATGATGTAAGCCATATGTTTTTATAAATTATAATGAATGGAAAATAAAATTAGAACAATGGTTTGCGCTAGGCATAGAATTATAGGTATAGACTTATACCATCATCGTGAAATCCAAAAATGAAATTGATATAATAGTTTTATTGCATAATTGATTTTTAATTTTGAGATAAACAAAAAAAATGTATAAACGTGACTTTATTGTTGGATTTGTGAATATGTTGTTGAAAGAATTTTTGGATTTTTGAAAAAAATGTATGTAATTGTTTTTATACTAAACAGATGTTCTTTTAAATAAGAAGATGAAATTATTCCAAAAGATTTGCATAAATATTTTAGATTATCTCAAAGACAAAATGTAGATTTATAAGGAACCCCATGTGCAGATGTGAGTTCATTGCCGATCTTGATCTATCATAATGATACAAAAATCTCTCAAATACAAATGTGTGCAATTGTATTGTTCATTCACCAATTTTGAGCAAGATAATTTGATACAAGTAATTTGAATTAACCAAATAAGTGTTCGTTGACCATGATTTATATGAATGTAACCATACCAGACTACTATGTAAGTCGGGTCATCAAGAGCTAGCTGATCCATAAGAAGACATAGGTATGTACAAAAGAAGGTCGCTAATGTGACAGACATATCACCACGCTAGGGATTACCCAAGGCCAAGCGGGTTGGGCACAAACCACCTGTTATGGGGCTTACCTCATAGTTTTCGAATAATTTAAAATTCCAGGGATTCAAGCTCATTCACCCTTTTTTTCTTTTCAAAGGGTAAGGAAAAGGGATTTTATTGCTGTTTGCTTTTTCTTTTTTCTTTTGTCTTTTTTCTTTTGTATTTTTGATATTGAGATAATGCTGAGATGGTAAAAAATGATATTGAAAGAATGCTTCTTTTGCTCATAATTTTTTGCTTGATTTTTCTTTTTCTTTTTCTTTCTATACTAGGGATACTTGCTCGAATTGGCTGTAGAGCAAGGGATTTTTATTCTGGGTAGGGGTGAGCTTGTCCTTTTGTCAATTCTCAAAGATTCTAGACCATGTGCATGATAGGATAGCAGGGGAAACTTTTCGCTCAAGAAACCACTTCTACTATGTAGCATCGCATTGAATTTGCAATGAAATCATTTTAATGTGAAAAGATATGCTTGGTTCAAGTAAATAACAAGATCAGTTCTCCATGCTCAAAACTTTATTTAATTCAGCTGTGGACTTTGATATAAGAGAGATTAATAATCATACCAAATAAAATCAAGATATTTATTCATGTGAGTGTGAAAGTGAGGGATTCCAAATAAATGCTAATTTATCCAAAATAACTAAAAATATATATAACTGCAATACTTCAAGAATTGATAAGTGCAAAATAAAAAAATGTTTTTTTTTTTTGAAGATTTTGATGATTTCGATTTTGTTATGTTTTGATTTTAATTGATGAATTGAGAAGATACACAATGTGATTGTTTTTGAAATTTTTATATGGATGACTAAAATGAAATAATATGCAAAATAACAATATATACAATGATGAAATGACCAGATTTTATGCATAATAGCATTTAAGATGCATAATATTCATAGGTTCTTTAAGATCTTTACCATCTAAGGTAGCTAATCTGTATGCTCCCGATCCAAATTTAGCAATGATAATATATGGTCCAAGCCAGTTGGGCTCAAATTTACCTTAAATATCTTTAGTTGCAGTAGTATTTTTTTTTTATTTTCTTTTAAGACAAGGTCACCGATCTCAAAGGATCGATGATGAACTTTCTTGAGGTATGCTCGCTTGAGCTTGTTTTGGTAGGCACGAAGATGTTCCAAAGCATTGATGCGCTTCTCATCTAGGAGTTCCAATTGACTAAGTCTGCTAGTAGGATATTCATCTCCTACTTTAGTATCTTGAAGTAGTAGAGCCAAAGAAGGAACTTCTAATTCAAAGGGAAAAATAGCTTCAACGCCATAAACCAAAACAAAAGGTGAAGTGCCCGTGGGTGTATGAACGCTAGTTCGATAAGCCCACAAAGCAGGATATAGTTGAATGTGCCAATCTCGGCCAGATTTTTTGACTAGTCTTTTAAGGATTTTGATTAATGTTTTATTAGATGCTTCTACTTGGCCATTACCCTGAGGATAATAGGGAGTGGACCAATGATGTTGAATTTTATATTTTTGACATAATTTTTTGACATCTTTATTTTTGAAACAAGTTCCATTATCCGAGATGAGATTTGTAGGAACTTCGAACCTACAAATAATTTGATTAAAGATAAATTTGGAAACTTGGGTTCCAGTGCAAGAAGCTAAGGGCATAGCTTCAACCCACTTTGTGAAATACTCGATGGCAGTTATGATGAATTTGTGTCCATCAGATGATGCAGGATTGATTTTTCCAATGATGTCTAAGCCCCATTTTGAAAAGGGCCAAGGAGATGAAATAGCTTGTAGTTCTTGTGTAGGTGCATGGACAAGGTCATCATGTTTCTGGAACTTGTCACAATGGCACACGTAATCATGTGCATCATTCTCCATGGTAGGCCAAAAATATCCTATCCTAAGGAGCTTCTTAGTAATGGTGCTACCACTAAAGTGTCCCCCATAAGATCCATCATGGGCTTCACTCAAAGCTGATCTAGCTTCTTCTAGATTCAAACATCTCAATAGGATGCCTTCAAAAGATCTCCTATACAACGTATTTCCAATAATTATGAAGCGACTTGCTCGTCTACGTAATAACCGATGCTGGTTTCTATTAAAACCTTTAGGGAAGGTCCCATTTTGAAGAAAATTGAGTATATCAGTGTACCAAGGTTCAGGAGTAGTTTCGTTGATTAGAAACACATCCAAAGGTTCTAAACATGATTTATTTGAAATGGGTTCCTGGAGTCGATGAATAATTATGGTAGCATATTCATCCTCTAACTCCAAGGGTAAAAGAGATGCAATTGCAGCCATAGCATCAGCTACAAGATTACTAGTTCGAGGAATAGCTTCCAAGGTAACTTGATCAAATAAAGATATTAATTGTAATACATATGCTTTATATGGACACAATTTATCATCTTTGGTCTGATAAACATCATTGATTTGATTTATGACAAGTTGAGAATCATCGAAAACCAATAGATTTTTAATTTTTAGTGCCAAGGCAGCTCGTAATCCAAGGATTAGAGCCTCATATTTAGTAGTGTTATTAGTACAAGAAAATGTTAATTTAAATGACAGAGGTATAAGATGTTTCTATGGAGATATTAAAATAATACCTGCACTAGCCCCACTCATGCATCGGGCTCCATCAAAGTATAGGGACCATTGCTCTGGATGGTCTGCCTCTAATTTAAGGTATTCATCAGGAAACTCAATGATGAGGGGATGGGTAGACTCTAAGGGTGCAACAACTAATTGATCTACTATGATTTGACCCTTAACAGACTTCTGTCCTATAAACATGAGTTCAAACTCGCTTAATGCAAGAACCCACTTTGTGGTGCAACCAGATAAATAAGGTCGACTCATGAGATACCGCAAGGGATCAGATTTAGCAATAACATACGTTTTCTGACTGAGCATATAATGGCATAATTTCTATGTAGAGAATATGACTGCTAGACATAGTTTCTCTAATGCTGTGTAGCGGGTTTCATAACTGATTAAGGTTCGGCTAATGTAATAATTAGCACGCTCTCTTTTCTCATCATCAAGTTGAGCTAACATAGCTCCTAAGGCAAAATCTGAAGCAAAAATATACAAGATAAATGGGCGATCAGGTCTAGGTGGTGAAAGCATAGGTGGGTTAAGGAGATATTGTTTGAGGAGTTCAAATGCTTCCTGACATTCATCGTCCCAATGAAAAGAGACATATTTCTTAAGAAGCTTAAGAAAGGGTCCTATTTTGTCCGCCAACTTATCGATGAAGTGACGAATAGCTTGAAGCTTACCTTGTAGACTTCGTAATTCAGATATATTTGTGGGTGCGGGCATATCAATGATAGCCGTGATCTTGAGAGGGTCAATTTCAATGCCACGTAAAGAAACTATAACCCCCAATAATTTATCGGACTTAACTCCGAATATACATTTAGTTGGATTCAATCGGATAAGATATTCCCTTAATCGATCAAATACTTTTCTCAAGTCATCTAAATGATCATCTTCTTTGATGGAACGAGCTATAATATCATCTACATAATCATGTAGAATATCATGCATCATATCATGAAAGATATAAGTCATGGCTCGTTGATATGTTGCACCTGCATTCTTCAAACCGAATGGCATCACTTTCCAACAAAAGGTCCCCCAAGGGGTAATAAAGGCTATTTTAGCCTGATCTTCAGGAGCTATCCTGATCTGATTATAACCAAAAAATCCATCCATTAAGGATATCATTCCACTCCCAGTAGTAAAATCAATGATCCGATCCATGTTGGGAAGAGGAAAATCATCTTTAGGGCATGCAACATTAATATCTCTAAAGTCTATGCAAACCCTAACTTTGGTAGCTTCTTTCTTAGTTACTTGGAACTACATTCGAGATCCATTCAAGCATAATCAATGGCTTGTATAAAAATAACCTTCAGGAGTTTTTCTAATTCCCCTTTGACTAGTAAGGCCACTTTAGGATGCATTTTTTAAGTTTTTGTTTAACAGGTTTAGCATCCGGATGGACTACTAGGTGATGCATAACTACATAAGGGTCTAATCCTGGCATATCTTCATATGTCCAAGCGAAGACATCTTCATATTCCTTAAGAAATGCAATGTATTTATCTTGTTTGTCTTGACTCAATTCTGATCCAATGTTGATTATGTGAGGATTATCTTTGGTTCCAATGTTAATTTTTATGACGTTTTCTACTTCCATGTGTAGATCTCTCTCAAAATTAGGTGGGGTGGGTGAAACGCCCAATTCTTGTAATTCTTCCGAGGTTAGCTTGGATAATTCGTCTTGAGGAGTCGTGGCCTCAAGTTGGGCTATACTAGGTATAGAGCCATCAAAATAAAATCCGTTATGTAATAATTCCTCAATGGAGACATCATGGAAGATATCTCCCTCCAACTCATCGTCGAATTCAGCGATCATCTGAGGGTAAGCTATGGATAGCATATTACATGTAAATGGCTTATTTATTAGATGCAAAGCATCACGTTCATCCAAATAATCTTGGTAACATATGAATTGATCATCATCCTCAAATGGGAAGGGCTGACCCTTACTAGGAAATAGGCCCACACCACATCGGGCGGGCCACGGTTCTACCTCAAAAGGTTCTTTCATACCATTCTGGAAAGGTCCCAAACCTTTCCCTTTATATCCCAATTTAAGCATTATAGGCTTAGCTTTAATATACTCATTAGTAAAATAACATCGAGCATATCCATCATAATGTGTCTTGATGTTTCTAGGTATTCTTCCCTAGTCATATCCCTTATAAATAAAAGCATAGCTCCCGACCTGGTAAATACTTCCCATAGGCTGTGGGAGGCCCAAGGTACGAGGAGAGGGTGGCAAATTATTTAAAATAAGGGAATCTTGCATAGCAATGTTTGTTTTTTCTGATATAAGAATTTTAGATAAATCGGGTAAGAGCTCATCAGTAAGAGCGTAAGAGGTAGAAGGAACATTTCCTACATCTTCGGATGCGGAAAATATGCCTCTGGTAGGTGTAGATGTTGTAGAGATGTCGATGGATGGGTCTATAGGTATGGAAGTTATAGGAGTAAAACAAGAAGCATTGGTTGTGGGTTTAGGATCTTTTTGAGGTCCTAATGTGGTTTGTTCGGAAGATGGTTGAACTATATGTAGAGGTGGAGTTGATGGAGAAAAATTAGATGATGTTATGGGTGTGTGTTTCACACGTTTAGATGGATGATGAGAATTAGGATGTGTGGATGATAGAGCAGGGCAAAATTGAACTCCAACAGGTTCTGCCAAAGCACACATATCAAAGGGTCTAGGATCACCATGAATGGTAACCAACTGATTTTTAAATTTGAATTTAACACACTGATGTAAAGTTGAGGGAATAGCTCGCATCGCGTTGATCCAAGGGTGACCCAAGAGTATATTGTATGATGCAAGGCAATGTACAATAAACATGGTCGTGTCTAAGGTTCTTGGACCAACTTGCAATGGGATAGTAATAACTCCACATGTTTCTTGTGTTTCGTCATTGAAGGCTTTTATGATCATATCAGTTCTTTTCATTTCGTCACTTCTAAACCCAAATATTTGGTAGAAGTCAAAAGTGCAAATGTTTAAAGATGAACCATTATCAATCAAGACTCGTTTAACTGCTACATCTCCAATTAGGGCAATAATATATAAGGGGTTATCCTTATGTAAACTATGTTGCGGTATATCTCTATCCCGAAAGTCAATACAATCGACTTCTCGAGTTATGATAGTATTGGCCATGGCTTCAGGTTGAATATTTTGTGGTACCATCATTTGGCTTAATGTGAGCATTAATTCATCCCTATGTGTAGGAGAAGATCTTAAAAGGTCCAAAAGGGAAATTCTAGTTGTAATATTTGATAATTGTTCATTAATATTATAAGGAGGTTTAGGTTGAACATTAGGTGCATGATTCCCTTTATTAGGAACTTTCAAAACAAATGGAGCTGATCCATCATTTTGAGTTTGATCTTGTTGAGAATTTTGAGCCTGTTGTCTAGTAACAGCTCCGATGGTACCTACAATATTATTTTACGGATGATGAATGGGTCTTGGTCTAGCATTTATGGCTTGTTCATTAGAAAGTGATTGGTGAGAAGATGGTCTAGTAGTGACTCTTCTTGGAAATGGTTCTTTCGAAACCATAGAATTTGTGATAGGTTGAATAGCATCTGATTCATCTTCAGAACTATTCGATTGATTTGATGTGATTTCCATGTCACTTTTAGTCTCGTATTCTGTATCACTAAGATCAGGTGTCCAAATATTATATAGAGGTCTGGTCGTAACCATGGATAAAGTTGTGTCAAAGATTTGTAGATCATGAGCAGGTAAATGTCCACTAATAGTCCCTACATATCGGGTAGGAGGGGGAACATTATGATGCTCAATTTGATTAGCCACCTCTTTACCATGCTTTGGTAAAGGATGTTGAAATATGTCCAATGATTGATTGGCATTCTGATTCTGATTTTGGGGGATGTTCTTTTGAGCATTATTAGGAGGATTTTGTTTAGGTTGAAAGGCTTGCACCTCCATCTCATTGTTATCAATTAAGTCTTGTATTTTATGTTTTAATATTTTACAAGAGTTGGTAGCATGTCCAGGTCCTCTATGGAAATCACAGTGTAAATCAGCTCTGTATCCGGGTATAGTTGGATCAGGTTCCCGGATATTTGGTAATTGGATCAAACCTCATTCTAATAATTGTGGTAGAATGGTTGATAGAGGTTGATTTAACCTAGTAAATTCTCGAGGTGGTTTATCAAGAGGTTTTAGTATAAACTTCTCTGTTGTTTTCGCAACATTAACATTAGCAATGTTTCTGCTATCAGTGACTCCATCACCCACAACTTGTTTATTTTTATATTGATTTCTGGATGTTTTCTCATCGTCTTTCTTTTTAAGCTGACCTCTCCTAATGAGAGCATCTTCCACTCTTCGAGCTAAGTCTATAGCTTGATCGAAGGTGGTCAAGGTAGCAGTTGATAACTCATAGGATAGTTGTTCTTGTAAATTATTGATAAAGATATCCAACATTTCCCGATAAGGTAACACAAAGTGCAATTTTCCTATCAACTGTCTCCACCGAGCTAGGAAATCAGCAAAACATTCATCTTTGTCTTGTTTTAAGTTGTACAAATCTTTAATGGTTACATGCCTTTCGATGTAGGCACTAAATTGATGAACAAAAGACTCGGCTGTTTCTTCGAAATTCCTCAAAGAATGAGTGGGTAATTGATAATACCACTCTAATGCCATTCCTCCTAAACTTTTCGGGAACATTTTTAGTAATAACAAGTCATCATGTGATATATCATGACATGCTATCCTAAACATACGAAGATGCTCTATGGGATCTTCGGTTCCTTTGTATATAGGTAGGACAGGCATAGGAAAGTGTTTAGGATATGGTTGTGCTACGACTATAGGATCTAAAGGCTGACTACACATCTCTCGATAATTGTACGAGGGACGGTAGGGATCTATCTGGTCCATGCGGGAGACTAACTATTTCACCATGGCTTCTAGATTACTAGTTTGTCCACCATATTGGTTTGGTGGTACATGAGTATGGGATTTGTGAGCGTATGATGGCGTGACGTAAGGATTAGATGCTATATTGCTATTATGCAAATGGTTGGTAGGGAGAGTATTATGAAGAAGATTTGTAGTAGCATTATGTTGTATCCCAGATTGTTGGAAATTGGTGTTTGGTTTTGTTTTGGGCTTTTGTTGATTTGAGGTATGTTGATCAATAGATTGGTGAAATAGAGCAGTGAATGAAGGTTTATTTTGTGTGGGAATAACTCTAGGCTTGGTAACAGGCACTCTAGGTGGTTGGGTAACCTGTTGTTGTTGCATGTTCTAGATTATAGCGGCCATATCCAAATTGGATGGTCCAGCTTGATCACTTTCTTGATCAACGAAGGACAAGGGATTAGTGCATGTGTGATATATTTCTTCTAGGGTTGCTTGAGTGTCACTAATTTGATCCTTGTCCATATGGACTGCTCTATTAAGAGCGCCAATATTAGTATTGAGGAACTTCCAAAAATGTTCCATGTTCTCAAAAGTAACAGCTCCTCCCGGAGACATTTTAGGGGATGAGGATCCTTCCTCTCTAACAGTTTCTTTTTGTTCATTTCCTACAACAAACTCTTCTTCTTGTTGGTCTAGGGTTCCTTCTTCCTGAATTGGGTCTTCAGGAAGGACATCTGGGTTATTTAATGGTTTTCCTAACCAATCTTCTTCTACTTCGATCTATTTTCCATTCCTAAGTCTAGTCATTATGCTTAAACTTAGATTTTAGCAAATATATATATATATATATATATATATATATATATATATAATTTAAGCGACAAGTTTGGGAGGTATATATTTTAATTATATACCTACTATAATACTTAAAAGAAAATGTTTTAATTTTTGTTATATTTTTGTTTTTATAATAATATTATAAAGACAACAAACAACATACTAAATGCAAGAAATAATAATAATAAAATAATGGCTTAGTTTTCTATAAATAGTTTATGGATATCATTAATAGGATCAAGTTCATCAAGAGTCATGAAATGCTCCTCTTCAAATTGGAAATGGTTTTTCAAGAATTTGACAAAGTGTGCTATGGTGATATTATCTGTTTCAGACTCTGACCTGTAGAAATAAAGTTCATGGCAATACTCTCGATATAACATAGCTCTAGGAACTCTATTCCATCTCTTTCTATCCGTAAGAACGACCTCTTGATCCTCTATATGAGATAGAAATTTATGTACTACAACTACATTGTCGAGGTATTCCTCAAAGGTGTACAACTCGGAAGACACAAGTGCTCTTTTATCGCCTAACCACCTATGGCAAGCTCTCTAAAGCTCATGGTACAAAGTCACTTGATCAAGATCCAGGATTCTATCTAGGACAAACCTCTTGATTTGCCTAAGTTCTGTCGACCTAGATGAAATAATACCCAATCTCCTATCAAGTTCGTCCCACAAAGGTTGGACTCTATTTGTTTGAGGTACTCTAAGCAAAGAAGTAATCTCTATGGCTGCTAATTGATTTTCAACATTTATGGTGACAACTCGTATTTTATTATAATCTACCATCTAAATATGATATGCAATCTTAACAATCTTCTCCTTTTTTTTTTGTTTTCAAAAGGTTTTTAGTTTTCACGTCGGGTTCACCAAAATGTATCGCTCCAAATTTTTTGCATCCTTACCTTCAGGCTATAGGATCCACGCCCGAAGGGGGATGCGAGAAGGATGGGACAATACCTCGAACTGAGAGGCCCTTTGAAGGTCGCGCCTCTCGGGGGAGGGGTATAAGGGTGAATTTTTGATGGATGGTGGGTTCACCAAGAAACTTTGAGTGGCAGTTTCCACGCCTAGGTTGAGAATGGGTTTGATGTGTTCATTTTGTACTTTAATCATTCATAATCCTAGGTTGGCCAGAATGAATCTAAGCTATTCTATATGAAAATGTTGATTTATATGAATACAGAAAGCAAGAATGAATCTTAAATGTAAAGATTATACAAAATGAGAAAGAATGCACCTGATTTCGGATGTCTGATGAAGATTCTAAAGTTTGTAGGAGTCCAGATCATCTCTAATCTGACATAATCATATGCAATGGCATCGAATCATCTCAGATTACAGTTGATCGTCTGAGATCAGACGAAATTGTCATCGACCTGACAAATTCGTCAGAAACCTATAATCACAAAAATAGACACCAAAAAATGAAAATGCTACTACTAGAATAATGCAAAATGATAGTATAAATGCCTAAATGATAAATCTAGATAGCAAATTAAAGGAAATGCATTGTTTTAATAACTTATTTTAACTTTATCATGCATTTATGCTAAATGAGGTGAACTCTAGGATGCAAAATGAAAATAAATCAAACTAATGCATAGTAAAATAAAGAAGACAAATGAGGAATGCAAACTCAGGGTTTTGGTTGCCCCCAATCTGACTGTAGTCAAGATCACCTCCAATCATACGATATCATCGTCGATCTGCGACAGGATCGTCCAAAATCGTTTGGAATCGCCTACGACGATCCGAGCTTGCTCCAGCTAAAAAATAGTAAAATTCTTGCAAGAAAAGCTTGAAATACACAATGCAAACAATGGTGTGAAGGTGTTCTAATGCATGAAAAACTAAAGTTGCAGGGAAAATCAGCCAGGGGATCATGGGATCAGCCAACCAGGGGGATAAACTGAGAAAATCCTAGTTTATATAGGATTAGGGGGAGGTTAGGAGGTTGGAGATCATCCCAATTTGGGAGATCTCCAATGAGGGAGACTCTAACCATGCAGACACTCTTTCTACCCAAGTTAGAGAAGCTGTTGAAACTGAAACTAATTATGAAAATTGGTTTTGGGACGAAATCGTCTGGATGTTCTGTTCTAGATGAATTCGTCCGATCTGGGATGATTTCGTCTGATCGGCGACGATATCGTCCAACGGTCAAAACAACTCCTAAAAATGGTGTGAAAAATGGGGTGAGCGGTTAATGGGCGATTTCGGGGTTAAAATTCAAATTTTTATCTTTTTACTAAGGTTTTAACTGCGCCAATTTTAGGGTGCTACAGATAGAAACCCTTCCTTGCACTTTCACAAAACATAGTGCATACCATCATAGATCCTTTTGACATCAATGACAACATTTTAGCTTAGGGACTCAAAATGTCCAACAATATCCCCCTTTGTCATTGATGGCAACCTATATTCATTTTACTGAAACCTGATCTTCTTTTTTGCTCCCCTTGTGATTTTTGCTCCCCCTGGCTCAATGCTCTCTCAAATATTAAATCTCTCTCCCATATCAAAATTCTCCCTAATATACACAAATATCTCCCCCTTTGACATCAATGGCAAAGGGTCACCTTTGGGGCTCGGGGCTAAGAATGAGCCTCTTAGCTTAGCCCCTCCCCCACCTCCACATGAGGTGGTTAATTATGGGGCGGGAGTATTTCTACTCCCTAAAAGCAGTGTTATTTATCTTTATATTTCTCTCTTATTTTATGAGTCTTTTGAATCCTCTCATTGTTTATTTCCAAGTCATCATCCCTATTCCTATCATCACTTTTGTTCCTATTCTTGTTCTTGTTCTCATCCATGTTCCTATTCTTGTTCTTTTCTATGTTCTTATTCCTGTTTTCATCCATGTTCCTGTTCCTGTTCACATTTTTGTTCCTGTTCATATTCATGTTCTTATTCATGCTTGATTCTGGAAGATTTGCTCTACACCATCTTGCTATGTAACCATCATTATTGCACTTATAACACTTAATGTTATTATTAATTGGAGGTGCAACTATATTAGGACTTCTTCTAGTGAAGCCATATCCTCTTTTGTCATGAACCCTGCAATTCATTGCCTTGTGACCAAACTCCTTGTATGAGTATCAATATCCTTGGAAAAACTGTCCTTTCCCATAATCCTGTATTTCATATGTCCTACACTGTGAAGCCATGTGACCAAACCTGTGACATGAAAAACATCTTCCATTGAAGAAACCTTTCCTAGACCCCATTGGTCTCTTAGTCTCTTCTACCTGTTTCCTGTTCCATATGTTTTTTACATGTGCATTGTTCCTTTCCTTGTTGAACTTTTTATTGTCCAACTTATCCTTAGAGGTCTCACTCCCTATTTTACTTACTTCTTTTGACTCTTCTTCTTTTATGGTGTTTGAGCTTGACTCTCCTTTTCTGCTTCTTATTTTCCTTGTTCTTCTTTATAACTAAGTCTTGTTATGGTGACTGATGATCTTTGTGCATTGATAGTCCTTTCCAAGGTCTTTGAATTTTCCTCAAACTTGTGTAGCTTGTCCTTAGAACCTTTTACTTCCATCCTTAGTGAAACTATCTCATGCTCTAATATTTTACACTCTAGATATTTTGTTTTTAATTTTTTGGCCATATCTTCTTCAATTTTTCTTATCTCTTCAACCTTGATTTTGAAGTTAGTGAGTTCTTATAGAAACCTTACCTTTTCTTTCTCATATTCTTGAGCTTGATCCCTTAATATTGGGTTCTCCCTTTTTAGTTCTTCAAGAGTAATCACAAGCCTTTCACATTCTATCTCTTTTGCCTTTGACTGTTTAATCATACCTTCTTCAACTCTTCTTCCTTTTTCAACCTTATCTCTCAAGTCGGAGATATCCTGTACAAGCTTTGTCTTAAATTTCTCATCTTCTTGTATATGAGCCTTCAATTCTAAATTATATCTTTTCAATTCAATAAGCTCCTTAAGAGGAGCTTCCCATTTTTCTTTTTCTGAAGCATCTTCTTTTTCTTCTATTACCGAAAGTAGTTTTTCTTCTTCATACCTGTTTTGATTGTCCCTGTTATCCTTTCTTGAACCAATCTCTAGGATTTCATTTATGAGGATATCATATTCATATTCACTGCTACTAAACCCATTACAATACCTTGCATCATGACCAATTTGACCATAAACAAAACATTATTTTGGATAATAAGCTACATGGTGACCTGTGTTTCCACATTTGGTACAAAACTTTATTAGTCTAGATATTTCTCCATTACTTGATTCATCTATTGAATCTATTTCCATGTGTTCTTCCAACACAAAAATATTAAACTCATCTTCCTTTTCTTTCATGACCATAGGTGTTCTTTTATTCTTGAGTCTCACGCTTCCACTCTTTCCATTATTTGACATTTGTGTTCTTGTAGGATATTCCTTCAAGCTATTAAACTTATTCCGAAGGAACCAACTTTGATACCAATTGAAGAACACAAAATTATATTGAGAGGGTGGTGAACAGTATAAGACCACTTTTTAATTTTCTTTCCCAAATAGTATTAATAAATATAATCAATGGCAATATCAATAGCAATAACCAAAGCAATGCATAAATCATCACACACAATAGAGACACCAATTTTAACGTGGTTCACCCAATGTAGGCTACCTCCACAGAGAAAATATTTCTTCTAAATATTTCTCAAATAATCTCATGGGAATCCTTCACAATTACAATGTTTATGGACCTCTGTCCAAAGGGGATGTTGATCCCCTAATCTCAAGTTTGTGGATATCTTCCATAGGAGAAATATTTCCCATTCTGCTCTGGTTAGTGATATTATAGAAGACTTTGTCTCTCTACTACACTAATTGGTGGATCTCTCTCCACTTGAAGAATACTCACTTAGATATGTCTTCAATTATCCTAGCTGTTGGATCTCTATCCACTGAGACTCTATCCTCTATACTTTGTCACCTCCAAAGCTCTATCAATAGGTTCACTTAGAACCTACTTAAATTTTCTCAATAGGCTCACTCAGAACCTACTCAAATCTGATCAACAAGCTCAAATCTGCTCAACAGGTGCACACAGAACCTGTCCAAATCTGCTCAACAGGTGCACACAGAACCTGTCCAAATCTGCTCAACAGGTCCACACAGAACATGTCCAAATATGCTTAACAGTTCCACATAGAATCTGCTCAGATCTGCTCAATAAATTCTCTCTAGGACTTGCTCAAATCTGCTCAATAAGTCCTCTCTAGGACTTGCTCAAATCCTCATAGCAAGCTTCCACAAAAGCTTACTCAAAATCAGTCCACAAGCCTTCTCAAAGACTTGTCTCAAATCTTCTTAACAAGCTCACACAGAACTTGTCCAATCTCATAGAATCATAAAGATAATTGTTATAGACTCAATATATTCTATACTTAATGCTCAATCAATATCTCAATTCAATATCATAGAAGCATAAAGAGAATTGTTAGAAACTCAATATGTTTTATACTCAAATCCAATCTCAACTCAAATCAATCTCATAGAAGCATAAAGAGAATTGTTAGAGACAATATGTTCTATACTCAAATTCCAATCTCAACTCAAATCAATATCATAGAAGAATAAAGAGAATTGTTAGAGACTCTATATGTTCTATTCTCAAATCTCAATCTCAACTCAAATCAAGAATATAGAATAGTTTGTTTTATGGAACTTGAAAAACCACATGCATCCACTTGACTAGGCTCAATCAACTCAACTCAACCAAGCACCTCAATGAACAATCCTTTCTCACAAACCCTAGTCCAAGCATGTATCAATCAACTCAAAATATTTCCAACAATGCTCAACAACAAATCTCACATAACAATGATACTCATGTTATTTTCTAACTCAAGTTCAAGTTATTTGCACAATCAATGGGCTTCAACAACAATGCTTATAAAACAAGGTTTAATAACAACTCTCAATTTAGAAAACCTTGAAGCATTAACTCAACCACTTTCTAAAAAGGAAACCACAATCAATCCTTTTCACTCCAATGATATTTTTAGAAATCAACCACCCAAATCAATCAATAGGAGAATGTGCCCATACCTTTTATGAAGATGAAGAAGCCTCTTTGGAAATCTACCACAATCACAATATTCTCTTGCCAAACTTCATGAGGGTTAGGAGAAATTACAAAACAAATATCATAACCTTTTACACCTTATTTCTCCTAGTCAAAAATTACATCCACCTCTAGAAAATAATTAAAAATAATTATTTCCTTAATTAATTAAGCATAGCATGAATATCACCACAACCATTTACCATTCCCTTATTTCTCTTAAAAATCACTTTGCACTAATGCACAACTGACTAAGCTCCTTAATACAAAAATTCCCACATCAAGTAGTGCAAAATATAAACCACAACTCATAAATCACATCACCATAGTATACCCTCAATAATGGTGCTTGAAACCTTAGCTTTGATAAATTAATACATTAATTATTCATTCTCCAAAAATTGCGGCGACATACGTACCTTAGAAAATAAAATATTTTTTTGGCTCCAAAGAATGCGACAACAACAAACCATGCGAAAACGGGTTTTGGGTGACTCAAACCCAAGACCTGCAGTGAGCGCATTTGCACTCCCTCCACCCACCAAGTGGGCTAAGCTTCCCACGTGGAAGCTATTCCACCTTGTGCTCCTTATGCTTCTTCTTTTTGCCCACGAGCTTTTAAACAACGAACAAACACTTTAAACAATACAATGCTAAAATGATGCTCATGGGAATCGAACTCACGACCTCTGTGCTATCAACACATTTGCACAATCCAAGTTGCCACTAGGCCACACTGCCCAATGAGATTTGGGAAGTGATCACTGTCTGCTTTTAACCGTTTGCTATGTCACATAGAACAAAATACAAGCTCTTTCCTTCTCATATACCACGCAAGATTATCAATAAGCAAGGATAATCGATTTAAAAACTTGGTGGCATATTTATATGCCTTTCTCTTCACTTGGAAACGTCGACGGACATGGCGGAAATTTTTTTATTTAATTTTAAAATTAAAATTTAAACTAAACCTTTAAAATTAAATTTCTCCATCATCGGGGCACCTTTTTCGATGAAACAAAAAGCCAACTTGGGTTTTAAGAAAAACCCATTTCAAATCTGCCATCCATGGTTTTAAATAAAATATTTTATTTTTCCTACCTTGGTTTTGATAAAAACCCTTCCTTGCACTTTCACAAAACATAGTGCATACCATCATAGATCCTTTTGACATCAAATAACCTTTTGACATCAATGACAACATTTTAGGTTAAGGACTCAAAATGTCCAACATAGTATTATAACAACTCTTTTATTCTTAGATATAATTGAATTATATTTGATGTGGAAGTTTTATTTTTGTTGAACACTTGATTCTTGTATTGCTTTTAAGTTAAATTGTGTTCTTGAAGTCAAATTCCAAGTATTGATGTTGTGTAAATGGTCATTTAAAATCTTGGAAAATAAGTATAATTTGGTTTATGTTTAAGAGGAATTATTTTTTATGTAATTTTATACAGTCCTTCCAGTTATATGTATTGTGATTTGCTTAATATTATGCAAAGTGCTTTGTTTACTTTATAGAAATTGTTGTAAAGTCGTACATCCTTGGAATGGATTGAATTTTACTCTTGTAACTTAAAACATAATAAAGCCTAATCCTAGGAGGAGTTTCATGGATGTAATAACTAGGTAAATATGAGTCCTATAAGGAGTTAAGAGAATGCAGTATCTAAGATCTCATAAATTTGGAAGGATTTGTGTGAATACAATAGCCAAGTACCTTATGAATATTTGCACCTTGAATGAGTAGGATCAAGTGTATCCCAACTAGGAGTTGAGGAACCATTCACAAGTTAGTAGTGGTGATTCCTCGATCATGTAGGATCATGTGATCATGTTAGTTGCCATAAAAATGGCACTAAAATTAGTTAACCCATGGAGGTGTGGTAACTTAGCATCAAGGCTCTACATTTTATTAATCTTCCTAGATGGATATAGAGTCATATTAGGGCATAGACATTCCTCTTTAAGTGTTATGGGCCTTATAGAGAAATCCCTACACTGTGGTCACATGGTCTTATGTCGATGAGGGTATAGGAAATATAGGGGACCACTTTTTGACATCCTTCTAAATGTGTAGGTTTAGTAATGTGAACCCTAGACAACATAGGAGTTGTCCAATCTTGTCCACTGAGTGTCCTTTGCAGTGACTTGGAACTGAAATGTGGTGAAGCCTTGTATGCTGAGATAAATAAATAAGGGTGTTTCCCTTGAATTTTTTTTCTTGTAATCATTATTTTTAAATTTTGTTTATGGTTGGTAGTTTTGAGTTGTTATAGGGATGTCTTTATTTGAGAGGAGAATGAGGATAGAATTATGGAATCCAGTTTTTAGTAAAGTTTAGAATAAACTACCGACTTGGAAAGGTAGATGGTTATCGTTAGCAAGAAGAGTGCAGTCAATTAAATCAGTCTTACATGCCATTCCAACATATTATATGTCATTGTATACTATCAAAATTAGTTGAAAAAAGTTTAATATATATTATGCAATCCTTTTTATGGTTAGGATTACATGATAAAAGGAAATTTCCTTTGGTAAAATGGAGCAAAGTGTGTGATGATAAAACTAGAGGAGGTCTTGGTTTAAGAGTTATTTTAGATGCAAACCTAGCTCTTAGGGGAAAAGTAATCCAGAGATGTACAAAGAGAGTCAAAGACAATAGGTAAGTATTCTTCTAAGTATGTTGAGCCCAATGACCCAAGTTTAATATTTACTGCATTCTCTCTACAAAATGGTTTCGCTCTTTGGAATGGTTTAAAAAATATATTGATCTATTGATTAAAGGTTTAATATGGGTGGTTGGAACTAGAGAAAAAATTTCTCTTTGGATGGATACTTGGTGTGGTAAAAATCCACTCAATTTAGATCTAATTTTGAAACCTTGGATGAGATTGCTTTAAGACAAATATGGTGATAGGGTTTCAAACATTTTTTACAAGGATCAAGAAGGAAGATACAAATGGAAAGAATATTTTTTTACAAGTGTACAAGAAATTGATTCTAGGAGGCAATTGAAGAGAAAGATAACAATTGTGATTATTTCGATGGGAGCCAAGGATAAATTAATTTTAGAGTTGAATAGCTAAGAATAATACACAACAAGAAGTGGATATATTGTAAAGCACCAACAAAATAGTAATATCACTAGAATATGGAGAGATATTTGGGATAGACCGAGCATTCCTAAAGTTAAAATGTTTTTTATATAATAGGTCATAGAAGAATTTTATCATAGGATAACCTTATGAAAAGGGATTTTCATGGTCCCTCATAATGTGTTCTTTATAAAATGGAAGAGAATATATACCATCTCTTGGGACATTGATCAATAGTCTGGAAACTATGGTAATGGATTCTTAATATATTTCGTAAATGCATGGTGATGATTAACATAATTGAATATTGGTTAAAGCAATGGTAGAGCACTTATAAAAGTAAGGCTTTACAAAAAATATGGGATATATAAAAAGATAAAATACTTTGGACTGTATGGCTAGAAAATAATATACAAATATTTAAAGTAAAGGAAAGTAATTTAGAGGTAATGAAAAGGAATATATGTTTAGCCATAAAGGAGTCTAAACCAACCCTATCAACTCACCTAGTCTCTAATTTGGAAGCAAAGAGCCTTGATAGATGGAGTCAAGTCATTAAATGGAATTATGATGTTGGATACAAGAGAAGCAAAAAGAAGGTAAATAATATAAAGATGAAACCATCAGATGTGGAGTTTGTTCAATTGAATTTTGATGGAGCATATAAAGGAAATATAGGACTAGCAGGATGAGGAGGAATAATTAGAAATAATAAAGGAGAGATTTTGTCTCATTATGTTTTCAATAGTGGATTTAAGACAAATAATGAAGTTGAAGCTTGGGCAACTTTAGAAGGGTTAAAAATATGCAAATAAATAAAATGGAATAAAGTATGGATGGAAGGTGGTACTCTCTTATTGTAAAATACAATTTTGAGAAAAGAAAAGGCTCCATGGAACATACAAGAGATAATTATGGAAATTTAAGATCTTGCTAAATAGTTTAAAGAAATTAGGTTTACACATAAATTAAGGGAAGGAAACAAATGTGTAGATAGGCTAGACGACAAAGGGATTTTTATTGAGGATTGTGAAGTTAAATTCTCCTTTCCATGGTTAGAGGAAGTAGTAATTTTAGCTGAAGCTGATAAGAAAATGTTGACTACCTGAATCAAGTAATGATTAAGATTTAATTTAATGTTTTCCATTGATAATATTTGCTTTAATTTATAACAATAATGTGTTTTCATATAAACTATTTATTTTAATTTTTGTGGTTGCACTTTTGTTTCAGGAAGGAAACTAGCAATCTAGATTTGGTAAAGCGGACTATGATAGTGCGATATTTTAGAAATATTACTCTACTAAGATGCAATGCATAGATAGTAGAGGTAAAGTTTTGGTATTGTGAAGGTTTCTATAGAAAAATGTCAAGAAGGATGCTAAATTCTAGAATAATTATATTTATATAGAAAATTGAAAAGATCCAAAAAAAAAAATCAAGAATTAAGACATTTTATGTAAAATGATGTAGGTTTCTAGCTATAGCATCTCAATTGAGATGATAAGTGTATCTATTTATAAAATATCAAGCTCTAAAGAAGAGAATTGTAATTTGTCAAGGGTGGGGGACCCTAGTACAACCCCTTATCATCTAGTAAAAAAAAACTATCATGTATTATCTTTTGTAGGTTGATGAGTGATACAAAGTGCTAAATATTGGAGCATTGCTTGAGAAGCTGCCACAAGATCTTGCATGAAACGATTATGTCTCTCTTCTAAAATTTTTTGGACCGTACTCATATTCACTAATACTTTAGAAGTCTCCTCATGATGGATATCCCACTTAGGAGCCATTACAAAAGGGATGGCTGTAAAATATTACCTGCAAAACTTGGAAAACATGGAAGAAAAATAATGAAGGTATCAAACTCCATCGATAATGCACCTTATTTACAATCACAATTGCACAATTGGTTAAATAAAATTCATAAAAGAAGCCCTATTTTAAAATAAATCACTTTTAAAAATAATAAAACACCCTTTAAAAAAAAACTTTGCTTTTTTTTTTGCTTGACAAATTTTTGCACATTATTTAAAAAAATAGCATTGTTAGCCCAACTTCAAATAGCCATAAATTATTCAATATTGCTCAAAATTTGATATATGATCAATCATTTTTGTAGTACTCAAAATTATCTACGCGATGGTGGAAGAATATTGTGAATTTAACTACTAAAAAGAAAGATATAGCTTTGGAAAATAGAGTGACATTTTTTGAGAAAAAATGAATAGAGATCTAGAAAGGGTAATATGTGAAAACCCCTAAGGAGGCTAGATATTTTGCAACATGAGATGAAAGATCTAAATAAGTATTGTGCTAAAATATTTTAAAAGACTAGATCCAAGGTCGTAATCACTTGGATTTTTGAGAAAAATAAATAGAGATCTAGAAAGGATAATATGTGAAAATCCTAGGTCCGAGGTGTAGACCAATTGGTTCATCCAAACCCCATAAGGGGGCGGAGGTCCAAGGTTCAAATCTTAGGCCTCACCGGACTGAACACTTATCCATTTCTTGGTGCTTTCAGTGGTGTAAAAGGTTTAAAATGATTATGACATGGTGGTTATAGTGGCAGACTGCATGAAGATTTGTGTGGCAAATTTTGTGGCGGACAACGCATAATACTATGGCGGCCATAAAAGTTGGACAACTTGCCCGGATTCGTGGTGGCTACCGATTCCACCATGTAAATTCAAAAAAAAAAGTGAAAATCCTTAAGGAGGCTAGATATTTTACAACTTGATATGAAGGATCTAGGTGAAGATCGTGCCATAATATTTTAGAAGACCAGATCCAAGGCCATGATCACTTGGCTCTGATACCAGAAGATATGAGTAAGAAATGACAATAAAAATTTAAAGAAGAAACATAGAAAGAGAATGAGAGTCTTTTCTCTATGAAAATTCACTCACTCAATATTAATGACATCCAGTATTTATAAAGGAGTATAATGATGCTTATTTTAGATGGCATGCTTTTAAAATAAGACATGCTTTTTAAAAATAAGATGTTTTTTTAAAAAAAATGCTAAGCATAATAATTAACTAAAAATAAAATATTGTTATACAAGGCTAAGTCTTATATAGAAACCAAGCCTTAAATAGAGACTAAACCTTAAATAGAGACTAAGCCTTATCATCATTGACCAACACTTGCACTTATTCCACTCCCACTACCTTGTTGGAAATGATGGCTAAAAATATATTCTTTAGCATCAACGACAACATCCTTTAGTTTGGATTTGTCTCCATAAAAAGATGCCCAAGGCCACACTCCATGTCCAACTATAAATATCTTCATTTTGTGCTCTATTTGATGCCTCCTTACTACACAACCAAGCCTTCATCTTATTTTATCAAATAATTTGCTCTAGGAAAGGAGTCCACATCATGTCTTAGTTTCCTAATTAGATGGTATTTGAGGTGATGGGTGCCTTTGTAGACACCCAAAAGTTGCACACTGTTATACGTACATACTTGTAGATCCTTTTGGAAACTTTTAGGTTTACATAGGTCGTCCTAGGTACCCCTAGGATATCGTAGACCAACTTAGACTATTGTAGATCCTCCTAGACATGCATCGATTTATGTAGTCATGCGTAGTCATACTGTATCACTCCAAATTTTTTGCACCCTTACCTTCAGGCTATAGGATCCCCGCATGGAAGGGGGATGTGAAAAGGATGGGACAATACCTCGGACTGAGAGGCCCTTGGAAGGTCCCGCCTCTCGGGGGAGGTGTATAAGGGTGAATTTTCGATGGATGGTGGGTTCACAAAGAAACTTTTGAATGGCAGTTTCCACGCCTAGGTTGATAGTGTGTTTGATGTGTTCATTTTTATGCTTGATCATTCAACTCCTAGGTTTGGCCAAATATGAATCTAAACTATTCTATATGCCAATGTGGATTTAAATGAATACAGAAAATAGAAATGAATGCAAATAACATAGAATATGCTAACTAGAAGGTGTCATACCTGATTTCGGATGTCTGATGAAGATTCTGAGTCTTGTAGTAGTTTAGATCGTATCAATTTGTACGTAATCATCTGCTATTTCACAGGATCGTCCCAAATCATAGAAGGTCGTTTGAAATAAAAAAAAATCATCTAAAATCTAACGAATTTGTCAGACGAATTCGTCAGAAACCTGCAATCACAAAAAAAGACGCAAAATACCAAATATGCAAATGCAAAAGCAAAGGATAATGGTAGAAATAACAACAAACATGCCTAAATAATAGATTTCAATAAAAAATAAGGAAATGTAGTAGATTTGATGATTGATTTTAACTTTATCATGCGATTATGCTAAATGAGGTGAACTCCAAGATGCATAAAACATAATAACTTAAAACAGTGCAGAAATACAATATGAAAATGTAGAGAAAGCTAAGAAAATGCAAACTATAAACTCTGACTGCCCCCAATCTGGACTACAATCAGGATCGCCTCCAATCGTACGAGATCGTCCGCAATCATCTGAGATCGTCTGTGATAATCCAAGCTAGCTTTGACTGAAAAATAGTAGAGTTCCTGTAATAAAAATGCAAAAATACTAAATGCAAGCAATAGTGCGAGGGAATAAGGAGCTAACTCTGCAATGAAATCATCAACTAAGGGGTTTAGGGGTTCAGGGAGAATCAGGGGGATAAACTAGAAAAATCCTAGTTTATATAGGATTAGGAAGAGGTTTGGGAGGTTGGGGATCATCCCAATCTGGGAGATATCCAACAGGGAAATCTCCAATTACGCAGACATGCTTCTGCCTGAGTTGGAGAGGCTGTTGAAACAAAAGCTAATTATGAAAATTTGGTTTTGAGATGAAATCATATGGACGTTTTGTTCCAGACGAATTCATCAGATCGGGGATGATTTCTTCTAATCTGCGATGATATCGTCCAATGGTCAAAACAAATCCTAAAAATGGCACGAAAAACGGGGAAAGCGGGTAATAGGCGGTTTAACGGGCAGTTTGGGGTTGAAATTCAAATTTTTATCTTTTATTTTTTTACTAAGGTTTTAACTATGCCAATTTTAGGGTGCTACATTTTGCCCCCTCTTTAGCGAATTTTCCAAAGAAAATGCGTTAAAGACGAGTTTTTCCCGTTTTACGAGAAAGCAAAAATATACTCAATTTTTTAGACGATGATTCTTGGTCGAATCGTACGAATGCTGACTATGGTGCCCCCTCCATGTTTTTACCCAAATCGAACATTTGAGGTAGAAACACGGAAAAGCAAAAATTAAAAGGCTGATTTTTAAATAAAACTAAGAAAATAGGGTAAAACCCTAATTCATTTTTACTATTCACTTTTACTGTTCCAGAGCTCTGCAGAGAAGAAAAATGGTGGAGACAGCGCACAGAGCGACAGAGGTCCGACGCGGGCTCCGGGTAAGGATCTAATCCTAGTAGATTAGGTTTAATGTAACTTTGTGCAAGTTTTTTGAGTTAAATTTGATTGTTTGGGGCATCGCGATCGTTTTTAGGCCATCGACGTCGTCGGGACAAAATCATCCCGATTTCGTCGAAATCGTCCCTAGATCATCGATTTCGTCTGATGGCAAAATCGACGAATTAGGGGCGATTTCGTCCAACAAGGGGCAATCCCCAAGTTGTAAAATCGTAGATGATTTCATCCTCACAAAGGATGATTTTGCCCAATTGGGGACGATATCATCCAATGGTGGATGATATCATTTTAAACTTGATTTTAAGTTGTTTAATTTGATGTTAATGATTGGTTTATTAATGATTTTGTTGTTTTATTGTTTGTTTTGCAGAAAGGGTTACTAAAGAGTCAAAAATGGAAATATGGCGGGCTAAGAGATGACATAGCCACGCTCGACCAGGTAGAGCGTGACTGACTTGGATAGGTCGGTCTGTAGCATGTGGCAGAGATGCCACAAGTATTGACTGACATGGGGCTACTGACAGCCCTAGCAGAGAGGTGGTATCCGAGGTCATCCTATTTTCGGTTATCGATAGGGGAGATGGCTCCCACTCTAGAGGACATATGGAGGATCATGAGGATCCCCATATAAGGATGACTGATGACGCCTGGACTTAGTAAAATCACTTCATTGCATCCACAATCATCCATTTCCTTTTTATCGGTATTGTTTTTATTTCTTTCATATTTTTCATTCTTTTCCCTTCTCTTCTTGGCTATCTAGTCAATGTTGTATGGTCATGCTTCAAGCGACTACATACCGTTGATTGGATCCCATTATTTTTCCTTCTCTTCTTGGCTATCTAGTCAATGTTGTATGTTCACGCTTTGAGCGACTACATACCTTTGATTGGATCCCATTATTTTCCCTTCTCTTCTTCGCTATCTACTCAATTTTGTATAGTCAGTCTTCAAGTGGCTACATACCGTTGATTGGATCCCATTATTTTCCCTTATCTTCTTGGCTATCCAGTCAATTTTATATGGTCACACTTCGAGCGACTACATACCGTTGATTAGATTCCATTATTTTGCCTTCTCTTCTTGGCTATCTAGTCAATATTGTATGGTCACGCTTCGAGCAACTACATACCATTGATTGGATCCCATTTTTTTCCCTTCTCTTCTTGGCTATCCAATCAATGTTGTATGGTCATGCTTCGAGTGGCTACATATCGTTTATTGGATCTCATTCTTTTCCCTTCACTTCTTGGCTATCTAGTCAATGTTGTATGGTCATTCTTCGAGCAACTACATACCTTTGATTGGATCCCATTATTTTCCTTCTATCCCTTTTCCTCCTACACAAAACCTTCATATTTTTGTATTAAACTGTGTTCCACATAGTATAGTACAAAAATGGGCAAATGTAGACACCCAAAAGTTGCACACTTCTATACCTACGTACTTGTAGATTCTTTTGGACACTTTTAGGTTTACATAGGCTATCCTAGGTACCCATAGGCTATCTAGACCAATGTAGACTATTGTAGATCCTCCTAGACATGCATAGATTACTGTAGTCATGCGTAGTCATACATAGACGATCGTAGTCATGTGTAGTCATGAGTAGATTGCCATAGATTTTCATAGCATCGTGTAGACTCCTGAATACTACTTCATCAAATTTTAGATCCTAAACCCTCATAAGCCTTCAAAATCACATCCCATGTATTGGGATATCATACGACAACCAATTTGCACTCAATTGAGGCCCCCACGGGGTATTAGTTGACCAAAATAATTAATAAGTCAATACCTAAAATCTAATTTAATGTTAACTTCACTTAAGTCACATTTTTAGGGCAAATTTGATTAAAAGAACCTTTAATCTTGATTAACACTAATTACATCCTCCCACATGTGTGAAATTAGGGTTTTTTAGGATATTTATTTAATCATGTCCTAAATTGACTTAAGCACCTCCTAATCAGAATTAGCCCTAATCCATCCTCACACATGTGTGAGGATGAGATATTTCTCATAAGGAATGTAATGTTGCCACCTTGCATTTCTTAACCTAACCCTAGTCAGAATCAAACCTAGGTTTAGTCAATCAAACCCCACCCCCTACACCTTGCTTTTGCCTATAAATAATGGGTCCCAAACCCCTAATTAAGTTTGATTCACAAATTCAACAAAGCATAGTTACTTTGCTAAAATGGAAAGCCAATATTGAATAGTTAATTTTCGGTGCACATAGTCGGGTTTCAATGGTGCACAGAGGCACCCCAGCTACCTAGGAGTTGACCCATAGGAAGGATTTTGTAGAAGAAGCATCACAGTTGAAATCACTTCTTGCCCCACGAATCTAGCCTCAGTTCGCCCCTCGGGTGGTGAATTGGGTCTATAGGCCCCAAATCACTCCAAATTTGGGTGGTAAGCTCCCTTTTACCATATTATTACCTTCTGCATAGTTTATCTCATGTTTTGTTATGATTTTATAGTCATTTTGTATTTATAAACATGGGGCCTGACTAAGGCAAGCCCCCCATCGTACTGACCCCTTTTTGCAGGTTAATCACAGGTTATACAACAAATTTGAAGAGGGAAAGCAACATCAAACCAACAACAACCCGATGGTGGCCCACATACAAAGAAGGCCACCTACATTGAGGGACATCAAAAGAAGGCATTATGCCTATAGTATATTCATGAAAGGAAAAAGGGGAATTCACCCTATTTGTAACCTATATCAAATTTATCATGAATAAAGCATATATTTCTAAATGAATTGTGTTATTACTTGTTGTTAGATCAAATGTCAACTTCTAGTCATTTCAACCTTATTGCATATCCCTATTATAGTGTTTACAACACACTTGACTTGATAAGTTTTCTTTAATCCCATACTTCCACATTAGGTGCCTCTTTGGGCTTTGATTTGGGATTGAACTTGAAGGATTTGACTCATTGTTATTAGTGGAAGTTCCATGGACATTACTAGAAGAATCCATGTATTTTCTTTGAAGAGGGAAAAAGAAAGATAAAAAAAACAACTAAACAAATGCCCTAGTGCCTAGCTTACATGCTTTAAAAACAACAAATAAAAATGAAGAAAAAAAGAAAACCCTATGAAAACCTTATATTACTTCCCCTAACTCCCAAAAAAGAATTACCTCTAGAATATATTTGAAACAAATGAAATCTTCTGTGAATGGTGTAAATCCATCAATTTAATCTCTAAAACTAATTTAAAGTTAGTATTTGACCTCTAAGAAAATTTGCCTCAAAACAAAAAAGAAGAAATATGGATAAATGGGGCCAAATTTGCTTTCTAAAAGTCTGTCTACTATTTTTTGCTACGGATTATGACTTTCACAAATATTTTTGATGAGAAATCAATAAGAAATTAGGATAAAAATCATTGCATGTTGATGATTTTCTCAACATCAAAAAATTTGAAAAAAATCATGGCCCACAATTTCTCATGAGTTTCACAAAAAATCATGGAAAACTAATTTTTTTTCCAATTATTAAAAATATAACTAAATGAAAATAAGAATATAATCCCATCTAAGGTAAAGAACATTATTCTACCTCTTAAGAATATTATCTCTCATATATTTTATAAGATGTCTTAACATGTATTCATTACAATGCCAATACACTTTAACTAAAATTAAAATCTACTCTACACTATGGTAAAGGAATGCAATATACCTCTTAAGAATATAATATCCCTCTCATGTTTTATAAGATATATTAACATGTATTATTTGGAATTCTAATACGGTTCAACTAAAATTAAAATATGCTCTACACATGGCCTTCTAAATAGGAATTTTGTGCAAAATTGAAGGGAATGTTATAGTAATACCAAAACATAACGATCATTGTCCTTACTTTCTTCACTTTTTCCCTCCCCATGTGGCATTTTAAATGTTCTTTTATCTTGTATTGGAGCCTCAACAAATACTCATATTTCTCCCACTCCCACTATCTATTTGGATAGAAGGGTTAAGAATATATTCTTCAGCATTAGCATGAACATCCTCCACTTTGACCTCATATCCATAAAAAGAGGCACAAGGTCATACTCCATGTCCAACTACAACTCTCATCCTTTTGTGCTCTATTTTTTTCCTTCTTGCTACACAAATAATCCCTCATCTCATTTTATCAAATAGTTTTTTCTAGGGAAGAGGTACACATCATGCCTTGGTTTCCTAATGCCTCATTGCATTTCCTTTTTCTAGTGTTTATAACACACTTGATTCAACAAGTTTTCTTTGATAATATGCTTCCATATTAGGTCTCTCTTCGGGCTTGGATTTGGGATTGAAATTGAAGGATTCAACTCATTATTATTAGTGGCAATTGCATGGAACTCACTTGAAGAATCCATTTATTTTTTTTAAAGGAGAAATATTAAGATAAAAAAGAATAAATAAAAAAATTCCCTAAGGCCTGAGTTGAAATGATATTTTTGCGAAAGGGGTGCAAATCCTAGGTGTAGTCAAGCACTGCAGGAAGAGGGTTGTATGATGTATCGAAGCAATACATTTGACTAGAGTATTTACGAAATATATGCAAACCCTAGGTGTAGTAAAGTGTTTCAAGAAGAGGGTTGTGCAATGGATTAGAGTGACACATTTGACTACAATCTTCGTAAAAGGGGTGCAAACCCTAGGTGTAGTCAAGTGTTGTAAGAAGAGGGTTTTTTGTAACCCATTCTTCGTACTCAATAGGATATTAGTCGCTCTTCAGTCTGTGAGAAAGCCTCTTTAGTCAAAAGAAATATCTCTTAAGGATATTTGCGTTCGCAGGTGGAGTTTTTTGATGAACCTCTGCCCTCTATCAAGATTTTGGAGGATGAATCTGGGGTGGATATGAGTTATCATGAAGCCTGAACAATTGTTTGCAAACTCAAGGGTAAAATACTAGGTCTAGAGGAGCTCAAAGGATACATTAAACATTGGTGGACCAATATAGAATTCCAAGTAACTCTATTACCCAAAAAATTATTTTTTGTTTCCTTTTTTGATTTAGCAGATAGAGATAGGGTAATGTATTACAAACAATTGGTTTTTTGAACACAAAGGTGTATGTATAACCTTGGACTCTCAATTTCAACCCCTTTATAGAAGAAGTTGATGGTTACCCAATTTGGGTGAATCTATATGCTCTCCCTATGGAGTTTTGGGGAGAGAAGATATTCACCAAAATTGATAATGCCATTGGTGCATTTTGATATATGGAGGCCCAAACAAAGAAATTTTTTTCCAATAAAATTAATTCGAGCAAAGCAAGATTGGCTATTTGGAAGGATGTTTCAATTCTTTGACCTTAATCCATTATTATCTCTAGATCCAAAATATTGAATATGAAAACTTCTCCCTAAGATATTATGGTTGTTAGCAATATGGCCACTTGAAGAAGAGATGCTCGATCATTCGATCATGCTCTGATTCCTCCTTGGTGGATGAGAAGGTCTTGCACGTGAATGATCCTGAACCTTCAAATATCCTAGTTCAAAAGGAAGAAGCTCATCCTCTAGATGTACCAATTATGAATCAAGCGAAAAACAAAAGACTCAACCTTGAAAGGAGAATTTGAATCAGATTATTAAAAAAGCCAAATGGTTATTGGAGACCATCCAATCGATTCCATGGAAAATGAAGATCCTACAAAATGTGTTACAACTAGATATTACCTTAGGAGCGTGAAGTGCAAAAATGCTTTCTCAGATATTATCACTCTGAAGGAGGAAGAACCTATCCTACAAAATAAAAACAAAAGAAAGACCCAATGACTATGAACTCCATAACAATTCTAATGGCTACGAACTCCATAGTAGTTTTCATGGCTAAAAACTCTGTAACAATCCCAAAAGCTACAAACTCTATGAAGGAAATGAAGTTGATGGCCCGTGAACTTGATTGATCTTACCTTTGCTTGATTTGTTGATAAGTCTGGTCTCTTCATGTTTGGATCTTGTTCTATAGTGGTATTTTGTGATGGATCTTTAGTAATATGTTTTAGGTAGTCTTGGTTTATGGAGTCTTTCTATGTGGCTCCTTAGTTGGGTGTTTTATCTCCTCTTTTCTTATTTCAGTTTTAGAGCTTTAATGTATAATCTGTGAAAGGAAGTGCAAAAGGTTTGGGGAGCATTTCAAAACCCCTTCCCTCTACCATAATAAAATAAAATGCCCAAGGGTCTGGCCTATATGCTTTATGAACAAAAAACAAAAATGAAGAAAAAATGAAAAATCTACGAAAACCCTAGATTACCTCCAACAAAAAAAAGAACTTACCTCTAAAATATCTTGGAAATAAATGAAATCCTCCTTTGAATGGTGGAAAATCCACTATTTCAATCTCCAAAAGTGATTAAAGTTAGTGTTTGACCTCTAAGAAAATTTTTGCCAAAACAAAATAGAGAAAAAAAATAAATTCCCTCTCATATGTTGCGGATATGCTATGTAATAGATACTAGGGACCCTACTGGAGGTGTGTATATCCACCCGCTTGATGTAATATTGTGCCTTAATGAAAGATCAACATTTAAAATAAATAAATAATTAAATAAATAAATAAATAAATAAATAAATAGGGTTAAATTTGCTTTCTAAAATTTGGTTGTTGTGTTTTACTATAAACTATAACATTTATCAAGTTTTTTTTGATGAGAAATCAATGATAAATCGAGAGAAAAATTATTGCAAGTTGATTTTCTCAACATAAAAAAAAATTGAATAAAACCATAGCTTTTGCTTTTTCTTTGTATCATGAATGTTTTGCTGAGTTAATAAATTTTTACCCTCTTTTACAAAAAAAAAAAAAAAATTTCTCACAAATTAAAAAAAAATCATGGGAAACAAACGATTTTTCTTACTAATACAATTACAATTCAATGAAAATAAGAATATGCTTTACTTTAAAGTAAAGAAAATAATCTACGTCTTAAGAATATAATATCCCTCATATTTTATAAGATGTCTTAACATGTCTTCTTTGGAATGCTAATACGATTAAACTAAAATTAAAATATGTTCTACACTATAGTGAAGAACTTGAAAAATAAATATTTATTTTAATTTCAAAATATATATATATATGGTTAGGATGGGAATGCTATCCTAAGTATTAATTGTAGGGGTTTTTTACAAATTATATATATAATTTTTATTATACGTTTTATTTTATTAATAAATTTTATACAATTAAATGAAACACATAAATAAAAATGTTTTACCAATTTAAAAGTACATTTAAAAGGTTTAAATATTATAGATAAAAAACTAAAAAAATTTAAAATATTAAATACATTTATAATTTTATTTTATATTATTAAACTTATTTATGAAAATAGTATTTACATGTCTAACCTATTAAAACTTTCTTTTTAAGATGATTGATGAACATATTACCTTACAATATCTATATTGTTACAATTTAGAGTAAGGCTTGTAATCCTCACTTTTTTTTGTTCTCTTGCCTATCTTAAAAGTTCTTAAAAAAAGTTATAATCATACACCAATCTACTAAACAATAATAATTCTATTGTTTAATTTTCATTGTTTCCCTTCACTTCCCCTTTGTTCTATCATAGTGAAAATATGAGAGGGGTATGTTACTGAATCAAATAATCATATTTATAGAAAGATAGAATATAAGTACACATATAACCATATATTCCAATCACCTCAGATTATAAAATCACATGCGTATGATGATTTTATTATAATAACATATAAAAAATGTTTCTAAGGAAAAAATATAAAAAAATTAGATAACTTTAAAATTGTTCAAATAACTTTTAAAGATTGTTTAATTTTTGTTATGTTATGCAACATAATTTGACCCAATCACTTATAAAATAAGGAAAAATAAAGGGAAAATGGTTTTTCTTAGTCCACTTTGCTATTTTTATTAAAATTTTCAAAATTATTTAGTTCAATTCAAAATGTATAACGACAAGCACATAAATCTTGATGAGCACATAAGATTCATAACATCAATTATCAAAGGCTAAGAGCACAAGAAATTTCTTTGTCTTAAAAAAAAAAATTTTCATAATGAAATAAGAAATATCACTTAGCTGCAAGTTTACTGCAGTGGTAAGGGCTTTGACCTCTCTTTCGGAGGTCCAAGGTTCAAACCCCACTCAATATGAGGGGACCGAGATCCCTCATAAAACCTATATAAACTTATTGAAAAAGAAATAAGAAATATCACACCATTGCTTTGAGGGATTAGAGAAAAAGAAATTATAAAATTTTCTTGTAAACTAAAGTGATTGGATTCCTCTATTTGAATGATTTAAGAAATAAAGAAGATTGATTGAGTGGTTTTAATGAGTATCTTAGTAAATAATTCACACATATATTTTCTTATTCCTTTTCCCTAGATTTTATGAGAATCCAAAGGACTTAGGGATAAAAAAATCCTATACAAAGGATAACCAATGGATTGAGATTGTAACATCATTTATAGGGTTATGCATTATAGCTATTTATAGCCAAATTGGCTAAAATTAGGATTTTCATAATTTGGAATTGGCTAATATTTGGGACCCTTGACCAGGGTCCATTAGCCAAAATTTGTTGGGTGCATTTTTTTGGGTCAATTCGTATTTGACCATTTTAAGTTTAAATTTCCAACATTGCCTCTAATAATAGTGAACCTTCTACATGTGTTTGGACACAATTTACTTGGATTTCGAAACTGATTCGTAATTTTTTTATAAATACATTTTGGGGCCGATCCCTTACGCATAACCCCTAATATGAATTATGGCTTAGGCCAACATCATATGATATAATCTTGTTTAGGTCTATAGGAAATCATTGTACAAATGTATTTAATTATAAATTTATATATTTAATAATTCATTTAATGTAAGTCCTATGGGTTGTGATCAAAATTGTTACGATTAATTTCATCTTAAATTTTGTAATTATCCTCAAGACCACTTGTTATGCTAGCTTAGGTTAACCTAATTATGTGTTGGGTTTTTTAGTGTTGGTATAAATACCCATGTCCACTCTATCCATTATCTCGAAGTGTTATGATCCTTATCTATGTATAATATAGATATTATTTATGGTGTCAAAGGGCACCCACAAAATTTGTATCTTTCATTCTCTTTATGTTTTTTGTATAAGATTTTAGTGAATGCATTGCTTCTTTTTGTTTTTGGAAATAGGTACAAAACCAAATATTGTATCAAAGTGGGTATGGAGTGGCATTGCTTGGTAATGTAGCAAGTTTATTTTAAGCCTCTGATACTTCTTCCAAATTCCAGGATGAATTACTTGTCAAAGCATCAAAAGCATTTTTGGTATAAGAGGCAAAGAGGAGATCTTATTCCACTAATTTTTACTAGTTCTTTAAAAAATTTGAAGAATTTGTGCCTACTATAAATCTTGTTTTGTTTCTATAAATAGGTGTGAAATCTAACATGGTATCAAAGTGGCAAAGAAGTGGTATTGTTTGGTCACTGATAAATAAGACTTCGAGCCTTGGATGTTTCTTCTAAGCTTTAGGGAAAATTACTCTTCAAAGCTTAGAAGTGTATTCGACATAAGATAAAGAGAAGATTTTGTTCCACATATTGTCATTTATTTTTCCAAACATTGTAAAGAATCTATGACTTCTCCATTCTTTATTTTTTGTTATCAAGGTGTGCATGCATATTTTGATTCTACAATGTATGAGTTCTCCTCATAAGAATGCCATGACACTGTTCAAAAGAATAAGAGAAATGAAAAAAATGAATTTAATATATGCATGTTTCCCATGTGCACCTTTTTTCCTAGCTTCTTTGCATTGATTTTAAATAATGTATAAAATATTCTTCTCCATGGAGGGAATGTGTACCTTGACATGCCCATGGGGCTCATAGAGATGGTTAGCAAGGCACTAATTATGCCTTCTTTTATTTTTAGCACTGGTTCAAAACCACATGATGAAACATTTTGCTTTGAGATTGAAGATAAACAACAAATAAGTGCACATGTTATTTTTGTTTTCTTCACAAGCTAGAGGGATGAAAAAATGGTGAGAGAACTTATTGTTTGGGCATTGAAATGAATAAGGTCTATATTTGAACTTGAACATGTCTCTTTTTTAAAAACATCCTACTTGAGGAAAGCTAAGACAATGTCATCTATGAAGGCATCATGAAATGCATCAAAAACTTGCTTTGCGTAGCTAGCTATGCTGTAATTATGAAGGTGATTATGGATAGGATGTCCTACATTCAAACCCCTCTATTGATCATTAATTTTATGTTGTGTTGTTTCTCAAGGCTATGACATTCTCTTATGATATATAATGGGAAATACCTTCACAATCTCAACAAACATGGCATTGGTATGGATAGTGCAAAGTTCTTTGATGGGTGACAATTAAGATCAACCCTCTTTGGCACCTATAAATGAATGATGATAGTTCTAGGTTAGAGTGTTGGTTGACATGGTACATTTGTGGGCCATTAAACATTTTTTTCCCTTAAACATATTTCAACCATTCAAAATTTAACATATACTAAAATTTAATTTGCTATTTGCCTCAAGTGGTGAATAGGTAGAGGAATGTCAATGACTACCATCAATGAATCAATGGATTCTAAGTGGAAAATTATGGCTGGTTATAATAGTACTAAGGTTTGTGAGGTTAATTATTCAAAATTTTATGTCTATTAAGGAAAAACCTCACAAACCTATTTAGGAAGTGAATTTTATGTGATAGTCCTCAAAGTCTATTGCCCTATTTTAAAAGGGCAATTTTATTGTATGTTATACAATAAAAACTCTTTGGTACATATTCATGGGAGAGAGTTGTATTTGTGATATTTGAAGTAACTATTGAGTCTTTTGGAGGTATATAGAAAGAGGATTCTAAATGTGATCTACTCAATCTGATCTAGTCATGTGACCTTCTTGGGACATGGTTTTATGCCAAAAATTACTAGATATATATATTTTTAATCATAACCACATTGTTAGGGGTATAAATTTATGCTCAAGACTAAGTTTTAATCCATTCAAGAAGCATTGGAAATATTGGAGTGTTGGAGAATATTACATTATTTGGTACATGCCAATGTACTACCTTGGTACATCATTGTAAATATTAGATTAGGGTTGTGTCTTAGATTAGTGAGTGAGTTAATATTTTATGTAATGTAATAATATGTAGGAAATACACGTATCATGTAAATATGAGTGCAAGTGTTGTGGGTGTAAATGTGTACAAGTGTCCAATATGTAAGTGTGCATATGTATCCTTAAAATAGGAAAGTGAAGAGTTGCAAAGAAGAGAGAAGGTCAAGAGTGCAACATATGAGAAGTCATATACTATTATATATTTATGAAAAATCATTGTAATTAATCATTGAACATGCTTAGCTTTACGCTTGCATTAGTAGACCTTTATTCAATGGCATTTTCACTATTTTGTGAGCAATATTATGAGCATGCTCATGTGATTATTTTATGAGTATTTTATTGTGTTTTATTCCATTATATTGCAACTTCATTATATTTGATCCTGTGATTATTTTCGTATGAGTTTATATTATTATTAAGACTTCAAAAGCCATTAGTGGTATTATACCTACAACAAGATTGCTTGCACATGATTTGTTAAGTTATAGAAATCAGAAAAGCTAGAGTCTTTCCATAGTTGCCAGAACAACTAGTGAAGACTAGGACTCAACAATAATTAGAGTAAGAGAAAGCTAGGGTATTTTCACTAGGTTGAAGAATAACCAATGAAGACTAGGACTCAACTAGGGTCTTTCCACTAGGTTGAAGGATAACCAGTGAAGACTAGGACTCGTCTATAGAATATTTCCACTAGGACAACTAGTGAAGACTAGAATTCACAATTGGGTAAATCAAATTGAAGATAATTGATTATTCAAGGAAACCAAAAAAACCTTGACATTAATATAATATTCGAGGGATAGAAATCCCTTGACATTGATATTTATCTTAAGAAAAGAGAATAATTATTAATTGAAGTTTTTATAGATTTAAGATTGCAGGAAAGAACCAACTCAAGAGAAAAGTTGGTCATTTAGGATCTTACCATATTGATTTAGATATTGGATTCTCTAGTAAGGAGGAGAGTCATATTGGATTCTTAGGAATAGCCTAAGATGCTACTAGAGTGAATATTGATCTTCAAAAGTGAGAATCTTCCTACAAAAAATAGAGAAAAATTTCATCTTCAAGTGTGAGAAGGCAAAAAGCTTTCCTCAAGTAGGTATTGATTCAAGTTGTAATCTATTATAGTTTTAGTTCTAAAATATAGACCTTGATAAAATTTTTAGATCATTAAGATATTGACCTTGACAAGATAGATTGAGTTTACCTATTCCAAGAAACTATTCGTAATAGAAGGCAGTCTATAATATTGTTTTAGGTCTTGAAGACAAACCTTGATAAAGATATTGTTGAAAGAGATTGAACATAGAAAAAAGGAGACCTGTTAGAAGAGGTCCCATAGAAGACAGAGATAGAGGAGACCCATTAGACAAGGTCATATTGAAGATTGAATATAGTGAATGAGACTCATTTGAAAGAGGACCATCATAATAGATATAGTGGTTTTTAATAAGAATAGAGGTCATAGAATTAGAGGAGAAAGCAAATAGAAAAGAGAAAGCAACATACTCTTGGTACAAGAAGATTTGGCCAAGATAGAGCTTGATAGTTTGAGGAGAAAAAATACTATGCATAACAACAAGATAGGACAAGTTTTTGAGGCAAAATAACAAGATAGGAGGACATCATTTGGAGGCAATGATCTCATGAGTTAAATGTAGAATAGTAAATAAGAATTTAACATTGGAAAGAATGTTAAGAATTACATTGTAGAACAACAATGCAAGGTATCAAGGTTTAAGTGTGTTTGGGTCTGTAATCAAGTGCAAATACAGTGAAATAAGAGCAGTAGATAGCCTACAAAGTAACATCACTATATTATAGTGAAAATGATGTTATCAAATTTAGTTTTTTAATAATCGAATGCATGAATAACCTACACCTACACTTGCAATAAGGACAACAAAGAATAATGAATATTGTCACTTAACTACAAGTCATTAAAACAAAGTGAAACAACACATCACTAGTGAAACAACAAAGGAAGAAAGTGTTAGTCTAATAAATTAGCAAAGGAAGATAACATAAGAAATAAGGAGAATGTAATATCCATTAATGCTACAAGAGGAACATATCATTCACAAGCATCAATCATCACAAAACACAAGCACCATCAAGGAGCACAATAGCATTCGTAAGCATCAAGTACCACAAGCATCGAAGAACACAAGAACCACCAAGGAGCATAAGTTTCACTAGGGTATATTAGGGTTTTCAATATGTATACCTAGAACCATCTCAAGAAAAGTCTAACATCAAGCAAAAAGGAGTGTACAAGCATAAAGAAGTTTGATCGTTCAAAGTACTCAAGAGAAATATGATTCACTACATAGTGGAATGTTGAAACATTTGGAATGCCATGCAAATTGATAAGATGTCACATTGATGAAGTGTAGATGAAATAGCAGTAATGTAACCATTCTTGTAAACCCTTAATAAGGAGTTCTTGCATGCACATATTCACCCATTCAGAGCACAAATGAAGGACAATGAAACACTTACCCATTCAAAACACAAGTTAAGGACAATGAAATGCCTACCCATTTGGAGCAGAGGTGAAGGATAGTGAAACACTCGCCCAAGAATCAACTTTGATTCAAAATGAAGGTTTACTAAGAAATCATCGCACACTGAGGTATATTAGGATTTTGATTAATCAATATTTAATTTTTGAATGTTTTCTAAGGTTAGAGGAGAGATAAGATTTTTTATAATTTTAAATTAAGTGGAGAGCTAAAATAACGTATAATTAATACCTTAAATTTGATTCAAAATGAAGGTTTACTAAGAAATCATCGCACACTGAGGTATATTAGGATTTTGATTAATCAATATTTAATTTTTGAATGTTTTCTAAGGTTAGAGGAGAGATAAGATTTTTTATAATTTTAAATTAAGTGGAGAGCTAAGAGAACGTATAATTAATACCTTATTTGATTTTTGAAGTTTTGGAGTGATGAGTTGATATAGAGAATGTTTATTTTGAAAATTTTCTGAAAAGATTACTTTTTAGATATTTTTTGAAAATCAAATAAATATAGAATATTTGAAAATTAATTTATTTTTCGAGAGATAAGGAAGTCTACTTCAAATTTAGGAATATTAATTTTGCAAAGTTCTTATTTTATAGTTTTTAAATAATTAGGGAGACATAAGGAATTTAACTTCATAGGTTTGTGAATTTTAGAAACTTGAAAATTATTATTAAAAACCTAGGGAGACATAAGGTAGTCCACATCAAAGGAAATTGATTGAGAAAAATGGATGAAATTATTAAGAATACATTCAATGAAAATAGTGAAGAATTATTTCATGTACTTAAGAACCCAAAATGGCTTAGAGATATATTTGAGAACAAGTTAAAAGTTGATTCTCAAAACTTAATAGATGAAGAGAAGAAAAAACCAAAATGGCTTAGAGATACATTTGAGAACTCAAGAATGAATTCTATAACAACATCTTCTAATGATAGAGTAAAGTGTTTGATTTTTGAAATACAGGAAGGAGAAATATTTAATAATAAAATGTTTGGAAAACAAGTAAAAGAAAAATAGATCAGTCTTGATCCAAATTTATCTTCCAAAGTAATCATGAACTAGAAATCAAATATGAATACAAGCAAGAAGAAGAGGAACTAGGTCAAGATCAAATCCATTGCAAAGTCACATAAAGGATGAAGATCATATTGAAGACTAAAGTCTTCAATAACCAAATAATGTAATATAGGGGGTGTTGGAGAATATTACATTATTTGGTACATGCCAATGTACCATCTGTTGGAAAATAGAATACTTCATATTATTGAATGAAATGAGCTTTGCTTAAATAGCAAGGTCTTACAATCTGATCCATTGGATCATAACTAATTGAGCTAATATTAACCACATAAATTATCCTAGTAACAACTTAGGATATAATTTATTATTCTAACACCCCCTTAAGTGGTACTAGGATATACTAACACCCCCCCTTAAGTGGTACTAGGAGGTAGTGAAAAAAAACAAAATAAAAAACAAGTGGCATATCCACAAGTATGAGTCCCAACAACAAGGCATGATAAGGTACTCATGTACAATATATCCATAAAAAAACCTACTGGAGAGATGATGAAAAACCACAAGGGAGAAAACCACCTACCAGAATAGAAAGAAGAAGAAGGAAGATGTGCATGGAGGATGAAGGAATATTTTCAACCCCCCTTAAGGACAACTTCCATAAAGAAGCCTGCAAAGTATCCATAATAAGTCTCAAAAAAGTAGAGTAGCCTCTTCAATGAACTTAATGAAACCATTCTCCCAGACTGGTGCTAGTGACACAGATCAAGGTTGTGAATCATAAAAAAATGTCACTAAAGAAGAACCCCTTGGAACCAAATTTTCTCACAAAAAGAAGAGTGTGAAGATAGTGTGGAAAGAACCACAAGGATCACAAGGGATTTTCAAATCGACCCCACAAGAATAAGTAGTGGTTTCCACCTATATGAACACAATGGGCTGATAAAGGTCCCAAACTTGAGTACAAACATAAAAAACAAGGGAATAAAATGAAGCCTCAAAGTAGCTGCAAATGTGTCCTTATGGTGACCTCCTCATCCTAATGGAATGCATGGGTAACCAACTACTACAAACACTAGGTGATATAGAGGATATGACTAAATAATAGGATCACTTAGAACTGCAATGGGAGTATCGGGTTCAACCGAGAGTGCACTCCATGATACAATAAATTCAAGGTCAAAAAACATAGGTTAAACTATCTCAAAATTAAAATTGGATACCACCAATTTGATTGTCTCGGAATTTTTTTTTGAAGACTATAAATACCATTATATATGGATTTAATGTGACCATCTTGCAAGAAAACAATAATCTTCTTCTCCAAGGGAATATTCCAAAAAAATTAGAACAAAAATTTGGTTTTAAAAAAAACTTTTCCTTAAAATATTTTTGAATCATTAAAAAAAAAACATGTGGAAATATATTTTCCCCCTCGACCCTTTTTACAACAAAGGCCATGCCCCATTTAATGAATAGATTCTATTTTAAAAAATACCCTCATTATGGCCCATGGTGCCTTTTCATTTTAAGATTGTCGGGGAAACGTGTGGGGGCTATGGGTCCCACTCAATTTGATTGTGAAAGAACAAAACATTGAAAAGAAATGTTGAGTGCCCCATTTTGTTGAATATCACTTCAAAAATGTGTTTCATCAGTGAGGAAAAAAACTTGGTCCTTGGCGCTCCACTTGGAGATGGCACTAAACCCAAGGCAGTCTAGCAATAGGTGGTCATACCACGGTGGCACTTGCCAATCATTACTAAGCATGTGACCGTGGGACAACCCAGCTTTTGCTATGCCATTTCATCCACCAATAGACATTAAAAAATCCATGTCCATGATAAAATATGCACCGTGTCTAGTTTGCAACTCTATGCAGTATTCAACTCAGTAGTGAAACCTGTAAAAAATCATGAATTGAAAGGAATGGAGTGCATTTGCATGTGGCTACGTCAGACTATGGTTACTGCACATGAGCTTATCTACTTTAGAGGACTGCTACTCTACCTCAATGGCTATGTAAATTTTGTTGAACAACAATTGGTGGTCGGGCGATGCGGCTCCATGGCAATGGCACCAGCCATGTGTTCTCGACCAAATCATCAAGAAAAATAGATAAAATTGCCGTGGAGCCATTGCCAAAACCAATCTGTTAGATGCAACTCGGCAAGATACCTCCTTTCTAGCTCAAGGACTTGCTCTTGCTCTTCCATATGTCTTCTAGAAAATTTTAGAGTTGTCAAACATCCTCAAGCCAAAATTCATTTGTTCATAGTCTTTGGCATCAAAGTTATTAGAGGACACAAACTTGGATTGCTCACCTCTGTCAGTAAACTTTATGTCTCCAACCTTACCTTTTTATCGATATGGTTTAAAAAGAACACAAGCACTACATACGTAATGAGGATTTCCTTTAGCCAGAATCATCTTCAGGTATCCAGGAACTTGAATGTTATAAATTCAAACATGCACTTTTGCTGATAAGGTATCCTTATATCGTGTACAGGCCCATAGTTCCTGAAATAATTAAAAATTTCTTCCTCAGTGAAAGTACTCTCCACAAGAAATGTTAAGTAAATTTATCAAGAACCTGAATTCATTTCATCATCTATTCCGTTGTATGCTGTAAACCTATGTGCATCCTCCGCTAAAACCACCGCATGCTATCCATGTGGCCTTTTAATGAGCGTGTCAATGTTTTCGAGGCATACTGATAGCTTAGTGATACTGTAAGGATACTGGAATGATTAATCACCAAGAAATTAGAATAGGAGGTAATCAAAGAACCTTCGTATCAAAATGGATGAAGGTCGCCAAAGCCTCACCTAGGCGCACATCCATCATCTACATATGTCCACTCCACTTCACCAAATAAGAATTACAGCGCTGATTTTTGCAAGATATTTGGTACGAAAATGACTTTGTCATGCCCGATGTTAAAAAATATTTGTGCCATCCTAGTGCCATTACAACTGCACAGGCAATACAACTATGCCTACGACGATGCCATGAACACCTTCACTCACATGGAAGTCCAGTTTTAGTGGTAAATTGAAAAAAATTTACCATCAATGACGAGAAAAAATATCTCCCATGCATCGCAATGTCCCCCTTAGATGCACACCTTTGATTTCACCTCCGATGGGGCAGCAACAACAACAAAAAACAAAAAAATAGCATTGCATCCGATAGTCCCACTTTGAGCGTGGGTTCGCCAAAAAGGATAGATTTAAAAAAAAATCATGGCCCATAATAGAATAGATTGTGCCACAAAGATTTTGGTAGATATTTGATGAAAAACATCGATGGGAAAAACAACATTTCCTGTAGTGACAAAATATTTCATCGAAATCCTGTTGTTTTGCCTGGGTCCACATATTGTGATGATCTCCATGTTCGAGCAAATTTAGTTGGTACCAAACATAGCTTCTGGATCAAATTCAGGAAAAAATGGATATGCAATGGGATGGCCACAACATAGCTTTTGGAAACATGCACATGCAAATAACATCCACGACCGCAAATCTGAAGTGGTCTTTCTCCGTTTGTTTATTTGAGGAGCCAAAAACAACAAAAACTGTTATAGGAGGCTGAAAAAGACAAAAAAATAGTAACTGCTATAGGAGGCTAAAAAAAGCCAAAAAACAACCCAGAAAGAAAACCCTTAAGCGCAACACCTCTACCTTGAACTGAGGTAAAAAACCATGAATCAAAAATTTGCAAACCCTAAAAACTAAAAAGAAAATAACCTCCCAATTTTAACCATCTAGTTTTTGATCCATCAAAAATATGGAGAGCATACTCCCTCGGTAAAAAAATTAGGGAAAAAAGGGGGGATTTCCATGAGGGAAATACCCCATGAGAAAAAGCTCCTCAGGCTCACAGGGTAGGGAAGGCCTTCTCTAATACCATGTTGGAAAATAGAATACTTCATATTATTGAATGAAATGAGCTTTGCTTAAATATCAAGGTCTTACAATCTGATCCATTGGATCATAACTAACTGAGCTAATCTCAGCCACATAAATTATCCTAGTAACAACTTAGGATATAATTTATTATTCTAACACCCCCCTTAAGTGGTACTAGGATATACTAACACCATCTTGGTACATCATTGTAAATATTAGATTAGGATTGTGTCTTAGATTAGTGAGTGAGTTAATATTTTATGTAATGTAATAATGTGCAGGAAATGCACGTGTCATGTAAATATGAGTGCAAGTGTTGTGAGTGTAAATGTGCACAAGTGTCCAATATGTAAGTGTGCACATGTGTCCTTAGAATAGGAAAGTGAAGAGTTATAAAGAAAAGAGTTATAAAGAAAAGAGGAGGTCAATAGTGCAACATATGAGACGTCACATACTATTATATATTTGTGACAAAGCATTATAATTAATCATCGAACATGCATAACTTTATGCTTGCATTAGTATATATTTATTCAGTAGCATTTTCAATATTTTGTGAGCAATATTATGAGCATGTCCATGTGATTATTTTGTGAGTATTCTTATTGTGATTTATTGTATTTGATTCCATTATATTGAAACTTCATTATATTTGATCCTCTGATTATTTTCTTGTAATTTTACATTATTATTAAGGCTTCAAAAGCCATCATGGAGGGACAATAATAATTCTAGCAACTCTATCACAAACAAGTTGTCAATAACTTTGTGAAAAACCACTTTAAAGGCCCTCAAAATTACAAAACAAAATATTTACTATAAACAATGAGTTTTTATTTTTAGATTTTTGTAGCCAAAATGCATCTCTAGCTATGTTGACATATTAATAGAAGATAAAACATAAAAAATAAGTTATATGTATGTAATTTTCATTTAATATGCACTTTTTAACTTATGAAAGATGAATCACCACATTTCCATGTGGGTGACCTAACTCATGGAAGGTGAACCACCATATTTCCATATGGGTGACCTTCCACATTCAATACACTGTATTTCCAATACACCACTTGTTATAAAAAAGAGAGATGGTCCCCTTATTGTAAAAAGCATGTATAATGGATGTAATGTTATAGCCTCACATCTCTTCTTAGAGATTTCTTGCATTGTATTCTATTTTATGAGTAATAAAATCATTATGCTATTTTAATTATATATTATTATGTTTTGTTTTTTTATACTTTGTTATTTATGAATTGCACTCTTTCTTATCTTTCATAACTCAAAATTTATAGTTTTAGAACAATAAAAATTATGAGTTTTGGATTATTTATATCAGAGTGACCTATCTTTTGTGCATATGTCCATAAATATGAGATCAAGATATTTAAAATTTTGGTATAAGACGTGATATCCTTATGATTATATCCCTTGTGAATCCAAATGGTCTCAGGTGATAACTAGAATGGACACCATCAAGTCAATTGATCCTTTCAAGGAGATGTTGAACGAAGCTCTTATGAAACAAAGAATGATATGATTGATCAATTTGATCAAATTCATAAATGGATTATTTCTATGAATTTTACAACCTCAATTGCACAACATCTTACTTGCCTAGCACCATTTAGTGCTCCCACACCTTTTAAAATCTAAATGAATTTTGATATACCTACTTTTGATGGAAAAATTAATGTTGATGCTTTAGAAATTTGGTTGGATTAGTTATCTTCATACTTCTCTGTAAATAAATTCATTGATAGTAAGAAAATTACTTTTACACTCTTGAAAGTTTTATTACATGTTTAGAATTGGTGGAAACATATTTTAATAGGGTTATGTAAAGGGGGAAAATAATCCACCATGGACGATTCTCGACGGATCCATTGGGAGTCGAGGTAACTATGGGGTTATTTTTCTCTACACTCCGGGGCTTAGGGATTGAAGGGTTCACCAAGAGTGGTTTAAGGACTCACTCTAAGTTTGGGATAGGAAGTTTTATGCGTTTATTAGAAAAAGTACCTAAGTGTGGTCATGACTAAGATCTAAATTATAAATAATTAAAGAATGATGCAAGGCAAACAATAATGCAAGCAAAGGACTATTCCTAGAATGATTCTTTATTTCAATATAAACTACTCCTAACTTTGCAAGAAAGAAAAACTTTTTCTTTTCAAGCAAGGGCCCAAGGGAATTCACAAACATGATTAGCCCAAATGCAAACTATATACTTTTTCTTCTTTTGATTCTTAGATGTAAAACCCTAATATAATATTAAGATGTTATTTTATTTTAGATAATTTATCAGATTTGTATTATTTCTTTCAGCTTCAAATAATATAAATGAACACAGACATTCAAAAAACAACTTAAGAGATCTATTAAAGCACTTAGTTGACCTAGTTTTTGATCCTAGCCAAATTTGCACCCCGTAAATATCGATCGTGAATTTGGTCAAATCTAAAAATAAAAAATAGGAACTTAGAAAAATGGATTGGTGTTTAGGGGTTTTCTTAGGTCGTTATGTGATTGGTCTTGGAGGTGCAACAATCAAGCCCCCTTAGAAAAATGATTGTTGACCTTTGGGAACAAGAAAAACAATATGTAACAATATAAAATAATAAAAACATAGTGTAAACAGAATGAATACAATGGAAAACAAGCATCTAAAGATAAACCAAGGTTTTGGAAGTAAATATTTACCCCAAACTATTGTGATCGAATTCATTCCCCGTAATTAGTGGATGTGAATTCCAAAAAAAAAGAAGAAAATCAAATTTGCACCCCATAAGGGAGGGACACAAATTTTCCAAAGGTTTTCTAAAATTACCCTATAAATGCAAAATACAATAAAAACTGATATTTAATGATCTAAAGAGCTAATAATGAACAGAGAAAAATTGATGAGCGTGTGGAGGAAGCAAAAGTAAAGGCAACAACCAAGATGAAAGACCTCTCCTCCTCTAGAAGAGAAATTATGTATACAATCTATCATTAAAGCTTCTCCACTTGCTCATCCACAACATAAAATTAAAAGGGATAAAAAAAAGCAAAGCACTAGAGCATCTCAAAAACATCAAGACTTGAGAGCATAAATTGATAGAAGATAGATCTTAGATTTCTTGTTTTGGGATGAGAAAGGGAGTCCAATCCTTCTATTAATAGGAGGTTTGGATGGCTATAGGTAAGAAAATAAAAACTCAAACTTGGCTAAGAGCCGATGTCACTGAGGTTGGCTAAAAACTTGTGTTTAAAAAAAAATCCAAAATTGTTGAATTCACACCTTGTCTTGGACAATCATGAATTCATCAAGGCAGAAAAAGCCAAAAAAAAGAAGTTCAAACTTTCCTCTAGCAACTTTGAGTGACTTCTTACGGTTATAAGGGAAAAATGACTCATTTTTATGGGTCAATTATCCATGTCTACAAGTTATAGAAGAAAATTAAGATGAAGTAACATTCACATGGGAATATATCATGGAGATCATAAAGGAATAATACTATCCCATGGGAGTCTAAACAAACCAATACATGTGATGGCAACAAATGTATCAAGGTAAAGATAAGTTTGTTTAATATTATAGTAAATTTTTCCATTCTATGTTAGTAAAACTAGGTATTTAAGATACTAAAATGCATGGAATCCTCAAGAACCATAGTGAGTTACAATGGTACATTAAAGAGGACATGGACCACTTAAAATTTAATACATTAGGATAGGTAAAAAAACTTTCTATCAAATTGAAACTAAATAACAAAAATAAAAATAATAAAGGAATATGAGCATATAACAAAAACCATAGCACTAACTGTTAATCAAACAAGGGCAAGATTGAATATCCAAATAATAAAGATAAAGGGGGTCAACCCCATAATTAGAGTTGAATGCAAAAAATTGACTTCCAAGAAAAGAATCCCTCTAAGACCAAGAATGGCAAATGGTACAATTATCAAAAGAGCAAATAACATTCAAGGGATAAATGTCAATCATCTAGTCATTATTTTCTAAGTTGTAGCCCTCTACATCCATTTAACTACCACCCACACATCCATAGACTAAGAATAGAGGAAATCAAATCATGGAAGGTAAACCAAATGTGACCATTGCCACAACACATGCTACACAAGACAATTATCTACCTCAATCTACCCATATTTATATAGATGGAAATCCATGGAAAAGTTAAGTGAAACTCCTAAAATATTCCATAAGGATCTCTAAAAATAACCCATAAAATGTGAATCTCTATCAGATATGATGCTAGTAGGGAGACCAAAGGAATTCCATACTACTCAAAGAAAATATGGACTAAGTCTAATGCTTAAACTAGTCTTTCTACATGGAATGAACTTAGTCATCTTACTAAACTGATCCACAACCATAAATACACAATCATGCTGCCTTACAGTAATTGAGAATCCACTCAACAACTCCATGGAAATGCTTTTCCAAGGATTATAAGGAATGAGAAAAGAGACACTTAAGCCCAATTTTATATATCCTGGCTTGGAATGACAACAAATAAAACACTGTGTCAAAAATTTCAAAATGTCTCGTTGCATGTTAGTCTTGTAGAAGAACCACAAGTGATGAAGAGTCTTGTGTTTCTTGAAATATCCACCATTGAGTGTAGAATGTGTCTCTTTGAGAAGAGACAATCGATGCTTCTTAGGGACACAAAGTTTATCCAAATTATACAATTATCCATCCTTCAAATGTAAATATTGAAAAGGACTTAGATCAGAAGAAGAAGGATGTAAAAGATATTGGTAAATTGTATCCAAATATAAATTGAGAGGATACTAGACTGGCCAAGTCTGAAAACCAATGTGAGAAGTAGTTACCACTATCAATGCAGAAGCTATTAGAGGGCAACTAAAACAATCTACTACATGGCTACTACTTCCTTTTTGTTCTTGATCACTAAGTGAAATTTTTGCAAGTAGGTTGTCCAATTCATGTGGCATGTTTCTTCAATCTTGTTTTGAGATTGAAGGAAATTAAGGGGTAAGTGATTAGTATGTATAATACTTTCTTTTCCAAGAAGACAATATCTATAGTATTTAATAGCTTGTACCAGGTGGAATATATTTGTTTGACATCTAGAAATGTCTTTGAATGATAGGCCACTGGATGACCATTCTGCTTTAATACAACTCCAAGAGCAAATTGTGAGGTATTTATCTCTATCTCAAAAGGTTGATAAAGTCCACAAAGGACTAGGATAGGGGTTGTACAGAGGTTATGTTTGAATGTATCATAGGCATGATCATGGTACTTTGTCCATTGAAACATAACTTTGGCCTTAGTCAAATGATATAATGGAAAGGCAATAGTGGAAAACATAGGAATGGATTTGCAGTAGAAATTGGCAAGTCCAAGGAAACTCCTTAAACCAGTGATAGTAGAAGGAGTAGGCCAATGCAGGAGGACTTCAACCTTGGAAAGATCAACATTAATTAATTTATAATTAAAGATAAATCTAAGATAGAATATGGAGGATTGAGCAAAAGAACACTTGGGAAGGCTAGCAAATAATTGATTCTAGAAGGGTTTGGAGAACCTGTTCTAGGTGAGCTAGATGAGCCTTGGTGAAAAATAGAATGACATAAATATATAGTATCCAAAATTTATCTAGGATATCCCTAAACACTTCATTAATAAGCCTCATGAATGTAGTTGATGTATTGTAAGACCAAATTATATAACTAGCTACTCAAATAATCCTAACTTGATCTTAAATATTGTCTTCCATGTATCCTCTACCTGTACTCAGACCTGATGATACCTAGTTTTTAGATCTATCTTTGAAAATAAATTTACCCTTTATAGTTGATCTAGAATATAATCAATTCTAGGGAGTGGATACATATTCTTGATGGTGATTTTACTCAAGATCCTAAAATTAATACATAGTCGCCAAGTACCATCTTTCTTAAGTACTAACAAAGTGAAGCACAAGGATATGTACTTGGATTAATGAAGCCTTTAGCTATAAAATTATGAATTTAACTTTTTACTTCTTCTATTTGAGGTATTGGTTGCCTATAAATGGGGTCATTAGGAAGAGATGCTTCGGGAATAAGATCTATGCTATGATTTATTTCTCTTATAGTTGGAAGACTAGAAGGTTCCTTGAACACTTGTGCATAAGATTGTAAAATTTTATTAAATAAAACATTCTTGATAGAATTATGATGTGTTGCTTGAGTGTCTTCATTTTGAGGCCTTATGAAGATTAATGCCAACTCTTGTGCTTGATTCACTTCTTTATGTGCTTGATAAAAACTTAAAATCAAATTGGTAGTAGGTTGAGTGCATATAATTATATTTTCTTTGTTATCCAAGTGCGAAGTATAAGTGTTTAGTTTGGCATGATAAATAGCATCTATATTATATTTATAGGGTTTTCCTAGAAATAAACCATAATAGTCCATCGAGGTGACATCACTTGCAATATTATCCATAAATTTTGGACCAAATGCAAAAGAGAGAGCAAGTGTGTGTGACTTCTATAGTACTCTCACTATCCTTCCATCCAAAATAAAAAGGATGAGGATGAGGGATCAATGGAAACTTCAACTTGTCAACAATAGAACTCATAATTATATTTTTCTACGAGTCATCAATAATACAATCTATGAAAGAATCAAGAGTTAAATGGGCCCTAGTGATGAACAATTTATCATGGCCATTTACAAAAGAATTGTGATGCATAAGGGTTAAATTATTAAATTTACCCTTCAATTCATGATATGTTTTTCCTTATCCCTTAGCCTCAATGGGGCCATCATTGGGGTCCCCATTAGGAGGTTTTATAACTAAGGATTTATGCTTCATTTTTTGTAATTAAAAATAATTATTCCATAAATGTCTTGTCTTCTTACAATGAGTACAATATCTTTGAGAGTAATAAGGGGAAGAAGAAGAAGAAGAGGAGGATGAAGAAGCAAGGAAAGAATAATTAAATGAAGAAGATGTCTTTTTCACTTGTTATTGTTGATTGGATGCCTTGGTGGGTCCTGAATATCGAGCTCCTCTCGATTGGCTAGCAAGCTTATCCTCCACCAATTGTGCATGGTTGTAAGTTGCATCCAAAGTATCCAATATTATTATGTCTTATCTTTTTCACTTGTAAATTTGATGATCAAAACTTTGGTAGAATCCTTCACATGAAGCAAAATGTGTAACATGTTAAATTGGAAGACATAATGTTGAACATGCATATTATAAGATTATCAATCTATACCATTTAACTCTTAATTATTGTTCCTAATTAAAAGGATAAAATTTATCCTTCAAATATTGGACCAAATCTTCCCATATGGTAATGGGATTTTGGTCTTCTTGTCTGTCCATAATCACAAGCTTTTCTAATCTTGGCAACTTGGGTTTAGCAAAAGGTACTTGATCATCATCAAAAATATCAATATAGGAGAACCAAGCCTCCATGTCCATAATTTAGCTATTTAAGACATCAAGGTTCCTAGACCCATCATAAGTTTTGACATCACATTTTATGTTTTCCTTAAGATCTTTAGATACCTTAACATCAGGGGCCTATTGGACTGTGATATCTTGCACTTTATTGGAAAAAATACCAACAGTTTGAGCCAAAGCTATCATTTGATTTACTAAGTCTAATGTCATTTGGTATCTAGTATAATCTAGAAGGACTAATAGAAATGGATTATTAAGGATAAAAAAGAAATGCAACTATGATCATATCAAGCAACTGCCTTCAAAAGATCAAAATAAGATCTTTTAAGGCTTACAAGTTTGCTAATTACAAGGAAATTTCTTCTTCACAAATTGATTCCTATGCCCTAGAAAAATACAATTCCACCTCTACCAAGAAATTTTGATAATTTATCAAAGGCAGAAAGTGGAAAAAATAAAATTATAAATGCTTAGGCACAAAATAAAATAATTAATTATTTAGGAAAATAATTAATAACTTAATTATTATTTTTAAATGTTTGTCTTCTAGGTCAAAGGTAAGGTCGACAAGGTCAACGACTGGTCTAAGATGGTGATAACAATAATAAGTCATTGAGAATGGAGTTCCACAATGATCAATATTCCAACAATGGTCCACATAGAAGGATGACCAATCAAGTGTTCAACGCCTAGCCAGTCAGGAGGATGGCTATCTTCTCTTCAATGCATTTCACATTTTAAATCCCATGGAGCTTTCCCCATGAAATATGTGGGATATTTTTCCTACACTTTAGACATAAATAAATTTATCATTAGGAAATTAATCCACATGTCATACCAGAGAGAAATCGACTATCGCAAATCAAATAAGTATCGTAATCAATAACTTGCCATGTAGCGATTGAGGCTAACTGGATATTTACCAGTGAGCGTTGGTTGTTTGGATTAGTGTGACAAAGGTATTTTAAAAGGTCTTTTTTCCTTTATCCTCATGAATGTGGGATAAAATGCAATAGAAAAACCAACAACTAAACCTATCCCTGGCTAAAAAATATCATCAAGAATCCTTCAAACGCAATAAAATTTTTGTTCAAACACTGCCAGAGATGGAACACATTGTTGAGTGGTTATATTTACCACAAAAATATCATTAGGACATCATTTTTTGGTTGAAAAATAGCCTCAAATATCGATACAATATTTTTCATTAAAGAGGTGGTGTTGAGAGAGTCATTGATGTTCAAGTGGCACCAGTGAGGAGGAGGGTATGGTCACTAAGAACATTGAGAAACTGGTGGTACCATGGAGGGAAATGATTCAATGATCACTAGTTGGGTAGTCAGGAAGTGGTTAAAAGCAACCAAAAGTGGGTTGAGGGTGTCCAGTTTTACAGTTGAGAAGTGGTCAAAGGTGGCCGAGGGTAGCCTACAAGTGGCCAACAAAATTCAAGATAATCACCTAGAAATCAGGAAGATCGCACCCAAAAGGATTAAATAAAATCCTTAGTAAATAAAAAATAAAAATATTAAAATTAATATTTATAAATTTTAATACTAATATTTAAATTTTAATCTTAATGCAATCTTAGAATGAGAGTAAACTAGACTAGGAGACCCAAATTTTATGCATGGGGGGAAATTATATCAACAAAACTAATAGAGGGTCAATGTGGGACCTGTAATTGGGAATTTAGAAAAAAATTGCTAAGAATTTGAGCATCTAATTATTAAAACAAAAGGGGACCTTCAAAGTCTTGCATATGCAAATGTAAAGCCAAATTGATCATGATCTAAACCAGGTAGCCTATCCCACCCACGAGATCCAAATATCTGATACCAATTGATGTGGATAAAAAAAATCTAGGATTTGCATTCAAAAATATGATTAAATATGAAATTTACATCCATAATACTCCAAAGTGGGAAGATGCTTAACCATAAGCCAAAGTTAAGCTAAAATTCCAACAACTCTAAGCTAATAAATCCAATCTTTGCTAACTCATAAGATGCTAACAACTAAAAAATTTGAGATTGCAGAAGCTTTATGCATTACAACATAAGCCAAATAAAAAATAATATAAGCTTAAATAGGACATGAATAATTAAGCCTAACTATTACATACATCTAGAGTGGTCCTCATCAAAAGTTTCACTTTCATCTCTATTGGGATAACCAATGAGGAAAGAATCCATGGAAGCAATTTGTGGCTAATCGAATGAAAGTATGTTCATGTTATTTTTCCAACCTTTATCCTATACCTAATAAAATCTTGTGGAACTTTGGTTATTAAGGAAAAGTCCTAGGACCTCACAAACAAGGTATTAAAGAATCTTTAGAGTTCAAATATTGGCTAGGATATATCCCCAACCCTAACAAAAGATCACTTTAATCCTTTTCAGATAGTAATGATGATGTGGTATGCTTTACTCCCATGAAACCCAAGGTGAGGTCACATCAATAGAAGGATTGGATTGAGATGAGGAGGAGGATAGTGAACCATTCCCTTTATTTTTTTGACATATTTTCACAATATGCTCACATAAACACCTTAAGTATTGCTCACGCTAAACTTATTGAGGAAACTAGACAAGGATACAATAGAACCCTAGAGAGTAGACCTAGAAATGAGAACAAGTTAGCTCTACCTCAAATAGACAATAGTGTCTCACTCCAACCAAAGAAAGTCTCTTATCAACTTTTAATGTAAATGACTACGAGATGAAAGTTTTACCATACAACCCTTCTAGGAATAGTAATGATGATTCTCCTTACTAAAAAGATATACCTAGTAAGGGGCCTCTCTTATCACACATCCCTCACAATCATCAAACCCTAAGAAATGGAATTTAGAACCTAAAGAACTTAAAATTTTAAGGGTATTACCTACTCCTCCATAGTTAGAGAATTAATTCCAAGTATTAATAGAATAAACAATCAATATCAATATAGGATTTCAAGACGATCCTCAAATTATAAAGTTAGGAAAATTTCTAACTCTCAAGGAGCATGAAGAATATAAAATTTTTTTGATCAATTTTTGTGATATATTTGCATGGTATTATGTAGACATGCCTATATTGGATCCATTTCTAGTAGTCCACCATCTGGTTGTTAAGCTAGATGCCAAACTAGTAAAGCAAAAATTGAGGAAAATGCACCCAAAAGTTGCTTTACTTGTTAAAGAAGAACTTCAAAAGCTTTTAGAAGTTAATTTTATTAAAGCAATTGATTAATCTAATTAGATATCCAACATAGTACCTATGGCTAAAAAGGAAGGTGTCATGCATGTCTGTATCGACTTTCAAGACATAAATAAAGCATGCCCTAAAGACAACTTTTCTTTGCCAAACATATATATATATATATATATATGATATATATATATGTATATGTATGTATGTATGTATGTGTGTATGTATGTATAATAATTAATTTCACTGTAGGGTGTGGGATGCTATCTGCAATGGATAGATTTTTTGGATACAACCAACTCTAAATTGCACCAAAATACCAATTCAAGACAACTTTCATTACCTCTTGGGGAACCTTTTTCTACCAGGTCATGCCCTTTAATTTAAATAATTCTAGGGAAAACTATTAGTGATCCATGCCATATATATTTTATGATATGATGCATGATATCATTGAAGACTATGTTGATGATCTTATCAGATGACCAGTAAGATAAGAAGATCATGTCAAAGACTTGAGACGTATCTTTGAGTGATTAAGAGAATATAAGGTCTATCCAAATGCATATTTGGATTAAACTTAGGAAAGCTACTAGGGATTATAGTCTCTCAATGGGGTTTCAAAGTGGATTTGGATAAAATATCTACCATTATCGAAATTCCACCTCCAAAAACTCTAACCTAACTTCAAAGTGTGCAAGGCATATTACAAGCTATTAGGAGGTTTATTTCTCAACTGGCTAAAAAATGAACCCTTTTCAAAGTTTTTGAAGAAAGGTACTAAGTTCATTTTGGATTAAGAATATCAAAAGGCTTTTGATTTCTTAATAATATATCTTTTATCTCCACCAGTGCTTATCTTGTTTGATTCCCTTAAACCACTATTATTATACATCGTAGCAATCATTCATGCCTTGGATGCCATGTTGGTACAATATGATGATCAACATAGGGAACAAGAGATCTACTATATTGGTAGAACCCTAGTTAGCTATGAAAATTGTTACATGCCTTTATAAAAATTATGTTTGATAGTGGTCTTCGCTTCTCAAAAGCTAAGACATTACATGTTAAACCATACAATTTATGTTATAGCCAAAGTGGATACTTTAAGGCACCTTATGCCCATGCCCTGTCTCTTTAGTAGGATAGCAAAATGGGCAATGGCCCTTAAAAAATTTTATCTCGAGTTTATTAGTCAAAAATCAATCAAAGAACAAGTGATAGTTGATTAGTTGGAAGTGGTCCCTCTATTAGCTAGTCATCCCATAATGATAGGATATCCTAACAGAATTGTGTGTACTCTTGAAGTGGCCTAGAAAGATTCTTGGACCCTTTACTTTGATATTCTGAGATGTGTCAAAGGCATGGTGGTAGGGATCATTCTAGTATCAACCCAACAAAATGTTATCTTTATCCTTTAAGCTCCAATTTTTGTATACCAACAACATGGCAAAAAATGAAGCACTTATCCTTAGGCTTCATGTAGATCTAGCCTTGAAAGTGATAACTATCTTAATTTTTAGAGATTCACAACTTATTATCAACCAAATTATTGGATTTTATCAAACTAAATATGATAAACTCAATTCATATAAGGATATTATGGACAAGTTGATGGCTTCTTTTGATAAAGTTATCATAAACACCATTCCACACTCTAGTAATCAACAAGAAGATGCTATGGTAGTAGCCACCTCACTCATACCTCTAGAACTAGAGGATAAATAGGTAACAATTGTTAGCTAACAAATAAAGCAACCTACAATTTAGCAGTATAGTTGGTAACCCTTAGAAATATTCACTACAAAATAATCCTCGATCTTTAAAACTTGGTACAAGGATATTTATGCCTTCCTTAAGAGTGACACTTTATTGAAAGGTCCAAATCACAATGAATGAAAGAACCTAATGCAATGAGTTTTCAAGTTTGTAATAATTGAAGATATATTAATAGATGATCGTTTGATGACATCCTTCTTAGATTCCTATATTCAAACAAAGCTAAATTATTCAAGATTCTCACGAAGGAGTATGTGGGGGTCACTTCAATGGAAATGTGATCACCCGAAAGGTCCTCCAATTAGAATTACTAGTCATACATAGAAAAGGAAACCCATGAATGTAAAAAAATGAAAAAATACCAAAAACATGACAATATTATCCATGCACCTTCCTAAGAGCAACAATCCATGATAACCCCCTAGCCTTTCTCCACTTAGTGGTTGGATATCATTAGAAAGATAAACCTTGTTTCATCTAATGGACATAAGTTTATCATTACCATAATTGAGTACTTCACAAAGTTGGTAGAGGCTATGCCCTTATCCTTGTGCACTAAATATCAAGTGTTAAATTTTATCCTAAACCAAATTTATCTTAAAATGGTATCCCTAACATGATCATATCTGATGATGGCATATATTTTAAGAATAAATATGTTGCTAAAACTTGTGCAAAATTTAAAATTCAACATAAATGATCAACCCCATATTACACATAAGGTAATGGTCAAGACAAATCCTCAAATAAAACTCTAATAAAAATATTAAAGAAACCCATGAGTAAAATAGGCTGGAATTGGCATCTATGTTAGAAAATTGCCTCTCTACTCACAACGTAAATTCCATAGGATTGTAAAATAATTTTCACAGAATAATGCACACACAAAAAACTGAAATATTATTAATAAAAATCTACTATAGCATGCATAAAGCAATGCTACTTTGATATATGATACAAAGCTTTGTCTTCAAAGGTTGGTTTTTGCTCACTTCAATATTTTTGGGTCTTTAAATTGAATTAAGTTAAATGGGGATATGATTACATGAGACTCTTCATATGCATATCTATTGACCTTTCCTCTCTTCTCACATAATGACAAAGTCTCTCATGATTACATAACTCTCTACTTCACACAAGACACCTTACACAACTCTTCACATACTCACATGACACCTTTCACTCATAACTTACACTTATCTACTTGACACCTCACATGCTTAAATACATGATACATACTATAAACCTAAATATTAGATGCACATCCTAAATATTAATCACTCCCTAAATTAAATAATACCTTCCTAAACTATTTACATGACCAAATAAAGTAATATTACCAATAATCTATATCTATATCGTACCTTATGGGTGTATTGTACTAGTGTTAGAACTCCAACTAGTGCTACACCCTATATCTTGGTTTATGGAACTAAATCCAAATTTCCTTTTGAATCATAAATTTCATGCCTTTGAATCCTTTTGAAACATACTTTTATTGGTGATGAGTGTCTCCATGCACACCTTAGCCAATTGGAACTACGTGATGAAAAATAAATCGATACTTTAGAGCACCTACAAGTTTACCACTAGCAACCTAAGAGAGCCTATAGAAAAATAGTACAACCTTGTTCTTTTGAGATAGGTGATCTGGTCCTTAAAGAAAACTAGAAGAAAACTAACACCAAAGAATACCTAAAAGGAAACTTTGAGGCTAATTAGCTAGGCCCATTCATAATGACCACTAAATATGGGTCAAGCGCATATCGCTTGGCTACATTAAATGGTAAAGAACATACAAATCAAATAAATATAATGCATCTGCAAAAGTAATATGCTTGAGTGTGCATGTTTTGCTTGCTCTCACATACCTAATTATATGTATGGCTACCTATAAAACACACTTTCTTACTCTCACATGCTTGATTGTATGATTGTTTTGTCTCATTCCATATCATCACAAGGGGGAGCCCATGATAAGGCAATGATGATCCTAGATAGAAATTAGAAACACTTCCATTGTGTTTGCAATAGGTCACTGAGCTAGCAGACCTCCTCAATGACTCCTCAAAATACTTTCTCATCCTCTTGATCTTTTGGAATCTAGAGGAAAGTTGAGGTTTTAATATCGTAGTTCTTATAAGTAGTAATCAATCATAGCATAATTATATTTCAATGCCTCAACTTATCCTTGAATACTTCAAAATGTCTATAGGGTTATTTGCCTAAATTTGTTTCAATGACTTAGCCTCTACTTCTAGATTCCAAAATGATTGGAGGATTGCATGCCTATGTTTGAATTGCTTGCATGTTCATGTGCTTATTGGCATTAACTACTTACTACATAACTAAATGATAATTTACTTTCTTGTGATCATATGTTTGTTTTTTTCCTATTTCTTGCATACAAATTTAGAAGATCCATGATGACCTATGATGATCCTAGTTAGGATACATCACATTATAGATTACATTTTACCTATGTATCTAAGGTAGTGGATCTCTCTAGAGACTCTACATTAATGTAGGAATAATCTAACAATCAAGTGATCATTATCATAAACCAAAATGTGATCATTCCTTATAAAAACTTGCTAGCATCTTCATGATGATCTTAAAAAGAGATCAATTTTATACATTGCATTTAAAAGAATCTAAGATAGCAAGTTCCCTTTTGAAAGATTCTTTTTCTTCAACTATCTTGCATCATCAATCCTCCTAATTATATTGAAAATAATTAGGAGGTGGTCATATTTCTATCTATTAAATGGAAACTATGTACACATTTATTGATATGCTAAACACTGGACCAAAATGTGGCACATCTTCTAGTTGGTTATGAGATAGCTAGAATAAATGAAGTGATATCACGATCAAAATTAAATAATAAATAATTCTTCTTTATTCATATCAAGTAATGTTACTTATTTTCATCATTCTCATCATATATTTACATACCTTATAAATCATTGGATCTATAGGATTAACCCATCCTGCTTGGTCTAGTTGGACAAGCATGAGATAAGTCAAACCGTATCAAGAAAATTTTATTAACTCAAGATCCTTACTAAAAAATTATGGATCAACTTTTGATACCTTCTTTTTTGTACATCTTAAATCAACAATCTTGTCTTCACTTTTCATCATCTTCAAAAACCTAATAATTTAATTCATCCTTATACCTAAGAAGAATGTATGTTAGAATTATTCTATGCCTGATAAGTGTCTAGGATACCTACATATTCAACTACATCACATTATTCTCTTAAACCTCCTTCCTCAGTATAATGGTCTATACAAAATTCCAATTCGTGACACAACATCACATTTGTTGAATCTATCCTTATGCCTAAGAAGGATGAGTGAAATAATAACCCAAAACTTGGCAAGTGTATTTTACACCAAATAGTATTGTATAGTTAGTTCATACATCCTAACTTTCTATAGGTATCCCTCAAAATTATCTATGACCTTATTTTCCTATTTTATATGATTATGTGTGACTCTTGAAAATCCTATATCATCAATCCTTAATCCAAAAATAATCACAAGCACAAAACCCATTTCCCTAAAGAAGAGTATTTATCGGGATTACATGCTTTAGCAAAATTATGAAAGTTTGTAAACTTGCCAAGTAATTTAACTAGGTAATTTTGCTCTCTTTAATGATTGGAAAAACACTTTAAAAAAAATTATCACAATCAAAACCTATTTTGTCTCACCTAAATATAGGCTAACAAGAATTATTATTTGATTGTTGATACCATCCTTGATTAATCATTTTTATTATTACTCCTAGTTGACTTGTGAAATATATCAATATAATGAACACGTTAAAATATTTATAATCATTAAAAATCATATTTATCATAATACCTTAATTATACTTCTCACTTACATGATGGATTTCCTACATAGTTTTCACGATTGCATGTTGCATGTATGCTTGCTTGCCAAGTAATTTAACTAGGTAATTTAGAATCAAGTGATTTCACAATGATGACAACTAGTCAAGATAGCTTACACTTGCGTTCACTTGCACTAGGCTTTGGTGCTATAGAATCCCTACCCTTAGGACTATGGGATTATATTTCATGCATGATTTTTTACTTATATATTTGCATCATATACATTGATCTCTTTCATTGATTTTATCCCCTACAACAACTTTGACAAAAGTGGTATAACATTGGTAGCACATACAAGATAATGGATAGCCAAGTGACATCCATAGAATATTAGTACCATGTTGCTCTCTAAATCAAGTTGTTGTTAGAAGATAAAATACTAGTCTAAATCAATCCTATTCAACCCATTTTTCTAAGGTAGCTTTTTATGATAATATCATGATGCCAATATCAGGCAAAAGGGACTACTAAGATGTAATGATAACACTAGCTTACTTGGATTATACTTGCATTGCATTTGCATTAGGTAATTTCTTAAAAAGTCATTGGGATGCAATAAAGAACCCAAATTATACATTAATTTATATGCATTGGGTATCAAAAGCTAGAAATACTTTCCCAAACTTCATATTGCTTTGCTTGTTTTCATATTTACATTGTCTACTTACATTTTTGTTATGATGACAATTTTAGTCAGATTAGCTTATATATGAATTTGCATTCACATATTATCAATGAGAACTAGGACTATTAACCATTGATTAGCACATAATTTGACATGCACCTACCATCAGTTAAAATCAATCCATAGTTCTCAAAGGCAATAATCTTGGATGCTTTCATTCTCTGAAATATTCCCTACATAGACTAATTAATATTCCTTCCCAATAATTTTCTAAAAATAATAGCCTTCCTGGCAAATGATGTCTACCACTTTCCATAAGTCACAAGAATGAATAGTTATAACCTATATAAACCCCTAGTTATCATAACTTCTTTGTTTTAGGCATCTTATTAGTACCTGCTAGGTGATAAGTCCAATATATCTCATTTTCTCATAGGCTCTAATAGAGGACTTAAGTAATGAAAACTATGATAGATCCATCCAATATAATTTTTTTATTTAAAATATAATGGACAAGGGAGGTTTATTATTTTAAGAATTGACAAAGCACTTAGAACGATCAATTTTGCAAACATGCTAAATGACAAATAGCCTATGACATCTACATAACTGATGGCAAGATCCCATATAGAGCATTTCTACAAATGGCCAAACTGAACCATTACATCCACTTTATGGGTATGGGAAAGAAGTATTATAATAATGAGCCCTATAATTTGGGGTATTAGGTGTAAGAACATAAAAGAAATTACAATATAGACATAAATTATCCAAAAATAAAAACAATAAGGACATAGATTATCCAAAAAGGTAATAAGAACATAGACTATCCAAGACATTCACAAATTATATTGACATAGATTTTCTAAGACATACAATAAGGATATAGACTTTCTACAACAAAAATATGGATATAGATCATCTCAGACACACATTATATGGACGTAGACTATCTAAGTCACATATTATATGGATATAGACTATCCAAGACACATATTATATGGAAATAGACTATCCAAGGCATATTATATGGAAATATACTATCCAAGATACATATCATATAGACATAGACTATCCAAGTCGTTATATGGGCATAGAATATCCAAAGCAAATCACATGGACATGGACTATCCAAAATAACAATAAGGACATAGACTATCCAAGACATCCAAGTTTTATGGACATAGAATGTTCAAAGGTATAGACTACCTAAAAGAAATTAATCACAATCACCTATGTGTTTATCCATCAATTAGGCTAAAATATCAGTGCTTAGCGATGAAAGATAAAAAAATCTTAAGGCACTCTTAAATGTGTCCTACAAAGTTGCGCTCTTTTGTGAGACTATTTTTTGTCCTTTTAAGAACCTCACTTAAAAAAGCAATTAAACTAAACAAAACTTGGAGCATGTAATAAGGTGAAATTTAGAATGGATCACTCATCTATCCCTTACATTATCTTACACTCATTTACCAAAAGTCACTCATCATCGCCCTCCTCCAAACCCATAGAGAATGCCTTTTTTATTTTGAGCGATATAATTTTATGAAAAATGCTTCCTCCCTTCTTAATATTGGGAATACCATCCCAAGGATATTCTAAAATGTCCACAGACATAATACAAACCCCTATTCACAAAACTAAGTCATGTCCAATTTTTAATTAATTTATTTCAAAAGAAAAAATATCAAAAAATTTCAAAATTATATTTGACATTCCTAACCTTCTAAGTTAACCTTAAACCTCTTCATTAACCTATATATTTTCTTGGTAGAAATTAATTTTGAAATTTTGCCAAAACCATATTAACCATTTGCACTTATATTTTTCCAAATAAAATAAATTTACTAGAAATCTTAAATCAACTTGAAAACCAATTTTGAAATCACACATAACTCCCACATTCATCATAAAATACCTATGTCACTCCACAATACCCATTTTTTGAACCATCAATTTAATATCAAATTTTACATCTCATCAATTAGGCATGTTAAAATTAATACACCATATAAACAAAATAAATAATCGATATATACATGTCAAATATCCATTAGACAACTATCTAGTGTACCACGGTCACTCACAAAGGTGCACTTAGACTAAGCCACCTATATGAGGGAAACCTAACAAATAAAATTGGTATCCTCATGCCACTCATACCTACCAAAAATGCAACTGAGTTAAAAAGCCAAGACTAGCTCTCAAACCCACTCTATATAGGTCAAACTGGTGGATGAATTGACTATTGAGAGGCCCACATAACTAATCTCATTCGAGATCAATATTGGGAGCATGAATGGATGCCTCTACTCCAAAGGCACCACTATGTGGTATAAGGCCCTATAATATCCACTCCTCTCCATATCTACCAGCAACTATGCCTATGTTTAGTCCAACTGGCATGCCATGATCCTAATGGCCACATCACTACTTATAAACCCTACTATTGTGGCTTTCCCCATGGCATAATCCCACTCTTACCTTAGTCATTTGACCTCCTAGGCCCTCTAGTGTCTTTGTGTGTAGGACTCATATCGCTATGCTAAGACATGGTCTAGTACCTTATCCTCTCAATCACCCTCACTATGATAATTGATGATAGCTCATTAACCTTTACAATATAATCCTTAAGAAGTCACAATTTTCTCACCATAGTGTCTCTCTCATCTTGAGCCCTCTAAGCCTCTAACGTGCTAGGTCCTAATTTGATATCTAGAATCATGCAAATGGGAGTCATGGATAGAGCTCAACCTACAATTGATTCATCTCTCTATCTTTGTATCATCATATCCCTTATTGCTCAAAGGTGGTGATGAGAAATCAAATTAGGCTCAACCTAAGGTCAATGTAATATGGGGGTAACCCTCTTGGGATGAATTTGACAATAATAGTGCTAGAAACCTAGTATCATCCCAACATCATCTACTATTAAGTCGATCATTAGGGGATAATTTACATCATCCTACTTGAAGCTCTTAGGATCTAAAGGGTCTTTGAAACCTAACCTCTTCTCTTTAGTAACCCATTGATACCAAAACTCACCCATCATTAGAATCCCCTAGAAAATTCCACACTAGAAAAGAATCTAATTTGGCCAATATAGCTCAAACTCTCCATGTGCTCCCCATATCTATATATCATCATCCCAACATGGGTGTCCCTTACATGGGTTCCATATCACCTAATATGACTACAAGTCATATATGATCCATCCAAATGACATCAACAACCCTCTAAAGGGCCTTTATAATGTCTCATGTGCATGATACCACCTAAAACCTATGGTAGTATTTCTATCCTTCACATCTATAGGGATCCAAAATGATCATTTTATATCTAGTTCCTCCCCCCACCACACCTATAAAAGTATATAATATACCAAGCTCTTCCTCTTCCTATAGATAACCTAGTGGAGGATTCAATACAACAGTACAAAAAAAAGGACCCTATAAAAACTGAACCTACTAATCTCTTATATGGACAATGATCTTGCACCAACCCCATGATAGCAATCTATTTTTGGTATCCTTTATTAATAAACTAGACACCATAACATAGGGTATCATTGTTAGTCTATCCAGCTAGACCGCATAAAATGTGATATTAATATCAATGTTGTATCAGTTTAGCCAAATTTTGGGTACCTAGCCAAACTCTATAGAGCATCAGCTTAACTCTAGCTCATATGAAGTGAGATCCCTTGAATAAGCACCTAGAGGATCCTCCAGACATCCTCCAAAATCACTAACATATCCCTTTTGATAAGAGGAATGTGGTATACTCTAAATGCCACAACTTTACTAGGGTCATCATTAAGGCATGGTCAATATATAGGGCATCATCATAACATACCCAAGCCTTTTTGTGTCTAGCATCACTCTGTCTATTAGAGTCATGACATCCAACATTGACCATAGAGTACAAGATGATCGGTCTTAGCACTATAATATATCTAGCTCCTACATGCACAAGAAGCATCACAAGAGTTAGATTTCCCCAAAAAATAATCAATATTTATCCTTCCTTATCCCATCTCAATTTTTTTGATTGTGTAAAATTTCCATCCTCTCATGGATTCATCAACACCTAGGTTTTGTAAACTCACCACTTGTCACGGTAGATTTATGATGATATATTTACAACCCATGCATGATTTCATCATCGATGAAAATAAAATATAGAAAGCAATAATTACAAAAATTAAAGTGGTGGTTGGGACCATACCTATGCTTGGGTCCCTACCACACTTCCCACTTCCTAAAATATCTCTAGTTGGTGCACCAAATGTCCTCCTTGTGCCATTTTTCTATTGCTTACTATTTTCTCTAAAGCCCTTTTCTCCTCCTAAATGAATTCTTACCTTGTACTTTACCTCCTTTTATCCCCACCAGTGTAAATTTTTTATTTCTTCCCTTGTATCTACCTAGTCTATTCAATTTCCTTTAAGACCCCATTTTTTCCCTCAGAAACTTTATGGGGCACCCAAGCTGGGGATAAGCTTGTTTAAATCTTTTTCTTCTGCACAACTTGAAGATTACCCGATAAAACCCTGGGTAATTATTTGCATCCTACAAGCACATGTTTTTCTATATTTTGTCCCCAATGATTAATTAAAGCTTAGTACCCCTATTTTTATAAAAAATGAGGCATATTTAATTATTTTTGACACATTTATTACTTTAAATGCATAAAAAAAGGAAAATATAGATACCTAAATCTGGGTCACCTAGCCAGACCAATGTTATCATAAATATACAAAGTAATCAAGTCAGCTATGTTACCTACCTCAACCCCAAATTTGTAGCTAAAATTAACTATTGACAAATTCACCACCAAAAAATCTGCCACTTTAGTTGACATATTCACACTACCTAATGTTCCTACACAATATTTTCCACTAGCTAGATTTGACTTGCAATGGTCAAAATAATAAATTCATTGGCTATGAATCTACTGGTGGTAGATTTGCATGTGGTAGTTTTACTTTAGATACATAGCCAACATTATAGTTCACCTGCAAATACCTATCAAAAGTAGTTTTCTCCTTATGCCACTTCCAATCGCCTCAAGCAACTATCAATCAGGGAAATTAACTCACTATCCTACCTTCCAATCAACCCCTGTGACTACCAATCAAGCTTTAATAAATTTCTATGACTACTAATTAGGGTATTTAATAGACCAAATAGATAGACTACTCATCCTAACTTGACACCTCATCCATCCTAGTTGAGACTTTGAAGTTTTCACTTTCTATAAATTGACCCCTTGGGTTAGCTTTTGGAAAACAACTCTCTCAAGCATCAAAATATTATTTAAACTTGCTCAAAGTTTTTAGCCAAATAGAGAGAACTTTTAGGAATCAATATTTTTATTGCTTCGAAGATCTCAAGGTCTTTCATCTTAGAGAAGTTTTGTGAGAGAGATAAAAGGCACCTAGCATACGTAGATTTGGTTATGCCATTTCCATTATTCTCCTCTAATTTTATGCTCATGATAATTTTTTGTTCTTAAGAAATTTATGCTTATATTTTCTTATTTCCATTCGCATCTAATGAATCTTCTGCATCATCAAAAATTTAGTAATATTTTGCATGGAATTTTAGGATACTTGTAGAAAACAAAGTCACCAATAGTGCTTTATGCGAATTACTAGCAGTGATCTAGAGTAGCCTCCACTTTGTCCTATTATTTTTGCTTGCCTAATATGAATTTATTGCCTATATCTTGTTCACACAATGGATTAATTCCAAAATATCCTAGCCTTGGAATACTGAGTTGAAGGCTATTCCCATTTGCATAGTAATCCCAACACCTCTTTGTCATTACCACTGAGGATATATGTTCAAATTTTTAGGTCTTTATCCTTCTATTTTTACTATTGAAATAAATTTGTTGCTTATATCTAATTTAGGTGGCAGACTCATCATTTGTGCATTTGGCATAGTTTTTCTAAGAAACTTGACATATCCTTTTGCACAATTAACCATAAACAATTTACTATCCCTATTTAGAGCCTATACACTTAGCTCTCAGATCCTCTACCTCTCTACTTTGGTCACAAGAGTGAATTTTTCAACTACAAAACTTTCAATTGGTAGATTTATCATAGGTATTATTACATCAACCTTTCAAGTTCATTTTTTATTTGTATATGCAACTTGGGGTCTGATTATACAAATTAGGAAGTCTACCATTTCCTACTATTTGGAATATCCTCAAATACTAATCATCTTTCTAGTCTATCTTATTTTACAAGTTTAGTGAATTCACCATTTGAAAGGTCTATACGTAACATATTTTCTAGGCAGTGGATTCATCTACAGGTGACAAATTCAAAATAATCATCAAATTAGATAATTTTACTTTCTATCTCTCTATTTATGTTTCTTAGCATACTCTATTTGATGTTTGTCATTTGCACATACTTCTATTTATACCTTAGAACACAAAAGATAAAATAAAATGAATCTTAGCCGAAGTTTAACATAAGTTCTTATTTTTCTATTCCAAGCATAAAAAGCAAAATATCATTTATTTTGAATTTAAGATAGCTTTGTATGTTACATTGTTCTTATACCCTTTCCTCATAAGTAAAATAAATAATCTTTTCTTCTCTTTGAACTTAAGGATAGTCTTCGTTAGAGACGACAAACACTTATAATAGCTCTTCTTTGTTTGCATATCTGGTTTATTGTATTTTTATTAAAACTTTATATTTTCAATAGTATATCTTCCTTTAGAAACATCAAAACATAAAAGGATAAATCAAAGAACCTTTTTAGTTTAACATACCATTTAGTTTCTTTATTATTTCTACTACTTAGGAATTCAAATTGAAATTGCATGTAATCTTGCATTAGGCCAGGCTTTTGTCTATGCAACTTCCTTGTATCTTTGTTTGAAAAAACAAGAGGAAAGTAATTTTATTTCAAGTTTGTAAGTCTTTCTTTTAACTCTTAGATATAGATTAAGAAATTAAAATTGCATGTAGTTTAATATCTAATCTTATGCATACTTATTTTCATATGCATTGCATAATTGTCTTTGCATATTAGCCACTAGGATAAAATAAACTTTAGGTGTTTAGGAAATTGAAGACACCAAATTAGATTTAGGGTAATATATAAAAACCCTTGGTGAACCCAAATGTTCCTCACCAATGATAAAATATAAAACATGTGAAACAAGAGTGAAATAGGATCTCTTGTCCAAGTATGGACTAGCCCTTAGGAAAAAACCAGGAGTGTCTCCAAGGTCCTTTTGATATTACCACAACTACCATTAATTTTATCTTTGTTGGCAATGTTGGCATAGATGAAGGTACACAATCCTATTCACATTGGATTTTATTTATTAGAAGGTAAACTTAAGGTTTAAGGATAAGTTGGAAGTTTGAATAGATCTACAAGAGGCCTATTATTGACCTTAGATTCATCGATTATATTTTTCTAGTCATCAATTTGGATTTTAGATTGATTAGGTTGATCATATAGGGTCAACGAATATAATGCATCATTGATTTAAGAAGAATAAGAAAAAATACCTAATAAAACATGAGTAAGAAAAGGAAAAAGATTAATTTTAGAGAGGTTGGCTTCAATCATGGTGCAATAAGTAAAATATTAAGGATCAATTGGGATATAGCTAAGTTTACCTTGATATTCATATTTGAGACATTGATGAAAGGTAAAGGGATGACCTTCATTGCATGGATTCAAGGTCATCCTAGGAGAATATTGTAGGTAAGTTCACAAGGTATGTCATAGAAGAGAATATTGAGGATATGAGGTCCAAAATTTAGGGGTAAATTTATGATTCCACTAGATTCACAAGCCCCATTATCAAAGGCTCTTATGACAAGGTAAAATTTTTGAAGGTATTTTTCTCCTAAACCAAATTTATTGATGAATTGTAAACTAAAAATATTTAGGCTCAATCCATTATATACAAGAATTATTTTGATAAATACATCACCAATATGACTTGTAACATAAAGGGGAAGTTCCCCATGCATGGATGATAGGGGGAGATAACCCTCATAAAAATATATGATAGCATGGTTTATCCCAATAGATATATGAGGTTATTGGGATGAAGGTCTTGAGGCATAATTTATTCACTTAGAAGTTTGAGCAAGGATTATCTATGAGTTGAAGAGGTTTGGAGAAGTTCAGGAAGAGAAATCTTGGTTGGAGCACTTGTGAGTTGTTATTTAATGTCAAAAGCACCCTTAAATTGATTTTGTGAGTCCTTCAAAGGAAGGGAATTTTTTAATATGAAAGACTAAAGTTGGTTGAGAAGGCCGATTAAAAGATTGATTTTTTATTGCCTAGTGGTGACATAGATAGAAGAAAAAGTCATGCTTATTATATTTTGACGTGAAGGTGGGACATTATTGTATTAATTATTATTTTTTGTCTTCTAAGCATTAAGTAGTGGATTTTGGAAGATACCTATATCTTGATTAGGTAAATTTTGAGGTTCAGATCTACCAAGGACAATGTGTCCACCATGTATCAAATCTTGTATAAGGTGTTTAAGATGCTTGCAATTATTGGTAGTGTGACCATAAACTCTATGGTAATCACAATGTTTATTTGGATTATACCAATTTGTGGTGGTATCTACAAGTCTAATGGGTGGAAGCTCAATCATCTTAGCATCGAGAATATTTTCAATGATGGAAGAAATATGTTTATCTAACTTAGTAAAGTTTCTTCTAGACTTTTTTTGCTTAAGACTAACTTTTAAAACATGCTTGTAGTATTTACATTGTTGCTTTGGTGAGAATCGGTAACACCATCACCAGCTATATGCTTATTCTTATATTACAATTTAGAGGGTTTATCCTCTTCTCTCTTGATATTTAATTATCCTCTCCTTAAGAGGGTGGCTTCCACACATATAGTCAACACAACCACCTATTCAAAATATTAGATAATGATGGTTTCTAACCCACAAGATAGCTAATCATGTAGAATATAAATGAAGATATCCACAAGGTCTTTTAGGGAGGAAGTAAATTGAAAATTTCCTACTAAATTTCATCATCTTGCTAAGAAATCAAATAAGTATTCATCTTTGGTTTGTTTGATTTGATATAAATCGCCAATGGTGACCTTCTTTTCAACATAGGTTTAGAAGTGTTGCAAAAATATCTAGATTGTTTCTTTAAAGTTTTTAAGGGAGTGGAGTAGTAGTTGATAATACCATTCAAGATCAAGACCACTACGGATTTTAGGAAAACAATTAACATATTTTCATAAGCGATGTCATGGAAAGTGGTTCAAAAGAGTCTAATGTGTTCAATAGGGTCTTCCATACCCTTATACATTCAAAGTTATGGTGCTTGGAAATTTTGAGGGTAGGGGGGACTGGATACCATGGGGTTTAAAGGTTGGTTTCATATCTCTTTGTAAGAATATGTATAAGTAGGGGATTTTATGGTTTCCATTCATTACACATGTGTCTTTACTATGGTGGCCATGTATTGAACCTCAATATCAAAATGAACATTAAGAGTAGGTTGTAAGTCTAGAGGTGCTTTATGAGGATAAGGTTGTGATGTGGGTATGGTGTTACTTATCTACAAATTATTTAAAACAATAAAAGGTTCATTAGGAATGGTACATGTGGGGATTTGAGAAAAAAATGATTTGGGTTGATAATATTGGAAGGAAGAGGGTTGATAGAAGGATTGTAGGATGGTTTAGATTAGAGGGATAATTTACTTATTAAGGCATAGGATAACTATCATTAATTATTAATGACTCCCCAAGCATGGGTATGAAAGTAGGATTACCCAAAATAAGTGAAGCATGTGATGTTCCACCTCCTATGAAAGTGGTAATATTTATAGAGTTAATATAATTAGCTCTTGATGCATTAAAATTAAAGGGATATTGATTAGGGTTTACACTTATGGGATTAAATTTAATAGGTTGTTGATTATAAAATGGATTATTGCTTGTATTATGTTGATTAAAGGATATAAAACTAGAATTAGTTGGTTGGGAAGGATTTGAAGGTCCTCCCTCTTCAAAATAAATGTCCCTACTTACAATCTCTAACATGATTTGTTGCTTGTGTTTCAAAAATGCTATCACATGATTTATGAAATTAAAGGTTAGTCTACCTTGAGAATCCTCTTGATGATTGAGGAAACCTATGGTTGAGGTATCCTCAACTTTATCTTCAAAATTTATATTTTTCATAGAAATTAGGATCCATTATTTATTTTCCACTATGAAAATAATACTCCTTTTTGGCCATAAGTTTAATATTTTAAGTAAAGGAGGTAAAGAGATTAATTAATTAAAAGTTGTAATTATAAGGGGAGACAAGAGTATAGAAAGTGGGGCTAGCACTTCTATCTCATCCTCTCAATATACCTATTATGTCTATGTACCTTAGGAGGGTCTCCCAATATAACTACTCTCCTGATATACCTGTTAATATGTGGAAGAAGCTTGGTCCCATAAATATGCATAGTCATACATGAGGATAGACTTTGAGATATTTGGATAGATAATGGTACAAGGATCAACCACACCTAGATACATGGCTAGAGATGATATGTGAGAGGGTAAATTTCATTTGTTAATTTTGATTAATATGGGCTACTTTATGCAAAAAAAATTAGATGTTCTTGTTTAAAGTTCAAATAAAATTTATCTCTAATTAGGTTTAAGGTTGAGGTCAAGGAGATGTTCATGTCAGGTTCACCAAATATGTAGGCATGTGAGATTAGGGATCTATTTTCTAAACCCATGGGAGCCTACTCCCAAAGTACAAATATTATATATGGGGTAGTAATCTAAGCTTGATGTGTTCTTTTTACAAACACCTAAGTTTGGTTATGGAAGATAAATTCAATATGCTACAATAATAACTCTTAAACTAAAATACATACAACCAAGATGTAAGAAAAAAATCTATATGACACTTTTAATTTCATTGAGAACTATTAGTAACAAGAAATTAAAATTATATTTTCCTTTAGGAAAGGGGACAAGATAATGCACAAACAAGATTAACCTAATGCAATCTACATAAATTTTATTTTGATGCCTAAACAAAAGAGGAGATAAAAAAATTAAAATAAAACTTAATGTTCTATCACATTTCCCTTTTCTTTTAGTATGTTCTAAAGTAAAGAGAAAAGAACTAAAATAAAACAAAACATCTGACAAGCTTAACTAAAGAAGAAAACAACAAATATAAAAAGAAATAGGATATGGTACATTGTTTCATGTTTGTCATAAAAATGTTGCTCAAAACATAAATCCGGTTATTCCATTGAGTTACCTCCTAGAATGTGCTACTAGCAATTTTACTATGAACCTATAATCATAGATAGACTTGGATGAGAGTTAGATTTTTGTGGATCTTTTGGTTTTGGGAGAATAGGTGGCTTCATTTTCTAAATATTTAGATCCCTAGATCCTTTAAAAAACCTAAAATTTACAAAAATAATGAAGTGATTAAACATGAATAATGAAATAACTAAATAGAACTAGTGATTAAACATGAACCATGAAATCACTAACTAAGAAAGTCATGATTTTGCTCTATGACCATAGTCAAGTTGACATAGCATTCTATGTCTAAGAAACATCGATCAATATAATTGTTGTTGGTCAAAAATTTAGCATCGAGGATGGGGGTAAACCTGCACCAACATCGAACGACCATCGCATAGAGGCAGGGTGGTTGATCTCCAGAGGAGACCGGTTCCTTTATCTGCATCCTAGCTACCTAAGCTATGAATAGGGAAAGAGAAAAAGGAAGAAGGGAAAAAAATAAAAAGGGAGATCATAGCCAAAAATTACAAGGATGGGTTATGGCCGCATCAAGATGCATACACCCTTAGCACTATTGGGAATGGATACAAACATATTATCTAATAGACTACCCATCCAGGTTTTTGCTTAACAGATAATATGATATGATTGGAAGTGAATTCCAAGATCGAAAGATGGGTGCATGAAATATAGGATTCAAAATTAGAGCACTCCATTCGATCAACTTGTTGTAGAAATAAACCTTGAACCTGAATGGTGAATGCAAATTCCAAAAACTTCCCAGTGACCCCCACGAAATCTAGTTTAGCAAAATTAAAGAAGAATCACTCAAGCAAAAAAATTAGAAATAAGCATTCACACTTAACATAAGATGCAAGACAATGATGGAAGCCAAATAGTAATATTTTATATTCATATGGCAATGCAAAGTATTACATGCAAATTGTAATGGCCAAAGAGCCACCCTTGGGAATGACCAAAATTCCACTATTTATAGACAAAATACAATAAATTAAAAATTCAAACATTAATGGTAGTAGATGGGAAAATGGAATTGATGCGATCTACTGGTTCAGCCAGTACTCTGCTCCTCAGGATTATGGTAGTATTTTGGAAGGGGAAGGTACTTTTCCATCAATCCAATCCTTCGATATTTTTGCCACCTCTGCTCTAATCATTAACTTTCGATCTACTCTGCACGTTCAAGCAGTTGGTGGTATTTCAATTAGGTGATGAGTGAAAAAAAATAATCATATTGGGAGCAACATATTTCCAATTAGTCACTTATGCCTACGATTTCCTGGTACCAGGTAGCTGTAGCAATGAATATCTCCTTATTTTAGGTGATGGTGGGAATTTCAATGTTGGGCGGTCATTTAGAGAATAACTCTCTACTTCTGGTGGACTTCTATCAACCATTCACACCATTTAAGTCTCACATTTCTACCTCACCAAGGGTGGGTGTTCTAGGGTAGGGGTTTTAAGATATTTTTTCTCATTTTGTGCTCAAAAAGTTTTTCCCAACATTGGGTGGGATATCTCAGTATTTTTTGTGTGCAGTGTTTTAAGATGTTTCACCCTAGTTGGTTGGCTAAAATGTCCACCCAAAAAATGGGTGGGCTATTAGGATTCCTCTACCCAAATTCAAGGTCTAAATATCCATCTGCCTGACTATCCACCCTGCTTTCTTAAAGGTCTTCTGTCTGCATGCTAGTAGTTACCACCCATCACTACTATTGCTGCTTCTATCTTTTGCCCTACCACTAGTGCTTAAAAACTTGGTGAATCCTTGGAGATAATCATATAGAAAAAAGAAAGAGTGGGTAAAGGGTGTAAAATTTCACCCATAATTTCTATCAGTGTTTTAGAGGTTGTATTTCTACACTGTGAATTTCTAAGAGGGATAGTGGGTTCAACTTGAAAAATAGAGATTAAAAGATGTTAATAAAACTTAAATAGGTAATGTTTGGGGAATTTTTATCTTGAATGATATATAATAAGGCCAAGGGATGCTAATATGTTGAGTCTACGAAATTGTTGTCTGCATAGTGTTAGAAATATTTTTTCTTAAGCTACTAGATAAAAGAGGATAGGGGATATAAAATGCTAGGCTTAAAATTGTAGGGTGGTACTTAGGATTATCAAGATTATAGAAAATATTAGGTTACAAAAACAAACAATGAAAAATTTAACCAAATATCGTAGCTAGAGGTATCATTGCTTGTGTAAGAGAGGAATTATTTCTACCTTGAGAGCTTGAATGGGAAGATGTTGAAGCTAATGTTGTAGGATTATCACCAGGGAATCCATGGACTATTATTATGGAAGGCAACTTGGAGATGCTATAAAATAAAAGAGACAATCACTAGAAGACAAATAAAATGATGAATGCCTAAAGAGATATATTTGGCAAAAAAATAAACTAAACAATAGAAATATTTCAAACATTAACCAAGCACAATGTTAGTAAACCAAAACATGAAATGCAAAGAGGACTAGGAAGTGGATACAAAAACATAAAGGGACTTATATTGAATATCCTTCTTGCTCCCAAGAATGAATTTCTCCAAGCACCAAGATGAAAGTGAGAACTTAGAGCAATGAGAAAAGAAAATAACAAAGTTTTGTTAGTATAGAAATTATTGTTGTGAGAGGCACCACAAGCCCTTAAATTATAGTATTTTTAGCGTTGGGGATAGAGCAAGGTGCATTCATGGTGATGGTAATGGGAAGGTAAGCTTTAAGATTTCAAATCATGAGATAAAGGGAGGTGGATCCAAGAAGATTTTTTTTGGGATTTGGGACCAGATGGCATGGATTCGAGGGGGATGGTGTAATTAATGGTGCAAGGCTTTAAAGAGGTAAAAAATCCAAGATTATTAAAATTAAATCCTCAAGGGATGAAATCACTACCTTGAAATTGATGGAGGCAAATCCCATGCTAGTGATATTGTATTGAAGTATCACTACACTCAGGAAGAGTTACACCTTAGACAATTTTAGATTCTATAGGATATGAGCTAATTGGATTCCAAGAAAGAGTTTGAGTAAAAATGAGCCTAAGAGTTTGGTGACTAGACCCCCAAAGTAAAAATTGATAGTAAGGTGATAAACTAGAGTTTTGATAAGAACCCAAGGAAACATTATCTATAGAGAAATTAGAAATAAAAAATAATGACTTGGGCACACCTATCGAATAGAGAAATCTAGTAATCATAGATTAACGATAATAATCTAGATGAGAGCAAGTGAAAGGTCATCCATAAAGAGCACCAAATAGACAAGAAATATGCAAAAAGGATAAATACTAGAACTCTAGTAAAGGGGATACCACACATAATAAAAAAATTGGAGTCCATGCTCTAGAAATTTTGGAGTCCAAGTTTTGCTATGGGAGCTTCTACCCCTAAACCACTACATGGAGGCCCACTTATCCACCACACCTCCCAACCATGTTCATGACCTTATACCCCACACATCATGTTAAAATGTTTGATATTTTGGGGTATATGGTAGTTCCCATACAAATAGGTACAACATTAAAGACATCAGCTTGCAAGTTGGTAAGGAGTTGCCATGGAGTTGATAGCATTAATCATAGGATATCTCTAGCCTAATCACTATAAATTTTAAGCATGAGTAGAAAGTTATTAACTCCAAAATAACCAGACCCTTACAACATTAATGGATCTAATCTAAATAACTTAGGATTGCACACAATCAATGCAAAATATCTTAGGAAAGATTTTGAAATAGGGATTGAATTTTGAGAGGGAAAATTTCCCAATTTTTACCTATAAATATTAATGTTTTCTCCATAGTAAGGCAAATAAAGATAGTGTTAGTTTCTCATGTCTAGTATTCGGTCCAATTAGTCTTTTTTTTTTATCTAGTGATCTAGAATTGAACCCTAGTTCATTTTATATAGACCTCTTCGATCCCTTTCATTATGGTAAATGTAATTCATTGATTATCAACACACACACGCATACACACACACATAATATTTATGGATATTTTTCTCTACATTGTTATTCATGTGTATCCAAGTTTGCATGGGAATCTCATGACTAGTATCTATCCCTTCCTTTTGTAGGATTTATAAGAAAAACAATTCATGTTGCAATAAGAAATGCTCACATTCTTAGCATGGGTTGCTCATGTTTTAATTAATCCCATCACTGTATAGAGGACCTTACTCTTGGTGCATCACCACTCTCATCTAGGCTAGATATATTTTACTACTTTCATTTACTAGTTTTCTCCCTTCCCTTTTCCTCAACAAAATTGGTAGACTAGGCTAGAGTAGGAAAGATTATAGCAAGAAGACACATAGACAAGGAGTCAACCTTGGTAAAATATCTTGAAGGTTATCCTCAAAGTCATGTGCTATACTCCTCATAATTCTGAGACTATATGCTCCATGAGATGTGTAGGTACATGATGCACCTAACCGTAATGGGTGGTCACTATTCTAGAGCATGGGCTAGAGTCATATCTAGTTCCCAATAGTTTTTTGGCATGCACAGTGGGATGAATCACATTAAAGGAGCTTAATCTAAGACTTCAATGAAGGTCTCAATTGGTTCTTATTAAAGCATTATGAATATTCACCTCATGACTTTGTGCAAGAACAAACATCCAAAATAGACCATATTGAAAAGTACCACATTGGGACTCTAGTGAAGGTCCCAGTCTACCAACTTGAGAAGCAATGCAATATTTACCTGGAAACTTTGTTTGTGACAAAGGACTTGGAATTTATGAATGAAATATTTACTGAGAGATCCTTTATTATTTCTAAATCTACATGCCCTAGAACATGGATACTCTTATGCCCATAAGACTCCTCACAAAGTATAAAAATCCCCTTGTAGCCTTTAGTGCCACTAGAAATATGACATGACATTCCAATGTCAACATTTCAGTTATCCCCATATTATACCAAAGAAGGTTTGACTACCCAACTAGAGCATCTATAAACATGGTCTACCTATATTAATTGTATAATATTACAAATAAAAATGTGGCATTGAGAGTGCTTGTGCCATGTGGCATCATTTAGAGTCAAAACTCTCAAGGTGTATGATTCTTTTTCTCTACACTCCATCATTATATGGAACTAGTTTGTTGCCCTATTCATGGATAGATTTAAAGAGAAAGAGTGGATTACCCCAATTGAATAGCCTATGACTCTCCAACCTCTTCTTACATAAAAACTTGCTAATAATCCTAAGGAGAGTGCTCAAATTCAAGGCTAGTTTCCCAAATTTCAATCTCAAAATACTCTTTTAGGGATAAGCTCTATGAATTTCAACCAGATTACCACGATATAGGATATCTCTAATCCAAATGCTGATAAATACTACATCATATTCCATTGCTTACATAGGTGACTCTTTCTCCTTCGCTATATCGTTTTTACATACATACATACATACATACATACATACATACATACATATATATATATATATATATATATATATATATATATATATATATATATATATATATATATATATATATTATATATAATGGAATGTGACTCTTCATATGGAGGTTTCTTGGCCCTCACTCTTTCTATGACTTTATCTTCCTACTCTATTGACACATGTACATAGGGAAAACTATGCACATTTACATCGTCAAAGTATCATTGCACACTTGTGCATTACATTGCATAAAGCAAATTCTAATCTAAGACATTCTTTCCTAATCTATAGATGTATCCATGATGGTACATTGTGATGCAGGAGCATCTGGGGACAGTAGGGCAATCTTGCATCTTCAAATTGTTTCAGTTTCTTTTCTAAGTTCTTTACTCTTTGACCTCTTATTTCTCAGTATTGGGGAAGGTTTGTAGAGCAAGTTTGGTTTGGAAAGTTTTGTAAGGCAAAGGAGGGAGGGGTCACGAAATCGCGACCCCAAACGTGGCAACGCAACTTTGGTAAGTTTCGTCGCGATATCGCGACGTCGCGATATCACGACAATAACATGAGGCAGAGAAGGGACTCTTCAAACGTCGCGATATCGCGACGTCGCGATATCACGACGGTTTTAAGACGCAGAGGAGAGGGTCTTCAAACGTCGCGATATCGCGACGGTAATACAAAGAAGGGGAGGAGGAGCTCTAGACGTCGCGATATCGCGACATCGCGATATCGCGACGTCGCGTTATCGCGACGGTCTATCAAATGAAGCAGTGAAGTTGGAGTTCGGTCGCGATATCACGACAGGTCACGATTTCGTGACCTGTCGCGATATCGCGGCCAGTAAAGGGGCGACACGTGGCTGAGGGACCGCAAGACTTAAGGAAAATAGAAGGCAAACAAGACCAAGGGTAAATGACGAACGACCGGGCAAAGCCAAGCTGGACACGTGGCGGTCGTGAAGGGCACGTGGATCAAATTTGTGGCAACAGGGGGAGAAGCTTGGATGGATGAACACGCAGCCGGCCACGTGTGTACAAGCTAATTTATGGGTCACTTTAACTGTTAAGGGAGGAGTCGACCGCGCTTTTCTTCTCGACATTTCTGGCTTTGTAACATTTTACAGTTGGTAGTTTAATGGAGGAGCCGACAGTGCAAGGACGGTCAGAACGACGCGGCCAGTGCAGGAAGACCATTAATGCCGGTACCTTGGTAGATCGGGCAGATGGCCGTTTAAGACTGAAATTTCGAAAATCCAGGAAGAGGGAATTTTGAATTTGAAATTATATTTGGTGGAGGCATTGATTGCCTGGAGGATCGAGGCCTCGTTAAAAACTCGAAAAATTTCTTGTAAAGGGATGGTGAAGTCGGGATTGGGGAAGGGAGACTGTGAGCCTGGAAAATTATTGTATGACTGTATTAAGAAAGTTAATGAAAATTACTGTGATTCTACTGTGAATTTGTGGTGTGAATCCCGGCTTGCCATCAAGTGGTATCAGAGCGGGAGCTCCTGAGAGTGTAACAGATCGCCGGAGAAGGAGGCAGTTACACCAGGATCTGTGGAAAGATTTTCAAAAAAAAAAAAAAGAGAAATAGAATGCCTCCACGAAGGAACCGAGGCGGAGGAGGAGATGTGGTGCCGGCAGAAGACTTCCGAGCCTTGCAAAGGCAAGTTCAAGCCCTGCAAGCAGAGTTACGCGAAGGCGCGAACCCGGAGGGGATGAGGAAAGTGAAGACGAAGTTGAAGAGGAAGAACAGTCTGAGGAAGAAGAAGAAGCTGTGGATCCAGCTCAAGCCCGGTTGTATAAGGCCATCTCTCAGATTGGAAAGCAGCCTAAAATGGAGGTTTCTACATACTCGAGAAACCTAAATCCAGAAGAAGTGATTGACTGGATAAATGATTTAGAGGAATATTTCGAGTACGAGGAAGTTGAAGACCCTAACCGGGTCGATTTGCTAAGACTAAGTTGAAGGGTCATGCCAGCATTTGGTGGAGAGGAATACAGTTGGAGAGGAACAGAAAAGGGAAGGAGAGAATAACGAGATGGGATAGAATGGTGGAGAAGCTGAAAAGACAGTTCATCCCGACAGATTACGAGTTAGATCTGCTAAGAAAAATGCAGAGCTTGAGACAGACAAACAAAATTGTCCAAGAGTACACTGAAGAGTTTTACAAAATTTCTATTAGAACAGGGCATTTAGAGGCAAACAAAGAGAAGGTAGCCCGTTACATTAATGGGTTGAGGCTTGGTATCCAGGAAGAACTGAGCCTGGTTCGAGTAAACACCATTGAGGATGCTTACCAATTTGCCTTGAAGGTAGAAGAAAAGCTGAACAGGCGGTTTGAAGGCAAGCAAAGAGGAAGAGGCCGAGGTGGAAGGACTGGTGGGAGGACCAGTGGAGAAAGGTACAAAGATCCGAAGAAGACTGGTGAAGCCAGTAGTAACCAGGAACAAAGAGAAGAAGATGTTTATCAGCCCCGAGATCAGAACAGCTACCCAAGAGGACGGGGTGGATCTGGACGAGGATTTGGAAGAGGAGTATTTCGTGGAACATGTTTCCACTGTGGTGAAGAAGGACACCGGGCATTTGAATGTCCACAACACCGAGAAAGAACAAACAAGAGGCCTGAGGGCCCACCAAGGCTGCTGTGGCAGAGGAGGATGCTGAATCTGAGCATTCCAAAGAAGCGGAGAGAGGAGAAACAATGATTGTAAGAAGAGTCCTGTTGAATGAGGAGAAGGACACAGACCAGAGGAAAAGTTTATTCCGCACTAGATGTAAATGTGCGGGCAAGGTTTGCAATATCATTATTGATAATGGTAGCACGGATAACCTGGTTTCTGAGGAAATGGTTACAAAGTTACAGTTAGAAAGGAAGAAGCACCCACACCCATACCGGGTCGCATGGTTACAAAAGGACCACAGAGCTTTGGTCAACGAGCAGTGTTCTGTTAAATTTAACATTGGAAATTATTGTGATGAGGTCCTGTGTGACATCTTGCCCATGGATGCTTGCCACATGTTGCTGGGGAGACCCTGGCAGTTTGACCGGAGTGCGGTACATGATGGCCGTGCCAACACCTACTCATTGACAAAGAATGGTGTACGCCATAAACTAAAGCCCTTGAAGGATGCAGATGAAAAGGTATGTAATATTTCCAGAGTCTGTTTAGTTGAGGGAAGAGAGTTTATGAACGGGTTAAAGCATGAACATTTATGTTATGCAATAATCCCTAGAGTTAGGGGGAAGGAATGCCAGGATACCCCAGCAGAAGTTCTAAATCTGCTGGAGGAATTTCCAGACATTGTGTCAGACAATGTACCTGAGGGCTTACCCCCTGTGAGAAAAATTAGCCATCATATAGATTTAATACCAGGATCAAGCCTGCCAAATAAAGCTGCACACAGGATGACACCTGTAGAGACTGAGGAATTAAATAGACAGGTCCAAGAATTATTAGAAAAGGGATTGATTCGGGAAAGTTTGAGTCCATGCGCAGTACCTGCAGTTTTGGCGCCAAAGAAGGATGGGGAATGGAGGATGTGTACAGATTCACGGGCCATCAACAAAATTACTATTAAGTACAGATTCCCGTTACCAAGAATGGATGATATCATGGACTGTTTAAGTGGAGCTGAGTACTTCACAAAGATTGACCTGAAAAGTGGCTATCATCAGATCCGTATCCGAGAGGGAGATGAATGGAAGACAACCTTCAAGACAAGAGAAGGCCTGTTTGAGTGGTTGGTCATGCCCTTTGGACTGTCCAATGCACCAAGTACCTTCATGCGGCTGATGAATGAAGTACTGAAAGAATTTCTGGGAAAGTTTGTTATTGTTTATTTAGATGATATATTGATATTCAGCAGGACCCTGGAGGAACACCTGATGCATATCAGGAGGGTCTTTGAAAAGCTGCGAGAAGAACGAGTTATTAATAAATTTGAAAAAGTGTAATTTTGTCAAGAAGGAATTGGTATACTTGGGGTTTGTAATCTCAGCAGAAGGTCTGAAGATGGACCCCGAAAAGGTGAGAGCCATCATTGAATGGCCTACTCCAAAGAGCACAACAGAAGTGAGGTCATTCCATGGTCTGGCCAATTTTTATAGGAAGTTCATAAAGAACTTCAGCAGTATTTGTGCACCTCTCACAGAGACAATGAGGGGAGATAAAAAGGAGTTCAAATGGACATCAGGGGCTGAAAGGAGCTTTGATACATTAAAGAGAAAAGTTATAGAGCAGCCTGTTTTGGCACTTCCAGACTTCAACAAGGTATTTCAGGTGGTTGTGATGCCAGTGGCGATGCAATAGGGGTCATCTTGAGTCAAGGAGGCAAGCCAATTGCTTATTTCGGTGAGAAGTTAAATGATGCCCGGAGAAAGTATTCGAGTCTATGATCAAGAATTCTATGCTATAGTTCAGGCCCTGAAGAAGTGGAGACATTATTTATTACCAAAGGATTTTGTACTATTTACTGACCATCAGGCTTTGCAATACATTAATAGTCGGACAAAGCTGAACCAAAGGCACATGAAATGGGTGGAGTTCCTCCAAAGTTATACCTTTGTGTTGAAACATAGAAGTGGGAAGTCAAACAGAGTTGCAGATGCCTTAAGCAGAAGGCAAACTCTGCTGACTAGATTGACAGTAGAAGTAGTGGGATTTGAAGAACTGAAGGGTCTGTACCCTGCAGATCCGGATTTTGCAGAAGCCTGGAAGGCTTGCTTGATACCTATTACTATGGACAGAACAAAATGGTTGGATTTCTTAATCCAAGACGGAATGTTGTTCAAGGGTAGTAAGTTGTGCATTCCCAGAAGTTCCATGCGGGAGAATTTAATCAAAGAAAAGCACAGCGGAGGATTGGTTGGGCACTTTGGTCGGGATAAGACCATTGCCTTGGTTGAGGAAAATTACTACTGGCCACAACTTCAGCAAGATGTGCGGAAGTTTGTGCAAGGTTGCAGAATATGCCAGATGGCAAAGGGTGTAAAACAAAATACAGGGCTGTACCAGCCATTACCTGTGCCTGAGAGACCATGGGAGGACATAAGCATGGATTTTATCCTTGGATTGCCGAGAACACAGAGGGGAAATGACTCAGTATTTGTGGTGGTTGATCGGTTCTCCAAAATGGCACATTTCATTCCCTGCCAAAAGACAAGTGATGCAGTTCACATTGCTGGGTTGTTCTTCAAGGAAGTGGTACGACTTCACGGTCTACCAAGAAGTATAGTTTCAGATAGAGATACCAAGTTTGTTGGGTATTTTTGGAGGACTCTGTGGAAGAAATTGAAGACAGACCTAAAATTCAGTTCAGCATACCATCCACAGACAGATGGGCAAACGGAGGTGGTCAATAGAAGCCTGGGCAATTTACTGAGATGTTTGATAGCAGATCAGCCAAGGGATGGGATTTGGTCTTACCACAGGCGAGTTTGCATATAACAGTTCAGTTAATAAAAGTACAAATAAATCTCCGTTCTAGATAGTATATGGAAACAGCCCGAGGAATGTGTCCGAACTAAGAACGTTGGACAAAAGAGAAAAGTGTAGTGCCGAGGCAGAAGAATTTGTAGAACATATGAAAAGTCTGCATGAGGAAGTAAGAAGACAAATTACAAAAATGAACAGTCAATATAAGACAAGGGCAGACCAGAAGCGGCGGTTCAAGGAGTTCAAGGTTGGAGATGAGGTTATGGTGCATCTCAGGAAGGAGAGATTTCCTGCCAAGACTTATAATAAATTGAAAATGAAAAGGTTTGGACCATGCGAGAATATTGGGAAAGCGGGAGTCAGGAAATGCGTATGAAGTGGAATTGCCAAGTTGGCTTGATATTTCACCAATTTTTAATATCTCAGATTTAGTGGAATATCATGAGGGAGAAGGTACAAAAATGCGAAGTCCAGAACCATGGCAACTTCCAGCATCTACTTCAAGCACAGATGAGGCCGAGGAAGTATTAGATACCCGTGAAGGAAGGAGCACCAGAAACAGACAGTATACTGAGTATTTAATCAAATGGAAGGGCAGGCCTATTGAAGATGCAACTTGGCTGTCGAAGACGGAGGTTGACTGCTTGGGTCCTCCCCCAACAAAACAGAAGTGAGGATCACTTCTAATTTACCCCGGGTGTCTGATGCAGGAGCATCTGGGGACAATAGGGCAATCTTGCATCTTCAAATTGTTTCAGTTTCTTTTCTAAGTTCTTTACTCTTTGACCTCTTATTTCTCAGTATTGGGGAAGGTTTGTAGAGCAAGTTTGGTTTGGAAAGTTTTGTAAGGCAAAGGAGGGAGGGGTCGCGAAATCGCGACCCCAAACGTGGCAACGCAACTTTGGTAAGTTTCATCGCGATATCGCGACGTCGCGATATCGCGACAATAACATGAGGCAGAGAAGGGACTCTTCAAACGTCGCGATATCACGACGTCGCGATATCACGACGGTTTTAAGACGCAGAGGAGAGGGTCTTCAAACGTCGCGATATCGCGACGTCGCGATATCGCGACGGTAATACAAAGAAGGGGAGGAGGAGCTCTAGACGTCGCGATATCGCGACATCGCGATATCGCGACGTCGCGTTATCGCGACGGTCTATCAAATGAAGCAGTGAAGTTGGAGTTCGATCGCGATATCACGACAAGTCACGATTTCGTGACCTGTCGCGATATCGCGGCCAGTAAAGGGGCGACACGTGGCTGAGGGACCGCAAGACTTAAGGAAAATAGAAGGCAAACAAGACCAAGGGTAAATGACGAACGACCGGGCAAAGCCAAGCTGGACACGTGGCGGTCGTGAAGGGCACGTGGATCAAATTTGTGGCAACAGGGGGAGAAGCTTGGATGGATGAACACGCGACCGACCACGTGTGTACAAGCTAATTTATGGGTCACTTTAACTGTTAAGGGAGGAGTCGACCGCGCTTTTCTTCTCGACATTTTTGGCTTTGTAACATTTTACGGTTGGTAGTTTAATGGAGGAGCCGACAGTGCAAGGACGGTCAGAACGACGCGGCCAGTGCAGGAAGACCATTAATGCCGGTACCTTGGTAGATCGGGCAGATGGCCGTTTAAGACTGAAATTTCGAAAATCCAGGAAGAGGGAATTTTGAATTTGAAATTATATTTGGTGGAGGCATTGATTGCCTGGAGGATCGAGGCCTCGTTAAAAACTCGGAAAATTTCTTGTAAAGGGATGGTGAAGTCGGGATTGGGGAAGAGAGACTGTGAGCCTGGAAAATTATTGTATGACTGTATTAAGAAAGTTAATGAAAATTACTGTGATTCTACTGTGAATTTGTGGTGTGAATCCCGGCTTGCCATCACATTGGTATGTACCAAATAATGTAATATATTGAAAAATCCCCTTGTATTACATTATTTGGTTATTGAAGACTTGTCTTCAATATGGTCTTCATATTATTTCTTGAATTTGTATCCTTCATATTGTAGATACTCTTCATTTTGTTTAGGTTCAAATTCTTCTTCATGTAGACTCTTGGATGATGTGATGTTATTTGATCCTTGTAGAGACTTATTCTTTTTCCATTTGTTCTTCATATTGCAAGTCTTCATTTTTGCCTAGTTCCATTTCTTTGTCTTTAAGTTTTGTTTGGACTTATGAATTTAAGTTTTCTTTAATAATAATTCTTTGAAATAGGCATCATAACCTAAATGTTAGAATTCTTTCAAAACTCATGTAATACTCCTTTCTATAATGACAAAAGGAAGATGAGTGAGATCCTCTCCCATAATATGTGTAAGAATGTAAGTCCCAAAAATCAACTTTTTTATGGCCTTCTTTGTTACAATAAGTACATTTGAAGTTTTCTTGTGTTATTTTGAATACCTTGGCTTCATATGTTTTCTTGATCAACTGATATAACCATGCATAAATGGTTGAAGTAATTTTACTTTTACTTCTTTCATAGACTTGTAGAAAGAATTCTTGTCGTACATATTTTGCTAGACTTTGAGAGTGTTCACTGTAATTGTATTCTATCATATTGTTAGAATCTGTCTCTAAGGTATTTCTTCTTATTAGGCTAATTTATGATTTTTAAAGAATGCTTTGAATCCATATAGGTTCTTTTCTTCTATCTTCATATTTCATGTTGTTATTACCCTTTGAATCAAGTATATCTCTAATCCAAGTTGATTTATTGAATCCTCTATATTTAATAAGGTCTTCCATTGATAAAAAATTAATTTATTGAATCCAAGTGGACTATGTTGTTATTACACTTGCTACGAATCTACCTTTACTCTTTTATATTGGAGGCTATATGGGTGCTTCTGTTTTCTTATGCAATGTGCCACTTGTAGCATAGGTTATGGAGACTTCTTGACTCCCCTTAGATGGTGCTAATGTTCTTGTAAGATGAATGGACACTTGACACAATATTCATTATGTTTTTTGGACATTATTAATCCTTCCTTGAGTGTTGGGTGATGATTTAGAGTGTTGAGCACTCTTCTTTCCTAGAGACGTATGTTATGACTATGTACCAACTCTAACCCTTGTACCAAATGGTAATATCCATTTTGCTTGCTCAGGACAAGTGCTATAACCTTCTATGCATGCGCTCCCTTCTCCAACATATGAAATTTCAAGACTATTTCAATGTATTTGTTCTTCACTATTCCTCCAACGTATTCTTGCTTCTTTGTAACAATAATTGGTGTTGTTTCTTATCTCTTTAGACAATTATGAATTTTACCAAGGTTGGCTCCAAATGTGACTATTTTAGAGCACTCTAATGGTGGCTCTATGGTGATTTATTTCTTATAGTTTGATCTATTGGTATTATTCCTTTGATAATGCACCTTGTATTTGTAATATGCCTTACTTTGTGTAGATATAATGGTTGTGCTATGTAGGATTTACATAGGGTAATATTTTACAGGCTATAGCTAATGTCTTCTAGCTCCTTTACTAGTCGATTCTTGAGTTTAATGGCTCTTTTTTTAAGCACTCTTGTTAGTGCTTATTTCTTATAAATGAGTGGACATTGATGGAGATCTTTCCCCCTTGTGATATATTACTCAATGGTGCTTAATATGGTGGTGATACACACCACTCTTTTAGTGGTTTAATTCAACACTTTTTACTGCACGTCTAGTGTCTTTAAACACCTGAAATATACCTTTAAATTTAGAACTCTTTGCTTTCCAAAATCTACTATATTTTGAGGGATATTCTTCCTCACAAATGTAGGATAAATTTGCTCTTAAATTTACTTGAAAAACAATGTATACTATTCACTTATCACTCCTTTAAAAGCTTTAAATAATGTTATAATATTACATATTTCTCTAAAAATAATGGTGTGTAATAGTGTCTTTTATTTGACTTAATGACACTTCTAAAAAACTTTCATTTTGCTAGATCTAAATAACTCTAAAATTTGATGCTCTAAAAAACTCTTAATATGCTCCTTCAAAATATCTATAATAATACTTTATATGGGATCAAATTCAACACACCATTTTGTAGATCCTTTCTTTATATCTTGCTCTCTTGTATTTGGTAGAATGCACCTTTCATTTGCTATTAGTGGACTCTTCAATTTGTAGCTATAGTTGCTACCCAAAATTTGCTTTCTTCTCCTTCAAATATGTGCTAGCTGTCTCTAAAATTTGCAGCTCCAAATGCTGCCCTTTCCCTATTCAAAACTATAGCCAATATCCTCCTTAGGTTCTATTAGAATGCTTGATATTTGCTATCCAAAGCTATTCCAAATCTATTTCAAAAACTCCTCCAAATGCAACTAGCTTTACTCTTTCAATGCTGCACAAAATTGCAGCTTAAACTCATCTACTTACAAAATATGATTTTGTGATGTCCATAAAATTCTAAATCTGTTGCTCTCTTTTGTTTTTAAGCCTTCTCTTAGTTGGCTGTCCAAAAATATTTCAAAATCTTCTCAAAATATTTTCCAAAATATAATTTTCTGCTTCTACTATTTGCTATCCTGTGACCTTTTATCTTCTTCAAGAATCAACAACTTATGCTTTTACAAATTGACCTACAAAACTTTTGTTGTTACCTCCAAATCTCTCTAAAATGTGACCTCTACAATATTCTTGATTTCTTCTAACTTCTTGCTAAATTCTAACTTCAAATATGACCTCTTTGTCTATTTTGTTTCACTAGAATTTGGATGTCTTTATCTCTCCAAGATATTCCAAAATTTGACAAACTTCTTGCCAAATCCTTTTTCCTTTTGGGCTTGTTTTTGCATGGTGGCAATTGTCCCAATTTATTTTGGTCAAGTGCTTGTAATATTCTACCATGAACTCTGCTTTGAATCTCTTCTAATGGTCACTACTTCAGCTTTTGCAATAAGAATTTCTCTTGCATTTTCTTTCTTGAATGAAATCTTCTTGAGACCTCTACTCTTGGGTCTTCTAATCCTGTAGCCTTCAATTCTCTTAGTAAATGCTTTAATAAAACCTTACCTTTTTTTCTTCAATTTTCTAACTATGGGAAATTCTTCAATGATATCTCTTTCTTAGATCTCTAGAATCTACTACTTTTGTCTAAAATAGGACCTTCTGCAGTCCTTCTATATTCTATCTTCAATATTCTAATCTTGGAAGTTCTTCAATATGACCTCTCCTTGGGTCTCTATCTTCAGTCTTCAATATTCAATCTTCCAAAACTTGGAAGTTCTTCAATGTGACCTCTTCTTGGGTCTCTATATTCAATATTCAATATTAAATCTTCCAAAACTTGGATGTTCTTCAATGTGACTGCTTCTTGGATATTTATCTCCAATATTCAATAAAATATACTTCTTGGACCTCCTTCAATATCTACTTTTATGCAACAAAAGAGTTAATCTTTGCACTAGGAAAGCACATATACTTTCAAACAATCGAAGGTGAAATTCTTCTCTAGCTATTGTAGGAAGCTTCTCAACTTCTAAGAACCAATCTTCTACAACAAAACTTAGACAATAATAATCAGATGTTTTCAAAGTTCTAGAAATAATAATCTTCACTATCTATCTTTAAAAACTAGTGGAATCAAATTTATATTGAATCCTAGTCTTCACAAGTTTTCCTTTCAACCCTATTGAAATATTCTTGTCAAATAATAATATGGAATATTTACTTTCTTATCAAGCTTATCAATAGGATATCTTCTAAGGGTCTCGTAATCTCTTCAATGATAAGGTCTGTCTTCAAGAACTTTCTATCTCCTTCTATTCTTATTTTGGTCTAGAATAGGTATGTCCTTAAATATCACTGTTTTTTCTTCAATACAGTGAGAAATGCTATCTTCTATGGTTTCTCTTTCCAAAGGTAATTCCTTTATCTTCTTTGGTTTATTTTCCAAAGGTAATTTCTTTATATTCTCTAGTTTCTTTTCCAGAGGTAATTCCTTTATCTTCTCTGGTTCCTTTTCTAGAGGTAATTATTTTATCATTACTGGTATCTTCTTAACCAATAGAAATATTCTTTGCTTCTGATCTATATTATAACTTCTATCAAACAATCCCAAAACAATGATGTTTGCATGGAGTGACACATAGTGGCTGATATAATTTGTAAATACGTAGCGGGATTCATATTGATAGTAGTAATGGTGATCTCTTGTGGCTTTGATACCACTGTTATCTTTTGATGAGTAAATACTTAAAATAATATTACCTCAAGATCAATAATACAATTGAAATATGAAAGATATAATAATGCTAATCAATCAAACATATAAACTCAGAATCAACTATATAATAACTCAAATAATGTTAATGATAAATTCTCAAAGTTACTAAGAAATATTTATTGAATTAAGAGCTCAAAATACATCATACTATATGACCTTACATTGCTTGTATAGGTGAATATTTCTCCTTAATTATATCTCTTTTACATCAATAAATCCATATATAGAATGGAATGTGACTCTTCATATGGAGGTTTATTAGTCCTCACTCTTCCTATGACTCTTAATCTTCCTACTCTATTGAAACAAGTACATAGGGATAACTATGCATATTTAAATTGCCAAAATATCATTGCACACTTGTACGTTAAATTGCATGAAGTAAATCCTAATATAAGACACTCTTTCCTAATCTATAGATGTACCCATGATGGTACATTGGTATGTACCAAATAATGTAATATATTCCAATAGGTACCATATTACTGATAACAAGGAAGTTGTCTGTTTAACATTATTTGGATTGGCCACAGGTTGAATTTAAAGTGGAGGTTGTTTTGCTTGTTGTGGTTGTACACATTGTTGTCCTTGCATTTTTTGTTACAACCATGATGGATGTTGTTGATTTGATTGTTGACTCATCCATCTAGATTGAGACCACTCTTGGGAATATGCCCATGGGGGTTGACTCCAAAGTGGTTGAAGTGGACCTGAAGTAGACCATGGCATATACCAAGGATTATTTCCCTAATGTTTAGGAAAATTGAGAAGAATTTTGATATGAAAACTTAAGAAAATTACCCTCTTGTCTTTGCCCTGTAAAATTGAATTCTTTCATAGGTTGAGACTATTTTTCAAAGATACTTTTTAGTCCTCGTAACAAATCACATTGATTTGTAGGATGTCCATTTTCACAAATGCTACATGTAGCAAATATAAATATTTTGTTCAAATGACATTCACGAAGAGAGTGCTTCTTCTTACATCTTGAACAATATATGGCTAAAGATTCATCAAATTCATTTTTTTCATCTAATTTTTTTATCAATATGTACTAAAATATCAACTTTTAGATTAGCAAATTCTTCCATGAATTCTTTCAGAGCATTTTTATTGTTACCAATTTTGTGTTTTCTATGCCTTGAATGAGAATAATTTTTACAAAGTTTAATGATTTCCTAAAATTCAAGTGTATTTGCATCTCCTCTTCCCAAAATATCCAATACATCTCTTGATTCATCTTGTAGTCCTCTCAATAATATGGCTTTGGTAAGTTCAGTTTCAACACTCCCACATCTCTTATGAACAAAAGAAAATATGTCTAGATAGTCTTCTAAAATTTCATCTTTCTCTTGTTTTATTCTAAGCAATTCATCATTTTGATTCTTAACTTGATAATATTCTTGGTATCTCTCCAAAAATATATTTTCCATATCATCCCAAGTTTGTATTGAATCAGGTTCTAAGGTGATAAACCATTATAGGGCTGATTATTTAAGAATGGAAGGAAAAAATTTGAGCTTTTGCTTGTCATTAGTGTAATCATGAGCTTGACATACAATCTTAAACTCAAATAAAAACATATCAAGGTCTTTAGATGTAACTCCCTTGAAATTTGGTAATATAGAAGGTGAAATAACTTTCATGGAAGATTTTTGATTAAGATCTAATTGAATGGGGTTTTGAAAAGTTTTGGTAGGTGTACTATTTGCACTAGGGTGGAGCACATTACTGGCTCTCCCTGGATTATCTTGTGAACCTACCATAATGGGTTCCCAAAAATAATTATACATCCTATTAAATTGTCCAAAATGTATGGATTTGTCAAAATAAGGTGGTGTTGAACTATTGATTTTTCCTCTTTGTAATAATTTCTCAAGGAATCCTACACTTCTTGAAGTAGATGATTGTGATTCTTTGAAAATTTTAACATTTTTAGAAATCATAAATTCAGAAAAATTTGGCATAGTTTCAACCTCTTTGTTGTGCAATTTTTCTTCCTATGGTTTCTAAAACTTTGCTATGCTTGCATTTCTAACTTTGTGAATTACAACTATCAGTTTCACAACTATATTTCATGCAAGTTGCTATGTTTCAGGTTTCTACTTTGAAATTCATAACTTAGCATAACCAATAATTGTTTGACTATTTTATCTCCTAACAAAACCTATGTTCCTTGAAAACAACACCAAAAATTATGAGTATCATTATTATCATCATTTATTTTTATATTTATCAAATCCAGGGTGATGTCCAAGGCCGTCTATGATAGAAGGCTTTGGCTAGTTACAATTTAGGAATTTAGTTCACAAGCATTTAATCGATAAAAATGATGTTTTTTGGGTGTTTGTAAAGTCAGTCTAATCCTAATGTGCATAAATTGAAACTAAATTAGATTACAAAATTAAAAACTGCTTCTAAGATATAATATTGATAATTAACTTACAATTGCAAGAAATTGAAAATATAGAATTGAAACATGTTGAAAACAAAATCTATTTTACGTTTGCTCATTTGAAATAATAGAAATTTAAAATGCTAAATTGAAACCAACCAAGTTCATAATTTCTAAAATTGAAGTTGCTGAAATTAAATTGCTAAAATAGGAAAAATTGTTAAAAACTGTTAAAAAGTTGTTGAAAATAAAATTACAAAAAATATAAATAATAAATACACATAACAACACAGGTCAACTATCTACACATTCACTCTCACACATAACACTTAAAACACATGAAAAAACATACTAAAAATAGGAAAAATTTTGTTTACAAAAATATAGCAAGAAATCAGCAAAAATTACAATAAAAAAATTGTAAAAAAAACCTGCTAAATGCTCCTTCCTCCAGCCCTAAGAGTGGGCCCTTACTCCCTAGTATAGAATAAGGTAATGTCACACCAAATTATAAATTCTAAATTCTAAATGCTCTCATACACTCACAAAATCATACATGTGAAGAAAAATTGTACTTTATTTGAATTCAAAATACAACAGCTACAAAAGACTTTGTCTACTTTCTGACTTATGCACATCAACTTGGAATATCTATATACTAGCTCAACAAATGAGGGAGCTTCCTATAATTACTAATTTTCTACAGGAATTTTTACAATCACTAAATCAATCCTCTTTGTTGGCTATCATTGATTTGCCTACTTTATTGCAGGAGACCTAGTCTATATTGAGACATAAACTTACTTCAATAGTTTATCCGCATCTTCCAACTGATGGAAAAGGGTAAAAATAGCCTAGGATCATTTATCACATCTATATTTGCATTATTCTTCCTTTCTCCTTCTAAAATGGATGCATTTTTGCCTTTTCTATCAAAATAGTTCAACTTTGCCCTTCATTCTAGAGCAACTCTGGAATATAAGATAGAGACATAGTATTATACTGTTGCCACAAATTTCAATTGATTAGGAGAATATTAAAATGTGCAAATGGTATTTTATTTTATTTTTAGATATATTACATGTGCCTCCATTGACCTGGTAGGTGACCTCCTTAATAGTTGCACAATTCTAGTTTTTATATGTTGTTTCCAAATGTTCCTGCAATTTTACCTTTGTGTCTTGTTGCTTCATTTGGATCGTGTGGAATGTTACCAAGTGGACCAGGAGTCTTCCTAAGTCTACCTTCACCATTTTCCATCATTTCCATTTAGTCATTTTGACAAATTCCATGCCTCCCTTTATCAAGACAGGTGGTTGGAATTTGTATGAGACTGCTATTGTTGCTAGAATATCATGTTTTTCAGAAGAATGGTGGATCTGACGCTAAATCATATTACCAATTTGTATTTAGAGTTTAAAAACATTCAAATTATCTTATGCAACCACAAACCTTAGCACACTTTATTTGCTACCAATTTTATTATGCATTTTCACTAAATAATCATACAAAAATAGGGTGAAAATGCTTAAAAATAGTCAAAAATAGGGGTAAGCATTCCTGTAGACACCTAAAATATATAATGTCAAGGTGAATACTCATATGGGACATGCTAACAGACCATATGAATGATCTTGGACATATCCAAGGTGAAGTAGTGGTTTTAACCACTCAATTTGGGCAGAGTTGGCTAACTCAGCCTTAGCCACGGTTGACACCCACAGCTAACAGAGCTAGCTGCACCTCAGAGACATGGATAGCATCAAAGTAGTTTTAGGCCCATATTCAGTTATAATGACCTAGGTTATGAATCCAAACAACTTTTGTGTGGGGAAGCCTCTAGAAATTTCCCTCCAACTACTCCAACTACTCCAACTAAAGCAAGGCCTTCAAAATGCTATAAGACCCCCCTCCAAATTGGGGATAAGTCTGAAAGGATCTCAATTCAAAATGTAGTGAAGCCCTATCGAATTATAGACTCACTTGCTACCTTTGAGAGGAACACTTCTACTATGTAATTGGAGATCATGAATGCATTTGAAGTCGTGAAGGTCCTAGAGGTCTAGGAGAATAAAAAAACACAATTGAGCCAATTTCATCATTGATTCAAGAAATTCACATTGCCAATCCATCAGAGGACACTAAGGTGACCCTTGATCATCAATTCAACATGGAGAACTAGAGATCCAAGTCCAAATTTGGAGAGTAAGAACATTTTTGGCTCAACTGTAGTTGTTAGCCACGACTAACAGTACCATCTGCACCTCCTAAATGCGGTGAGGGTTTGATACCTAATTTCCCTTGTTTTAGCAACATATTTATATTTATTTGCATTTTTTTAGATAGATCTTAGTTAGATTTACTTTCTTAGATACAATTGTACGGTTGAATTAGAGATTTAGGATAGATTTCCTTCATTTCTTAGCATTTGGTAATTAGACTAGTTTCCTTGTTATTTTCATGCATTTAACATTTCTAATGGCTAATTAGATTGATTCATAGCTAGATATTTACTTCTTTATTATGCTTTATGACAATTTCACCATTTCTTGCATAGATTGATAGTTTTACAAGCTTTCTTGATTTCATGACATGTTTTGTGCAAGATTCCTCTAAAAGCCTCATCAAGAGAGGCATCCTTTGCTTTTAATTGTTTCTTGTTGTTTCTTGAATGTAGGGTTTTTAGGACTCCATTTTCAACGCATTCAAGGCAACAAATGCCTCTTCCAAGGAGAGAAGAAGTTCATACTTGACCTGGAGTAGTTCATACTATTTTGAAAGGCCTGAGGATTATGCCTACCCTTGTGAGGGATTTCTCATGATTGTAACAATTGTATCACATTCAGTATCCCTAAGAGGGACAAATTTGTAACCATGAATTGAGTCAATTTTAATAAAAGACACCTTCCTTTTGGTTATTTCAAATTTTGTCAATTTATGTATGTGCTTTATGTGATTTTCAATTATTACTAGCTTAGGTGTATGTCTTTTGGAATCGTACAGTTCCTAAACATTAAATCATGCAAAAAATAACAAATAATGCGTTCTAATAACATATTTGGCATAAAATAATATCATATATTGTTTTAAGGTAGTATTTAAATGTTCAGAACATGACAAAAATAAGGTATTTCTGGGCCTCATCATGGTCATTTCCCTACAAAGGGGTATAGCATTAAAACCATCATCCTAGAAGTTGTTGAGGAGTGACCACGAATCTAATATCATTATTATTGGAGATCTCTATGTCTACTTACTATATATTTTTACCATAAGCAACAAGGTCTCAGCTCCAAAAAGAACTAGGTCCTTGTAACATTAATGGCTCTAGAAATAGATACCTCAAGATTATTTGCAATCAATGCAAAAGAGCTTAGGCAAGATTTTGAAATAGGGATTTTAAATTTTGGGAGGGAAAAGTTCCCAATGTTTGCCTATAAATATTAATATTTTCTCCATTGCAAAGAAGACAAATATAGTGTTAATTACTCATGCCTATTATCTTATCCAAATAGTTTCATTTTATCTTATTTTATCTTGTGTAGTGATATGGAATCAAACCTCGATTTATTCTATGTATAGACCCCTTCAAGCCCTTGCATTATGATATATGTAATTTTATGATTATTAGAATATATATATATATATATATATATATATATATATATATATATTTATATATATATATATATATATATATATATATATATATATGAGTTGTGGATAATTGCTTCTAACACATTCTTGCTTGTATGCAAGTTTGCATGGGAACCTCGTGACTAGTATTTGTCCCTTATACATATTTCATAAGAAATAATATTCATGTTGCAATTACACGTGCTTAATTTCCTAGCATAAGTGGCTCATGTGTTTATTAATCCCATCACTACATAGAGGACCTTACTCTTGGAACATTACCACCCTTTAGTCTAGGCTAGATAGGTATTAAAATTTTTATTTTCTCTCTTCCTTTTTCTCTAACAAAATATGGTAGACTAGGCTAGAGTAGAAAAGAATGTGCCAAGAAGACACCCAAACAAGAAGTTGGCCTTAGTAAGACACACTGAATGTTGTCCTTAGAGTCATGTCCTATGCTACCCAGAATTTTAAGATTGTATGCTTTGTGTGAGGAGTAGGAATTTGACACACCCAACATCTACAATGTGTGGTCACTATGCCAAAGCATGGGCTAAAGTTAAAGCATGTGTTGGAGGGTGGTCACTATGATGGAATAGTGGTCACTATGCCAAAGTGTGGGCTAGAGTAAGATAGCCAACATCACCAATATCTTCTAAATGGTTACCAAGGGTGTTAAGTACCCAAGATAAGTCTTTAATATTATAATATTTTATTCAATATTCTACTATTATAATAAATGTAATTATACCATATATGTGGATAAGTGGTAGTGGTAGGTAATTGAGCATTATATAATGTAGGCAGGAGGCTCATATGGGATATAGATAGGAATATTGTATTTTATCTCAAGTTAAAATATATTAAGGAGTGGTTTCCTTCCAATAAAGAGCATTGTACAATGTTGCCCAACCTTAAGGGTTTGAATTACATTTTGAATAAATTGGATAATTAGTATTAATTTCATAAATTATATTATGTGGAATTATTAATTGCAGTTGTATATTTAATATTTCTATAACATATAAATATTTTTTGTGGAGGAAAAAGGAGGTTCATAACAAGTGGTATCCGAGCATTGTGTAGGGTTGTGTTTCATTGTAGAAGCTTCAATACCCTATGACTTTCCAGTGTCATATTATAATGTAGAAGTTTCAATAGTCCATTCATTATTGGATTTGAATTTTGGTGCTTGATAAGTGCCTACATTAGGATAATAACTATATGCAGGACTGGGTGTAAGTCTTGACCACTTAACTAGGAGAAGCACTTGAGTTAATATTTTTCCTGAAACTAATTTTTAAGAGTATCCCAAGAACCCCAAAGTAACTAGTTTGATTATATCACCAGTGAAAAGGGTCAACAACCCCACAACATATTAGTAGTATCTTTTCCCTATAAGAGTTTACAAAGAGTTATTGTTTAGAGGTAAAACGATGGCTAGTTTCTCAACAATTTTTACTTAGAAAATTATTGTTGGTATTCAAAGAGTGTTACTCACTTAAACAACCTTTGTGGCTAGTGAGATTTACGTTAAGCCATTAGAAATCCAAATTTTGAGGCCCAATTTGTTGCTAGGATTTCCACAAAAGTGCCATATAGTCATCATAAATAGTCTTTACATAGTCTCCATTGTCTACAATAATTTTACAACTTTAGTCTATAGTTGGTAGTAGTATTCCAAAAAAAAACCTATAGAGCAAGCAATTAGTAAAAAAAAATCTACAAAGGAAGCATTTATCATTTTCTCATCCAAGTTTAGAAATACACAAACCATAGTTGGGTAGTGCCATTATCATAAAAAGAGTTTGTAGAGGAGGTCATTATTAATTACTAGTCTAAGTACAAAAATACCTAGTCCAAAGTGGGTAGTATTTAAAAAAAATAAAGATTAAAAAAATAGTCCACAAAGCAGACTATTATCGGTTGCTAGAATTTCATACTCTGCAAGTCATTAATAATTGTAAGCTAAGTGCCCAAAAAAGTTTCAAAGCACATTATCGGTTTCTAAAAGCACACAATCTATAAGTAATTAACAATTGTTAAGATGAGTATAAAAAAAAGTAGTAAAAGGTTTGTAGAGTAGGTTGTTATTAGTTATTAGAAGTACAATCTTTAAGTCATTAATAGTTGTTAAGTTGAGTGCCAAAAAACAAAATCTGCAAAGTAGATCATTATCAGTTTTTGGAAGTACATAGTTTTTAAGTCATTAACTGTTTCTAGTTGAGTGAAAATATTTGTTACTTAGGATAAGCAAATCAGTTGTAGTCTATTTTGTTTCAAATACAATATGAAAATTTCATTGATTAATTGAAAGAAATAAAAGAGACTTGAGGAGTTTTTAAAAAATCCAAGTTTTGTTTTTTTTTTGGATTTGAGGTCATGGATTTGCCAATATTCACTAGAAAGAATGATGATGCTAGGGGATGGTGGAGAATTTTTAAAATTTTAAATAATTCAAAATAGAAAAATACAATCTTTAATTCTTTCAAAGGGAAAGTTGCATCATGATTTATAAACTTTAACTGGACCCATTAATATATATTCACACAAGAGGAATGTGAAGATGCATTATTAATCAAATAGGTATTTGAGAAAAGGGTAGTTAAGACCCAATATGAATAAATAGAACTAAAGAGAGAGTTGAAATTTTTTAAGAAGTTAGAGGAAGAAAAAAATAAGGGTGATTATATACATATTGAAGGCAAAAATATTTTGGCATTAGATAAGTCAAAGACTGCTAAAAAAGGTTTATGTCTACGAGAATGTACAAAAGAAATAAATAAAATAAACAGGAAGACTAAATACTATGTAAAAGAAATAAAGAGGCAGATAATTTGAAAAAAATTAACAAAAGAAAAAGATAAGGATGATAGTGTACAGACTGAAGGAAGCACCTAAGGCATTGTAGAAAATTTTGAAATTATGAAGTTGATAGAAGATGTAATTAAGATTCTGGAGGAACAAAAAACATGAATAAAGAGGACATGGTAGAAGTAAAAAATACAGATGATAATGTGTAAGTTGAAAGAACCACATCATTGGTATATAATTCCAAAAGTGGTTAGAGGTTTTTGTTTAATTTTACAATTTCTATTTTGCAGGTTTATGGTTACATCCAAAAGAAAAATGTTATTATTTCTATAAACCCTACCAATAGATACAATGTCATTAATATGTCTTTGGCTAAGAGGTTGTAGGTTTAGGTACCCAAGCTAAGTACTTAATATTATATTATTAAATTCAATATTATACTATTATAAAATGTAATTATCCCACATGTGTGGATAAGTGGTAGTGGTAGGTAGTTGAGCATTATATAATGTAGGCAACAGGATCATATAGGATATGAAGAGAAGAATATTGTATTTTATCTCAAGTTGAGATATATTAATGAGTGGCTTCCTTCTAATAAGGAGCATTGTATGTTATTGGCCTACCTTAAGGGTTTAAATTGTGTTTTAAATAAATTTAGAATAATTAGCATTAATTTCATAAATTGTATTATGTAAGATTATTAATTTTAGTTATTTATTTAATATTTCTATTGTTAATGATTTTTGTGGATGAAAAAGGAGGTTCATAATAGAGAGTGCCCACCCATACCTTTTTAGGTATCTAGTAAAACACAAGCCTTAGAGTCACAAGTCATATCCAACATGTTCCTCTTGCAACTATCATCACATAGTCTCAATCTAGGATGTTGCACTAACACAAAATAACTACACCAAAATCAACATATCTAGCAATATTCATATTTAGATCCATATTATTTTGGCTATGGAAAATCCTATTAGGACTCCTATCGTATGACCATTTCCACCTACCATTATCTCCTCCCCTCCATCCCAGAGCTAGATACTCAAATTCCTATCTCAAATGTTGTCATAGGGCTTAAACTGGATCATCAAAATAAATATTGGTGATCGAATTCTACACCAGTTCTAGTGGAAAAAATACTTTGGAAAGCAACCAAATTTAAGCTTGACTTGGTATCATCACCGAAAATATATAAGAGGGAATTAAGTAGTAGTACCAAGAAAGGGTAGGATAACCCGAGGAGGGACTTGAACCCACTGAATCTAATGTTACTAAAGGAAAAAAAGGGGTTTCATCCAAATTTGATATACATGATGCTCTACCAGCCACCATATGGAATTTGAAGGAGGTACTTCTAAGCAGATCCAAACATCTAGTCTAGGGTATGGATTAGGGTTAACAGAGCCATATGATGAGCAAGGATCAAGTCTACATTGAAGGAACACTAGAGGACCTCCCAATGATGTTGCATAAACTTCTAAGGGTTTTAAAAACCAAAGGTGTGGAGGTAATAAATATTCCCCCATAATGTGGGTTGCACTTGCCAAAGGATCCCAAAAAAGAGGTCAAAGGGTACTAATTCCCAAGTCATCCTTATATGGAAACTATATATTAGGGAATGAAGGATCAAATAAGCAGTGGATGGCCTAATACCCATTATATGGAAGAAATAAAGAAATAGGATGAGTTTTTGGTTGATAATATTCTTGGATGTTTTCCTACAATAATCATATAGTATTCAAAAAAATAGGTAAAATTTATTGGTAGAGCATAGTCAGAAGGTGAAATCCCCATGTTTGGCTTTAGCACAAAGTTCCTCATAGGTTTGGAACTTAATGTCACTTGAATATAGCTAGTTATTCATTGGCTCCTACCTAGGATGGGCCATTAATTCAAGGTAACAAATAGGTAAGAGCGGTGAAATTTTAGATTAATCTAGTTTGGATATTTCTAGTATCAATGAAGGAACCCTGGGCAAGCTACCCGACACATAAAACATATCAAAAGTATGTATTATACTATAAATATGCAACATGTAGAATAAGATGGGTAAAATCTAGGTGAAGTTGAGCTGGGGGTTGAACTGTATAGTGGCACATAAGAAGGGGAAGAAAATCAAGGTGCTCGTGTGAAGCAAATTTTGAAAAAAATATGCCATCACATGAGCATGCGAGGAAGGTTGCATGAACCAAGAGGTATGGAGTCAATATTATAGCCAAAAAAGGGATATATGTTGTAAATAAAAATGAGAAGGGAAACTCATGCTTTCACTGATTCAACTATGCTAAGGGGAATGTTTTCTCATTATCTTGTCAAGTAAGACTAGATGGGATGAAGGACTTAACACAACCTTCTAAAAACAAGAAATTTCTATAAAAGAGGAGATCCTTCTTTGCTACATTCCATAAACTTATAGATATTGGTTTTCCTTCAAGAGATTCTCCTCCCACTTCTTGAGCTCCAAGTTCCTTGGATTTTATCCATAGAATTTGTGTCCAATAGATAAGGATACCGCTTTTGGGTTATATACCCCCTACAATTAGAGGCCCCCTTATGAGTCACCAAACTATAGTGAAGACTTCACTATAGTAGGTAAACCCATCATAGAGAATTATTTTTAAGTGAGGTTGTTATCTAGTGCTAAGTAAGATGAGGGGACTAGAAGCTCCATCCACCTATCAAGTTAACGATCACAATGGGAAACCCATATTTCATGCTATAAAATTCTAACTTACTATGTTTTTTGATGGCAGGTCTCTGTCACGGCTCATAGTCATGGTTAACAGTTATAGCCGCACCTCTAAGCCATGGGTAATAGTGTTAGCCACACTTGATAGAGGTGGTTAGTAGAAAATAGAACAACAACAGACAAAAAACAACATTATCAGACTTGGATCTAAGGTAGGTCCCATTTTCTTGTATTTTCTATTCTATCTGTGTTTTAGTTGCCATAATGTAATAGACAAATAGGTTAAGTAGAAAATATAGCAAAAGGTAGAATGGAAAATTCGTAAATGCTTTGTAGTTTTCTACTAGTTGTTGCTAGGAGAAACGGATCTCTAATTGCAGTCTGTCCTAGTCTCCAACAGTCTAGGCCATTTCATATTTTGAGTTTGCATGCATGAGGCCAAATTAGTGGCCATTCCTTCATAGGTAAAATTGCATTCTCTAAAAAATCATCTAGCATAGTCGTGCATTCTCTTAAAATAAAATGTTCTTTTTCAAAGCATGTAGGGAAAATCATGTAAATGATGTTTGATGCATTTTATTTTTCATGCAAAGTAAAAAGAACCACACACAACACATACTATCTAAATTCTAGTGAGGTCGAAGTAATATCCATCCACTAGTAGGGTTCAACGACGATGGCAGTTATTTCCATCCGTTGGTCCAACTCCATCGATCCTTGTTACTAGACCAATATCGGATCCAAGAATCGACATAGCCCATGGAAAATTTGTACATATCTCTCTTCAGAGAGGTATATCATTGAATACGGGTGAGGATCGAAAGGACTTGTGCTCCCTAACTGTGTGTGGACTTCACTACCACACATTATAGGTTGCCTTACGTGACCATGACTTTTATTTTTGGTTGTTGAGCTACGAGTATACAGGTGAAAGCCTTAAACTATTTAGTATATCATTAATAATTTCAAACATGATGAGAGTAGTTTAGATTTTTCAAAAAATCTCAAACACATCAAACTAGTTAGAGCTCACAAAAAAAAAGTTGAAAAAAGATAATCATCATTGTTTTCTTTGTGTGATTTAAAATTTACAAATGATATAATAAAATATCATGGTTGAAACATGAAGAGACCGATCCGAGCGTAGAACCAAGGTCAAGGCTGAAGCTCCACCTAATGCACAATACAATGTGGAGAACCCTCAATCACAAGATCCTCCCGAATGATGTTCGATGAGCATTAGAGGGGATAACTCTATGCACGGGGGTTCTCGTCAGAATACCCCACTTAGAGGAGGCAATGCACATACCTCACGAGAGATATCTGAGTATAGAAGATCCTAGAATGGGGACTTCATGCATGGGAGCATTTATCATGATCATACCTCATGGATCCACTAGATATATTGAAGAGTACATCGTTGAAGATGGAACAATAAACAAATTGATTTCCATACGTACTCATGAGAAAGGAGGCTCCATGCCCCCATAATTTCAGAATAGACAAGTAGAAAATCCACCAATTTAGGGGTAAGAAGAGAGGGTTGCTTCAAGGCATAGGCTCTCACAAACTCCAAATAATAAACTTGGTAAGTTCACATTTTATGTGTCTACGATTGGAGTCAACCGTACACCACCACATGAGCCATGGTGTACTAGGCAATTGGATGGTCTAGATAGAGTCTTAGGGAAACTAGGGTATAAGCCCTTAGTCACACATTCTCATTCTACGAGTTCGCATAGTGGGAGCACACATCAAACCATTCAATAACTAGGGGAATGCTCTAAGTGTCCTCATATCATTCTTGCCCCATCGATCCATGAGGATATAGAGCAAAGACAACACCAAAATGTAAATATTGTCTACACAGACAAGGGCAAAAGCGTGGAAAAAAATTCAATCAAAGGTCATATTGATATAGCTTCTAGGACAACACGAACACACAAAAGACCACATACAGTCGATCTTGTAGATCGATCACAGAGATTGGTGTCATAGAAATGATAGAAAATTATCCAAGATTAATTGAAGGATGTTCGTGTAGAGCATGAGCACCTTGAAAATGAAGATACTCAGAGGTAAAGGTTGCATAGGAAATGTATTTTTGAGTAATGCATGTGTGAACAACACATCCTTGAGCAAAAGGAGCATGCTGAGAAAGAGGATTGATTGGATCAGTCTAATTTACCCCCTCGTAGTGAGTATAGGGAGCACACTCATAGACAAGTTACTTCATAGCCTGATCTGTGCCCTGAACATATGGAGAACTACACTTACCACACGACCCAAAACATGATACAAAACCAACCGCTCGAACATCATGGGCATACATAGTATGAAGATGTTGTAGGAAATGATCAAGAACAAGAGTATCCTGAGATCTCCCAAGTCGAATTGGAAGATGAGCCTCGTCCTCCACCTCGATTGAAGAAGAATTTATCTCCAAATGTTTGCCAATGACCTCTCAAAGAAGAGGAAATTCTATCTTCAAAGGCCTATCCGACCTTGGAAGATAAGGTTCAAGCTATAGAGAAACAAGGGATGGTTTATCAAAAACCAACCTTAAGCAAGATTCATAATGAACCTTTATGGCCTTCGGTGCCAATTCTAGCGTATCTTGAGCATTTTGAGATGCCAAAGTTGGATAAGTTTCAAGGTGAGGAAGATCCTCAGGAACACGTTATGAGCTTCATAGATATGTGCTTTCATATTGAAAGTAATGATGCCCTGTTACTGATAAAGTTCATCACAATCCTTTGTCCTACTCAAGAGTGGTTTAATCAAATTAAAAGACACAACATAACCAATTTTGAATAATTGGCTAACACATTTATCGAATGCTTCTCCTTCAACATCAATAAGAACGCTAATATGTCTAATCTGGATGCTTTATTACAACATGATGACGAGCTGATCATGGATTACAACAAAATATGGAGAAATATAATGGTAAAAATACCATTTTCCATTATGACTACCGAACTGACTCGGATGTTTACCAAGAGTTGTGTGAAGCACATCTCGTTACTGCTACAACTACAATAGTACCAAACATTCGAGGAGACCTTGGTGCAAGCCAAGGTGATAGAGGACATCAAGTTATAAGAGGGTAACTTGAAACTCAGGAACAAAAAGGAATGGAACAAAAAGAACACCCACAACCAAAAGGAGTAGGCCAAGCTGACTCATATCAACCAAGAGTTGTTAAACCTCTAGAAAGGGGATAAGGGATAGCAACAGAATTATCAAGCCCAACCTCCTCCTACACAATACGATCAGTGCAATAAAAACAAGAAGGGTAAGAATAAAGAACAATGCCCACCTCACCAGTTCACACCTTTATTAGAATCGATGACTTTGATATTACATCAATTGTGCGAGTCCAATGCCATAAACTTACCTAAAATCAAATTGATAGACCCTAATCAACCTAAACCAAAGGGGTATAGGGATGATCTGTATTGTATTTTCCATAGAGCGAAAGGAAATGACATAGAAGTATGTTGGAGTTTCAAACATTTAGTACAAAACATGATTGAAATAGGTGAGTTAACAATGGATAACCCTTAGGCTCCAGACAACCAGAATATGGGGATCTTCAAGAACCCCTTACCAAATCATGAGCCACCGAGGAACAATGTTGGACATGTGAATCAAGTGCGGGTTGAACTACCAACTCAAGGATTTATTGGTATGGTTAATGTTATCATAAGGTAATGGAGGTAAAAAAGATTGAATCCACATCTAGCTCCCATCAGATTGAATGTTGCACCTCAAAAAAGGCCAATTCAAAATATTCTAGGCCCACTAGCAAGACTGGTGGTGACTATTAGGAGTAGGCTAGTTCAAAGCCTACAGATAACTCCAGTGAAGTTGTCAATTTATGAACTAATTCAGTAGTCTCCCAAGCATAGGGAGACACTCATGGATATTCTAATATCAGTCAAAGTTCAATCCTAAGATCCTAAAGCTTTCAAAAACTTCATGGAACATGTGCAATAGTGCAGTGAACCGGTCATCCAATCTAGTTATCATGAGATTAATATGGTCTCCACTACTATAACAGACTCGTCACTACATATTATTTCATGTTTTAATCACACACCATTCAAATAGGTTTTGATTGATACAGGGTCATCAATCAATATAATTACAACCAAGGCATTAACGTATCTAAAGTTGCCAAAGTTACATATTGTACCTTCCTATTCCACCTTGAGAGCATTCAATAATGCACTATGCTCAACGGTAGGTACCATAGTTCTTTCGATCCAGGTTGGACTAAAGACCATCTCCGTGATGTGTCATGTGATCGAAGGCACCATGCAGTATAACATCCTCTTGGGGAGGCCTTGTATTAGAGAAATGTGTTGTGTTCTCTCAATATTACATCAGTGTATAAAGTACATACACAAGGGACAGGTTTAAATGGTACCGTCTAACAAAGAGACATTCAAATACGTGTACTTAGCTATTTTTTTGAGGGATTTTGTTATCCCCTCAATGCATCTAGATCTATGACTGACGTCACCTATTATGCATCCAGAAGGTAAACTTAAAGGAATGTGCATGATATCGTCTATGGTAGCACCGTAGTTATCAAAGCACATTACAGTAGCTTCAACTAAACTTACAACATCCAAAATGCCTAAGAATGATAAGAAGCTTAAGGCATTTATGGGTGACAAAGAGTCAAAGCAAAAGCCCAAGGAAGCAACTGTCGAGGTTCCCACTCCCATGGATGAGCAGGATGCTCAAAATATAGTCAAGGAGGCACCTCAACCTGCCTCACCTATATCTTCAGTAGGGTCATCAACACCGCTGATGACCATGTAGTGGGTTAAATTTGGGTTAGTAGAGTACATTGTGTAGAATATGATGTTCATGCCAATTATTAAAACTGTTGAAGACATGGGTCGACCGCAACCCATCATGTGATCGTAGGGATGGTGGTACCACTAGGGGTGCTGCCCAACCAAACAAACTTCATTTATGGAGGCCTATAAAAATTGGTAAATCAAATACCCATAGATGAATATGATGATGAACCATTCATGATAAATATTCATTATCTGTATAACCCTAAATTTACCTTGCACTACTTCTATCATTACCATTGGTATGGTTATGGCTTGGGATTATTTGAGCAGGGGTTCAGAGTTCCCATCGAACCACAATATCAGCTACCAACTGATTGGTTTGGGTTAGGCTATCATATTCAAGGATGAGATGAGCTCCTAGTAGCATCTTTAGATCATCTAAACCTCACTTTAGGGGATGATATGGATTGGAATCCTTATCACCCTAACCCTTCTTATTTACGAGGGGATAATAGGTTGGTAACCTATGTCTCAGAAGTGCCTCCAAAGATTTATCATGATCATGTCATGGTAGAGGTAAACAAAAGAGATGATCCAAGATATGACTTGGACAATCAAAGCCATAAATATATCAATGACACAGGTATGCAGATCCAAAATCTATATACAACGATTGGCATTGAATCAGAATTTTCTTTTGAGGATGTGCAAGCAGTGTCTATTATCAAAAGTGATGGACTAGATTGTGATTATGGAATAGATGATTATGATATATCATCACACCATGAACGATACAAGGATGAAACTAAGTTGGCCTACCTAGACCCTCTAAATATGTGTCATTTGTTACCATGGAACAAATGTGTGAGACTAAAGAATACTTCATGGTCGATAGTGACTATGAGGATGACACAGAGCAGGCCTACCTTGGGCCCCATCTTGTAAATCACCCAATTATAGGGGGCAATTATGATTAAATCATATACAATAGTGATGATGAGGATGAGGCTGAGAGAGCTTATATTAGGCTTTTGTATTTGTGCCATTGACATGATCCGTTTGACATCGACGAGATGTATCGGCAAGTCTATCCTGGTTTGCATCTCAAAGGAAGACCACCTAACTTGGATATGATTTACCATATATTCTTCCTTGATCCAATGATGTACATGGAGCTCCTTGAACCCAATGATTCTATTTTTGAGTTTGTCCATAGACAAGATCCAAAGATCCCCATACACCCAAAAACACATCTCAGGGATGGAAGTTATATCAATGTAGAGTCACATGCATGTGGTCTTGGAGAGAAAATCCATTCTATCAATATGATATCCATTAATTTTACCACTCCACTTCACAACGTAGCCTACCAATCTAAACCATTGTATTTGAATATAGATGCTATTGATTGGGCTCACACTGACTCACCACTAGAGACAAAATATTTATTCCCCAACAAAGAAATGCTGCAACATTTTCACTTTATGCCAGGTTGTGCACATGATGTTTATCACATTGAGGGAAATTATAATGTAGGACCTTTAAATCCAGTTGATGACATCCACTTGATTCCTATGCCTCATCAGCTTGAGGAGGGATCACATATGTCAGTAGAGGATACCTTCGATGTGGATATCAGTAATGATCCCACTAATCCAAAGAAGGTCAAGTTTGGAGAGAGTCTATCTCCTGAGGAGCGTGTCATACTCATCTCTCTATTAAAAGAGAGAACTGGAATTTTTTCTTGGACATACAAGGATATACTGGAGCTAGATCTAAAACTGGTTACTCATAACATTTCACTAGATCCTTCTAAGAAACCTGTCAAGCAGAATCTCTAAAATATGCATCCAACTATCACCTTAATGGTTAAATATGAGCTGTAGAAGCTGTTGGATGTAGAGTTCATTATCTCCATTGACTATCCAGAATGGGTATCAAACATGGTACTTGTAGGAAAACCTGATGGAAGGATCCATATTTGTATGGATTTCAGAGACCTCAACAAGGCAACACCCAAGGATTCATTTCTGTTTCCCAACATATATGCTCTTGTAGATGCAATTGTAGGTCATGATATGCTCTCCCTTATGCATGGTTTTTCTGGTTACAATTAGATTTGGATTAAAGCCAAATACCAACACAAAACTATGTTTACAATGCCATGTAGGAAATTTTACTATAAAGTTATACCATTCAACCTTAAAAATACTGGTGCCACATATCAGCGATCCATGACATTTATGTTTCATGAATACATGTATAAAATATTGGAAGATTACATCGATGACTTATTGGCAAAGTCATTGCTACATTCAGAGCATGCAGAGATCCTGAGGAAGATCTTCAATCGTCTGATAGAGCATAATATCAGATTGAATTCCAAGAAGTGCATATTTGGTGTAACTTAAAGAAATCTGTTGGGATTCATCGTTTCAAAATAATACATTGAAATTGATCCAACAAAGGTCAAGGCCATTTTAGAGATGCGTCCTCTAGTAAATATCAAGGAATTAATAAGCCTTCAAGGTAAAGTAGCATCCATAAAGTGATTTATTGCATAATTATCAGATAAAAATTGACCCATGAATCAATTTATACACAAGGGAGCCCCATTCAATTGGGATGAGGACTGCCAAGCGGTATTTGCTAAGATTAAGCAAAACCTGGAATGCCACTAGTGCTAGCTCCACTAAGATCATATGTGCCTTTTTTGCTATATATATCGGCAACCAACTTTGCATTGGAAACCATGTTAGCCCAAAAGAATGTACAAGGAAAATAGCAGGCCATATATTACATCAATCACATCTTGGTGATCTATGAGCTCAGATATGTGTATGTGGAGAAGCTATGTTTAGCAGTGGTATTTGCAACGAAGAAATTACGATATTATACATTGTTATACGATGTACGTGATATCCAAATAAAATCCTTTATAGTATATGATGAGCAAGACATATCATAATACACGTACTGTGAAGTGGATTATGCTATTGATAAAATTCAACTTGGAATTCATCAGCCAAAATTCCATCAAGGGATAGGTCATAGCTGATCAACTGGTTGAGGTACCTCTCAAGAATAGTAGACCTCTCACCATAGAGCTTCTTGATGATGCAATATTTGCACTTCAGAAGCACCCAAAATCGAAGAACCAGATAACAAAGTTGATATGACTATGTTCTTTGATGATTTGAAGTGTGAGCAAGGGGGTGATGTAGGAATTGTATTTTTCACACCACAAGGTGCTCCAATGCCCTTATCAGTTAAGCTAGAATTTCCTTGTACTAACAATAATGCTGAATACGAAGCCCTAATCTTGGGCCTCCAAATAGCTATCACCATGAAGATTAAATGGTTAAATATCTTTGGTGATTCTCTTCTCATAGTCAATCAAGTGAAGGGAATTTTTCAATGTAGGTATCTCATATTGAAAGCTTACAAGGATTTTGTTGATACATATCTAGCCCAGCTAGAATGGTACAACATCAAGGTAATCCCTCATTCATCAAACAGATTCGCAAACACTATGTCATATTTGGGATACTTAATCCCTCAGAATCCATCTTCCAAATTTACTAGCATTCATGTAAAGATGCTATCGCATGTCGTGATACATCGTGCGGCTTTTGATAACAAAAAATCAATCAAAATAATTCATATAGAACCAAACCATAAGTGGTTATATAGAGCTAGATACTTTATCAAGAAGGTGTCCTGGGGATATTTGATTTCATAGGGTCCTATGGAGAATGGCACAACCATTCACCATAAGGTTGTATCCCAGTCTATATTCACGCATAGTGAAATGCTAGGGGAACAAGTCAGCTTGACAATTGAGGCAGAAGCTTATCAATATTGGATGTCACAGTTACATGAATTCCTAAAACTTGGTTTAATCTCATAGGTATTGTCACATGCTATGAAACACACATTTAGATAGAAAGCGATAAAGTATGTCTTTCTTGGAGATATATTGTATCGTAGAAGCTACGATGGAGTTCTTCTTTGTTGTATTAAGCCCCAAGAATCAACTTGGGTGATTTTACAAGCTCATGACGGTACATTAGGTGGCCATTTTAGTGGCATGGCAATATCAAGTGCATCCTTCGAATGGGTTATCATTGGCCCACTATGGAGAAGGATTGCATCGCGTATGTCAAGAAATGTATCAAATGTCAAAATCATGCTAATCTTACGCACTTGCCATCGCAGGCCTTACAACCCATTCTAGCAGCTTGGCCATTTTATCTATGGGGTTTAGATCTAATTGGTAATATCTCTCCTTCGTCATCAAGCTGGCATACATTTATTATAATGGCTACTAAGTATTTTACAAAGTGGGTGGAATCCATTTCTTTAACAATGACAACTAGAGCGCATATTACGGAGTTTATACTTCACAATATCATTAGTCATTTTGGAATACCATCCAAGATAATTTTGGATAATGGAATGCCATTCAAGAACAAAATTGTGAAGGCTTTAATGTCTATGTACAATATAAAACACAATTTTATGACTCCATATTATCTGTAGGCAAACGGGAAAGTCAAGGCTTCAAACAAGACAATCGTAGCCATTTTTGAAAAAATATGGTACAAGAAAACCATAAATATTGGCACATTCAGCTGCCCCTTGCATTATGGGCTTATAAGACTAGAATTCAGACGCCCACTGGGGCAACTCCATTTTCACTATTATATGGCGTTGAGACCATTATAACCCTAGAGTTGGAGATTCTAACATTGTGCATCGCATTGAAAGAGTTTATTGATGATGGCACTACACAACAAGCTCACCTAGATCAATTGATGTTTCTTGATGAACGTTGCGTGAATGCCCTTGAGCATCTCTGCATTTACCAAGAGAACTTAAAACAAGATTACAATAGTAAAGTCCACTTGAGAGAATTTAAGGTTGGTGATATTGTATTGAAAGAGAACCAACAAAACTCAAACCTCTCGCTGCACCTACGAGATAAATTTACGGCTAACTGGTTAGGTCCTTACATAATATCAGAGTAGATTGGGCCTGGAACATATCACTTGACATCACTTGACAAAGTTGAAGAGCTTGAACCTCTCAAAATCCTTCATATTAAGGCACTCCACACATAATAATTTAAAATAAATAAATAAAATCTAAAAATGTGGAAAATTTCAAAATCCATAAAATTCACAAAAAGCCCCAAAGACATCATAAGCCCTTTGGTCAATGCACAAAAATCCCCAAAGGCATCATAAGCCCTTTTGTCACTTCAAAAAAAGTTTTAAAGGCATCATAAGCCCTTTGGTCACTTCACAAAGGCTCCAAAGGTATTTCAAATCCCTTGGTCAAAATCAAAACCCATAAAAATTCAAAAAGCAATAAAATATAAAAACATTGCACTTCATTTGCATCGTGCATTTCATCTTGCACTTGCATTCATTTAATTGCATTGCATTAGGTATTTCCATCTGTCACAGTTGCATTAAGATAAGTTTTTTTTGCAATCTTACAAATGACACCACACTTGTATTTCAATCATGCATCTATGCATTATCATTATCATCCATCACCCTTGTGAATAATTGCATTTTTCAACACAACCCCTCCTATTTCTATAAAGAATATGCTAGGGTTTTTTTGTCACTCAACCATATCTAGCGGTCTTCTCAAAAGTTTAAATAAAGCTTACTTTGATTTTGAAGATGAGGTCTAGTTTTGATAGCACTTAGCATATCAGAATCCCATCACTAATCAACAAACTAAACAAATCCTAATTAGGACAAGGGAAAGTTGAAAGTTGTGAAGTGGTACTAGGTATCCTAAGGTGAAAAAGTGTATCTTGCTCATCCCCCTATGCAAACGGTTCAAAAATTATGAAAATTGGCAAAAGGACAAGTTCATACCTACCCAAAAAATTCTTGCTTACATAAAAAGAAGCAAAATCCTAGAGTCAAATCCTATCCCTTGCTAAAAAAAATAGAGTATATATAAAATAAATAGTGATTTTCATCACTATTTATGAGCAAGTATCCCAAACCAAAATGAAGAAAAGAAGGGATTGAACTTGAATCCCTGGAGTTCTCAGCATTGGCAAACCGTGAGGTGATCCTTATGCACGATGATATGTCTGTCACATTAGCATTTCACTTTTGTACATACCAATGTTTGAATGTGGAAGAGCTAGCTTTAGGTGTCATGTACTGCCTAGTAGTCTAGTCCAACTGAAATCCAAACCTAAGATTGGGTGACCATGGGGTGATCCTCATTACAACAATGGGCTGAATGAATCCCACCTGGCAATGAGGTAAGTCTTATGTCTCATCAAAAATATTCATTTGCACACACAAGGGTAATGAATAGTTGGGTATGTCCTAGCAAAAAAATTATCTTTTAGAAGTCTAGTATAGTCAGTATACAACTTTTGATAAGTTAACTAGGGTGTTTGAGTCTCATGGAAAACCTCAAAAATTCCCAAATATCAACAACTATATTAAATCATTCAATTTCCAATTTTCTTTTATGAGATTTTGCTTGTTAGAAGTGTTCATAACATAGATTAGATACCAGATGGATATCAGCAATGATATTTAAATGTCCACTGACTATGCTGCACATATTCTTTTAATTTACAAAAGCTTATGAATACAAACAATACATCATTTCATTGCACATATGGGTGTTTAATTGATTAATTCTTATGATAAGATATATCAATTACATTCATGATTGTTATACATTCTTTGATGTCATCCATTAGATGGTTAAACTTATATTGCATTCATACACTATTTTTTAAGTGACTAAGACATACATGTTTATTTTCAGTATATTTTTAGTGATTAAAGCATACATGTTCATTTACATTAGATCATTATAATGTAAATACAATTGCATACATTGCATTCATAATATCACAACATCATAATTTAAATGCATACAAGTACAACAAATTAAACATGCATTTTAACATCAAACAGTGCATCCATATGCACACATCATATTAGTCCATATCCATATCTAGAGCACAATATCTAGTTATACATCCATCATCTAGCTAGTGCATGTCATTTATACATCACATCATATAGCATAAAATAAACATAACATATAAGCATTGCATCCATATGCATCTTATAAAAACATAAAATAAATAAATCTACACATATAATGAGTCTCATAAAAGTATGATCATATATATATATATGTGTGTGTGTGTGTGTGTTTTCAAAAAGTACATGAGGCATATGTCCAAAATACCCATAGGATACAACTGTGTAGGTCCTCAATATTATACTCAAAAATAGTACAATAATATCTATCAAGACCTGTACTAAGCAGGCCCTATGCCTCCTGCCTATGAAGCTCTTCCACTAGTGCCACCCTCCCTGTGAGTCTACCTCGAGCTAGAACCAATGGATCGCTCTGACCTATGAGTCCTATGATTGGGTTATGTTGATGACTACCTTGTCTCCCATGTCCTGGTCCTCTATGTCCCTGCAGTAGCAGTTCTCTATGGCACCTCATCCCCAAGTAGCTCAATATCTCCCTCCAGGTGAGAGATGTAGGCAGCCTCTAATGTCCATTCATCGAGGTGACGCTGAACCATGGCATGTAGCCTCCAGATATTTGTATATGGATCAAACCAGGTGCATCCCTATGTAACTGGGACTACAAGAGTAGTCTTGGAGTCGAGGGCTCCCCTCGTCCACCAATTTCCTGATCCCTCTCAAGGGTCATAAGCTATAGCTAAGATCATGCTAGATCTCGCTCGAGTGTCATTTTATCTAGGGCTATAGCAACACTATCAATCTGTATCTGGTGAAGAATCCTCTCCTCCTCATAGCTTTGCCATAGGTCCTATAACTATCTCAGCTGAGTCTGCACTACACTCAACTGCACCTATAGAGTAGCCACATTGGTATCCCTCTATAAGATTTGCATATGTAAAATCCCTATATATATATATTGGCCACATGGGCCCATTATTGTGCAGTCTCATCATCAAGCTCCTCCTCCCCATCATTTGAATCATCAACTTAGGGTACATCCTTAGTAGTTGTACCCTTGCCCCATCCGCCCTTGGTCCTATTGGCATTTTTGCCACATTGTTTTGATTGTTGCTTATTCATGCATAAACTGTTGAAGTTCTCACTCCTCTGTGTTTCCCTACGAGTTTTGTGCCAAAACAACTAAGTTCAAAAATTGTCGCGATATCACGACCAAAAGCAGCATGGAGAGCACGGGTTCAAAACTGTCACGATATCGCGACATGTCGCACTATCACGAGTTTTTAGAGGAGAGAGAAGCCAAAGTCGGAGAATGTCGCGATATCGCGACGTGTTGCAAAATCATGACACATGGCGAAGAATTAAGTTGAAGATTAAAATTGTCGCGATATCGTGACAGGTTATGTTTTTGCGAGGTCTCATGCAGAAAAGAGCTAAGTCCAAAAATTGTCGCGATATCGCGACATGTCGCAGTTTCACGGTCAACGGGGCAAGAGGTACAGTCAATGCAAACATGTTGCGATTTCGCGACATGTTCCGAAATCGTGACCCAAAGACAGGATGAAGGGCAAGATGAAAAATTGTCACAATTTCGCGACATGTTGCGAAATCACGACTTGTCTTGTTTTCGTGGAGGAGAAGTAGAAAAGACAGAGCCAAGTACGAAACGTTGCAAAATTGTGACATATCAAATTTTCATGACGAGGACCAAAGAGAAAACCAAGTGAGAGGAAAATGTCGTGAAATCATGACTTGTCGCGTTTTCACGATTCGAAATAGTGAAAGGACAACATGGAAAAAAAAAAATTCACGAAATTGCGATATGTCCTAGTTTCGCGGGGGAAAGCAAGGAACAGAATAGTACGAAACGTCGTGAAATCACGACATGTTGGGTTTTCGTGACTTGGAGGTGATAATGAAGATGATGAGAAAAAATTGTCATGATATCGCGACATGTCACAGTTTCGCGTCTTGTCGCGTTTTCGCAGAAGGACATGAAGAAGAAGGCAGAGAGCAAGAAATTGTCGTGATTTCGTGACGCGTCACGTTTTCGCGACCTAAGGTGACGAAGGAGAACAAAGAGCCAAATACGTCGCGATTTCGTGACATGTTTGGTTTTTGCGACCGAAAGTGGCAAAAGCGTACGGAGAGGGAAAATGTCACGATTTCGCGACATGTCGCGGTTTCGCGACCCATCACGGTTTCATGCCAGGAAGCAGTTCAGTGGCCCGATGAAGTATTACGATTTCCCAAAATTAAAAGCTCTCCAGAATTTAATGTTTTGCTGCTTTCCAATGCATGCAAGATGAAAGAACGTGCTCAGGCATGTAGTTGTTGAAGCTACCAGAATTTAAGATGCCTCCATTATTAAAAGCTCCTATTCACGATTTTCTAAGGGTTCAAGCTTGGTCCGAGAATGATCATTTAATGAAAGACAGTTGGTTCCTTGTTTCTGTTTGGATTGTGACTTCTCCGAGGCAGGATTAAGGGGATCATTTCTCTTTTTTGTTACATATTTTGTGGATCTCGAGAAAGTCTGTTTCATACTTTGAATGCTGCAGAGAGGCGAGACCTCTATAAATATCAATGTATATCTCAGAAAGAGGGATCGAAAGAAGGACTTTTGCTGAAAAACTTGTCAAACTTTTGCATAAATAAAAGATATTTGGCCTCTGATTCTACGAGCAATTTTTTGTGTGGTTTCCTTCTGTCTACTGCATTTCTCGTTTATGCTCATATTTTTATCTGTTGTGGGGATTTAAATTCTGTATCTGAATTTGAATATTGCTGGTGAAGAAGAGTGTGTTGGAATGCAATCTTGAAGGCAATCTGTGCAAGGTTGTAAGTAGATCATGTTACTGTCTTTACTATATGTTGTTCATGTGCTTGAGGTGTTTTTCTGCTGCTAAGCTTTCCTAGATCTGACAAATTCAGCCTGTGGCTATATTTCCCATTTCTTTCTGCACATTTCCTATCTCTTTCCTGCAACTTTAGTCTTCAAAAGTTAAGATTTAGCAAGGGGACCAGCCCTCTCTGGAGATTGGTCCGGGAGACATTTCTTTCTCTCGGCCTTTCAATGTTGGCCGAGTCTAGGGCGTATTTATTTTAAAATCCTTTCCTATGGTAGATTCGTGACCAACAGTTTTTGGCACGCCTGGTGGGACAGACTATTTCTGTCTCAGAAAGATCCATAATTTAGTCCAAAATTATATAAACCCGCCTGTGCGTAATAGTTTTTTCCATAGTATTCAGGTTTAATGTTCGCCTGCATGCAATAAAGTTAGAACATTTGGTGACTCTGCAGTACCCAGAAACCTCTGAACGTGGATACAGTGAAATCTGTACTTCATGATCACGAGATCGAAGTCCAAAAAAGTTGAAAATCTTGTTGAGTTTTTTGAACTTGACGACACAAAAATAGGTGAACACTCTAGGCTATTTTCCCCATTACTTGCATCATCTGCCATATCCACACAAATCCCTGGTATTGTTACTAGTTTTCCATCTTCTCAGTCACATACACTAGTCCCAATGGCCCAGTATCCTCCACCCAAGCGTTTTTCAGCATAGAATAGTTTGGGAGCCTTGAATTTATAGGCTCAAAATCCAGTTCCCAGGTTGCTTTGAAAGCCTTGCCAACCTATGATGGTATCTGCATATGAACATATTCATGATGTAGCTTCTTTGGCAGCCATTCACGATATAAAAGACGAAGATGTGATGGTAAAGTTATTAGTATTATCCTTGAGAGGAAAATTGATGTATTGTGCGATGCTGCGCAACCGGGCACTATTACGTCATGGGATCGAGTTAGAAGAGCTGTTAATTAAGAATTTTCATGAACAGGCTGATCCATTTTCATTGTTGCATCAGTTTAACACAATTCGAGGGCACCCGTAGGAGGCGATAGCAGATTTCAATGTTTGATTTACCAGAAGTTGGCAGCGAGTGCTTGAAGGTCTTTGGCCTACCCATGAACAAGCTACGTTCTACTATCTTCGAGCGTTCAACACAGACATTGGCTTGGCGATCGAGGTCGGGCCAATGTGATGACCTTCCTGGAACTATTCGAACAAGCACAAAATGTGGAGGCAGACTTGATCGCAATCGGTAGGCTTCCTCCAAAGGTAACAATGCCCATTTTACCTGATATTCCACAACATTTATATCCTAGTTCATTTTTGCAATCTATGTCTTCCATGTACCCTGTTCCATCATGGAGCTCCAGTGCACCTCAGATTGCACCCATCCCGGTTCCTCGGCTCCCTTACTCCTAGCAAATCCCGGTTTCCCCCGGCATCTCCCGCCATTCCTCGCTTCCACTCTGTTCTTGGCATTATCGGCACCAGCACCTTTGCCCTTACCAGCACCTCCTGTGCCTGTAAATCTTGATCCTTATACGACACTTGCAAGAGATAAAATTTGCCAATTCTACGTAATAAGAGCGTAATGGGTAATAAGATCACACTTATTGAAGAGGAAGTCGGGAGCGAGATTTCTAGCCCGGGAGATTTCAGCCTCCGCGATACTAGAGAACAAGCTGCTTCAACAAGCAAAGCACCGAGAAGAACGATTGTTTGGCAAATGAAGATGCAGTCCTTGGGAAAGAACATATTGGTGTTCAACATGTAATGATCCACATGGCGAAGACACTTGCATGGTTCATTTGAATTATGTGACAGGACATTGGCTAGCTCTTCGGGAGGGCAAGTCAACATGATCTTCGAGGTAGATCATAACTTAATGGTTCCATCTAAAGAACAAGTTTTAGTTCTCACGAGGACTGGAAAAGAGCTTGTCATAGTAGATCTCTGAGAATAGAGCCATTAAAAGTGCCATGATTTGAGAAAACAAGTGAAAACTCCTGTGTCGGTATCAAAGCTAGATGGGCCTGTTCTACGAAAGATCCTGTTCCACATAGAGTGCAAGATAAAGGACTACAAGGCAAGAGTTGAAACAGTAGGAACAAGCAAGAGAAAAGTGAAGTACCCATCATTGACTAAAAGGAGGGTAGAAGCCACTCAGAGTATCAACCAGATATGACCCTCCGATTGAAAAGAAGGAATCTCATACAACATTGTCAAGAGAATTGAAGAAGATCCCACTAAGGTTAGTCTTTATGATGCATTACAATTGCGCAGGGTAGATTTATTGCAAGAATCCTTAAAATATATGAAGGATAGTGAGAAGAGCCCTACCCAAACAATTTATGCTCAAGCGTTAACCACTTCAGTCACTGGCAAGAATAGACCACCCCCATTTTATCTCACTTCGAATGGAGGGTTGGATCATGCATAACTACATGATTGACTTGGTGCTACATTCATGCCAAAGGTAGAAGTATGGGTATGGAATACACAGAAGTAGCCCGGAGTCTTGCGGTTGGACGGGACTCCTATGAAAATAGTAGGTGTAATCAAGGATGTCCCCGATTGTTTTACAGGTATGCCTCGTATAGTCATTCAAGAGATAGTTGTGGTCGATCTAGAACCATATTTCGGTATGTGCTTATCAAGAGAATTTCTCTAAGTTGGGAGGCTACCTTTCTGGATTATTCTCACTTGGAGATCCCTTTTAAAGGAAGGAGAATCTAGATTCATAATTAAAAGCCTTCCTCTTTTCATATTGAAAGGTTGGATGAAGAGAGAAAGACCATAGCGTCAACATGCTAACCAAAGATTTAGAAGGTTCTAATTTGATGAATGAGGTTTTGGATGAGCTTCAGTTGGAAGACAAGTTTTCAATGCTATGCTGGAGACCAAAATCAGTTGTTATTCTATCACAAAGCTCGAGGATGGCGCAATGAAGGTACTCCTTAACCAAGATGATCAGAGCTCTGTCCCCGATCAATTATGGAAGTTGTATTTTGATGGTGCAAGATGCAAAAATGGTGCAGGAGCAGGTATTTTTCTGATTTCTCCCTCTAGCTTACAAAGAACATATTCATATCGTCTCACTTGGAATTGTACTAACAATGCTGCCGAGTACGAAGCATTATGCCTAGGCTTGAAAAAGGCAGAAAAATTGGGAATTGAATAGTTGCAGATTTTTGGTGATTTAGAATTGATTGTAAACCAAGTAACAAACCGGGTATTTCCAAGCGGCATTATCTCAAAGCATACCGCAACCAATTGTGGGAACATATTGAGTCTTTCATCCCCGAGTATTCAAGCCATTTCACATGAGATGAACAAGCATTGATCTTCTAGCATCTCTTGGAGCAAAATTTTCTCCAATCGAGCGGTAGTGAAGAAACCAAAATAGTAAGGATGGTGTACAAGCCTAGTGTCCCAGGACAAGGACACTTTGGAAAGTCTTCGAGAGCGAATGAGAAAATTGTTAACTTTCTGATATCAAAAGCCACTATCAAAGGAAGAACCTTGGAGCACGAAGAAACGATGGTTATTGTTGGAAAATAATCATATTTTGAAAGGTCTCATCACTCTCGAAAGCTTGTTTGATCAACATGATCGACCAAGAACTCAGATTTAAAGGAGAAAAGGAGTATATGGAGATACGGTTGGAACCCAATAAGGTCATTAAGATTGGGACTAATTCTACTCCTAATGAGCTAGAGATAATGCAAGAATTTTGATATCGTGGCATGGAGCTACGAGGATCCGAGGGGATATGACAAAATATTATTGCATACTACATTGGAAGAGGATTCAAACCCTTCAAAAGCGACGATGAACCCAAATATTGAGACTCTCATGAGGGGAACTTGTGAAAATGTTGCGGCCAAGATTATATATCCGGTTAAGCACTCCTGGACTGGGTTGCTAATCGGTGTTGTGTTGAAAGAATGGAGAACTGTGTAGATTTTTGAACTGAACTGCATCTCTGAAAGATCACTATCCCTTGCCTCGCATTGATCGATTCTCCATATTTTTTGGGGCTCAAGTTTCTCATTGCTAGATGGTTTCTCTGGATATAACATGTTGGGGTTAGGGATGAAGACCGGTACAAGGCTCATTCACAACCAAGTGGGGCACTTTTGCTTATCAGCGCATGCCTTTCGGATTGTCCAATGTTGGGGCCACATTCCAAAGAGCCATGGACATTGCATTCGAGGAGATTTTGAACAAGATTATTGTCATTTATCTTGATGATATGACTCGTCTTTTCACATAAAAGGAGAAGATCACTATGTTCTCATCTGAGGCAAATATTTGAAAAATGTAGAGAGTTTGGTATTTCTATTAATCCAAAGAAGTCAGTTTTTGCAGTGAAGGAAGGTAAACTCTTGGGGCATGTTATTTAAGAAGGTTTGGCAATTGATCCATCTCGAGCGGAAGCATTGAAGAAACTGTCGCTCCCTGCCAATAAGAAAGAGCTATAGTCTTTCTTCAGGCAGATTAATTTCATCAGGAAGTTTATTTCTGACTTTGCCTAGGTCATCAAGCCCATGACTGAGTTGTTGAAGAAGGACACCGATTTTAAGTGGACGACTCAAAGGAAGGAGGTATTCTAGGAGATTAAGGACTAGAATCACCGGGCTCCGTATTAATTAATCCTCGATTATTCGAAAGATTTCATTCGTATGTATGTTTGGAGAAGATGAAAGCTATCTTGCGGTACTCACACGAAAGGAGATGATGGGAATGAAAGGCCCATTGCTTTCCTGAGTCGGGTTATCTTACCTCATGAGGGAAGATATAATTTCATTGAAAAGTAGGTATATGTTGTTATGAAGTCTCTTAAGAAATTCAAGCACTTCATATCTCAGAGTAGGACAGTGGTTTATGTTATACATCTCGATGTCAGGAATTTCATCATTCAGGGTGAGATGGGTGATAAACACGCTAGTTGGGTCACCAAAATTCAAGAATTTGATGTTGAGATTCATCCGACCAAGCTGGTGTGGGGTAAGGCCTTATGCCAGCACTTAGCGAAGACTACAGCATCTGGGACAGTTGATTATCAAGCGGATGATTTTGTTGAAGATAGGAATTAGGTAAACCTCTTAGCACAAGGACAAGATTGGGATGATGACCTAGTTAACTATTTCACAACTGGCAGATGCCCTTCACAGGTTAAATGCCTCACAACAGAGAAGGTTTCGCCCATAAGCTCTCGTGGTATGTGTTGCTGCCCGAAGGATTGTTTTTCAAGAATATTGATGGCGTTCTTTTAAGGTGTGTCAAGGAATCCCGAGAAGGCTAGACTCCTCGGAGGAGTTTCATTCTTGGCATATCGGGGAGGACACTATGCAGGTAGGCCTATGGCTTTAAAAATTATTTGGGCTAGTTACTATTGGCCAAATTTGTTCATAGATGCTTTTAGGATTTCCCAAGCATGCGACAAATGTCAGAGGTATACAGGAAGGGTTAGAAATGCATCATTGCCCCTACATCCAATTCAGGTTGAAGCACCTTTTCAGCAGTGGGGAACTTGGACTTTATTGGGATCATTGATCCAAATTCTTTAGCTGGACACAAGTATATCTTGATGGCTATAGATTATTTCACAAGATGGTATGAGGCTATTCCAACCAGGGTCGCAAATCAAGATGTGGTGATTTCTTTCATCGAAGGGCTGATCACGTGTTTTGGCGTTCCTGATGCTATTATCACGAGATAACGAAACTCCATTCGTTGGAGGTGGCTATGGAATTTGCAAACAAGTATGGTGTTTTCCTGAAGACATCCTCTAAATATTACCCTCAAGGGAATGGCTTGGTGGAGTCCAAAAACAAGAACTTGCTATAGATTTTGAAGAGATCCCTGGGTGATAACAAGATATCATGGCACCTTATGCTAAATCAAGCCTTATGGGCAGATAGGATTTCAATCAAGAAGTCTATCAAGACTTCACCATATGCCCTCGGTATATGGAAAAGAGGCAAGGTTGCCTGTTCATCTAGAATTGCTAGTATTACAGTAGTTGCAGGGATTTATGGACGATGAAGCAGATATGGATTCCATGGATATGCGGTTGGCTCAGTTGTTGCAGTTGGAAGAGCAACGTTCTTTGGCCTATGAGGAGTTTGCTAAGCATACACAGGTAGTTTCAAAATGGTTCCATAGAAATTCCACTGGTCGTACATTCAAGGTAGGTGATTTAGTCCTGAAATGGAATGAAAGGAAAGCCAAGCTAGGAATGCACAAGAAGTTTGACGCTCTATGGGAGGGTCCATTCCGCATTATTAGTGCCGATGCAGCAAATTCGTTTCATCTAGAGGATCTGGATGGCAGCCCACTTCCTATTTCAGTGAACGACTTTCATCTGAAAGCCTACACTCCATGAAGTATGAGTCCAGTATTACCTTGTACAGTTATTTTGCTTTTGTAAAAAAAAAAAAAAAAAAAATAAATAGAAAAGAACAAAAATTGTGTGGAATTCCTCTGTGTACACAGATTACCAACTTCGGCTCTTTTGTATGCGAGCCCGCAGGTACGTTATTTTTTTTTTTCTTTTCCCCTCCCAACAGATAGTGGCTTTCATTTCTCTCTTCCTTCCACTTCCTTATTTTTCATTTCCTTCCCCTTCCATTCCTTCTCCCTCTATCCGTAATCCAGCCACTTCTATTGTTTCTTCTCTCCTCTCTGATGTTCCCATTTCTCCTTTTCCTTTTCTTCTAATCCATTGTCATTTCAGCATTTATCCGCGGTTCTCACCGCTTTCGTCATCCCACCTGCTTCCATTCCATTATTCATTTTTTCTCCATCCCCGCAGCTGGTGACATAGTAGCTCCCTCTTTGGTTGCTGTATCTGCCACTGTTATTCCTTCATTTTCCATCATTTCACCATTACATTCCCATTCCACGGCCTGCACGTCTGCGGGTCATCATTTCGTTCATTTTCGTTTTGCAACCACGGTGCTTTCATCACTATCATGGAGATCCCATTACAGCACCTGGTGGTTAAGCTCACTCAAGCTAGGCCAAATACAGATCAATTTAAGTTTTTTGAAAGTCTGCAGAGATGTCTCTCATCAGTCAGCATTCTGTTCCTCTAGTTTTTCTTGACTCTGTGCCCAATGAATTCAGGTCTGGAGTTCGTGCATACAGTAGAACTGTATACCCCGCGAGCCGCCAAGAATGTTGGCATTTTTGCCACATTGTTTTGATTGTTGCTTATTCATGCATAAACTGTTGAAGTTCTCACTCCTCTGTGTTTCCCTACGAGTTTTGTGCCAAAATAGCTAAGTCCGAAAACTGTCGTGATATCGCGACCAAAAGCAGCATGGAGAGCACGGGTTCAAAACTGTCGCGATATCGTGACATGTCACGCTATCGCGGGTTTTTAGAGGAGAGAGAAGCCAAAGTCAGAGAATGTCGCGATATCGCGACGTGTTGCAAAATCGTGACGCATGGCGAAGAATTAAGTTGAAGATTAAAATTGTCGCGATATCGCGAGGTTATGTTTTCGTGAGGTCTCATGCAGAAAAGAGCTAAGTCCAAAAATTGTCGCGATATCACGACATGTCGCAGTTTTGCGGTCAACGGGGCAAGAGGTACAGTCAATGCAAACATGTTGCAATTTCGTGACATGTTCCGAAATCGCGACCCGAAGACAGGATGAAGGGCAAGATGAAAAATTGTCACGATTTTATGACATGTTGCAAAATCGCGACCTGTCTTGTTTTCGTGGAGGAGAAGCAGAAAAGACAGAGCCAGGTACAGAATGTCACGAAATCATGACATATCAAATTTTCACAATGAGGAGAAAAGAGAAAACCAAGCGAGAGGAAAATTTCACGAAATCGTGACTTGTCGCATTTTTGCTGTTCGAAACAGTGAAAGGACAACATGGGGAAAGAACGTCGCGAAATCGTGATATGTCATAGTTTCACGGGGGCAAAGCAAGGAAGGAACAGAATAGTACGAAACGTCACGAAATCGCGACATGTTGGGTTTTCGTGACTTGGAGGTGATAATGAAGATGATGAGAAAAAATTGTCATGATATCGCGACATGTCACAGTTTCGCGTCTTGTCGCGTTTTCGCAGAAGGACATGAAGAAGAAGGCAGAGAGCAAGAAATTGTCGCGATTTCGTGACGCGTCGCATTTTCACGACCTAAGGTGATGAAGGAGAACAAAGAGCCAAATACGTCGTGATTTCGTGACATGTTTGGTTTTCATGACCGAAAGTGGCAAAAGCGTACGGAGAGGGAAAATGTCATGATTTCGTGACATGTCGCGGTTTCGTGACCCATCACGGTTTCGCGCCAGGAAGCAGTTCAACGACCCGATGAAGTATTGCGATTTCCCAGAATTAAAAGCTCTCCAGAATTTAATGTTTTGCTGCTTTCCAATGCATGCAAGATGAAAGAACGTGCTCAGGCGTGTAGTTGTTGAAGCTACCAGAATTTAAGATGCCTCCATTATTAAAAGCTCCTGTTCACGATTTTCTAAGGGTTCAAGCTTGGTCCGAGAACGGTCATTTAATGAAAGACAGTTGGTTCCTTGTTTCTGTTTGGATTGTGACTTCTCCGAGGCAGGATTAAGGGGATCATTTCTCTTTTTTGTTACATATTTTGTGGATCTCGAGAAAGTCTGTTTCATACTTTGAATGTTGTAGAGAGGCGAGACCTCTATAAATATCAATGTATATCTCAAAAAGAGGGATCGAAAGAAGGACTTTTGCTAAAAAACTTGTCAAAATTTTGCATAAATAAAAGATATTTGGCCTCTGATTCTACGAGCAATTTTCTATGTGGTTTCCTTCTGTCTACTGCATTTCTCGTTTATGCTCATATTTTTATCTGTTGTGGGGATTTAAATTCTGTATCTGAATTTGAATATTGTTGGTGAAGAAGAGTGTGTTGGAATGCAATCTTGAAGGCAATCTGTGCAAGGTTGTAAGTAGATCATGTTACTGTCTTTACTATATGTTGTTCATGTGCTTGAGGTGTTTTTCTGCTGCTAAGCTTTCCTAGATCTGACAAATTCAGCCTGTGGCTATATTTCCCATTTCTTTCTACACATTTCCTATCTCTTTCCTGCAACTTTAGTCTTCAAAAGTTAAGATTTAGCAAGGGGACCAGCCCTCTCTGGAGATTGGTCCGGGAGACATTTCTTTCTCTCGGCCTTTCAATGTTGGCCGAGTCTAGGGCGTATTTATTTTAAAATCCTTTCCTATGGCAGATTCGTGACCAACAGGTCCATTAGAGAATCCTATGCCCATGAGGATCTACTCCCTTTGGGTGCGCATCTACTACCTCTGATCCTATGACTCCCTTGCCATCCCTACTAAGTAGGCCACCACCTCACCAGATCATAAGAGCCCACCAGGTGGCATAATCTACAATGGTTCCCACATCTACCATCCCAGAGTCCTACCAGTCATCATCCTTGTCACCCAAGGGGGTGACCTACAACCATACTAGATCTCTCTCTAGATTCAGGTAATGGTAGATAGTTGACATCGATGGAATGTCCTGGTGGATACTAAACTACCTCAGGATGCATGAGTAGTGGAAAAAATCACACATGTCAACCTTACGCCTAGGCAACCACCTATCTCATTTGGTATGTACCTATCCATATTTGGCCATGTGGGACAATCTATGTAGGCCCTCCATAGTACCTGTTCAGGCTACAGTTATGAGATATGATAAATATAGTTCTCTAGGTCTCCTTCCCGAGTCCTGATCCAGAACCCCTCAACCTCTCTAGGCCAGCAAGCAGCGTAACACTAACAAGCCTCTACTATATCACCAATGAAAATTGGGAGTCACCCTAGATGATCGATGGTGATGTGTTTCCATACCCATATCTACAAAAACATGCTGCAAGCAACTCCAACATGGCCCCACTGTGTAAACTTATAGAGCTCATCATAGAGCTAGACCAGGAGGAAGCTACCCCATGAAAGAATCATTGACTCCTCTATAGTGCACCCAAGAAGATCTTACATCCTAGCAAGGAGGTTTCAGGGGAACCTCACTCCTAATATATCTATAATGAGGATGTGGATGCATACAAACATCAGTATGGCGTATCTCTCTAAGAATATGTGTGCCCTATACCAGCGCTCTATGGGTACACCCTCTTGGTCAATATCCTCTAGCATTGCATCACTCTGATTCTCGAAGATCTGTTGGAATAATGCAATATTTGCCATAGTAGGAAAAGAGGTGATGGCATTTCCATCAATGGGGATTTGGAATATGCAATAAACATCCTCCAAAGTGATCGTGATATCTTTGGTCAGTAAGTGAAAAGTGTTGGTTTGTGAGTCCCAGTGATGGACTGGAGTAGTCAAGTAGGCCTGATCATCCCTAATATTTAGGAGGCGAATGACATAGCCAAGCCCTATAGCATTGAACCACTGTCTATCGACATCATTAATACCTTGAAGGATGTCCCGATAGAGCTTCGATTCCCCCACTCGGGAGGTCAGCTAGAAGAGCACATAATAATAACCATAAAATCAACCAAAAACATAAAAAATGAGTTTAAAAAGTTAAACAAATTCAAAAATATTCAAAAAAGATAAAAAAATTCATAAACACATGCAACACATTTAGAAGAATTCAATTTACATTTCAAAACATTCAAACAAATCAATTAGACCAATCAAATTTCAAAAAAATTGAAAAAATTGATTTTTTTTTCTAAAGTTTCTCAGCTGTAGCTGGGACCTACGGCCGATGACAACGGTCAAATTTTTGACCACTGGGATTTGAATCTCACCACTGCTGATAGTCGCAGCCTCTAATTTACCAATTGGGAACCACGTCTGCCACCTGCGGCTAAGAGAAGCGCCCCTTTTGAGGTCACTTCTTATCCCGAGAAACCTAAAAAAAATTAAAAACCCTCCCACCTAGTCTAACCTAGACTAATCCTAAGGTAGGGTGAGGTTCGTTACCGATAGTTTATTGTAGTTCATTTAGCCCATTAATTAATAAAGTTCATTTTCATTGGGTAAATTAAATGTGAGAGTTGCAATGCTATCTTTTTGGCACCGGCTCCACCACTAGTAGATGCTTCTACTGGGTCAGCCATGGGTGTGTGTTTGGTTCAACAACATTCTATGTTAGAAGTCTAGCTTCACCTTTCAAGAGCTCTCATTTTGGAAGCTAGTAATGGAAAATAATGAATTGAAAATGACATATTTTCTTTTATATTTTTAGTTTTTCCTCTGACCGTGCTTGGCAACCATGGGTACATAATTAGGGTTTTCCAACCGTGGGTCAAAGCCATGGCTAAGAGAATTGTAAAAGTTGGCTATTACTGACAAACGTGGTTACCATCTAGTAATAAATGCCCTCAAAATTCAACCATGAGGGACTTCAAACTACAAAATTAAAAATATCTAATGTAGCAAAACCTTCAAAATTTTCAAAATAATAACAAAAAAATCCAGATAATTAAAATCCAAATGTGCCTTGTTTACAATAATTTATTCTATACACTTGGCAGTTGCGGTGATTTGCAATCCATGCAATCTGATAATATAAGTAAATTACCATAAGGACATTTGGGGAAAAATCTATCGTTGGTAAAATTATGCTAGGGAATATTATGGAGGCACCACATATCTTAGCATTAAAATTTTGACAGAAGGAAGTTCGCATTGTGATTCAACTCATGCCTAATTGGAATTGCTATCATCTTGATTTCCTAAGAAGTCCACAATGACTAGACCACTCCATGGGATAGAGATGTAGAATTACTATTCATAGTTACAATCAAGGCTAAATTCAAGCTTGCCAAGAAATTAAAGTGCTAAAACCTTAAATTGTTCATGTCACTCATTGTGGTCAAGTAACTCATCGATTCAATTAATTTTACTACTCTCATTGACTCGATGCTTGAGGGGGTGATCATAATATCAATTGTCATAATCAAAGTCAATAGAAGATCCCTTGATCTTGTCAAATTGCATTCGTCTTATGAATCATTACCAAAGACTATCATAAGCTTACCCTTTGCTAGGGTAAAAAGCAACTATGATAGTTAAGTTAATAGCTCTCCTCCTTTTGGATATATATGGCGTAGAAGCCTATAGTAGCGCTAAAGCTACTAGATTGCCACTGGAGCTTGCCAAAGCTTTGCAATTTTAAGCCTCCCTCAGTTGGAAGAAATTATTTTAAGATGCGTACCCCTTGGCAAGATTGGGCATCTAATTTTGATCAGATCAATGATCATCATTCAACCTTCGACATCATTTTAAGAGGTCTATTTTTTCTCAACATTGTTCGTTCTCACAACACATCTCAAAATGGGCATCTATAGAAACCTAAAACATGTAATTTCAAGGCAACTACTCATATGGGACATGCTAAAAGACCATATGAATGATCTTGGATAGCTCTAAGGTGAAGCAGTGGTTTTAACCACTCAATTTGGGCAGAGTTGGCTAACTCAACCTTAGCCACGGGTGACACCCGTGACTAACAGAGCTAGATGCACCTCAGAGACACAACTAGAATCAAAGAATTTTTAGACCCAGATTCAGTTACAACAACCTGGGCAATGAATCAAAATGGATTTTGGGTGGGAAAGCCTCTAGAAATTTCCCTCCAACTACAGGTTTCTTGTTCTTGCCTTCTCCATGAAGCTAGAGCAAGGCCTTGAAAGTGCTATAAGATCCCCCTCCAAATTGGGGATAAGTCTAAAAGGATCTCAAGTCAAAATGCTGTGAAGTCCTATCGAATTGTAGACTCACTTGCTACCTTTGAGAGGAACACTTTTGCTGCCCAATTGGAGATCATGAATGCATTTGAAGCCATGAAGATCCTAGAGGTCTAGGAGAATAAAGAAACACAATTGAGCTAGTTTCATAATCAATTAAAGCAATGCACACCACAAATCCATTAGAGGACACTAAGGTGACCCTTGATCATCAATTCAACAAGAAGAATTGGAGATACAAGCCCAAATTTGGAGAGCAAGAACATTTTTGACTCAGCTGCAGCTAACAGTGCTAGCTGCACCTCCTAGTCATGATGAGGGTTTGATCCCTAATTTCCCTTGTTTTAACAGTATATTTATCTTTCTTTGCATTTGTTTAGATAGATCTCAGTTAGATTTACTTTCTTAGATATAATTGTATGGTTGAATTAGATATTTAGGATAGATTTCCTTCATTTCTTAGCATTTGGTAATTAGACTAGTTTCCTTGTTATTTTCATGCATTTAACATTTCTAATGGCTAATTAGATTGATTCATAGCTAGATCTTTACTTCTTTATTATGCTTTATGACAATTTCACCATTTATTGCATAGATTGATAGTTTTACAAGCTTTCTTGATTTCATGACATGTTTTGTGCAAGATTCCTCTAAAAGCCTCATCAAGAGAGGTATCCTTTGCTTTTAATTATTTTTGACTATTTCTTGAATGCAAGGTTTTCAAGACTCCATCATCAACACATTCAAGGCAACAAATGCCTCTTCCAAGGAGAGAAGAAGGTCATACTTGACCTGGAGAAATTCATACCATTCTAAAAGGCCTGAGGATTACGTCTACCCTTGCGAGGGATTTCTCATGATTGTAACAATTGTATCACATTGGGTATCCCTAAGAGGGATGGATTTGTAACCACGAATTGAGTCAATTTTAATAAAATACACCTTCCTTTTGGTTATTTCAAATTGTGTCAATTTATGTATGTGCTTTATGTTATTTTCAATTATTACTAGCTTAGGTGTATGCCTTTTGGGATCGTATAGTTTCTAAACATTAAATCATGCAAACAATAACAAATAAGGCATTCTAATCACATATTTGGCATAAAATAATATCATATATGGTTTTTAAGGCAGTATTTAAATGTTCAAAATATGACAAAAATGAGGTATTTTTGGGCCTCATCATGGTCCTTTCCCTATAAAGAGGTATAGCATTAAAACCATCATCCTAGAAGTTGTTGATGAGTGACCACGAACCTAATATCGTTATTATTGGAGATATCTGTCTAATTACTATATATTTTTAGCATGAGCAACAAGGTCTCACTTCCAAAAGAACTAGGTCCTTGTAACATTAATGGCTCTAGAAATAGATACCTCAAGATTATTTGCAATCAATGCAAAAGAGCTTAGGCAAGATTTTGAAATAGGAATCTTAAATTTTGGGAGGGAAAATTTCCCAATGTTTGCCTATAAATATTAATTTTTTCTCCATTGTAAAGAAGAAAAATATAGTGTTAATTTCTCATGCCTACTATCTGATCCAAATAGTCTTCTTTTTCTTATTTTATCTTGTGTAGTGATATGGAATCAAACCTCGATTTATTCTATGTATAGACCCCTTCAAGCCCTTGCATTATGATATATGTAATTTGCTGATTATTAGAATATATATATATATATATATATATATATATATATATATATATATATATAAGAGTTGTGGATATTCACTTCTATCACATTCTTTGTTTGTATGCAAGTTTGCATGGGAACCTCGTGACTAGTATTTTTCCCTTCCTTATGCAAGCTTCATAAGAAATAATTTTCATGTTGTAATGAGACGTGCTCACTTTCCTAGCATAGGTGGCTCATGTGTTCATTAATCCCATCACTACAGAGAGGACCTTACTCTTGGAAAATTACCACCCTATAGTCTAGGCTAGATAGGTATTACTATTTTTATTTTCTCTCTTCCCTTTTCTCTAACAAAATACAGTAGACTAGGCTAGAGTAGAAAAGAATATGCCAAGAAGACACACAAACAAGAAGTTGGCCTTAGTACGACACCTTGAAGGTTGTCCTTAGATTCATGTCCCATGCTACCCAAACTTTTAAGATTGTATGCTTTGTATGAGGAGTAGGAATTTGACACACCCAAAACCTACAATGTGTGGTCACTATGCCAAAGCATGTGTTGGAGGATGGTCACTATGATGGAATAGTGGTCACTATGCCAAAGTGTGGGCTAGAGTAAGATATCCAACATCACCAATCTCCTCTAAATGGTTACCAAGGGTGTTAAGTACCCAAGATAAGTATTTAATATTATAATATTTTATTCAATATTCTACTATTATAATAAATGTAATTATACCATATATGTGGATAAGTGGTAGTGGTAGGTAATTGAGCATTATATAATGTAGGCAGGAGGCTCATATGGAATATAGATAGGAATATTGTATTTTATCTCAAGTTAAAATATATTAAGGAGTGGTTTCCTTTCAATAAGGATAATTGTACAATGTTGCCCAACCTTTAGGGTTTTAATTATATTTTGAATAAATTGGATAATTAGTATTAATTTCATCGATTATATTATGTCGAATTATTAATTGTAGTTGTCTATTTAATATTTCTATAACATATAAATGATTTTTGTGGAGGACAAAGGAGGTTCATAACAAGTGGTATCTGAGCATTGTATAGGGTTGTGTTTCATTGTAGAAGCTTCAATACCCAAAGACTTTCTAGTGTCATATTCTATTGTAACAGTTTCAACAGTCCATTCATTATTGGATTTGAATTTTGGTGCTTGATAAGTGCCTAAATTAGGCTAATAACTATATGTAGTACTGGGTGTAAGTCTTGACCACTTAACTAGGAGAAGTACTTGAGCTAATATTTTTTCTAAAACTAATTTTTAGGAGTATCCCAAGAATCCCAAAGTAACTGGTTTGATTGTATCACCAGTGAAAAGGGTCAACAACCCCACACCCTATTAGCAGTATCTTTTACCTATAAGAGTAGACAAAGAGTTATTGTTTAGAGGTAAAACGATGGCTAGTTTCTCAACAATTGTTCCTTAGAAAAATATTGTTGGTATTCAAAGAGTGTTACTCACTTAAAAAACCTTTGTGGCTAGTGATATTTACATTAAGCCATTCGAAATACAAATTTTGGGGCCCAATTTGTTGCTAGGATTTCCACATAAGTTTCATATCGTCATCAACAATAGTCTCTGTTGGTTCGTCTTTCATACACACCCTGTGAAGAATGAGCATAAAATACCGATAACACTTATACGGGATAAATCCCACTCACTTTAGGATCTTGTTGGTTATCCAAGGTGTGAGTTATAGAGTTGGGTCGAATGTCTATTCACTCTTTTCTACTTTTGAAATAGTTTCAAGTGGATTGTCTGTTACCTTACAATGGGCTCGACCTTCGTTCAATAATGTTTTAGCGGTTGTTATCTTTGTAGACTATCAGGTTTACAATGAGTTCTTTGATATAGCTCTCTATGTTTTAGCAGATTAAATAAAATACAAATTTGAAAGAAAATAAAAATGAATCATTTAACAGTGGAACGAGAGAGAGTAGGGTAGGGCAGAAAAGAGAAGTTTATCTAACTTAGCTGCAAAATCAGAACCACCAATTTCAGTTATACTATTTAGCTTCACAATAAAACCACTCAAAGAGGAAGGTGTCCAGCTTTCTAAGATCATATTCTACCAAGAGCATAAGATGGAAATAACATAGATATGAAAGAAAATCATGAACAAAAGGTAAGTTGGTGTCAACTGGTATCTCTCACCAGCAGCTTAGCTCGCACAGTGAGGATAGAGCAATTAGAATAGACCTGAACCTTAAATATCTAACTTCCTTAGCATATAACAAATAGAATGAAGCTTAGCAACATATTCAATCTTGATAACACAGATTCACAACCAAAATAAATAGAACTTTAGTGAGAAAAAAATAGAAGAAGATGCACTTATCGAAATCTAAAAGAGATTAGGCTCTTGGCCACGCTATCACAAAAGAATGATTTCGAGGTCCAGAACAAAGCATTCAAAAAATATTTGCAAGAAATTGCTCGTGTCTTTTATTCTAAGTTTTTGCCCCTTTACTTTACATTCAAGAGAAGTATATATAGACTCAGGACAGGCCCTGATCTTTTCAAAATATTTTCTTCCAAATATCTAAATCTTATCATAAAATCTCACTGCCGAGGTTTTACAATATAAGGTATTTTTATATAGAGTTTCGATAAACCCTAATCACTCTAAAAATCTTCGTGTGGATCTTGCAATAAATGGAGAAGATGACTTGATTTTATCTTCATCAAATGGGCATCGAGTGTAAATGTATCTTTATCCTTCAATAAGCTATCAGAGCATCTCATTAACTCCTTTGCAACATCTGGATGAGTCATTGACTTATGAGGCCTTCCATCTTCGCATAGCTATCTTTGTTTGGTTCGAGTTGAGATTTTTTGTCTGTCATTACTTTTGCCATAAATTTTCTCGATAATGTATCCACCATTAAATTCCTTGAAACCTATATTCATGGCTAGATCTGCAAAATCTGGATGAGTCACTGACTTGCCATAAATTTTTTGAGCAAATGAATCTACCAACGAATTCCTTGAAGTTTGTCTTTCTCGCCATCACTTTCGCCATTATGCAACTGTCGGATCTGTTTCTGCAAAAAGAAAAGCAAAGATTAGAACTTTTTTAAATTAATTAATTTTTTCATTTAGATATTTCTAGGGTTTGGACTTGTGTCAAAAATATTCCACTTCCTTTGGACGGGTGATGAAATGGCCAAATTTTGCAAAATGAATATAAGTCCAAACATGTCGTGATATCGTGACGTTTCCTTCACTTAGTGCCTTTCATGCTGTCATCGTTGCGAAAATGGAACATGTCACGATATCGCGACATTTCCTTCACTTAGCTTCTTTCTTTGGCTTTGCCCCTTCGAAAATGGAACATGTCACGATATCGCAACATTTCCTTCACCTTGTCTTTTGCCTTGGCTTCTTTGTCGTGAAACCACAACATGTCATGAAATTGTGACATTTTCCCTACTTTGCTTCTGCCTTGGCTTCTTTGTCGTGAAACGCGACATGTCGTGAAATCATGACATGTCACGAAATCATGACATTTTCCCCACTTTGCTTTTGTCTTGGCTTCTTTGTCGTGAAACCGTGACATGTCGTGAAATCACGACATGTCGCGAAATCACGACGTTTCCCTCACTTTGCTTCTGCCTTGGCTTCTTTGTCGCGAAATTGCGACATGTCACAAAATTGCGACGTGTTGCGAAATCGTGATGTTTCCCTCACTTTGCTTTTGCCTTGGCTTCTTTGTCGCGAAACCGTGACATGTCACAAAATCGTGACGTTTTCCCTACTTTGCTTCTGCCTTGGCTTCTTTGTCGCGAAGCCGCGACATGTCGTAAAATTGTGACGTATCACGAAATCACGATTTTTCCCTCACTTTGCTTCTACCTTGGCTTCTTTGTTGCAAAATCGCGACATGTCGCAAAATCGTGAAGTGTCACGAAATCACGACATTTCCCTCACTTTGCTTCCACCTTGGCTTCTTTGTCGTGAAACCGTGACATGTCGCAAAATCATGATGTTTCCCTCACTTTGCTTCCGCCTTGGCTTCTTTGTCACGAAATCATGATGTTTCCATCACTTTGCTTCCACCTTGGCTTCTTTGTCGTGAAACTGCAACATGTTGCAAAATCATGATGTGTCACAAAATTGCGACGTTTTCCCTACTTTGCTTTTGCCTTGGCTTCTTTGTCGTGAAACAGTGACATGTCACAAAATCGTGACGTGTCATGAAATCGCAACGTTTCCCTCACTTTGCTTCTGCCTTGGCTTCTTTTCTCACTTCTTCCTTCCAAAAATGGAACATGTCGCGATATCGCGACATTTCCTACCCTTCTTGCTTTTTTGGCTTTGCCCCTCTAAAAATGGAACATGTCGCGATATCGCGACATTTCCTACAAGCTTTTCTTCCTAGATTTTGCCTTTGCGAAAATGAGACATGTTCAAAAATAGAAATTTCGCGATATCGCGACATTTCCTACAAGCTTTTCTTCCTAGCTTTTGCCTTTGCAAAAATGAGACATGTCCAAAAATGGAACATGTCACGAAATCACGACGTTTTCAAAAATGAAACATGTCGTGATATCACGACGTTTTCAAAAACGGAACATGTCACGATATCGCGACGTTTCCTAAAATGGAACATGTCGCGATATCGCGACGTTTCCTTCACTTTTTCTTTCACTTTGCAAATTCTCCAAAAATTGTAGGTTGATTCTAATGACTTTGTCCATCTGCATTTTGCATTTTTACATATTGGTGAAGGATCTTCCTTATTCAAAAAGGATTTTAACATTTAACAAATGAATTTTAAATTGCTCGAGAATGATCAGCTTCACATGGTGTAGAAAAAATGATGAAAATTCAAAGTGCTCAGAATTTGATGAAACTTTACAAGTATCTATAAAAGCCCAAAGGGTATCCCAATTTGCAAACGAAACTTAAAAATTCATCATGGATTAAGAGAATATGCATTTAGAAATTTGCTAGGCTAGAAATGGAAACTGCTATTTCTAAATTGAAATCAATGCCATATGCAAGTCTACTTGGTCACTTTGATGTAGGCGAAGTTTGGAAAAGGATGCAAGCAAAATTTGGAATTAAAATCTGAAAAACATCAAGAGGGTCCCTGCGAAACAAATGAATATTAAACATTTTCAAAGGATGGAATTTCATTTTTTTAGTGGGGGTGTGTTGCTTCTCAACAAATGGCGATATCTACGGGGAAAATAGTAGCACTATTTAGAATCCAAAAATCTAGTTTCAAAATAATTTAGACTTTGTACTATGCTTTTCCACAAATATTTTTTAAAATGATTTAACTACAATCTGTTAGCTGTTAAAGTTTCCCAAGGACATACTAGGTTGAATCACTCAAGGAAGATTCCGATGTGCAGTTATAAGCATACAAAAACTTTCTTCAAGGATGATCAAGGCTTCGACTGCTCATTGTGGATTTGATAAGCTATTTAGATGGTGCAGGGGAAACCGAGTAGAGCTCTGTTTACTAGTTTAGCCTTTTACAACCCCGACAAAGTTACTCTTTAGATTTTCACAACCCTGATTCATCACTATGAGGTGGCATTTATAGCTTGGTGAACATGTTTGAAATGTATCCTTCTAGAACCTTGGATATGTGCAGAAAATAATGTCGATTTTATGTTGGCTTGCCCAAATTTCAACTTCTGTCTCTTTTTCCTTTTGAAAGATACTGATAGTTGGAATGCCTTGCTCTCTTTCTCTTTTTTTTTTTTTATATTCATCGAGTAATTGATCGACTAACTATTTCAACCTAGGTAGCAATAGCTTCCTTGGACACTTTGATGTAATTCTATGAATTGGAGTCCCCTCTCCTAACCAACTTTTCTTGGATTCCCTGGGAGTTCTTCAGCCAAATAGTATAGTAGTTTCTTTGTAATCAAAATAATTGTGGCAAGCAAGATACCAAATCCAATTATCTTTCTACTGTTGTTTTAAATAACAAGTAGTTCCACATTTTAGCTCTAGCAGACTATCTCTTAAACAAAACAAACTAAAAACACACTAGGCCAATTTTAAATGTTGATTTGTGTTTTCTTTGTTTAGGCAAAATCTCAAACAAACAGAATTTAAAAAACTAAAGAGGAGAAAAAAAGGCCACCAGTTAAAGACAAAATTGCACAGACCTCAAAAGATAAAACACAATACTTCAAACTTTAAATAAAACCAAATAAAAACACACTACTTCAAACTTTATTTACAATATATATACATCTGCACAAAGTCCCTTCAATTACTCAAAAAATGTAGCAGATGGAAAAGCAGAGAAATAGTGCCTTGAACCTCATATTGAAAGACCTGATACCTTCATCCGACTCTCTCTTAATGCTGGAAAACTGTTGATATAACACACTAGGGTCAATCACTTCCCCAAATTGTGATATAAAAACTTTCTCTAGGTCATTCCAACTAGTAATAGAATCATTAGGAAGATTCAAAAACCAGTCGTATGCTCCCTCCTAGAGAGTGAAAGGGAATAACCTACAAGCCACATCTTCTTGCTGCACATTTAACAACTTCAGAGCATTTTTATATGCCACTAGATGTTACTCTGTAGGTAGAATCCAACTTTTCACAAACAACTTACAATATTTAACAAATACTGAATGGAGTTCAGTGGCCCTCCTTCTAGCACCAATTTTAAATTTTGGTTCATCTTTCATACACACCCCGTGAAGAATGAGCATAAAATACCGATAACACTTATACGGGATAAATCCCACTCACTTTAGGATCTTGCTGGTTATCCAAGGTGTGAGTTACAGAGTTGGGTCGAATGTCTATTCACTCTTTTTTGCTTTTGGAATAGTTTCAAGTGGACTGTCTGTTACCTTACAATGGGCTCGACCTTCGTTCAATAATGTTTTAGCGGTTGTTATCTTTGTAGACTATCAGGTTTACAATGAGTTCTTTGATATAGCTCTCTATGTTTTAGCAGATTAAATAAAATACAAATTTGAAAGAAAATAAAAATGAATCATTTAATAGTGGAACAGAGAGAGTAGGGTAGGGCAGAAAAGAGAAGTTTATCTAACTTAGCTGCAAAATCAGAACCACCAATTTTAGTTATACTATTTAGCTTCACAATAAAACCAATCAAAGAGGAAGGTGTCTAGATTTCTAAGATCACCTTCTACTAGGAGCATAAGACGAAAATAACATAGATCTGAAAGAAAATCTTGAACAAAAGGGAAGTTGGTGTCAACTGGTATCTCTCACCAGCAGCTTAGCTTGCACAGTGACGATAGAGAAATTAGAACAGACCTGAACCTTAAATCTCTAACTTTCCTTAGCATATAACAAACAGAATGAAGCTTAGCAACATATTCAATCTTGATAACACAGATTCACAACCAAAATAAATAGAACTTTAGTGAGACAAAAATAGAAGAAGATGCACTTATCGAAATCCAAAAGATATTAGGCTCCTGGCCACGCTATCATAGAAGAACGATTTCACACCAACCCTAGGTCCAGAACAAAGCATTCAAAAATATTTGCAGAAAATTGCTCAAGTGTCTTTTATTCCAAGTTTTCGCCCCTTTACTTTACATTCAAGAGAAGTATATATAGACTCAGGACAAGCCCTGATCTTTTCAAAATATCTTCTTCCAAATATCTAAATCTTATCATAAAATCTCACTGCCGAGGTTTTACAATATAAGGTATTTTTATATAGATTTTCGATAAACCCTAATCACTCTAAAAATATTTGTGTGGATCTTGCCATAAATGGAGAAGATAAGACTTGGTTTTATCTCTATCAAATGGGCATCGAGTGTAAATGTATCTTTATCCTTCGATAAGCTGTCAGAGAATCTCATTAACTCCTCTGCAATATTTGGATGAGTCACTGACTTATGAGGCCTTCCATCTTTGCACAACTATCTTTGTTTGGTTCAATTTGAGATTTTTTGCCTATCATTACTTTTGCCATAAATTTTCCTGGCAATGTATCCAATGGTAAATTCCTTGAAACCTATATTCGTGGCCAGATCTGCAAAATCTGGATGAGTCACTGACTTGCCATAAATTTTTTGAGCAAATGAATCTACCGACGAATTCCTTGAAGTTTGTCTTTCTTGCCATCACTTTCGTCATTATGCAACTGTCGGATCTGTTTCTGCAAAAAGATACACAGAGGTTAAATTTTTAATGTTTTTCATGTTACTTAATTAATTGATTTGGACTGTGTTGAAATGCTTCCACTTCCTTTTGGATAGGTGATAAAAAATTTAAAGAACGGCCAGACTATGCAAAATGAATATAAGTCCAAACCTATTGCGATATCGTGACATTTTCCTCAAGTTACTTTTTCCTTTCTTCTGCATTTCAAAAATGGAACATGTCATGATATCGTGACGTTTCCTTCACTTTATCTCTCTCAAGCTTACGACCTCGTGAAAATGGAACATGTCACAAAATCGTGACATTTCCTTCGCTTTGTCTCCTTTCGGCTTTGCCCCTCACGAAAATGGAACATGTTGCGATATCGCGACATTTCCTTCGCCTTGCCTCTTTTTAGCTTTCGCCTTCAGGAAAATGGAACATGTCACGATATCACGACTTTTCCTTCGCTTTGTCTTCTTTCGGCTTCTTTGTCACGAAATCGCGACATGTCGTGAAATCATGACATTTCCCTCACTTAATCTCTTCCATGCTTCTTTGTTGCAAAATCGTGACATGTCACAAAATCGCAACGTTTCCCTCACTTCTCTTCTTTCGTCACTTCTTTCACCTCTCTTCTTTCGTCACTTATTTGTCGCGAAATCGTGACATGTCACGAAATCCCGACATGTCGTGAAATCACGACGTTTCCTTCACCTCTCTTCTTTCGTCACTTCTTTGTCACGAAATCATGACATGTCGCGAAATCGCGATGTTTTCTCCACTTAATCTCTTCCAATCTTCTTTGTCGCAAAATCACGACGTTTCCCTCGCTTTGTCTCTTCCAAGCTTCTTTGTCGCAAAATCGCGACGTGTCGCGAAATCGTGATGTTTCCCCCACTTAATCTCTTCCAAGCTTCTTTGTCGTGAAATTGCGACGTGTCACGAAATTGCGACGTTTTCCCCACTTAATCTCTTCCAAGATTCTTTGTCGCAAAATTGTGATGTGTCGCGAAATCGCGACGTTTCCTTCACCTCTCTTCTTTCGTCACTTCTTTGTCGCGAAATCGCAACATGTCGTAAAATCGTGACGTTTTCTCCACTTAATATCTTCCAAGATTCTTTGTCACAAAATCATGACGTGTCGCAAAATCGTGATGTTTCCCTCACTTTGCTTCCGCCTTGGCTTCTTTTCTCACTTCTTCTTTCCGAAAATGGAACATGTCGCGATATCGCGACATTTCCTACCCTTCTTGCTTTTTTGGCTTTGCCCCTCCGAAAATGGAACATGTCGCGATATCGCGACATTTCCTACAAGATTTTCTTCCTAGATTTTGCCTTCACGAAAATGAGACATGTTCGAAAATGGAACATGTCGCGATATCGTGACATTTCCTACAAGCTTTTCTTCCTAGCTTTTGCCTTCGCGAAAATGAGACATGTCCGAAAATGGAACATGTCGCGAAATCGTGAAATTTTCAAAAATGGAACATGTCACGATATCACGATGTTTTCAAAAATGGAACATGTCACGATATCGCGACGTTTCCTAAAATGGAACATGTCGCGATATCGCGACGTTTCCTTCACTTTTTCTTTCACTTTGCAAATTCTCCAAAAATTGTAGGTTGATTCTAATGACTTTTTCCATCTGCATTTTGCATTTTTACATATTGGTGAAGGATATTCCTTACTCAAAAATGATTTTAACATTTAAAAAGTGAATTTTAAATTGCTCGAGAATGATCAGCTTCACATGGTGTAGAAAAAATGATGAAAATTCAAAGTGCTCAGAATTTGATGAAACTTTACAAGTATCTATAAAAGCCCAAAGGGTATCCAAATTTGCAAACGAAACTTAAAAATTCATCATGGATTAAGAGAATATGCATTTAGAAATTTGCTAGGCCAGAAATGGAAACTACTATTTCTAAATTGAAATCAATGCCATATGCAAGTCTACTTGGTCACTTTGATGTAGGCGAAGTTTGGAAAAGGATGCAAGCAAAATTTGGAATTAAAATCCAAAAAACATCAAGAGGGTCCCTGCGGAACAAATGAATATTAAACATTTTCAAAGGATGGAATTTCATTTTTTTAGTGGGGGTGTGTTGCTTCTCAACAAATGGCGATATCTACGGGGAAAATAGTAGCACTATTTAGAATCCATAACTCTAGTTTCAAAACAATTTAGACTCTGTACTATGCTTTGCCATAAATATTTTCTAAAATGATTTAACTACTATCTGTTAGCTGTTAAAGTTTCCCAAGGACATACTAGGTTGAATCACTCAAGGAAGATTCTGATGTGTGGTTATAAGCGTACAAAAACTTTCTTCAAAGATGATCAGGGCTTCGAATGCTCATTGTGGATTGATCAACTATTTAGATGGTGCAGGGGAAACCGAGTAGAGCTCTGTTTACTAGTTTAGCCTTTTACAACTCCAACAGAGTTACTCTTTAGATTTTCATGACCCTAATTCATCACTATGAGGTGGAATTTATAGCCTGGTGAACATGTTTGAGATGTATCCTTCTGGAACCTTGGCTATGTGCAAAAAAGAATGCCGATTTTATGTTGGCTTGCCCAACTTTCACCTTCTGTCTCTTTTTCCTTTTGAAAGATACTGATAGCTGGAATGCCTTGCTCTCTTTCTCTTTTTTTTTTTTTTATATTCATCGAGCAATTGATCGACTAACTGTTTCAACCTGGGTACCAATAGCTTCCTTGGACGCTTTGATGTAATTCTATGAATCGGAGCCCCCTCTCCTGACCAACTCTTCTTGGATTCCCTGGGAGTTCTTCAGCCAAACAGTATAGTAGTTTCTTTGTAATCAAAATAATTGTGGCAAGCAAGATACCAAATCCAATTATCTTTCTACTATTGTTCTAAATAACAAGTAGTTCCACTTTTTAGCTCTAGTAGACTATCTCTTAAACAAAACAAACTAAAAACACACTAGGCCAATTTTAAATGTTGATTTATGTTTTCTTTGTTTAGGCAAAAGCTCAAACAAACAGAATTTAAAAAACTAAAGAGGAGAGAAAAAAAAGGCCACCAGTTAAAGACAAAATTGCATAGACCTCAAAATATAAAACACAATACTTCAAACTTTAAATAAAACCAAATAAAAACACACTACTTCAAACTTTATTTACACTATATACATATGCACAAAGTCCCTTCAATCACTCAAAAAATGTAGCAGATGGAAAAGTAGAGAAATAGTGCCTTGAAAAAATTTGACCATTTGCAGGTAAATTTAGAAAAATACCTTTCAGGTCCTGTTGACGAAATGCACTCCAGATTATGCTTCCCAAAATTTTTGCTACCTGGGAAAGACTTGTGTTTACCGTCTTCCCTCTTTTTTTTTTTATATATATGGATCTTGTCCCATAGAAAAAACTGAATCTGCAAGTCCTTCACCCTCCAAATTAGTCAAATCATATAATAACACGAATGGTGAAGTTTTCAACCCCTGCTTATGTCTTATTCTATCAGCCCGTGTCCATACAATTTTTATGCCTCCTTCAAAATCAAAGTCATTAACATGTTTATGCTTCTACTTGAAGGGTTTGTAGAATTCTTTCAAAGGGACGGAATGTAAAACCCCCCCAGGATCAAATACCTTAAAGCCTTTATAGACCCAGATCATCACATCTTCAGATTTATGTAACAAATCAAAGAGATCATATTTTATTTGTATGTCATAGTTCTTAATAACTTGAACATTTTGTGGTTGCTCTATTGCTCCAATATCCAAGATTTCAATTTTTATCCCTCTAGTAGAATTTTCATAATTTGCTCTTTCACCTGAGCCTTGCTTAGATTTAACCCCATCAATGTGTAGTGTCCAAATATCATTGTTGTGATTGGTTAGATATGTAACTGGTCTCACCTTCTCAGTTTTCAAATTATAATCTCCAATATTTGCATCAACACGATTTACAACCTCTTTTTTGATATTATGTTCAGTAATCACAAGCTTATATTGAGATTTTTTGTCTATTCTGAGTTGGTTGACCACATTCACATTTACTTTTTTTTTCTCCTTTTCTCGAAATTCAATAGGTGGTCTAGAGTAAGTTTCAATCAAGTTATCCTTTTGTTCAACAATCTGAGCCAGCTCATGGAGGGTAATGTTAGCTTTAATTTTCTTCATATCCTCAATGATATTATACTCCTTCCTAGTTAATTCTGTATAGTGATATTGAATCTTATTTTCATCACCTTTTGGTGAGGAAGGATCATTATTAGGAGTAGGTTCTGGATTCTCACATCTCAAATTATAACTGTACTTTTGGAACTGTTGAAAAGCTTGCACTTCATCCATAATAATTTCTACAACATTTTTTGACTCTTCGGGAAAAGTGAATGAATCTAAAACCATAGTCGTACCTTTTTTGGATGAACCAGAACTATCAATATTTCTCTGATTTTTAGGAAAATTTAACTCACCAGGAAAATCTTCAAATTTGGGTAATGCTAGGTCACAAATGTTTACTTCAAGCACCTCCACCTTGAACTTGTTAGAATCTTTCTCTATATTTTGCACATGTTGAGTGTGTGTCGTAGTTAACGGAGTTTCCTTGGGTAGAGCGTGACATGTTGGCACTAACTCATGATGTGGAATAGAATTCAAAATAGGCATGTTCTGCGTAACATAGGATATCAAAGGACTGCTCAAAATTTGAGGTCCTAATTGTCTTTCAAGAATTAAAGCTTCTTTATAAGCTCCTGCCAGGGTTGTGATATTGATGTGTCTCTTGAGAAAAATAGAGGTCATCGAATCCAATGCATTCTTATAGATTTCTAAGGCTAGATTTGCACTTGGGATGTAAAGTCCAAGTCTTTGTCTAACATAGTGTTGTCACCACTTGTAGTTCCTCCAACTACAACTCAAGATATCATCGTTAATCAGGTAGTAATGGTAAACTAGTTGGGTTCCACTGCTTTGAATATTCTTGGTGCAACGCATGATTTGCCTAGAAATCCTGAGAAGTATCTTTCAACTTACAAGCATGATGGAATTAGAACAACAGAAGAACATCTAGTGGCATATAAAAATGCTCTAAAGCTATTAAATGTGCAGCATGAAGATGTGGCTTGTAGGTTATTCCCTTTCACTCTCCAGGAGGGAGCATACGACTGGTTTTTGAATCTTACTAATGATTCTATTACTATTTGGAATGACCTAGAGAAAGTTTTTATATCACAATTTGGGGAAGTGATTGACCCCAGTGTGTTATATCAATAGTTTTCCAGCATTAAGAGAGAGTCGGATGAAGGTATCAGGTCTTTCAATATGAGGTTCCAAAGAGCTTATGGTAGAATGACTGGTCATTACATCCCAAGTGCAAATATAGCCTTAGAAATCTATAAGAATACATTGGATTCGGTGACCTCTATTTTCCTCAAGAGAGACATCAATATCACAACCCTGGCAGGAGCTTATAAAGAAGCTTTAATTCTTGAAAGACAGTTAGGACCTCAAATTTTGAGCAGTCCTTTGATATCCTATGTTACGCAGAACATGCCTATTTTGAATCCTATTCCACATCATGAGTTAGTGCCAACATGTCACGCTCTACCCAAGGAAACTCCGTTAACTGTGACACACACTCAACATGTGCAAAATATAGAGAAAGATTCTGACAAGTTCAAGGTGGAAGTGCTTGAAGTAAACATTTGTGACCTAGCATTACCCAAATTTGAAGCTTTTCCTGGTGAGTTAAATTTTCCAAAAAATCAGAGAAATATTGATAGTTTTGGTTCATCCAAAAAAGGTACGACTATGGTTTCAGATTCATTCACTTTTCTCGAAGAGTCAGAAAATGTTGTAGAAATTCCTATGGATGAAGTGCAAGCTTTTCAACAGTTCCAAAAGGACAGTTATAATTTGAGATGTGAGAATCCAAAACCTACTCCTAATAATGATCCTGCCTCACCAAAATATGATGAAAATAAGATTCAATATCACTATACAGAAGTAACTAGGAAGGAGTATAATATCATTGAGGATATGAAGAAAATTAAAGCTAACATCACCCTCCATGAGCTGGCTTAGATTGTTGAACAAAAAGATAACTTGATTGAAACTTACTTTGGACCACCTATTGAATTTCAAGAAAAGGAGAAAAAAATAATAAATGTGAATGTGGTCAACCAACTCAGAATAGACAAAGAATCTCAGTATAAGCCTGTGATTACTGAACATAATATCGAAAAAGAGGTTGTAAACCGTGTTGATGCAGATATTGGAGATTATAATTTGAAAACTGAGAAGGTGAGACTAGTTACAGCTCTAACCAATCACAACAATGATATTTGGACTACACATTGATGGGGTTAAATCTAAGCAAGGCTCAGGTGAAAGAGCAAATTATGAAAATTCTACTAGAGGGATAAAAATTGAAATCTTGGATATTGGAGCAGTAGAGCAACCATAAAATGTTCAAGTTATTAAGAACTACGACATACAAATAAAATATGATCTCTTTGAGTTATTACATAAATTTGAAGATGTGATGATCTGGGTTTATAACGGTTTTAAGGTATTTGATCCTGGGGGGTTTTTACATTCCATCCCTTTGAAAGAATTCTGCAAACCCTTCAAGTAGAAGCATAAACATGTTAATGCCTTGATTTTGAAGGAGGCATAAAAATTGTATGCACATGGGCTGATAGAATAAAACATAAGCAGGGGTTGAAAACTTCACCATTCATGTTATTATATGATTTGACTAATTTGGAGGGTGAAGGACTTCAAGATTTGGTTTTTTTTGTGGGACAAGATCCATATATATAAAAAAAAAAAAAAAGAGGGAAGACGGTAAACACAAGTCTTTCCCAAGTAGCAAAAATTTTGGGAAGCATAATCTGGAGTGCATTTCGTCAACAGGACCTGAAAGGTATTTTTCTAAATTTACCTGCAAATGGTCAAATTTTTTAAGGCACTATTTCTCTACTTTTCCATCTGCTACATTTTTTGAGTGATTGAAGGGACTTTGTGCATATGTATATATTGTAAATAAAGTTCGAAGTATTGTGTGTTATCTTTTAAGGTCTGTGCAATTTTGTCTTTAACTGGTGGCCTTTTTCTCTCCTCTTTAGTTTCTTTTAAAAATTCTTGTTTGAGCGTTTGCCTAAACAAAGAAAACACAAATCAACATTTAAAATTGGCCTAGTGTGTTTTCATTTTGTTTTATTTTTTAAGAGATAGTCTGCTAGAGCTAAAAAGTGGAACTACTTGTTATTTAGAACAACATTAGAAAGATAATTCGATTTGGTATCTTGCTTGCCACAATTATTTTGTTTATAAAGAAACTACTATACTGTTTGGCTGAAGAACTCCCAGGGAATCCAAGAAAAGTTGGTCAGGAGAGGGGACTCTGATTCATAGAGTTACATCAAAGCGTCCAAGGAAGCTATTGGTACCCGAGTTGAAAGCAGTTAGTCGATCAATTGCTCGATGAATATAAAAAAAAAGAAAGAGAGCAAGGCATTGCAACTATCAGTATCTTTCAAAAGGAAAAAGAGACAGAAGGTGAAAGTTGGGCAAGCCAACATAAAATCGACATTCTTTTCTGCACATAGCCAAGGTTCCAGAAGGATACATCTCAAACATGTTCACCAGGCTATAAATGCCACCTCATAGTGATGAATCAGGGTCGTGAAAATCTAAAGAGTAACTCTATCGGGGTTGTAAAAGGCTAAACTAGTAAACAAAGCTCTACTCGGTTTCCCCTGCACAATCTAAATAGCTGATCAATCCACAGTGAGCAGTCGAAGCCCTGATCGTCCTTGAAGAAAGTTTTTATACGCTTATAACCGCACATCAGAATCTTCCTTGAGTGATTCAACCTAGTATGTCCTTGGGAAACTTTAACAGCTAATAGATAGTAGTTAAATCATTTTAGAAAATATTTGTGGCAAAGCATGGTACATAGTCTAAATTGTTTGAAACTAGAGTTCTGGATTCTAAATAGTGCTACTATTTTCCCCGCAGATATCGCCATTTGTTGAGAAGCAACACACCCCCACTAAAAAAATGAAATTCCATCCTTTGAAAATGTTTAATATTTATTTGTTCCGTAGGGACCCTCTTGATGTTTTTCGGATTTTAATTCCAAATTTTGCTTGCATCCTTTTCCAAACTTCGCCTACATCAAAGTGACCAAGTAGACTTGCATATGGCATTGATTTCAATTTAGAAATAACAGTTTCCATTTCTGGCCTAGCAAATTTCTAAATGCATATTCTCTTAATCCATGATGAATTTTTAAGTTTCGTTTGCAAATTGGGATACCCTTTGGGCTTTTATAGATACTTGTAATGTTTCATCAAATTCTGAACACTTTGAATGTTCATCATTTATTCTACACCATGTGAAGCTGATCATTCTCGAGCAATTTAAAATTCATTTTTTTAAATGTTAAAATCCTTTTTGAATAAGGAAGATCCTTCACCAATATGTAAAAATGCAAAATGCAGATGGACAAAGTCATTAGAATCAACCTCCAATTTTTGGAGGATTTGCAAAGTGAAAGAAAAAGTGAAGGAAACGTCGCGATATCACGACATGTTCCATTTTAGGAAACGTCGCGATATCACGACATGTTCCATTTTCGAAAATGTCGCGATATCGTGACATGTTCCATTTTCGAAAACGTCACGATTTCACGACATGTTCCATTTTCGGACATGTCTCATTTTCACGAAGGCAAAAGCTAGGAAGAAAAGCTTGTAGGAAATGTCGCGATATCGTGACATGTTCCATTTTCGGACATGTCTCATTTTTGCGAAGGCAAAATCTAGGAAGAAAAGCTTGTAGGAAATGTCGCGATATCGTGACATGTTCCATTTTTGGAGGGGCAAAGCCAAAAAAGCAAGAAGGGTAGGAAATGTCGTGATATCGTGACATGTTCTATTTTCGAAAAGAAGAAGTGAGAAAAGAAGCCAAGGCGAAAGCAAAGTGAGGGAAATGTCACGATTTTGTGACACGTCGTGATTTTGCGACAAAGAAGCCAAGGCGAAAGCAAAGTAGGGAAAATGTTGCGATTTTGCGACACGTCGCAATTTCGTGACATGTCGTGGTTTCGTGACAAAGAAGACAAGGCGAAAGCAAAGTGAGGGAAACTTCAAGATTTTGCGACACGTCGCGATTTCGTGACATGTCGCGGTTTCATGACAAAGAAGCCAAGGCGGAAGCAAAATGAGGGAAACGTCACGATTTTGCGACACGTCACGATTTTGCAACATGTCACGATTTCACGACAAAGAAGCCAAGGTGGAAGCAAAGTGAGGGAAACATCATGATTTCGTGACAAAGAAGCCAATGCAGAAGCAAAGTGAGGGAAACATCACGATTTCGTGACATGTCACGGTTTCACAACAAAGAATCCAAGGCGAAAGCAAAGTAGGGAAAACATCGCGATTTCGTGACACGTCGCGATTTCGTGACATGTCACAGTTTTGCGACAAAGAAGCCAAGGCAGAAGCAAAGTGAGGGAAACATCACGATTTCGTGACATGTCATGATTTCATGACATGTCACGATTTCGCGACAAAGAAGCCAAGGCGGAAGCAAAGTGAGGGAAACGTCGCGATTTTGTGACACGTCGCAATTTCGTGACATGTCGTGGTTTCATGACAAAGAAGCCAAGGTAGAAGCAAAGTGGGGAAAACTTCGCGATTTTGTGACATGTCACGGTTTCGCGACAAAGAAGACAAGGCAGAAGCAAAGTGGGGAAAACGTCGCGATTTCGCGACATGTCACGGTTTCGTGACAAAGAAGCCAAGGAAAAAGACAAGGTGAAGGAAATGTTGCGATATCGTGACATATTCCATTTTCATAGGGGCAAAGCCAAAGAAAGAAGCCAAGTGAAGGAAATGTCGCGATATCGCGACATGTTCCATTTTTGCGACGGCGATAGCATGAAAGACACTAAGTGAAGGAAACGTCGCGATATCACGACATGTTTGGACTTATATTCATTTTGAAAAATTTAGCCATTTCATCACCCATCCAAAGGAAGTGGAAGCTTTTCGACACAAGTCCAGACCCTAGAAATATCTAAATGAAAAAATTAATTAATTTAAAAAAGTTCTAATCTTTGCTTTTCTTTTTGTAGAAACAGATCCGACAGTTGCATAATTGCGAAAGTGATGGCGAGAAAGACAAACTTCAAGGAATTCGTCGATAGATTCATTTGCTCAGAAAATTTATGGCAAGTCAGTGACTCATCCAGATTTTGTAGACCTGGCTGCGAATACAGGTTTTAAGGAATTTAGCGGTGGATACATTGTCGGGAAAATTTATGGCAAAAGTAATGATAGGCAGAAAATCTCAACTTGAACCAAACAAAGATAGCTGTGCAAAGATAGAAGGCCTCATAAGTCAGTGACTCATCCAGATGTTGCAAAAAAGTTAATGAGATGCTCTGACAGCTTATCGAAAGATAAAGATACATTTACACTCGATGCCCATTTGATGAAGATAAAACCAAGTCTTATCTTCTCCATTTATGGAAAGATCCACACGAAGATTTTCAGAGTGATTAGGGTTTATCGAAACTCTATATAAAAATACCTTATATTGTAAAACCTCAACGGTGAGATTTTATAATAAGATTTAGATATTTGGAAGAAGATATTTTGAAAAGATCAGGGTCTGTCCTGAGTCTATATATACTTCTCTTGAATGTAAAGTAAAGATGCGAAAACTTGGAATAAAAGACACTTGAGCAATTTCATGCAAATCTTGTTTGAATGCTTTGTTCTGGACCTGGGGTTGGTGTGAAATCGTTCTTCTATGATAGCGTGGCTAGGAGCCTAATATCTTTTGGATTTCGATAAGTGCATCTTCTTCTGTTTTTATCTCACTAAAGTTCTATTTATTTTGGTTGTGAATCTATGTTATCAATATTGAATATGCTGCTAGGCTTCATTCTGTTTGTTATATGCTAAGGAAAGTTAGAGATTTAAGGTTTAGGTCTATTCTAATTGCTCTATCCTCACTGTGCGAGCTAAGCTGTTGGTGAGAGATACTAGTTGACACCGACTTCCCTTCTATTTATGATTTTCTTTTAGATCTATGTTATTTTCGTCTTATGCTCTTAGTAGAAGGTGATCTTAGAAAGCTGGACACCTTCCTCTTTGATTGGTTTTATTGTGAAGCTAAATAGTATAACTGAAATTGGTGGTTCTGATTTTGTAGCTAAGTTAGATAAACTTCTCTTTTCTGCCCTACCCTACTCTCTCTGTTCCATTGTTAAATGATTCATTTTTATTTTCTTTCAAATTTGTATTTTATTTAATCTGCTAAAACATAGAGAGCTATATCAAAGAACTCATTGTAAACCTGATAGTCTACAAAGATAACAACCGCTAAAACATTATTGAATGAAGGTCGAGCCCATTGTAAGGTAATAGACAGTCCACTTGAAACTATTCTAGAAGTGGAAAAGAGTGAATAGACATTTGACCCAACTTTGTAACTCACACCTTGGATAACCAGCAAGATCCTAAAGTGAGTGGGATTTATCTTGTATAAGTGTTATCGATATTTTATGCTCATTCTTCACGGGGTGTGTATGAAAGACGAACCAACATTTAAAATTTGTGCTAGAATCCAGCTTTTCTAACTCAGGTACAAGGAGCTCTTCAGCTCTGGAGTGGGACCTAGTTACTCTGTAGGTAGAATCCAGCTTTTCACAAACAACTTACAATCTTTAACAAATACTAAACGGAGTTCAGTGGACCTCCTTCTAGAGATCATATTAAATTTTGGTTCATATTTCATACACACCCCGTGAAGAATGAGCATAAAATATCGATAACACTTATACGGGATAAATCCCACTCACTTTAGGATCTTGTTGGTTATCCAAGGTGTGAGTTACAGAGTTGGGTCGAATGTCTATTCACTCTTTTTTGCTTTTGGAATAGTTTCAAGTGGACTGTCTGTTACCTTACAATGGGCTCGACCTTCGTTCAATAATGTTTTAGCGGTTGTTATCTTTGTAGACTATCAGGTTTACAATGAGTTCTTTGATATAACTCTTTATGTTTTAGTAGATTAAATAAAATACAAATTTGAAAGAAAATAAAAATGAATCATTTAATAGTGGAACAGAGAGAGTAAGGTAGGGCAAAAAAGAGAAGTTTATCTAACTTAGCTACAAAATCAGAACCACCAATTTCAGTTATACTATTTAGCTTCACAATAAAACCAATCAAAGAGGAAGGTGTCCAACTTTCTAAGATCACCTTCTACTAAGAGCATAAGACGAAAATAACGTAGATTTGAAAGAAAATCATAAATAGAAGGGAAGTCGGTGTCAACTGGTATCTCTCACCAGCAGCTTAGCTTGCACAGTGAGGATAGAGCAATTAGAACAGACTTGAACCTTAAATCTCTAACTTTCCTTAGCATATAACAAACAGAATGAAGCCTAGCAGCATATTCAATCTTGATAACATAGATTCACAACCAAAATAAATAGAACTTTAGTGAGACGAAAATAGAAGAAGATGCACTTATCGAAATCTGAAAGAGATTAGGCTCCTAGCCACGCTATCATAGAAGAACAATTTCACACCAACCCCAGGTCCAGAACAAAGCATTCAAACAAGATTTGCAAGAAATTGCTTAAGTGTCTTTTATTCCAAGTTTTCGCCCCTTTACTTTACATTCAAGAGAAGTATATATAGACTCAAGACAGGCCCTGATCTTTTCAAAATATCTTCTTCCAAATATCTAAATATTATCATAAAATCTCATCATCGATGTTTTACAATATAAGGTATTTTTATATAGAGTTTCGATAAACTCTAATCACTTTGAAAATCTTCGTGTGGATCTTGCCATAAATGGAGAAGATAAGACTTGGTTTTATCTTCATCAAATGGGCATCGAGTGTAAATGTATCTTTATCCTTCGATAAGCTATCAGAGCATCTCATTAACTCCTCTGCAACATTTGGATGAGTCACTGACTTATGAGGCCTTCCATCTTCGCACAGCTATCTTTGTTTGGTTTGAGTTGAGATTTTCTGCCTATCATTACTTTTGCCATAAATTTTCCCGGCAATGTATCCATCGGTAAATTCCTTGAAACCTGTATTCGCGGCCAGATCTACAAAATCTGGATGAGTCACTGACTTGCCATAAATTTTCTCAGCAAATGAATCTATCGAAAAAATTCCTTGAAGTTTGTCTTTCTCGCCATCACTTCCACCATTATGCAACTGTCAGATCTGTTTCTGCAAAAATAAAAGCAAAGATTAGAACTTTTTAAAATTAATTAATTTTTTCATTTAGATATTTCTAGGGTTTGGACTTGTGTCGAAAAGCTTCCACTTCCTTTGGATGGGTGATGAAATGGCCAAATTTTGCAAAATGAATATAAGTCCAAACATGTCGCAATATCACGATGTTTCCTTCACTTAGTGTCTTTCATGCTGTCGCCGTCGTGAAAATGGAACATGTCACGATATCGCAACATGTCCTTCACTTGGCTTATTTCTTTGGCTTTGCCCCTTCGAAAATGGAACATGTCGCAATATCGCGACATTTCCTTCACCTTGTCTTTTGCCTTGGCTTCTTTGTCACGAAACCGCAACATGTCGTGAAATCGCGACGTTTTCCCCACTTTGCTTCTGCCTTGGCTTCTTTGTCATGAAACCGCGACATGTCGCAAAATCACGATGTTTTCCCCACTTTGCTTCTGCCTTGGCTTCTTTGTCACGAAACCGTGACATGTCACGAAATCATGACGTGTCGCGAAATCGTGATGTTTCCCTCACTTTGCTTCTATCTTGGCTTCTTTGTCGTGAAACTGTGACATGTCACAAAATCATGACATGTCACGAAATCGTGACGTGTCGTGAAATCATGACGTTTCCCTCACTTTGCTTCTGCCTTGGCTTCTTTGTCATGAAACCACGACATGTCATGAAATCATGACGTGTCGCGAAATCGTGACATTTTCCCCACTTTGCTTCCACCTTGGCTTCTTTGTCGTGAAACCGCGACATGTCACGAAATCACGACATGTCGCAAAATCGTGACGTTTCCCTCACTTTGCTTCTACCTTGGCTTCTTTGTCGCGAAACCGTGACATGTCATGAAATCGCGACGTGTCACAAAATTGTGACGTTTCCCTCACTTTGCTTCCGCCTTGGCTTCTTTGTCGTGAAACCGTGACATGTCGCGAAATCATGACGTGTCATGAAATCGCGACGTTTCCCTCACTTTGCTTTCGCCTTGGCTTCTTTATCATGAAATCGTGACATGTCGTGAAATCACGACGTGTCGCGATATCGTGACGTTTTCCCTACTTTGCTTCCACCTTGGCTTCTTTGTTGCGAAATCATGATGTTTCCCTCACTTTGCTTCCGCCTTGGCTTCTTTTCTCACTTTTTCTTTCCGAAAATGGAACATGTTGCAATATCGCGACATTTCCTACCCTTCTTGCTTTTTTGGCTTTGCCCCTCCGAAAATGGAACATGTCATGATATCGTGACATTTCCTACAAGCTTTTCTTCCTAGCTTTTGCCTTCGCGAAAATGAGACATGTCCGAAAATGGAACATGTCGCGATATCGCGACGTTTCCTACAAGCTTTTCTTCCTAGCTTTTGTTGGCAATTTTGGGTTTGAGATTCTAGCTTCTTGTCTATGAGTTGTCATTGATGTCAAAAGGAAATGGCATTAATGTTAAGAGGATGTGTTGGCTTCAAAGGTGGAAGATTCCAAGAGAATCTTTTAAGAGAATCCGGAGAGATTCCATTGGATAGGGTTTTTATTAAAACCAAGTTAAATGGTTTTTATTAAAACCAATGGAGGTTCTCTTTATTATTTATTTAATTATTATTTAAAACCCTTCAAGGTTTTAATTAATTAATTATTTAATTAATTAAGGGAGAAATTATTTTTAATTTATTAAAAATACAGGTTTTTAAACCTTTTTTTATTCTTAATTTATTAAAATTATTTAAGGGTTTTTAAACCCTTTTTTGAAAAGACTTTTGATTAATTTCGAAATGGTCTTTATTTCCATCGACGTCAAGGTGTCTTCGAAGAGACTATTTATTCTCCAACTCCTAAGGTTGGAAGGCTAATTAATTCAAAATTCCCAAAATGTAATTTGCGGTGTTTGTGCTCTGTATTCGCTGCAATCGAAGGAAGACTTAGAAGCACGTGCGATTGAAAAGTCTTCGAGATTTTTTTTTTTTGAGGGTGAAGTGGAGGGAAGTTCACTTGTGAACTTCGTAGCCCGCGTGGGCTAGTGGCAGCGAAGGCTCCTGTTGGGTGCTGCATTGGCGGAGGTCGTCGTTTCGAGTCTCGCGGGGGTGCTTTGCTAGAGTAACACACATTTTTATTAAAACGTCTTTATGCCGCAAAATTTAGAGTTTCTTGGACAGCGATTTATAAGGTATGGGCACATTCTTCTTATGAGTATGATTGGTGTATGTTTTCTGAAATAAGGTTGGAGTGAAAAGGTATTCTACTAGGTAACCTTTGGCTAGGTGTAAATCCTATTTTCTGGTTTGTTGAAGACTACTTATGCATTGTTATCCTTAAGGAGAGTTTTTGGTGAATGCATAATTTTTGGTTTGAGATAGTGGAAGCTTTGTGCACTAGGGTTTATATTTGTGAGTCTAGCTACTTGCATTGAGTTGGTGGAACCCTTGGTTGGCTGTTTTGAGTTTGATGGTTGATTTGCTTCCATAGAGGTTGTTTGATCAAGTTATTGCTTTACTTGATTCATGATATTGGGCTTACTCCATTGAGTTGATTTGAGAAACTTATTCTTTGCATTTGGTGATATTGTGTTGGTGGTTGTTTTGTTCAAATATCTTTGGAGGGGAAAAGGATTTCTACTTGTTTCCTTTTCTTGTGATGATTGGTTGAATGCTTCAAGGTTGATGTTGAGTTGAATGGTGTTGGTTGACTAAACCTTGTTTGATGAGCATTGTTGTTGAAACCCTAATTGATGGTGAAAAGAACATGAGTATCATTGTTATGTGATTCTTTGCATAGTTGGCAATTTTTGGGGATTCATGTTCTTGAAAGAAAACATTCTATCCTATCCATTTCAGATATTGAGTTGAGTTTTCAGATTTGAGATTGAGATTGAGCTGGTTGATTTGAGTTGAGTTTTGAGATTGGGATTTGAGTATAGAACATATTGAGTCTCTAACAATTCTCTTTATGCTTCTATGAGTTTGACAAATCACATTGGGTCTCTAACAATTCACTTTGTGATTTCTTACTAAGAAAGTTTTTCTTGGTGAGCTTGTTGAGTTTTTGGACAGTTTCGGTGAGGACTTGTGAGCGGTTTTGGACGAGGTTTCGGTGGGGACTTGTGAGTAGATTTGGAAAGGTCCTAGCGAGAGGACTTGTGAGCTGATTTTGATAGTTCTATCGGATAACTTGAGGATAGAGGTGCATTGGTTCTATGAGAAGAACCCGAGGAGCAGATTTGGCAAGTCTTTGAGAAGGCTTGTATGCGAGAGGATTGATTTGTTCAAGAGTTGGACAGATATGATAGAAAGAGGAAGACTTGTACTAGACCGATCGACTATGTTTGGTACAAGTTCTTTGAGCTGTTGTGTACGTGATCATAGAAGGCAGAGGTCTCTTAGGCTAAGCATTGAGGACAGAAGGTCTTCGGTGGAAAGGAGTTCCATGTGTTGGCAAGAGGTAGAGACAGTTGATATTCTGAGGGATCATTTCCAGAGCAGAGGGGAAGGTATCTCCTTTGGGCCGAGGCTCATAAAAATTGTAATTGGGAAGGATTCCCAAAGAAATTTGAGATAACTTTTAGAGAAAAGTTTTTGTGGACGTAGCCCAACCATTTTGGGTGAACCACGTTAAAAATGGGTCTTCAATGTGTGATGCTTTCTGTCTTGATTAATGTTGTGTTGATGCCACTGCTATCTAAAGTTAAAATTATTAATTGGTTAAGTCTTATACTGTTCACCCCTCCCTCTCAGTATAAGTCCATGTTCTTCAATTGGTATCAGAGCCGGTCTCTCCAGAAAGAGCCTAACAGCTTGGAGAAGGATCTATTAGAGGAACATACAGATTCAAAAAGAGATGAAGAGGTTGAGTTCAATCTCAAAGGTGAATTCTTCTTGGCTTTAAGAAAGCTTGAGAAATTTAGGGAAGAGAATTATGTTCTCAAGCATCAATGTCAGGAAGAAGAGATAGCAAGATCAGAATTGTCTCAAGGTGTTATAGACTTCAAAATTCTAGCTAAAGAAGGGAAGAACGTTGAACAGGTTCTAACAGAGGCTCTCAAAGGAAAGGAAGCTAATTACAAGAATCTAGAAGAGGTTATGTCTCTTAGAGTGAAGTTGGAACAGTTGGCTCTTAGACAGAATACTCCGTGTGAAAAGCAAAAGAAGGATTGTATCACCTTTCATGAAATAGGGTCTTCAAGCAAGATCAATTTTCATCCTGAAGAGTGGTGGATTCCAGTTGGTCACAAGAAGAACAATCATCCAAGGCATCAAAATAGGTTACATAATACTTTCCATGGCTATTTTTTTTCCTACAAGAAATTTGGTCACAAAGCTATGCATTGCAATAAGTTTTTGAATAGCCATAGTAAGGAAAATGTTAACTCTTTTGCACCTCTTCTGAATAAAAATGTCATGTGTTACAAGTGCAAGAATTTTGGGCATATAGCAAGGATGTGCAGTTTGGATAGATCTAGCCTTGAGTTCACTAAAAAGAGAAATGAGATCAAATCTAAGTCAATGATAGTTCAAATTGGTTTTCATGCTCAAGACAAAGTAGAAAAATGGTATCTTGATAGTGGTTGTTCAAAACATATGACTGGTGAAAAGGAAAAGTTTTTTGTCTTAAAAGAAACAAACAAAGGAACAGTCAGTTTGGAGATAACAAGTCAGCTAAAATCTATGGTAAAGGGACTCTTAGTTTGGATGGGAAATCCAAAACAAAAAATGTGCTTTATGTAGAAGGCCTAAGACATAATCTTCTAAGTGTGAGTCAACTTTGTGATCAAGGGCACATAGTATCTTTCTTTTCAGATAGATGTGAGATAAGTAAAGAAAAAAATGGAAAACTCATTGCTAGTGCTACAAGGACTCCAAACAATCTTTACATGCTAAGTGAGATAAAAAAGGAAAAGTGTTTTCTAACTCAAGAAGATGAGAGTTGGTTATGGCATAAAAGATTGGGGCATTTGAGCTTTGATAATCTTGTCAATATTAGTAACAAGGAAGCAGTTAGAGACTTGCCCAAAATAAAAAGACCCCATAACATCATTTGCGGTCCTAGTCAACATGGAAAAGCAGGACGAGAATCGGTTTCAAATCAAAAGGGTATACTTCTTCAAAACCATTGGATCTTATTCATACTGATTTATGTGGCCCTACTAGAACTCAGAGCATTCAGGGAGAAAGCTACTTCATGCTGTTTATAGATGACTATTCTAGAATGACTTGGGTTACTTTTCTCAAAGAAAAATCTGAAGCTTTTGAAAAATTTAAAGCTTTCAAATAAATGATTGAAAATGAGACTGACAAGAGAATCAAATGCTTAAGATCAGATAGAGGAGGAGAGTTCACTTCAAATGAATTTGTGTAATACTTTGAGCAACAAGGAATCAAAAGAGAATATTCAGTAGCAAGAACTCCTCAACAAAATGGAGTAGTTGAAAGGAAAAATAGAACTATTGAAAATATGGCTAGAGCTATGTTAAATGAGTCAAAACTTTTAGATAGTTTTTGGAAAGATGCAGTCAGTACGGCAGTATACATTATCACCAGGGCCCAACTTAGAGTCAATCATCATAAAACTCCTTATGAGTTATGGAAAGGAAGACCAGCTACAGTAAAATACTTCAAAGTGTTTGGGAGTAAGTGCTTCATTAGAAGGGAAGATCAGAATTTGGGTAAGTTTTATCCTAGGTGTGATGAGGGAATCTTTCTTGGATATTCTAGCAGAAGCAAGGCCTACGGATGCTTCAAAAAAAGAACTCATACGATTGTAGAGAGCATAAATGTAACAACTGATGAAAAGACAGGGATAAGAGAACCATTCAAGGAACTCAATGATGAAATTTGTCAAGAAGAATTCAGAGAGGTTTCATATGAAGAAGAGGAAAGACAACAACTACTTCCCAAAACTCCTTCATGATATGTTCGAAACATCATCCCAAAGATTTGATCATTGGTGATCCAAATAGCAGGCAAACAAGAAGAAGAGTCATTCCTTCACATGATTCTACAAATGTTTCATTATTATCTCAGATTGAGCAAAAAGATTTTAGTGAAGCATGTGCAGATAAGTTTTGGGTAAAAGCAATGGATGAAGAGCTAAATCAAATAGAGAAAAGTGAAACTTGAGAATTGGTTCCAAGACCTAAGGACAAGAATGTCATTGGCACAAAATGGATATTTATAAATAAACTCAATGAGGATGGAAAGATTGTCAGAAAAAAAGCTAGGTTAGTCTGCAAAGGTTATGCTCAAGTAGAAGGTGTTGATTTCGAAGAGACGTTTGCTCCTATTGCTCATCTTGAAGCTATCAGAATATTTTTGGCCCTTTCAAGCTTCAAATCATTCAAGGTATATCAAATGGATGTAAAGTCAACTTTTCTAAATGGGGTGTTGGTAGAAGAAGTCTACATAGAATAGCCTGAAGGAGTGTCTCTCTCGAAACAATCAGACTATGTGTGTAACTGAAAAGGCCTTGTATGGGTTAAAGCAAGCACCTAGGGCTTGGTACTCAAGACTTGACAGGTATCTTCATGAGCAAGGCTTCAAGAAAGGCGTGGCAAATAGCAATTTGTATATTAAGAATGAAAATGATGATATGTTGATTATGGTTGTCTATGTTGATGATATTATTTTTGGGGGAAATAATACTCAGATGTGCAAAGTTTTTGCTAACACCACGTAGAAGGAAATTGATATGTCTATGATTGTAGAGTTGTCATTATTTTTAGGTCTTCAGATTGCTCAATCAAAGGATGGTATATTTCTCTCTCAAGGAAAGTATATCAAAGAAATGTTGAAGAAATTTGGGATGATGGACAACAAACCAGTGTGTACTCCAATGATTACAGGGTGCAAGATGAGTAAAGATGATGAATCTCCAGTGGAAGATTAGAGGTTGTACAAATCTATTGTTGGAATTTTATTATATATTATAGCTACCAGACCAGATATCATGCAGGCAGTTGGGTTAGTAGCAAGATTTTAGGTAGCTCCAAAATATTCTCATGTTATAGCAGTTAAGAAGATATTCAGATATCTGAAGGGCACTATGGACTTTGGGCTTTGGTATCCCAAAGGTGATGATTTCACCCTCACGACTTATACGAGATGTAGATTGGGCAGGCAATATTGATGACAGGAAAAGCACTAGTGGTGGAGCATTCTTTATGGGAAAGAGTTTGGTTTCTTGGCTAAGTAAGAAACAACCTTCAATTTCCTTATCTACAGCAGAGGCTGAATACATAGCAGCAGTGGCTGGGTGTACACAAGTTTTATGGATGAAAACCACCTTGGAGGATTTCAAAGTCAAGCATGAACAACCCATCTCCATACTTTGTGATAATACAAGTGCCATAAGTATTTCCAAAAATCCGGTAATGCACTCAAGGACAAAGCATATTTCCATCAAGTATCACTTTCTAAGGAAGAAAGTGCAAGACAAGAAGGTCAAGGTAGAGTATGTGTCTACTAAAGAGCAAATTGTAGATATCTTCACCAAACCTCTTCCAAGAGATACGTTTGAGTATCTAAGGGAGAAATTGGGAGTTGTACTCCCACCCCGGAATTAATCACCTCATCAGGAGGTGGGGGAGGGACTAAGCTAAGAGGCTCATTCTTAGTCCCGAGCCCCAAAGGTGACCCTTTGCCATTGATGACAAAGTGGGAGAGATATGAGTAAAGGGGAGAGCTTCAAAGTGAAGAGGAAAGCCTCAAGACAGGGGGAGCTGTTTATGTTAAGTTTATGTGTTGTTGAGAAGCATGGTTTGCCATCAATGACAAAGGGGGAGATTTTTGGCAATTTTGGATTTGAGATCCTAGCTTCTTGTCTATGAGTTGTCATTGATGTCAAAAGGAAATGGCATTAATGTTAAGAGGATGTGTTGGCTTCAAAGGTGGAAGATTCCAAGAGAATATTTTTAAGAGAATCCGAAGAGATTCCATTGGATAGGGTTTTTATTAAAACCAAGTTAAATGGTTTTTATTAAAACCAATGGAGGTTTTCTTTATTATTTATTTAATTATTATTTAAAACCCTTCAAGGTTTTAATTAATTAATTATTTAATTAATTAAGGGAGAAATTATTTTTAATTTATTAAAAATACTTAAAGGTATTTAAACCTTTTTTTATTCTTAATTTATTAAAATTATTTAAGGGTTTTTAAACCCTTTTTGAAAAGACTTTTGATTAATTTCGAAATGGTCTTTATTTCCACCAACGTCAAGGTGTCTTCGAAGAGACTATTTATTCTCCAACTCCTAAGGTTGGAAGGCTAATTAATTCAAAATTCCCGAAATGCAATTTGCGGTGTTTGTGCTCTGTATTCGCTGCGATCAAAGGAAGACTTAGAAGCACGTGCGGTTGAAAAGTCTTTGAGAGTTTTTTTTCGAGGGTGAAGTGGAGGGAAGTTCACTTGTGAAATTCGTAGCTCGCGTGGGCTAGTGGTAGTGAAGGCTGTTGTTGGGCGCTGCATTGGCGGAGGTCGTTGTTTCTAGTCTCGCGGGGGTGCTTTGCTAGAGTAACACACGTTTTTATTAAAACGTCTTTATGCTACGAAATTCGGAGTTTCTTGGACAGAGATTTATAAGGTATGGGCACATTCTTCTTATGAGTATGATTGATGTATGTTTTCTGAAATAAGGTTGGAGTGAAAAGGTATTCTACTAGGTATCCTTTGGCTAGGTGTAAATCCTATTTTCTGGTTTGTTGAAGACTACTTATGAATTTTTATCCTTAAGGAGAGTTTTTGGTGAATGCATAATTTTTGGTTTGAGATAGTTGAAGCTTTGTGCACTAGGGTTTATATTTGTGAGTCTAGCTACTTGCATTGAGTTGGTGGAAACCTTGGTTGGCTGTTTTGAGTTTGATGGTTGAGTTGCTTCCATAGAGGTTGTTTGATCAAGTTATTGCTTTACATGATTCATGATATTGGGCTTACTCCATTGAGTTGATTTGAGCAACTTATTCTTTGCATTTGGTGATATTGTGTTGGTGGTTGTTTTGTTCAAATATCTTTGGAGGGAAAAGGATTTCTACTTGTTTCCTTTTCTTGTGATGATTGGTTGAATGCTTCAAGGTTGATGTTGAGTTGAATGGTGTTGGTTGACTAAACCTTGTTTGATGAGCATTGTTGTTGAAACCCTAATTGATGGTGAAAAGAACATGAGTATCATTGTTATGTGATTCTTTGCATAGTTGGCAATTGTTGGGGATTCATGTTCTTGAAAGAAAACATTCTATACTATCCATTTCAGATATTGAGTTGAGTTTTCAGATTTGAGATTGAGATTGAGTCGAGTTGATTTGAGTTGAGTTTTGAGATTGGGATTTGAGTATAGAACATATTGAGTCTCTAACAATTCTCTTTATGCTTCTATGAGTTTGACAAATCACATTGGGTCTCTAACAATTCACTTTGTGATTGCCTACTAAGAAAGTTTTTCTTTGTGAGCTTGTTGAGTTTTTGGACAGGTTCCGGTGGGGACTTGTGAGCGGTTTTGGACGAAGTTCGGTGGGGACTTGTGAGCAGATTTGGACGAGTCCTAGCAGAGGACTTGTGAGCTGAGTTTGATAGTTCTAACAGAGAACATGAGGACAGATGTGCATTGGTTCTATGAGAAGAACCCGAGGACAGATTTTGCAAGTCTTTGAGAAGCCTTGTATGCGAGAGGATTGATTTGTTCAAGAGTTGGACAGATCCGACGAGATAGAGGAAGACTTGTACTAGACCGATCGACTATGTTTGGTATAGGTTGCTGAGTTATTGTGGACGTGATCATAGAAGGCAAAGGTCTCTTAGTCTAAGCATTAAGGACAGGAGGTCTTCGGTGGAAAGGAGTTCCACGTGCTGGCAAGAGGTAGAGGTAGTTGATATTCTAAGGGATCATTTCCAGAGCAGAGGGAAGGTATCTCCTTTGGGCCGAGGCTCATAAACATTGTAATTGGGAAGGATTCCCAAAGAACTTTGAGATAACTTTTAGAGAAAAGTTTTTGTGGACGTAGCCCAACCATTTTGGGTGAACCACATTAAAAATGGGTCTTCAATGTGTGATGCTTTTTGTCTTGATTAATTTTGTGTTGATGCCACTGCTATCTAAAGTTAAAATTATTAATTGGTTAAGTCTTATACTGTTCACCCCCCCTCTTAGTATAAGTCCATGTTCTTCAGATTTTGCCATCGCAAAAATGAGACATGTCCAAAAATGGAACATGTCATGAAATCGTGACGTTTCCTAAAATGGAACATGTCGCGATATCGCGACGTTTCCAAAAATAGAACATGTCGCGATATCGCGATGTTTCCTTCATTTTTTCTTTCACTTTGCAAATTCTCCAAAAATTATAGGTTGATTCTAATGACTTTGTCCATCTGCATTTTGCATTTTTACATATTGGTGAAGAATCTTCCTTACTCAAAAATGATTTTAACATTTAAAAAATGAATTTTAAATTGCTCGAGAATGATCAACTTCACATGGTGTAGAAAAAATGATGAAAATTCAAAGTGCTCAGAATTTGATGAAACTTTACAAGTATCTATAAAAGCCCAAAGGGTATCCCAATTTGCAAACGGAACTTAAAAATTCATCATGTATTAAGAGAATATGCATTTAGAAATTTGCTAGGCCATAAATGGAAACTGCTATTTCTAAATTGAAATCAATGCCATATGCAAGTCTACTTGGTCACTTTGATGTAGGCGAAGTTTGGAAAAGGATGCAAGCAAAATTTGGAATTAAAATCCAAAAAACATCAAGAGGGTCTCTGCGGAACAAATGAATATTAAACATTTTCAAAGGATGGAATTTCATTTTTTTAGTGGGGGTGTGTTGCTTCTCAACAGTCTCTACATAGTTTCCATTGTATACAACAATTTTACAACTTTAGTCTATAGTTGGTAGTAGTATTCCAAAAAAAACCTATAGAGCAAGTCAATATTAGTAAAAACAAAATCTAAAAAGGAAGCATTTATCATTTTCTCATCCAAGTGTAGAAATACACAAACCATATTTGGGTAGTTCTCTACAAAAAATACAGGTTATAGAGCAAGCCATTATCATAAAAAGAGTTTGTAGAGGAGGGCATTATTAATTACTAGTCTAAGTACAAAAATACCTAGTCCAAAGTGGGTAGTATTTAAAAAAAATATATATTAAAAAAGTAGTCCATAAAGTAGGCTATTATCAGTTGCTATAAGTTCATAGTCTGCAAATCATTAATAATTGTAAGCTAAGTGCAAAAAAAAGTTGCAAAGCAAGCCATTATCAATTTCTAAAAGTACACAATCTATAAGTCATTAACAATTGTTAAGATGAGTGTAAAAAAATGTAGTAAAATATTTGTAGAGTAGGTTGTTATTAGTTATTAGAACTACAATTCTTAAGTCATTAATAGTTGTTAAGCTGAGTGCCAAAAAACAAAATCTACAGAGTAGATCATTATCAATTGTTGGAAGTACATATTTTTTAGGTCGTTAATAGTTTCTAGTTGAGTGAAAATATTTGTTACTCAGGATAAGCAAATCAGTTGTAGCCTATTTTGTTTTGAAGGCAATATGTAAATTTCATTGATTAATTGAAAGAAATAAAAGAGACTTGAGGAGTTTTTTTAAAATCCATTTTTTTTTTTTTGGATTTGAGGTCATGGATTTTCCAATATTCACTAGAAAGAATGATGATGCTAGGGGATGGTGGAGAATTTTTAAATAATTCAAAATAGAAAAATACAATATTTAATTCTTTCAAAGGGAAAGATGCATCATGATTTATAAACTTTAACTGGACCCATTAATATATATTCACACAAGAGGAATTTGAAGATGCATTCTTAATCAAATAGGTATTTGAGAAAAATGTACTTAAGACCCAATATGAATAAATAGAACTAAAGAGAGAGTTGAAAATTTTAAGAAGTTAGAGGAAGAAAAAATAAGGGTGATTATATACATATTGAACGAAGAAATACTTGGGCATTAGATAAGTCAAAGAGTGCTAAAAAAAGGTTTATGTCTACCAAAAAGTACAAAAGAAATAAAAACAATAAACAGGCAGACTAAATACTATGTAAAAGAAATAAAGAGGCGGATAATTTGAAAAAAATTAACAAACAAAAAAGATAAGGATGATAGTGTATAGACTGAAGGAAGCACCAAAGGCAGTGTAGAAAATTTTTAAAATATGAAGTTGATAGAAGATGTAATTAAGATTCTGGAGGAACAAAAAACATGAATAAAGAGGACATGGTAGAAGTAAAAAATACAGATGACAATGTATAATTTGAAAGAACCACATTATTGGTATATAAGCTTAAAAGTCGTTAGAGAATTTTGGTCAATTTTACAATTTCTATTGTGCAGGTTGATGGTTGCATCCAAAAGGAAAATGTTATTATTTCTATAATTCCTACCAATAGATACAATGTCATTAATATATCTTTGGCTAAGAGGTTGTAGGTTTAGGTACCAAATATAAGTACTTAATATTATATTATTAAATTCAATATTATACTATTATAAAATATAATTATCCCACATGTGTGGATAAGTGATAGTGGTAGGTAGTTGAGCATTATATAATGTAGGTAAGAGGCTCATCTAGGATATGAAGAGAAGAATATTGTATTTTATCTCAAATTGAGATATATTAAGGAGTGGCTTCTTTATAATAAGGAGTATTGTATTTTATTGGCCTAACTTAAGGTTTTAAATTATTTTTTAAACAAATTTAGAATAATTAGCATTAATTTCATAAATTGTATTATGTAATATTATTAATTTTAGTTATTTATTTAATATTTCTATTTGTTAATGATTTTTTTGGATGAAAAAGGAGGTTCATAATAGAGAGTGCCCACCCATAACTTTTTAGGGATCTAGTAAAACACAAGTCTTAGAGTTACAAGCCATATCCAACCTGTTTCCCTTGCAACCATCATCACATAGTCTCAATCTAGGATGTTGCACTAACACAAAATAACTACATCAAAATCAACATACCTAGAAATATTCACATTTAAATCCATATTGTTTTTTCTATGGCAACTCCTATTAGGAATCCTCTCGTATGACCATTTCCATCTACCATTATCTCCTCCCCTCCATCTCAGAGCTAGATAATCAAAGTCCTATCTCAAATGCTGCCATAGGCCTTAGTAATGGATCATAAAAATAAATATTGGTGATCAAAGTCTACACCAGTTATAGTGGAAAAAATGCTTTGTCAAGCAACCAAATTTAAGCTTGACCCGGTATCATCATCGAAAATATAGAAGAGGAAATTAAGTAGTAGTACCAAGAAAGGGTAGGAGAACCAAAGGATGGACTTGAGCCTACTGATCCAATGTTACTGAGGAAAAAAATGGGTTTCATCCAAATTTGATATACATGATGCTCTACCAGCCACCAGATGGAATTTGAAGGAGGCACTTCTAAGCAGACCCAAACATCTAGTCTAGGGTATGGATTAGGGTTAATAGGTCCCTAGGATGAGCAAGGATCATGTCCACATTGAAGGAACACTAGAGGACCTCCTAATGATGTTGCACAAACTTCTAAAGGTTTCGACAACCAAAGGAGTGGAGGAAATAAATTGTCCCGTCATGTGGGTTGCACTTGCTAAAGGATCCCAAAAAAGAGGTCAAAGGGTACTAATACCTAAGTCATCCTTATATGGAAAATCTATATTAGGGAAGGAAGGATCCACTAAGTAGTGTATGGCCCAATACCCATCATATGTTAGAAATAAAAAAATAGGATGAGTTTTTGGCTAATAATATTCTTGGATGATTTCCTACAATAGTCATATAGTATTCAAAACAATAGGTAAAATTGATTGGTAGAGCATAGTCAAAAGGTGAAATCCCCATGTTTGGCTTTAGTACAAAGTTCATCATAGGTTTGGAACTCAATATCACTTGAATATAGGTAGTTATTCATTGGCTCCTACCTAGTATGGGCCATGAATTCAAGGTAACAAATAGACAAGAGCGGTGAAATTTTAGATTAATCTAGTTTAGATATTTATAGTATCAATGAAGGAACCCTGGACAAGCTACCAAACACATAAAACATATCAAAAGTATGTATTATACTATAAATATGTAACATGTAGAATAATATGGGTAAAATCTAGGTGAAGTTGAGTTGGAGGTTGAACTCTATAATGGCACATAAGAAGGGGAAGCAAATCAAGGTGCTCGTGTGAAGCAAATTTTGAAAACATATGCCATCACATGAGCATTCGAGGAAGTTTGCATGAACTAAGAGGTATGGAGTCAATATTATAGCCAAAAAGGGATATATGTTGCAAATAAATGTGATAAGGGAAACTCATTCTTCCATTGATTCAACTATGCTAAGGGGAATATTTTCTCATTATCTTGCCAAGTAATACTAGATGGGATGAAGAACTTAACACAACCTTCTCCCAACAAGAAAGTTCTATAAAAGAGGAGAGCCTTCTTTGCTACATTCCATAAACTTCTAGATCTTGGTTGTCCTTCAAGAGATTCTCCTTCCACTTTATGAGCTCCAAGTTCCTTGTATTTGATCCATAGACTCTGTGTCCAATAGATAAGGCTATCACTTTTGGGTTCTATACCCCCTAGAAGTAGAGGCCCCCTTATGAGTCACCAAACTATAGTGAAGACTTCACTATAGTAGGTAAATCCATCATAGAGAATGAGTTTTAAGTGAGTTTGTTATCTAGTGCTAAGTAAGATGAGGGGACTAGAAGCTCCATCCACCTATTAAGTTGTCAATGCCAAAATGATGCTAGTGTAGGCAAGAAAATCAACATATTTACTTCTAGTTAATAATTTTTATCATTTTGATGTTATGTTGTAATTGTACACAAAGTGTTTGTTAAAATGTATGTAGTTATAATGTCATAAAGTGACTTATGAAATGTAAATGCATGTAGCATGCATATAAAATTAAATAACATGCAAGTGAAATGCAATTTGATAAAAAATACATTAAATCTTAGAAACATTAAATAATTGTTAAAAAAGTGAGTTACAGGCGATAGTTGTAAATGATGCGTTGTCTTAGGAACCACTTTGGAACGACCTAGATAGGTATTATAAGACCCCCATTCGATTTGTGGAGGTAAACAGTTTTTCATGTATGGGTAAGTGACTATTTATAGTTGTTTCATGGTTTTTCATAGGTTGAGCATAATGGTACAGTACTTTAGTTTGTGAATTTATGTGTGTAGTGTTGTATTGTACAATTGTTGTGTAAAGGAGTCATGAAGAGTGTATATCACTTGAGTCAGATTTGTGATCGCATGTATGGAAATTGGAGAGTATTTTCCATAACCACATTGTTTGTGGAGTTTTATTATTATTGTAGGTATTGTTGATTCCATAATAATGGTAGAAATGCATACCCAAAACAATACAATCAACCATGTACTATTGTATAAAATGTACAAAGAAGATAGAATTAACTGATATCTACAATTATTGGCATTGATATTTATGTAATTAGTATGCAACTAGGAAAATTGTAGGCTTAAGATGTTTGGCATATCAAGGGTTTTATCAAACCATATAGTCCTTTATTAAATATTTTAGGAGTTGTAAAATTGTCATCGTACAACTATACAATTGCCTTATTTTGCATACCAAGTTTTGGAAATAACTCTAAAATATCTCATCATACCCCCCTCATCAACAATACTATCACTCGTGATACATTTGGTGTCATTGTCATTGTGGAGAATATTTAGGATCTAACATGGTGCTCAATTATTGAAAAGACCTGTATTGTCATTGTTGAGAATGACAAAGGGTCTAGAATAGTTAGTAGAATGGAAGAAGATAGGGGTGGATGACAGATACAAGTCTACAAAGATGTGGGAAGATGAGATTGTAGATAGGTAGAAGGTAGTGAATTTCTCAAGGATGTGGAAAAGTATATTACATTCAATTTCTCCATATTGGAAACATTGTCTCTATGAGTTGGAGTTAAGCTCGGTGACATGGAGTTATGAGAAGCAAGTTACTTTGGAAGGTGCACAACAAATACCATGGAATCTAACCAAATGCACCGATGAAGAAGATAATTTTTTTGATGCTGATGACAAATGAGATGTGTATAGTTGATGTGCAAAAGGGAGGTGAAAGGTAGATTGTAGAGGGTTTGTACAGTTGTATAACTGATAACCATACAAATGATTGCCATTTAAAAGCATTAAAATGTTTTTCAATTGGTGTGCATCCTATAAAGAGAGTCATATGATTGGAGGAAAGAATTTCACATCCATATAATAAAAAGCAAAATTTGTATGGTTATTGGAAAAATAGACCAATTTGGAAAGAATTGTATGATTAATGGAGGAAAGTATATAATCAAAGGAAGAATTATTCAATTTCTAGAAAAATCATACATCCAAAGGGAAAATCGTATGATTACTAGGCAAATCATATAGTGGAAAGGTAAATCATACGATTGCCAATCAAATTGTACAGTTGCAAGATAAATCACATGATTGCAAGTTAAATCGTATGATTACTAGCCAATTTGAGGATAAATCATATGATTGCAAGTTAAATCATATAATTGCCAACCAAATCCTATAGTTGCAAGGCAAACCGTATGCTTACCAGTAAAATTATACAAGTGCATGTAACTATAAAAATTGGTTGATAGATTGTTCAAGTCAAGTTCAGCCAAAGTTGATGGAAAATGTTGGTGAGGAATTGTATGTCGAAGAAAAGTGTTTGACACCAAAGCAATTGCAAGTACTGATGCACATGGTGAGTGGGATAAGAGTTCAACATCGATGCAAATAGAAGATTGCATGTGCAATAGTGTGCAATATGAGATTTCGACACTAGGAAAATGCAAATTGGTATGCTCGATGGTGAGCAAGATGAGAGTCCAACATCGGAGCAACTACAAGTTGGAATATTGTCTAGTGAGAAGAAAGGGAGTGTAGTAGAAGAGCAATTGCAAGGTGCTATGCCTAAGGCTATGAAAAACCAACCTCTCAAAATGAAGGTCAATTTGGAAATATTGTATAAATATCCATTGTTTCATGGAGAATCAATAGAAGACCCGGTTAGGCATTGGAGAATTTATCACTTGCTATGGAGAGCAATTGGGCAGAATAGAGGTGGTTATTTCTTACAATATTTCAAATATTTGTAATAGATTGGTATATGAAATTACTAGAGGATAAGTACCAAAAATGGGAAGAGTTATGCGATGCATTTGTAAAAGAATGTTGTTTGTATGATAATTATGATGAGGTCATTAATGAAATTTATGGAATGAAATAGGGTAAGAATGATTTTGTTCTTTCTTACAATCAAAATTTGAGTGGGTTGTTTGACCATTTGGATAAAGACCAATCAAAGGCATTGAAGAGGATGTGGTTCATAAATAGACTTCTTCCTACTTATCAAAAAAATATGAAGATGTTCCCTTCAATATTATACCAAGAGACTTTGGATTATGCCTTGATTTGGGAAAGTGATGCAAAAACATCATTGATGAATTGGCATCATAATACAAATGAGAGTAACTTTGAGGAGGAAAGTGATTCTAATATTTAAGATGAATCAGATAATGAGAGTGATTATTTTGGATAGGAGAGTAGTTATTTGTTCAATTTTTGGAGTCAATAAGTTATGGAAGAAAGTGACTCCACAAAAAGAATGATGAATGTGAGGATGATTGTGACTTAGAGAGTGCAAGATCATTACCATAAGTATATGCAACATAAAGTGAGATTGTACAAAGGAAGGATGTCTTTGGTGATGTGGTTTGTGACAATCATAATAATTATAAAAGAGGCAGAATATTGTATGATACTAAGGGTAGAACCATTGTACAATGTTGATAATGCCAATTATGGAGGAACTTTGCACGTGATTGTTAAGGTGTTGTGAATCAGGATAAACCAATGATGCATATAGAATTTGAAGCATCAGAGAAGAGTTATTACCTTTACCAAGAAATAAGGGAGATGGAGGTGAACTTGATGAGCATGATTAGACTAGAGGGAGTGAACTTGATATCAATAGAGGATATTGTTCAAAAGGAACAATCAATTGTACAATTGGATGATGTTGCTCAAGTGGAACAGTCAATTGTACAATTGGAAGACACTATTCAAATAGAATAGTCAATTATACAATTGAAGGATGTTGTTCAAGTGGAAAAATTAATTGAACAATTAGAAGATGCTATTCAAATAGAACAATCAATTGTACAATTAGAGGATATTATTAAGTGGAACAGTCAATTGTACAAGTGGAATATGCTATTAAAAACAAATAGTAAATCATATAATTGGAGTATTTTGTCCGAAAGGAATAGTCAATTGTAAAATTGAAGGATGTTTTTCAAATAGAGAAACCTATCATACAATAAAATTCATACAAGGAATAAAGGGATTGTATGATTGTGCAAAAGAGAACTATACAATTAATGGGTGAAATCATACAATTGGTAAAAATCGTACAACTATCGAAAAAAATCATATAATTGATAGAGAATGTATGATTGCAGGTGGAATCGTACAATCCCAAATTATATAAGAGCAAATTGTACAATCCAAAATCGTACAAGATAAAATTGTACAGTGCAAAATTGTACAAGAGCAAATCATACAATGCAAAATTGTAGAAGAGTAAATCATACAATGTGAAATAGTATAATGTGAAATCATACAAGGTGAAACCGTACAACTTGGAACCGTATAGAGAAAAATCGTACAAGGTGCCATCATACAAGGAGAAGAATGCCCATCAGTGGTTAAGACAGGATAATTTGAGGCTAAGGTTTAGTCTTCCAGATATTAAGAGGAGCAAAATGGAGTTGAGGGTGAGCCGTTTAAGTGGGTCAATTAAAGGCCATCAAAGTGTTGATGAAGAGAAAATTTAGCTTTGGAAATGATGGTTTTAGGGTATGCATGAAGTGCATTGCCCCTCAAGCCCATACAAGGTGTTGCCCCTTGACCCTACAAGGGGGCTCCCATCCCTGTAACCCCCAACATAGGTGGCGATTGGTGTTGTCCATCATGTTTGTTAAGATTTGTTAAGATTGACATGTTGATCATGTTGATGCAATTGATGATGCATTTGATTGCAAAAAATATAGAGATTAGTCAAAATACAATTTTCTATGAGAAGAAAATTGTAGTGATGTTAGTTGTAGAGGACCTTTGGAATAGGAGAAAGTGAAAGGAGCATGCCAAGTGAATCGAGTACGTTTTTCAGTGCTTCTATTCCCAATGTTCAATTCATGTATTGTCAAGGATGCCAACCAGTTTATAGGAGGGGATAGATATAGGTAGGAAAATCGACATACTTGCTTTTAGTTAATAAGCTTATCATTTTGATGTTATGTTGTAATTGTACTCAAAATTTTGATAAAATGTGCATACATATATTTAATTAATGTCATAAAGTGACTTATAAAATGTAAATGCATGTGAAATTAAATAACATGCAAGTGAAATGTAATTTGATAAAAAATACGTTAAACCTTAGAAACATTAAATAATTTTTAAATATGTAGCGACCCCGGGATGCACGCACCGCTCTTTTTACGCTACTTGCAATGTATTAAAAACCCAAAATGAAATGGAAGACAATGAAAAGCATATAACACGAAAATAACAAAGATAGATCTCTTTATTTGGATTGAAACCCGGTTACATTTTGGTCCCTCTTAGGGATACCCATTTCGATACAATAAGGTTACAAATAGGCAAAGAGTGCCCCTTTCGCGAAGAGGTGGTGCGCTTTCAAAAGCTTCCTGGTTCCGCACACGGAAATGTATGAGGGCTTACAGATGCCTCCTTCTCCAGGCCTATTTCCTGGAGGGATCCCTTTTGCTCTCGTATGTTGCAGATTTCGTCAGATGAACCTGTGGCCCTGTAAGCAATGAAACAACAACACACGCTTAGATGTCCGGGAATGCCTCCCCGGATGAGGTTGTTAGTACTGAATATATCAAATGAAAGCAAGTGCAAATTAAACCTATGCTATGAAGTTAAATGAATGAAATGATATTATGCTAATGATATGCTAAACATAATAATGAGACTAATGTATAAAACCCTAAGCTAGGCCTACGGGCCACTATCCGAGACAACGACCGCTAAGGTGAATTTCGTTCCCTTTGCCCCAAAGCTATGGGTCAAAGCTTGTATTGGATGTTGAAATAGTGGTCGCTTTGGCTCTCCAATTTGTTAGGGCTTCACCATACACGTGATCTCCAAGAGAAGCTCTCTAAGTCTCGAAAGCTCTCCTCAATGACCTGTTCTGATAAATTTGGGATAAATTGTCCCTTTGGTGCTCTCAGGCTTGCACCTTTTAAAGTGTGTGAAACCCTAGGTCTATGCCCAAGCCCTAGGAATGAATTCCTCATGCGTAGTGAGAGTTAGCATGAGGAGATTTTGTCTTTTGTCTATGTTTGGAGGCTAGTTAACTAAAATCTAACTGCAAACTTGAGTCTCCTATGCAAATTGGTTGTTAGCATGAGAAGCTTTTGTCCTTTGTCTATGTTTGGAGGCCAGTTAACTAAAGTCTAAATGCAAACTCAAGTCTCCTATGTGAACTGGTCATGAAAAGGAATGCAAAGTTACTCCCGCTCACCTTTATTGCATGCAGACTACCACTTCCACCCATGATTAGGCCTGTTTGTCAGTAAAACTACTTTTAGGGTTTAGCCACTATCGTCTGCAGTGGCTAAGATCTGGCCATTGTTGGCTTGAGCGGCTAGGCTTGGATGGCTTGAAAATGCCCCAAATGAGTGGTGAGAACCACTGTTGATGCTTGGAAAGTCCAAGATTATGTCATATGATCTTATGAATGTGTCTATGTGAGTAGCTCCCCTAAACATGACATGTTTTAGGTGTCTACAGATGCCCCTTTTTGCGATGCATTGTGTGGAAGACACAACGCTGAGCAAAAATGTAGACTGATCTATTTGTAGGGTGTATGGTGATCAATGGTCTGATCAACGTCGGATGGCCCAATCATGCAAGATGGCGCACATCCCTTGAATCATTGCCTCAATGTTCGGAGGACTTAGCTCAATGGCTTGGGCATGTTAAATTGCACTCATTCCTCAAACTCAATCGGGTAGCTTCAGCTGCTACAATAGTTTCAATCGGTAGGAGAGCTACAATTGAATATGTCATGTCTGCTTACGTTCCCAACAAACAAGGGAAATTTGTGATTGTTGTATGCAATGATTCATAGGATGAACATGATTTTGATGTGATCGAGTGATCTTTTGTTGATTTGATTATGATTATGTTGAAGCTTTGAACTACCTCCTCACACAATGGATTGGTGAAGAAATGACAATGAATGAAGCGACAAGTCGCTTGACCAATATGACTAATCTGGTATCCTTTCTAGCATTTGTTGCTTTTAATGGGCAATCCCACATCCAAGTGTGATTCCAATTGTTTATGATAATCATCCATCCCTATCCCGAGGAGCGGTCCAACTATCAATAGCCTTCTTAGGGAGTTAGGATGAGTGATTCTATTTATGTTCATATTGTATCACTTTGGCTTAATATTTTTTGTATCATAGGGGAATTAGGATGATCCTTTCACACCCGTGGAGCAGTCCGACCATCTTGGTCTTCTTCGGGATTGAAGGGTGACACATCGTAATTCCAAAATGAAATGTTTTTGCCCCAAGTGGCCTTATGGTAACCTACTCATCTCATCGAAGTGCATGGAGTGTGAATCATTGCAATCATCGAGTGGATAGAGTAAGTAACTGGATACGAGGCCTACTTGAGATTATGCTTTTATGTCATTTTTTTTGTTATTTTGGTCATTATGATGACTAGAAGTCTTCAAAATGTGTTTATTTAATGTTTTTGTTATCCCCCATGGAAGGAATTTTCTTGTTTTTATCTATGGAGTAGGTCGCTGTCAGGTCCAATGGCCTCTAAGTCTCTGCCTATGGCCATTGTCGCCTTGAGCGACCATGAATTTTAGGCCACTGATGCTAGTAGTACCAAGGCATAATTTGAAAATATATAAAATGCACTTTTAGGGTTTTGACCTATCACTTTCATTTTGTTTGTTGACAATTCACTTTTCAGAGCTCTGGTGAGACAATGATAATTGTGATTTCTAAAGATACCTACGTCGAGGACATGGTTGCATAGGGTGAGGTATCAGTTGTTGGAGGAGCTGAAGCTTCTCGGGTATTCTTTCAAACCCTAACCTCTTTTCCTTTTTTGGGTAAAATTGAACCTCACTAAGTAACTGGTAAATGAACCTCACTAAACTTGTTGGTAATGAATGAAATCCGTAGTTAGGCTTAGTATAGGTTTTTAAGTGGTGGGTTGGTCCCCATTTTTATTTTTTCAATTTTTTTTGTATTTTATGGCCTAGGGTTCATGGGTTTGTCATGTTACCTTTCGATCTCTATCGCTCAGAGCGGAAATTTGTCGTTGTCGCTCAGAGCGGCTAGGTTTGAACCCCAATGGTCAAAAATTTGACCATTGGGCTTTGGCCGCTGTTGTCTCCAGTGGCCAGATTCCTGTAGGCGACAATGGCTAAACCCCTTAGCCAATTTTGCAAAAATTTTTCTTTTTATTGGATTTTCTGAGATAGTTTAATAATTTTTTTGGAATTTTGAACTACTCTTTAGCATGTGTTGCATGCCTAGGTGCATTTATTCCCCCCTCTTTGCTCATATTTAGGAGAGTGTCAGATTTTTCATGTTTTATGCCTTAGATGCACTGTAGTTATGTTTCATATTTCTTTTGTTTTGCTTAGATCCTTACTGCTTGGGCTCGGGACCCGAAGCTCATGAATGACCTTCTACCTCTTCTGGATGACATTGATTGGAGGTGGCTTAAGGCTCATGGGCTCTAGTATGTTACTAGACTACCTCACATTATGTCGGATTAGGCTTACCTTATGGCTTTGGCCCATCGTTGGGACCCTCGGACTAATACCTTCCACCTCTTGATCGGTGAGATGACCATTACATCGGAGGATGTGTACAGGATATTTTGGATCCCTTTTGATGGAGTGGCGATTGTTTCTTCGGCCACTAATGATCAGGTGGTTATTTTCACTCGGGTGTTCGGAGGGTGCTCTAAGGTGGCCCTCAAGGACACCAAGTCTAGGGGAGTGTCTATCATCCATTGGTATCGAGAGCATGTTTTCATAGTGAGGCATGCGGTATTGTTGATGGTCATCAACAACATCCTTATCCTAGATTGCTCAGGCTTGAGGTTCCCTTGGAACCTCCTTGTGATGGTTCAGGACCTGATGGATAGTGAGGAGCCTATCATCTATGCATGGGGTAGGTCTCTATTGGCTCAGTGTTATGATGAGTTATACCACATCCATCGGAGGGGTCATGTCAGCATCACTGTAGTTGGCTCTTGTAGATCTGGGGATGGGAGCACATTAGGGTAGATCACCCTAAGGGGCTTCCTATTAAGATCATAGCTGTGGATGAGTGGATGTAGTGCTATGGTGCTAGATGGGCTAGAGGGAGTGAGGAGCACAAGAGTCACACTTTTGTAGGGGAGTTGTCTCATTATACTAATACTTTTATTGGACTTTAGTTGGAGATGTTATATGGCACCCGTATCATGAGTGTCCCACTTGGGATGACCCTAATAGTTTTACTGCTAGGAATGATGCGAGTGATGGCTCATCGATCATAAGATCAGCATTCGAGAGTACTTCTACTCTCGGTCTTCGTCAGTATGGGTTGTAGGGATGTGCCACTAGTACCATTTTTGTATAGGTGCATCGGAGTAGAGAGAGACCTCCCTCCTTGATAGGTTACAGAGTTAGTTGATGAGGAGGATGCCCTAGTTGTTGATCTTGGAGTAGCTGGTGGAGTCATAGATGCATTTGTGTGATGGTGGGGTGACCTGATGTGGCATGGTGAGGGTAGTCTAGGTCGAGAGGATGATGGTGGAGATGGGGCAGATCCATCGGGGCGTAGGGTTCATGCTAGGACTGTGGCATGGGGCAATAGGTAGAGCAGGTGGTAGTGGAGGAGCAGGAGGCTCTTGAGGAGGTGGAGGAGGAGATGGAGCTTGAGGAGAGAGATTCTCCTCTTAGGGCACAACTACATGATGTGGAGGTCGAGCTCTAGTCGGCCAAGATATAGGTACAATAGTGTGACACCATCATAGCTCAGTGGGATACCACTATAGCATAGCTTTCAGACTAGATACAGGATTTGTAGGCTGCTATGGGAGGAGCTACCTGGATGTAGGTTGTTGTTGCTCCTCCTACTCTCGAGGGTCCTTCGAGGGTAGCTCTTGAGGATGAGATCAGTCATTTATAGGGTTTTCTGGATGAGAGTGATGTACAGATTGTTGAGGATGCAGCCCATATTGCCGCTCTCTCGAGGTAGATCAGGAGGCTAGGAGCCATCCCTAGGGAGAGAGGAGCCATAGGTGGGTCACAGGTCAGTAGGAGCTCTATAGTAGGGTAGTCTTCCATCCATCTGGTCATGGGGCCCGGACTCATACTGAGAGACCAATAGGGTCTAGCTCGCACCATTCTCCCAGAGATCCGTCCATAGGGGGTGGTGCTGTAGGGGCGTAGGCCCAATATTTGATTGATGGTTCACTTGGTTTTGATTCATTTTTGAGGTCGGCTGACCTATATGACTGTAGCCCATGGGTATTTTTGTATATCCATGGACTTGACACACATACTTTTATGATATCTTTGCATTATGACTCATTATGTGTATCATTTATTGCTCATGTTTTTGTTGTTATTTTGTTTTATGATGTGATGTGATGATGGCATTATGATGACTTGATGTATATGTTAGATGATAGATGATATTGTAGATGCTTAGATGGATGTGTAGATGCTTATATGATTTGATGATATGATGTGATGTATTTTGAGTTGATAAATGATGAATTTATGATTGTATGCAAATGGATATTGCCTATATGTTTTATGATGTGCTTTATGATGTGATGATGGATGATTAATGACTTGTGTTTGTGGATGCGATGTTATTGTTAAATGCATGTTTAATTTTGCTTTAATTGTATGCATCTAACTTATGTGATGGGATGGTATAAACGAACTTGTATGCTCTAATCACTTAAAACATAAGGAATGCATATGACATTGACAATCTTAATGGGTGATACCATAGAAAGTAAAAAATTAATCATGAATTTAAATAATCACTCTTATCATAAGAATTGATTAAGCATTCATATATGAGATGTAATGGTGTGAGATGTATTTTCTTGATAAGTTTCTGTAAATTAAAAGATATAAAGTAGTCAGTGGTCATCTATATACTATTTCTAATATATATGCGGTATCTGTCCTACTATGTTGATACCCCTAATTTATAGAATCTTATAAAGAAAGTGATGGTGTGAATGATGATATGATTTGTTGCTATGTAAGAATTTTGGGGCTTTTCGGAGATCCAAACACTCTAGTTACCCTATCAATGATTGTGTACTGATCATTTAAGGCTTTTGAAAATTAGGCTTTCATCATGGTCCTAGATACTCATTCTCCCTGTGTGTGCAAATGAATATATTTAGATAGAACCCATGCATTTCCTCCGATTTCAGGCGGGATTCTTTCAGCCCATTGCTAAGATCAGGGATTCTCAAGTGTTTTATCTCATCCTTATGTTGGACTTAGTTGGACTATACCACTAGGCAGTTTTGAGTTACCTAAGCTAGCTCATCCACATTCAAACATTGGTCTATACAAATGCATGAGCTTTTGTGATAGACATATCATCATGCATAAGGATTTCTCCTTCCAGTTTTGTGCAATGTTGAGAATTCCAGGGATTCAAGTTCTATTCCCTTTTTTTCTTCATTCATTTGGGATACTTGCTCATACTTAGTGATGAAAATCACTGTTTATTTTGATTGATTTTTTTGTTTTCTTTTGAGCAAGGGACTCTTGTAGTGATGATAATCACTATTTATTTTGCTTTTATTCTTTTGATATTTTGAGCTATGAATATGGGTGTTGATATTTGAACTTTCAATTTTGAGATTTGAATTTGGCTTTGTTTTGGGATTTTGCTTGTTTTTATGAAAGCAAGGGATGTATGCAGTGATGATAATCACTCATTTCTGGGTAGGGCATAACTTGTCCTTTTGCCAATTCTCAGCACCTTTAAACCGGTTGCACAGGGGGATAAGCAAGGAAGTTCCTTTTTGCTTTTGGTAACCTAGACCACTTTGTAGTTTTCATCTTCCCATGTACCAACTAGAATTTAGTGTTTTAATTAGTGGTGGGATTCTGAGATATGCTAGGCTTTGTCACCACTAGACCTTATTCTCTACTAACCAAGATGGTTTTCCACAAAATTTGATAAGATCACTAGGTGTGGTTGAATAACCGAAAAACCTTAGTATATTATGTATAGCAATAGATAATGGTTGTGTTGAAAAACACAATTACACACATGTGTTGATGGAGGTATGGATTTGAATGGTTTGTGAGACAAACTATGGCATCACTTTTAAGGCTCTCATGACATATGAAAATGTAATGCAATTATGTGGATGCAAGATGTGAGATGCAATTGTTTTTGTATTTTTGATTTTTATGTTGTTTTTGTATTTTTGCTTAATTTGACCAAAGGGCTTATTGTGCCTTTGGGGATTTTTGATTTTTGACCAAGTAGCATGAAGTACCCTTGGAGATTTTTGATTTAATTTTTGACCAAGTGGCTTGGATGCCCTTGGAGCATTTTGATTTGATTTTTGACCAAGCGGCTTGGATGCCCTTGGAGCATTTTGATTTGATTTTGACCAAGTGGCTTGGATGCCCTTGGAGCATTTTGATTGAATTTTTGACCAAGTGGCTTGGATGCCCTTGGAGCATTTTGATTGATTTTGAATTTTTATGTTTTTATGATTTGTTTGTATTTTTGACTTTGAATTTTTTGAGTATGATATTTGAATGTTTTTGTGTTTTATGACATATTTGAATGTTTTTGTGTTTTATGACATATTTGAATGTTTTTGTGTTTTATGACATATTTGAATGTTTTTGTGTTTTATGTGTAGAATGCCTTCAAGTGAATGATATTGAGAGGTTCAGGCTCTTCAACACCATCTAATGATATAAGGCGATATGCTCCAGGCCCAACTCTTTGTGAAATCATGTACGGGCCTATCCAATTTACCATGAACTTGTCTCGTAGGTGCGGTGGCAGATTCAAATTTTGTTGGTTTTCTTTGAGCACTAGATCTCCAACCTTGAATTCCCTTAAGTGGACTTTACTATTGTAAGCTCACGCAAGGTGATCTTGGTAGATGTGAAGATGCTCTAAAGCATTGACTCGACGTTCATCAAGAAGCATCAACTGATCAAGGTGGCCTTGTCACGCGACATCATCATCTATGAAGTCCTTTAATGCTATGCGTAGAGTTGGAATTTCTAACTCTAGTGGCATGATGGCCTCAGTGCCATACACTAGTGAAAATGGTGTTGCCCCAGTGGGCATCCGTATACTAGTCCTGTATGCCCATAGTGCAAGAGGCAACTGCATGTGCCAATCCTTGTGATTGTCTTGCACCGTCTTCCTCAAGATGGAGACTATTATTTTGTTTGAGGCTTCTGCTTGCCCATTTGCTTGTGGATAGTAAGGCATTGAAAAACTATGCTGAATATGGTATTTTTTCATTAAAGCATGCACATTTTTGTTCTTGAAATATGGCCCATTATCCGATATTATCTTTGAAGGGACCCCAAAATGACTTATGATATTGTGGAGTATAAACTCCGCAATCCTTGGTCCAGTTGTCGATGTTAAGGGGATCACTTCAACCCATTTAGTGAAGTATTATGTGGCCGTTATGATGAATGTGTGTCGTCTTGAGGATGGGGGTGAGATCTTCCCAATCAAGTCTAGTCCCCACTACGAGAATGGCCATGTTCTGGATGGGTTGCAAGGCTTGCGATGGTAAGTGCGTTAGATTTGCATGATGTTGGCACTTAATGCATTTCTTGACATACTCATAATAGTCCTTTTCCATTGTGGGCCAATAGTAACCCATTCTCAAGATGCACTTAATGATGGCCATGCCACTAAAGTGCCCTCCACATGTGCCATCGTGAGCTTGCAAAATCGCCCAGGATGCTTCCTAGGGCTCAAGACAATGGAGTAATACTCCATCATATCCTCGTCTATAGAGGATTTCTCCTAGAAAGATGTATCTTGTTGCTTTCTATTTGAATGTTCACCTTTCATTATGTGATAGACCTTGAGGTATTATTCCAAGTTTTAGGAAGTCCCATAGTTGGGAAAGCCAATCCTGATAAGCCATGACTTCTATGGAAAAGATGGCTTGCTCTTCCTATTTTCCTGATCTGGTGAACATGGATTGAGGAACAACTCTATGGTGTATGGTTGCACCACACTCCATAGGCCCTTGGGAGATCAAAGACCCCCAAGGTGTTGTTTGCAAGAAATATCTTACTACGAAGGACCAATCCTGATTTGGTTCGATGTTGATCATGTTGAATGATTCTTGATTGTCAAAAGCTTCACGACGTATTGTTGAGTGCGAAAGCACTTTCACATGAATGGTCATAAAATCAGTAGATGGATTCTGAGGGATTAAGGATCCCAAAGAGGCCATGGTGTCTACAAATCTATTTGATGTACGAGGGATTGCCTCGATGTCATACCATTCCAGCCGGGCTAGGTAGGTGTCAACAAGTTCCTTGTAAGTCTTCAGGAGTGGGCACCTACATTGAAATAGTCCTTTGACTTGGTTTACTATGAGCAAGGAGTCACCAAAGATATTCAATATTTTAATGCCCATTGCTATGGTTGTTTGGAGTCCTAAGATCAATGCTTCATATTCTGTGTTGTTGTTTGTGCAAGGGAAGTCTAGTTTGAATGATAAGGGTAATGGAGCACCCTATGGTGTGATAAAGACAATCCCTGCTCTGCCCCCTTGTTCACACTTTGAACCATCGAAGAACAATGACATGTCCCTTTCTTTCTTAGGTTCTTCGAGTTCTGGTGGATCTGATAATGCAAAGACCGCATCATCAGGCAATTCTATGGTGAGAGGCTTGTCATCCTGAAGAGGCACTTCTACTAATTGATCTGCTATGACTTGTCCCTTGATGGAATTTTGGCTTATGAACTCTAGATCAAATTCTATCAATAGCATGATCCACTTTGCGGTACGTGTATTGTGATATGTCTTGCTCATCATGTACTGCAAAGGATTTTGTTTTGATATGACGTAGGTCGTATGGCTCAACATGTAGTGTCACAACTTTCGAGTTGCAAAGACCACTGCTAAACACAACTTTTTGACATACGCATATCCTAGCTCATAACTCACCAAGGTGCGACTAATGTAATATATGGCTTGTTCTTTATCTTGTGCATTCTTCTGGGCTAACATGGTGCCCAATGCAAAATCAATAGCCGATATATATAGTAAAAATGGTATGTCTGGCCTTGGTGGAGCCAATACTGGTGGTGTTTCTAGATAAGTTTTGATTTCTGCAAAGGCTTGATGGCATTCTTCATCCCAATGAAAGGGGACCTCCTTGCATAGCAACCGATTCATGGGTCGACATTTGTCTGACAATTGCATGATGAATATTTTGATGGATGCTATCTTGCCTTGTAGGCTCCTTAGCTCCCTAATGTTGGTAGGGGTGGCCATTTCCAATATAGCCTTTACCTTTGTAGGATCGACTTCAATGCCCCTCTTGGATACGATGAATCCCAAAATCTTTCTAGAAGTTATGCCAAATACGCACTTCTTAGGATTCAATCGGACATTATGCTCAATGAGGCGATCAAAGACTTGTCTAAGGACTTCAACGTGCTCTTGCCACAATAGGGACTTGGCTAGTAAGTCATCCATGTAATCCTCTAAGATCTTATGCATATAGTCATGGAATATGTATGTCATGGCCTATTGATATGTGGCACCAACATTTTTAAGACCGAATGGCATCACTTTGTAATAGAATGTTCCCCATGGAGTAATGAAAGTAGTTTTATGTTGATCTTCAGGCTTAATCCGGATCTGGTTGTATCCAAAAAACCATCCATTAGGGAGAGCATCTCATGACCTGCGGTTGCATCTACCAGGGCATCTATGTTTGGCAATGGGAATGAATCCTTTGGTGTTGCCCTATTTAAATCTCTGAAGTCTGTGTAGATACGGACTCTTCCATCGGGTTTCCCCATGGGTACCATGTTCGACACCCATTCAGGGTAGTCGATAGGAACTATGAACACTGCATCCAGTAGTTTTTGCAATTCGTTCTTCACCATCAAAGCGATGGTTGGATGCATTTTCCTCAGCTTTTGCTTGATTGGCTTCTTCATGGGATCCAATGAAATGTTGTGAATGACTAACTTTGGATCTATCCCTGGCATGTCTTTGTAAGTCCAAGAAAAGATATTCGGCCTCTCTTTGAGGAGAGGAATCAGGATGGCTTGTTCCTTTGGAGATAGACTTTCTCCGAACTTGACTTTCCTTGGTTGGGTAGGATCATCACTGATGTCCACCTCGAAAGTTGCTTCTATAGCCATATGTGACCCATCCTCTAATTGGTGAGGTGTGGGTATCAAATGAATGTCATCGATGGGATTTATAGGTCCTACTGACTCAGGATCCAAACTAGCATGGAATACATCATATGCACAACCTGATGCAAAATGGAATGGTTGTAACATCTCTTCATTAGGGAAAATATCTTCAGGCTCTATTGGTGAATTAGCATGATCCCAATGAATAGCCTACATGTCGAGACACAAAGGTTTAGTGGGATCTGCTGGGTTATGAAGTGGAGTGGTCAAATCAATGGAGATTGTATTGATGGATGGGATGAAATCTCTAGGACCACATGGGTGTAATCTTGTTTTAGGGGTTTCCCTTCCATGCTTGCGATGAGGCTCTAGGGGAATGGGAATCTCTGGATCTGGTCCATGAGCTGGTCGGATAATAGGATCATTAGGCTCTAAGAGCTCCCTAAATGTAGGTGGAGGGGATTGACCATGCGATGAATGACATTCAAGTCAACTGGTCTCCCTAAAAATTGCAAGCTAGGGTCTATGGCATGAAGTACTACTTCTCTTTCCACCAACATATTGACTTGTCATAAATGGTGAGGCCCAAGATAGGCCATCTCAGTCTCATCCTCGAAATCATCATCACTTATCCAGAAACCATTAGCATTAGTATGGGGCCCCAAGGTGAGGGGCTCATGTCTTGGCCCTAAGTAGGCCATCTCTATTTCATCCTCATATTCTTCGTCACTTATGAAGAATCCATTTGCATTAGTATGTTGCCCCAAGTCATGGGGCCATTGCCTTACCCCTAAGTAGGCTCTCTATTGAGTCCTCTGACTCATAGTCACTTTCATCCGATATGTACCCACTCTCATTGTGGATGGACTAGGTAAAGCTTTGTAAATAGCGAGGCTCATGATAGGCCAAGCCCTCTTGTGCTTCATCATCACTTGCCACATATGCATTTTCTTCTTGCTCATCATCCCATGAGTTGTAACCTGTTGGGGTGACATCAATTGTGGATCTTGGATGATAAGTCTCAGGAGGTGGTATGTTCACTGTGGCCACCTGTCTGTTGCTCAGATATCTTGCACTTGGTGGATGATAAGGAATAAAATCGATGTCTTCTCCTAACCCCAAGGTTAATCTATCTAATGTTACTGCTAGAAGGTCATCTCGACCTCTGATGTGATATCCTAACCCAAATATATCATATGGGAGTTGGTATTGTGGCTCGAATGGCCACCTACATCCCTGCTCATATCTACCAAGACCGTAACCATGCCAATGGCAATTCTCAAAATAGGTCAGAGCAAACTCAGGATTAGAGAGGTAGCGAACATTGATAGTGAATAGCTCATCATTGTCCTCATCTATATCCATAGATTTATGGGTGCAATCTAGGCCAGCGTAGATGAAGTTTGTCTGGTTGGGAGGGATTCCAAGTGGAACCACTGTTCCCACTGGTGGTCTTAGATATTTCGGTCATCCCATGTCCTATGCAGATTCTATGATAGGTGTAAAAGTTATGTTCTGCACAAGATACTCTCCTATCCCTGTGCTTGCCAAGTGTATAGTTGCATGTGAGGTGGATGACCCCATGGATGACACTAGCGAAGCGGGATGATAGTCATCATCTTCGACTTGGTCTTGGTGACCTTCTTCCTCCATGGGAGTTGGACTCTCTTCAATAGCTATGGTTAGCATTTCCTTGAGTTTGTTTTTCTCAACCATAGGTGCCTTTAGCTTTTGATCATTCTTTGGTTTAGGCATTGATGGTTTACTAGAAGCATTAGTTGCTTTGTGTGCAAGATGAGGTGTTGATGCAGATGGGTCCTTTTGTGCCCCTTTGTCTTTGTTGTCTAGTTGAATATTCAGATATGAAGGCCCTACCGACAAGTGGGCCAAAGGAATCACAAATTCTCCTAGGCAATCCACCTGGTGAACGTACTTGAATGGCTCTTCATCGGCCATCACCATGTAGACTTTGTTATCATGCACATACTTGACACATTGGTGTAAGATCGAAGGAACACATCTCATGTCCCTTATCCAAGGTCTCCCTAGGAGGATGTTGTATTGCATGGCCCCTTCCAAGACATGACACATCACGGGGATGGTCTTATGCCCCACCTTGATAGGTAGGACTATCATTCCCATAGTATTGCATAAAGCATCATTGAAAGCTCTTAATGTATAGGCTCCCAGAATGATATTGGACTTGGGGATCTTAAGGTGTTCTATTGTTGTTGTTGTGATGATGTTGATGGATGAACCTGTATCGATCAAGACCCGCTTAAATGATAAATCATTAACTGATGCCACGATGTGCAATGGAGGGTCTGGTAAGGCAGTAGATACTATCTTAATCTCATAATCATAGAATCAAATTATAGGTTCTTGGCACTCTTGTACTTGTCCCACAAAATGGGTGAATGCATTTGGATCTTGCGGTTGAAGCTCAATCGACCTTAAAATCTCCATCAAGGTCTCCCTATGCTTTGGGGACTATTGTATGAGCTCATAAATTGATAGCTTAGCTAGAGTCATTTGTAATTTTTGCTCAAGTCTACTCTGGATAGTTACCATAGGTCGGGTTGGTGGACCTGGAAGGTTGTCTTGCCCCTGCCTCTACCTAGGTGTAGTTGGGACATTGTTGGGAGCTGCAAGAGGTTGTGGTTGACCATACCGTCTAGTCCTGGTTGCTATATTGACAATTTCAACCATCCCAACACACCCATGGGTAGGTGTATCAATTCAGACCTGGTTGACTTGTGCCCCTTGCCCTCTAGGGACCTCATGGTTTGGTAGTAGGTTTTTATAGATGCCCATATCTCTGTTGTCAGGGGCTAGTGGGTTGTCCACTTTAAGTTCTCCCACCTCAATCATGTTTTGCACTTGATGTTTGAAACCAACACAAACTTTGATATTATGCCCTGGTATCCTATGATATGGGTATAATTGATCTTCCCTATATCCTTTTGGCTTAGGATGGTTGGGATCTATAAGAGGTATATCAAGGAATCTGATCTTTCCCACCTCGCTCAATTGATTGAAGATTGATTGCATTGATTCTGTCAATGGTGTAAAATAATGAGGGGGCTTGCACTCTTTGTTTTGACCCTAATTTTGTTCATAATTGGTTGGTGGGGGTTGTGCTTGATAATTCTAGGGTTGGTGCCCAGCCCCATCCTTAGGTGTAGCCAATACCACTTGATTAACTAGAGCAGGGCTTGCCTGCTTCTACTTGTACTTGCCATTTTTATCATTCTTGTTCCACTCCTTCTTGGTCCAGAGTTTTATGGTTCCCTCATCTACTTTTATCTCCTCAATGAGTTTGGCTTGTGCCAAAGCTTCCTCAAATGAGGGGTATTTTTGTAGTTGTAGCAAGAGGGAAATGTGTTTGGAACAACTCTTGGTGAACATCCAGATGATTTCTTCTATGGGAATAGAGAATGATAATTTTGCCATGATTTTTCTCCATCTATTCTCATAATCCATTACTGGCTCATCATCATAATGTCTCAAATTGGCCAGGTCTGAAAGGTTCACTTTCCTCTTAGCACCAAAAGAGAAATGCTTCAGAAAAGCATTCACTAGTTGTTCAAAATTTGCTATGCTATGTTTGGGCAGCTGGTTGAAGCATTGGGTGGCGGTGCCCGTGAATGTCATAATGAATATCCTGAGCATGAGAGCATCATTGTCTTCAAGATGAAAACATGCGTTAATGAAGTTGGTGACATGCTCTTGTGCATCCTCTTCCCCTTTGAACTTCTCTAGCCTAGGCATCTCAAAATGCTTAGGATAGGTGGGGCTAGGGACTGATAGACATAATGGTTGATTGTGTATTTTGTTCAATGTTGGTGAGTTCCTAGTAGCCTCTTGTTTCTCAAAGGCTTTCATCTTTTTAGCAAGCTCTTGAAATACCTTTGATGCATGGATTTCCTCCTCTTGTAGGCCTACTCATGGTGATGGTGGAGGTAACACTCTATCCATTTGATTTGCTCTATTTTCTTCCCTTCTACGAGGGGATTCAAGATGTGTCTGATCCCTCTATTAAGTTTATCCGTTCCTCCTCAGTTGGGTTCCTCTCATGATTTGGAGGGTGACTTTGTTGTGAGTTACTTTCTTGTCTAATGCGCTCTTCTCTTGGTGAGTTAGCACGTTGATCTCTTTGATGATCACTTCCACTTGTTTGTTGGTTGTTGCGAGCTAGCTGCTCAACTTGCTCTCTTAAACATTGCTCATGTTGGTGCAACAACCGTTCTCTCTGTTTATCATGTTCAAGAGCATCCACAAGCTCTCACTCTTTGCATAAGGCATTCTCTAACCATCGCACGTGGTCAACTTGCATAGTCATAGAGGACTCATGCTTATCTGACCTTGTCCTAGTTGTTTTGATTCATAGATCTCTCTCAGAGGTTTCTATTATTTCCTCACTCTCGCTAGCTAATGTGACTTGTTCAGTATATTGTTGAGTGTCTCTATGATCAGATTTTGTATGTTTGTTATGGGGTCATCTTGAGGCACCCCTAGTTTGAGAAGTGGGCTTAGAAGTCACGGTTCATGAGCTTCCAGATGTAGAATTCTCTATGGCTATGGTTCTGGGAGGTGGCCTCGGATGCAACCGATCCAACTCATCCAATTGTCTTGTTCTCCATGGCTGATCCTGAGGGGTGCCATTCACTCCAATGAGGTCATAGTCTAATGGAATCCTTCCTCTTGTTTGAAGGATATCTTCTGTTTGATGTCTATGATTGGATGTGTTTCTAGTTTCTTGCCCCTTAGTGGGTTGATCTATTCTAAGTGTTTCATGTGAGCGTTGAGATGTTTTGACTCTCGTGTGCCCTTTTGGTGATGAGGGTTTCATGGTCCTTTCTACCCTCCATGAGGATGGAGAAAGGGAAACCTCATCATCTCTATGTGAAGAACGAGGTCTAGAACTCTCTCTATGTCTATGTGAGGAGGAAGCTCTTGAAGCCTCCTCATGTCTCTGAGAAGTTTCTGTGTGTTTAGAGGAAGCCTTTGAGGTTTCCTCATGTCTCCTTGAAGATGATGGTCATGAGGCCTCTTTGTGTTTATGAGATGTAGTTTCATGTTGTGGTTCCCTATGAGGGGTTTCTCGAGGAGATCCCCCAAGGGTTGAGTTATCACCCCTTAGACTCATAGAACTATGTCTTACGGTCTTTCGAGTAGGTCTTTCAATGTTACTATGACTTCGCCTAAGGGTATGTGTTGTTTTGGACCCTCCCTCGGTGTCAGACCGGGGATGTCTACTTCTTGTTTTAACCATCATTTTTGAATTTAGCTTTTGTGTTGCACTTTAAATATGATCAAACAATATCACACAAATGTTTATCTTGATTATAGATTTAAGTGTGCCCTAACTATTTGATGTATTTGGATGTTTTGTTGTTTCTTGCTTCATATTTGGAATGAGGAGACTCATTCATAGTGATAATCAAGAGTACTCATGCCAAACATGATTTCCCAAAAGAGACTAGGGTACACCATTGAAATCCCAGTGGGGGGTTCACCTAGCTCTTCCACTCTGAACCAATGAATGTTCCAATAGTGGGAGATAGTTTGAACATGAGTATCTTAGTGCCACTATGAAGAAGTTCTTCAATCCATTTCTAGGAGAATCTAGGGGGAAAACCGGTGGAAGGAGATGAATTCCAACGTCATCGGACTGAATTGAGGGTTGGTGATGAAATCCAACTCCCCAATGTTTAAATGATACGTGTGTGTGTGGTGTTCATTTTAAGCTTGCATAATATAAAGTGCATCATATAGCAGCCATGAGTCTTTCCTATATGCCTAAGTGCAAAATACGTTTCAATATTCAGAAATATGCATGAACTACTATGATTTGTATGAGCACACTTTATTTCATGCAAATATGGCCTTTTGTAAGGCCTCAAAGCAAGCAAACAACATACAATGTCTAGCACATTGGATTCTAGGGTAAAATTTTTAGGCATAAGCCATTGTTCCTAGCAATGCCTAGTGAAAATCTAAAAGAAGATCTAAGATATGCAAAATGCTTAATTCTTTCTCCTTTTATTCTTTCAATTTCCAAACATAAATGTGCTTTAAGTTCTCTATTTTAGACACACATAAGCAAATATAAAGCTATAAAATATCAGAGAGGTTATACCAACCTTTGATCCAGCTCAGAGAGTCGATGTTTTGACCTCTATTGCACTCCAATGCTGGTCGTTGTCGACTAGAGCGGTTGGTTCCTGGCCATTGTTAGCAGGAGCGACTAAGGCTCTGTTGGCCGTTGTGGCTCAGAGCGGCTGATTTTTGGCCATTGTAGATCAGAGTGGCTAGACCTATACACAAAATTAAGTTAGTATTCAGGTAGAAAAATAAAAATTAGTGGAGGTCCCATCGTGATCACCATCTGTAGCGACCTCGGGATGCATGCACCACTCTTTTACGCTACTTGCAATGTATTAAAAACCCAAAATGAAATGGAAGACAATGAAAAGCATATAACATAAAAATAACAAAGATAGATCTCTTTATTTGGATTGAAACCCGGTTACATTTTGGTCCCTCTTAGGGATACCCATTTCGATACAATAAGGTTACAAATAGGTAAAGAGTGCCCCTTTCACGAAGAGGTGGTGCACTTTCAAAAGCTTCCCAGTTCCGCACATGAAAATGTATGAGGGCTTACAGATGCCTCCTTCTCTAGGCCTATTTCTTGGAGGGATCCCTTTTGCTCTCGTATGTTGTAGATTTCGTCAGATGAACCTGTGGCCCTGTAAGCAATGAAACAACAACACACGCTTAGATGTCCGAGAATGCCTCCCTGGATGAGGTTGTTAGTAATGAATATATCAAATGAAAGCAAGTGCAAATTAAACCTATGCTATGAAGTTAAATGAATGAAATGATATTATGCTAATGATATGCTAAATAGAATAATGAGACTAATGTATAAAACCCTAAGCTAGGCCTATGGGCCACTATCCGAGATAATGGTCGCTAAGGTGAATTTCATTCTCTTTGCCCCAAAGCTATGGGTCAAAGCTTGTATCGGATGTTGAAATAGTGGTCGCTTTGGCTCTCCAATTTTTTAGGGCTTCATCATAAATGTGATCTCCAAGAGAAGCTCTCTAAGTCTCGAAAGCTCTCCTCAATGACCTATTCTGATAAATTTGGGATAAATTGTCCCTTTGGTGCTCTCAAGCTTGCACCTTTTAAAGTGTGTGAAACCCTAGGTCTATGCCCAAGCCCTAGGAATGAATTCCTCATGCGTAGTGAGAGTTAGCATGAGGATATTTTGTCTTTTGTCTATGTTTGGAGGCTAGTTAACTGAAATCTAACTGCCAACTTGAGTCTCCTATGCAAACTGGTTGTTAGCATGAGAAGCTTTTGTCCTTTGTCTATGTTTGGAGGCTAGTTAACTAAATTCTAAATGCAAACTCAAGTCTCCTATGTGAACTGGTCATGAAAAGGAATGCAAAGTTACTCCCGCTCACCTTTATTGCATGCAGACTACCACTTCCGCCCGTGATTAGGCCTGTTTGTCGGTAAAACTGCTTTTAGGGTTTAGCCACTGTCGTCTACAGCGGCTAAGATCTGGCCACTGTTGGCTTGAGCGGCTAGGCTTGGATGGCTTGAAAATGCCCCAAATGAGTGGTGAGAACCACTGTTGATGCTTGGAAAGTCCAAGATTATGTCATATGATCTTATGAATGTGTCTATGTGAGTAGCTCCCCTAAACATGACATGTTTTAGGTGTCTACAAAATATGTGAGTTACAAGTGATAGTTGTAAATGGTGTGTTGTCTTAGGAACCAATTTGGAATGGCTTGGATAGGTATTATAAAGCCCCCATTCAATTTGTGTAGGAGTTCAACAGTTGTTTATGTGTGGGGAAGTGACTATTTGTATTTTGTTCATGGTTGTTCATAGGATGAGCATAATGGTGCAATGTTGCATTTTGAGTATTATTGTGTGTAGTGTTGTATTGTACAATAATTGTGTAAAGAAGCCATGAAGAATATAAATCTTGCTTGAGTCAGATCTATGTATGCATGTATGGAAATTGGAGTGTATTTTCCATAACCATATTGTTTGTGGAGCTTTATTGTTATTGTGGGTATTTTTTATTCCAAATCTAGGGTAAAAATGCATACCAAAAACCATAAGAATCAACCATGTACTATTGTATAAAATGTATAAATAGTATAGAATATGATAAACTAACATCTAAAACTATTGACAATGATATTTATGTAATTAGTATGCAACTAAGAAAAATGAAGGATTAAGTTGTTTGGCACATTGAGTGTTTTACCAAATTGTACAATTAGTTATTAAATGTTTTAGGAGTTGTACAATTGTAACCATAAAACTGTACAATTACCTTATTTTACATAGTAAGTTTTGGAAATCACTCTAAAATCCCTCATCATGTTCCCTTCATCGAGAATACTACCATTTGTTTTACAACTAGGAATGCCAATAAAGAAGAGCCTGCACCAAAGGCTACCATAAAAACCAAAGCTTCCCACACCATGAGGTAAGGTTAACCCCCCATACCGGATAAATAAAGAGTTTTAGCTTTTTTATGATAATTGAGTTGAGTCTCATTGCAAATAAAGATACTAGATCCATTTCAGTGGTAACTAATAGGGATCCACTCCTAGCAAATCCTTTACCTTCATAGTTACCTTAGACGCATCCTTTAGTTAGGAGGGTAATAGAAACCAAAGTCCCATATTATGGAAATTTGATCTAAAAGAGACATGTATCCTAGGATCATCACCTGATGATACCAATATCATGTTTGCACAATAGAACCCAAGAACCAATGAGGAAGAATAGAAGATGGGAAATGTTAGTAATATTATCAAGTGAGCTAGATCATTTAAAGGTTCCCTCAAAGGATTGTAGAATAAGGGAAACAAGGAGTAAACCATACCAAATAGAAAAATAGTTAATACAAATTCACTGAAAGAATTTTGTATGGTCCCTATGCAAAAGCTACTTCAAAGCAACAACAATCAAGCAAGGAAAAAAAAACAATAAGGACAACATCAATTAGATAATGATATCTTCCAAAAGTCATTAACACAAACTCTGATCTAAAATATTCAGCCCTAATACTTCAACAAGAAGAGGAACGTTACCAACACAACCAGGTTACTAGAGGTAGTCTCAAGCCTAGGCCATTTTTTCAAAATTTTATGGTCTAGACTGAAAGAAAAAGAAGAGCAACTGATAAAAATACCAATAAAATCTAGAGGTGATTCAGGAAATATGGAGTCTTGGTATTTAAGGTAAAATCAAAAGAGGGAGGGGCCCACATCATATTGAACAAGTCATCATTATGCTCGAGCATGGGTTGGAATCAGATTTAGTCCTTGACAAATATCATGGATTCAACCATTGGAGGTCAACGAGGTAGGAAAAAGTTTAACTTGCTTTGGAACTTGTGTAGGAGAGGACTTTGTGGCAAAAATACTACCATCAAAATTGTTATTGGTAATTCTCCACTAGTGATACCATTTGGATAACCAAAATGCTCAAAATTTTGGGTTAGCATGCTAAGTTATCTCATTTGGATGTTTTGTAGGTGATTAAATTTGATATTCCAAATTTGGGTATCTACACCTCAAAAACAAATTAAATCAATGGCATTTAGATTAAAATAATGGAATAAGAACATTTTTGAAAACATTTTTTTGAAGAACTAAAAGAGAAACTTCCAAAATTCCAAAAATGTGAGCACAATAATCCACGTTTGAAGGAAAGGGAGTTGCTTAGTGAATATCATAATATTTTGAGTAAGGAAAATAAATTTTGGAGATTAAAATTGAGATAGAGTTGGTTAAAAGGAAATGAAACCACAAATTTTTTCATAGGATGACAATAGTATAGAGATCAACATCTAGAATTAGTAGAATTAATTTAGTATAAAGGATTTGAATTGAATACTAGAGCAAGATAAGAAAGGAGACAAGGAAGTTTTACTAGAATATTCTACGATTAGAGGAGATTGAAGCTCTTAATGATAAACTACTACATGTACCTTCAGTTATAGCAGATAAAGATAATAATAAATTTATGGATTTTATTACTATGGAAGAAGTTCATTCAACTCTTTTATATTTTGATAAGGATAAGTCCCCAAGTTTAGATGGACTCTCTACAACATTCTATCAACATAACTAGGAAATAATAAAGTATTCTTTATGGGTGGTGGTGGAACAATCTAGGGTAAAATAATACATGCCTTAAAAATTAATAAATGCAACATATCTTACCCTGATTCCAAAAAGGCTGATGCAAAATTGCTTGATTCATTTAGGCCCATAAGACTATGTAATATAGTATATAATATAATCTTCAATGTGATGGCAAATTAGTTAAGACCACTATTAGAAAAAACTATTTCAAAAGAGTGAGGAGTATTTTTGAAAGAGAGACAGATTTTGGGGAAGATCATAGTATCTCATGAAGTAATGCATTCAAAAACTTCTAGAAAAGAGAGAAATGATATTAAATATTAATATAAATTAAGTCTATGATATAGTTAAATGGGATGTTATTTTATAGTATTAGAAAAGTTTAGTTTTGTCAAGTCCTGGGCATTTTTTGCAGAATGGATACCTCTGCTTCCTTGGGTCTTACTCGAAAGTGGTATCTCTTTTGGGATGTTTTCCACAAATTAAAAAAAAAAAAAATTGGGTTTGAGAAGAAATTGGTTAGATGGATTGAAGTTTGTGTCTCCATAGTATCATATATGTTGGTCAATGGGCTAGTAACAGAGTCATTTAAATCCAAGAGAGGTCTTACATAGGGAGAACATCTACATCATATTTAGTCATGATTATGGTAGAGGTATTATGAAGGAATGTGAAGAAGGTATACAAATATGGACTAATAAGTGGAGTTAAGGCTAGTAATAACATTGACAACATCACCCATCAAAAGTTTGTAGATGACTCCATATTTTTTGTGAGGGCAGGAAAAATGAGGCTAGAGCTTTGAATAACTTATTAAAATAATATGAAAGAGCATCAAATCAAAAATTTAATAAGACAAAATCTACAATTTACTTCTTAACACTTCAACCAAAATAAAATGAGGAATATGCAAGTTATCTCAAATGGAAGAGGTAAATTTACCAACAACATATCTAGGGATACCCTTATTTGAGGGGAGAATGAGGATACAACCATGGAATTTAATTGAGTAAAGTTTAGAATAAACTACCGACATGGAAAGGTATATGGTTATCATTAGTAGGAAGAGTTCAACTAATTAAATTAGTCTTACAGGTCATTCCAACATATTATATGTCATTGTATATTATGCCAAACTTGATAGAAATAAGATTAATCTATATTATGTGGTTAGGATTGCATGATACAAGGAAATTTCCTTTGGCTAAATGGAGCAAAGTGTGTGATGATAAAACTAAGGGAGGTCTCAATTAAAGATATCTTAGGATGCAAATTTATCTCTAAGGGGAAAAGTAATTTAGAGATTGTATAAATAGAGTCAAAGACAATGGGAAAGAATTGTTCTAAGAAATTTTGTTGAGCATAATGATCCAAGCTCAATCTTTACTGCATTATTACTACTAGATGGTTTTGCACTATAAAAAAATTAAAAAAATAATAATTGATATAATGATTAAAGCTCTAAGATGGGTGGTGGAAATTGGAGAATAAAATTATGTTTGAGTGGATACTTTGTGTGATAAAAGCCACTCAATCTAGATCCAATTTTGAAATCGTGGGTGAGATGACTTCAAAATAAATATGGTGATATAGTTTCAAAAATTATGTACATGTATCATAAAAGATGATACAAATGAAAATAATATTTTCTTACAAGTATATTGGACATTGTTGCTAGAAGGTACTTGAGAAAAAAAATAACAATGATTATTTTTAGGGGAGTCAAGGATAAGTTGACTTAGGAGTTGAATAGTTCAGAAGAATACATAGGAATATTTGGGATAGCCAAAGAATTCCAAAAGTCAAAATATTTGTATGGCTAGTAGGTCATAGTGAAATTTTTATCTTGGGATAACCTAATAAAAAGGGGTTTCATGGCCCCTCACAATTTGTTCTATGTAAAATGGAGGAGAATAGTATAGACCATCCCTTGGGACACTATTCAATAATATAGCAACTATGTATTCTTAATATGTTTGGTAAATGCATGGTGATGAATGGAAAAATTAGAGAATGGTTAAAGTAATGATGGAGAACTTTTAAAAGTGGGGTTTTACAAACAATCTGGGCTACATTAAAAGATACAATACTTTAGATTTTATGGCTAGAAAGGAATGAATATGTTGAAGAATATTACATTATTTGGTACATGTTGATGTACCCACATGGTACCTTCATGGTACAAATATAAATATCTAATAGATTAGGGTTTGTGTCTATACTTTAGATGAGTGATTTATATTTCTCCTTTATGTAAGAGTGTAATGCACAAGATTTGCACAAGTGTCATGTAAGTAAGAGTGCAAGTGTGTAACGATAGAATGTGCACAAGTGTCATGTATGTAAGTGTGCAAATATGTAAAGTGAGGATGTGCACAAGTATATTGTATTAGGAGTGCATGTAGAAGAGTAAGAGTTATGTAGAAGTGTGCAAGTGTCATAGAGTCAAGTATACATGTAAGAAGAGAGTGAAGAGTCTAGTATACAAGTGGCAAGATGAGAAGCCAAAGATCAAGAATATGAAAGGTTGCATCTCCTAGATATGTGAGGAGTGCAATAGACAAGTATTGAAGAGTCACATTACTATGTCTATATTATGGAGATAAAGCTCCATACAATGTAAGGGAAAATATTTTGTAGCGATCACCACATAGCAAGCATTGATAATAAAGCTTGTATATAGATTTCGATTAATTTTATTGTAATTATTCTTTATGCATGTACATGAATGATTTTGGTCATTTACATTCATATTTGATATTATAAGTGAATGTTATTTCATTATTATATTGGCTTGGATATATATTTGATTGCTCACATATATAATTCTACTCTTGATTATTGATATTTTGACCTATAATATTGTGGCTTATTTATATTGGGACCTATGATATTTTGAGATAGGCTTAAAAGCCAACAAAATATTTAAAGGAAAGGAAAGCAATTTAGAGGTAATGAAAAAGAATATTTGTTTAGCCATAAAGGAGTCTAAACCAACCCTATCAACTCACCCAATCCCTAATCTTGAACCATAAAACCTTAATAGATGGAGTCAAGTCATCAAATAGAATTAAGATGTTGGGTATAGAAGAAACAAAAGGAAGGTAAATCATATAAAGTAAAAACCACTAGAAGTGGAGTTGGTCAAATTAAATTTTGATGGAGCATTTAAAGGAAATCCAAGACCAACAAGAGAAGAAGAAATAATCAGAAATAATAGGGGTAAGCTTTTGTCACATTAAACTTTCATTAGTGAATTTAAGCAAATAATGAAGCTGGAGCTTGGGCAGCTTTAGAGAGTTAAAAATTTGTAGACAAATAAATGGAATAAACTAAGGATGGAAAGTGATTCACTAATAGTAATAAATACAATTTTTAAGAAAGCAAAGGTTCCATTGAACATACAAGAGATCATTGTGGAAATATAAGACCTTGCTACAGAGTTTAAAGAAATTAGGTTTACACATATGTTAAGGGAATGGAACAAATGTGCAGATAGACTAACCAATAAAGAGGTTTTAATAGAGGATTGTGAAGTTAAATTCTCTTTTTCGTGGTTAGAGGAAGTAGTCAGTTTAGCTTAAGCTAACAAGAAAATGTTGACTCTTTAAATGAAAGAATGATTAAGATTTACTTATGTTTTTTATTGGTAATATTTATTGTATTTTAAAATATTCACGTGTTTTCATAAAAAATATTTATTACAATTCTTTTGATTGCACTCATGCTTTACGAATAAAACTAACAATCCAAATCTAGTAAAATGGACAACAATAACGTGAGGGTCTGCAAATATTACTCTACAAAGATGTAGCATGTAGACAAATAAGGTGAAGTTTTTAGTATTGTGAAGATTATTACAAGAAAATGGTAAGAAAAATGATTTTAAATTTTGAAATATTTATATTTATAAAAAAAATTAGATATTCAAACTTATTATGAAAAAATGTATATATAACAACTCACTTGAGACAAAGACTAAATTTATTTGTAAACTTTCAAAATTAATTTAATTTTTCAATCTATCACTAATAAAATACTAAATACAACAATTTTAAGAAAATATACATTAAATAATAGCAATCCTACTGAATATGCTTATATAATTTTTAAAATGTTAGTTGCAGTTCAATTTCCCTACAAGTAAATTACTAATAAATTCAAAGCCTTTGTAAAATACCATCAAACTGATCATTAGGTATCCTTCGTGACATTTAAGGTTTAAGTTTTAAGGGTTAAGTGGATTGGTAAGTTTTGGTTTTTATTAGGAAGAGACCCATGTTCAAAATTTGGAGGTAAGCTTATTTGCAGCAAAGGTAATAGATTGTATTGACTTCATTGAGTGTGAGCCAGTCCAATGATGGTGGTTCCAATCTAAAGCCATTGGTAATTTCTCTCACGTGGAAAGGTAACTTCAAATATTGAACCCAAATCTAATAATAGAAAATGAAGGAAAGTTATCAGTTCTTTTATTTATTTATTTATATATATATCATCCAACTATTTGTATTCTTTATAAGCAGCATCGTGCATTCACAAGTGGTCATCAATTTTAACTTTTAAATGCCTTAAATGTTCTATTTCTTATCATTCACAAAGGGTTAGTTGGATTGGTAAGTGTTTGTCTGGCCAAATATTTATCAAGAAGATACCTAGGTTCAAACCTCGAGGACAGTTTGTTTGCAAAGGTAGTAGTCTGATCTGAATCCTTCGAGTGTGCGTCAAACTGATGATTGTTTACAAAGTTAGTAGTCTAATCTAAATCCTCTAAGTGTGTGTCAAATTGACGATGACGGTACAAATTTTGAGAGACTAGTGGTCCTCTTCATGTCGGGTCAATAATAACGAGGTGGAATAGGTTTGATGGAAGCAAACGGTACAAATTTTGAGCAACTAGTGATCCCCTTCATGCCAGGTCAACAATAAAGAGGTGGAATAGGTTTGGTGGAAGTAAAAGATACAAATTTTGAGTAACTGGTGGTTCCCTTCACACTGGGTCAACAATAACGTGGAATAGATTTTGTGGAAGTAGACGGTACAAATCCCCAACAATTGGTGGTTCCCTTCATGTTGGGTCAATAATAACAAGGTGGAATAGCTTTGGTGGAAGCAGACGATAGAAATATCGAGCTATCAGTGGTCCTAGTGGTTCCATTCATGTTGTGTCAACAATATCGAGGTGGAATAGGTTTGGTAGAAGTAGACAATACAAATCCCGAGTAGTTGGTGGTCCCTTCATGTTGGATCAACAATAATGAGGTGGAATAGATTTGGTGGAAGCAAACGGTAGAAATTGTGAGCTACTAGTGAACCTGGTGGTTCTCTTCACGTCAGGTCAACAATAACGAGGTGGAATAGGTTTGATAGAAGTAGATTATACAAATCTCGAGCAATTGGTGGTCCCCTTCATGTTAGGTCAACAATAATGGGGTGGAATAAGTGGAAGTAGACGGTACAAATCCTGAGCAAGTAGTGGTCCCCTTCATGTCGGGTCAATAATAGCGAGATGGAATAAGTTTGGTGGAAGTAGACGAGACAAATCCCAAGAAACCGATGGTCCCATTCACAACGAATCAATAATAATGGTGGTTCCATTCACAACGGGTCAACAATAACGAGGCAGAATAGGTTTGGTAGAAGCAACCCCTGTAATTTGAACCCTACACTTGTCAGTTGCTAAAAATAATATGGTTGTAACCGTCTATGTAACAAGAAAAAACATTCAAGTGTTATCATCTTGTTTTCTTTATTGTAATGTTAAATCACTACTAGGCCATGTAGAGGGGCAAATACAAACTAGTGGACTATAGCTTCAAAAACACATGATCAAGAAATCACGAGGTGGAATAGGTTTGGTAGAAGTAGATGATACAAATACCGAGCGACTAGTGGTCTCCTTCATGCTAGGTCAGCAATAACAAGGTGGAATAGGTTTGCTAGAAGTAGATGATACAAATCTCAAGCAACTGGTGGTCCCCTTCATGTCGAGTCATCAATAACAAGGTGTAATAAGTGAAAGTAGACAGTACAAATCCATAGCAACTGGTGGTCCCCTTCATGTCGGGTCAACAATAATGAGGTGGAATAAGTTTGGTGGAAGTAGACGGTACAAATCCCAAGAAACTGATGATCCCCTTCACAATGGGTCAACAATAACGATGGTCCCCTTCACAATGAGTCAACAATAACAAGGTGGAATAGGTTTGATAAAAATAGTCCCTATAATTTGAACTTGGTCCCTTTCACAATGAGTCAACAATAAAACTTGGTCCCCTTCACAATGAATCAACAATAACAAGGTAGAATTGGTTTGATAAATAACCTTATCCGTTACCAAAAATAATATGATTATAACTAACTCTATATAAAAAAAAAAAAAACTCAATGTTATCGTCTCTTTTCTTTATTGTAACGCTAAATTACTACTAGGCCATGTACTGGAGCAAGTACAAACTAGTGGACTATAGCTTCGAAAACACATGATCAAATATCTTTCGAGAACATATATTATAATTTATATTTGACTTTTAAATGATTCCTTTTGTCGTGTTATAAGGTAGTACAAAGACGATTGAAACTCTTCAAACCGAGCAAAACCATGGATGCCACAAGTTTTGGTGGCATGATTTTCTTTGAAAGCTTAGAGTTAACATTGACGTAGACGTGCAACGATCAATTGATGAGGAAAGGGACACCACTAAAGATTGTTAGACTCGATGTTTACAACAATAATTGTGTTTCCATTTTGTATGGATTAAAAAGACAATGGCCCCACAAGTTATAGGTGCTAATTTACAAAGGTTGCACGCCACAAATTAGGATAATTATGGCGAGAGGCATTCATACAGTGGCAGACAGAGATGGGAGATAAAAAGGTCACGTTGTAAACAATTTTTTTTTTATTAAAAAATTCGACATTAATCAAAATATATATATATATATATATATATATATATATATATATATATATATAAACTAAGATTAACCAATTGTTGCAAACATTTAAACTAGTTTAGATATAAAGGATATATATCTAAAAACACCGAGAGTTATAATCCCAAGGCATTTATCTTGAAGATCACACTCCCAAGAAATGAGATAGGCACCTCGAGATTGATAACTCTGAGCGTTTTTAGATATATATCTTTTATATCTAAGCTAGTATATAGAATTTTTTCTCTCCCACCTATCTTTCCATATGCCACTTTAAATCTTGGTGGCCTCTTGTTGTAGGATGGCTACCATGACCATTTGATTAGAATTCAACCTAAATTAAAGAAGTTTAAGTTTTGATATAGATATGTTAATGATAAAAGTTATTGGATTTTTTTTTTTTTAGCCGCCACGAATCCGGGCAGGCTGTCCAGCTTTTTATGGCCGCCACAGTATTCTGCGTTGTCCGTCCCGAAAGTCGTCACATAGATCTTCGCGTAGTCCGCCCCTATAACCACCATGCCACAATCATTTTAAACTTTTTATGCCGCTGAAAGCACCAGGAAAGGGACAAGCGTCCAATCCGACGAAGCCCGATATTTGAACCTTGGACCTCCGCCCCCCTTATGGGGTTTGGATGAACCAATTGGTCTACACCTCGGACCTCAGTTATTGGATTTTTTAAACGGAGATTCAAATTTAATTCACGAGAAGAGTGGTCTCTTATATGTCTTGCTTTTCAACCTCTTCCACGAAAAAAAAAATAAAGTTTAAATTTTTTTATGGTATTCAAAGTAAACAGGTTATGCCCTTGAGGGCGGGTTGGATTGGTAAGTGATTGTTTGGCCAGAAACATACCAAGAAGACACCTAGGTTCAAACCTAAGGGGCAACCTGTTTGCAAAGGTAGTAGTATGATCTAAATCCTGTGAGCGTGCATAAGTGCGCACTAGACTGATGATGATGGTATGAATCTTGAGTAACCAATAGTCCTCTTCATGTCGGGTCAACAATAACGAGGTGGAATAGGTTTGGTGGAAGCACCCCTTGTGGTTTGAACCATGCACTTGTCAGTTACTAAAAATAATATGGTTGTGACCAACATAGGTTTGGTGAAAGCAACCCCTTTGGTTTGAACCATGTGCTTGTTAGTTACTAAAAATAGTGTGGTTGTAACCATAACAAAAAATAGACTAAAAAATAATAATAAAAAAAGTAGGTTTTACATGTAGCTTAAAAAATTAAAATAATAATAAATTTTAAATGTACGCAGATTATTTATTAACTAAAAAACATATATATTACTTTAGAAAATAAATACAATATATTAATTAGAAGAATGGATGGATAAAAAATTACTTTCCAAAGTCTGTCTATGCTATCTAAAGTTATTAAACTAAAATTATTAAACAAAAATTAGAGGTAATGAATCCATGAAGACTTAATTACACAAGAAGAGCTATAGATCTAGAAGGAGGAGGTGGTTCCCGGTTTGAAGGACCATTCCATCCAAAATGAGGATCTTGAGTGTTCATAGGAGGATCCTAGCCTAAATTAACACTTTCACAAACTAGTTTAGCCACATGGTTGTCTTGTACATCCCTCAAGGAAATGGTGAGATTGAGATGAGAAAGCTTGTTGTCATGCCATCCATGAGCCCCCAATCATAAGGATGAGAGGGACAAGGTGACAAGCGATTTCAACCCCAATATGATGAGGATTTTAACAAGGAGCTTGCAAAACCTCGTTATGAGATATTTAATTTCAAAATTTTTATAGTTTTTATAATTAATTTAAAAAAATTAAATATTTAAATTAATATAATAAGCTAAAATGACACATTCTATTCTTATAATAAATAATCATAAATTATTAGAATAAAAGAACCTAGAAAGTTCTCTAAGTCCTTGAAAATATATTTTTCAAGAGGATTCAGGCTAGTGAGGTATTATAGATTAGCATAGTTGAAGCAAAAGCCTATCTAACAGGTTAAATAATAATTTTTTTGTTTAATTGATTTGTGGCTAGGTTTTTTTTTAATGAAAAATTATAATTTTTTTTTCCGTTTATGCCAACAAGTTCACTTACACATACTATAGTGAATTTTCATTACACTTGGGAGGAGTAAGGCACCTTGGCCACTTTTATTTGTGATAGTAGGATTAGTGGAGGTCAGATTACCCAAAATCTACGAGCAATAAAAGCAAAATTGGGTGGATTGAATTCCTGAAAGGGATGGGGACAAAGATGAACACAAAAATCCCAATGACCAAACTTTTCTAATTATAGCTGACAACAAAGAAAGCAAATTTAGAGTTTCGATGATAACCTGAAGCGATGATGCATACAACCAGAAGAAAAAAATGCTTTGGGCACTCTTGCTTGACTTAAAAATCCAGTGATCTAGACTAAGTGGTGATAATCAGGACACCAGATGAGAGCAGACAAAAAGTCAACAATCAACTAGAACCAACATAGAGAACTAGGATTCAGAGTGAAGGGAAGAAGAAATCCATCCCTTAGATTATGATCAAGCTTGCACTACCCAAGCTTCAAAATTTTAGGAGGTCAAATTTTGCTTCAGAGACTCCCACCCCTAAACCCCCACATAACATGCATATCATGTTGAAATGTTCAATATTTATCAATGTATAGTCCTCCCTCTATAGAGAGGTACAAGCACTTAAAGTATCATGAAACCTACTGAGGAGCAACCACAAACCTGACTAGCATTAATGACAAGTGATTTCTACATCTAATAATTATAGATTTCTAGCATGGGCAATGAGATCTCATCTCAAGCGGCTCTAGATCAAACAACCTCAGGGTCATGCACCATCAATGCTGAAGTACCCTCGATAAAAAATTTGGATTTCAAAGAGGAAAAGGTTCTCAATTTTATCTATAAATACTAATATTTATAAATACTAATATTTTTATCATTGTAAGTAGGTTGAATTGTTGTCGTGTCTAGCATCTCACCTTGAGTAGTTCTCCCTCTTTTTCATTTTGTACTCTAGTCTGAATTAGAGCCTTAGGCTATTGTATGTCCAGGTCGTCAATCCTCTTCTAGTTGTATATGAATGTAATGCACCATAACATATATACAAGGATTTGTGACTACTTAAGCACCTTTTGTCTTGGTCTAAGTGTTTGTGTATCTTTTTGTGGGGGACTATGACTACTCATGTATTTTTTGTACAGGCCTTCATAGGAGATTATTTGATTTGTGGTCTTATGTAGTTGGGACTGTGTTCAATTTCGATGTCATGCTTGTTCATGTGTTCACTAATCCCACTGGAATGTAGAATGGAAATTGTAGTCTTTTGATGCATCACCACCCGTAGTATAGGCTAGTTAGGCTAGATTAATTTTTACTATTTTATCATTTTCTTTCATTTATTTTATTTCATTTTCCTTATTTCTCTTATCTCTAGCAAATAACTTTGTAGGATAGACTAGCATTGGAAGAAGAGTTTTAAAGACTGCATCTAAACAAGGAGCCAACCTTGATAAAAAAATCCTAGAGGTTGTTCAAATGAGCCTGGCTTTCCATGAATGGCACGGGTGCCGAATGCACCCAATGATAACCACATTATAGGGGGTCACAACGTGTAGAGCATAAGGACCACATTTGATCCCCAACACATACATTCCATTATCGTTTGAAATTTTTTTGGTGGTTGTAGTGACAATCTCACTCACACGTACACTCCATCATAGTTTGAACCTAGGTTTCTTGGAAGAGAGCTCAAAGCCCTAACCACTATAGTGTCCTACAAATATAGATTTTGTATTTTGTTTTCATGTTAGTTAAATTTTATATTATTTTTATATTTTAACTTATTGTAACATTTTTCTTATAATTAGAATAAAATGTAAAATAATATTTTTTAATTGATCAGTAAGATAAATATAATTATTTGTTTGAATGAGTTATATGAGATTGAAATGGCCCCACCCATATTACATCATCACCACATAGTGCTATTACAACAAACCTTGAATATTATCCATGTATTTTTTGGTAAAGACTCAAACTTGAGTTTCCTCAAAATGTTGAGGAATCTAATCGGTTGAGCTAATGCCACTTGATTTATTTTTTCAATGAGTTTACATAGTTTTTTATGAGGGGTCTCAATCTTCTCATACCGAGTGGGGTTTGAACCTTGGACCTTTCAAAGAGAGGCCAAAGCCCTTGCCACTACAATAAACTTGCAACTCAAGTTAAATACAATTATTAGGTTAAAATATTATTTTAATTGATATTAAAAGTTAAGATAAATTTTAAAATTTTATTTCTTTCTTTTTGAAGTAATCATTTTAGATTGAAATATTCTAATTAAAAAATGTAGAGTAGTTTTTAATTATTTTTATCTCAAACTTGTTTATTTTAGAGTTTTTATTTTTTTATTTTTTAAGCGAAAAACCCTTTGCGGGGCCACCTTGGTCTAAGAAGGGGTTTCTACACCGTCAAAGTCACCCGGGAGTCACACCCGACCCTGCCCGCACCAACATTATCAATTGGATTTTGGATACCCAATTCAACTTTTTGGTAGGGTGGAGATTTGAACCTGGGACCTCCCTTGGAGGATTGCCCTCTCCTCTCCAACTCACCCACAAAACCTGGGTATTTTTTAGAGTTTTTATTATTCATTGTTTTTTTATATAATAAATTTAGTATTTAAATTGTATGTGATATATATATTTCCAGTTCAAAAGATCCAAATGCACCAAATCCATTTGGTCAAATATTATTTTTAGTTCAAAGGCTCCAAAGACACAAAACCTCTTTGGTCAAATCTTAATTCAGTTCAAAGGCTCCAAAGGCACCAAACCCCTTTGGTCAAATTTCAATTTCAATTCAAACGCTCCAAAGGCACCAAACACCTTTGGTCAAATTTTAATTTCAATTCAAAGGCTCCAAAGGCACCAAACCCCTTTAGTCAAATTTCAATTTTAGTTCAAAGGCTCTAAAGGCATCAAATCCCTCTGATCAAATTATATATATATATATGAAAATATAAAGACTTTTTTCATATTTAAAGTTTAAAAAATTAGATCCGAGGTGTAGACCAATTGGTTCATCCAAACCCCATAAGGGGGCGAGAGGTCCAAGATTCAAATCTCGGGCCTCGTCGGACTAAACGCTTGTCCCTTTCCTGGTGCTTTCAGCGGCGTAAAAGGTTTAAAATGATTGTGGCATGGTGGTTATAGGGGCGGACTGTGTGAAGATCTGTGTGGCGACTTCTGGGGTGGACAACGTAGAATACTATGGCAGCCATAAAAGCTGGACAGCCTGCTCGGATTCGTGGCGGCTACCGATTCCACCATGTAAATTCAAAAAAAAAAAAAAAAATTTAAAAAATTTATGTCCATATTTTTTTCTTGAGAAAAAAGGGATTGTACTTTGGTCCCCTACCCTTGACAAATCACAACTCTCTCCTTTAGAGCATAAGAGTTTACAAACAAATATATTTCTCATCTCAATTGAGTTGAGTTGCTATAGCTAGATACCTACATCTCTTCTAATAAAAGTTTGAATTATTAATTTTCATTTTCTAGATCTTCAATTTTATTTGTAAATACAAATATTTCAAAATTCAACATCTTCTTCTTGACATTTTCTTGTAGCAGCCTTCACAATACCAAAACCCCGCCTCTACTATCTACCCACTACATCTTGGTAGAGTAATATTTTCAAAACTTTGTGCTATCATAGTCCACTTTATCATATCTGGACTGTTCATTTCCTTCTTGAAGCAAAGTGCAACCACAAGAATTATAAGAAATAGTTTATATGAAATAACACATTAGCAAATATTACCAATAGAAAACATTAAATTAAATATTAATTATTATTTGATTCAAGCAGACAACATTTTCTTGTCAGCTTCAACTCAACTTACTACTTCTCTAACCATGGGAAAGAGAATTTAACTTTGCGGCCCTCTATTAAAACCCCTCTATTAGCTTGCCTATTGGCACATTTTTTCCCTTTCCTTAATGCATGTGTAAACCTAATTTTTGTAAACTTTGTAGCAAGGTCATGTATTTACACAATGATCTCTTGTATGTTTTCTTGAGCCTTTGCTTTCCTCAAAATTATATTTATTACTATTAATGACTTGCTTTCCATCTATGCTCTATCCCATTTCATTTGTTTGCATATTTTTAACCCTTTTAAAGTTGCCTAAGCTTCAAATTTATTATTTGTCTTGAATCATTGAAAGTGTAATGTAATAAAATCTCATCCTTATTATTTTTAATTATTTATCCTTCTCTTATTGGTCCTAGATTTTCTGTAGATGCTCCATCAAAATTCAATTTGACCAACTCTACTTCTGGTGGTTTTTCCTTTATATTATCTACCTTCCTTTTGTTTCTTCTATACCTAACATCATAATTCCATTTGATGACATGACTCCACCTATTAATACTTTCTGCTTCAAAATTAGGAATTCAGTGAGTTGATAGGGTTGACTTAGACTCCTTCATGGCTAAACAAATCTTACTTTTCCTTACTTTTAAATTACTTTCTTTTCCTTTAAATATTAATATGTTTCTTTCTAGCCATGCAGTCTAAAGAATTGCATCTTTTCAAATATCCTAAATTGTCTATAACACCTTGCTTATAAAAGTGATATATCATTGCCTTAATCATTCTTCAATTCTATCATTCATCACCATGCATTTACCAAATATATTAAGAATCTATTGCCATAATTTTAAGACTATTGAATAGTGTCCCAAGAGATGGTCTATACTCTCCTCCTCCTTTGTATATAGAAAACATTATGAGGGGCCATGAAAACCCATTTTCATTAGATTATCCTAGGATTAAATTTTCCTATGACCTACTAGCCATACATACATTTTGACTTTTAGAATTCTTGGACGATACCAAATATCTCTCCATATTCTTACTATTCTTATTTTTTTGGTTCTTTACATTATATCTGCTTCTTGTTGTGTATTCTCTTGAGCTATTCAAATCCCAAATTATCTTATCCTCAACTCCCCTTAAAATAATCATTGATGTTATCTTTTTGCTCAACTACCCCTAGCAAAAATGTCCAATATACTCGTAATTTTTTTCCATTTGTATCTTCCTTCCTTATCCTTGTACATAATGTTTGAAACCCTATCAACATATTTATATTGAAGTAATCTTATCCATAATTTCAAAATTGGATCTATATTGAGTGGTTTTTTATCACACTGATTATCCATCCAAATATAGTTTTTTTCTCTAATTTCTATCACCCATCTTAGACCTTTAATCATTAGATCAATTGATTTTTTTAAATCGTTTCACATATTTGAAGTACTTTATTATTTGATACCTTTCAAGATTAATGCAAGTACCATGTAAATAGTTTAGTTTAAAATGTGATTAATATTTGAGTATATAGTAGGTGTAATATAAGTAAGGACTGAGTTATGTAAGTAAGATGCCATATAAATAAGTGTAGAGTTAAGAGTTATGTAAGAGTTTATCATTTAGTATGTGCAATCATTAGAGTATTTGTCCTTATGTGGATGTGTGGAGTAAATAGCTTATTATTATGTGGTATTTATGCCATGAGAAATATGAAGTGTTAGATCTTCCATATGTGTTAAGAGATGAACAGTTTGTGTAAGTAGAAAGGTCAAGAGTTGTGAATGTGAAGAGTCTCATGTGTGTATATACTGAATACAAAATATTATAATATGTGACTGAAAAGAAGCTTTGCAATACATTGTATTTGCATTACTTAAGTAGATATATTTTCTTTAATAAAATCTATAGTGAGTTATTGTTATCATGGATTGAACTTATTTTGTGAATATTTTATCTTGATATATTGTGAGATCCTATGGATAATATAATTGAATTGCTAATACCATAGTGCAAAACCATTTGGTAGTTAGAATGTAGTAAAGATTAAGCTTGGGTCATTGGGTTCAATGTACTTAGAAGAATTATTTCCCATTGTCCTTTAAACTCTTTGTGTAATATTCAAATTATTTTTTCCCTTAGAGCTAAGTTTGCATCCATAAGAAATATTAAACTAAGACCTCTCCTAGTTTTAGCATCACACACCTTGCTCTATTTGACCAAAGAATGTTTCCTTTTATAATGTAATCTTGACCAAAAAATTACCATATAATATAGATTAAACTTTTTTCTACCAATTTGGGTATAATATACAAGGACATAAAGGCCTATAAGACTGATTGAATTAGTGGCACTCTTCTTGCTAATGATAACCATCTACCTTTTCATATCAATAGTTTTTTCTAAACTTTACCTATAACTAGATTTCACAATTCTATCCTCATTCTCCTCTCAAATAAGAGTATCCCTAGATATGTTGCTGATAAATTTGCCTCCTCCATTTTAAGTAACCTACATATCCCTAGATTATAGTTGGAATGTTTAGAAAGTAAATTTTGGATTTTTTCCTATTAAATTTTTGCCTTGACGCTCTTTCATATTCCTTTAATAAGTTATTCAAAGCTCTAGGCATGTCTTTCCTTGCCCTTCAAAAAAGAGTTGTATCATCTACAAACTATTGATGGGTGATATTGTTGATGTTATTACTAGCCTTAAATCCGCTTATTAATCCAAATTTATATGCTTTCTTCAAGTTCCTTCACAATAACTTTGTCATAATAATGAACAAATATTATGATAGAGGATCTCCTTGTCTAAGACCCCTCTAGGATTTAAATGATTATGTTACTAGCCCATTAACCAACATTATATGATACTATGGAGACATAAGATTTAATCTATTTGACCCATTTCTTCCGAAATCTAAACTTTTCTAGTACTACAAAAAAAAACCCCATTTAACCCTATCATAGGTTTTATTCATATCAAGTTTGAAGATCATTGCTCTCTCTTTTCTAGAATCTATTGAATGTGTTACTTCATGAATTACTATGATTTTGTCTAGAATTTGTCTTCCTTTCACAAATCCTCCTTTCTCTTCTAAACTAATTTTTTCTAATAGTGGTCTTAACCGATTTTCCATCACTTTGGAGATTATCCTACATGCCATAATACATAGGCTTATAGGCCTAAATAAATTAAAAAAATTTGCATCCTTCTTTTTTTGAATTAGGGTAATATATGTTGCATTTATGTTATAATATATGTACTATTTTATCCTAGGTTTTTTCACTACCACCAAAAAGGAATCCTTCACTTTATTCTAGTTATGTTGATAGAATGCTATTGAGAGCCCATTTGAACATGAGGATTTATCCTTATTAAAAGAGAAAGGAGCTAAATAAACTTCTTCCATAGTAATGGGCTCTATTAGTTTGTTATTGTCTTCATTTGTTATAACTGAAGGTGCTTCTTGTAGTATTTTATCATTAAGAACTTAAATCTCCTACGATATTATAATATTCTAGTAAAAATATCTTACCTCCTTTTTGAATTTGCTTTGGTCTTCAGTCCAAACCCCTTATATTGATTTAATGTTGCTAATTATGGATGTTGATCTTTTTACTATTGCCATCCTATGAAAAATTATCTTTATCTCCTTTTAATCAAGTCTATCTCGATTTTAATCTCCAAAATTTCTCTTCCTTACTCAAAATATTATTATATTCACTAAGCAAGTCCCTTTCCTCCAAGCTTAGATTATTGTGCTTACCTTTTTGGATTTTTAAATGTTTATATTTTAGTTCTTTCTTCTCAAAATATTTTTGAAAGTGCTCTTATTCCATTTTTTTAATCTAGATATCATTGATTTAATTTCTTTTAGAAGTGTATACAACCCACCGTTTCTTGAATAATTCCACGTATATGTTATTATATCAATAAATTGAGGATGGTCTTCCCACATCTACCCATATTTAAAATATGATATTTTTTAAATTTACTTACCATTATTTTAACTCTTATTGGCCAACGATCTTAACAAATCCTTGTCAAGGTATCAATTTTAGCACAAGTTCCTTCATCTAGCCAATTATCTAAGAGTATGCAACTATATATATATTTTTTTTATCAAGCTTTGGCCTATCCTATTGTTAGTCCATGTCTAGTTGTCCTATTCAAATTAAATGTTCCATAGATTATTGTTTAGAATAAAATCTGAGAAATGTTTTGCTAGAATAATATATTATATCCTAAGTTGTTACTAGGATAATCTGTGTGGTTGAGATTAACTCAATTAGTTATGATCCAATGGATCAGATTGTACACCTTTGCTATTTAAGAAAGGTCACTTTCATTAAATAATATCAAGTTATTTTATTTTTCAATATGGTATTAGAGCAGGCTTTCCCTGCCTTGTGATCCTGAGGAGCTTTTCCTCAATCCCCCCATATTTTCTTAGGCTCTCCATATTTTGATGGATCAAAAACCAAATGGTTAAAATTTTGAGAGCTCATTTTAGGATTTTAGTTTTATGTGGATTTACAGATTTTTTTTGGCACAATAGTTGGACTACTACCACTGTATATTGGTGATCCCATGCCTTCTATTTGCAGTCATAATGCTACCACTACGCATTGGTGATCCCATGTCTTCATGGCTGAGGTAGTCCACATGGACAAAGTGGTCGTCAATATTTTTTTTGGTAGTCATTTATGGTAGTAAATTCGTGAATGGGGGAGTTTTTTGATGTGGCATATGTTCTATTTGTATGGAGTTGGTTTAATTTTCTATGATCTGCATAAAAAACTGGAGAACACAAAATTTACTACAGTCTAGATGGCCTTTGTGATCACATAAAAAAATTAGATTACTGATTGTGATCGCTGAGCGGGTGTTTAATGCCTTTTTTATTTTCTGATGAAAAAATCATTAAATTTTTGGTTGTACCTTTTTTGGAGTCTGAGAATGTGGTTGATGTCTTTGTTGAGCTATAAAGATAAGATATTGGATGCTATGACTTATATTTGATGCCTAGTCATTAACATCATTACGTTCGAAGAAGTCCAACTACTATTTATGGAGGGTGTTTTCCTGTTGAATCAAAGTTTTTCGTACGAGATCCTTCCTCTATTGTGTTGATGGGGTGAAGCATAACGACCGTGAGGACACTACGGCTACTGTGAACACTGGTAGACATTCCTCCTGCACATAGACACTATGACCGCTGTGAAATTTATTTTTTTGAAAATCAAAAATTTTCTAGAAGTTTGCAGCATCGATGACTCGAATATTTTTAATGTAGTGCTTGTGATATTTTAAATATGGTTTTTGATTAATGGTTGTGGATTTCGTGTGAGAATGTTGGAGCAGTGATTTTGGTGATAGTTTCAAATATAGATGATCAAAAAAAAAATTGACTACATCTGAGAGTAGTGTTAAGAGCATTATTGGGAAATTTTTTTGGTAGCTGATCTGTGCGACAAGGATTACTTCTATAGTGATATTTTTTCAGCTGTCCATTGTGAAGTCAATTTCTACCGAATATTATGGATTGTCTCCTTGATGCTTTTGTAGAAGATTGTTTTTTTTTATGGTGCCTATTTTGGATTGTTAATGAAGTAGCTAGCACTGTGCAGCCATTTAGCGGCCACTTTTACAACCCATTTGTTGCCAAACACATTCAAATAGAATACAAAACTAGATAGGTGCAGGGATTAGAAGTGGATATTAGTCTTGGTAGGATTATGAGGATTGTAGTGGGTAGTTGTTTTTTGTTGATCCTTTTGAAAGATACTGTCACATCCAGGTTGATCTCAACATCCCATTAGTACAATCTATGGTCGAAGAGAAGAATATGATTTCTTTGGTCTCTATCAGTGCACACAAATGATCTGCACAGCCATATTGATAGATTAAATTCTATCGCTCTTGAGAATCATGCAGTGCACCCCTTCTTATTGGGCGTTGTTTGTGGAATAGACCATTCTGCATTGATTGAGAACAATGTTATTTAAAAAATACTGCAAGTGACGCTATTTTATGATCGAATCCAACGTAAAAGGATAATGTCATGTCATTTTGACCAAAACAGTTGCAGGTGGACATCATGGGAAAATGGTTGCAGAGAAAGGAGATCGTGTTTTTTCAGGTTATGATGGTGGTCAAACTAGACTTCACACTCTTGGAGGTGATGATCCCTTGCATTCCCTAGCATCGTTGTGAGGGCGTAGAACTTTTTTTCCAATGGAGCCCTAGGATGGATGTGAAAGACGCTGACGTGGAGATATATGTTATCGATTTTTGTTTTTATGGGCATTGTTAATAGCGGATTTTTTTTACCCATAACTTCAAGTGGTGATTCTATGGTCCACTCCACTGCCACCTTATGCTATTTTTACTCACCAATGATAATGTGTTTTTCACAGTAGGTGTTAGTGTGTAATTTTTAGGTAAAACTACTTTGTAGTGGTATCTGCAGTGGAGCTATTTGTGGAGGAACATAAAGTGTTTTATTTGACATGTGGTGAAGCAGTTATTGTATGTATAACGTGGAGGTGAAGAAGGATATGATCAAGGTTGAAGCTGTTGAAGGCAATAGTAGAGGAGGGTCTTTTTCCAACGCTTGATCGGTCAAATAGATACGATAGTGTCGATACTTGGTTCACTGATCAAAGCGCTTACATGGAGCAGACACATATTCAAATTTTGTGCAGGCTCATTTTTTAGTGTAGGGATATGCAACCACTTCTAGAAGTCAAAGATTAGATAAAACTGGTTTTTACTGCCTTATTTAAACTTTTTTTAATGCCATCGTACACATGTGGAGCCCACCTCTTTGATTGGCAATACAAAGGTCCTACATAATTTATAATGACCTCACTTTTTGCATTATAATATGCAATGTAGCGGAGGGATAATATATTAAAAAAAAAACATTAGTTTTTCATTGTATTCGAATAAAAGAAAAACTGAGGTAGACATTTTAATATAAGGGTGGGCACTCTAAAGGGGGTACATTTTTTTTTCCTGTGATGGAAAAGAGTTTTAAAAAAAAAATAATTTCTTATTCCAATTTTTTTGAATATTCCCCTGTGAAGAAAAGAAGAAGACTATTGTTTTCCTGCAAAATGAAGGTCTATAAACCCACCCATAGGGGTGTTTATAGTCATCATAAATATTTTTCCGATCCGAACATAATGGTGGTGTCCAATTTCATTTTTGAGACATTTTACCCTATGTTTTTAGCCTCAAATATATTGTATCATGGAGTGCACTCTTGGTTGAACCCGACACTTCCATTGCAGTTGTATGTGATCTTAACATCTAGTCATCTCCTCTGTATCACCTAGCAGTTGCAATGCCTGGTTACCCATGCATTCTAGGAGGATGAGTATGTCACCATAAGGACACATTCTACAACTACATTGGTGCTATTTCATTTTTATTCCCTTGTTTTTGTTGTTTGTCCAGAAGTTTTTGGACCTTGTTATCAGCCCATTGTGTTCATATAGGTGGAAACCACATACTTATGCTTGTGGAGTCATTTTGGACTACCCTTGTGATTTTTGTGGTTATTTTTCCACACTATATTCACACTCTCCTTTTGTGAGACACTTTGGTTTCAAGGGGTTTTCTTTAGTGACCTTTTTTTCATGGTTCATAGCCTTGATCTTTGTCACAAGCACTAGTCTGGGAGTAAGATTTCATTCAGTTCGACGATGAGGCTTCTCTACTTTTTTGAGACATCATATGGATCCTTTGCAGACTTCTTTATGGAAGTTGTCCTAGGGGGGTTGAAGAGGACATCTTCCTCTCCATCCTCCTTGCACATCTTCCTACTCCTTATATTCTGACAAGGTGGTTTCCTCCCTTGTGGTTTTTCATCATCTTTCAGTAGAGATTTCTTATGGATATACTATACATTAGTACCTTATCAGGACTTATTTCTAGGACTCATGGATATGCCACTTATTTTGGTTTTGTTGTATTTCACTACCTCCTAGTATCACTTAAGGGGGGGTGTTAGTATATCCAAGTACCACTTAAGGGGGTGTTAGAATAATATATTATATCTTAATTTGTTACTAGGATAATCTGTGTGGCTGAGATTAACTCAGTTAGTTATGATCCAATGGATCAGATTGTACACCTTTTCTATTTGAGCAAGGTCACTTTCATTAAATAATATCAAGTTATTTAATTTTCTAATATTTCTTGTACATTGGGTTATTTTCCTAATCCCTCCAAAAAATTCTTCCAGCTTGATTATGATATTAAAATATCCTATGATCATGGATTGGGTTTCTTAGTATTTACTTCTTATAAATACTTTAATCCCAATCCATACTTTTTATCTATCTAATTGAGTTGTAGATCCATAGACATTGATAAAGATGAAACAAATATCTAAAAAGTAGCATGTGATTAATGAGGCTATTTGATTCCCAATTTTATGAATGGTTTCACAAGAGGTTCTAATTGGATTCTAACATGTTAGAACTCCTCTTGTCACTTATTTTGAATCCATAGCATCCCATTCACATCTTGTCCATATTGTTTTCATAGTTTTAGAAACTTCTTTCTTTGTTAATTTAGTATTTGTGATACAAATAATATCAAGCTTATGACTTAAATAGAGGTCTCTGATACACCTTTTCTTTGAGGGGGTATTAGCACCCCTTATATTCCATGAGATGATAATCATGTTTCATAAGGGGTTGTTGGCCTCTCCTACAAATTACCAATGTTATTTTGTTGTTTGATAAAGAGAAGTTCAATGAACTTATATCGCGTTCCTTTCTTTATATTTATTATTGTTTTCCTAGCTCTCACTTGATAATTTGAAGGATTTCCTCTTTTTTCCTTACCAGTATTAGGAGTAGGTATTATTACTATATTCATCATTGTTCTTTCAAAAATTTCCTTTTAAATAGATTTATCCTCTTTTGGATCCTCTTTTGGATCTTCTAAGTATGTTTTTGACTTTATCTTGCTCATTTTATGGAACCTCCTTGTTAATGGTAAAGGCATTAACATCTGACATCGTGTTTTATCTACTACTTTCCCTCTCTTGAATCATGTATGATACTTAAAGAGAGTCTTCAAAATATAATGAGGAACATTCCTTAGGTTCGGTAGGAATGCTCATCCATATCCTGTACATTTATTATATGGTTTTCTACATATGTTTTTACTGGACTCTTCTTAGGGTATGATTGTAGCTAGCAAAATTGCTTCCCACAAGAAGAAAAAGTAAAAAATATATAGTTTTGTTTAGAATTTTTGTAAATCCAAATTCATATGAAATGCACATAAATTTAATGTAAATGGCACAAAATAAAATGTAAATTAAAATTACATGAAATTAGAATGTAAGGAAATTTAATAAATTGCATTTAAGACTTTAGGAAAAGTTGATAATTTTATAATTTCATGAACGTTTGGTTTTGGATGGCAGTTGAAATTGATGTGTTATCCTAGGAATCACTTGGAATGGTCCAAGTAGATATTTTAAGGGCCCCATATTTCATTTTACAACATAGGATAGCGTAGTCTAAGCATGCATGCAAATGCCTACAGTGAGCATTGGAAATAAGTAAGATCAAGATGTTGTTATTATTGCAAGAGACTATTGATATTATTGCGTGTTGGATATTGATACTGATTGAGAAAAATACAAAGTCAAAAGTTCTCCCATGAATTTGAAGAAGCCCAAAAGTTTTTATAGGCCTTGAAGAGTCACTATGACTGTTGGACTTCCAAAATGTGAAATGAAGGGTTGTAACATCATTTTCTCTCTTGTAAATGTAAAATAGTGTAAAATAGTTGTAGAAGAATATGGATAAATTATTTTAATAATTTTGAGTTCATTTGGAATGAGAAACATTAGTCTATTTCATTTATTTTGTGAAATGCATGCTTGTTGTCCCTGATTTCCTGAAACCTACAATCAACTTGTAGATATTATAACTTTTTATTTACAAATACATTTTATGTATTTCATACATCATTGGCAAGGTTATTTTGTATAGAAACTACTCAAAATATTTCATTTAATTTGATTAGTTTTGGTGCCTCAAATTTGTATTGTCCTGCTACTACAATTTTTGCTTTAATTTTTGTTGTATTCTTGTTGAGTTTTTGCTGCACTTTTTTGCTCCTCTGTTTTGAATCAAATACTTCATTTGGTATTAAATCTTGGATGGTTTTTGGGTTTGAGTGAACCTGGGTTCATGTTTCTTTGGCAAGTTCATTGAATAAAAGCTTATTTATTGTTGCTTGAGTCTAATGGCCAAATTCAATAACTTATTACCCATTATAGAATTTAATGGGTAAGATTATGATTATTGGAGCATAAATATGAGAAAATTATTAATTGGAAAATATATTTGAGAGGTAGTAGAGAGTGGTTATGAATAACCATCTAATTGGAACATATTACAAGAAAATTATAGGACAACAAAAAGGGAAACAAATAAGAAGAATTCATTAGCCCTCTACCATATTTAGTCTACTTTTAAAAAGTGTTTATTTCCACAGATTGTTGCTACTGCATCAGCCAAGGAGGCTTGGAATTATCTTGAATAGGCTTACCAAGGAAGTGACCAAGTGAGAATGGTTAAGTTGCAGATCATGAAGAAAGAGTGAGAATTTAGAGATGAAAGAGGCTAAAAGTGTGGGTGATTATTGTGTTAGAGTGAAGGATGTGGTGAACAAGATGGTCACTCTTAGAGATACCTTGAAGAAAGAGGTAGTTGTGAATAAGGTATTGGTATCTCCTACTCCTAAATGGAATCATGTTGCAATATTTTTTTAGGAGAGTAAATATTTTTTTACACTTGAATTTCATTTCCTAGTTGGTTATCTTATATCACATGAGGAAAGACTAAGATAAACCATTAAATAAAATGAGTAGAATGCTTTAAATTCTAAATTGATTTTTTTTTGAATGATGAATCTGGTCCAAGAACAATTAAATAATCACATAGAGGAAGGAAGAAATCATAATTACTCAAGAGGTAGAGGAGGAATAAGAAGAGGAGTTGTTGCTTCTGGAAGAGGACAAGGAAGATATGATAAAAAAGAGTTGAATTCTACAATTATCATAAAATGGGATACATTGCATGATATTGTAGAGTGAAGACCACAAATAAATATAGAAGAGATCACTATGTATGTGAGGATGAAGTTGCACAAGGTAATTTATTTTTGACTAATGATGTGGCTAAAAAACTAGTCATTAAGTTTGGTATCTAGATTTAGATTGTTCTAACCACATGACTAGAAAGAGTTGTTTTCTAATGTGAATAAGAATTTCAAGACCAAAGTCATTCTTGGGAAAAATAATGCTTTGGATGTGGCTACAAAAGACACCATGAAGGTTGGCACTAAAGAAGGTATAAAGATAAATTTATGATATCTATTATGCTCCAAATTTGAGAATAATTTGTTAAGTGTTGGATAACTTGTAGAAAAGAACTATAAAGTTGTGTTTGATAACAATGAATGTATCATTTATGATAAGAATAATAGGAACCATGTGGTCACCAATGTTCCTATGTCAAATAACTAGATGTTTCCTTTGAATTTTGGAGGGAGTATGAACATGGCACACATGGCACTTGAAGATAAGAATTGGCTTTGGTATATTATATTTGGATACTTGAATTTTAGAAGTCTAGAATTTTTGTCTTCACAAGGCATGGTAAATGGACAACCTAAGTTTCGAGAGCATAAGGGTGTGTGCAAAGAATGTGTGATTGGAAATTATTCAAGGAAGGAATTTCCAAAAGGAAAAGCATGGAGGGCCTCATATCCACTTCAACTTGTACATTTTAATATTTTTGGACCTATGCAAATACAAATTTTGGGTAAGTATTATTATTTTATCACTTCACTGATGATTTTTCAAGGAAGTGTTGGGTGTATTTTTTGAAGCATAAGGATGAAGCTTTTGGCATGTTCAAGAATTTCAAAGTATTGGTTGAGAATGAAAGTGGATATAAAATAAAGTGTTTGAGAACTAACTTTGGAGGATAATTTTGTATAAATAATTTCAATTAATTTTGCAAACAATATGGCATCAAGATGAAACTCACTATAGCCTATAAACCACAACAAAATGAGGCAGCTAAGAGAAAAAATAGAACCATTGTAGAAATGGCAAGAAGCATGTTGAAGACAAAAATATTTGAATAATTCTTATTGGTCTTATGCAGTTGATACAACAATATACATTCTCAATATATGCTCTACAAGAGCACTACACAAGAAGACTCCACATGAAGCATGGTATGGCACAAAACCCATTGTAAGTCATTTGAGAGTTTTTGGTTGTCTTGCATATGTACATGTGAATAATGAAGTGAGAAAGAAGTTGGAACTCAATAGTAAGCCATGCATTCTTGTGGGATATTCTAAAACAAATAATCATATAGACTATATAATCCAAAATCTCACAAGTTTGTAGTCTCTAGAGATGTAATTTTTGATGAAGGGAGAGTCTATAGTCATCAAAAAATTATAGGACAAATATATGATATTAAAGAAAATAATATAATTGGACATCCTTCGAATTTTCTCTCTACTCCTCCAAGCCCACCCAACATCCCATAAATAAGTTCAAAGGAGATTACACCAAGTTTAAGCACAAGTAGCTCATCTACAAGTCCCACCAAGAATACAAATAAAGGAAAGAGAATACTCAAAGTACATCCAACCAGCCAAATAATGGATAAGAACTTTAAAATAAGGTTAACAAGAAGCCAATTTCAAGAGTTAGACCAAGTTGTTTCAAGATTTGAGAAGCACAAAATGTATGTGTAGACCCAAAAGGGCCACATACTTAGCAAATTTGTAAAATTTTAGCTGAGAGAAGAAGGAACCTAAATGGTAGTACAAGGTTTTACTGAGGTATAAATTTCATAGTCAAAGTAATGAATCAACGATCGATGGAATTCAAAGGAGTATAGTGGAAGGTAGAAATGCAAACACATCTCCAATATGGTATCAACTTCCACACAGAGAATACATAGTAGAAATATACTAAGGGAGGAAAAATTCGTAGTTAGTACAGTCAAACAATGCTAGCAGATTTTGAAGTAGCAGAGTCATGAAAAGGAATGTACTCTAGTAGCAAGTTGATAAAATATCTGTGTTATTTCCCGCTCGTCTATGATACAATGCAAAGTCCATGATTAGTGCAATCAAATAGTTCTTAACAAAAAGTGAAGTAGCAAATTTTAGAAGGAAAACTCCATCTCCAAATGTGTATTTCTATGATAGAAAGACACAAGTGTAGATGGTGTGCGAGGTATCAGAGGGGACATTCGCTAAGCGATGATGAGGTTAAATCCATCAAGGGATAAAATCCATGGTCAACATAGTCAAGTAAAGCTTAGAAAAAATTAAAGTTATGGATTCTAGATATTAGGAGACAAGACAACATTAAAATATGCCTAAGGCTGATGTAAAATAATAATTTCATGGTAAACTAGTCATATACGACCTGGTAGAAACTAAAGTAGCAGATTTTGTAGAAAATCATCAATAACCATAAGAATCTTATTACATGGCAAATCTTATCAAACCTATCCCAATGGAATTCAAAGTTATGGATTTTGTGAAAGGATGTTGATTACTGTCGAATCCTCATTTTGTAGTCAACACAATCAAACTCGATCCTACAAAACACAGTAGTGAATTTCAAAGGAAGCCATCAAACACTGCAAGAACCCTATTTTTATGGTTAAAATATTCAAACCTATATTGATATAATTTAAAGTAGTGCATTCCAAAGAAGAGGAGAATGCAGTGAAACCTGAGGAATGCAATGGAAAATCAGGAAAGACCAAACATCACCAAAATCAAGACTCACCTACATTTTTAATTGCAAATCGATGGCATAAAGTCTTCTCAAGAACAAAGGACGATCCAAATTGACCTGTAATCGTCTCAACTACTAATTTTATTTAAAGGCCGAACATCTTGCAGAGCTCAAAATTATGGTGTTCATGGAGTACAACTCCACCTTTTTCCTTGAAAACCAATTGAAGGCTACCACCTCAATATTTTGTTGTTATGGCAAAAAAATCCTTGTAATATATCCTGTTTTATTTACGATTGTAAAATCTATATAAAGAGGTTGAACTCTTATGTTTAAGGTCATATCTAAAGTGTTTTCCTGATATATTACTGTAATTTCTATGAGATTAGTAAAAGGAGCATTACTTGGATGTTTAGTCAATTATCTTCATCAATTATGAGTTTATTTTGTGAATGTATTTTTGCTATTGTTGTTATGTTTAGTCAATTTTTTTGATATTGGATTGCTAATTTGGAGAAACTTGGAATGATTCATGCCTAAAAAAATGTTGTATAAGACTTCTATTTTTGTTAGTCTAAGTGTTGATCTAATTCTGCTATTTGGATTATTAGCATTTTAGATGTTTGAAATAGTTTTCTAAGCATTTCATTATGTTAATGGTGAAGATAATAAGTTTTGATTGTTGTAAGTCTCAAGTGTGACATACTAGAAATATTTTTTTTGGTAAGTTAATAATTTTATTAAACAAAATGGAGAATTTGAAAGGTGCCCCAAATGCCCCCTTTTGTTTATTGATTGATAGGTTCTTGATATTTATGAATATTGTTAGCTCTATCCAACCATTATTTTCTCAATAATTCTCCAACCCTTATCTCATTTCTATCCCTAAACTTACACACTATTTTTTATATTAATTGAGTCTAGAGTAGGCAGTGGATTCAGATTATGGCTACCTAAGAAGTATAAGAATTTGTGATGCAGAGATAGGCTCTCTGACGGATAATTCTAGTAGTATGTGTATTGTGTTACAAATTCCCATTCAAGACGAAAGAGTGTAAGTGTTGATACCAAAACGTATCTTGGTAGGAAAATCTCTAAATGAGAGGAATATTAAGGCCCTGAGAGACTTGTATGTTCCTACAATAACATTCGAGCAATGAATGAAAAGGGTGCATAAATTTCAAGATGTGTTCAATGAGTCATATTAGACAAAGCAAGGCTTGAGGCAAGATTTATTGGTACATTTAGAGGTTGATTTTGTTAAGCTTTCTTTAAGAAATTTAATTGGGGAAAGTAAAAAAATCTTGAGTAATGCTCTAGGTCTCTGTGAGAGACAACATAAGCCATGCTATGTATTAGTTGTTGTTGAAAATGGAATGGTGCTCGTAATGTTGTTCCAAATATGTAAAGGCTTGGGGCTAATTGTTGAAAATATAGAACCAAAATATGTACAATTTAAATGGAAAGTCATTAAGGTTCTTGGAATTATAAAAGGACTTGTAATGATGTTGTGGAGGCTTCTCTACTTATTTGTGGTACTATATATCATGGTCATCGACATTCCCCTGCTATTTGACATTTGTTTTTCTGAAGTTTCAATAGAACCCTTTTAGTTTTTTTCTTGAGGAGGAGATCAACGACATCTGCATCTTTGGAGAAAATATTAGTGTTGAGATTTCTAGTTACGATATTCACCCTTTTATAGTTGAGGATTATAAGCAGCCATGCACCAGTCCTCCAACAACTATACGTGATTGTGCAAGAACATAAAACCTCCTTCAAAGAGACCGATTGATAGGCTACCACTCTAATGAAGCATTGGTTAGAGAGACCCTTTTAATTACTCAAGAAGCATCAAGAAGTATTTTTTGGGGTTTGATGACCATTCTCATAAAGAAGCAATGGAGGGAGAAATAAAGGGTTCATGTCATCAGAGGCATTAGTATCCTTAGATAAATCCTACGATCGCATCCTATTGGTGGAAGAGATATTTACAAAATGTAGAACTCACAAAGGCAGAAATTGATCTCTACAACATAAGATATGAAGTGTCATGCCATAATTACATTCAAACAAGTAAGATCTACCAAGCACATGGTAAAATATTTAAGGAGAAGTACAAATTCAGAGCCATTTGGTCTAAATATTGCAGATTCATAGGGTAGAAGAATGAGAAAGATTTTAAGCCAAGAGTAGGCACACACACCACATTTTTGTGTACATAATTGGAACTTAAATAAAATGGCTAACTACAACAATCATAATAAGGCAGAAGTAGATTCACGTGAAACCACCAACCCTCACAATTTTGTATTTTTTCTAAGAAAATGAAGGGGAACTTAGGATTGAGGACAGAGGGTGATATCCAATGCAGAAGGAATAACATCAAAGTTTTGGTGTTTTGATCATTTAATTCATAATGGGGTCTTCTAAATCTGTTACCCAAGGGATACTAGACAATCAAATCATAGGATTTATGAGAAATCCTCGAACAACACCCTATGTGAAACAACCTAACATGACCGAGGAAAAAACACAGTGAAGGTAAGAATACCAAGTGAGGTGAATCGAGTAATTTCTAGATCTAAGTTAGGATTTTTGTTGGAAATATAATCAAGATTTGTTGTCATTGATTTCAAGAGTCAATTTCAATGAGTAATACAAAAGGAAGAATGTCAGGAGTCAGTTTCAGTTTTCAGTGCAAGAGAAAGATTGCTTCTAGGCCTAAGGAAAAAGATGAGGTCTAAAGAGCAAAAGGAAGGCCCAAGAAAAAAATATTATAATTTTTTATTATAATATTAAGGTCTAATATTGAGACATAAAGATTTAAATTAATTATAAATTAATTATAATAATTTCATTATAAATTAATTTATAATTTAATTTAATTAACTTTAAAGTTATTAAGTTAATTATAAATTAGTTTATGATTTAATTTAATAACCCTAAGGTTAGGGTTACAAAGGGCAAGCAAGCAAAGTCAAGGCACCGACGTTGATTACCCCTTCCACCCGTCAACGTGTTAAAAAGGAGAGCAAAATTTTATATTAATACCATATGCTTTGGAAAGAAAACATTATCCTTCGAATAAATAAAAATCGAAGTGCATGCGATTTGTGCGAACTACGTGGAAGAGGAGAAGAGCAAAAAGTTTTGAAAATCGTGGCAGTCAACGAGCACATAAAGGGAAGACGACTTGGAGGCTTGTTACCAACCATGGTGTTTGGGCCAATGGCAGGTGGTTGTAGCTTAAGGTGCTAGTAGGTAGAAGGTTCTGTGATCGAAACCCGATGGTAGCACTTTTGCTAAGGTACATGTGTAAAAGGTTTTTGGTTTGGGTTCCAAGGGAAGACTCAAGGTGCACGAGGTGCCTTCCAGGGTTTATAAGATGGTATGAATTATTTTTATTAAGAGGGAGTTATAAGGTCTTTGAGGGTTAATTCTTTTATTGTCTTTTCTGATAAAGTAAATTGAAATAGAGTTATAAGTTTTTGAGGGTTAATTGTTTTATTGCGATTTTTGATAAAATGAATTAAAATAGGAGTTATAAGATTGAAAAAAGGAATTATATTTTTAATTGAGATAAGCTATGATGTGTTAAAGATATAAGGGTTTATAACGAAAATTATTGTGATTATTTTCTTTACACAAAGTGTTGGATTGCATTTTGAAGTGTGGATATTATAAGGTGTAATAAAGATTTATTACTATGTATGGTTAAATTTTTTGAGGGATAAAATTGAGTGAATAATTGAGAAGACATTGCTACCTAACCTTTGAAATTGTCAAAGAGTTGATTGTGATTGAGACAGGTGTTTGAGGTCAAATATTCTTCAAACAAAGTAGTAAGGGCACATTATCCTTGAGAGTGATTGTTGGATGTTGTGAATGCTAAGTTGGAGTAAAAAGGATTGTTTGATAAGCATTATTGAGTTTAATTGTTAAAGTTTTTTCTGAGTGTAAATTGATGATAAAAACCTTGTTTGATAAGCATTGTTGAGTTTAATTGTTAAAGATTTTTTTAAGTGGAATTTGATGATAAAAACCTTGTTTGATAAGTATTGTTGAGTTTAATTGTTAAAGGTTTTTCTGAGTGGAAGTTGATGATAAAAACCTTGTTTGATAAGCATTATTGGAAATATTGAATGACCCTTTATTTGCATGACTAGGGTTTGTGTAATATCATGAGTATCATTGTTATGTGAGATTGCTTGATAAGTATTGTTGACTAAGCTTTCATTAAGTGATTGGAGTAAGCTTTTCTGGAAGCTTACAATGTAGATTTGAGATAAGTCTTTGAGAAGACTTGTAAACAGAGTTGATTGATTTATTTGTTTAAATATTGAGTTAAGGTTTGGGGCAAATCTAGCAGAGTTGATTTGTGATTGGATAAAGCTTTGTGTTAAGGCTTGAGGATAGATTTGAGGATAGATTTTGGTGTAGATTTGAGGACAGGTTTGTGCTAGACCAGAAATAGAGATTGAGCATATTTGTGCTAGATCGAAGGACTGTTTTTAGTGCACATTAAAGACAGATATTGAGCAAATTTGTGCTAGATCAAAGGATTGTGTTTAGTGCAGATTAGAGATAGATATTGAGTATATTTATGCTAGATTGAAGGACTGTGTTTAGTGTAGATTAGAGACAGATATTGCGCAAACTTATGCTAGACCGAAGGATTGTGTTTAGTGCAGATTTGAGATAGAGATGAGAGTAATATTTGGAGGTGACAAAGTAGAGGATAGTAGTCTCAAATGGATAGAGATACATTAGCTAGGGTAGTGATTATAGATATCTTCTAAGTGAGGACAAAGTCTTTAGTAGAGAGAGATCCAAAATCCAGTGCAGTGGAGTCAATAGTCTTCTAGAGGATCACCAGCCAGAGAAAAGGAGAAGGAGTTCTCATGTGGATAGAGATCCATGAACTTAATTAGGGTATTGGTGTCTCCTTTGGACAAAGGTCCATAAACATTGTAATAGGAAAATAATTCCCAAGAGAAATTATTTGAGAAAAGTGTATAAGGAATATTTTCTCTGTGGAGTAGCCCACATTGGGTGAACTGCGTTAAATTATATCTCTCATGTGTGTGATACTTTGTGTGATGTTTACTGCTTTAATATTATTGATGTTATCATATGGATTGAAAAAAAAAAAATTATCTTATACTGTTCACCCCCCTTTCAGTATAAGCACATGTTCTTCAATTGGTATCAGAGCGGGTCTCTCCATGAAAAGACTAACATCTTGGAGGAAGATCCATCAGAAACACACATGACTTCAAAGAGTGAAGAAGAGATAATGTTTGACATAGAAGATGAACTCTTTGCTGATCTCAAGAACCTTGAAAATGTTAGAAATAAGAACTCAAGTTTGAAGGATCAAATTCAAGAAGATGAAGAAGTAAGGCTAGAACTTCTATAGAGTCTCATAAAACTCAATATAAAGGTATAATAGGGAAAGAAAATTGAACGGGATATGTCATATCTATTAAAATCAAGAGAAACAGAATGTGAAATATTGTAAGTAGAAATTTTTTATCTAAGGAATGAAGTTGAAAAGACCAAGGTACTACCAGATATAAATTTAGAGAAATAGAAAGAGAAATCTAGCTTTCAAGAAATAGAGACATCAAACAAAGATAAGCTCACTACTCATACCCCAAAAGGAAAAGAAATTAGAAAAGAAGAAAGCAAAGAAGAACCATGGATGAGAGTTAATTACAAAAGGAGAAGCACTCAACCACAATATCAAAGTCATCCAAATAAGTTACATAATTCCTTCCATGGCTATTTATTTTCTTGTAACAAATATGGTCGTAGAGTTGTACATTGCACTGGTTATGTGAAAAATGATGTCAATATAAATTTCAACTCTTTTGCACCTCTTATGAATAATGATATTATATGTTACAAATGTAATAATTATGGGCACAAGGCTAGAAGGTGCAAAATGGTACTTCCTGAGTCTAGTAAAAAGGATACAACTTCAACAAATAGGAAAGAGAAAAAGAGAAATGAAAAGGTTAGGTCAATGTTAGTTCAAACAACTCTTCATGCTCAGGATAAAGAAGAACAATGGTTTCTTGATAGTGGTTGCTCTAGACACATGACAAGAGACAAAGACAAATTTCTTGTACTCAAAGAAACTAATAGAGGATCAGTAATTTTTTGTGATAATGGATCAACAAAAATTGGTGGAAAAGGAACTCTGAGTTTAGATAATGGAAAAAAAAGAACAAAAATATACTATATGTCAAAGGGTTAAGACACAATCTGCTAAGTGTAAGCCAAATTTGTGATCAAGGTCATATGGTTACATTTCACAAACCAAGTATATAAGAGACATGCTAAATAAATTCAAGTTAGAAGATTGCAAACCAGTAAGTACTCCCATGGTTACAAGATAATGATGATGAATCTCTAGAGGTAAATAAAAAATTATATAGATCTATGATTGGCAACTTACTATATGTTACAACTACAAGACTAGATATCATGTAGGCAGTGGGATTAGTGGCAAGGTTTTTGGAAGCACCCAAGGAAACACATGTAGCAGTAGTGAAAAGGATTATCAGATATTTAAAAGGAACTATGGATTTTGGGCTCTGGTATCCTAAAAGTGATAGTTTCACTCTCACAGTTTATACAAATGTAGATTAGGTTGGCAGTATTGATGATAAAAAAAGTACAAGTGGAGAAGCATTCTTTCTTGGAGACTATTTGGTCTCTTGGTTAAGTAAGAAACAGGTATCAATATCCTTATCTACAGTAGAGGTAGAGTATATTGTAGTGGTTTCCAGTTGTACACAAGTATTATGGATGAAGTGAACTCTAGAGGATTTTTTAGATAAAACATGATCATCCTAATCCCATACTGTGTGCTAATACAAGTGCTATAAATATCTCAAAGAATCCAGTGATGCACTCCAGGACAAAACACATTTTGATTAAATATCATTTTCTGAGAGAGCAAGTAATAGATAAACAAGTCATTTTGGAATATGTTACTACAAAGGAGCAAATTGCAGATATTTTTACTAAGCCACTTCCGAAAGATACTTTTGAGTACCTTTGAGAAAATTTGGGAGTAGTTATACTCCCACCCCAGAATTAACCACCTCAAAAGGAGGTGAGGGAGGGGCTAAGCTAAGAGTCTCATTCTTAGCCCCAAGCCCCAAAGGTGGACCTTTGCCATTGATGATAAAGGGGGAGATATTTGAGTTAGGGGGAGATCATTCAGTCAGAGAGAGCAGTTTCTTAGGGGGAGAAAAATAAAAAAAGGTAAAGGAAATGGTAAAAGGTAAATGGGTTGCCATCAATGGAAAAGGGGGATATTTTTGGAAGTATGAGCAAGATTTATTGTCATTGATGTTAAGAGTCATTTTTAGTGAGCAGTACAAAAGGAAGAATGTCAAGAGTCAGTTTCAGTGAGTAGTACAAAAGGAAGAATGTCAAGAGTCAGTTTCAGTAATCAGTGCAAGAGAAAGATTGCTTCTAGGCCTAAGGAAAAAGATGAGGTCTAAAGAGCAAAAAGAAGGCCTAAGAAAATAATATTATAATTTTGTATTATAATATTAAGGTCTAAGATTGAGACATAAAGATTTAAATTAATTATAATAATTTCATTATAAATTAATTTATAATTTAATTTAATTAAATTTAAAGTTATTAAGTTAATTATAAGTTAATTGTAATAAACTATACATTAGTTTATGATTTAATTTAATAACCCTAAGGTTAGGGTTACAAAGGGAAAGCAAGCAAAGTCAAGGCACCAATGTCAATTACCCCTTCCACCTATCAATGTGTTAAAAAGGGAGCACAAAATTTTATATTAATACCATATGCTTTGGAGAGAAAACATTATCCTTCGAATAAATAAAAATCGAAGTGCATGCGATTTGTACGAACTACGTGGAATAAGAGGAGAAGAGGACAAAGTTTTGAAAATCATGGCAGTCAACGAGCGTATAAAGGGAAGACAACTTGGAGGCTTATTGCCAACCATGGCAGTTTGACCAAAAACAAGCGGCTTTAGCTTAAGGCGTTAGAAGGCAAAAGGTTCCGCGATCGAAACCCAACGATAGTGCTTTTGCTAAGGTACATGTGTTAAATGTTTTTAGTTTGGGTGCCAAGGTAAGACTCAAGGTGCACGTGGTGCATTTTGGTGCTAAGGTGAGCGCCTAGCTCACATGGTACGTGGGCCACAGCTAGGATGTTTTGGAAGGTGCAAGCGAGGTTTTGAATCCCGTCAAGAGCAAGGTATTTAATTTTTTTAAATATTAAATTGCTTCTAAGGTTTATAAGGTGGCATGAATGATTTTTATTAAGGGGGAGTTATAAGGTCTTTGAGGATTAATTGTTTTATTGTGTTTTATAATAAAGTAAATTGAAATAGGAGTTATAAGGTTTTGAGGGTTAATTGTTTTATTGTGATTTTTGATAAAGTGAATTAAAATAGGAGTTATAAGGTTGAAAAAGAGAATTATATATTTAATTGAGATAAGTTATGATGTGTTAAAGAGATAAGGGTTTATAATGAAAACTATTGTGATTATTTTCTTTACACAAAGTGTTGCTTTGCATTTTGAAGTGTGGAGATTATAAGGTGTAATAAATATTTATTGCTATGTATGGTGAAATATTTTGAGGGATCAAATTGAGTGAATAATTAAGAAGACACTGCTACCTAACCTTTGAAATTGGCAAATAGTTGATTGTGATTGAGATAGGTGTTTGAGGTCAAATCTTCTTCAAACAAAGAGGTAAGGGCACATTATCCTTGAGAGTGATTATTGGATGTTGTGAATGCTAAGTTGGAGTAAAAATGATTTTTTGATAAGTATTGTTGAGTTTAATTGTTAAAGTTTTTTTCTGAGTGGAAGTTGATGATAAAAACCTTGTTTGATAAGGATTTTTGGAAACATTGAATGAGCCTTCATATACATGACTAGGGTTTGTGCAATATCATGAGTATCACTGTTATGTAAGATTGTTTGATAAGCATTATTGACTAAGCTTTCATTAAGTGATTGGAGTAAGCTTTTGTGGAAACTTACAATGCATATTTGAGATAAGTCTTTGAGAAGACTTGTAAGTAGAGATGATTGATTGATTTGTTCAAACCTTGAGTTAAGGTTTGGGGAAAATCTAACAGAGTTGATTTGTGATTGGATCAAGATTTGTGTTAATGCTTGAGGATAGATTTGAGGATAGAGTTTGGTGTAGATTTAAGGACATGTTTGTGCCAGACCAGAAATAGAGATTGAGCAGATTTGTGCTAGACCGAAATACTGTGTTTAGTGTATATTAGAGATAGATATTGAGCATATTTGTGCTAGATCAAAGGACTGTGTTTAGTGCAGATTAGAGACAGATATTGAGAAAATTTGTGCTAAATAGAAGGACTATGTTTAGTTGTATATTATAGACAAATATTAGGCAGATTTGTGCTAGATCGAAGGACTATGTTTAGTGCAGATTAAAGATAGATATTGAGTAGATTTGTACTAGACTAAAGGATTGTGTTTAGTGTAAATTTGAGATAGATATGAGAGCAAGATTTGGAGGTGAAATAGCAGAGAACAATAGTCTCCAGTAGATAGAGATCCATTAGATAGGGTAGTGAGGACAAATATCTTCTGAGTGAGGATAGAGTCTTTAGTGGAGAGGGATCCACAAGCCAGTTTAGAGGAGGCAGTAGTATTCTAGAGGATCACCAGCTAGAGCAGAGGATAAGGATTTCTCATGTGGATAGAGATCCATGAACTTAATTAGGGGATTGGTGTCTCCTTTGGACAAAGGTCCATAAACATTGTAATAGGGAAAGGATTCCCAAGAAAAATTATTTGAGAAAAGTTTATAAGGAATATTTTCTCTATGGAGTAGCCCACATTGGGTGAACCACATTAAATTATGTCTCTCATGTGTGTGAATCTTTGTGTGATGTTTACTACTTTAATATTACTAATGTTATCATATGGATTAAAAAGAAAAAAGTTTTATCTTATATTGTTCACCCCCCTCTCAGTATAAGCACATGTTCTTCAATTTCTACATCATCATCTGATGTCATGCCTTCTCGAGGTTATAAAAGGAATAATACTGGTTTAAAAACAATTTGAAGTCTGATATGGGGTACAATTGGTAGGTTAATAATGGTAGAAGAGACCTCAATCAGATTAAGGAAGTGTTGTTCATCCTTTATGAACACCTTAGGTGAAGTAAAAGCAAAAATGTATTGCCTTTCTTGGTAATCTATCCACCTTGGAAGAAATCTTGTGCCTCAATGAATTATGCATATGGAGTTCACACCATGATGGAGTATGCATACATGTACTTTTGTGGTGCATGGTTACCTATTTTTGTGTAACTCCAATTCCCTTCATTTGTTTCCCTTCTTCTTTGTTTTCCCAACACATTGGAGTTGCTTCCTCTCATTCCCCTATAAATACACCATTTTCTCCTTTTAGTTTTTCATTTTCATGTTAAGGTGGTGGCTACATTTTGTTCTCTTCTTGATTTTGTCCAATCACCACCATCTCATGTGTATTATGAGGTCTATTTAACTCACTCTTCTAAGATTTGATTTAATCCTGCACCATTTTTTGTCCCATATATTTTCTTTTCTGGTCTTCTTAGATTCCAGGTCTATCGTTCTTCCCCTCCATTTTTTGATTATCCCTCCTATCCTTCACCTACAAGAAATTTTAAGTGGATAAGGCTCTAATTTTTTCTACCTTTGTGAGAAAATTTCCTCTAGAGGTGCCAAAATATAGACCCAAAAGGGCCACATACTTAGTAAAATTATGGAATTTTAGCTAAGAGAAGAAGGAACCTGAAGGGTAGTACAAGGTTCCACTAAGGTACAAATTCTGCAATCAAAGTAACGAACCAACACCCGATAGAATTCAAAGGAGTGGAGTGGAAGGCAAAAAGTCAAACACGTCTCCAAGATGGTGTTAACTTTTGTGCAGATAATTCATAGTAGAAATCTACTAAGGGAGGAAAAATCTGTGATCAACATAGTCAAATAATGCTAGCAGATTTTGAAGCAACAATGTTATGAAAAGGAAGGTACTCCAGTAGCAAGCTAAGAAAATATCTATGTTATTTCTTTCTTGTCTGTGATATAAGGCAAAGTCCATGGTCAGTGTGGTCAAACAGGGCTCAATGGAAAGTGAAGTAGCAAAATTCAAAATGAAAACTCCATCTCCAAAGGTGTATATCTACGGTAGAAATACACAAGTGTAGCCGGTGTGTGAGGTATCGAAGGGGACATTCACTAAGAAACGATGAAGTTAAAATCTACTGAGGGGTAAAATCCATGGTCAACATAGTAAAACAAATCTTAGAGAAATCTAAAGTTGTATATTTTGGATGTTAGGATGTAATACAACATTAAAATCCACCCAAGGTCAATGTAAAATATAATTTCATAGTCAAACTAGTCAAATCAAACCTGGCAGTAGCAGATTGTATAGAAAACCATTAGTAACCACAAGAAGCTCATTCTACGATCAATTTGGTCAAACCTAGTCCAGTGGAAATTGAAGTTGTAGATTTTGTGAAAGGATTTTGATTGCTATTGAATCCTCATTTTGTAGTTAACATAGTCAAACTCGACCTAATAGAAACAAAGTAGTGAATTTTGAAGGAAGTTGTTAGACATCACAAGAACCCCATTTCTACGATTAAAATAGTCAAACATGACCTGGTATAATTTAGAGTGGTGAATTCCAAATAAGAGAAGAATGTAGAAGAACCTGAGGAATGCAAAAAATAATCAAGAAAGATTAGACGTCATCGGAATCAAGACTCGCTTGCATTTTTAGTTGCATATTGACAGTGAAAAATCTTCTCAAGAACAAAGGATGAGCCAGATTGACCTATAACCGTCCCAACTACTAAGTTTAGTTGAAGTTCGAATGTCTTGCAAAGCTCAAAATTATGATATTCATGCAGTACAACTCCACCTTTTTTCTTGAAAACCAATTGGAGGTCGTCACCTCCCCATTCTATTGATCTGGTAAAAAATTTCTTGTAATGTTTCTTATTTTATTTACCATTGTAAAATCTATATAAAGAGGTCAAACCCTCATGTTTAAGGGTCATATTTGGAGTGTTTTCCTAATATATTACTGTAATTTCTATGATATCAATAGAAGGAGCATTACTTGGATGTTTACCTCTAGCTTTTTTCTTCATAAATTGTGAGTTTATTCTGTGAATGCATTTCTGCTACTATTGTTATGATTAGTCAATTCTATTGATATTGGATTGCTAATTTGGAGCAAATTGGAATGGTTCATTCCTAAAAAAATTCTATATAAGATATCTAATTCTATTAGTCTAAGTGTTTATCTAATTCTTCTATTTGGATTATTAGCATTTTAGATGTTTGAAATAGTTTTATGAGCAATTCATTATTTTAATGGTGAAGATATTAAGTTTTGATTGATATTAGTCTCAAGTGTGGCGTACTGGAAATGTGATTGATAGGAAGATTCTTGATATTTATCAATGTTGTTATCTCTATTTGACTATTATTTTCTCAACCATTTTCTAACCCTTTTCTCATTTCTATCCCTAAACTTACACATTTTTTTGAGCTTAATTGAGTCAACACCTGAATTAGTTGATAAGATATACTAGCCTACTCTAGAGGTTGGATTGAAGTTAATCTCTAATCCATCCAATGTTGGGGTTTGAGATATGAATAGCGGGTATGCGCCTCCCATAATTCAAACATTCATAGTCATAGTTCAAGTTTACCTTGATGTCAATTCACACCCCAATATTATGGTGATGATGAAGAAGAACCAAAAGGTGAGTTGGTGAATTATGATCTATTTTTTGAAGCTGATTTGGAACCTTTAGATTATGAATATGCTTGTACTAATGATGTTTTTATGTAAGTAATGAAAGAAGAAATTCAGTTTGTTGAAAAAATGACACTTTGAAACTTGTGGAATTGCCAAAGGACAAGAAGATTGTTGAATCCAAGTGGGTCTAATTTTTTTTTTTAAGTTATGGAACCATAGAAAGATACAAATAAAGGTTGGTTGCAAAAGGACTCACTCAAAAATATGGTGTGTAATATGAAGAAACATTTGCTCCTATTAGAAGATAAATAAGAGATAATCCAAATGGTTCTTTCATTGGACGTCATAAACAATGGAAATTTTATCACATGGACATGAAAAGTGCATTATTGAATGGTTATCTAGATGAGGAGGTTTATGTTTAGCAACCTCAAGGATTTGAAGTGAAAGAAAAGGAAAACTGAAGAATACAAGCTTATACTGAGAGGAGGGGTGAACAATATAATACCACTTTTTACTTTTATTTCCCAAATAGTATTATCCAATATAATCAATGAAAATATCAATATAAATAACCAAAGCAATGCACAAATCATCACACACAATAGAGACACCAATTTAACGTGGTTCACCCAATGTGGGCTACTCCACTAAGAAAATATTTCACTAATATTTTCTAAATAAATATTTTGGAAATCCTTTCCCTATTAAAATGTTTATGGACCTCTGTCCAAAGGAGATACCAATCCCCTATTTCAAATTCATGGATCTCTATCCATAGGATACACCAATATCCTAATATCTGCTCTAGCTGGTAATCCTCTTGAAGACCTCTGCCTCCACTGCCCTTAGCAAATGGAACTCTATCCACAAAAGATACCTATATTTCCTACTTTGGTTGGAGATATCTTTCCTTGACTCTGTCACCTCCAAAGATCTATCTCAAATTTTCACTAAACATAGTCCTTAGGTCTAGCATAAATCTATCCTCAATAGTTGTCTCTGATCTGGTACAAACATGTCCTCAAATTTACACCAAACTCTATCCTCAAATCTGCACTAAACACAATCCTTTGATCTAGCACAAATCTATCCTCAATCTCTGTCCTCAAGCCTTAACTCAAATCTTGACTCAATCTCAAATCAAATCTACTGGATCTGCCCCAAACCTTAACTCAAGGTTTGAACAAATCAATCAATTAAATTTTCTCTCAAGTCTTCTCAAAGACTTGTCTCAAATCTACTTTGTAAGCTTCTACAAAATCTCACACTAATCTATCCACAAGTCCTCTCTAGAACTTGTCAAATATACTCTACAAGTCCTCACTAGAACTTGTCCAAATCAACTCAATAAGTTCTCTCAAGAACTTATCCAAATTTTCTCTCAATATGTATTGTAAGCTTCCACAAAAGCTTACCCAAATCTATCCACAAGTCTTCTCAAATACTTGCCTTAAATCTGCTCAACAAGTCCACACTAGAACTTGTCCAATATCATAGAAACATAAAGATAATTTTTAGACTCCATATGCTCTATACTCATCACAATGCTCTGTAGACACCAAAACAGCACCAATATGATTATGTGGCTACAAGCACTGACCGAATTGGCGTACATAGCCCCTAGGGCAGCCCCTAGAGGTTAAACAGTGGTCCTAACCACTCCCAAATCAGTTTTGGAAGGTCAAAGATCAATTTGACACCTTTTTAGCACTTTTCTCCCTACTCTTCCCACCCTGGGACGATTAGAATCCTATTTGTCCCACCCTGGGATGATTAGCAGCAATCGTCCTAGGGTGGGATGAATAGCAGGTTTGACTGGAAAAAAAAATTCAAACCTCAATAGATGCACCACTTAACTGCACCTTCAGGGCATGCAATTGCGAGGAAAGGCTTCAAATTAGAGAGAGGGACTTTAGTCAAGCATGCCCTGATGATGGAGGCCTCATGCAAGGAGACTCTAAATCAGGGAGGAATCTTCTCTCCCAAAAAGGCATGGCAAGCCAAGTGGTGCCCTCGCATGTGCATTCAAAGAGAGAGACCCTAGGTCTATAAAAGGGTGAGCATCCTCACCCAAAAAAAAATATATCTTGAGAATTTGGAGCAACGGAGTGCTACCAAATTATACCCACATTCCCCTTTGTGCTTCTTGCATCCCTAATTACTCTTTTGGAAGAGAGGTTATCGAGTGAACACTAGGAATGCAATCTTGACCCAAAAACCAAGAAATCGGCCACAATCCCACATAAAATTCATTGACACACCCACATAGGAGTTTTTGGACCCATCCCAAGTGGATTGGTGTCAAAACCATACCCCAAACGGCAGGCGTCTTGCCCCCGGGTGCCCCCCAAATTGTCATAGTCCTAATTGGCCCACCCCAGAGTGATTAGAAATCAATGAATAATTTCTATACTATTATTTTTGCATTCTTTTCTATTTGGTTTACTTATGTTTCTGTTCAAGTTTCATGTTATTCTGACCTTTTTTGACTGTGTTTTTATCATTTTACACGTTTACTAACATACAGGGAGTACTTTCAGATACAGGACAATATGGGTAGAATCTGCCAAATCTAACCTTCTGGGTCATCCCAAAATGCTCCTTTTAGCCTAACCCCAAGTTTTCAAGAGTTTTGTATGCCTCTAGGAAGGACATTTGCAAGGTTGCTTTTGCATGTTTTGTGACAGTCCTAATCGTCCCACCCCGAAGCGATTAGAAATACATGCATGATTTCTTGATTGTTATTTTTGCAATATGTCTTTGATGATGTTTTCATGCTTCTAGAAAATTTTGAGTTCATTTTGACATGTTCTGACCATCATTTTGCTATTTTATGTATTCACTAGACGGAGGCCTTGGGGATTGCATGTTTTTCTTCCATCCACATATGCTATTAAATGTTTGCTATTTATCTAAGTGCAGCATCTCACCACTAGGAACACCAAAGGGGCAGAAAGGAATACACAAACACATGAATTCAAGTGGCAGAAATTTTTGACCCACCCATTTCAAATGTGGGCATGCATAAGACACTGGAAGCATACCATCTGTTGATGTAACGAACTGTATCAAACGCTCCAAGCCCTAGAGGGGGGGAGACATATTGTAATCAGATTGAAAACAACATTAATAAAAATAGGCCCCTCTTTTCTTCATTTGCTAACATCTCACGTCTTTCCTTCATGCATTGCTTTTCTCGCATTCGTAGGACTTAGCATTTGTGTATCAATTTTTGTTTGCACCATTGGTCTGGGATGTCGTCACCCCGCATTCATATTTTAGTGGTGATCATGGTGGGACCCTATCCCCTACTATTGGGATCAATTTTTTGATCAAAATTTTATGTTTTTCTTGCAGGTGTGGTAATACTTAGGGCGCTGGACTACTACTCGTGCCACCCTATGACGAATACAGACTTGGAATTCGTGCCACCCCAGGATGAATACAAATTCGTCTCACCCTAGGATGAATACAGACCTGCTATTCATTCCACCCCGGGATGATTAGCTCTCTATACATTTTTTGAGCAAAAACTCAGAGGCATCTGGTTTGGGCAGAGAAGAGGTAGGTTTTCTGAACATCCTCTATGTTTTTTTGTTTCTGTCTTTGCAATTTTTTTGTATTATTTACTTGCATAGAAAATTTTTTTGCATGTTTTCTTTCTTTGCACAAGTAAACAGAACCACACACACCACGTAATAATATTAACATCAAGGAGTTGGTCTTAATACCCCAACACTTGATCAAGACCAACGGTGGATTTCATCACCACCTTGGCTTGGATTTTGCATACATAACCCTGATCGCGACTATTGCTAGACGTAAATCCTGACGAAATCTAACGAAGTGTAGCAGGGGTGATTCCCAGTGCATGAGGATAAGTCTTCTATGGTAGGTGTCAAAAATAGAGTGATTTTCCTTCCGTATTGCCTACATTCCACGTACTGTTCTGCTCTCGTGTACTAATAGTTTCCCTCATGTAAGGGCGAGTATATTGAGAGGTTTGGTATAACGGCCTGACAGTGGTATATTGAAGGGGTGACCATTTTGAATATATAAGAGCCCTCATCATGCATGAATAACAAAATTTTCTTTACACGGTTTGCACAAAAAAAATCAAAACACATTGAACCAAATTTAGGACACACATTTAATCTAAACGAGATAATCATTTCTTTGTTTGTGTGGTCCCTTTTTATTTGGTGTAGCATAAAAAATTGTAGAAGATATAAAAACATACATATATTTTAGAGAACCACCACCATGGTGTATACCCGTAGCTAAGCCCAATCACGGGAAGAAGCTATGAAAAGTGTACAAGGAGGCACCAGTCACCTCCGTTATAGCCCCAAGGACTTGGTTATACCACCTTGGCAGACTAACCCACAACATGGTCCACACTATGCCACTACATAATAGGACTATAGAGGCACCCCTTTGGGAGGCACTCTCGTTCAACACAGACCCTTTCAAGAGGAGTACATACATGGGAAGGCTCCCTTAGATGTCATTATGAGTAGCCACTATGTGATAAAGTGCTAGACCAGCATAGGTCTCACAAGGAGGGATCACATGATTATATCATCCCCCATCTACCCCTCATTACTATTAGAACCAATAGACCAAATCTAGAGTGCAAGGCTCTTCAAATAGGGTGAGCCAACTCTGCCCGTCCCTTTCACATGTATGAAATGGAGCACGAGGAAAACCAGTACATTCCTCAAGAGCAATACACCACATAGGAGCAATGCACCTCCACACCTGCTAATTATCAAGATCACCTATTGAGGCCAGAGCTTCAGGTGAATACCGCTAACCTCGATAGAGGAAAGCAAACCATAGAGATCTCGGATCACCACGATCGAGATAGACATGTAGGGGAGGCATCTAGGCCTCTTAAACATAGGACGGTGAAACAAATTGACTTAGCATTTGCCAAACATGTCACCCGCCAAGCACAAATCACACAGCTTAGGTAATATCAGCAGTAGTTAGAGAAATTGTATCATCTTAACAAAGAACGCATTAGGTTCCAGACAAATGAGTTTCTCCAGAACACTATGCATGAGAGGATTCCAACCCCTTGCACACAGAACAAAAATTTATGAGAGCTGCAACCCCTTGGTGCGAGACAGGTCTCCACTGTTAGAAAATATAGCAAAATTATGTGCAAGCAAAAAAACACAATAACACAGGAAAAAATAGTAACACATATTTTACGTGGAAAACCTACAATGTGCAGGAAAAACCATGGGGTAATGGCAGCTTGATCTTTTATTGATTTCAAAAGAATTACATTCAATCATCATTTACATGCAAGGGGTCATTCCCCTTTTATATAAAAAACAAAAATTGTCTGTTTCCTCTTCCAAAGGAAGAGTCCAAAAACTGTTTGTTTCCTCTTCCAAAGGAAGAGTCCAAAAAACTGTTTGTTTTCTCTTCCAAAATGAAGAGTCCAAAAGATTGTTTGTTTCCTCTCCCAAAGGAAGACTACAGAATATTGTCTATTTCCTCTTTATAAGCTGCACCACCATGCACCTCTCTGCTAAAGAACGTTGGAGATCTGGATATTGAATTCACCTCCTAACATTCTCCCACTTGAAGTCGATATACAAGAATTATTTGCCTATGTTTTTCCATACAAGTGCCAATTGCCCAATGCTGCCCTTATCACATTTTCAGCAAGACTAGAGAAGTTTTGCACCACTCAAACTTCTCTGCAGGATTCACTTCAGTGTTGATTTTATGCAACAGGATCCTACCTTCTTCCACCATATTTCTTATAAAGTGGTACTTGACATCAATGTGTTTCGTGTGATCATGGAATGTTGGGTTCTTCACTAGTTGAATAGCACTTTGGCTATCACAATGCAATATAATTTTCCCCTGCATTACCTTGAAGTCACCCAAAAGTCGCTCTAGAAAAATTACCTCTTTTCTAGCATGAGTCGCTGCAATATATTCTACTTCAGTGGTTGATAAATCCACCACAGACTGCAACTTAGAAGCCCAACTCACAACTCCACCAACAAGAGTGAAAGTATATCCTATAGTGGACTTTCTCCCATATCTATCTCCACCATAATTAGAATCCATAAAACCTTTAACTTGCAAACTATTTGATCCGTAGTAAATAGCAGCATCTAAAGTGCCTCTTAAATATCTAAATATCCACTTCACAACATTCCAATGCTCCTTACCAGGATTTGCCATGTACTGGCTAACTACTCCCACTGCTTGGGCAATATCTGGTCTGGTGCTCACCATGGCATACATGAGGCTTCCTACTACTGATGAATACAATACACAAGACATGCTTGTCTTCTCTGCTTTTGTTCTAGGACACTAGTTGGAAGACAATTTTAAGTTTGAAAGAAGTGGGGTACTAACTGGTTTTGCATTCTGCATATTGAAGCGTTGCAGAATCTTTTCTATATATGACTTTTGACTTAACCAGATATTTCTTCCTTTTATGTCCCTATGTATCTTCATCCCTAAAATTTGGTTTGCTGCTCCTAAATCCTTCATTTCAAATGTCCTAGCCAACTAAGACTTAAGATCAATTATTTTCTTCATGTTGGGGCCTACAACCAAAATATCATCAACATACAATAGCAAAATAATAAAACTTCCATCATCAAACCTCTTATAGTATCCAAAATGGTCAGCTTCACTCCTGTTGAAACCTTGGCTCTTCATGAAGGTGTCAAATTTCCTGTACCACATCCTTGGTGCATGTTTCAACCCGTACAAAGATTTCTTTAGTCTGTAAACCAAATGCTCTTTGCTTCTTTCCTCATAGCCCTCAAGCTGATCCATATAAATCTCCTCCTCGATATCACCATGCAAGAAAGCAATCTTTACATCAAGTTGCTCCAGTTCTAAATCCTATGCAACTACAAGTGCAAGTAGAACTCTAATAGTAGTCATCTTCACAACTAGAGAGAAAATTTCATTAAATTCAATACCTAAATTTTGCACATAGCCTTTTGCCACCAAGCGAGCTTTATAGCGTTCCAATAGCCCATCACTGTTCTTCTTCACTTTGTACACCCACTTGTTTCCAACAATATTTCTTCCAAGTGGGATATCCACAAGTTCCCACATTTTATTCTTGCGAAGTGCCTCGATTTCCTCCATGGATTTCCTCCATTTTTCTGCATTCTCAAACTCTCTAGCTTCCTGAAATGAACTAGGCTCACCATCATCAGTTAATAAAGTAAAATAGGACTGATAAACATGAGAATACCTTTCCAGATACTTTTTTGGACGTGTAGATCTTCTAACCCAATGATCTGTTGATTGTGTCTCTTGGTCTTGTGACTGTTGTGGCTACTCTACTTGTTGTTCTGCATGCTGGTCAAAAAATTCAGCATGATGGTCAAAAATTTTAGCATGCTAATTTTCATTTTCATCTTTGTTCATGTCTACTTCAACTAGTACAACATTAGGTGTTTGTTGTACCTCCTTCCTTTGCATGGATTTTTCATCAAAAATAACATCTCGGCTAATAATTACCTTGTGGGTAGTAGGATCCCAAAGTCTATACCCCTTTATTGCATCTCCATAGCCGAGAAAAACACATTTGCATGACTTCGAGTCAATTTTGGACCTTTTTTCTTTAGGCACATGGGCAAATGCATCACAGCCAAAGGTATGCAAATGAGAGTAATCAAATGGCTTACCACACCAAACCTCCTCTAGAATTTTTCCATCCAACACAGTTGTAGGTGACCTATTAGTAAACAACTGTATTAATAGCCTCTGCCCAGAACCTTTTATCCAACATGGATGTGTTGAGCATGCTTCTTGCACGTTCCATGATTGTGCGATTCATTTTCTCAGACACACCATTTTTTTGTGGAGTATATGGTACAGTCTTCTGGTGCTTAATTCCTTCCTGTGTACAAAATTTATCAAATCCCTTGGAGCAATATTCATCCCCATTATCTGACCTAAGACATAAAATTGGCTTACCCAAACTTTTCTCTACTCGAGTTTTGAACTCTTTAAATTTTTGCAAAGCTTCTGAATTTTTCTTCAAAAAATAAACCCACACTCTCCTAGAATAATCATCTATAAATGTCATAAAATAGACGACACCATTTAAGGACTGAATGGGGACTGGTCCAAATATATCCGAATGTATAAGTTGTAGAAAATCAAAACTCTTACCAGGGCTTGCAGTAAACCAAACCCTCTTTTGTTTACCAAAAATACAGTGCTCACACAAGTCTAAATTACAAGACTTAATCCCGGAAAGCATACCTTTGTCATGCAAAATTTTTAGACATTTTTCACTCATATGGCCTAGGTGTTGATGCCATAGCATTACTGCATCCTAAACTAAAGTTGCTACTGCTGCATGGTTCATCATCGTATCATCGCATAAATGATATAGGGTCCCATAAGATTCTCCCTTTGCTACTACAGTAGCACCTCTGGTAATTTTGCAATAGTTGTTACCGAAAGTGACAGAATACCCTAGCTTATCCATCATCTTGATTGAGAGAAAATTCTTTCGCAAATCTAGCACATGTTGCACATCACATAACATCCTTTCTCTACCATCGTCCAGTCTGATCCTTATGTCCCCTCTTCCCACAATTTCTAAAGGGTGATCATCACCCAAGTAGACCTTCCCACCACTATATGGCTGATATTTTTCAAACCAATCTCTGTGAGGAGACATGTGGAAATATGCACCTGAGTCCAAAACCCAGGTATATAAAATAGATCTGTTGTTGCTGATACAGAAAGCCTCACATGTTGTCTCTCCAGAATTTACTGTACTGGCTTCAGCTGAAGGCTGAAATTGGTTTTCACCATTTTTTTCCTTTTTTAACTACCAACAATCCTTCTTTGAGTACACTGGCTTCCCGCAATGCCAACACTTCCCTTTTAGCTTTTGTCCTTTAGACTTAGATCTAGACTGTGATCTACTTTGTTGACTCTTCTCGAAAGATCAACCTCTCACATATAGGGCTTCATTGGTTGAGGGTTCCAAAGACATTTTTTGCCTCAACTCTTCTGCCAACAAAGTGGCTACCACATCATCAAAAGTTAGAGCTCTTGATGATGAATTGCTGATGGTCATCACCAAATGATCCCAAGTCTCTAGGAGGGAACAAAGTAGGGTGATAGCTTTGTCCTCATCCTCCATCTTCACATTAATTGAAACCAGTTTACTGATGAGGGTATTAAACTCATTCAAGTGATCTACCACAGATGAGCCCTCCTTCATCCTTAGGCTATAAAGCTATTTTTTCAAAAAACCTTATTTATTGCAAATTTCGTCTCATACAACTTTTCAAGCTTCTTCCAAAGGGCTTCCGCAATTTTTTCTTCAACAAAATTGAACTTGACAGAGTCCGCTAGGCATAGAAAGATTGTAGAAACCACCTTCCTATCCAGCGTTGCCCACTCCTCATCTTTGATGCTGCTTGGTTTACTCGTGACCCCTTTCAAGGCTAGGTCTTGGTCATTTTGAACCAACAAATCCTCCACCTTCATCTTCCATAGGGCGAAGTTCTTGCCATCAAAAATTTCAATCTCAAACTTGGTTACACTTCCAGTCATTGTTGCAGCTCCCACTCACACAAAACCTTAGGCTATGATACGAGATGTTAGAAAATATATCAAAATTATGTGCAAGCAAAAAAACACAATAACACAGAAAAAATAGTAACACAAATTTTACGTGGAAAACCTACAATGTACAGGAAAAACCACGGGGTAATGGCAGCTTGATATTTTATTTATTTTGACAGAATTACATTCAATCATCATGTACATGCAAGGGGTCATTCCACTTTTATAGAAAAAACAAAAACTGTTCATTTCCTCTTCCAAAGGAAGAGTCCAAAAACTGTTTGTTTCCTCTTCCAAAGGAAGAGTCCAAAAAACTATTTGTTTCCTCTTCCAAAAGGAAGAGTCCAAAAGACTGTTTGTTTCCTCTACCAAAGGAAGACTACAAAATATTGTTTGTTTCCTCTTTATAAGCTGCACCACCATGCACGTCTCTACTGAAGAACATTGGAGATCTGGATATTGACTTCACCTCCTAACATCCACGACCTTATCAAGTGTTACCTCCAAGACCTTTGAGACCTGAGCAAGAGGCGACCCATAGGACCAATGATGGGCGCCATCCTCGGGTGACCATTCATGTTTATAGGTCATGCCCAGAAACTCCTCAAGAATCCTATGAGGAATTTGAGCAAGAATAAGAGCAGGTCAAAATGCCCTACCAAGGTAGGGGGGGCACTACCCAACTACCCCTCCATAGGCCTCAAGTTCCTCGTAATGCATAATGGGAACAAACCAAAGATGAGAAAATCAAATCCTCTGATGCATACAAAGCACTGCTAGAGTGTTTAGAGTCTATGGAGACTAAGACTTCAGGGCCCCAAAAGCCTACCTTACGCTAGCTCTGCAGTCACCCTGTGCATCCTTTAGTTTCGGCACCCCCATACCTCAACCACTTCAAAATGCCTCAATTGGCAATTTTTAGAGGGGAAGAGGATGCCCAAGAGCACATAACAAGGTTCCTAAGTCAATTCTTTGGCATTCAAAACAATGATGCATTGATTATAAGAACATTTATAACCACATTCACAGGCCCTGCCTCGGATTGGTTTACCCTCGAAGCATAGCATCAACAATCTAGACCAGCTGGTGGACGCGTTCCTTGAACGTTTTGCCTTCAACACCAAGAAGAAGTAATCCTTAAGCAACCTATCTGGCCTTAAGCAGTATGATTATGAGACCATAGCTTCTTATGGAAATCAATGGAGGACATTACTTTCAAAGATACCTTACCTCTCTCCCATGGCCGACATGACTCATATGTTTTCAAAGAGTTGCATAAGTTCGATCTTCGTGCTATTGTAGTTGTAGCAATATGCCACCCTAGAAGAAGCCCTGGCACAAGCTAGGATAATTGAGGAGATCAAAATTCAAGACGATGAGATTTCCAAGCCACGCAAGAAAGAGTGGACCAAAAATGCCAAAACTGGGCCCACGCAACCAAAACCCGTCGCGGTCAATTAGGTTGCCATAACTGTGCCACTTCCTGCACAAACGACATAGCACCCAAAGGCTAATTATCAAGCAGTTCCTCCTACTAACTATAAAAATGAAAATGACAAGTAAGAGCAAAATTAGCAGTGTTTCCCTAAGTGACAATTCACACAATTCACAAAGTCTAGAGACTCCTTGTTTGACCACTTGTTCGTGGTAAACTTGATAAAATTCCCGGAAACTCGACCCATAGACCCCAACATGCCAAAACCCAAGGGCTATAGGGAAGATTTATATTGTAGATTCCACCAAAAGAAAGGACATGACATCTTCAGTTGTTGGAAATTCAAAAACTTGGTGCAAGACTTGATAGACAACAAAATGCTCACGGTGGATAATCTCGTAGCACTGAGCAACCAAAATATGGATGTCTTCAAAGACCCCTTACCTGCCCATGATGCGCAGGCAAAGACTGTACAGGTGAATGAGGTGACACAAAACTGCCCCATGTAGGGATATGTAGGGATGATAAGCATCATGACACGGAACAAAAGATACCCAAACACGGCTACACCCACTGCAGCTATAGGAAATGTTCCATCAACGTCACAACCCCCACAACACCCTACACAACCTCCCTTGCCTAGACCAGTGACCATGATTCATTCTAAGCTTACTCAAAGTCTAAGGACCACGTAGGCTAGGCTCTCCATTTATGAGCTCATCCAACAATCATCGCCCCATCGGGAGGCTCTGATGGAGATACTCAAATCCGTTGACCTACAACCCCAAGAATCCAATTCTTTCAAAAACTTTGTGGGACATGTGATACAATGCACCAAACTAGTCATAACCTTCAGGGAAGACAAACTAAAATTAGTGACTAGTGATATGGTGGATCCACCCCTGCACGTCATCGTGCTGGTCAATGAGATTCCATTCAAGAGGGTGTTGGTGGACACTGGATCATCCAACAATATAATCATGACTATGGCATTAAAACATCCCACATTATGGCATCCACATACACTCTTCGAGCATTCAACGATGTGTTATGCTCGATGGTTGGCACAATTTCCTGCCCATCCAAGTAGGACAAAAAACCTTTCCTACATTATGTCACATCCTTGAGGGTGAGATGGCCTACAATATCTTGCTAGGCCGACCTTGGATCAGGGACATGAAGTGTATCCCTTCGATAGCCCATCAGTGCCTCAAGTACACACATGAAGGGCAAGTACATGTAGTCCCAGCAGACTTAGAGCCCTTCAAGTTTTGCAATGCGATGTAGTTGATGCCACAATCGACCCTCCCATCGATACATTTGGACTTTCAATTGAATCCATCCACTCAGGGTTTGATTTTGCCTACATTCCCACTATTGAGTCCCTCAAGTAACCGACCTGGCCCATCTTCGTCCTCTGTCCCTTCACCAAAAATGCCACCTATGGTGGCCACATCTAAGGACAACGAGAAGAAGCCCCTAGAGGAGGCACCACCATTAGTCTCAACCATCTCTATCGAGGAGGTGCCCAGTCGAATGGAAGTTGAGACACCTGGTTCACCCAACATGGAGTGGACTCAAGAAGAACTCCCATTCCCTCCCCCTCAATCACCAACTACTACCATTGAAATGGCCAATACGGGCCTGGGGGAGTACCTATCACATAACATAGTGGTAACACCCGCACTCGAATCCATGCAAGACATGGGGAGACCTCGCCTCCCCATCGACACTATCTTTCCTTTAGGTTACCCACCAAATCAAACAAACTTTTTATATGGGGGCCTCGAGAATGGCCTAGAACCCTACCTATAAGAGGAAGAGGATGAAGAGCCATTCATTGAGAATGTTGACTATCTGTCCAACCCAGACTTTGCCTTGAAATACCTTAACCAATGTAATTGGCATGGATATGGATTGGGCAAATATGAACAAGGAATGCACGTTCTCTGTCAACAAAGATACCATATGCCATATGATAAATCAAGAGTAGGGTTCAACCACCCTTTGCCCCTCAACATTTTGGTAGAAACCATGCAAGGCCTAGGTCTAGGCAATAGGGATGGGTTGGCACAAGATCCATATGCCAAATCCAACACAACATACACAATGGGGGACTATCTCCCATGGTTAACAACAAACCTTGTTGACCTCAACAACCCTTCCCCTTTGATCAAGAAAGAGGAAAGTTCAAGGGATAACCTCCAAGAGGGATATAGACAAGATCAGGGGGGATCCTCTGAAGACGAGTCAGAGTATGAGGTAGCACCTTGGGACCCTTTCAAATCTGATAGCAATCACTCACAAGTGGCACCCATTGATGACTATTAGGAGAACTTTGAGGTAATGTTCCCCTTGAATGCTCCAATCGAGCAATTGCCACTTCAAGAGAATCTAGCCCACCCGCAAAGAGTGGAACAACCCGGATGGGACCAAATCAACTTGCTCGAACAAAATGAGCCTCCCATGCTGGCCATAAGGCCAAGTGATCAAGAAGTGCCTAGTGGGAGGCTATACCAATAAGAAGAGCACATAGTTGTCAGAGCTAATGATGGCCTATGGATCTCTAATAGCGACTATGAGGATGAGACTGAGATGGCATATCTCAACCATATGCGACAACAGCAACACCCCATAGATATTGATGATATGTTTGAAAAGCCAAACATGGGGCCAAGGAATAGGTGACATTTAAACCAAGTACAGCTAAACCAAGTGCTTCATCCACCACTTTGAGCATACAGATAGAACCTCCCATCCATAGACCCTATAGAGCCATCAGTGCCAAGGGCATACCCTATGCTTCTATCCACACATAGGGTCGATCCTTTTGTGCCAGTACCCACAGAGCCAGATCCGAGGCGTAAGGATCACCAAGAATGTCCAAGTCAATGCCCACATGATAATGGAGATCAAATTCATTCCATCAACATGATCTCCATTGATTTAACCGCCCCCATCCACAACCCAGCCGATCCAACACGACCATTGTATCTAGACCTAGATGCCATAGCTTGGGATCATGCTGACTCACCACCATCCCCATCAGAGTCATCGGCCTTACAATGGGATGTTCCATTTCACCCCGAGACAGACTCAGGATATCTTCCATGCTGAAGAGGAACCCGACGTTCCCAACGTAGATCTAAATTTAGCGAATGATATCCACCTGATCCCGACTCCACACCAGTTGGAGGACGTATCCCACATGTCATTCGAAGAGACGATTGACATAGACATCGGTTCTGATCCAATGAATCCACAAGTCATCAAGTTGGGGGTAAGTCTATCCCCCAAAGAGCAAGCCGATTACATGGCCCTTCTCAAGGAGAAGGAGGTTTTGCATGGACCTACAAATACATACCAGGGATAGACCCGCAGCTAGTCACGCATAATTTAATGCTTGATCCAATGGTCAATCTAGTCAAGCAAAAGATACGTAAGATGCACCCAACAGTGGCCTTAATGGTAAAAAATGAGCTATAAAAGTTGCTGGATGCACAATTTTTCATCTGTGTGGATTACCCACCATGGCTGTCCAACATGGTACCCGTTAAAAATCCTGATGGGAGGATTCGCATATGCATAGATTTTTGAGATCTAAATGAAGCTAGTCCCAAGGACGATTTCCCCTTGCCTAGCATCAATGCATTGGTAGACGCTATAGTAGGCCATGAAATGTTGTCTCTCATGGATGGTTCCTTGGGATAAAACCAGATTCGTATCAATCCTGATGATCAACTAAATATGGTGTTCACAATGCCTTGGGGGATATTTTGTTATAAGGTCATGCCCTTTGGCCTTAAAAACGTTGGTTCCACCTACCAACGCGCTATGACATAAATCTTCCACGATCACATGCATAAAACTGTGGAAGATTATATGGATGATTTTTTGGCCAAATCTCTTTTGTGCCAAAATCATCTTGATGACTTACGCAAGATCCTTGATCGCCTCATCGAACACAAAGTTAGGCTAAACCCAAAGAAGTGCATATTTGGTGTCACATCTAGAAAACTCTTGGGTTTCATAGTCTCAAAATGAGGCATCGAGGTAGATGCATGGAGGTAGATCAAAACAAAGTCATGGTAGTCCTTGAGATGCTTCCTCCAACCACCATCAGGTAGCTAAGAAGCTTGCAGGGTAAGGTCACATTGATCAAGCGATTCATAGTGCAGTTATCTGACAAGTTTCGATCTATGAATAAATTATTGCACAAGGGGGTAGCATTTCATTGGGATGAAAAGTGTCAGTCTGCCTTCGATGACATCAAACAATACTTGGCTTCATCACCAGTATTGGCACCACCTAGACCAGGAGTGACATTCTATTTATACATCTTAGCTACTGAGGTGACGTTGGGCACCATGCTAGCCCAGAAAAATGAATTATATAAAGAACAAGCTAATTACTATCTTAGCTGCACCCTGGTCAGTTATGAACTTAACTATGCATACATTGATAAGCTATGCTTGGTAGTGGTATTTGCCACCAAAAAGCTACACCATTACATGTTGAGCAATACAACGTATGTTGTGTCTAAGGAGAATCCATTGCGATACATGATGAGTCATACTTATCATAGTAGTTGCACGGCGAAATGGATCATGTTGTTGACAGATTTTGACATCGAATTCATTAGAAAAAATTCCATCAAATGTCAAGTCATCGCCGATTAAATAGTAGAGGCTCCTCTCGAAGATGATCAGCTTCTGATCGTAGAGCTACCCGATGATGGGGTCTTCTATGTCTCAGAATCACCAGATTCTGAAGAGCCTGAGTCATAGGCCGACATAACCTTATTCTTCGATGGTTCTAAATGTGAGCAAGGGGGTGGTGCTTGAATCATATTTTTTACACCACAAGGGACTCCAATGCCTCTATCATTTAAAATTGATTTCTTGTGCACCAATAACAATGTTGAATACGAAGCCTTGCTCATAGGTCTTCAGACAGCCATCCCCATGAACATCAAATGTTTGAATATCCCTAGTGAAAGGGGTATTCCAATGCAAATTCCTAGTTTTGCAGGCCTACAAAGCCCTTGTGGATAAATTCTTGGCAAAGCTTGAATGGTACGACATTGATGCACTCCCTCAATCATCAAATCATTTTGCGGACACTATGGCTTCCTTGGGGTCACTAATCCCACAAGACCCTTCTAGTGAAATGACAACCATTCAAGTCAAAACATTATCATAATCCGTGATGCAGCGTGCAAGCTCTGACATAATGTCAAGAATCCACCTGATCTAGATTGAACCATCTCATGATAGGTTCTCTCAAATCCATGATAGTTTGAATCATGCCAACTGGGGGTCTTTGTTCTCTCCAACCCCTCTTAATAGCAACACAACGCTATTTCTACAAGTTCTTTCCCGCTCAGCTTTTGCTAGGGACAAACTTCAAGAGGGATTGGTCGTTCATACCATCGAGGTTTCTGATCAGCAGGATTGGTACACACCCATAAGAGACTATCTCAAGTTAGGTAGCCTCCCACTTGGATTGTTGTATGCCATGAAAAGATCACTCAAACACAAATTGGTAAAGCATATCTTGCTAGGAGACATTTTGTATCGTCAAAGCTATGAAGGGATCCTCCTCCATTGCTTGGACCAACAGGAGTCCACTTGGGTGATCACCCAAGTGCACGATGGTACATGTGGTGGCCACTTCAGTGGTATGGCCATCACCAAGCGCATTCTTCGCATGGGCTATTATTGGTCATATTTAGAGCAAGATTGTTGTGCATATATGTGAAAGTGCATGAAGTGTCAACACCATGCTAATTTGACACACGTACCTTCTCAGGCATTGTAGTCGATCCAATTGGCTTGGCCATTTTCATAGTGGGGCCTAGATCTCATCAAAAATATCTCCCCTATGTCATAAGTTCATCACATGTTCATCATAATGACCACAGAGTACTTCACCAAGTGGGTGGAAGCAATTCCGCTTACCTCTACGACTGGGCCCCGCATTGCGGAGTTTATTTTACATAACATCATATGTTGTTTTGGTATTCCATCCAAGATCATCTTGGATAATGGGACGTCATTTAAGAACAAATATGTGCGTGCTTTGACAACAAAGTACAAAATTCAGCACAATTTTTTGACACCCTATTATCCGCATGCAAATGGGCAAGCAGAGGCATCAAACAAAATGCTAGTCGCCATCCTTAAAAATACGGTCGTAGATAATCATAAGGATTGGCACATACAAATACCACTTGCCCTATGGGCTTATCACACTAGCATTTGGACGCCCACTAGGGCCACTCCATTTTTGTTGGTTTATGGCTCCGAGGTAGTCATGCCTCTTGAGTTGGAAATACCTTCCCTGCACATATCAATGCAAGAGTTCATCGATGATGACACTGCACAGCAGGCCTGGTTAGACCAGCTTATGTTGCTTGACGAACGATGCATCAATGCTCTCAAGCATTTACGTATCTATCAAGAGCGACTTAATAAAGCATATAACATGAAATTTCACCTAAGGGACTTTCAGGTTGGTGACCTGGTCTTAAAAGAGAACCAATAAAATTCTAACTTGTCACCCCATTTAAGGGATAAGTTCACGGCAAATTGGTTAGGTCCTTATGTAATCGACAGTAAAATAGGACCTAGAACATACCGGCTCGCCTCTCTTGAAGGAATCAAGGAACTAGAACCCTTGAACATCAGTCATTTGAGGCCATTCAACATTTAGAGAGCCATAGCCCACCCCAAAAGCTCCAAGGATTCCCACAATCGCTTGGTCAACCTAAAACTCCCCAAAGGTATCTATAAATTCCTTTGGTCAAACCAAAATCTCCAAGGGTTCTCGCCATCGCTTGGTCACCCAAAATGCCCCAAAGGTATCCATCATCCCTTTGGTCAAACCAAAAGCTCCAAGGATTCCCATAATCACTTGGTCAACCTAAAACACCCCAAAGGTATCTATAAATTCCTTTGGTCAAACCAAAAGCTCCAAGTGTTCTCGCCACCGCTTGGTCCCCCAAATGCCCCAAAGGTATCCATCATCCCTTTGGTCAAACCAAAAGCTCCAAGGATTCCCACAATCGCTTGGTCAACCTAAAACACCCCAAAGGTATCCATAATCCCTTTGGTCAAACCAAAAGCTCCAAGGGTTCTCACCACCGCTTGGTCACCCAAAAGCTCCAAGGATTCCCACAATCGCTTGGTCAACCTAAAATGCCCCAAAGGTATCTATAAATTCCTTTGGTCAAACCAAAAGCCCCAAGGATTCCCGCAATCGCTTGGTCACCTAAAATGCCCCAAAGGTATCCATAATCCCTTTGGTCAAACCAAAAGCTCCAAGGATTCCCACAATCGCTTGGTCCACCCCAAAAATGCCCCAAAGGTATCTATAAATTCCTTTGGTCAAACCAAAAGCCCCAAGGATTCCCATAATCGCTTGGTCACCTAAAACGCCCCAAAGGTATCCATAATCCCTTTGGTCAAACCAAAAGCTCCAAGGATTCCAACAATCGCTTGGTCAACCCCAAAAATGCCCCAAAGGTATCCCTAATCCCTTTGGTCAAACCAAAAGCCCCAAGGATTCCCACAATCGCTTGGTCAACCTAAAATGCCCCAAAGGTATCCATAAACTCTTTGGTCAAACCAAAAGCTCCAAGGGTTCCCACAATCGCTTGGTCAAAAACAAATATTCAAAAAACAAAACAACAGATAATCAAAAATAACAAAAAAATTGCATCTCACTTTCATGCATATTCTTAACAATCAAAACACAAAATAGAAATGAAAACTGCATTAGGCATCGCATACATACATTGCATATTTTCTGGTCATACTTGTCAAAAGCACCATAGACTGTAATTGCTCGGCAATTCCATCATTTTTCCAAATTCAGTCCATTTTGTAAAAAGATCCATAAAAAATAATGCCCTTTGCATTTTTGCCATATCATAGTCAGTTGCCTACTAATGTCTTTAAGGTTTTTTGTCATTCAGTTGTCTTTAGATTTCTGGTCAAATGTTGTACAAAGTCAGACCGATTTTTACAAGGTAGAGTTTTACGTGGATCATGCCTTGTTACATCACATCCCAACACAAGCTTAAAACACATAAAAATTCCCAAGTTGTGTAAACGCAAGACGAAACCTACAAAGGAGTCTAGGGTACCATAGGTGAAAGGTTATCCTGCTCATCCCCCTGTGCGAATGGTTCAAGAATGCTGAGAATTGACAAAAGGACAAGCTCTTCCCCATCCAATTCCCCATCATAAACAATGGTTTTCACCACTATCAAAAATTCCAAATACCTTTGGTCCCCAAAGTCGTAAGGATTCGTACTACACGCCCATGACAAGGATGGGTAGTCATCCCCAAGGCCTAAAATATCAATGTCATTTCAAAGCAAAATTCCCAACCAACTTTGATCCCCAAATTCGTAAGGATTCATACTACATGCCCCTGATAAGGATGGGTAGTCATCCCCAAGGCCTAAAAGATCAATGCCATTCCAAAGCAAAATTCCCAACCACCTTTGATTCCCAAAGTTGTAAGGATTCGTACTACACGTCCCTGACCAGGATGGGTAGTCATCCCCAAGGCCAAAAGGATCAATGCCATTCACAAGCCAAAAACCCATGCGCTCAACTTTGAAATAATAATAATAGTGGTTATCACCACTACTCAAACCCCTTGCTCAAGAAAAAAATAAAAGAGAAAAATAAATAGTGATTTTCATCACTATGTATGAGAGCAAGTATCCCAACAAGTTGAGCAACTAAAAGATGCCTGAGCTTGAATCCCTAAAATTCTCAACATTTGAAGAACCATTTAGGTGATCCTCATTACGGGTTTGGTGGATAGCCTACCTAGAAATGGCGATATCCTAAATGCATGACGATATGTCTATCACATTAGCTTTGCGTGTGTGTAGACCAATGTTTGCATGTGGATGAGCTAGCTTATGGTATCTTAGATTGCCCCATGGATTAATCTTACTAAATACAACAAAGGAGTTAGTGGAGCTAATTAGGTGATCCTCAGTATAGGTTTGGTGGACAGCCTACCTGGCACTGGCGGTATCCTTACGAATACCACATAAAAGAAATCAATCGCACACATAGGGATGTGAAATAACTTGGTCAAACTCAAGTTTGATTTGTACCTTGTTCGAAAGTCTTGTAAGATAATGTACAGTCTTGATTAGTTAGTTAAAGCAGCTGAGTCTCAGAAAAACCTTAACTACATTTTAAAATAATTGTCGTACATTTCATTATCACCATCAAAAAATACAAAACAAAAATTTACAAATGCAAAGTTATTCCATAAAGCAATCACATAGTATAGAAAGCCAGTTAATCCTGTACAGTCTATGGTGCCACCACCTGCATACCAAAAAATCATTCCATCCATTCCATATGCATACATCCATATCATATAGCTAACATCATCCGTAGTCATAACAACATATGCATACATAAACATAAATAAAGGTGCATAAAAAGAACAATAAACCATAACAAAGTAAATAATCCAAAAAGAGAGTCATGTATATATTAAGTCAAAAATACCCTCAGGCTACAATAAAACGGTCCTCTGACCTCACAAAAAAATCAAAAACTCAAAATCCCCAAAGCCTAGGGAGTCGTCCACCATGATCACATAGGATCGGTGTGATTGGAACTACCCCCAGTGGTGTGGGTCCTATGGGACCTCTCAGGGCGGCTGCTGCCAGCCCTCGCATCATGCCCACTAACGCTACCCTCACCCACCCGCCTGCGATGAGAGGATGCAAACTGCTCAATCTCACTGCCTCTCATACGACATGACGATCCACCTCCAGTGAGCTCAGGTAACTACCCATCGAGGTGGATAATCTTGGCCTCCAACTCCACCCGACATCGACCCCACTCCACATCCCATCGATGGTACGCAACCAATGCGTCATCCCACTATGCCAACTGAGCCCTTAGGCGATCCCTCTCGACGTTGTGCTCCTCATCCCATATCTGTAGTAGGTCCTCCAATCATGCTATCTCAGAACAAAACCTAGCCTCCATATCCCCTGGGAATGCTTGAGGCATGGGCATCTTTAGTATAGCATGCTGCTTCGACACCCACTGCTCTAGGATGTCCTATGTATAAGTCTTCTTTGAAACCCCTAAATCATCCCCAGTCAAGTCATCTACCTCCACCATATCTGCATCATCGAGCGGAGCCCCCCAACCCTCCATCGATGCCTCTGCACCCCCATCGCCTGCTGCTGCCACATCCGGACCTCCTAGAGGCCCCTCACCCCGCCATCGCAACATCGTCCACCAATGGTCGTACTCTGCAGTCACCCCGACATTGTCCACATTCGGGACATCAATCATAGCATCAGACTCCTCACCCAGTGGCTCAATAATCGACTAGGCTAGAGTCCTCTCGTCGCCTCGATGCTGATAGATCAAGGGCTCACTAGGAAATCCCTGGCACACCCCAAACTGTCGAGTCACCCAAACGTATGGGAAGTACTCCTGCTCTATCCCATGTCACCCGATCAACCATCTCCCCCTATGCACCCATCAAAGCCACTCTCCAGCCTCAGGCTAGGCTGGACAGTCTTGGTATGGCCACTAGAACACCTCCCCTGGAGCAAGACGAGAGAAGGCATCAGTATAGTGCCCTACGACACCTGCCCACCGTTGACTCTACCCCTGCTCCTCTGACCTCCGCCATAGAGCAACATACCCAATCTCCCTGTCCACCATCTCACCCCGAGTGGTCCAAGGCAACCCCTACGACCGCTCCACAACTATGTGCTGCCACCCCCAGCACTACAAAAGATAGTTGCACCCGATCCCCTTTCACCTTCGATAGTGGATCTCGTACAACTCATCATAAAGTTGTGCCAATAGTGTCTGACCCCACCTCATAATAAGTGGCACTGTTGTCGAACACTCCACTAGTCTGAACACCACCTCAAGCAGGTTCCAAGGGAACCTCACACCTGAGGAGTCAGGAAGCAACATATTAGAGATGAGGGTCATCATCAGAGCATGCCTCACCCCTAACATGCCCTTCTCTAGCCACCACCGCACCAGAATCTCACCAATCAGGCAGTCCGCCTTTGCCCTCTCCATAGCCCTATCCACCCCCATCTCCACCACCTACCCAAAGCACCGTGTCAGCACCATCATTCGTTGATCATGGGGAGTCGTTCGAATGGGCAGTCCATCTATCAGAATTTGTAGAATCTGATACACGTCCTCCAAAGTAACCGTCATCTCCCTTGTTGGGAGATGAAAGGTGTTGGTGCGAGGATCCCACAAATTGATCAAGGCAATCATATATGCCCGATCCCCCACCACAGGCTCCAAACGTATCACCTGCTTGAGCCCAAGGGCATCAAGCCACTCCTAATCCGCAACTTTTAGCGCCTCCCGAGCATCAGAGAACACAGTCGGCTGGCGGTGCCGACTCCTAACAACCTACAAAATACAAACACAATAAAAAAAAAAAATTAATTAGGATTTCAACCTTAATTTAAACAAAAACATTCAAATAAACTGTATAGACGAAAAACAAAGTACAAAAAAACAAAAGTACATAATTGTACATTCGAAGTACAAATCAATCAAATAAACTGTACAATAAAAAACAAAAAAAAACAAACAAATCACAGCAAAAAAAACAAAACAAATTAGGGTTTCAACCTTAATTTAAACAAATGCTCAAATAAACTGTACAGCTAAAAAACAAAGTACAAGAAAACAAAAGTATAGAAAAACTATACAACAAAAGTACAGATCAATCAAATAAACTGTACAATAAAAAAAAAACAACAAACAAATCAAAACAAATAAACAAATTAGGGTTTCAACCTTAATTTTAAACGTTACAATAAAACTGTACAACCAACGTACAATAAATCAAATAAACTGTACAATCAAGAACAAAAAAATCCATAAAACAAAACTATACTAGGGTTTTTAACCTTAAGTGTGAACAAAAAAATCAAACAAAACAAACAAAAACATCACCCTAGGGTTTTGACCTTAAGGTGAATAAAAAAAAAAAACATAATACAAACACAAAAATTAATACTAGGGTTTCGATCTTAATATTAACACAAAATAAAAACAAAATAACGCAAAATAAAAACAATTATGTGCAAGTTTTTTAACTTCATATAAAGCAAAAACAAATAACAAGAAGAAGGAAGGAACATCGTACCGGTCTCGCTTCGGCTCCTCCACTCGAAGATCCGGTTCTCGCACTCATGGTGTCCACAAAATTTTGACAGTGCTCCGCTACGCAAACTCGCACTCCTCCCCACAACTCCAAAACACCAAGAAAAAAATGTTGCAAATGAGCCCAAAATCAAGATTTGGTCTTTTTATAGGTTGTTGGGCCTATAATCGTTCCACCCTGGGATGAGCGCTCTAGTTAGCACTCGTCCCACCCTGGGACAATTACCAAATTGCTATTCGTCCCACCCTGGGATGATTATAGAGCAAAAAATAAAGCAACAAAAATAGAATCCAAAAAATGCACCAAAAACAACAATAAAGCTGCCAAACAAAGGTGCCTTTGCACCTAACATTCTTGGCATGAAATACCGATGTCAGGGTCACAAATTATCACTATCCTACTCCCTAAGAAGGCTACCATAGCCGGACCGCTCCACGGGAGGATGAATTTTCGAAAATTTCAACCCCAATCGGCATCACAAAAAGGGTCAAAACCCACTCAAAAATAGCAATAACTCTACCAAATAAAGGTGCCTTTGCACCTGACATTCATGGCATGAAAAACCGACGTCGGGACCACAAATTATCACTATCCTACTCCCTAATAAGGCTACCATAGTCGGACTGCTCCACGGGAGGATGGATTTTCGAAAATTTCAGCCCCAATAGGCATCAACAAAAAGGGTCAAAACCCACCAAAAATAGGTCCGATTGCTAGGAAACTGCACACGTTCAATGGAAAACCACTGAAGGCACCCTTACAAACGTCATCTTGGGTCAAGCGACTCATCGCTTTTCTCATTTTGGTCATTCCCTCATCGATTCGTCGCTTGAGGGGGTAGTCACACTTAGTCACCAAATCAACAAATACACACCCAATCAAGGAAATGGCATGCATTCAAAGAATCATTGACAAAGACAATCACGCTCCTGCTTGGGGTAGCAAACAAGCAATAATCACAAGCTGATCAAACACTTGGCATTCTAGAATCATGAACTCAAGGTTCCACTGGACAAAAGGTTGCGCCCTTTGCCTATTCATGATTGAACAATGTCCAAGATCAAGTAACACCTCACCAAAAAGGTTAACACTTGAAGTAAGCTCCTTAGCTCGTCAGAAGCAAGGATTCAAGAATGCGTGCCCTTTCCATACTTGGGGCATCAAAATTTGGTTAGGTTACTGAGAAACCCTAATCATTAAGTGCTTTGGTTATCTATTTTTGCTCAACACTGCGCCACGCATAGCACATCCCAAAAAGGGGCATCTATAGACACCAAAATAGCACCAATCCGATTATGTGGCTACAAGCACTGATCGAATTGGCATACATAGCCCCTAGGGTAGCCCCCAGAGGTTAAACAGTGGTCCTAACCACTCCCAAATCAGTTTTGGAAGGTCAGAGGTCAATTTGGCACCTTTTAAGCACTTTGCTCCCTACTCGTCCCACCCTGGGACGATTAGAATCCTATTCGTCCCACCCTGGGACGATTAGCAGCAATCGTCCCAAGGTGGGACGAGTAGCAGGTTTGACTAGAAAAAAGTCAAACCTCGATAGATCCGCCACTTAATTGTGCCTTCAGGGCATGCAATTGCGAGGAATGGCTTCAAATCAGAGAGAGGGACTTCATTCAAGCATTCCTCGATCATGGAGGCCTCATGCAAGGAGACTCTAAATCAGGGAGGAATCTTCTCTCCCAAAAAAAGGCATGGCAAGCCAAGTGGCGCCCTCGCATGCGCATTCAAAGAGAGAGACCCTAGGTCTATAAAAGGGTGAGCATCCTCACCCCAAAAAAAATAGAGCTGGAGCATTTGGAGCAACGGAGTGCTACCAAATTATACCCACATTCCCCTTTGTGCTTCTTACATCCCTAATTTCTCTTTTGGAAGAGAGGTTATCGGGTGAACACTAGGAATGCAATCCCAACCCAAAACCCAAGCAATCGGCCACAATCCCACACCAAATTCATCGACACAACCCCCTAGGAGGTTTTGGACCCATCCCAAGTGGATTGGTGTCAAAACCAGACCCCAAACGATGGGCGTCCTGCCCCCGGGTGCCCCCCAAACTGTCGCAGTCCTAATCGGCCCACCCCGGAGCGATTAGAAATCCATGAATAATTTCTCTACTATTCTTTTTGCATTATGTTCTATTTGGTTTACTTATGTTCTTGTTCAAGTTTCATGTTATTCTGACTTGTTTTGACTGTGTTTTTATCATTTTATGCGTTTACTAACATACAGGGAGCACTTTCGGATACAGGACAATCTGGGCAGAATCTGCCAAATCTGACCTTCTGGGTCATCCCAAAATGCCCCTTTTAGCCTAACCCCAAGTTTGTAGGAGTTTTGGAGGCCTATGGGTAGGACATTTGGAAGGTTTCTTTTGCATGTTTTGTGACAGTCCTAATCGTCCCACCCCGGAGCGATTAGAAATCCATGCATGATTTCCTGATTGTTCTTTTTGCAATGTGTCTCTGATGATGTTTTCATGCTTTTGTCAAAGTTTAGGTTCATTATGACATGTTTTGATCATCGTTTTGCTATTTTATACATTAACTAGCCGGAGGCCCTAGGGATTGCATGTTTTCCTTCCATCCGCATATGCTATTAACTATTTGTTGTTTCTCTGAGCATAGGATATCACCACCAAGAACATCGGAGGTGCAGCAAGGAACACATGAACACATGGACGCAAGTGGCGACAACGTTTGGCCCGCCCATTTCAAATGTGGGCATGCGAAAGACACTGGAAGCGTACCATCTGTTGATGTAACGAACTATATCAAACGCTCCGAGCCCTAGAGGGGGGGAGACGTATTGTAACCGGATTGAAAGCAACATTAATAAAAAGAGGCTTTTCTTTGTTTGCTAACATCTCGCATCTTTCCTTCATGCATTACTTTTCTCGCATTCGTAGGACTTAGCATTTTTATATCAATTTCGTTTGCATCATAATCTGGCACGCCGTCACCCCGCATTTGGCTTTCATGCTCAATCACTTTCAATCACTCTTTTAGAAACATATAGAGAATTTTTAGAGACTCAATATGCTTCACATTCACCTCAATACTCAATCACTTCTAATCACTCTTTCAGAAACATACAAAGAATTGTTAGAGACTCAATATGCTTCAACTCAATACTCAATCACTTTCTCAAATCAATTCAGAATATAGAATAGTTTGTTTTATGGAACTTGAACAATCACTTCACACATCCACTTGACTAGGCTCAACCAACTCTACTCAACCAATCACTCAATGAAAAATCCTTTCTTACAAACCCTAGTCCAACCATATGATCCTTTACTCAAAATGTTTCCAACAATGCTTATCAACTACTCTTACATAACAATGATACTCATGTTCTTTTCAAACCTTAGTTTAAGTTCTTCACTCAACAACTCACTTCAACAACAATGCTTATAAGATAATCTTCACATAACAATGATACTCATGTTCTTTGCAAACCCTAGTTCATATTCTTCACACAACCAATGGCTTCAACAACAATGCTTATAGAACAAGGTTTTGTCAACAATTCTCAATTCCAAAAAACCTTGAAGCAATAAGTCAAAACACTCTCAACAATTCAAACCAAACAATCTTTCTTCACTCCAACCTTTCATTCATAATTTTCAACAATCACTCACTAGGAAGAATGTGCCCATAACTTTTGTTGGATGCAAAAGTGTCTTTGGAAAACCTGTCTCAATCACAATTTTCTTCTTTTCAATTTCAAAGGTTAGGTAGCAACAAACTTTCTCAAAATCCCCTTACAAATATTTTTCACACAAAAATAATAATCCTTAAATACACCTTATAATATTCACACTTTAATCAAATAATTTTCAAATCAATTTTAAAACAAATGTACCTAATCCTTATCACTCCTTTATATATATATATATGCTTTTAATTTTCAGTTAACAACAACCTTCTATATTTCAAATCCCAAAAATAAACTTATAACTCCTAATTAAAGCACCCACAACCTTCTATATTTCAAATCCCAAAAATAAACTTATAACTCCTAAAAGATTATTTTGAATTCCCCACAACAAACTTATAACTCCCAATTAAAGCACCCACAAAAGATTATTTTGAATTCCCCACAACAAACTTATAACTCCCAATTCATATACAATATAATTAATTAAATTCCAAATGTAAACCTTATACCTCCCCACTAACTCTCAAACCCTTTTTAATTTTCACAAAATGACAAATTCTAAGCATACCTTTTATTACACCAAAAATTTTGGCACTCATAAGCCCCACGAGGAGATTCGAACCTACGCTTCACCGCCAATAAAGAACCCTTAAGGACGACTCACAATTGCCACCAGGGCAAAGCGCCCTCACAACGCTCGATCCTCACACTCCGATAGATATCTTTGGCACTCAAAAAATTAACCAACAAACACTCTGTACCAACCGACAGCCACGAGTTTTGAACCTGGCGCTGTATCTTGCGCTACAACTTACATATTGTTCCAACAACCACTCCGGCCAACTTGTCAAAGAACTTTAGATTGCAAGGAGTAATATTTAAATCATTGAAATGCACTATTTCTCCTTTTTATCTCTTCTGCCGCTTAAACGAGGCATATGCTGTATTGTCAAATTCAAGGATGCATGCTCTGTTTTATCCTTCCCATAATTTCATCGTTTCCTCGTGTTGCGTTCTCAAAGGAGGTTTTTCCTTTTTATTCATTTTCAAATTGAAGCACTTCCACTTTAAAATATTCAAAAAAACCACACCTTTTTATTCACACTTTGATTCCCTTATTTATATCATGGTATGACTTTTTATTAAGACCGTCGGCGCTCAAGGGTTTTAATAAAATATATTAGTTTTAAATTATTTAAACCTTAAACCGGTTTAATTAATTTTTTTAATTTTTAATTATTTATATTAAATAATTTAAATATTTAAAACCTCTTTAAGAAAATTTTGCCCTAGATATTGTAATATTAAAATATTATAATGTCATTTCTCTTGAACCTTGGCCAGTTGTTTTCTTTTGATCCAGGGTCTCAAAATTGGGTCTTCAACTCATTTTCAATCCTTTTTATCATTAATTTAGAACCCATGGTCTCAAGTGCTTTGGAGAGAACCTTGCCTTGCTTTCATAGCACATTAACCTTTGGCATCAATGATTATGCAATTTGACATCAATGACAACCAACATACTCAAATTTCCAACAAAAACCATGTTTACAAATTGAAGAAAGCATTGCATGGATTGAAACAAGCACCTAGAGCATGGTACTTAAAAATTGATAGGTACTTCTAAGATTGTGGTTTCGAGAAAAGTATAAATGTGATGATATTCTTATTGTGTACCTATATGTTAATGATTTGATCTACATAGAAAGTAGTTCAAAGATGATGAATGATTCTAAGCATGCTATGATGAAGGAATTTGATATGAAATATTTAGGATTGATGCAATACTTTCTCGGTGCAGAAGTACATCAAGGTGATGGTAAAAATTTTATTTATCAATAAAAAAAATGCAAAGGATATGTTGAAGAAATATTGCATGGAAAATTGCAAACCAGTTTGGACACCTGTGGCACATGGAGAAGTGTTGTGTAGAGATGATGGAGAAGAGAAAGTTTATGAAATATTATTTAGAAGCATTGTTGGGAGCTTAATGTTCCTTACTACAACAAAGCCTGATATTGATTTTGAAGTTTCACTTGTATCAAGGTACATGAATGAACCTTCACAAAACCACATGAGAGCAACCAAGAGAATCTTGAGGTATGTCAAAGGAACCTTGAATTTTGGCATATATTATGATTCTAACAACAAAATGGAGCTTGTTGGATATAGTGACTTAGATTGGGGAAGTTTCTTGGATGATAGAAAATCAATTTCTGGAAATTATTTTTCACTTGGTTCAAGAGTGATAACATGGAGCTCAAAGAAGCAAAGTACTATTGCTTTATCTTCTACAAAGGTAGAATATGTTGTAGCTACTACAACAAGTACACAAGCACTTTGGTTGAGAAAGGTACTTGAAGAGATTGGTGAAGCTTAAAACAGTCCCACAATATTTTTTTATGACAACACAAGTGCAATAAAGATTACAAAAAATCTAGTCCATCATAGTAAAACTAAATATATTAATTTTGAGATTCATTTCATAAGAGACATGGTGGAAAAGAAGGTTGTAGATTTGAAATATTGCAACACCAAACAATAACTTGCAAACTTGTTTACCAAAGGTGTCAATAAAGAATAATTTTTAAGATTGAGAGATAAAATTGTCTCACCACTCAACATCAAGGGGGATTATGTTGGATATTGATGCTGACTAAGAAAAATACAAAGTCAAAATTTCTCCCATGAATTTGAAGAAGCCCAAAAGTTTTTATAGGCCTTGAAGAGTCACTATGACTGTTGGACTTCCAGAATGTGAAATGAAGGGTTGTAACATCATTTTCTCTCTTGTAAATATATAATATTGTAAAATAGCTATAGAAGAATGTGGATAAAGCATTGTAATACTTTTGAGTTCATTTGGAATGAGAAACATTAGTCTATTTCATTCATTTTGTGAAATACATTCTTGTTGTCCCTGATTTCCTAAAACATGTAGTCAACTTGTATAGATTGTAACTTTTTATTTATGCTACATTTTGTACATGCCATACACCATTGGAAAGGTTATTTTGCATAGAACCTTTATCACAAAATTGAATTAGATTTTGAGTAGTTTTGGTGCCTCAATTTTTCATTGTCTCGCTGGTGCAATTTATGTTGTAATTCTTTGTTGTTGCATTATTGCTGAGTTTTTGCTACACTTTTTTGCTCCTCAGTTTTGGGTCAAATAATTCATTTTGTAGGTTGGTTACATAAACCTACCATTGGCATTGCAAATATTACTATTGTTTACAATAGTGATGGATTATTAAATACAAAATCTATCATTTTTTGTGATTGTCAACTATTATTATTATTTGAGAATTGGATTATTAGTATATTATATAAATCACTTCCTTGTATTTGTAGATTGCATAAGTTATTACTTTAGTTGTAGTATTTTTTAGCCTTTGGTGTTGCAATAACATTGTAGGTATTTGCAAGTTGAAAATTATGAGGAAGTGTAGTGATTAAGTTGGTTTCATGTCGCACAAGTAGGCCATATAACAACCTGACTATATGAGGGTAAACACATAAGTGTATTACAGTATTAAGATTAATTATTTCTTGGTGAGACTATGATCTTTTATGTGTGATTGAGGTTATGCATAAGCACAAAATATCGTAAATTGGCTCTATTTAGGATTTTAAAATTTTTAAATTGGCTAATTTTGGATCCTTTCACTGGGGCCCATTCGCCCGAAATTTACAATGTGGAAGTTTTTTGGGGTAAATTCGCCCACCGTTGATAATCCATCATGGCCTCAAATTATAAATGATTTTATTTTTCCCACCCAAATCACCTTCAAATTATAAATGATTTTGTTTTTCCCGCCCAATTTGCCTCATATACTACCCATATATATATTGTAGGGGGTAGCGATAAACATACATCTAAAATACTCTAACTCAAAAATAGCTCTAAAACCATGAAAAACCTATTGTTAGTCGACATATTTATCGATTGGTTGTAGGGTATTATCAATCGAAAGACACCGATCGGTCCCACAAACTTGACAAGGTTGTAGAGGAGTGCTTCTCAACATAATTTGATCAGTTGTAGAGGTGTGTCAATCAGCCTAAGTCGATCAGTTGCAAAGATGTATCAATCAACATAAGTCGATCGGTTGCAAATTTGTAACGAATTGGCTTAGATCGATTGATACACCTCTAAAACTGATCATCCAGAGCTCCTAGAAGGTTCCCTACAAAAGAGCACCTCTACAACTGATTTTACTAAATGCATGATGATCGGTTGCAGGCATGATGATCAACTATAGGTATGATGATCGTCATGCTTGTAGTCGATCATCATATGTGCAGTAGATTATCATGTGTGCAATCGATCGGTTGCAAAGGTGCACTTTTGTAGGGAAACTTCTAGGAGGCATAAATTTTGATTCGAAGCTTTGTTTTCATTTTTTTTTAAAAACCACCTAGCTCGATGAGATCTACTCAAAAAACTTATTAAAATCCTCAAAAAACCATATGAAACCGATCAACATATCTGCAACTAACTGACACCTCTGTAACCGATCGGTTGTAGACATGTTGATCAATTTCAAATGGTTTTTTGAGGATTTTAATATGTTTTTTGAGTAGATATTGTCGAGCTAGGTGGTTTTTTTTTTAAATTGAAAACGGAGCTTCGGATCAAAAGTTATGCCTCCTAGAGGTTTCATTGCAAAAGTGCACCTCTATAACCGATCGACTGCACACATGACAACCGACTGCACACATGACGAACGATTGCACATATGAAAATTGTTTGTAGGCCTACAAATGATCATCATGTATGCATATGGTCATCATGTGTGCAGTCGATCAGTTGCAGAGGTGCACTTTTTCAAGAAAACTTCTAGGAGGCATAACTTTTGATCTAAAGCTCCATTTTCATTTTTTTTAAACCACCTAGCTCGATGAGATCCACTCAAAAAACATATTAAAATACTCAAAAAACCATCTAAAACCAATCAACATGTCTGCAACCAACTGACACCTCTATAATTAATCGGTTGTAGACATGTCGATCAATTTTAGATGTTTTTTTGAGGATTTTAATATGTTTTTTATGTAGATCTCATCGAGATAGGTGGTTTTCAAAAAAATTGAAAATGGAGCTCCCGATAAAAATTTTTACCTTCTAGAATTTTTCTTGCAAAAGTGCACCTCTACAACTGATCGGCTGGACACATGATGATCGGTTGCACACATGATGATCTACTGCAAGCATGACGATCGACTGCACACATGACGATCAACCATGTTGTCATGTGTGCAATCGATCGTCATGCTTGCATCCGATCGTCATGTGTGCATCTGATTGGTTTTAGAGGTGTACTTTTTTAGGGAAACTTCTAGGAGGAATAACTTTTGATCCAGAGCTCCATTTTCAATTTTTTTAAAACCGCCTAGCTCGATGATATCTACACAAAAAACTTAGTAAAATCCTCAAAAACCATCTAAAAATTACTAATTGAAACCCTCTGGAATTGACCTACACCTCTGGAAATAGTTTTCAATTGATTCACCATGGTTTGAAAATATTTGGTGAAAAATGAATGCAATTCACCATGTATCCTTCGATAAAATTTGTTGGGATTTCAAGACAATTCGCCTTGATTTTATAAATAGATTTTGGGGTCGACCCCTTATGCATAACCTTGTGTGTGATTATCATACAAATCACTGTCATACTATAGGATTGAGGATTTTATTGTTGTTTGCCACTGAATGTCTCATAGTGTGTTGTATTAAATACTACATCCTATAACAAACTATGACGTATGATAGGTGAAGCTCTACAAGGATTCAACCATACAAGGATTGTGTCACATAGTTAAGACCATACCATTTCAAATCTTAATTTTATACAAATGTGATAATAGTCTTATGACTATCATCTTGATTAGTTCCTAAACCTATTATTCCACCATTTCATTATTGGGATTCTCACCACTCATGCTAAATTTAGCATTATTGCCATTGCTAGAGTAATGAGGGCCAAGTAAGAATTAGTACACATGAAGAAAATAAGGTGGATGACAAATACATTATCATGAGAATGTGGAATATGAGGTCATAGAGAGGACCAAGTGCCCATGAGGAGAAGCACAAGGATCCTTAAAAGAAGTAATATAACTAATCAAGCACTATAGTTGTGGGAAATAAAAGAACTAATTATCGAATGATTTTGGAGTTCACAAGAGGAGGAAAACAAAATATGTCAAACATTTTTGTTAATAATAAAGTACAAAGTACCTCAAATAGCTCAAGTAAATATTTGCATAAGTGAAGGTGCCAATGTGGAGTGTGTTTATAAAGACAAACACTAGATGGTAACACCCGAGAAAGTAGGGAATAGTTTGTTAAGGAGTGCAAAGGATGAGATTCAAACATCAAATAAACCACACATGAGTGTTTAGGTGAATAGACCATATCCATAGTTCTTTTATTTGTGAAGAAGATCAAAAAATGAAGGTGCACTAGAGTTTGGAAGGAGACTATTTGAAGGAAACATAGAAGGTCAAGAGACACCATGAGTGGAAGAGGTGCTTAAGACTAAAGTAAATAAAATGGAACAACCAATATATCCACCAATAGAGCCATTGTAAGTGATAAAGAAGTGAGAGAGGATACCCACTTACCAATGGCTAATATTGCAAATAAAGTGGGCAACCAAAAATACCTATCCTTTATAGGAGAAGGAAAAGAAGATCATGTAAGGCACATAGGAACTCAAACAATGATTTCAAAATAAAATGGGGTAAGATGACCTAAAGAATGGTTAATAGTTGTTTTCTAATATATTGCAAGGAGTCACAATAGATTGGTACTTAAAAAATAAAGTACCCAACCCTTCACTCAGAATTCAAAGAAGAATTTAAACCTTTAAGGGATGATACACATGTTATAATTAAAACTTATTCTACTAAATATAATAGGGATGAAGATATCAAGACTTATAATCAAATATTGAAGAAACTCATGGACAATGCATATTGTATTATTTAAAAGTACTAGGACATGTGATCAACAAATGCTCATTCAATTTAAGAGGTGCAAGGAACCAAACAAGGGTAGTGCAATGCAAAAAAAGAAGAAAAATCAAATACCTCTAGGAATGGGTAAGGCAAAGCCAATGATGGTTATAGGAATAATCGTAAAGGAGGCATGCAATACCAACAAGGCAATCAAAATGGTGGTCAAAGTCAATTAAAATATGATTTATATGGAAGAATGATCATTCAATGTCAAAATTATTAGGCATGGGGATATTTTGTGAAAAATTATCCCACTCCTTAGGTAGGAAGAATAGCATGAAATAATGTGCCACAAATGTGTCGATGGTGTGGTCCAGGAAATCATAAGGAGGTGAATTATCCGAAGAAGGCAAGTACAAGCAACTCGTAGAATGACAATTTTTATTGACATTGGGGAGCCTCCTATGGAGAAAAATATATAGAGGAGGATGTACTTATTGTAATAATGAGATAAGTAAAGAAGGATTAGTACCCCAATCTTGCCATAAAAAAGGAAGATGACAGGAAGCACAAAAATAATAGAATATGAGATAGAAAATCCTAAGCAAGAGAGGCTAGAAGAGTAGAAGAAGTTGAAGAAGCTATTAAGCTTAGACTAGAAATACAAATTTTGAATACAACAATAGAGGAAAAGGTATCAAATTTTTTTTATGTTGGAAGTATTACATTATTTGGCCCCCTTGTAAATATTAGTTTAGGAGTATGATTTATATTTTATCTAATGTATATGTTACTATGTAAAAATTATAAAGATTCAAGTGAGAGAGTGAAGAGTCACTTCTTATGTGGCAATATGTAGTTCTGAGAGTTTTTTCTTAATATGAGGAATGTGAAAGGATGTATCTCCCGGATGTTTGAGGAGAGCAATAGTTAGAGTATTGAAAAGTCATGTAAAGTTATATATTGGAGATAAAGCTCCATGCAATGTAATCTCTTTGAATCAATATTGTAATCTTTTGATATTGAATATATTTGTGAGATATTATTGTTATTCCATAAATGTGATTCATTGTTATTTGCGAGTGGTATTTATCTTATTTATAGTTGATCCTAGATAATATTCTTCTATGATAATCTGGAAAAAATTCCAATGGTGATATCAGAGCCATAGGTTTCGGGTTGTAGAGAAATCAAAATTATAGTATAGAAATTTTAATTCGGTTGAAGATAAAAGAACATAGTTATAGCTTTATCTATACTCTCTATCTTGATTGTAGTATTGGTAGAAGTAAAAATTACAAGTTTCTCATCATCTTGCTCGCTACTTTAATTATTATCCTATACAAGATCAAGGATATGACCATGATCCACATTTAGGTCTAAGTCAATGGAGATATATCTAATAAGGCCTACAATAAATAATCTTCATTCTCCTAATTGAAATTTGAAAAGCATGTGTGGGGTAAAAACTTGAGCATTCCCAACCTTGGATGGATCTCAAAAACATTGCCCCAATAAGGTAAAAGCCATACTTCGGGCAGAAGTCTTCGCCCCAATTTTTTCTCTGTCACTCTCAAAGTTTTACCCAAGCAGAGAAGTAGACGAGGGCAGAGGTTTAGGAGGTCATAAAATCAAGGTTAGTCTCAAAATCCCACCTAGGTTGGGCATAAGTTTAGAAAGGTTGTGAGGGTGGAGCTATTCCAAAATTTCATCTAAACAAGGCAAGCGAGATAGAGAAATAGGCAGTTGATGGTGAGGAAAACTACTCCAAAGTCCCATCGTGAATAAATAAAATGCTACAGTGGGTGGAGAAATAGGGAAATTTATGGGTTTCCTCAGAGCTCAAAACCCCACTCAGGATCAATACTTAGCAAAATGGGGTAGAAAACTAGATCAAGTCCTAGCCTAAAGGTTCACCCTACATAGAAGCGAACACCTAGTAGAATTAAAAATTAATGAATATTTATGGAGAATCTAGGAGCCTACCATAGAATCCAATTTTAAAACTCAAGGATTTGACTTCCTACCAGAGCACTGCATTCAAAGTGGAAGTAGGTTGCAAATTGAGTTAATGCTCCAAAGACCCTGGTCCCAGGTGTGAATATGTAAAGTATAGTAGCTTCGTTGGATGTAAAAGTAGACTGAGAAGTTAGATGAATATATCTAATGCAGTAAATCTAGATGATGCAAATATGATCCATTAGGGGTAGAATATTTGTAGAATATTTGTAGAGGCCAACTGCTCACTGCTATGATGGCACCTTATTAATTGATTTTGACTGTCTAGAAAATGGAGGGGGGACCTCATGTTTATAAATAGTATAATGCAATGTATTATTGGGATCGACTCTTAGCTTTTATAATTTGTATGTAATATTTGAAGCATACTGAATACAAATGAACTATTATTTGGCCTTCAAGCACTTTCATGTATGTATGAACATTACGGTTGTTTATTTCTGCTAAAATTGGTGAATGAATTAGTCTTAATTTTGCATTTTGGATTTTACTATTTATTCATTAATTTTATAATTCACAATCAAACACTATGTGTTGAATGATATTGAAATGTGCCATTTGGTATGTTAGATGGTTCAAGTGTATGTTGTTTATGTTTTAATTATGATCTTACGTATATCTTGATGCGACTAAACCATGCTTTTATAACTTAAGGTTTTAAATTAGATTTCTCTTTTTCTCTTTTTTATTAACCCAAAGTAGTTAGAACCTTTTAAGCAACCATTCTACTCCAAATATTGGCCATAATTCTTACTATCTTGTGACCATTCAATGTTGGTTGAGTCTATGGGTGCACAACTCCTTCCATTATATGCATATTTTTGACCAATAGTTTTTGGCATACCCAGTGGGACTTAAAAGTCTCATTAGTAGTTTAGAGTAAGGTGATTACCTATTATACTCAATCATCCATTAATCACTTGGTGACTTAGTTGGTACAGTAACCCATAATGCTTTTTTTTAATGCAAATATTTCATGTTTAAAAGACATAGAGCTAGTTTTTCTGAAGATCCTATTGAGTTTTTGAGTTATCTTTTGTTTCACACCCAAATTTCTTAGAAACCAAGACCATAGTGATTTTGATTTTGATTTTGAAGAGTCTTTTACCCCTTAAAATTGATGGCTTAAAATCAAAATCAGAACCTAGGATACCCCACCTGGTACCATACTGGTCCTCTTAACCTCACCAACCAAAATGATATTCCTATGATAGCCTTGAAAGCTTTACCTACATAGGATGGCACCAAGAAGACTACACATGAATATTGTCAGCAGTACTAGCTATTGTTCACAATATCTAAGAAGAGGATGTCATGATAAGATTTATGGTCATCTCTTTAAAGGGAAAAATGTTGTATTGGTATAGGAGATTCCCTAATGGAAGTATTAATTCATAGGAAGACCTGACAGGAATATTGGTGGTATAGTTTAATGAGTAAATTAACAAATTATCTATGCTTACTCAATTTTACTGCTATACAAAAGCACCCTCAAGAGAAAATAGTTGATTTTAATATTATATTCAATCGCATCTAGAAAAGGGTGCCTGAAGATCTTCGACCAACTATTGAGTAGGCTATATATTATGATCTGAGAGCATTTAGTTTAGATTTAAGCTTAATGATAAGGCAATAAAGCATTTTAACTTGTCTTCAAATGTTATAGGAAGCCATTAAATCTGAGAAGCTCCTTATAGCCATTGGTCGACTACCACCTACACCCATAATACCTATTATCCCAGAGATCTTCCATAACCAACCACAACTTGTGTCTTCAATACCAGCTTACCCTGTGATTCCACCCCTAGTGAATGTACCACATTGGCCTACTACTTCAATTGTACCAATCTTACCAAAAATACCTATATTTCCAGCACTCCCCACTTCTCCCGTAGTCCCAACAATTTCGACACCAAACCCACAATCTACCCTCCTGCTAGATATGCAAAATACTATGAAGAATATCTCTAATGAGATTACCCTTATGAAGAGAAGGGAGGCAAAAAGGAACTTCCAACCTATAATATTCCCTTATGTGTCCAAATATCAAGCTGCATCTACTAGTAAGCCCCCTGAAAGAACAAACACTATTCTTGTAAATGAAGAAGTGAAAACCTCCTCTTCCACATACTAGTCTGAAAATTGGTGTTCTACATGCAATGATCCCCATGCAGAAAACACCTGCATGATGCATAAATATTATATGAAAAATGTGGTGGTGGAAAGGATGGAGAAGGCTCAGAAAGAGTATATTAACATGATCAGGGAAGGAGAGCATAATTTTATGATGTTGGCTATTGAACAAGTCTTTGTCTTGACCAAATCTAGAAAGAAGCCATTGCAAGTAAATCCAAAAGAACTAAATCTATTGAAGATCCCCAATGATACCAAAGAGACTAATGAGAAAAATAAGTATATCCCTCAAATATCCTCTATCCAGAGGCTAATCACTCAATAGAAAAAGGATAATGCACCCAATGCAACACAATAGAAGGTAATGTAGACACAAGAGGAAGCTAGAGATAAACTAAAATATCCATCCTTAACAAAGTGGCAGTGGATAGAGGTGACTCAAGAATACCATAGTAAGTATGAGCCACTCCATAAATACAAAGAAAGGTAACCTGTAGCCTTTTCCTTCAATATCATTGAATAATTGAAGAGAAGACCCTCAAAAGTTAGCATGTACAATACTTTGCTAATCTTTGGATAGATTGATTTACTGCAAGCAACACTCAAGTTGATAAAGAATCAGAACAAGCTACTGCCTGAGAAAAATATTATCTAATGGAGTCCTATTATGGGGTCAAGTAAGAACAAACCTTATCCATTTTATCTATCTTTATAAATGGAAGGATGGATAGTACACAATTGTATGATTGACTCAATTCCGCTACAATTATGCCTAAAGTTGTGTATGATATTATGGGTATGGAATACACAAGAAGTTATCCTAGAGTATTGAAATTAGATGCAAATTTTGTCAAGACTATAGGGGTCATCAAGGACATTCTCATGGTGTTACATAGACTACCCCAAGTTACAATCATATAGAAAATCATGGTGTTGGACCTTGGGGCCTATTTTAGAATGTGTCTATCAAGGAAATTTACTTCCAAACTGGGAGGCTCCCTTTCCCTGGACTATTATCACATGGAGATACCATTCAAAGGTAGAATAGTGAATATTTTCTTTGAGAAACTCTCTTTATTTCATATGTAAAATCTATAAGAAGCAGGTCAACAGGATAATATAGTGGGCATAATTATAGAAGAAAAGGACCTGATGGAGGAAGTTCTAGAGGAACTTCAATCTGAAGACAAATTTTCTTTGAAGAACTTCAATACTATAATAGAAATTGGAATGGGAACTTAATCCATTCAGAAGTTGAAGATAAAAAATCTAGAGAAGTTGACACCTACATCAGTTCAACTTTAGAAGCTGTATTTTTATGGAGCAAGGTGTAAAAATGGTGCAGGAGTAGGAGTGGTGTTTTTATCACCTATAGGAGTTCAAAATACCTCATAGATTCACATGGAGCTACACTAATAATGTAAAAAAGTATGAAGCCTTTAACCTAGGATTAAAGAAAGCTGAGAAACATAGAATTAAGTAGCTCCAAATATTTGAAGATTCTGAGTTAGTAATTAATCAAATTACTGAGATGTGTGTAAGCATGCAACACTATCTCAAGGTATATAGGAATAGAGTCTAGGACTTATTGGAGGTCTTTGAGGCCCTGAATATCAAAGCCATCCATAGAAACCAAAATACCCATGTTGACACCCTGGACATCATGGGAACCAGTTATTACCCTGTATCAAACTTCATACATAGACCCAATATAGTAAGGTTGATATATTGACCTTTCTTATCAGATAAAGATATATTTAGGTAGATATTTGAAAGTGATGAATAGATAATAGACTTATTAATCTAGGAAATGGACTATTCTACTGGACCTATGAGAGATGAAGATCAAGAAGAAGAAGAGGAATTCCTCCAGCTAAAAAATAACCACATACCAAAAGGTCTAATTACCTTGGAGAGTTTGTTTGACAACAACAACCACCCAATAGGTCACATGATTAAAATTGATGCTAAGGGATCTAAGGAGATTTTAGTAACCATAGGGAAGAGTCTTAAGGTGAGCGTAGATTGCTCAGAAGAAGAGCTAAATCAAATATAGAATCTTTGCAAAAGGTATGATGATATTATCGTTTGGACATATGATGACCTCAAGATTTATAACAAGAACAACATTCATCACACCATTGAATTGGAATCAAATACAAAACTGATCTGATAGAAGCAAAGGCCAGTAAACCCAAAGATTGAGGCCCTAATAAAATATGAGCTCTTGAAGTTGCTTAATGCCAAGATAATATACCCCATTAGGCATTCTACCTGGGTGGCAAACTTGGTTCCAATAAAAAAAAATGGAGACATTAGGCTCTATGTAGAATTTTGAAGCCTAAATAAAGTTTCTCTAAAAGACCATTATCCCTTGCCACAAATTGATCAGATACTATACATAGTAGCAGGAGCGGAGAGATTTTATCTGCTAGATGGATTTTCTAAATTCAATCAAATTTAGGACCAAGATGAAGACCAATACAAGACAACCTTCACCACCAAATGGGGAACCTTCACCTATCAACGAATGCCATTTGGGTTGTCTAATATGGGAGCCACCTTCAAGAGGGTAATGAATATGGTATTTGGTTAACTAGTGAATAGAGTGATAATGATCTATCTAGATGATATGACTATATTTTCTCTTAGAAAATAAGATCATATAGTGCACCTTACACTAGTCTTTGAGAAATGCAGGAAATTTGAGATATCACTCAATCCAAAGAAATTGGTGTTCATCGTCCAAAAAGGAAAATTGTTGGGATATGTCGTGTCCAAAATAAGGCTTGCTATTGATCAAGATAGAGTAAAAGCTATTTTATATTTACCCCTTATTATTAATAAGAAAGAACTCCAGTATTTATTTGGATAGATCAACTTTGTACAGAATTTTATCTCTGATTTTTCTCAGATAGTTAAAACCATGATAGAGAAGAAACATGTAGAGTTTAAGTGGATTGAAGCATGACAGGATGCTTCTAGAAGTACCAAAGAAGCAATTTCATGATACCCAATCCTTACCAATCTGGATTACTCCATGGATTTTATTTTATATGCATTTAGAGCAAAAGAGAGCTATGCTATAGTTCTTACTCAAAAGGTAGAAGACAACAATGAAAGGTTAATCACTTTCCTTAGTCCAACCCTGTAGGAGCATGAGAAGTACAATTTTCTTGAGAAATAGGTTTATGCTATTATGAAGTCCCTAAAAACATTTTGGCACTTTCTTTCTCAAAGTAAAGTACTCGTGTATATGGTGCATCCAGACATCAAAAGTTTAATTATACAAGGGGATCTGGGTGAAAGAAGAGCGGGTTGGCCTACAAAAATTTAGGATTTTAATGTAGAAATCAAACCAATAAATCTAGTAAGAGGAAGGATGCTCTGTCAACAAATGGCCCAATATATGGCTATGGAACCTAATATGTATATAGAGGAAGGCAATCCCATAAGGCAAGAAGAAATGCATGTGTTACCAATGACCTAGATCACTCAATTAGTACATTATTTTAATTCTAGGAAGTATCTTAAAGGATTGACAACATCTTAGAGGAGAAGATATAGATTGCAAGCAAAATATTATGCACTAATCAATAATGTGCTATACTAAAGGAACTTTTACAGAGTACTCTTGAGGTGCATACCTCTAGAAAGGTCTAAGAGGATTCTAGAAGAATTCCATATGGGATTCTCAAGAAGGCATTATTCTGACTAGACCATGTTAGTCAAGATGCTGAGAGCTAGATTCTATTGACAATCGATTTTCTTTGATGCATTAAAGTTTGATTGGGCATGTGACAAGTGTCAAAGATTCATTGGTAAATCCAAACATGATGCCTTGCATTTACAGCTAATATTAGTAAAGTAGTTGTTTCAATAGTGGGGATTGGATTTCATTAGTTTCATCAATCCAAATTCATCAGCCGATCACAAATATATTCTCACAATAACTGACTACTTCACAAAATAGACCAAATCAAAAGCCACCAAGCATGTTAACCAACAAATAGTCATTGATTTCTTAGAATGGTTAATAAACAGGTTTGGAGTCCCTACCACCATTGTATTTGATAATGGTACATATTTCATAGGCACCAAAACCATCGATTTTGCTAGAAAATATGGTATCTACTGGAATGCATATTCAAAATATTACCCACAGGGAAATAGTCTGGTTGAGGCTATTAAAAAAAAATTACTAAAAATAATCAAGCGAAGCATAGAGCACAATCCCAAAACATGGCACCTACTTATTGATCGAGCGCTATGGATAGATAGAATCATACCTAAGAAATCACTAAAAATATCATCCTATACATGTTAGGTATGAAGACAATATGTGACAAGCATGTCATATAGATGTCTGACCTACTAGATATCTGGGTCAAACATCTAGGCAACAGGCCATATGTTTGACCTACTATACATTTAGGTGAGATGTTTGGGATGCCAGATGTCTAGGCTTCTAGACATCTAGGCTTGCAGACGTCTGGGCTTGACATCTAGGATGCCAAACATCTAGGCTGGTAGGCATTTGGGACTAATGTCTCGACAGCCAGACGTCTAGTCTGGTAGACATCTAGCCTAAAATTAAGCCAAGTAGACGTCTAGGTAAATGACAAGAATGTGAAAGATGAACAATCTTGGGAGCGAAAACGAACAATTTTTTGGAGGCTTCTATTGCAAGAGGAAACGAACAGTTTTTGGAGTATTCCTTCTATTCTATAAAAGGGACTTGACCTCTTACATATGTAATGGTGAGGTTGTTGAAAATGTTGAAATACGTGAATATAAATTTTGCTAAAAATAATAAGAAAGAGAAGTTGCCATTGCCCCATGGTTTTTCCTGCACATTGCAGGTTTCCACGTAAATCTCTGTGTCACTTGTGTTACTATTTTTGTGTTCTATATTTTTGTTATTGTGCTTCCTCTTGCAGGTGATAAATCTTGGAGTTTTTCCTAACATCTGGTATCAAAGCTAATGTTTTGTGTGAGTGGGAGCTGCAGTAATGACAAAAGGTGTAACCAATTTTGAGATTTAGAAATTTGATGGCAGGAACTTTGCTCTATGAAAGATGAAGGTGGAGGATTTGCTGGTTCAGAATGAGCAAGTGCAATCCTTGAAAAGGATCACGAGTAAACTTAGTAGCATGAAATATGAGGAGTGGGTAACGCTTGACAGGAAGGCAGTTTCTACAATCTATCTCTGCCTAGCAGACTTTGTCTTGTTCAATTTAGCTAAAGAAAATATCGTAGAAGCCCTTTGGAAAAAGCTTGAAAATTTGTATGAAACAAAATCAACAACTAACAAGGATTTTCTAAAAAAGCAGCTTTATAGCTTGAGGATGAAGGAAATTTCATCTATGGTAGATCATTTTAATGAGTTTAATACTCTAATCAGTAAACTGGTTTCATTTAATGTGAATATGGAAGATAAAGATAGAGCTATCACCCTACTTTTTTCCCTCCAGGACACTTGGGATCATATGGTGATGACCATCAGCAATTCATCATCAGGAAATCTCAATATTGATGATGTGGTAGCCACTTTTTTGGCAGAAGAGTTGAGGCAAAAAATATCTCTAGAACCCTCAACCAATGAAGCCCTATCTGTGAGAGGTTGATAGTTCAAGGGGAGTAAACAAGGTAGAAAATAGTCTAGATCTAAGTCTAAAGGATGTAAGCATAAAGGGAAGTGTTGGCATTTTGGGAAGCCAGGACACTCCAAGAAGGACTATTGACAATTAAAGAATGATGAAAAGTAAAATCAGCCATCAGCTAAGGCCAGTGCAGCAAATTTAGGAGAGACGACAACATGTGAATCCTTCTCTATTAGTAACAGTAGATCATTTTTATATACCTAGGTTTTGGACTCAGGTGCATCCTTTCACATGTCTTCCTATAGAGTTTATTTAACAAATATCAACCATACTATGGTGGAAAGGTCTATTTGGGTGATGATCATCCTTTAAAAATTGTGGGAAGAGGGGATATAAGGATCAGACTAGACGATGGTAGAGAAAAGATGTTATGTGATTGCGACATGTACCCAATTTGAGGAAGAATTTGCTCTCAATAAAAATGATGGATAAGCTAGGATATTTTGTCACCTTCTATAACAACTACCACAATATTACCAAAGGAGCTCTTGTAGTAGGAAAGGGAGAATATTATAAGACTTTATACTATTTATGCGGTGATACGGTGACAAACCATGTAGCAGCAACAACTTCTATTCAGGATGCAGTAATGATATGACATCAGCGCGTAGGCCATATGAGTGAAAAAGGCCTAAAAATTATGCATGTCAGAGGTATGGTTTATGGTATTAAGTCTTGCAATTTAGACTTATGTAAGCACTGTATTTTTGGTAAACAAAATAGGGTTCATTTTACTGCAAGTCCTGCTAAGAGTTCTGATTTTCTGCAACTTATACATTCAGATATATTTGGACCAGTCCTCACTCACTCCTTGAATGGTGCCATCTATTTTTTGAATTTTATAAATGATTATTCTAGGAGAGTGTGGGTTTACTTTCTGAAGAAGAAGTTAGAATCTTTTGCATAAATTTAAGGAGTTCAAAGCACAAGTAGAAAAGAGTTTGGGTAAGTTAGTTTTGTATCTCAGGTCATATAATGGGGATGAATATTGCTCCAAGGAATTTGATAAATTTTGTATGCAGGAAGGTATTAAGCACCATAATATTATACCTTACACTCCACAACAAAATGGTGTGGTTGATAAGATGAATCACACAATCATGGAACATGCAAGAAGCATGCTTAGTACAACCATGTTGGCGAAAAATTTCTAGGTAAATGTTGTTAATACAACTATTTATCTTATTAATAGGTCACCTACAACTGCATTGGATGGATAGATTCTAGAGGAGGTTTGGTGTTGTAATCTAGTTGATTACTCTCATTTGTGCACCTTTGGCTATGATGCGTTTTCCCATGTACCCAAAGAAAAAGGTCCAAGCTTGACCCGAAATCAAGCAAATATGTTTTTCTTAGCTATGGAGATATAGTGAAGGGGTATAGACTGTGGGATCCTACTGCCCACAAGGTAATTATTAGCTAGGATGTAATTATTGATGAAAAATCCATGCAAAGTAAGGAGGTACAACAAAATCCTAATGTTGTACCTGTTGAAGTAGAATTTAGTGAAAATGAACATGTTGAAGTTTTTTATCAGCATGTAGAACATCAAGTAGAACAGAAAGTAGAGCAGCCACAATGGTCACAAGACCAAGAGCCACAATAGACATATAATTGAACTAGAAGATCTACACATCCACAAAAGTGTTCAGAAAGGTATTCTCATGTGTATTAGTCCTCGTTTGCTTTGTTAACTGAAGATGGTCAACCTAGTTCATTTCAGGAAGCTAGAGAATCTAAGAATGCAAAAAAGTGGAGGAAATCTATGGAGGAGGAAATTGAGACACTTTGAAAGAATAAAACTTGGAAACTTGTGGATATCCCACATAGAATAAATATTGTTGGAAACAAGTGGGTGTACAAAGTGGAGAAGAACAATGATGGGTTGTTGGAACGCTATAAAGCTCACTTGGTGGAAAAGGGCTATGTGCATAAGTCAGGTGTTGAATTTAATGAATTTTATCTCCAATCATAAAAATGACTACTATTAGAGTTCTACTTGCACTTGTAGTCGCACAGGATTTGGAAATGGAGCAGCTTGATATAAATATTGCTTTCTTGTATGGTGATCTCAAGGAAGAGATATATATGGATCAGCCTGAGGGCTATGAAGAAAGAAGTAAATATCATATGGTTTGTAGACTAAATAAATCATTGTACGGGTTGAAACAGGCGCCAAGGATGTGGTACATGAAATTTGACACCTTCATGAAGAGCCAAGGTTTCAACAGGAGTGAAGTTGACCATTATACATACTATAAGAGGTTTGACGATGGAAGTTTTATTATTTTGCTATTGTATGTTGATGATATGTTGGTTGAAGGCCCCAACATGAAGAAAATCATTGATCTTAAGGCTCAGTTGGCTAGGACATTTGAAATTAAGGATTTAGGAGTAGCAAACCAAATTTTAGGGATGAAGATACACAGGGACAAAAAAGAAAGAAATATATGGTTAAGTCAAAATTTGTATGTAAAAAATATTTTGTAGCGCTTCAATATGCATAATGCTAAACTAGTTAGTACCCCACTTCTTCTACACTTAAAGTTATCTTCCAACCAGTGTCCTAGAATGAAAGCAGAGAAGACAAGCATGTCTCATGTACCATATTCATTAGCAGTAGGAAGCCTCATGTATGCCATGGTGAGCACCAGATCGGATATTTCCCAAGTAGTGGGAGTAGTCAGTCGGTACATGGCAAATCCTGATAAGGAGCATTGGAATGCGGTGAAGTAGATATGTAGATATTTAAGAGCCACTTCAGATGTTACCATTATCTTTGGATTTGTAGTTTTGCAAGTTATAGGTTTTGTGGATTTTGATTATGGTGGAGATAGATATGGGTGAATATCCACTATAGGATATACCTTCACCCTTGCTGGAGGAGTGACGAGTTGGGCTTCTAAGTTACAGTTTGTTGTGGCTTTATCAATGATTGAAGCAAAATACATTGCAATAACTTATGCCAAAAAAGAGGTAATTTGGCTAGAGTGATTGTTGGGTGACTTCAAGGTAATGCATGAGAAAATTACACTGCATTGTGATAGCCAGAGTGTTATTTAGTTAGTGAAGAATCCAACATTCCATGATCGCACGTAACACATTGATGTCAAGTACCACTTTATCAAAAATATGGTGGAAGAAGGTAGGATCCTATTGTAGAAAATTGACACTAAAGTGAATCCTGTAGATATGCTTACAAAGCTGGTCAAGGTAGAGAAGTTTGAGTGGTGTAGAACTATTCTGGGCTTGTTGAAAAGTAACAAGGGTAGCATTGGGTAATTGGAACTAGATGAAAAAAATTAGCAGAAGAATTCTTGAATACTGACTTCAAGTGGGATAATGTTAGGTATGAAGATAGTATGTAGCAAGTAGGTTAGCTAGACATCTGACCTGCTAGATGTCTAGGTCAAACATCTAGGCAACATACCATATGTCTAACCTACTAGACATCTAGGCCAAACTTCTAGGCTACCAGACGTCTAGGCTTGTAGACATTTGGGCCTAACATCTGGGCTGCCAAACGTCTAGGCTGGTAGACGTCTGGACCTGATGTTTGGGCTTCCAGATGTCTAGGCTGGCAAACATCTAGGCCTGATGTCTGGGCAGCCATACGTCTAGGATAGTATACGTCCATCCTGATGTCAAGCCAATAAAATGTCTAGGTAGATGAAAATAATGCGTAAGACGAATAGTCTTGGGAGTGAAACCAAACAATTATTTGGAGGCTTTCGTTGGAAGAGGAAACGAACAATTTTTGGTGTCTTCCTTCTACTCTATAAAAGGTACCTAACCCCTTGCATATGTAATGGTGAGGTTTTTGAAAACTTTGAAATATGTGAATGTAAATTTTACTAAAAATAATAAGAAAGAAAAGTTGCCATTGCCCCATGGTTTTTCCTTCTCATTATAGGTTTCCACATAAATATCTGTGTCACTTGTGTTACTATTTTTGTGTTCTATATATTTATTATTGTGCTTCCTCTTGTAGGTGATAAATCTTGGAGTTTTTCCTAATAATTCCTTGGTATATGGAAAGGAGGTAATTCTCTCTATCAATTTGGAGATCCTGACTCTCAAATTCATGAGTGAGATAGAGGTAGAAAACTTCCTGACCATGGAGAAAATATTGGTACAGCTGATGCAACTAGAAGAAGAATTTGAGAAGGCATACAATAACCTATTTCATCATCAAGATGTTATAAAACATTGGTTTAATAAGAAAACCAAGAAAACCACACCAAAGACATTATTCTAAGGTGATATTGTCCTAAAATGGGATGCTAATCAGGAAAACCCAGGTGTTCATGACAAGTTTGAATATTTTTTGTTAGGCTTGTATCTCATCCAAATTTGCAAACATTCAAATGAATAGTAGCTATAGGATATGGAAGGAGGATTGCTCTCAATTCCTGTAAATGGTTAGTATCTTAAGCATTATGCTTAGTTTGAATCATGGTTTGGATTGTATATATGTAAATATTCCTTTCCCTTGCTACTATTTATTTCCTTTTAGTGTTGCTATATAAATTTTTAGAGCATGTAAATTTCTCATCCTCCGTCATAGTGTATTTTTTATCTAAGCATGCACTTAGCTAGGATGATGAGATAGTTCAATAGAAGCCATGCTGATGAGAAGTCCTCAACAGATCCAGAAAGCTAAAGTTGAGAGCTAACAAAGTTGGGTGGGGCAAAGAAATTCTAGGAACCCCATAATCATCTAGGCCCAAAACCCTACCTACCATGGGTGGAGAAATGAGAAACTAAGAGCCCCGATAGAATCTAAAAGTGTCACCCTAACGGAGTGGCAACAAATGGGTGGGGTAGAAAAATGGGCAAGCAATAAGGTGGAGGACACCAAAAAATATACCCTCACAACAAGAACTACTATAATCAAGATATGGTGAGACATTTGGGATATGACACTCTTCCCGAAAACCTCAAAATTCCACCTTGAAGAAGATCCATTCCTAAGAAAACTAGCACTTCAACTTCCTTCGAATGTAGACATGTGTGATAATTACACCGTGCCAATCATATATCAGAAGCACTTTTCTTTGATCCAATTTGTGGAGGATGCCATTAATATGGGACATAGAGAATATCAATCTCCATTTCAATGGTAGTGGCATGGTTTAATTGCCACCAAACAAACAAGATATTTCACATACCAAGAGTGCAAAAAAGGTAACATACTGCAAAATAAGAATTTGCTAGTGCACACGCCTCAGGTGAACACATCAGCACTGTTATTAAGGCCAATGTAAGTAAGGGGTACATCATCCAAAGCAAGCGATAGGCTATCATAAATAGTGGATCTTGAACTTGATTTGCTTACATCCAGTGGGACTCTAATAAAATAACGATAGCACAATAATAAAAAATTCTAATTTGAGAATAGTGCCCAAATATCACCATGCTAAGTTGATGAAAGTAGCATGTGTAAGCACCTTATTGGCTAGTGGCTCACCTCCCAAGGGAAATTCGTAGGGACTAACTGTTAGAAGAAAACTTGTTTCAAAGATGGATTTACCTTGGTTCAAGCAAATTATTTTTAATGGTCCTGATTAGCTCCCCAATTGAATCTCCAACCTAGTGCTATAATAAGGGAAATTGATATCTTATCTAGCTCCTTTCCTCTTTTTTTGGTTTTTTGATGCAGTGCTCAAAATAACAACAAAATATTGTAAAAAGTTAAAATCAAGGATTTTCGAATTTTGGTGGCGACCCATATCTAGAGAAAAAGTTTATGTGAAAATAATTTTAGGTCTAAAAATGATGAGGGCAAGAAAAAAATAAGTTAAAGGATTTGTACGAGGGGCTTAGTGACATGAAGATAACAAGTAGGGGTAAGATAAGAATTACTCACGAAGCTGCAACAATCTTTGCGGTAAAATCCTCCAACAATAGTCTAGCAATCCTCTCTTGGAGAAGTCAGATAAGTGCATATATAGCATTCCCTATTCACCCTTACCCAATCTGGTTCATGCCATTGTAGATTTTTATGATGCAACCACTAGTGTAGTATAAAATGCAGAAGGGAAAATGTTGTTTTACATAAATACTAGCACCATTCGAGAGGTGTTCTTTCCCAAAGCCTCCTTTGCACACGAACCTCAAGATAATGTGAAGTTGTGGGTCGCTGCCATAGATACAAATGAACAATGAAACTTGTTATACAAGGATACCTAAATAGTGGGTGATTGAAGCCCTTGGAAGATTACCAGATGACTACATGAACAACACCCGATCAATAATGGAGTTCAAAGATGGGGTTCAATCCATATTGTCTTTGTTGGCCATCCTGTTGGGTCTCTCATGGATAAAATTGTGCATCCACATCAGATGGTGATGGCATATGCTATTTCATGGGCCTTCAAATCCATAAGGCTTGATTGGGTAGATTTATTGTCCATAATCTTACAAAAGCAATTGGTGGACTATTAAAGCAAAGAAAGCAAAGAATTTTGGTATGTGTCACATTTGGCCTATTTTCTTTCTATAGCATACCGCGTGACAGACACTGTAGACTCAAAAATTTTGCACTCCTTTACCTTAGGCTAATGGATCCATGCCTAAAATGGGAGGTGGAAAATAGGGGATCTACACCTTAGACGAGAAGTACTTGTGTTGTACCCTCTTTGGTGTTTGTCGATGAATTGTGGTGGGTTCACAAGGAAACTATTAATGATGGTTTTCACATATATGAAAGTATGTAAGTTTGATGAATTATTTAGTAAGCATGCACCAATTTTTGGGTAAAATGAAACTATGCCTAAACTATATACATTTTAGATTTTCATGAAAACATCAACAAATAATAAAAACTAATGCAAGCTAATACAATTACCTATTTTTTCTTTTCTTTTTGTAATTTCTTTTATGATGGTTATGTGTAGAAAATAGAATAAAAATAGGAATGGAGTAATTAAGAACTAAAATAAACAAAATATAAACCAAATTTGCTTCACTTATCTGATACAGATGACTGATGCAGGAAAATACATGTTTTATGCAATGAATTTGCGTTCTAGAAGCTAGCAAGCAAATTTGAGTCCTCTAAAGATCTATAAATAAATTTTGCATAGGGCACTTAATTTTGGTGATTACAGTTTGGGGATCTTCTTAGGCCACTATAGATCTTATCTTTAGGGCATAATAGTCATATTCCCTATGTCTTTTAAAAAACCTTGCACAAGAAAATTGAATAGCAAAAGCATGCATAAATCTGAATCTAGATTGAATATGCGAATGGAATCTAAGAATGATTAAGTATTATTGAATGCAAATAAATCTAAAGTGATATGTATATGAAATTATAAATCTAAAAGTGTGATTTTACCTCCAAACCTGCACTTTCATGAATTCACAACCTAAATGCGAATACGCGATCCACAAATTTGATGATTGTCAGGGAACAAATTTGCTAAATGAGCAAAAAATAATAGATTTTCATCATGAAATACAAGTAAGTGATAATCTAAGGATTATGGAGTGAACTTATAGTGGATCACATAGTGAATCAAATCATTGGATACCTAAATAGTGATGGTAAAATGGTGGATCTAAGCAACAACAAGTCTTTCCTTGCAACTAATATCCATGGTAAGGTCTGAGGTGTAGAAAAATTGGTTCATCCAAACCCCATAAGGGGAGTGGAGGTCCAAGTTTCAAATCTCGGGCCTCATCGAACTGAACGCTTTTCCCTTTCTTGGTGCTTTCAGCAACGTAAAAGGTTTAAAATGATTATGGCATGACGATTATAGGTGTGAACTGTGCGAAGATCTGTGTGGCGGCTTCTAAGGCAGACAATGTAGAATACTTTGGTGGCCATAAAAGCTAGACATCCTGCCCAGATTCATGGCAGCTACTGATTCCACCATGTTAAAAAAAAAAAAAACTAATCTCCATGGTAGCAAAGAGACCCTGTTCTAGCTTATCATACCTACAAGAAAAATATTAGATCTTTGCTTTCTAAGTTAGAAAATAAGATTGATATGAATTTATTCATAAGACCTTAGTTTATATTTTAGCCTATCATCTCACTAGTCAACTATTGAACTGATTATGGAGGTTGAACCCTGGTTTTAATGGCTCTAATCGATACAAAATAGCTTAACCGTCATGAGATATATGATGCCAAATCAGGTTAGCTTGGGCTAATTTGGAGTTTTTCCAAATTAGACAAATTTTTAACTTGGTGATTAGGCCACGGAAACACTGGGATCTAACCATTTTAGCCACTAAGTCACAAAATCATGGAAAAAGAGGAATGCCAAATTAGTTGACACGTGGGAGAGAAGGATAAAATTTTAAAGAGAGGTGAATTTACGTATGTTAGGAGAGAGATGGAATTTGACATTCGTCAAATTTCCCTGTCTATATTTTACCCCCTCTTTGGCATATTTATGAACAATAAATACGTTAAAGAAAGATGCAGACACTTGAGTGGAGGTGGCAATGGTTGATGTGGGTAAAAAGGAATAGATGATTCTGAATGAATGGTTCATGTGGGATTGATGCTAGAAAAATGATTACTAATTTTTCTAGTTAGGGTGCCCCCTCAAGTTTCATGAGGAATGCCACATTTCTAATGGAACTCGAAATGACTGATGGAAGAGAAGAGTGGAAAATAGAAAAAAATGACAGAGCTTTGAAGATAAATGGCACTTGCAATCCATAGAGTAGAATTTGTGTGGAGAGACAATGATGGAGAAGCTAGGAGGATTTGGATAAGTGGAAAATTGCTTTGTGTGATTTTTTTATTTTTGTTTTTTTGTTGATGTATGTTGTAAATGATCTAAATGGTAATGCATGTGATTTTGCATGTTTTGAATGGTCTAAATATATGATGATTGTATATGTTCTTTTTTATTAGGAGTAATACCATACTTCATTTTTACCTTTTATGTGTTATGTTAATGCAAAATATGTTTGTTATTTTTTGATGATTTTACATAATAATGCTTATGGTCATGTTTTGATTTCTAATGCACTTTTTATCATGCTAGTCATGATATGATTGAAAAAGAATAATATGTGATGTGATGGAGTGTGATTGATATTTGTAAAGTGTTGTAATTTGATTTTTGTAGAAAAGTGTGTTGGGAAATATCCCCTTATGATTTTTATCAATCAACAATAGGTCTCGATGATGTGTGCTTGTGTATGACTTTTTATGGAGGTTGCCCCTCAGATGTGGTCATGAAGCAAATCCTGTGTGAGGTTTTGTTGTGATGTTGACATCAAAGGGGTATGATCCAAAAGGTGTTTGAAATTGTTGTTTAAATAAGGTATAGTATGAGTGATTGGGTATGATTAATGGGATAGAGGGTTTTTGCTAGGTATAAGAGTCCTGGTGTGAAGTAAATATAAGAAAACTTTACTAAGCTTATCTCATGCCATCATCACAAAGTCCTTATGCAACTACATGACCAAGCAATTATGTATGAGTAATGCAACTTTTTATGTATGATAAGAAATCATGCAATATGATGAGGTGATTAACTGAAAATGCATTGTACTATGGTGGTAGATATGTAATGTAAGATTAACTGGTTGTTTTATCCTCAATTGCATATGATAATAGTCATATAGATCCATGAAGATATAATGACTTCAGCCAATTAAAACTCAAGGAAAATATTGGTTATTTCTGGGATGAAGTCAATTTTATCAAGAACCAGTGTGTGTGATTTGTGCATTCTTTTCCCATATTGATCTTAATTATGATACAAATATCTCAAAAACCAAGTGTGTGTGCTTATGAAGTTCATTGACCAATTTTGAGTGAGGTAATGATGCAAACCAACTTAAGAACCATTGTATATACAAATGATGAATTATTTACCTTGATTTGTACGTGGTTGGACTTAACTTACTTTGTAATACAAACCACCATAACATAGCTCATCCATAAGTGGACATTGGTTTGTTTAAAATAATGTCACTAATATAATAGACATGTCACCATGCGTAAGACTACCTCATTGGCAAGCGGGTTTCATTCAACCCATTTTTGTAATGGAGATCATCCCATAGCTTTTGAATAACTAAGGATTCCAAGGATTCAAGCTCATACCTCATTTTCTTTTATTTCTTTGATTTTAGGATTCTTGCTCCTTTTTATGGTGAACAAGGGAATTTATTTACTTTGTGGTAAAAACCACTTTTTATTTTTAGGGATACTTGCTCATTTTAGTGGAATATCAAGGGATTTTATTGCTTCAGGTAGGGGGAAGCTTGTCCTTTTATCAATTCTCAATATTCTAGACCATGTGCATAATAGGATAGCAAGGGAAACCTTTCGCTTATGGGGCTAGGACTAATATGTAGCATCATATTTCCTTACACAAAATCATACTTAGAATGTATAAATGTGTTTTGGTTAAAAAGTGGTAGAATCAATTTGCAAAACTTAAATTTTTTCTTAATTAGAAATGTGTTTTGATTTGGGAGAGATTTAATCAAATATCGAGAATCAAGATTTTATTAAAATATGAATCCTGTGAGTGACTCAAGATAAACTTTTAATCATTGCAAGGAAAATATTGACATTGACTACGAATCTTGACGTCATCATTTGATATTTAAACTCCATAATAATTCGATGTGACTATTTCACATATGCAATTCAACTAAACAAGCTTTGGGAAATGCAAGATGCAGCTAAATGATAGATGATTGATGGTTTATGTAATATAATGTGGAGATGATAGTTGTTCTAGATGAGTTGTATGCAAACCTAAATGGAATGCATAGGTGAATGAAAACAAAAACTTCAAAAGGCCATACAAAAATGATAAGATGTATTGAACCCGCTATGAGTGTAATACTTGCTAAAGGTCAAAAATAGAAGAGATATACCCGTTGGTATGTATGCTTGCAAATGGTCAAATTGAGGCTGCTCCTTGCTCATGACCATGAAGCTATCCACTATGGGGCATTGAGATGATGGGAATGATATTTCTAAATCAAGTACTACTCAATAGAGGTATACATTAAAGTGCATGAATCAAGGACAATGGAGCGAAACAAGAACTATATCCCTCACCTTGGGGAGATATAAGCAATGAAATTTTTTTAAGGTAAAGAGATATAAAATGGCATGAGCGAATACAATGATGGAAATGCAATGATTGAAATGCAAACTAGATGAGAATGCAATACCTATGTATAACTTTTGTTTTATTTTATTTGATTGTCTCTTTGTTTTGATGATGGAATTGGTGGTATATACAAGATGATCTATATACACTATACAAGGTGATTTGTGCATTACATTTCTAAGGTGACTTCAAAATCAAAGGAGGTTTTGAACAAAGAAGTTCCTTTATAGATTTTTCTTCAACAACCTTTGCACAAAAATCTATGCATTCTCAAAAAAATCATTTTTCTTAACATAGGGAGGAGCAATCCCTAATTTTACAAGATCTTTGTAAGATAGTGGAGCAGGGATCTCTTGAAATGCAAAATATTGACTATCAAAATATGTATAATTTATCATATTACAGAACAAAATATTAAAGGGATAAGGAGGTCCCTCATATTCATCACCCTTTTCTAAGTATTGATAGCATGGAGGGAGCATGTTTTTAATATATGAATGAATGTTATACGATGAACAAGGGTTATCAGACATAGATAAAGAAGAGTAATTGATGGAAGACGATGTCGATGGTACAAAGGTAGATTATGGAGAATTTTGTGATTTGATCATTGAATAACATCCAAATGGTGTTGGGTCATCATGCATAGTGATAAATTAAATTTCAAATCTAAAATTCAAGCGTTGATGAAGGGTGGAAGGGACAACCCTCATCATATGAATCCAAGGGTATCCAAGAAGCAACTTGTAATGTGCAAGGTAAGACATCACATAAAATAAGGTATCCAAGACCTTGGATCCAACTCTAATGGGAAGGATTATAGTTCCACAATCTTCTTGGGATTCATTATTGAAATATTTTATGATGACACCCGATTCAGTAAATCTTCCTCTTTGAATCCAAGTCTCTAGAATAATTGATAAGTGCATAGATTAAGATAGGGACCATTATCTACTAAGATACTTTTGATAAATATTTGTTCAATAAATCCTATAATGTAAAGAGATAAATCTTCTTGCAAATACGAGGAAGGGATCTCATCATCATAGAATGAAATATGATTACTCCCAAGAGAACTCAAAATACTAGCAATATCTCTTGCTTATCAAATTGAGTTGGTTGATATTGGACTTGCTTTCTTGTATTCTTAGCTACGATATCAATAACATCGTTATGATGATACATGTTAGGATATGACACTTGATTGGTTTCTTGTTGTTGATGATTGAATAGGAAATTTTGGAAAATCCCCATGTCTTGATTAATTGTGGGTATTTGTTGTGTAAGAGGTTGATTGTTTGCTAGAGAATTGTAACCAATAGTGAGTGGAAAATCCTCTATAGCAAAAATACCTGCATCAATCAAGTCTTGAATTGCATGTCTCAACTTCTTACATGATTGTGTCATGTGTCCATCCACTCTATGATATTCACAATGTAGCTCAGGCTTATACCAATCTATTGTGGTATCAGGTTGTCTTATGGGAGGTAACTCAATATTGTTTGTATCTAGCAAATGTTTGAGGATTATAGACAATGGTTGATCAAGCTTAGTAAATTTACGTGGTGGAGGTTTTTTAGGGACCTTTAATAAAATTTTCTTAAAAGGATTGGTAATAGTAGAATTTAATGATTGATCACACATCTCTTTATGATCATAAGTGAGATGATAAGGTTGAGTGTGATTAAATAATGGAAAAGAAGAATTATGTTTAGGTTGAGAAGCATGATATGGATGCATGGTGGAAATGGTAACACCATTATAAGGAGGATTGAAAATGGGAGGATTGTTTTGTTGAGGTGGATATATAGTTTGGAAAGAAGAATATGGAAGTGGTTGTGACTGTAACAATGATGGAAAAGATTATAGAATGGAGAGTTGTGAAGGGATTAGTTGAGGGGGAGGATATGAAATGAGATGAGGTTGTGATAAGGGTAATGTTGAATATGAAGGAAGTTGTGAATGAGGTTGGTCATAATTCACTAATACATTTGGTGGAATACCCCCAACATTTCTGATTGAGGAAATGACATAAACAAGTTTATATTGAATTGGGCTATTTACAAAACCCATGATCTCTTCACCATTCCATAAAGTGGTAGTCATTTATTTATTTAATTATTTTTAGAAAAAATGAAATAAAAAATGAAAAACACTAAAAAAATATTTTTCTTCTAACTAAAATCCTTTCTTCAAAATATGTGAAAAGTTGGAGGTCTAGTTGTCTTGTTTTAAATTAAGCTTTCACCTAGATGCCCACATGAAGACACTTGGTGATAAATTCCAAGTCATGATGAAGCCCAAGACCTATCAATCCTCACCCAGTTTACCATGGTCAGTGATACACTTCTCTGAAGAGAAATGTGTTCTCTATTCCATGGTTATGATGGTTGTTATATTTGTTAGAATAATAATTATATCCTAAGTTATTACTAGGATAATTTATGTGGTTGATATTAGCTCAGTTAGTTATGATCCAATGGATCAAATTGTATGCCTTTGCTATTTAAGCAAGGCTTCTTTCAATGAATAATATCAAGTATTTCATTATTCTAACATGGTATCAGAGCGGACTTTCCCTACATTGTGAGCTTGAGGGAATTTTCCTCATGGTGGATTTCCCTCATGAAAATCCCCCACTTTTTTTTCCTCCCCATTTTTTTTTAATTTTTTTTACTAAGGGAGTATGCTCTCCATCTTTTGATAGATCAGAAACTAGATGGTTTAAAAAAAAATTAAAGTTTGGGAGGTCATTTTTTAGTTTTTAGGGTTTACAAATTTTCGGTTCATGGATTTTTGCCACAATTCAAGGTGGAGGCACTATGCTTAAGATTTTTCTTTTCAAACTATTTTTTGGATTTTTTTAGCCTCTGTAGTAGATACTACTATTTTGGCATTTTTAGCCTCCTATAGCAGTTTTCTGCACGTTTTGATTTTTTTAGCCTTGTAGCAGTTTCTCGTCGTGTTGTGGAGGATATCTACTATTAGAATCACATTTGAGGCATGTAGTTGGCATGTTGACATAATTCTATATGAAAGGATGATTCACTCTTAATCCCATAGGTTTTTCCAGGGGCTACATTTTTATTTCTTTGGCACAAGTTCCTACGCAATCGGCCTATACATTGTCTCTTCTGAAGGCCACGAAATGATGGAGCACACGCAGGGTATGGATAGATCTACAACCTCCATAATCGTATATTCTAGCAATTTTTGGATGCCATGTATGCAATCTGAATGAAAGCCAACATCGTTCACTTCATTTACTTTGTGCCCATGTCATATTTCCATTTCTAGTTGAACATTGAAATTATGTTGGTGCTTCACAACAGAATAGGCGATATTTGGGACCTGTTACTTTTTCACCGTGGACTGTATTTTTTCTCATTAGTTGGTTGGAGCTCAGTGGTGTGTTGGCACTCTATTAAAGTAATGAAAATTACAGCAATAATTTTTTTAATGCAAGACTTCCTGTCAGAGCCACCACAAATTTATTTTTTGTCATTCTTGATGTTGGTGGTGATCATCGCCTGAGCTGCAGTGTGGTGGTGTATGATCGATTACAGTCGAGACTTGGAGTTGCTAGTTGTAAGCACAGTTGTTTTTATTTCATGTGAGAAGTCCCTTTTCATGGGTATTTTGAATGTGGGGTGTCTCAATAATTAGTGTAGTTGTGCTACTATGATTTGACGTCATTGTTGCATGCCATGCCTTCCAAGAAATCTCATATTTTCCATCAAGCCGCCATTGTGGAGCAATAGGAATTGGGCTCATTAATGGATGAAGAACCTATTTTTTAATGTGCCATTTTCTTTGGTGCAAGCTCTGGCTATCATAAAACAAATACCACCGCTAAAGTCACCCAACTAGAAAAGAAAAAATAGATCTGGCGAGGACAAATCAACTGGTGCAAGGCGCACATAGCAAAGAAATTGATTGTAGTGCCAGTTTGTTGTTTACGCTTGGCAGGTTGCTATACTCCCTTTTCATCTTCCATTGTGGAATCTTGTTGGAAACAAATTGTTTTGGTGATGTAGTGGAAGATTTAATGGCGAGGAGGAATTTTTTAGAATATTTATGCAGTTCAAGTGTTTTAAGGAGACTGAAATGTCGTTTTACCAATTAAACAAGTTCCAATCCTCCAATTTTTTTTTAGACTGGGAGTATGCATATGTTAAGTTCTTTTGTTTCTTCCGCACCCTCATGGATTTGAAATGTGACACATGTATCCAAATGGATCAAAGTTTTTGGCCACCTGTTTGGAGAGAATGAAGTGTTTTCTTTTTCCAATAGATTTTTTAAGTCTTCTTTTTTACAACATCTGCAATGTATGCTAGGATACGGTAAAATGAGGGTTTCAGGTTCTAAATTGTACGAGTGAAGACTGCAGAGCATTTTGCCATAGATTACTTCTGTTGGAGAAATAGATTGATCTAAAAAATTCCTCCACACATTGTGGTCACCAGGTCTACTACTGATTGAAGTGAGTGCACAATCCCATGGAGATCATCGAGCATGTGTTTGTTGCATGATTTAAGGGTTAAAATCATCAAGTGGTTTTCTATTTTCTACTGAACCAATGGAACAACAATATAGCAGAGGCAACGACTACGAGGAGTTCCAACATTTTTATCAAGTGCCAATTTTTGATTTCTAGTGCCATGACATAAAATGGGCTTAGAATAGAAACAACCATGAGCAATCATAAAGGAGCTACAGAAGATAACATACATGAAGGTGGCCAGCTATCGTTAATATTAAAATCATCTTTTAACACCTACGATTTCATCGGCCTCTTATTGTTTGTTATGAAATTCATTGCTCCCATCGAAGCCAGAGGTGATTTCTTGTAGCCTTGTGCAACCCCCATATCCTATTCTACTGATGTTGGTGCTAACATGGTTAATAATACTGATTGGCAGACACAACATCGGTGTTATGATGTCTCTTCATGTGATCAAGTTATAGTTGGTGGTATTCATTTTAGTCTTTTCGATGAGTGGACTAATGCCACTTTTGGACTTAGCATTCCCAATTTTTGGTCTCGTTATATCTTCTAGCGCTCTTATGGTGGGCATTTTTGGGGCAAAGGAAACCTCGCACGAAGGTAGAGGTATTCCATGGGAGTCAGATGTTCCAGCTATATATACAAACATGGGCCTTTAATTTTTGTCTAGTTTTGATTGGTAGTGCTATTGTTTTTTAATAAACACCTATTTTTTTTCTCGATGTGTCATTTTTGAGCTTTTAGCATCTTCATCGGTAATTCGTCCTGTGATGTCGTGGATGTTGCGGTGCTCGTGACAAAAGCAAAAAATCAAAATACAAATAGTGAGCACTTGCGCTTCATTCCCTCTACATAAACAAATAATCTTTTATGAATTACCATCAGCGACAAGGCATCACATTTTTTGTATGGATTAATAGGAGGAAACATGCTCTATTGAAATTACATCAACCATTTTCATTTCTATCGACGACGTGAGTTTTTTCTTGATCGATGCAACGGATCAACTGTACGACATTCAATTGTAGCATTGTACATTTACCTGGCATCATTAATTTACCTGGTGTCCAAGCTTACGATGTTGGGGTTGTTCAAGAGTGGTGCGGTCGAGATCCATTGACGGTGGCATGAAAGTGGAGGACATCCATGGTGATCTAATTCGAAACGGATAGTGGTGAATCCATGAAGATTTTTTTTAATAAATTTTTGTTATAAATTTAATTAATGGCCAATACAATGGGCCCACAAACACCCTTGTGTGGGTAATTTTAGTTTAAAATAATAATAATAATAATAATAAAAAAAAAAAAAAACTTAACAATTTTAATATTTTTTTACATAAAGGGGGGCATGCCTATCTTATTATATCTCACCTTTTTAGTGGGAAGGTAAAATTCAAAATTGGCCTCATTGACCATTTATTTATTTATTTATTATTTTTTCCAAGTGGAGAGCATGGCCTATTTTCTCCTGTGAGAGAATTTTTTAAAAACCATTCTATATTTTTGAACATTCCAAAATATTCCATTGTGAGGGAAGAAGAAGACTATTGTTTTCCTGTAAAATGAAAACCAATTTTCACCTAATCATAGGGGTGTTTATAGTCATCGAAAAGGTTTTTCCAAGACGGACACAATGGAGGTTTCCATTTTTAGTTTTTAAACTATTTCCACATTTTTTTGTTAACTCAAATATTATATCATGGAGTGCATTCTCGGTTGAACCCGACACTCCCTAAACATTTATTGAATAATCTTAGTATCTAGTCATATTCTATATATCACCTAGCGGTTGCAGTGGCTGGTTACCCATGCATTCTGATAGGATGAGGAGGTCACCATAAGGACACATTTCACAGCTACAATGGTGCATTTTTTTCCTTGTTTTGTTGTTTGTCAAGCCCAATGTGTTCATATAGGTGGAAACCACATACTCATGCTTGTGGAGTTATTTTGGACTACCCTTGCAATTTTTGTGGTTCTTTCTCCATCCTATATTCACACTATTTTTTGTGAGACACTTTGGTTTCAGGGGAGTTTTCTTTAGTGATATTTTCTTCATGGTTCACAACCTTGATCTGTGTCACAAGCACCAGTATGGGAGTATGATTTCATTCATTTCAACAATGAGTCTCTAATTTTTTGAGACATCTGATGGATCCTTTGCAGGATTCTTGATGGAAGTTGTCTTGGAGGGGTTGAAGAGGACATCTTCCTTCCTCTCCATCCTCCATGCACATCTTTCTTCTTCTTCTTCTTCTTCTTCTTCTATTATGGCAAGTGGTTTTTTTCCCTTGTGGTTTTTTCTTCAAAACTCCAGCAGAATTTTCTTATGTATATATTATACATGAGTACCTTATCAGGCCTTGTTTTCGGTATTCATACTTGTGCATATGCCACTTGTATTTAGTTTTGTTGTTTTTCACTACCTCCTAGTATCACTTAAGGGGGGTGTTAGTATATCCTAGTACCACTTAAGGGGGGTGTTAGAATAATAATTATATCCTAAGTTGTTACTAGGATAACTTATGTTGCTAAGATTAGCTCAGTTAATTATGATCCAATGGATTTTATTTTATGCCTTTGCTATTTAAGCAAGGCTTCTTTCAATGAATAATATCAAGTATTTTATTATTCTAATAGGATTGGCTAAATCTTGATTAAGGTTTTTAGTTTTCCAAGCATAGGCAAAAGGATAATTCCTTTCTGAAGGTTCATGGGTGTGGCTAACCCCTTTCATTGTGTATTCTCATTAATTCCAAACTAGCCTCACCACATAGGACCCTTAAGGTGGATTTCCTACCACTAAAGTGACATCTTGGTTATGCAACTCATCTATGGAATGATACGTTATATGCGATTCTTTTAATGATATTTTTAGATTCTTATTTTTTTAAAAGTAAAATAAAAACAAAAAATAAAAGTGGTGGTGTTTCACATTGGGTTCACTAAAGAATGTAGACTCAAAATTTTTGCACCCCTTTCCCTCAAGTTAATGGATCCATGCTTGAAAGGGAGGATGGAAAATAGGGTATCTACACCTCAAACGAGAAGTACTTTTGTTGTATCCTCTTTGGTGTTTGTCGATGAATTATGGTGGGTTCATTAGGAAACTATTAATGACGGTTTTCATGTCTATGCAAGTATGAAATTTTGATGAATTTTTTACTAAGCATGCATCTATGTTTTTTGGAAAATGCAACTAGGCCTAAACTATATGCATTTCTAATTTTAATGAAAACATCAACAAACAATAAAAACTAATGCAAGTTAATGCAATTAATTATTTTTTTCTTTTTCTTTTTTCTTTTCTAATGGTTATGTGTAGAAAATAGAATCAAAATAGGAATGGAGTAATTACGAACTAAAAAAAAATATATAAACCAAATTTACTTCACTTATCTAATATGAATTACTGATGCAAGCGAATACACATTTTGTGCAATGAATTCACGTTCTGAAAGCCAACAAGCAAATTTGATTCCTTGAAAGATCTATAAATAAATTCTACATAAGATACTTAAATCTGGTGATTAGAGTTTAAGGATCTGCTTAGGCCACTATAGATATGATCTTTAGGATGTAGCAGTCAGATCCCCTAGGTCTTTTAAACAACCTTGCACAAGAAAATTAAATAATAAAAGCATGCATAGATCTGAATCTAGATTGAATATGTGAATGGAATATAAGGATGATTAAGTATTATTGAATACAAATTGATATAAAGTAATATCTATAAGAAATTATAAATCTGAAAGCATGATTTAACCTCTAGACCTACACTTTCATGAATTTATAACCTAAATGCAAATACACGGTCTACAAATTTGATGATTGTAAGGGCACAAATTCTTTAGATTAGCAAAAAATAATAGATTTTCATCATGAAATACAGTTAAATAATAATCTAAGGATTATGGAGAATTGGATACCTAATACTGATGGTGAAATGTTGGATCTAAGCAACAACAAGCCTTTCCCTACAACTAATATCCATGGCAACAAAGAGATCCTATTCTAGCTTATCAAACCTACAAGAAAAATATTATATCTTTGGTTTCTATGTCAGAAAATAAGATTGCTATGAATTTATTCATAAGACAATTTATATTTTATCCTATCAACTCACTACTCAACTATATAACTGATTGTGGAGGTTGAACCTTGGTTTTGATGGCTTCATTTGATGTATAATAGCTTAACCTTATGAGATCTGCAATGCCAAATCGGGTTAGCTTGGGCTAATTTGGAGTTTTCCCAAATTAGGTAAATTTGTGACCTGGAAGGTAGACCACAAAATCACCAAGATCTGATCATTGGCTAATTTGGGATAAAATCCAAATGGTTGGATTGGTGGGAAGTGGATTTTAGATTCTACGGATACGCGTTCTAGCTATTAAGACACAAAAATATTGAATAAGAGGAAAACATGCCAAATCAATTGGCACATTGGGGAAGAAGGATAATATTTGAAAGATGGGTGAATTTACGTATGTTAGGAGTGATAGGGAATTTTACATGGGTTAAATTTCCCTATCTATAGACATACTATGCAAATCCAGGTCAAATATGAGAAGGGATAGATACGTCCAATCGTATATTGAACACATATGCTTAGGAGTAGCTCTTATCTAGAGTTCAACAGGAAATTGTTGGATCCCACCCTCACATGCATTTACCAGGTCTATCCATGGTTTTAGAGCAAGGTAATGGATTTCTTAAGAATCAACACATAGGATATAGGATACTGGTACTTCTTAGAGGAGGGAACATGCATCTGACTACATGGGTTCTCAAAATTCCAATATGTTCTCCCATTCTATGTGATGAAATGGATCTTCGGTATGGAAGCATATCGACAAATGTATTTCATTGAAGAAAAATGGGGACTTGGAGACAAAAAGAAAGTAATTTTCCTTCATAAAATATTGTTTAACCCTATCCTTCTACCAAAATAGGATGATGCTTTATTTCAACAACTCGATGATAAATTGTCTACCCTGGGTCTCCCTATGGTGCCACCTAGATGGCATTATGATCCTAATCATACTCTACAAGCTAGGATTCAAGACAATTTGAGGTCACAAAAGTTCAAACATCAAAATAATTAGGCTAATGAAGAAGTTTTGAAATATAGGAACCTACCAGAAGGTGAAGTAATACCTCTAACCAATATTCAAATGCACAAGCAACCACTATGGAGGGCCTATTATCCGTATGAGAATGTATTTAACCCCAAGAAGGATCCCACTCAATAGATAAAATCCTCTTTGATCCAAGAAATAGCTTGACAGAGGAAATGGACGGAAAGTAATATTAAGCAATGGTGGATTATGTGATGTGAGTAGGATGATATCAAGCAAACATTTTCCTATAAGAACATATGGAGAATTCTCCACCAATTTTTATGCCAACTACAAGGCATGGAAGAAGAAAGAAGGAAAGGATCTCACTCCTAAGGTCTTGAAGAAATTCAATATGACTAACCTCGAGAAAAATGAGGAATATGAGGAGGAAGATGATGAGGAGCAGGAGGTCCAAAGAAACCTCTAGGTACCAATAATCCCATCCAATAAAATAATAAACGAGCAAGGAGTCCCACCTACGTAACCTCTATTGAAAGTTAGAATCACCAGGTAGACCAAGTTTGTCAGGGCAAAAGTTTAGAAATCCCTTGCACCTCCACCTCAGGAAAGATCCAAAATTAGGAGTTGGTAGTAAAGTAATATCCTAAGGTGATGCAAGATTGAGTCATGGTTGAAATAGTGGACTCCTGTTCACCATATCCTCACTAAAACCCATTGTTAGAATCCATAGATTATTCCTCTACTCTATACCAAATATAAATCACTAGAGTAATACCATCCATAGCCCACCTAGTACCACTACTTCCCTCTCGTTACTAGCATGTATCCCCTAATAAATTGCTTGAGTTATTTTGGCCTGTACCCACCCTCAATCATCCAATCATGGCATATTCTCTTCTTCAATCCCCATCTATGATGATACCTTTCTCCAGTACACCCTTGCAACCTTTGTCCAATCCCAACTATCTTAGTCATCTACAACATTGTCAAATATGGAGTACTTGGGCGAGATATCTAGTTCACTCTAAAACTGCACCTTAGCATCTTATCCAATTACCCCTCTCCTAGCCTTCCTAACTACACCACTTCTCCTACAACTTACAGAAGAAGACTTGCCATAGTTCTACGTTGTAATTAAAAACATACAAGATAATCAAAGAAAGTGGGATGGCTAGTAATGGCAGGAGTTAGCAAAAGAGTGAGCATCAATGGCTCTCATGATGTGCCTTGAGATTAATCCAGTAAAAGAGAATATGCATGAGATAACCACATGCTGAAGGTCAATAAAGCCCTTGTGGAAATAAAGCATAGAAAATGCGATTTTTGGATAAACACAAAATATGTTTCCAAGATCCCTAAGGCGTAGACCCTTCAAAATTTGCATGTGTAGGCAAACACACTATTCTAGAAGAATAATAATGAAGAAAAAAATTGAATCTTGTGAAGAAAAATATTAAAAACTTGGAATATCAGCTCAAGCGAGAAAAATTGGAGTAGTGAGCTCTAGAGAAAAAAGTGAAGCAACTTCAATATGGCTTGGAAAAAGTCCCTCCTCAGAAGATATTGTAGCAAAACAATAAGAAAATTAATGCATTGAAAGATAAGTTGTAGACCATGTAGGAATCATTGGAGAAGCAAGATGCCAAAGCCCAAGCTAAAATTCAATAATTGGAGATGTTCCTGAATGATGCTTTGAATGATCTCTAGAGAGAAAGAGATACACCTTAGGGAACAATAATTTTGAAGACCTGGATAAATGAAATCAGATATTTCTATCTAGGAAAAATAAGAGAGGCAAAACTGAAGGTGTTGCCCAACTTTGTATGGAAGCTAGTAGATACTTTCAATTTCTAGAGAGACAAAGATAAAATTAGCTAACAAGAGAAAGGTGGTGCACAACATGGGCCCTCAAGTCCTAGAGGTGAAGTAAATTTTTATGAGGATGGATCCTATCTTGCGGTAATGTTCATAACGAGAAAGGGATCAGACCACAACCTGCATGGAGCAAATACTTTTGGTTATGGATCTATATTATGAAGGTAAAAAATATATACTGTATTGAAGAAGGAAGTGGAGAAGATGAATATGATCAATTTTGAACTTAGAACACTTTGTTCTCCAGGGTTCTGGGATAGTAACAAACAGTTACATAAAGAATAGGAACTCATCAATCAGTTTGAGTCACTGAAGTAGGATGAAAGTGAGATTGCCGCACTTGAATAGCTAGTGGTAGTAGACAAAATGATGAACATTATCTTAAGGTTATCTGATCTTCATGCCAAAATAGAAGAGTTAGCTGAGAATTATCGTGACCCTTTCTACAAGGATCCTTGTCGATTAGAGGTCATCAATGACTAGATCAAAAATGTTTGCCTCCTTGCTACTAAAGTTTGGGAGTGTATGTGCTAGAACCTCAAGATTCAAATTCTTGCAAGGGTAATGCCCTAGACCGAGTCTTCTAGAGGATGATAACATCAATAGATCAAGTTGGGAGGAGAGGTAGGATTTTAAAAGAGTAAGAAGGCCTCTTTAGATCTAATATAATTTTTGTTAGTATAATTGTTGTGCATTTTGTTGACTCTATAGCCCAATGGATAGTGGTCAGGGTTCATTTTTGGTTTAATTTTTGTTTGAATTGGTAGAGGATTGCTTCTATTTTTTATCTAGGTTATCCTTTTTCTAACAAGTAAAAATCCCTAAAAGTCACCAAGAGTGTGGGGCAAAAAATTGAGCATTCTTGACCTTGGGCAGATCTCAAAAAAACTACCCCAAAAACAAGGTAAAAGCCATACTTTGGGTAGAAGTCTCAGCCCTAATTTTTTCTTCGTCACTATCAAAGTTATACCCAAGAAAAAAATTATATGAGGGTGGAGATTCAGGTGGTTAAAAAATTTAGTTAGGTCCCAAAACCCCACCTAGGTTGGGCAGTATTAAAGAAAGGTTGCGAGGGCAGAGCAATTCCAAAATTCCACCTAAAAAAGGTAAGTGGGATGGAGAAATAGGTAGTCGACAGTGAGGGAAACTACTCCAAAGTCTCGCCTTGAGTAGATAATATGCTACAACGGGCATAGAATTAGGGAGAATTGTGTGTTTCCTCAAAGCTGAAAATCCCACCCAAGATCAATACTTAGCAAAATGGGAAAGAAAACTAGAGCAAGTCCCAACCTCAAGGTTCACCCTACACAGAAGCAAACACCTAGAAAAATTAAAAATTAATGAATGTTTATGGAGAATCCAGGAGCCCACCATAGAACAAAATTTAAAAACTTAGCTATTCGACTTCCTACTAAAGTACTACATTTGAAGTGGAAGTAGGTTGCATATGGAGTTAATGCTCCAACTACCCTATTCCCAGGCAAGAATATGTAAAGTACAACAATATAACTAGTCTAGATAACGTAAATATGCTCCTTTAGGGGTATAATATTTGCAGAGGCCAACTAATCACTGCTACGATGATGCTTTATTAATTGAGTTTGATTATCGTAATAAGGGAGGGGAGGACCTGCTGTTTATAAATAGTAGAATGCAATGTATTATTGGGGTTGGATCTTAGATATTACAATTTTTATGAAGCATACTAAATACAAATGAACTATTGTATAGCCTTTAGGCACTTTCATGTAGTATGAACATTAAAATTGGTGAATGAATTAGTCTTAATTTTCCATTATGGATTTTACTATTTATTCATTAATTTTAGAATTCACAATCAAACACTATGCATTGAATGATGTTGAAATGTGTTGGTCGGTCTGTTAGATGGTTCAAGCATATGTTTTTTATATTTTAGTTTTGATCTTATGTATATCTTAATGCGGCTAACTCGTCCTTTTATATTTCAAGGTTTTAGTTTATACTTCTCTCTTTCCTTTTTCCTTAACCCAAACAAAGTAGTTAGAACCTTGTAAGGAACTAGCCTACTCTGAATATTGGCCATAAAACCTTGTTGTCTTGTGACCATTCAATGTTGGTTGAGTCTGTGGGCACACAAATCCTTCAATTAAATATAGATTTCTGACCAACAACATGCTAGAAAACATGGACCCTATCACTAGTTGTGAGGAAGTTTTTTGCGAGAGAAAACATTTGAGTTGAAAGCGTAGAGAGAGCATAATGGTTAGGTGTAATATTAAAAAATGAATATGAATAACCTATGGATTTGACTCTGAGTTTAAACTTTAGAAAAAATATGAAGAATTTAAGGATAAAACATGGTTTCAAAGAATCAATTCTCTAATTTTTGTATCCAAACTATGTTTAAAGAATAAATTCCAAAGGTTTTTTTCATTGAAGAAAGAATATGAATGTAAACTAGAGTCTAGGTGCATAAGAGAGTGAACTAAAGTAAACATCAATAGTTGGAGAAAATTGTATTGAAGGAGCAATGAAATATCTAAAAATTTAAGGATAAATATAGCAATTTGGGCTTGGTTGGGTGTAGTATGCAGTTGAAGTCATAGAAATGTATGAGGAAGTGAAGATAAAATTCTACACCCAAATGTCTAAGGAAAGAAATTTCTAAGCCTCAAATTTGAGTGTTGCAACAACCAAAGTAATGTTTGTCTGATATGAAGAAAAATTAATCGAATAAAGCAAGAGATATAGCAAAGTCACTTGTGAAAAATACCCTCAAATATTGCTTGAATAATGTTTGTCTAAGATGTTGTAGTGCCCTGACACATGCCCTAATAAGAGCCCTGACATGTTGATGCAAAAGCATCTAATATTCCAAGCATGAAGACCAAGTGCACATGGGACAAAGATAAGGGTTGAAGTTTAAATTTTGGGTAGTATTAAGCATATTTTATTTCTAGGAGTAATAAGGTAAATAAGAACATTTATTTGGCACATAATATTTTTTATTTAGGAGATATAAGAAATTAATTGAAATTTGATAAATGCAAATTGATTTTTCAATTTGAAGAAAATTAAAATTGATTATGAATTAAACTTTGAAGAAATAAGGTTTTCTACTCTAAACGAATTGAAACATCTGATTTATTTTTTTATTATTAAAAAAAAGGGTTTTAAAAGGACCCCCATCATTTTACATGAAAAGCGATCTAGAAACCAAATGATCCTCAAGGAAGCAAAAACCACAAAAAAGCTAGAAAATCTAGAGCCCTATTGAGCTTATGCCTAGCCTGTGCATCTATGCTTGACAGTTAAGCTCTGAGTTCTATGCATGGAGCTTAATGAGGATGCCTTGAGGAGCTCTAGATAGATGTTCCTAGTATATGCCTACTATTTCATAGGTGATTTCATGACTGCCTTGCTAGGGTTGGTCTGAACAAACAACCAAGTAGGCCATCTATGGGAGAGAGTTTGGTGTAACATCACCAATATCCTTCCAATCATAAATCCATTGGGAATTCATGGATCTATAAGCTTGGATTTTGGGACTCATTGGTTGATATTGTGATCTCATATAGGGCAATTATGTTTCTTTTATATCCTAAACTAATCTAGAAGTTTGGCGGCAAGAAGAGAATCTATTATTGATTTTGGCTCAAAAATGATATTCATTGTTGGTCTATGTTTATTTGTTCAGGCATAACTAGTTCAGATAGACTAACTTGAATCTGGTTGAAAATATCCTTAGAGATCCTTGAATTTCCTTTGAATATCATGTTATTTCTCTCCTTCCAGATACACCAAAGGAAGATTAGGATTGTTAGGCTCCATATCAATTTCTTCTCCTTGCAAGGAGGGATCCATTGACACCACCAGTCGGGGATTTCCTTGGGCATGACCTAGGATACCTTTGTAGTCTTCATCCATTGGTTCCACACAACTTTAAGAAATGGATATTTCATGAATAGGTGATTTTTTGTCTCTTCATTTCTTTTGCAGAGGTGGCATCTATCAGGGCCTAGAAAATATATTTTGATCAGGTTGTTCCAAGTTAGTATTTTATTTTGTAGAACCAACTATATAAAGAATTTCATCTTTGGAATACATGTGTTTCCCCATAAGTTCCTCCAAGGTGCTTTTTGCTGAGGCAGATCTAAGATTTCATTGTATACGCTTTTAACTATATAGTTTCTTATTGTTCATTTGGTCGACTCTAATTGGTCAAATTCCTTTGAGTCTGGGTTAAGATAGTCTCCTAGTTCTGCATGGAGGTTATTTAGATCTTACCTTAAAACCTTGTTCCCCATGTCTATTATCCAAGTGTTTGTGCCATATCCCGGTCTAACTATGTAATATCTGAAACAAGTGCCCCATTCCTATTTTAGGAATTGAAACATTTGATTATCAATTATTGAATTTGTAAATTTTAGATTGAAATTTTTAATTATTTGAAAATTGATTGTTAATTAAATTTTGGAGAGAGAAGGAATTCTACTCCAAAAGAACCAAAAATTTTGATTATTTAAAAAAATTGAAGAAATTTATTTTAGAGGTATAAGGTTGTCAGGTTGTCAACAACAAAGGAAAATTTTGAAAAGAGAAAATTTGAACACAAACAAGAAAAAAGCAAATAAATAATAAAAACTTAGAGACACAAGAACATGGATTGTCAAAAATAAATGAAGAGAAAAAAAAAATTCAAGAAGAACAAACAAACATTTAGATACTTCACTAGAAGAGACTAAGGAATTATTGGAAAAAAACAATATTGTACACAATGCATAATAGAAAATATTGAAGGACGAAAAGATACATGAATAAAGATAAAGAGGGTCTTACAATAAATTTTGAAAGAATCCAAAGATAAAATATTTTTAATGCTTTGTAATTATCTAAGCTTAAAGCTTGATGAAGCAGATGAGGACTCTAAAGGTGTTTTTACATTACCTATTTATATAGGAAAGATAATGTATATGGTATTACTCACCAATGAAGTCCTTAAAGACAAGAATAAAAGACAATAAGAAATAATTAAAGATTTGAAGAACAAGCTTATAGATGTTACCTATGAAGCAAATGATTTAATGGTTATGACATCAAAAGTATGTTGTGATTCCATAAAATCAAAACCAATGACAATAGATGCATGTTGTGATACTAGTGGCCTTCATCAAAATTAAAATGATGCATGTTGTGATACTAGTGAACTTCATCAAAATGAAAAAGAGAATTGTGAAGTAACCTATGATACTTGTGATTTAGGACCCACAACAAATATAGGAGAATTTATTTATGATAAAAATGATTTGAATATGGTTCATGATTATTCAGAGAAATCTTATGTTGTTAAATTTGATAAGAATAGTAACATGGATCCAAATGATGCTAGGGATAGTGATGCTCAAAGTTGTCTTAATTAGTGTAATGATGAAATTGGTTATTTTGAAAGGCATACTAAAGGGATTGGTTCAAAATTGTTAAATAAAATGGGATACAAAAACAAAGTTTTTTAAAAATATGGACAAGGAATGAAAGAGCCAATTGTACCATAAATAAGACAAAAATGTGAAGGTTTTGGCTATATAGGACAAACAAGCAGTAATCAATTAGGGACTAAATTTGTGATAGGAAACAATGACATTAAAATTGTGATAATGATTGATAGAACCAGTAACAATGAAGAACAAATAGAAAATAATGAATCAAAGAGTGGCAAAAGGAATTTTATAACATGGAATAGATGTAATCATTGTGTTAGATATGGACATAAGATAGAGAAATGTTGAAATCTCCATTGTTGTAAAAAAATTGGAAAACATAATCATTCTCAAAAATCTTATTACATAAAGAAAATAAGAATTATAGTTTAAAAATGGATTGTGGATGGATAAGTATGAATGAATGGGATAATATGACAATAATGTTGTATGGTTTCTATAGAAGTAAAGCAAGTGTGATAAAATTTTATTGAATGTGAATAATAATGTCAGTCTTACCATGAAGAAATATGATTATGACCCAAGTACATCGAGGAAGGTGACCTATAGTGAAAGCACCGATAATGATGATTCTATAGAAATGAGTCTAATGATTGTTCTAGTGACTAACCTAGAGGAAATGATGATCTAGAACCAACTTAGAGGTAGAGATCCAGAGGTAATGACCTAGAGGTATTGATCTAAAATAAAATACCCAGAAGTGGCTCAAATACATTGATCCATAGGCAAACACAAATAATTTATAAAGGTAGACCTAATGAAGGTTGCATATATCGAGCAGTACCAAAGCCAAAGTTGAAGAATGAAGACAAGAAAAAAATAATCATAGAATAAAGGTAAAAATCCTTCTTACCAAATACTATAATACGAGAGGCTCTTGAAATTATTATATTATTTTACCCCCTTGTAAATATTACTTTAGGAGTATGTTTTATATTTATCTTATGTGTCAATATGTGAAAAATACAATGTGTCAAGTAAGAGAGTGAAGAGTCACATCATATGTGGCAAGATATAGTCATGAGATTTTTGTTTTAATATGAGAAGTATGAAAGGATGCATCTCCCATATGTTTGAGGAGAAATATAGTTAGAGTACTGAAAATTCATGTAAAGTTATATATTAGAGACAAATATTTATGAAATGTAATCTCTTTGAATCATTCTTATAATTCTTTGATATTGAATATATTTGTGAGATATTATTGTTACCCCATAAGTATGATTCATTATTATTTTTGAGTGGCATTAATTTGATTTATAGTTGATCTTGGATAATATTCTTCTATGAAAATATAGCTAACAAGACATTAGTTTAGTACCATATTGATGCTACATGCAGTTATAGAAGAACTATAGCCATGAAAAGTAATGGAACTATAAAGTCAGTTAAAAGAAGAGGTGAAGAGGAAGGATCAGTTTAGAGATCCAACTATAGACACCTAAAATATGTCATCTTTAGGATACTACTGATATTAGCACATTTGCAGACCATATGAATGAGCTTGGACTTTACCAAGACCCAGTAGTGGTTTTAACCACTCATTTAGGGCAGCCTAGTTCTATGCAGCTCTAGCTGCTAATATCAACAATTGATGTGATCATAGTCACTGATGATCAGAGTAGTTAGGAGCTATCCATACCTATACATAGCAGCTATAGGCAACTTATCCCTAACTATGCTAAGTGATAGTGGCTAGCCCTATAACCAACTCAAGCTCCCTGAGCTGAGCAAAATCAATTGCATTTAATAAATTTACAATGGTTCTTGGGTGGTTTTGCCTATGAAGCTTCCAAAATCCTTGCCCTAACTGCTCCATACCTATTGGTTCTTGATCTTGGCTTCCTTGAGAAACCAAGGTGAGGATTTGGGAAGTCTATTTATAGACCTCCCAAAGAGAGCTATTGATCTCGAATTCATTGCAGTGAAGCCCTATTAGATTGGAGAGTGATTTTGCATCCCTTGAGGAGTAGTGAGGTGCTATCCAATTACAGAATGACAACTATTGCTACATCAATGGAGCTTCCAAAGGCTTGAGGAGTAAGCTTTCTATTCCCCATAAATTTACCATGAATCCAAGATAATCCACCACAAATTTGTGTTCTAAGATACAAGCAACCATTGAACATCAATTTAGCAAGAGAATTGATCGATTTTAGGCTAAGGATTCATAGGAAAGAACTCCTTTCCCATGGCCACTATTTTTAACAGTGGCCCAAAGTCTCAACTACCTAATTTGACAGTGGCTAGCAAAGTCAATTGCTCTGCTCAGTAGCGGCTAGGGTTTGACTGGTAATTTCTTGCATTTTAGCTATATATTTTACATTCTTTGTATTGAAATCACTTGTTTATCATAGATTACATGTTTTCTAGTATTCTTTCATTCTTTTATTTTAGTCTTTATAAGAATTTTATCATTATTTCATGCATTTCCTTTATATATTGCTATCATAATGAAATGACCTCATCTTGAGAGGCTAAGATTTACTATTGATCAGTTTGAGTTTCTTTGTGTGCAGGTGATAGGGACAATAAAGGATCCAAGAGCATATTTGAGATCATATTTCTTGACATCAAAGAAGGAGGTAGCTAATAAGCCCTCTTATAAGCAAAGTAGTGGAGTGAAAATCATTGCAATGCATCTTTCCCTTTTGAGAGGCCACAACATTTATAATAATTGTATCAAATTAAGGGATTCCCTAAGAGGAAAATATTGTAATCAAGTCTTATTGTGATTAATAAAGAGCACTCCATTTTTTATCATCCTTTATCTTGCAATGATTACATGATTTCATATTTTCAATTTGTTACATGCTTGCAAATAGTTTAGATGCATGATTTTTACTACTTACAAGTGGCGATCACGATGAAACACCCTATTTTTATGCTGCTTACTAATGTTTTTGCATTTTTCCTTCATTCAGGTATAGCCACTCTGAGCAACAATGACTAGTAGAGCTAGCCACCATCAGCTTCAACAACTAGCATAGCAGCTGCCCTGATCGATAGCGGCTAGTGGAAAAGTCAAAAAAATCAATCAGTAGCCTATTTCTTCATATGAGGATTTATAGGTAAGTAGTCCTCTCTATATATTTTTGGTTTCTATATTTTATCTATGTTTGAACATCAAATTTAGAAATAATTACAACACATAGTGAAAGTTAAGGACACAATTTTAAGTCCCCTATGTTTTCTGCTAGATGCTACTAGGAACAACATGTGTTGTTAGCCATTCTAGAAGCCAGTGATTAGAATTCTGGCTACTACTATGTACAATAGCTAAGTTTATTGCCTACTGTTCATAGGAGCAGCCCCTGTTTAGGTTTTTTGTTAGGTGTTCATGCTTGAAGCCTGTAAGGCTACTTTATTTTTTAATTTTGCATTGCATTTTCTTAATATAAAACATCTTTTTCACATTGCATTTCTGAAAATGAAATGTACTTCTTTATGCATATAGTGGAAAAGTCATCAAATGTTGTTTGATGCATCTCTTTTTATGTAAATTTAAAATGAACACACCACACACCATGACTCAAGTAAATATTAGTGGCATTGGGCCTTCACATCCAACCCATTGATCAAGATCGACGATGGAAATCATTACCACTCGGTTGGCTTGTTGATTGAGAATTTTTCTTCATTACCCGTTCGTGGCCAAGGTTGATTCAAGAACTATCCTATCCATAGAAAATAGCACGTACTCTTCTTTGAAAGGTATATCTCTACCTACGATGTGCTAGGTGAGAATCGGTAGTACCTATGCTCCTTGATTGGATATGGATTTCATCTCCATATTTTGGTGGGTAGGAATCCTGGATGTCATTACCGGGTTTGTCATTGTGAGTATATAGGTGAAAGCTTTAAACAATCTAAGAATTGCATCAACTATTGAAAATATGATAAGGGTTCAAATTATATTCACAACAAATCAAAATGCACAAAATAAGTTTTAGAAACATAATAAAAACTTAAAAAGAGATAAACACCATGTTTACTTTGTTTAAATCCTAAAATTTATACAAGAGATAATTTCATAAAGCTATGGTCAACACACGGGACTGCCACCCTTGGTCCATGACTGAGGGAAAAACTAATGGCCCACCTAACATAAATGACATTGTAGTTGAGCCACCCACACAAAATGCTCTTGAATGACTTTCAATCAGTATTAGAGGTGACAACACAACTCATGAGGGTTATCATTGAGAAACCCAACTAGAGGATCGAATCCAAGATCCTCTTGTGATAGAAATGAGGGTGCTTCAAGACCCCCACCATCATAATATAGAAATAGACAAGATCTGCCTAATGATGGTTAAAATATAGGGGCTACATCTAATCACAGACCATTAAGAGTTTCAAACCATGTTGATTTTGGAAAGTACGTGATAGATATCAATGCTATCGAAGTAAACGTTACACCTCATGATCAATTATGAAGAACTAGCCAGCTTAATCAACTAGATCAAGCTCTTGTAATATTAGAGCATAGGGCCACCTCTACCACTCACTCTCACTTCAAGAGTACGCATAGTTGAGACATAGAGAGGCATAGTTATGCGTAGGACAAATTCTCAAAATCCCCTCATAGCACAAATAACCCATCCACACATGCAAGTACAAGGTAAAGATATCAACATAATATCAATGATAGAAGAAATATTATAGTAGATCCCAATGTTAGAATTTATACCAATAAAACTCCTCGCACAGAGTTGTGGAGCCAAATATCCTACATAGTAGATCACTTAGATCGGATACATAGGTTTTGTTTAGATAAAATAGAGTGAATACTCCAAGACCAATTGGAGAATTTATGCATAGAGCATAAGCGATTAGAACAAGAAGATACACAATAATAAATTTTGCTTTATCAATGTTTGTACGAATATTGCTTATGAGAACAATGCATCCTTGACCAAAAGGACTGAGAAGAGAGAGAGAACATGTTAGCTCAGGTTGACCTACCTCCCAATAGTGAGTGCAGCAACACAATGCAATACGTGCTATATCACACCCAGAGCTATAAACTAGGTAAGGCGAGAACCATGCTCATTGTACTTCCCATCATGCATCCAAACAAAAATAGTGTCAACCACTAAATTAGCTTGAGAAAATTTAGTACAAAGAGTTAGAGAGGGATTATCAAGATCAGTAGTATCCTAAATCATCTTTAGTATATGTGGATGATGAACATAATTGACCATCTCGATCTCAAAGGAATTTACCTCCACGTGCACCCCAAAGGTCACTTAGGGAAGAAGAAATCATATCTTCTCAAGCTTATAGGGTCCTTACCGAGAGAATCAAATCTCTTGAGAAACAAGGAATGGTTTACCAAAATACTACCCTAAGTAAAATTCACAATCAACCTTTGTGTCCCTCGATCTCAAGTCTGGTATATCCCAATCATTTTGAGATGCCAAATATGGACAAGTTTTGAGGTAACGACAATGCACAAGAGCACATAACCAACTTCATGAATATGTGCTTTTAGATACAAAATAGTCATACCTTGTTGTTCAGGAATTTTGTGATCATCCTTTTAGGTGCAGCCCTAGGATGGTATCACTAGCTACCGAGGCATAACATCACCAACTTTGAGCAGTCGGTGAATAATTTTCTTGAATGCTTTTCATTTGGCATCAAGAATAAGACTAATCTATCAGATCTAGCTACCTTACCAATAATATGATGATGATCTGATCATAGATTATGGGAACAGATGGAGAAAACTAATGGAAAATTTACCATTTTTCATTCCCACCATAGAGCTCACTTGAATTTTTGCAAAAATTTGTGTAAAACATATATCACTATTGCTTCAACTGCAAAAATATACGACATTTAAAGAGGCTTTGGCACAAGCCAAAGTGATTGAAGATATCAAATTACAAGGAGACCTAAATATTTGAATCAAGAAATATTGGAATAAAAAGAACACGTAAAATCAACAACATCAGGCCAAACTAGTGCCTATCAATAAAGTCATGTTAAATATTCCTAAGGGGGATAATAGCCAACAACAACAAAACTATCAGGCTCAACTGCCCCTACACAGTGTAATCAGTGAAACAGAAACCAAGGCAAAGATAAAAAACATCATCCACGTTGTCATTTTATGCCATTATCAAAGTCTTTTCCATCTATCTTTAACCAATTGTGTGAGGCTAAGGCACTTTAAATGCCAGAAGTATAGTTTCTAGACCCTAACTACCCAATCCCAAGGGGTGTAAGAAATATCATTATTTCCCATATCACAGAAAAAAGGGGTATGACATTAAAGTGTACCATGAGTTCAAACACGTGGTATAAAACATGATTGACAAGAATCAACTATGAATTGATAACCTCTTTTTGCCCAATAACCAAAACATGAGAATCTTCAAATATCCCTTATCAAATCATGAGCTACCAAGGAACCATGTAGGTCAAGTCAACCAAGTTTGGATAGATCCTCCTACACAAGGATTTGTTGGCATGGTTAATATGGTTACTAGGAATAGGAGATATAATCAACTAGAGCCACCTGTAGCTCCAATTCGTATCCCAGTTGTACCTCAACAAAGGCTAGCATAAAACCCATTGCCAAGCCCACCAGCAAGATCGATGGTTACAATCAGAAACAAACTCACTCAGAGTCTACAAATAGCCTCAAAAAATTTATCAATATATGAGCTTATACAAGTCTCCTAGGCACAGGGAGATCTTAATGGATATTTTGATATCCATAGAACTTCAACCCCAAAATCCTAAATCTTTTACTAATTTTGTGGGGCATGTGTAGTAGTGCTAGGAGCTCGTGATCAAATTCTATGATCACAAAATCAAAATAGTATTCACTACCATAGTGAACCCATTATTGCATATCATTGCATGTGTTAACCACACTCCTTTCAAGTGGGTATTGATTGATACAGGCTCATAAATCAATATAATAACCACCAAGGCCTTAGGACATTTAAATATCCCTAAGTCACATATTGTCACCTCAACTTTTATGTTGTGAGTATTCAATGATGTGTTATGCTCGATAGTAGGCACAATATTCCTTCCTATTCAGGTAGGTTTAAAAAACATCCTGATGATGTGCCATTTTTTAGAAGGCACTATGCAATAAAAAATTTGTCTATGTCATCCATGGATTAGAGACATGTGATGCATCCCCTCAATTCTACATCAATGCATTAAGTATGTGCATGAGGAGCAAAGTGCATGTGGTTCCGTCAAATGAAGTCATTTAAATATGTGAATTAGATTGACTTACCAGGAGATTTCGTACTCTCATCTATTCAAATGGATATTCGACCTACATCTCTCATTAGACATCCATAGAGTAAATCAAAATCAATGCAGGTTGATCCTTCTATGTCGACACCACCACCAACCCCTAGGAAAATAACTACTTCTAAAAAGCCTACAAAATCATCAAAACCAAAGGACGATCAGAAGCTAAAGGTAATTTTAGTCGAAGAGGAACCTAGGGTGATCCCAAATATAGCAATTGTGGAAATTCCAAATCTTATGGAGGAGAAAAATTAACACAATATAGTCAATGAGGTACCTCAACCTGCCTCACCTAGTTCATCAACTATATCATCTGCACCATAGGTGATGATTCACTTATTTAATCCTGGGTTAGTTGAGTATCTTTTGCAAAATGTAATTTTCACACCTATAATTGAGTCTACGCAATACATGGGGAGGCCTCAAGCCCCCCATTTTCCTATTGGGATGGTGGTACCTCTAGGGGTGCCACCAAATCAAAATAATTTCATTTATATCGCTTAACCATGAAATATGACAATGATGAACTTTTCACTGCTAACGTTCATTATCTATCCAACCCTGAGTTTTCTCTTTAGGTATTTCGAACGTCACCATTGGTGATCGGCTATAATAGCTTACATTTAAATTTGTCAATCTAAGGGTAATCAAGGTTAGATTTAAAGAATAGCAATCCAGTATAGATTGTACCATAGGGATCAATGCTAAGATTAGTTTAGATTTCTTTTAGTTTTAGGTGTTTGCAAACATAATTTAGATTGTGCAGGAATGAAAACAAAATGCAATTTCTAATTTATGCAATAAATATAATAATTACCTATTAATGAATTATTCTAACAGTAATTGGCTATTGATGAGTTTAACTATTGGTGAGTTTAACTGATAGTAGTTACTTACTAATGAATTGATCTATTGGTGAGGATCCTCATGCAGTTAGTTTTATTTATCTATTTTGACTTTATATTTTATGAAAATGCAACTTACTTTATTTTATATTCTAATGTTAATTAACTATTTCTAACCTATTTTAGGGGCGAGAGATTAGGTATTGGTTGTAGGAGTGGGCCCTACCTCCTAGAAGACAATGTAAGTCTTTCTCCCCTAGTTTACTTTATCTCAGTGACTAAAATGCATAACTATTCCTAACATGATTTTATTCTATGAATGCAGGGAAATACAATTACAATTACATAAATGAAATTAAATAGTAAATACAAATGACATAGTTACCATATGCGAAGAATAAAGTGCTACTTTTATTGTTGGTGATTCAAATGTACATGTTGGCGCAGTTCTTCAAAAAATCTTGACAAGACAATTCAACATTATAGCATTTGGACATTTCAACATTAGACCTTTCCAAAGGTCTCCCTATGTAATATATATGATGACTTGTACAATTTTGAATAAACTCTTCCACGTATTTTTCCATGTGGAGTTTTGTGGACTTATGATGCAACAACTATGTACTAACCAAAATAATCTAAATTAATACAATTCCTATTCCTGCTTGGACTTGGTAAACCTCCTGAATGGTCCAAGTGGCAATACGTAAGCTAACTTAACAAAGAAACACTAACTTTGACATTTTGCAAGATATACAATATAACCAAATGTCCTTTATTCTAGGAAAAGGTTCAACAATCTTGCGTCTAAATCTAATAAACCTAACAATAGTTGGATTACACAACTTTATTGAATAAAGTAATAATGACTTTATTAATCACAATATCCCATGTGAAGAATACATGATAAATCAAATATTATGCTGATTGGAAATACTTGGCTACCATGTGAAAATGATGTGGCATGCAACATCAATCAATGAACTTAATCATCCTTCAGTAACTATCTGGTAAAAATCCTTCGATAACATATTTCAGTAGCTACCTTCTATAACGTACTTCGGTAACTATCTTCCGTAACATGCTTCAGCTACTATCTTCTATAACATGCTTCAACTACCATCTTCTGTAACAGTGATCTGCTACTACTCTATCATCATGCCTTAGGCTTCCTACATCCTTTGTTCTTACATCCATCTCCTTGCATCCAAGGTGTATCCCAAGGCTTGCGCTAGTTGCATCGTTCATTTGTGGAATATTCTTCAACACCTTGCCTGCATAATTACTCATAACTCGGACATATTTTACATAAAACAAACACATTTATCAGATTATCTACATTTATCTTTTTATTGACAAATTACAAAAATATACAACAATAACTTACATAAAACACATTATAATCATTAATTAAACATAAGAATGAAATATTCTATTATAGAAATACATGCCAAATATCCTCTCATCATTTTCCCCCAAACTAAAATCTATGCATGTCCTCATGCATATGGAGAAATAAGATAAACAAAATATGACAATTTTTACACATATATCAAATGTCACCATCTAGATCTTTGCAAATAAATGAAAGATTAAATTTCAAAATTCATATTGTCTTCCCATATTGTCTTTTTAGAAAATTATTTGCAATTCTCAAAACAGGACATCATAGTTATTTAAGAATGAACAGATAAACATCAGACATGATTTCTAGAAAAGAATCATTAGTACTGAGAAATAAATATTTCCATAAATACGTAGAACATAAGCCAACATATTACACATTTCTAATCAAATAACTGAAGATAAAACATTCCAGATAATAACACAATTATACAGAACTTTATCAAAAAATGATAACAAAAAAATGATGTATCTTTTATACTATTTTTTAGAGAACAGTTCTGCAAAAGTATATTATCAGAATGATTTCTTAACAAAGAAAAAAACATGCTTCAAATTATTTTCCACAATCTCATATAAAACATCAAACATTATCTATGCATATTGTTTTTAAAACATAAAATATTTATATACAACATCATCAACATCAAAAGATTTACGTATATGATTAAAATAATTACAGATAAAACATCAACATTCTGCAAATAATAATAATAATATATCAATATAAAAGTCTGAATAAAATAATTTAACAGTTTTTGCTTTGCAGTTCATCCGACTTGTGCTCATTGGGTAGAGATCCATGAAGATGGTGGTCTCGGCTGTGGTAACCTGCATTCCCTTTTCACTTTTTGTACCTACTCCTTGGCTTTCTGTTCACCCACTAGTGTCTCAACCATAACAGTTTTGATATGCTCAACTTCATGCGAATCTTCCTTCTACTCTGCATCCTACATCTGAGAAGGTGGAAGTTCCTCAACCGAAGCAACAATATTATCTATCACTGCATTGATTTCTAGGGGTATCCCGACATTCAAGACAAGATTCCCTAGTGTGGTTCCTATCTTGATGGGAGAAACCGATTTCTTAGGTTGATTTTGCTGCATCAAGCTGATGATCTGGTGGGGACTTTCTTCGTCAAGGAGTTTAGAAAAGTCAATGGGCTTAGGTGTATGGGCTACTTTGTTGAAGTTCACTGACTTTTTCTACTTTTTACTAGGTGTGGAACTTTTGTTTGGAGAAGTATCGATAGGTGGCGGTCGGTTGACAGAATCAATGGGTTTCGTCACCCTATCCACTAAAAGTTGTTTGATCATGTCTATCTGAAGGGTAAGGGCTCGCTGAATCAGTTTAGAATGCTCTGTGAAATCCTCTCGCAATTTATCAATTTTGATTTGTAAGACAGTATTTTGTACCCGAAGGTGGGACAGGATTTCGGTAGTCGACTCAGGTTCAGGTAAATCAGACTCATGCCCTGATGTATCCTTTTTCTTATGAGTTTTGACAGTATTTTTTTGATACCTAATTTTTGACTAGGTTGGTTTAATATTTTTAGCAAGTTGGCGTTTACATTTTGGACTATCAGGTTCTTCCTCCTGACTATCGAACTCATGTTCTTCTTCAGTCAAATTATCTTCTTCAAATTCATTCTTAGTGGATTCAAAGTACTTTGGTAGGTTAGATTCATCCACTATCCGATTCCACGCAATTTTAACTTCATGAGCTTTCTTTAAGACTATTAACTTAATCAGGCCATGATGTGCAAGTAGGTGCAATTTGGGTTTTTCTTGGGGGTTTTTAGGCTTAACCCACAAAACTGTAGATTTCAGCGATTGAAACAAGAAGTAAGGTAAATTGATAACACATTCACTATTTTTAGGAAACTTTAGATTCATTAACATACGAAGATGGTAAGCCGTGCAGGTGGACATTCATCCTTCTAGGGTAAAGAATTTAATAATCAGGATGGCTGCCTCCTGCCATAAGAGGGGAAGTGAAGAAGTAGACACCCCTTTAATCCATCCCTCCTTATCCCTGATAATAGTACATTTCTCACCAAATTTGGCTACTAACTGAGTGACACTTTTGGAGGGATTTTTGTAGTATGGTAACCCTACTTTCGGTAGATTTAGTACCTCCAAGATTAAACTAGGGTTAAGATTAAATTGAATACCTCCAACTTGAGTGGTCATCCTATCAGGGTCACAATTTAGGATAAAATGTTTAGCCACTCCTTGGTCATGCCCTCTAAATTTGGTAAGAGCCTCCCACCATCTGGCATTTTGGAATAACTCGGTTACAACATCACTAGGGTTCTGGGTTTCAACCGAGGATGGTTCACTGCACTTCTGAAACATAGAGCGAGGCATAGTGGAGTCTAGGTTTTTTTTTTTTTAGAGTAGAAAGGGATAGGCAGAATTTTTTTTTAGAAATCCCCAATGTTTTATAAACCAAGAACCCTGCAAATATTTCAAATAACAAAAGAAATTGCTTTATAATTCTATAGAGTAGTTTGTTTTTCTCAAAAATGTAGAACAAAATTGAAATATAAATCCTGTTTTAATGGTAAACCTAAATTATCAACAAAACCATTTTTAATTCCTCCTAATTCTCTGCACACCCTCTACATTTTTTTTACTTTAATCTCCTTTAATTTATGTGCAGTAGAGAAATAAAAATAATTTACGATAATAGTAACAGTAGAACAAATTTTACCTATCGTTTTTGATTTATCTCACCACCCTTCCTACGTTGTAAAAAACTATCCTTTTACCTACGCAAATACTCAAAATTCTAAAGCTCACCACCATCTAATCGAAAAAATTTAGCAATATTTACCAGAAAAACCAGGAAATTTCACTCAAAATCAAGTTACAGAGGGTCATCGACATCGAAGGAGGTGATTTAGGTTAATTTTACTCTACATGGCTACATGCAGAGGTCATATATTATCGATTAACTCTATCCAACGATGGAGACTAGTTTAATTCCTATCGATGGCAAAGACCATTTGCCCTAATTTACCCTAAAATCATCTTGAACTCGTCATCCATCGATTTGGCTTTAATCGATGACCTACGGCTTAGATCCAAGTGTTGCTATGTTATTCACCGATGAAGGCCACACGTCGATGATCGTGTCCTTCCCATGACACTTCTAGACCCGTCATGTTTTCCCTTGCATCGCGACCCATCGTTTAAATGTTAATCAAGGGTTGGCATTGATTATTTGAGTCATATTTTACAATTGGTGAAGGAACTCCACTTGTATTTCCACAATATGGGACTTTGGGTGGTAGGTTTTCGCTTGGCGCCAACCCTACCCACCACCATACATGGCGAGGTGGGTTTGATTTACCACATGTTATAATTTTTAGTCACCCATTGGATAGAATAAAAACAATATTTTAATCATTCTCTCATGCTATGTTTCATCTTATGTGGTGATTTATTGTCGAAGTGGTCAAGCGGATTGGTCCACATTCTCGTTAATGCACATGCCCCAATAAAACACATCATTCTTACTTTTGACCCTTAGGACGACTATGTTTTCAATAAGAATTATGAATTTTAATTGGCACGTGGCACTCGTTTATATGGACATGTCATAAGAGGCGGTATGTGGCGCTGGGTTAAATGTACAAGTCATAAGAGGGCTAAAATTAATTTATTTTGTTGTCTTGTCCCTCTTAATTGATTTAAAACATTACCACCAAGTTTCCTTTAAAAGTCTTTGTTGACGCACCCTTATTACTTGTCCTAGCGTTTCTTAAATTGCCACGTGTCTCACTTTGCCTGGCCTAATTTTAAATTTTGACACTTAGAATATTTCGTGATATATGTTTATGGATGACGTCTACATATGATGCTTACAGAAGATTGTTACTAATGATACCTACGGAAATTGTTTATAGAATATTATTACTGATAATATTTACGAAAGACGCTTACATAAAATTTCTACAACAGACCTATATGGAAGACATCTACGGAAGATATCTACAAAAGATATCTATAGAAGACACCTACGGAAGACATCTACAAAATACACCTACGAAAGATACCTACGGAAGATACCTATGAAAGATACCTACGGAGGATACCTACAGAAGACATCTACGAAAGACATCTATAGAAGATACCTATAGAAGATACCTACAAAAGGCATCTACAGAAGACATCTATAGAAGACGTCTACGGGACTATAGTTGCTAGAGTTTGGAACAATACTTTACCTATTTCTTCCCCCCAAACTATATTGTGAACTTTATATACCTCTATTATCCCCCCCAAACTATAATTTTGGCTATATAGCCAAAACAAGATGAAGGGTGTTTTATTTATAGTGATGGATGACATAATAATGAGTTTTATTTATGGGGGTTTATTATAATTTTTGTGATTGTGCTTCCTGAATTTCATTAAGGAGTAACCAAATGAGAGAAAGATAATGATTATAAGGCTTGATATCAGTCATCAATGTATACAAAAATAGATATCTATCAAAGACTTGGAGTATTTTAAAAATGGAATAGATATTCAGATGTTATGATGGCTTCTGTAAAAAGATACAAGATTTTGAGAGATGAAAGCCATATTTTGGTAGAAGAAAATGAACTGTAGGAATTTGCTTCTAAATTTTTCCTGCTTAGGATATTCTAGAGTTATTTCTCAAAGACTTCAAACATCCTAGTGATATTTAAACAATTTCATCTATTCATTTCATAAATCATCATGGTGTTAAAGTTATCCTAATGTTTTCAAACTTCCTCAAGGACCAACTGTGTGTGTAGTGAGTATTCATTTACCATTGTGAGTGAGGATTGAGTAACAACAAATATCACTTATGCCAACAAGCTAGCTTATCTGTGAGCATCCATAGGTCTTGTCCAGACTTAGTGCTACTACGTAAGGATACTTTAATGGAGAGTACCCCATGGTGTTCAAGATACTAAGAATTCCAAGGATTCAAGCTCTTTTACCCTTCTTTAACTTTTCTTTGGGATACTTGCTCATTTTGAGAGGGAGCAAGGGATTTTTATTGCTTTTTGGGGTTCTTGCCTATTTTTATGAGAAGCAAGAAGATACTTTTTGGGATACTTGCTCGATTAGATGAGGAGCAAGGGATATTTTTTTTTGTGAAGGAGGAAGAATTTTGGGGAATTGGATTCCCAACCACTCTATCAAAAGTCCTGATGGGAATTTGATCCTATCCTTACTATTCTTCTCCTTTTATTTTCTTTTTGTTTAGGGATGAAGGGTGAGCTTGTCCTTTTGCCAATTCAGTAGTACTCTAGACCATGCGCATAGATGGATAAGCAAGGGAAACTGTTCACTTATGGCAGTAGTAATACATGAGTCAATCTCTCCACATCCCACAATATTTTTATATGTTCAAATGTGCATAGTCCAAGAAAAGTTTGATTGACTAGGAATAACTTGCAACATCAAAAGATTGCTTGACTTTCAATGAAAATTGCTCAAAACACTAATGTTGTTTGAGTAATTGAAAAACATCCAGATTTTATCTAGCAAACAAAGTATTATGCAACATATAATAGTCATTTCCTACAAGCTTTTTAAAGAATTACCTTTTAAGCTACTTTTGAAACATTGGGACTGAAAATTGATGAGAATAAGATAGAAATACTGCAGATATAGAAACTTCATGATGAAACAAAGGAAGCATAATCTCTTTTTTTAGTGAGAGAGAATTTTTTATTCAATAGTGGTTGATTGCAGTTCATAAATGGACTGCAATTCGACTTGTTGCTTAAGATGGTGTATGAATTCCTCCTTAGATAATGGCTTCTTATAAATTTTAAGCCTATGGCCATTTACTAGCAATTTTCTTGTTGAATCATCTATAGGCTTAAGCTTGATTGTACCATTTTCAAATATCTCTTTGATTTCATAGGGTCCTAGCCATCTGGTCCTCAGTTTACCTTGAAAGTCTTGGTAACGAGAATCAAACAACAAAGCCCAATCTCCTGATTCGAATGTGCATGGTACAATATGTTTATCATGCCATTTATTTCATTGTTGTTGGGTTATTTTAGTCCTATGTAATACCTCTAGTCTTCTTTCATCCAAAATTTTTAACTTTTCCAATGTAGCTTTTTGCACCTTATCCAAATTTACATCAAGTTGTACCATTGTGTGAAGAGTTTGTATCTCAAATTCTATGGGCATGATAGCTTGTTTTCCATAGACCATTTCATAAGGTGATAATCTTATGGTGGTTTTCCAAGTTGTATTGTATGCCCATACAAATTCTTTTAATCTCTCAGCCCAATCACCCCTATTAACAATTACGGTTTTTGTAATGATATTTTCAAGTTCTCTGTTCGTAACTTCTACTTATCCATTGGCTTGAGGGTGATATGGTGAGGTTTTTTTATGCTTTATTTGATAAGTATCAACAAAATGTTCAATCACTTTGGAGATAAATTGGGTTCCATGGTCTGAAACTAATTCTCTAGGTGCTCCAAAGCATTGCATAATGTTTTCATAAAGGAAATCAATGACTAGTTCAGCTTGCACTCGTGGTAAAGCTTTAACTTCAGCCCACTTAGTAATGTAATTTGTACACACAAGTATGTGTTTATTACCTTCGCTTGGAGGGTCTATTGGTCCAAAAAATTCAATTCCCCATTTCTCAAATGGTTCAAGTACTACTTGTGGAACCAAAGGCATTTCCATCGAAGGGGTAGGCTTACTAGCTCTTTGACAAGTGTCACATCTCTCAATAAATTTATGGATATATTTATTCATGGTAGGCCAAAAATAACCAATTTGAAGTATTTTACTGATTGTTCTTTGGGTGGCATAATGGCCTCCATAGGGTTCTTCATGTGCTGCTCGAATGATGCCATATACATCATCTTCTTGCACACATCTCCTAATTACCTAGTCAGAACATCTTCTAAACAAGACTCCATGAATCCACATGTAAGGAATGCTTTGATATGTCAATTTTCTATGCTCATGCGGTGTATAGTTTTGAGGTGTCTTTCCTGTTACTAGGTAATTTACAATATCAGCATACCAAGGGGTAAAAATAGAAAGAGCAAACAAATGTTCATCTAGGAAGTTATCAGGAATTAACTCGTCATCATCAAATATTTGCATACGAGATAGGTGATCTGTGATGACGTTATATTTTCTTGCCTTATCTATAATCGTGACATTGAAATCTTGTAGCAAAAGAAGCCATCTAACCACTCTACCTCCTATTGTTGCTTTTTTCATTAAGTATTTAATGGCAGAGTGATCAGTGTGAACGAATACTTCATACCTTGTTATGTAATGTTTAAATTTATTAATGGTATGGACCATAGCTAAAAATTATTTTTTCAATAATAGTGTAATTAAGCTCGGCTCCATGTAAATTTTTACTTTTTGTTTTGAAAATTTTGAAAAAACTTGTATTAGAACAAAGATCAATTACAATTTGGGAAGAGACTTATCCCAGCCGAAGTTAGAGAGAACACATGCTTACAATAGTAAAAGAAGATTTGCAATGGAGCCAAATCTCTTGAACCAATAACTAGCTAACAGGGGGAGCGGTTTGGTCTATTGATGCAACATGTCGCGATATCATGACATTCTATCCTTCTTCTCCTTTGGCCGCAAAAATGCAACATGTCGCAATATTGCGACACTTTTCTCCTTTGGCCGTGAAAATGCAACATGTCACGATATCGCGACACTTTTCTCCTTTGGCCGCGAAAATGCAACATGTCGCGATATCGCGACACTTTTCTCCTTTGGCCGTGAAAATGCAACATGTCGCGATATCGCGACACTTTTCTCCTTTGGCCACGAAAATGCAACATGTCGTGATATCGCGACACTTTTCTCCTTTGGCCACGAAAATGCAACATGTCACGATATCGCGACACTTTTTCCTCCTTTGGCCATGACGAAGCAACATGTCACGATATCGCGACACTTTTTCTCCTTGAGAAGCAGCATTGCAACATGTCACGAAATTGCGACACCTTTTCCTCCTTTGGCCGTGACAAAGCAACATGTCGCGATATCGTGACACTTTTTCTCACTTGGCCACGATGCTGCAACATGTCGCAAAATTGTGACACTATGTCTCTTTCGTCTGTGACGAAGCAACATGTCGCGATATCACGATACTTTTTCTCTTTCGGCCGCGACGAAGCAACATGTCACAATATCGCGACACTTTTTCTCTTTCGGCCGCGACGAAGCAACATGTCGCGATATCGCGACACTTTTTCTCTCTTGGTTGCAATGTTGCAACATGTCACGAAATCATGACATTTTTTCTCTTTCGGCTGCGATGAAGCAACATGTCGCGATATCGCGACATTTACCTCTTTTGGCCGCGACGAAGCAACATGTCGCAAAATCATGACACTTTTTCTCCTTTGGCTGTTACGATGAAACATGTCGTGATATCGCGACACTTTTTTTTCTTGATGTAAATTTTTACTTACATAATAGATAGCATAAGGTATTTTGTTCTCAACTTGTTGCAATACTTTTCCTATTGCATAACCCAAAGCATCGCAATGTATATGGAATGTAATTTCCAATTTGGTCCTCATAGGATTGGAGCAGTAATCAATTTATCTTTTATAACTTCAAAGGCTTTTTGACATGCTTCAGTCCAATTGAATTCACTTTCTTTAGTTAAAAGCTTGAGCATGAGAGAAACAATTTTACTGAAGTCTTTAATGAACCTATGGTAGTATCCTACATGTCCTAGGAAATTCCTCACATTTGTTTGTGTTTTTGGAGCTTGAAGGGATTGAATAACTTGTATTTTTGCAGGATATACTTTCACACCTTCTTCTGATATTTAATGTCCTATAACAATGCCTCCTCTCATCATCATGAAACACTTATTATGACTCAAATAGAGGTTTTTCTCTTGACATCTAATCAAAAAAATTTGTAAGCTTGACAAGGTTTCTTCAAATGTATTACCGTAGACTATGAATTCATTCATATAGTTTTCTACACACTCATTTATTAGATCAGCAAATATAGCCAAAATAGTTTTTCGAAAAGTGGCAGGTGCATTGCATAACTCAAAATGTAAGACTTTATAAGCATAGGTGCCTACTGGACATGTGAAGTTTGTATTTTCTTGATCTTCCTCAGCTATGGAAACTTGATTATAGCCACTAAACCCATCTAGAAAGCAAAAATATTTATTTCCAACGAATGTATCAAGAGCTTGATCAATGAATGGCAAGGGAAGATAATATTTTTTTGTTACTTTTTTTAATTCTCTATAGTCCATGCAAATCCTCCATTTGACATTCACAAGAGATGACACCTATTAACTATCAGAAATTGGATATATAAATCCTGCCTTCAAGAGTTTTATGATTTCTTCCTGAACCACGTATTTCATAGTTGGATTCAATCTTCTTTGAGGTTGTCTCACTGGATAACATCCTTCTTGGATAAAAATATGATGGGTACAAACATTTTTATGTATCCCTTTCATATCCTCATAGTTCCATGTGAATGTCGATTGGTATTATTTAAGCACGTCTATTGGTTGTGACTATTGTATGCTTGTGAGCTCATCACTGATATTCAAGGTCCTTCCTAGTGTGATATCTATTTTCTTGCACTTTTTTGTGTTTGCATCTATTCTCATTATCTCATGTTTAAGAAAATTTAAGTAATAGTCTTATGGTGTTATTTATTGAGACTGGCTTGTGATTACTTCATTAATAGCCATGATAAATTCAAATGAACAACCATTGTCTTGACTTTGATCCTTGCTTTGATTTCCTAATAATAATGGTAATGGTCCCTCGACCTCTTGTTGAAGATGTTCACTTAAAACATTTATTGATAAGGTTTTAATTTCATCAAATCATGAGGGAAATCATACCACAATTACTTTGGAAACTCATCTTCTATTGTTGATTCAGGGAATAGGCTAAGGTCTTTAGTACTTTTCCCATTAGAAATAGTCATATTTCCCATTCTACAGCTAATGTAAGCATCTGTTGTTGCAAGCCATGGGCACCCTAAAATTAAGGGATGTTCCCCTAAATTTTTCTTAGGTTGTAAGACTATAAAGTCTACAGGGTATTCCCATGAACCTATGGAGACTATAATGTCTTCCATTTTTTCCTTTGGCTTAATAGTAGACCTATCTACGAATTGGAGTACAATAGAAGTTGATTGCAATTTATGTAACCCTAAATAGTATGTTGTCTCTTTAGTCATGATATTAATGGTGACTCCTAAATCATTCAAGATATTTTGCAAGGCTATGTCACCAATGTGTGTCGTGAGTATAGGTATTCTAGGATTCGTGTACTTTGGTAATAACCTACCACCCATTATTATCTTAGACAATTGTCCAATGAATTGAATAGTTTGTGCTTCATTCTTCTTTTTCCTTCTTGAATTTGCACACATGTTTTTAATGAGCTTGGAATAGATGGGTATATCCCTTATAGTTTGTAACAAAAGGATCTTGATAGTAACATTTTATAATTCTTGAAGGAAGTTAAATCCTGGCGTAGGTAGTTCTTTTGGTATTGTCATTCTTTGAGGAAAAGGTACCTCTACTTCTTTCCTTTGAGAAATTTGGATTTCTTGTTGTTTTGTTGGAATGTTTTCTGGTGAATTCTCCATTTCCTTTTCATTGTTATACTCCTTTTCAAACAAATATATAGTGGGATTTTTAAGCTTTGTGAGAGTTACATTATTTTCTAACATTTTTTTTTATCTCAATTGAATTTTTTGACAAAGTACTACAGATATAGAACACGTCTCACTAGTTTCATAGGCTTTTTGAATGTTCTTGTTGTTGTTAGGGTTAGGGACCAGTTGAGCTAGAAGAGGAGGTTGCTTAGGAGGATTATTATTGTTAACTATAGGTGGAAGAAGTCTATTATGAGGTGGATTTTTATGGGATTACCCCTAAATTTATTTTGATAGTTCTATTGTTGTGATGGATTCTGATACCAACCAGATCCTCCCTGGTTACTAGTATTCCAATTATTTTGGCTAGGCATTCCTTGACTCCATGGTGGATTTACATAGGTATTAGCCATAAATTGGGCCCATGGAGGTGTGTTCCAGTCTTGATTATTTGAATAAGAATTAAAATTTTCCTAGTTTGGTGTCCTAGACCATTGATTAGGTCTTTGCAAGTTGGAATAACTAGGGTTTGACTAATTTGGTGGTTCATTGAATGGACAATTCCATATTTGGGCTACAAAATAAATGTCTTCTACCTCTTCAACTTTAGGATCCTTTATGGAAACTTTCACAACGGAGATGTATTTTCAATTTTGTGACCTTTATCACAGATTTTACAACAAGAAGCAATATTGGAAATATTGGTAATGTTAAGAGGACATTCCCTCAGATTGTGATTTTTCCTACTTTTGTGATAGTAAATTTCTTTACTATCTTACCCCTTTGGGTTTTTATCCATTAAATCCAAGGATGTAGTCAAGGTACTTAATAAATCAATTTTTAACCCTTCCAATATATTTCCAATTTTTGCTCTCGTCACTCCTCCAGTAGATGTATACTTGTTACCCCTTAAAGGTTTATTTCTTGAATAGTTTCTGCAAAGGTTCACAATCTCTTCAAATTCCATAAGATGGATATCTCCTTTTACCATGAGATTTAAAACCTTGAGGACATCCTCCTTCAATCCTTTTAGAAAGAGTTCTTTTAATATTTCTTCATCAAGGTCTATATTTACTCTAGACCCAACAAATAGAAATCTCTCAAGGTAATCCTCCAAAGATTCCTCTTCTTTTTTATTCATGTAGAATAACTCCGCTTTCGTGTCTCTAACTCTATATTAATCATGATATCGTTCAAGTAATAGCTATTTTAATCCATGTTCTCCATCCCATTGGTTGCAAGACCCAGGAACCATCTTAAAGTTGCATCTTTAAGAGTATAGGGAAATAATATTATCTTTTGTTCATTGATAGTGTAAAATTAAGATTGACACACTACTTCAAATTCATATATAAAAGCATCTGGATCTTTGTGTGGTTTCCCATGGAAGGTGGATAATACAAAAATAGAGACTGACTTAGGTTCTCTTGTTGTCCCATTTGTATGTAATATTTGAAAGGCAAATGTCTTCCTCTGCCCATTTCTTCTCTGATTTCTATTCTATATTTTTTCATTCCCCCTTTTGTTCTCCTCTACTTATCCTTTCCCACTTTGTTGGTCATCCATAGCTAAATATAAGATCTCAAGAATTGGATCAGGTATGGGTTCCGTAAATATAGAATAAGGATCTATGTGATTGTCAAATTCTGGTTCAGGCAAAAAGTATGAGTCGAGATCATGTTCTAGAATTTTAGCTTGTTTGGTTGATGTTGCGGTTTCAAGTTCTTCTAACTTATAAATTATAAGTTGTCTACTAAAGTTTCTTTGGAAGTTTTCTTCTGAGTTGTTAATTTTTATGAATCTTTCGGGTCTCTAGGTCTGTTCATGAATTTTTGAAGTTCCTTTTTTTTGCAACATGCCTAATCTTCCTTGAATAGTCTATGAATATTATTGATCGGATCAAGTTGTTCGTGTGTCATGAAGTGTTATTCAAAATTAAATGGATTGTCACCAAGTGAATCAATTGAACGAGAAAAGCTTGAGTTGGAATGGGGTCATGATTTCCAAATTGTAACTCACAACATAGATCTTGACACAGCTCCCTAAAGCACAATGCTCTAGGTATCCTTTGATATTTCTTGTTATATTCTAGGGCTACTTCTTTCTTTTCTAGGTCTCCAAGGAACCTATGAATGAGGAGGGAGTCTTCAAAATATTGATTTCAAGCATAAATAGTTGGATTTACTATTGCTCTTCTATCCCAAAGCCAACGTTCATAGTTTCTTTTAAGATCCAGGTAATATGAATGGTGGTTTGTCCCTAGAGTTTTAGCTATATAAATCCTTTTGATTTCCTTCAGTTCATATGATCTTTCTTTAATAATGTCAATGCATTCATACAAAATTTCCCACTCTTTACTAGATGCTCTATTTCCTTACCCAAAAGAAGGTTAACTTCTTATTTAATAAATAGTTCTCTAAGGTCTATAAGTGTAGACTGATTTCCACCATCTAGCAACTTATTTTTATTTTTATTTTTATTTTTCTCTCTGGTTTTGTTTTTGTTTGGGTTTTGGTTTTGATTTTTAGTTTTAATTCTAATGTAATCAAGTTTAAATACAAATCACAACAATTGAGTTCATAACCATTCTTAATACAACAGAGAACAATTGAAAATAAAATTTCACACTAATCCTAATATTTTGCTAAAATTAGATGCAACTCGCATTCCTAAAAATATTTATACAACCAACTTTAGCATATCAGGAACATAATGAAATATTGCAGGAAAAGTAAAATTTGAAATAAAATTTCATGCTAATCCTAATATTTTGCTAAAATTAGATGTGACTCGTGTTCCTACAAATCTTTGTACAACCAAATTTAGCATATCAGGAAAAAAATAAAATATTGCAGGAAAAGTAAAATTTTCTTGAAAATAAAATGTTAAACTATTACTGTTTGTTTGATTGTTTAGGAGGGTTTCACTAAGCCTGTGTCACTCAGCCTTACCTGCTTCCTTCTTTTAACAAGGTCTTAAATCACATTTAGGTCTATTTTAGTGTACACCTACTTCTTGTTTTTCTCATAGAGCCTAAGTCAAACTAACAATAATAATCACCCAAAGCTAGAAAAGTGCAGAAATAAAATTTGTTGAAATAAAAGATAGACTATTACTGCTTCTTTGATTATTAGGATGTTTTCACTACAGTTGTGCGACTCAACTATAACTACTTCCTACTTCTAACAGGATCCTTAGCCAAGTTTAGACCTTTTTCAATGTAAACCTACTTCCTATTTTTCTCATAGGTCCTAAGTCAACTAAGCAATAATAATTACCTAAAGGAGGAAATTTATAGAACATAAAATTTGTAGGAAACAAAATTCTAATTAAGAAAGCAGTAAAACTGATTCCTCAAGAAAAATGAACCTAGAAACGTCATACAAAGGGACTTGTTGGGACCATCTCGTGCCACTCCAACTTATATGCTTCCCAAGGACTCATATGAATATTTTTCCACACATAAGTAAGCCTCGCCTAATTACACTACTAAATAGATTTTTTGATTAACCACTATGGTGCTATTCTCCCAAATAACTGTGCCAAAATGATTGACTGTAATAGCTTACATTTAAATTTATTGATGAGGATTAGACCTTAGGCTTAGGTTTAATTTTCCTACGTGTATTAGGCTTGCCGAATTTTCGATAGCAGTTGCCGACATTGTTTACCGACATCGCTTATCGACATGACTAGGCACCTTCTGTTAGTGTCGACATGATCTGGAACACCTTCTGTTAGTGCCAACATGTTATTTTCTATTTTTTACTATATATATGCACCTATGAATAAGAATAAATTAGTTTTTTTCATTATACCATATCATCTCGTATCAGAGATTAGAAAATTGATGGTGGTTTTGAGTAATCCGACCTCATATTTGTCCTTTAAAGCTCGTAAGTGCTACGTAATTATTGTTTCAATCAACAATTTTTGTAGTTATTGATAGATAAAAGCTCTGTTAACATTGGCATAAGTCTCTACTACTTGGAAGGCATGTTACGTAGATCTGTAGACTTCATTCCAACAAAAGACTTCTATAGTTTCCTATCAAGTTGCATTGCCTGTTGACGATTTGCACTATGTGGAGCCTTGTTGTACCCACGTTGACTGTGCAACAGACGTTCTCGAACGCTGCATACCAGAACATCAATTCCATTATTTTGTTGCTGTACATTTCCAACATCTGAAGCCAAATGAAAGTAGTCATTTTCTTCCCTGCTACGATCAAAGCATTGTTGCAGATCTTGAGTTGTTTGATCTATGTTGATTAAACACACGTAAAATTGCAATTTGACGTCTGCCAGACCAGTTCACCAAATTGAAGGACCATTTGGCCATTCACAAGCCCACAATAGACTCGATATCTGCGTCTATTGGGAGATTCTTTGCGTCATCACCCTTTCGCATTACAATTCCATATTCCAGCTTCTAATCCAACTGCTCGTTGTTGAAGGTTGACCACTCCATTGCTGTCATAGGTGCCAAGTCTAACTACCGACATACATATAGCATTTTGACGTGCCTCCTTGCGCACTATTGATAGCCTTAACAAGCGTGCCATCTGTCCTGTGTCTACCATCTACGCTCGTTGTTGACAAGCGTTTCACCTTGGCAGGAATGGGTAAGCAAAAGGCCTTCATTATTGCTCGTTGTTGACATTTTATTCAGCCTTCTATTTCATGTCGTGGAGGTTTATTTTATATTGCATAAGAGCAACTATATGATATTGTTGAACTCTTAAAAAGGGGACTTTGTTTTATTAAAACATTTTTGCCCATTCCTTCTTAAAAGTATTTATTTACTTTTCAAAAAAAAAAAAAATTGTTAATTTTCAATTTGAAAGTTAAGGGCATATTGTTGTAAGAGGGTATTTTATTTCTTAAAGGTCATTTTCAAAATATTTTTGACCTTTATCATAAATTGCTCTTTTTATTGTAAAATTGCAATTCATTTGCAACTATTTTTAAAGAGCATTTTTAACCCTGTTAAATTCCCTTGTAAACCTCGTGGCAACTACTCGAGCACAAATGGCCTCGGAATTGGCCGATAAAATGGCTCAACTCACACAGCTTGTGAGTGTTTTGGCTGACAAAGTCACTTCCCAAGACGTTCAGCCCCAATGTGATGTTCCCATCTACAGTGGCTCTAGAGATCCAGAGGTGCTCAACAGTTGGATCCTGGACATGAGCAGTTGGTTCAATTACACCAAATTGGCGAAGGATCAACAAGTGGCGTTTGCCAAACTAAAATTATCTGGCATTGTGAAGATCCTCGTGAGTGATCGCCAACGAACCCAAAATCCCATTGACTCATGGGATGAAATGCAACGCGTGTTGAAGAGTAATTTTTACCCTTCCAACTATGTCGAAGATTTGGAGATGCGTTGGCTTCGTCTTCGACAGAATTCTAACATGAGTGTTAGTGATTATGTTCTCTTGTTTAACAAATTGCGCATTTTGAATGCAGTAGAGGACAATGCCATCAAGTTGGTGAAAAAATTTAAGAGTGGATTGCAGGAGCCGCTCTACCGCAAATTGAAGTACAAGACAATTGTCAACATCGATATGGATTTCAATCAAGCCCTTCTTGCCGAGGAAGAATTGCGTGACGCATCACGAGGGACTCGCTCTACAGGATAGAGAGGAAATCAGAAGATTTCCAATAATTCTCCAAAGCCATCTAAGTCTTCTTCTTCTTCTTCTTCCCCTTCCCCATCTTCCTCTTCTCCTTCTTCTCACAAAGGTTCTTCTAAAACTACTGTGGAATGTAGTTATTGTAAAAAGAAGGGTCATCAAAAGCATCAATGTTTCAAATTGCAAAATATGAAGAAGAAATCCCTAGTTGTAAAGCCTTCTAATGAGGAAACCCAAGAGGGTCCCATTGAGGCTACAGGGGAAAATAAGACATACAAGGAGTTAGCAGGGTTAAACAAATTAACCCTTATGAATACTTCTCAAAGTGACCATGAAAACTTGTTTGTGACCACGGTACACTTGAATGACTCTTTTGTGATTGATTGTATCATCGACAGCGGCTCGTAGAAGAATTTGATTGCGAGGTCCGTTGTCGACAAACTGAAGCTGCCAATGAATCCCCATCCTCATCCATATCCATTAGGATGGAAGGATAATGGGATCTCATCTAACATCACACACACCTGCACTGTGAATTTTGCTTTCAGTCCTACTTTTGTGGATATTGTGGTGTGTGATGTAACTCCAATGGACTGTTGTGGTTTATTGCTTGGGCGACCTTATCAGTATGATAGAAGGTCTATTCATGATGGGTACAAAAACACTTTTACTTTGCACAAGAATGATAAGGCTTACATAATTAGAAGCACACAACAAACACCACACAATTTGATGTTAAGTTGTAGGCAAGCAAGGAAAGTTGTTAATCAAGCAAAGGAACTAGCACTCATCTTCATCAGGCCACTTAATGAAGGAACTCATGCACCTAAGTAGTCACTTGATAGGCACTCTTCAGTAAATTCATTGCTTCAATCATATTCTGGTATTTTCAAGGAACCTTCCAGCCTTCCACCTGAAAGACAGATTAATCATAGTATTGAGATTGTTCCTGCTGCCCCACTTCCTAATGTTTCAATGTATAGACAGTCAATAGTGCAAATGGATGAAATTAAGAGACAAATTCATGATTTGTTAGCTAAAGGTTTCATAAAACCTAGCACTTCTCCTTGTGCTTCACCTATTTTGCTTGTATTGAAGAAATATGGTACATGGAGGCTATGCATTGATTTCAGGGCACTTAACAAAATAACAATAAAAAATAGATACCCACTTCCATGAATTGACGATCTCTTGGATCAGCTCCAAGGAGCAAAGTTTTTCTCCAAGATTGATCTCAAAAGTGGTTATCATCAGGTCAGGATTCAGGTTGAGGACACTTGGAAAACAACATTTAAGACCAAAATGGGACTTTTTGAATGGCTTGTCATGCCCTTTGGTCTCACAAATGCCCCTACCACATTCATGCGGCTGATGAATGAAGTATTCAGAGATTGTTTAGATCAATTTGTAATCATCTATCTTGATGACATCCTTGTATTCTCTCCTACATGGAGAAGTCATTTAGAGCACTTAGAATCTGTTCTTCAAACTCTTCAGAAGAACCAATTGTATGTCAATCTTCCTAAGTGTTCTTTTGGGTAAACTTCCATTGCCTATCTTGGTTTTGTAATCAGTGATAAAGGGGTTCAAGTGGATCCTACTAAAGTTGAAGTCATGATCAAATGGCCAACTCCTACTTCTGTCATAGAGTTGAGAAGTTTTCTTGGGCTTGCTAATTTCTATCGCAAGTTCATTGTAGGATATTCCACCATAGCCGCTCCCTTACATCATCTAACCAAGATCAAAATTGAGTTTCAGTGGACAAAGGATCAACAAAAGGCCTTTGACACTTTGAAACATAAATTGTGTACTGCACCTGTTCTTGTTCTACCAGATCTTGTTCATCCCTTTGAGATTGAAATAGATGCATCACAATTTGCACTTGGAGCCGTGCTCAAACAGAATGGCCATCTAGTGGCCTATCATTCCGAAACATTTTCAGAGGCAAAGAAGAATTATTCTACATATGATAAAGAGTTGTATGCTTTGGTTCAATCCATCAAGTATTGGAGGCACTATCTTTTGGGAAAGGAAATAGTAGTTCACACAGATCATATGCCACTCAAGTTTCTTCAATCACAAACAAAAATTGAGGAGGCTCGACACATGAAGTGGGCATCATACTTACAATAGTTTCATTTGGTAATCAAGTACAAGAAGGGACAGACTAATGCAGTGGCAGATTTTTTGAGTCGTCCACCTTCAACCCTTGCTTTGACTATTGTGACTACCTCCCACATTGGCTTTCAAACTTGGCCCACACAGTATTCTTTAGATCCTGATTTTGGTTCAGTTTTTCAGCAGCTTTCACATCCTTCTACTTCCAATTTGAGAGCTCTTCAAGACTTTCATCTTAAGGATGGCATGTTGTATAAACTGGATAAACTATGTGTACCTCATGAGCACAGGGAGTCTCTTTTGAAAGAAGCTCATTCTACTCTCTACGGAGGTCATTTTGGTAAGCAGAAAACTCTTCATCACCTTCAAAGATTCTTTTTCTGGCCTCACATGCAGCGAGATGTTCTTCAGTTCCTACGACAATGTGTTGTTTGTAACCATTCTAAGTCTTCTAACAGGAAATTGGGAATGAGCATGCCTTTGCCCATTCCTTCTCGTCCTTGGGAAAGCATTTCCATGGACCTTTTGAGCGGTTTTTCGATGACCGTTAGATAGCACGATTGTGTTTTTGTGGTTGTGGACAGATTCAGTAAGATGGCCAAATTCATTCCTTGTCGCAAGACGAGTTCTGCACAGGATTTGGCCCAGCTCTTCTTTGAGACAGTTTGGCACTCATTTGGTCTTCCAACTAGCATTGTTTCTGATCATGACTCACGTTTTGTGGGTCACTTTTGGAGATATCTTTGGAAGATCTTAGGAGTATCCCTTAACTTCTCTACTGCTTATCACCCACAGTCCGATGGGCAGACAAAGGGTAGTTAATCGTACTCTTGTTCAGAGTTTGAGGATTTACCATCATTCCACTCCTACCAGATGGGATTTGAGCCTCACTCACATTGAGCATGCCTACAACAGAGCAGTTCACAGTTCTATAGGACACTCTCCTTTTGAGACATGTTTTGGATTTCAGCCATTGGCTCCATACGAGTTGCCTTTGTCTTTGCCCTCTCCTGCTACATTGCACAGTCAGAAGGAGCAAGATAAGGCCAACTCTTTTATACAACATTTGCAGAGTCTTCAGTCCAAGGTGGTTCAGATTCTACAGAAGACTCAACAAAAACAGAGACAACAGATGGACCGACACCACACTCCTCATCACTTTCAGGTTGGTGACAAAGTTTGGTTTTATCTGGATAAACGATGTTTTGCGAATAAGACTCATAGCAAGATTAAACCTCTTCGTTATGGGCCATACACTATTGTTCAGCAGATTTCTGAGAATGCCTTTCACCTTGATCTTTCGGCTCATCTTGGCATTCATGACGTCATCAATGTTGATCTCCTGAAGCCATACTATGATTCTACCTTAGAATCTTCTCCAGCTATCAGTCATCCTGTTGATGTGGTTCCAGATGCATAGCTTCCGCTCCACACTGATACACTCTTTGATACGAAGACTCGATAGATAGGGTAGGGTACTTCTACTTCTTATCTGGTGGCCCGTCGTGGCCAGCTTTCGCATCAGGCTCATTGGATTTCTGCTCATCTTCTGTCCCGAGATTTTCCCTCTTTGTTAAAAGCATTGGAGTCCAATGCTTCTTTTGTTGGGACGAATGATGAGGATTAGACCTTAGGCTTAGGTTTAATTTTCCTATGTGTATTAGGCTTGCCAACTTTCCAATAGTAGTTGTCGACATTGTTTGTTGACATCGCTTACCGACACGACTAGGCACCTTCTGTTAGTGTCGACATGATCTGGCACACCTTCTGTTAGTGTCGACATGTTCTTTTCTATTTTTTGTTGTATATATGCACCTGTGAATAAGAATAAACCAGTTTTTGTCATTATACCATATCATTTATCAATTTGAGGGTAATCAAGGTTAGATTTAAAGAATAGCAATCCAGTATAGATCATACCATAGGGATCAATGCTAATATTAGTTTATATTTCTTTTAGTTTTAGGTGTTTGCAAATAGAAGTTAGATTATGCAGGAATGAAAATAGAATACGATTTCTAATTTATGTAGTAAATATAATAATTACCTATTAATGAATTATTCTAACAATAATTTACCATTTATAAGTTTAACTATTGGTGATTTTAACTAATAGTAGTTACTTACTAATGAATTGATCTATTGGTGAGGATCCTCGTGCAGTTAGTTTTATTTATCTATTCTGACTTTATATTTTTATGAAAATGCAACATACTTTATTTCATATTCTAAGGTTAATTTATTATTTCTAACCCATTTGAGGGGCGATATCTTAGGGATTGGTTGTAGGAGTGGGCCCTACCTCCTAGAAGACAGTGTAAGTCTTTCTCCCCTAGTTTACTTTATCTCAATTACTAAAATGCATAACTATTCCTAAAATGATTTTATTTTATGAATGCAGGGAAATACAATTACAATTACATGAATGAAATTAAAAAGTAAATACAAATGACATAGTTACCATATACAAAGAATAAAGTGCCACTTTTATTGTTGGTGATTCAAATGTACATGCTGGAGCAGTTCTTCAAAAAATCTCAACAAGATAATTCAACATTTTAGCATTAGGACATTAGCCCTTTCCAAAGGTCTCCCTCTATGTAATTTATATGATGACTTGTACAAATCTGAATAAACTCTTCCACGCATTTTTCCATGTGGAGTTTTGTGGACTTATGATGTGACAACTATGTACTAACCAAACTAATGTAAATTAATACAATTCCTATTCCTGCTTGGACTTGGTAAACCTCCTGAATGGTCCAAGTGGTAATATGTAAGCTAAATTAACAAAGAAACACTAACTTTGATATTTTGCGAGATATACAATATAACCAAATATCCTTTATTCTAGGAAAAAGTTCAACAATCTTACATCTAAATCTAATAAACCTAACAATAGTTGGATTACACAACATTATTGAATAAAGTAATAACAAATTTATTAATCACAATATCCCATGTGAAGAATACGTGATAAATCAAGTATTATGCTAACTGGTTGGTTGTCGTGTGAAAATGATATGGCACGTAGTGTCAGTCAACGAACTTAATCATCCTTCGGTAAATACTGGTAAAAATTCTTTAGTAACATATTTTAGTAGCTATCTTTTGTAACGTACTTCAATAACTATCTTTCATAACATGCTTCAGCTACTATCTTCTGTAACATGCTTTAGCTACCATATTCTATAACTATAATCTACTACTGCTCTATCACCTTGCCTTAGGCTTCCTACATCCTTTATTCTTATGTCCATCTCCTTACGTCCAAGGTGTATTCCAAGGCTCGCGCTAGCTGCATCATTCATCTGTGGAACATTATTCAACACCTTGCCTACATAATTACTCATAACTTAGATCAAACACATTTATCAAATTACATGCATTTATCCTTTTATTAACAAATTACATAAATATATAGTAATAACTTACATAAAACACATTATAATCATTAATTAAACATAAGAATGAAACATTCTATTACAAAAATACATGTCAAATATCCTCTCATCAATTGGCATGGTTACGAGCTAGGCTTATTTGAGCAAGGGCACAAAACTTTGTATCAGTCATAGTACCAACTATCGACTAATAGGTTTGGTCTAGGATATCACATTCGAGGTCAAGATGAATTACTAGCCATATCTTTAGATCATCTGAATCTAGGCTTGGGGGAGGATGTTGACTGGAATCCCTATCACCCCAACCCTTCACATTCACAAAGGGATAATTAGCCTATGATTATGGTTACCGTAGAACCACAATTAGTCTATCATGAGAACATCTTTATTGAGTCTAACTCAGAAAGCATCACAGGTTTCAATCGGGTTATTAGGAATAATAAGTATGTTGATGATGTTGGCATTGAACCTCGATGTTCTAGCATAAATGGAGAGTCTGATTTAGAATCTATTTTTGAAGAAGACGAATCGGGGTACAATTCTAAAGAATATGAGAGTGAGTACTTATTTGATGATGATGAATATGAGGATGAGACCGAGATGGCCTACTTAGGGCCTTGATGTCTACATCATCTTAGGTAACCTATGGATATGGAGAAACTATATCATGCAGTATTCCCAGGAGCTACCATTCTGAGGTAACCGATGAACTTAGAGGATATTTATCACATGGTCTTCCCTGGTCCTCCAAACTTAATACAATTGCTTCCTTAGAAAGATCTAATTTTCTTGTCTATTTCCATAGCAGACTCGATTATCCCCATACTGCCTGAGCCACATCAAAAGCATGGTGAACAATCCAAAAGTAGTGAATTTCATCAATGTGACCCTAGATATATCTTTCCATCCATCAACATGATCTCAATAGATCTGACCACTTCACTCTAAAATCCATCCGACCCTTTGAAGCCATTGCACCTCAATCATGAGACCATTTATTTTTATTGCATCAATTCACCCCTAGATCTTGAAGATTTCTTCCCTAACGAATAAATGCTACAACTATTACATTTTTCTCCAATATGTGCCCATGATTTTTATCATGTTGAGGTTGACCTTGATTTGGTAGAACCTATAAACCCAACTGATAACATACATTTGATCCCTATGTCTCACCAGGTTGAGGAGGTATCACATATGTCAATAGAGGAAACTTTCAAAGTAGATATTAACGAAGATCCTACAAATCCAAATAAAGTTAAATTCAAAGAAAGCTTATCTCCTAAGGAGCACACCACCATCATTTCTCTATTGAAAGAGATATCTGATCTCTTTTCTTGGACTTATAAGGACATGCTAGGTCTGGATCCAAATTTGGTTGTCCATAACCTTTCGTTGGACCCCACTAAAAATCCAGTCAAGCAAAAGCTTAGGAAAATGCATCCAACCATCACTTTGATGGTTAAAGATGAAATACAATAGTTTTTGGATGTAGAGTTTATTATTTCCATTGACTATCCATAATGGCCATCTAACATGGTATCGTAGGAAAACCTGATGAAAGAATCTACATATGCACAAATTTTAGGGATCTCAACAAGGTAACATCCAAAGATTCATTTTTGTTGCCTAATATTGATGCTCTTGTATATACAACTGCAGGTCATGAAATGCTTTCACTCATGGATGGTTTTTCTGGTGACAATGATTAGCATAAAATTGCTTTTATCGCTTCATGAAGGATATTTTGCTATAAGGTTATACCATTTGGTCTTAAAAATGTTGGCCACCTATCAGCGGGCTATGACATACATCTTTCATGACTATATGCATAATGTATTAGAGGATTATATTGATGACTTACTAGCCAAGTCATTATTTCATGAAAAGCACATCGAGAAAAGTCTTTGATCGCCTAATTGAGCACAATGTCAAGTTGAATCCCAAGAAATGTGTCTTTGGTGTAACTTTAGGAAAACTCTTGGGATTCATCATTTCTAAACAAGGGATCGAAGTAGATCTAGGGAAGGTAAAAGCTATATTATAAATGGGCCCTCCCAAAAATATCAAGGAATTAAGAAGCCTACAAGGCAAGGTAGCATCCATAAAGTGCTTCATCACACAGTTATCGAATAAATATCAACCCATAAATTGATTGCTACACAAGGGGATCCCATTTTACTGGGATGAAGACTACCAAAATGCCTTCACTAAGATCAAGAAATACCTAGCCACGCTGCCATTACTAGCTCTACCAAGACCAGATATGTTATTTTTGTTGTGTATATCCACCACTAACTTTACACTGGGAACCATGTTAGCCCAGAAGAACATGCAAGACAAGGAACATGTGATATACTACATAAGTCGTATCTTGGTTAGCTACGAGATAGGATATGTATACATAGAAAAACTATGTTTAGAAGTGGTATTTGCAACTAAGAAGTTGCACCACTATATTTTGAGTCATACAATGTATGTTATATCAAAATAAAATCCTTTGCAGTACATGATGAGCAGGACATATCATAACACACATACTGCAAATTGGATCATGCTATTGATAGAATTTAATCTAGAATTCATCAGTAAAAATTCAATCAAAGAATAGGTCATAGTTGATCAACTAGCAGAGACACCTCTTCAAGATCATAAGCCTCTTGTCATAGAACTTTTTGATGATGCAGTCTTTACATTATTAAAGTCACTAGAACCTGAAGAACTAGATAATAAAGTTGATATATCTTTGTTCTTCAACGATTCAAAATGTGAGCAAGGTGGTAACATAGAGATTGTGTTTTTCACCCACAAGGTGATCCACTGCCCTTGTCATTTAAACTCAACTTCCCTTGCACTAATAACAATGCTAAATACGAGGCTCTAATATTGGGTCTCCAAACAACGCTCACCATGAAGATCAAAAAGTTGAATATATTTGGTGACTCCCTTCTCATAGTTAATCAAGTTAAGGGAATTTATCAATGTAGGTGTCCCATATTGAAAGCATATAAAGAACTTGTAGAAACTTACTTAGCCTAACTGGAGTGGTATGACATCAAGGCAATCCTTTAAATATCAAACAGATTCGTAGACACCATGGCATCTTTGGGATCCTTAATCCCTCAAAATCCATCTACTTCCTTTACTACCATCCACGTAAATATGCTCTCACAATCCACAATGCTACGTGAGACTCAATATAACCATGAACCACATGATTAATATAGAACTAAACCATGAGTGGTTCTATAAATCTAAAGACTTTTTGAAGAAGGTGCCCTGGGGGTCCTTAATCTTGCAGGATCCTACGAATAATGGTACTATCATTCACCATAATATTATCTCCTAATCTACATTCGTACACATCGAATTGTAGTAGGAACAAGTCATCTTGTCTATCGAATTTGTTGCTTATCAGGATTGGTTAACCCAATTACATGATTTCCTTAAGCTTGGAATAATTTTGTAGGGATTTTTGCATGCCATCAAAAGAGAATTCAAACAAAAAGCAACCAAATATATCTTTCTAGGAGATATCTTGTATCATCATAGCTATTATGGAATTTTCCTTCATTGCCTTGAGCTCCAAGAATCAGCTTGGATAATTTCACAAGCTCATGATGGTACATGTAGTGGATATTTTAGCAGCATGGCATTGTCAAGCGCATCCTTCAAATGAGCTAGTATTTGCCCACTATGAATAAGGATTGTTATGTGTATATTAATAAATGCATTAAATACCAACACCATGCTAATCTTATGCACCTACCATCGTAGACCTTACAACCCATCCAAGTGGCTTGACCATTTTCTTAGTGGGGTTTTGATCTAATTGGTAAGATCTCTCCCCCATCGTCGGGTTGACACACATTTATCATAACATCACTGGGTATTTTACCAAGTGTGTGGAAGCGATCCCCTTAAATTCTATGGCTGGAGTACATATTGTGGAGTTCATACTTCACAATATTATCAGTCGTTTTGGGATCCCATCTAAAATAATCTTAGATAATGGAACTTCATTTAAAAATAAAATTGTAAGGGCTTTAATGTCCAAGTATAATATTCAACATAGTTTTACAACTCCTTATTATATGCAAGCTAATGGGCAAGTAGAGGCTTCAAATAAAACAATGCTAACCATCCTAAAGAAAATCGTAAAATAAAATCATAAAGATTGGTAGATTCAGCTGCCTCTTGCATTATGGGCTTATAGAACTAGCATACGGACACCCACTGGAGTAACCCTAATTTTTTTAGTATATGGTACTGAGGCCATCATGCCCTTATCCAGATGTGGTGCATCACAGCTTTGGGAGAGTTGCTTCTTGAGCAGATTTTTACATCTTTTTGGTCTAGGGGGGACCACGTACTTTTTCTCTATGGATTTGCTCTTTGGGTTCTTGGTTTTGGTATTCTTTTTTAGATACTATAGCAATACCAGGTTTTATAGGTTGACCCAAAACCTTTTACAAAAATTAGCCCAGGGCTATTTATGAACATGTTCTTACTAAGGATCCTATATATGTAAAATCTACATACCGCCAAAGCCATTACATCCGGTAAGGCACATAGGCTGTTATAAAAAATAAACTTCCCATACAACATTTTTGGTATACCCCAAGAAAACACACCTGCATCATAATTACAAAAAAAATAAATAGACACGAATCCCTTCTTTGAAATAGTGGAGAAACAAAAAGCTACAGACACACATAGCAGAGTACTGAAAAAAACTCCCACAAGCTCTGTATTGATTGTTACTCTAAATAATTCTTTGGTAATTGCTTTCTTCCATATATGACATGCTTTAGGACCACATCCCGTATTGGCCAATCAGCCTTGGAGAAGTGAACCTGCTGGCTAGATTTATGGCAGTGGCTATCTGGTGGTCCACGTGGCTCTAGTTTGAAATCTTATATTGTCATTTCTTTCCTGCCCTATGATTATCAACCAACCTCAAATTACTAAGATGACTAGGAGCCATGTTATCTTATATGTGACTGTCCCCATTACTCTTTGTGGTATTTCCAAGCAGCATCCACCAAGACTGACAGCTCGAATAATTTTTATTGTGAATCCATGTCAAACAAGATACGGGAATACTCATAGCCTTCGGACTTACAGTGCCTTCCCTATTGGTAAATTTGATTATCATTCTTGGAATTCTTGTTGAATAAGCTCCTCTACTTCACTTGGGACACCGTGTTCCCATTTGAAAATTTTGTCACCATCGACATCCAAATTGGCCAGCTTATCAGCAACTTTGTTAGCTTCCCGAAAGACATGTCAGGCTTTTCTGTTCTGTCTTCCCTGGAAAATGATCCTAGCCTCTTCAACAATTGTTTTAATCCTCCAAGGAGGTGTTTTCCAATTATTGATGAGATTTATAACATGCATAGAGTATTCTTCTATGATAAAATTGCCTTCTAAGTCTTGAGTCATTTGAAGGCCTCTCCACATAGCTCTAGCTTCAGCTTTGTTGTTCGTACTTGTTCCCAAATATTCAAAAAATGCAAGCATCATATTCCTCTTATGATCTCGCAAAATGCCACCAGCACCTACTCTGCTAGTATTTTCCTTAGCCGCTCCATCAAAATTAAGCTTAAACCAACTCGTAGGAGGTGGGGACCACTTAACATTGGCTCTAGGGTTGACTACCCTAGGCACAGACTCATATAACAAGGTTAAGCTTAAATATTGAGAAATTGTGGTCTCCTACAAATGAGGTTTATGGCTATCAAAAGGGATAAGGTTCACATTCTCGTTGGAAAAGGATAGGATCCTGGCAATGATAGTTTTATGATCATGGATAGACTCATTAAAGACTCTATGGTTCCTTTCTAACCACACCTGCCAAAGATAGTGATTGAGACAAATTTTCCACATGTATCTAAGTCTTTGGCTTGAAAATGGGCAAGGCCACTGGATGAACAAATCAAGTATGATGGCTAGTTTAACCCAGGAAATATTGAAGGCCTAAAAAACCCCACTTAGGACATTCAAGGAAAAAGGGCACTCAAGGAAAATGTGATAAACGATATCCCAATTAGCCCTGCACAAATAACAATGATTAGTGATACAAATACATTTACGCATCATATTATCAATGGTTATAATTATTCCCTAGATAACCACCCATGAAAATACTACAATTTTTGGAATTAAATTTTTTATCCAAACTAAGTCCTTTTGGAGGACAAAATGCTCGTCATCAAGCAGAATCTTGTAAGCTGATTTAATAGTGAACTGCCCATTTTTCGTAGGATCCAAGGTTGGGCTCTCAACATTTCTTTTATGGCTTGTAAGGGGCATCTACTTTTCTTATTGCTAATATCCTGTTGGTCTTCCTTTTTTGGATCCTTGAAGCTATCCGTTGGTGGTGTTGGAGGTTGTCTAGGGTTTCTTGCTACACTTTTTGGTCTTTGGGGGACCTATGCTTAATGCTTGTAGCTTATTAACCCTGTGTCTCCTTCTATTTGGATTCCTTGGGACCTTCCCACCCTTTTTCCATGTCTTGTAATTCTGCCTCTACTACTTCCTTTGATTTCTCTAGTCTCTATGTAGCTCAACCTCATTACAAGGGGATTTCGTGGCCTGTGAAGATCCTCAGATTGTTGTTCCATTTTTTAGGCCTGTGCGATATGTTGTTATGGTCCTTTTATTACATCCTTGGATGTATCTTGATCCTCCCTAGGTGGTATGATCCTTCTTAGTGGTTCCTCTACTCCATCCAGTTGTTCGAGGTGGTTTATGTACGATAGATTTGTTTTTTCGGTGTTTCCTTGGTGAAATACCAGTTTTTGATTTTTTCTTTATGCACTTTTTTTCAAAATTGTTTTATTCCTACTTTTGTGGGAATTTTAAAATTTTCCACTTGGCAAGATTTTCAAATTTCATGTTGGGCAAGATTTTTAAAATTTTCCTGGTTCATTTTTCCTACTTTGGCATTTCATTAGACCTATACTTTTGCCTATAATTTGGCCTATCCTATGGCTTTTTATTTGGTTTGGTGACCTGTTGTAAAAATATTTTGGGGCCCTTTCCATTTTTAATAAAATTTTAACTTATCAAAAAAAATGTTAGCATGATCTCAATCATTGATTCATTCATGATATCTATGATTAAACCTTAGCAATGCTCTAAAGATGAGTGGTGTACAACATATCACCAGACCATCCTTTTAAAATAATTATCACTTGCTTTGACTATTTTGACCAGCGACGTGGAGCACATCTAAAAATGCACTATGCTTTGAGCGAAATGGAGCATGTTGTCAGGCCGCTCACTTTGTTTCTCAAAACTATTTAGTTTTCTTTCATATCCATAACATAGAACATATTTATTATAGCCCACTCCTTAAAATATTCTCTGTTGAATTTTGACCAAGGTTGACTATAGGATAGAGTCGTGCCTTGAGCCACTCAGGAAGCAATGTAAAATAATATTTTGGGGAACTTTACACCATGTCGCTATCTCATGCCACATTTTAGACCTTTTGACATTTTCAATCAATGACGTGGAGCATGTGTTCCACTCCACTCTAAAATGAAATTGGACCTTAGCGGTGTGGAACACATCAAAACTTAGCCACTTATTTGCGTGAATTGGAACAATGTGCATTGGGCCGCTCATTAGAGAACAATGATGTCAGCTTTGACTCAGTTTGGAAATGACATGGAGTAGCTAGGAATATCTCTTCTTACCTTAGAAAATATATCATATGCCACTCTGTTGAAGTGATAGCAATGTAAATTTAGGTACTCTACCAGTGGTGTGGAACATCCTGCGATGTGCTACTATAAAATACACCGTATGTTGAGAAATTGGGAGCATCTTCATGCCTTAGAGAATATTTTCAAAAAATTTCTAAGGATGTGGCCATTTTGGGCCTACATTCTTGTGCCTTCCAGGTGGATTTGCTCGCAAAGACATCAAAATTAGCGTCTTATCTATTGGGCATCAGTCAAAAAATACAAGTCTACGAGCAATGCTTCATAGAACAATTTCTATATGACCATTACCCTCTGGAAACTTTGTGAAGCCACCCAGAGGATAATGTTTCATATGGAGATTATACTAAAAACAATGATATTCACCACTCTTTTTGTTTAAAAAACTGCTTAATGTAAGCTCGATCAAAATGATCAAAATATCTTCATGAAACCTTAATTTTCTGCTCCTTAGATTCATGCTTTTATTATTATCCTCTGATAGTGTTAGGATAAAAAACAATATACATCCCTCTTTTCATGAATACAAAAATATTTAAAACGTGAAAACTCTACACTTGTGCTTCTTGAGGATCTTTGACAACTCTATATGATTATTCCCCCTCCTACTGAGCTTCTCCCTCATCCTTTCCTTCCTACTCTTGGTCAGCCTCGTCTTATTCTGGT